>WOXC01010154.1:0-1475255 GCA_011680675.1 Gymnobelideus leadbeateri
AAGTCTCTGAGGAGACACGGCTCAAACTCCATTTTGCAACTTCAGTGGCAGCTTCAGTTCCTGGCTTGCAAACTGTAGGGAGATCCAGAGATCAGTGTGTGTGTGTGTGGGGGAAATCGCTCTTGCTTTAACCTCCCTGGATGTGGATTGTGGTCAGGGGTGGAGGTCGTGGAGTTAGCATCCAGCTTGCCAGAGCATGTGGAGGCTAAACCGAGACCACCCAACTAATACCTCTGGAAGTTGTGAAGACCCCAACTTTGGTAGAGAAGCTCCACTATCTGGTGTCAGAGTCCTACTCTGGCAACAAGCCCAAAAGTCAAGTAAGTGAGTGGCAACATGTCTAGGCAAAGAAAAAAAAAAATAAATGTGTGTATGTATATATGTAAATATAGATATGTAAATGTTTATATATATATATACATATATATATATATGTATATATATATATATATATATACACACATATAAGAAGATATGTTCTGTATTCTATATCAATGAAACTACAGCTACAACTCATTTTTTAAATGTCCAATGTCTATTGTCTGTACATACCATTACTTCATCTTCAGTTGCATTACATGGATGTGTTGGCACAATGACGAAAGCTGAATATGTACTTCTTCCAAATTACTAAAAATTTCTTCCCTAATTCTATGACAGCAAACCACCATCGATTCCCATTCAATGATGGAGGATTTAGTCCTTAAGTGTATACCTTTGATATACATTCATATACTAAAATATAAATATTTCAAGAATGATTTTATTGATTGGTCATCATGGCACTCTCCTATTAATGCCATATCCTGAGGCAGGCTGAGGCTCACTAAAGTGGCAGACTTCTGAGCTACAGCAGGGCTAAAGTCATTCAGGTGTTTATACTGTCAGATAACAACCCAGTAAACCCCTGACAGCAGGAACTACCAGGCTACCGGAGGAGAGGCAAAATCCCCAGGTTGGAAATGAAGCAGTTCAAAATTCAACCTTAGACTCCTATTTTGGGGGCAAAGAGGATTGAAGCATAGAACAGGAGGAGGACTGTGAGGTCAGAAATCCGGCAACAAAAACCCTAAATGAAAATACAAGTGGGGTACAGGGCATAGAGGACATTAAGAAGGATTTTAAAAACCAAATAAGAGAAGTAGAGGAAAAATTGGAAAGAGAAATGAGAAGCATGGAGGAAAAGTATGAAATGAGAGTCAAGAGCCTGACTGAGGAAAATAACACCTTAAAAATTAAACTATCTCAAATGGCAAAGGAGGCTAAAAAGGCAATGAGGAAAAGAATGCCTTAAAAAGCCAAATTTGACTGATGGAAAAAAGAATCTCAAAAGCTCACTGAAGAGATTCATTCCTTCAGAGTTAGACTGGAACAAATGGAAGCTAGTGACTTTATGAGAAATCAAGATGCTATTAAGCAGATCCAAACAAATGAAAGAATAGAAGGCAATGTGAAATATCTCATGGGAAAAATTGCTGACCTGGAAAAGAGATCCAAGAGAGATAATTTTAAAATTATTGGACTAACTGAAAGCCATGACCAATGAAAGAACCTAGCAATCATCCTTCAGGAAATTCTCAATGAAAATCGCCCTGATGTTGTAGACCCAGAGGGGGAAATAAGGTTTGAAAGAATCCACCAATCACCTTTTGAAAAAGATCCCAAAAAGAAAAGTCCTAGGAATATTATAGCCAGGTTCCAGAATTCACAGATCAAGGAGAAAATACTACAAGCAGCCAGGAAGAAACAATTTCAATATTGTGGAAACACAATCAGAATAGCACAGGACGTGGCCGATTCTACACTGAGGGATCGAAGGGCATGGAATATATTATTCCTAAGGGGAAAAGACCTGAGATTAAAACCAATAATCACCTACCCAGCAAAACTGAGTATCATATTTCAGGGGAAAATAGGGTCATTCAGTGGAATAGAGGACTTCCTAGCATTCTTTTTTTTTAAATTTTTTTAAAAGCAATTGGGGTTAAGTAACTTGCTCAAGGTTACATGGCTAGTCATTATTTACGTGTGGGTGCTCATTTTCAGAGGCCAGTTTCGATCCCAGGTCATCCCAACTCCAAGGCCAGCGCTCTTACTCATTGCACCACCTAGATGCCCCAACTTCCTACGATTCTTGAGGAAAAACCAGAGTTGAATAGAAAATGTGGCATTCAGACACAAGAAGGAAGAGATGCTTGAGAAGATAATCAGGGAAAAGAAATCAAAAGGAACTTATCAAAGTTGAACTATTTACATTCCTATTCGGAAAAACAATAACTATGACTGATGAAACCTTTCACAGTATGAAAATAATGGAAGAAGGGTATATGGGCATAGGAATACATAAATGAATGTGTGTGTGTATGTGTGTGTGCGTATACATACATACATACATATATATATATTTACAGGTATACATGGATAGAGGGCACAGGTCGAATTTGGTGGGAAGGGATGATACTTAAGGGGTAAAGTTAAGAAGTGAGAGAGGAATGTGGCAAGAGGAGATGGGGAGAGACAGGGTGGGGTAAACTATCTTATGTAGAAGAGGCAAGGGGAAAAGGTTACAGGGGAGGGGAAGAACAGGAAGGTAAAAAGGCAAAACCATATTCTCATTTAATTTGTCTCAGGGAGGGAATGACATACATACTAAATGATGTATCTCACCCTGCAGGAGAGTGGGGGAAATGAGGATGAGAGGTAGGATGACGGAGTGGAGGGCATTCTGGGGGTAGGGGAGGTTGGAAGTACCTACTATCAAAGAGGGACAGGATCAAAGTAGGGAATGGACCAGGTCGAGGGTGGGATGAGTGGGAGGGAAATATAAGCACTCTTTTACAATAAATCTACTATGGTAATGTTTTGCATAGCTATACATGTACAACACATATTGAATTGCTTATCTCCTCAGAGGGAGTGGGTGATAGGGGAGGAAGGGAATGAATCTGAAATTTAAAGTTTTAAAATTAAATGTTTCAAATACATATAAATACTATTATTAACACTATTTTGCATGTAATTGAGAGATAAGACATGCACGCATTGGGGCACTGAGATTCACCTTGCCCTAATGGCAAAGTGGAAGGGGGTATGGAAGAAGATATGGGAGAGAGCAGATTGGATGAGGGGATATCTTGTGGGACTGCTATTCTGGGGTGGTGGGTAGGGGAAAAATGGGGAAAAAATTGTAACTCAAAATCTGGTGGAAATGAATGATGTAAAGCAGAAGTTAATAAAGCATTTGGTAAAAAAAAAAAAGAATGCTTGAAAGTCCTCTATTCCCTTGAATGACCAAATTTTTCCTTGAAACATGATACCCAGTTTTACTGGGAATGTGATTCTTGATTTTAATCCCAGTTCCTTTGATTTCCAGAATATCATATTCCAAGCCCTTCAATCCCTCAGTGTAGAAGATTTCAGATCCTGTGTTATCCTAATGGAGTTTTCACAATATTCAAATTGTTTCTTCTTGGCTCCTTGTAATATTTTCTCCTTGATCTGTGAACTCTAGAACCTGGCTATAATATTGCTAGGAGTTTTCTTTTTCAGATGTTTTTCAAGAGGTTATTGGTGGATTCTTTCAACCTCTATTTTGCCTTCTGTTCTAAGATATCAGGGCAACTTTCCTTGAGAATTTCTTGAAGGATGATTTCTAGGTTATTTTTTTTTATCATGGCTTTTAGGCAGTGCAATAATTTTTAAATTATCTCTCCTGGATCAGTTTTCCAGGTCAGTGGTTTTTCCAATGAGATATTTCACATTGCCTTCTATTTTTTCATTTGTTTGGATCTGTATAAAAGAATATTGGTTTCTCGGGGGGGGGGGCGGAGCCAAGATGGCGGAGTAGAAACAGCTCGTCCAAGCCTCTCTGCCCCCAGATTCCCCCAAAACTATGTAAAAGGGGACTCTGAACAACTTGTGGAGCCCCAGCACCCACAGAACGACACAGAGAAGCTAACCTCCCGCTGAGGACTGCCCAGCAGCCTTGCAGGAAGGACCAGCGCAGAGGTCTGGGACCTGGCAGCGCACAGAGCACAGAGGGCAGGAGCCGAGCCGAGCCCAGGTCCGCATGAGCCGAGGTTTTAGCCCCAGGGCGGCAGGGCCAGCAGCTGGCTGGAGGAACCCCAGAACACCAGGAGCTGTGGCAACTCCAGAATTATCAACATAGACATGCCTAGGACAAAGTAAGAGGTTAGTGTCCTATGGACTTGGGGACCTGTATTTGGGGAATGTGTCAGCTCCCTCCCCTGGGGGCTAGAAGCCACTGAGGAGACATGCCATTTTGTAGTTTTCAGAGGCAGCTCCAGCTCCCAGCCTACAAATCGTGGGGAGATCCAATGATCAGTCTTGGGGGGTAATTGCTCTTGCTTTAACCTCCCTGAATCTGGATTGTGATCTAGGGTGGAAGTCGTGGGTGGGTTTACAGCTTGCCAGAAACGGAAGTTGCCCCCCACACGTTCGGGACGAAAATTCCTCTAACTGGCCTTAAAGCCATAGTGTGCCAACAAGCCCAAAAGTCAAGTAATTAAGTGGCAACATGCCAAGGCAAAGGAAACAGAAAAATGCAACCCTAGACTCCTATTTTGGGGGCATAGAGCGGGAAAAGGACTGTGAGGTCAGAAGTCCTGCTCCAAAAGCCCCAGGGGAAAACATGAGCGGGTTGCAGGCCATAGAGGACCTTAATAAGGACTTTAAAAATCAAATAAGAGAAGTGGAGGAAAAATTGGAAAGAGAAATGAGAAGGATGCAGGAAAAGTATGAAATGAGGGTCAACAACCTGACTGAGGAAAACAACACCTTAAAAAATAGACTAACTCAAATGGCAAAGGAGGCCCAAAAGGGCAATGAGGAGAAGAATGCCTTAAAAAGTCGAATTTGCCAGATGGAAAAAGAATCTCAAAAGTTCACTGAGGAGATTCATTCCTTCAGAGTTAGACTGGAGCAAATGGAAGCTTGTGACTTTATGAGAAATCAAGATGCTGTTAAGCAGATCCAAACAAATGAAAGATTAGAAGGCAATGTGAAATATCTCATGGGAAAAACCACTGACCTGGAAAATAGATCCAGGAGAGACAATTTAAAAATTATTGGACTACCTGAAAGCCATGATCAAAGAAAGAACCTAGAAATCACCCTTCAAGAAATTCTCAAGGAAAATTGCCCTGATGTTTTAGATGCAGAGGGCAAAATAGAGGTTGAAAGAATCCACCGATCACCTCCTGAAAAAGATCCCAAAAAGAAAACTCCCAGGAATATTATAGCCAGGTTCCAGAATCCCCAGATCAAGGAGAAAATACTACAAGCAGCCAGGAAGAAACAATTTCAATATTGTGGAAACACAATCAGAATAGCCCAGAACCTGGCAGCTTCTACACTGAGGGATCGAAGGGCGTGGAATATGATATTCCAGAGGGCAAAAGAACTGGGAATGAACCCAAGGGTCACCTACCCAGCAAAACTGAGTATTTTGTTTCAGGGGAAAATATGGTCATTCAGTGGAAAAGAGGACTTTCAAGCATTCTTGAGGAAAAAACCAGAATTGAATAGAAAATCTGACATCCAGACACAAGAAGGAAGAGATGCCTGAGAAGGTAATCAGGGAAAAGAAATCAAAGGGAACTTATCAAAGTTGAACTATTTACATTCCTATATGGAAAAGCAATAACTGTGACTGATGATATCTTTCTCACTATGAAAATAATGGAAGAAGGGTGTGTGGTCATATGAATACATATGTGAATGTGTGTGTATATGGTTACAATTATATATGGATAGAGGGCATAGGTTGAATTTGTTGGGAAGGGAGAATACTCAAGGGATGAAATTATGAGGTGAGAGAGGAAAGTGGCAAGAGGAGATGGGGAGAGACAGGGTAGGGTAAACTATCCCATGTAGAAGAAGCAAGGGGAAGTGGTTGCAAAGGAGGGGGAGAATAAGGAAGGCTAAAAAGGCAAAACCACATTCACATTGAATTTGGTTCAAGGAGAAAATGACATACATACTAAATGGGATATCTCAACCTGCAGCAGGATAGGGGGAAGGGGGATGAGAGGAGGGATGATGGATGGGAGGGCATCCTTGGGGTGAGGGGAGGTTGGAAGTACCCACTATAGAAGAGGGACAGGATCATGTAGGGAATGGACCAGGTCGGGGGTGGGATGAGTGGGAGGGAATTATTAGCAGCCTTGTACAATATATCTACTATGATAATGTTTTGCATAGCTAGACATGTACAACATATACTGAATTACTTATCTCCCAAGAAGGAATGGGTGACAAGGGAGGAAGGAAATGGATCTGAATTTCGAGGTCGTAACATTAAATGTTTCAAATATATATAAATAGTATTATTAATTGTTAGGGTTCCTGGGTCCTCAAACCTACAAGAACATATTACTTTTTCCCGGCATCAGACGTCTCTGGATCCCAGACCTTCTGGAAGATCTTTATCCAACGCAGAACACCCTTCTGATTTTGGAATTTTATCTTTATTGACTCAGGACATACACGCGAACTCAGCCAGGTCTCTCCCTGGACTCCTCCCAGAACTCCCCGCCCCGTCAGGCAGCCTCCTTTTATCTAGCCTCCAGTTCTGGGTCATTAGCACCACCTTCCCCGCCACTGCGAGCCAATCGCGTACTGCCCCGAGAGTGAGGGGTGGTAACCCACTGCCCACATGGACACGTCAGCTCATCTGGCTAAGAGTTTCCGGTGTAACAGACCAGGAAGTCTCCTAACCAGGAAGTCTCTCTACTGCCACGTCGACACTTAAGATTGTTTTGCTGACGGTCCTTTTGGCCTTCTGGGTTCCTCCTGTAGCCTGTTTCTGATAGGCCAGGGACCCTCCTGCCACTCCCAGGCTGTCGTGCTGCACCCCAGTTGGCTAAGGACTCTTCAATTAATACTCTTTTGCTTGTAATAGGGATATAAGATGTGCAGGCATTGGGACACAAAGACTCACCTTTCTCTAATGGAAAAGTCGATGGGGGTATGGGAGAGAGCAGATTGGAGGAAGCGATATCTTGTGGGACTACTATTCTGGGAGGTTGGGTAGGGGAATAATGGAGGGGAAATGATTGTAACTCAAAATCTGGCGGAAATGAATGATGTAAAACAGAAGTTAATAAAGCATTTGTTTAAAAAAAAAAAGAATATTGGTTTCTCTTAAAGTCACTAGCTTCCATTTGCCCCAAACTAAATCTGAAGGTGTGATTCTCTTCAGTGAGCTTTGAGATTATTTTTTCATTTGTTAAATTCGGCTTTTTAAAGCATTTTTTTCCCTCATTGCCTTTTTGAGACTCCTTTGCCATTTGAGTTCATCTATTTTTAAGATGATTTTCTTGATTCAGGTTGTTGACTCTCATTTCATAATTTCCTTGCTTTATTCTCATTTCTCTTTCCAATTTTTCCTCCACTTCTTTTATTTGGTTTCCTAAATCAATTTTTAAACTCCTCTATGGCCTATACCCAGCTGATATTTGTCTTGGAAGCTTTTGCTGCAGGAGTTCTGATTTCTCTGTCTTCTTCTTGTTCCATGCTTTGATCCTTCTTGTCCCCAAAAAGGAATCTAAGGTTTGAGTCCTGCACTTGCTTTACTTCCTTTTCTTGTTTATGTTGCCACTCCATTACTTGACTTTTGAGCTTTTTACCACAGTAGAACTCTGCTACCAGAGAGGAGAGCTTTGTCTTAAATTGCTGGGGTTTACTCAGCTACTGTTGCTATTAGTTGGGTGCCCTCTCTGAAGCCTTCAAAGGCTCTGGCCCCTGGTCACACATCCCAGGACCTCCACCCTAGAAAGTCATCCAGATCCAAATCAGTTAAAGCAAAAATGATTACTCCTCAGACTGCTTTCTTTGTCCCTCTACAATCTGTGGGCCAGTAGCTCTGCAGCAGCCATACTGGTGGCAACTGCATGGCCCCTGTTCTTCAGCAGCTTCTCTTCCCAGGTGAAAAGTCTAGACCATACTCCAGCCTCCAATTTCCCTAAGTCCACACTGTACTGACTTCTCACTTTGTCCTTAGCATCTATAGGTTTATAAATCTGGAAACTGCTAGAGCTTCTCATGATCTGAAGTCCTTCCAGTCAGTGGCTGCTTGTGGCCTCCTGTAGGCTAAAACCTCATGCTCAAGTTGGGCTGGGCTCGGCTCCAAAAGTGCTGTGCTGGTCCCTTTCTGCCAGGACATCTTCAGTAGGAGATTAGCTTCTCTCTTGTCATTTTGTGGGTTTTGTAGCTCCGATGTTTGTTTACAATCATTTTCTACATGAATTGAAGGAGGTGGAAGCAGGAGCCATGTGGAAGTCCTGTTTCTACTCTCCCATCTTGATTCTGCTGTATTTTGTCACAGAAAATGTGACAAACTGTAACATTGTGAATGCTGAACATTGCTTTTCTGTGAATATTTTGCTCTAATGTGTTATTAAATAGAGTGTTCACTATGCTGCGCAATCAGAACTTGAAAGCTGTTCACAGCAGCCATCCCGTGGAAACCTGCTTGTGCTTGGTTTTATGTAAAGACAGCTGAAAAAATATAGCTAATAGAGCTTTTAGTTTTTTTTCTCATCTGCAGCTGTAATTTAGTGTTGGTAGAATATATTCAATTATGCATATTTGATATAATGGAGTAGTTGCACTTGGCAAGGGATTACATTATTAGATTGTTATAGGTAGAGCAGAAAAAAATCCTTTGAAACATTGTTTTCATGCACAAATGAAAACAAAACTATAGAGAAGGGAGCATACACAATATACATACATGTGTATGTGTTTTTGTGTATGCAGATGTATATATATGTATATATATATATATATATATATATATATACATATGTATGTTTATTTCATATATATTGAAAGGGAGTTAAAACCAGTTTTAAAAGTTTTAAAATCAGTTAATCATAAAAAATTCTTATTTTAAGTACTTTCTGTATTTCTTAAAATGTCTGTCTTTGTTAATGATTTAGTTCAGGAACCAAAAACTTCTATTTATAAGCAGCTTGTTGGTGCTTGTAGATAGAACTCTAAACTTGGAGTAAGGAAGATTACAGCTTGAAATTCACCCCTCTAAGCTGGGTAACTCATTTAACCTGGGTCAGTCTCAATTTCTTTATGCTTAATGGAGATAATAATAACACTTATCTCAAAGACCCTTTGATAGAATCAAATAAGACAACATTTATAGGGAATTATATAGTTAGGTCACTATTACTGCAAATAATTAATCCCCTAAAGCAGTAACATGCACTCAAATTAGAAGTATTGGGGTGGCTAGGTGGCGCAGTGAGTAGAGCGTTGGCCCTGGAGTCAGAAGGACCTGAGTTCAGATCCAACCTCAGACACTTAATGCACACACAAACAAAAACCTAGCCGTGTGACCTTGGGCAAGTTACTTAATCCCAATTGCCCTAAAAAAAAATTAGAAGTATTCAGAATTTATAATTATGTATAATATGGTCATTGGTTCTAGGTAAGTGGAAATCCATGTAGAACATATTCAAATAATGTAACCATTTAATTTTATTTCAAATTTGAATAATGCAATCATTTATTATTTACACTAATTAGGACCCCACTAGCAATTATCATTATTATTATTAGTCTTAGAGAATTACCTAATATACTTAAATGATTTAAATGTCTCTCCTATGGTCACAAAGATAGTAAGTTTAGGATGCAGGACTTGAACATAGTCTTCTTGATTTCAAGTCTCATGTGAATTGATTATCTTTTAATTATCAACACTGTCTCTTCAGCAGAACTTTGTAGCCATTTAAATGAGCCCTAGAACTAATTCATCTGTGGGTATTATTATTAATTACTATTAAGCAAATAATAATAATAATAATAATAATAATAATTGTAAGTTCTTGTTCTATGTATTATGTACCACATACAAATTACAGAGTCTATTGCTAGAAAATAAACATAAAAGTACCATAAACCCTGATCTTAAGGTGCTTACCATCTAATAGGAGAGAAAACGTACAAACAGGGAGTTATAATAGGAGAGAGACTGTGACAATTGTAAGAGACAGGTTTAAGCAAAATTCTCTCTGAAAAGTAGGAAGATGGAAGGGACCTGATTCCTTCTAGATTCCTTTACCTGATGAAGAAACTGGATCCCAGGGAGTTTAGGTGACCAGTAAGTAGCACAGTGATTTTAGGATAGATGTTCAGACATTGGAGTCACTGTTTATTCCCTTTTATCTAAAGGATATAAGAAGGGGATACAGTATAGAAGGGATAGCTATTCAATTAAGGTTTGAAGGAAGAGGCTTGTGAATAGGAAAAGGCCTTTCTAGGCCTGACCATACATAACTTTCTCAACTCAATAGAATCTTTCATTTGCAAATTAATGAACAACTTCACCTCCATTGCTCAGTTTCACCCTCAAGACTAAGCTGGTGGCACTAGATTTGTTTCTGTTGACTGCTTAGAGGCAGATCTGATAAGACTTTCAAGCAATTCTACTGCATTTTCCCAGGATCCACTTGACACTCAGACAATTGGATTGTGATATTGATGTCTGGAAACTAGGCAGCTTCCAATATATCTGGATTGCAAATTATATTCATCTTCACACATTATATCTTTCTAAGAAAAATTGGAATGAATCTGGTTTTAGTCATGGGGGATAATTACATAAGCAAAGGTTCAAAGATATGAAACGGTAAGATGAAAATGTGAATTAAAGAAGGGAAAAGATAAAATCAAAATGGTAGTCCATTTTGACTGGAAAATAGATTGGGCTAAAGAGTTGATACTGATATACAGTAGAGTAGGGTCAGATGGTGGCAGCTGTCAAATATAAAATCAGAAATTTACTACTACAACTTTACTTGGTAGGAAATAGTCATTAAATATCTTTTAGTATAAGAGTGATGTAATCAGAATGACAAATTAAGAAAGACTATTCACACAGTTGTTTGAAGAATGGATAATAAGAGGTCAGATTAAAAATGTGAAGATTAATTAAGACGTTATTAGAGTAATCTGTGAGAAAAAGGTAAGATAGTTGCAGTATATGCAGCATATAAGTGAAATATATTGTTGATGTTGAATTGAATCTTGTCAATCCCTTATGTAAGAGGTGGGGGAGAAGAAAGGAGCAGAGTAATACCAATACTATGATTATAAGTGACTGGAACTATGGTAGCACCACTTTCCAAAATACAGAAGGAGGAGATATTGAATTATTATAATCATTGTAATGTAATATTTATTATATTTTCACATTTAAATAAACTTTCCAACGAACCTATAAAACAAGTATTCATAAATAGTATAAATAGTCCCACTTTGAGGAAAAGGAAACAGTCTAAGGAAGGTTAAGTGATTTGTTCACAGTCACATAACTAGCCAGAGACAAAACAAGAATTTGAACCCACATTACTAGACTCCAACACTTTTGCTCTCTTCACTATTCTGTACTCTCAATCATGAGACTAGAATGTAATGGAAGCCATAGGAAGTGAATATAACTAGCTCCTCAATAGCTCTTTCTAGCTCACTTATAATTTCCATATATATGATTCACAGGTCTATGTGTTTGATTCTAGTCTTTCCCCTTGCTTCATTCCCACATCACCAAATACCTATTTAACATTACAATCCTGATGTCTCAGAATTACTCAGGATGTCCAAAAAAGACGACATTTTGTTCATCCCTCCCAAAAAAATTATCCTCTCAATCAAAATTCTCTCTTTTTGAATGCACCACCATTCTTCAAGTCTTAGAATTTCAGTGTTACACTAATTCACTTTTTATTTCCACTTTGAATATTTATCATTTCTTTTTATTTCTACCACTACAAAACATCTCACAACTAATTCCTCTACAGCTAGGTCACACAGTGGATAGCATACTAGGCCAGGAGTCAGGAAGACTCATCTTGCTGAATTTCAATTTGACCTCAAACACTTATTTCCTGTGTGAACCCAGGGCAATTCACTTAACCCTGTTTGCCTCAGTTTCCTTATCTTTAATGAGTTGAAGAAGGAAATGGCAAACCACTCTAGCATCTTTGCCCAGAAAAATCCAAATGGGGTCACAGAGAGTCAGGCATGACTGAAATAACTGAATCACAAACTGCTTTCCATTCACAGAGCAACCACCATAATTTCACCTTTAATCACCACTTGTTTAGATTATTGGAGAGGACTTCAATTGTTCCCTCTTCCAAGAGTCTTTCTCCACTTAAGTTAATTCTCCACACAACTGCCAAAGTGATTTTCCTTTAGTGCAGGTATGCCATGTGATTCTCTTACTCAATAAACTCTAAGAGCCCCCTACTGAATATAAAGTCACATATAAAATACTCCGTTTGGCTTTTAAAATCATTCACATTTTGGTTCCAAAGCACCACCACCTGCCTTCTGCTTTACTGTCTTTCCAAACTGGCCTCTCTTTATTCATATGGCACTCCATCTCCACCCCCATTCTTTTATACTCACTGTTCTCCATGCCTGAACGGCTATTGCTATTCAACTCCACCTCACAGAATACTTTTCTTCCTTGAAGAGAGAACACAAACCCCACCTTGCACAATCTTTCCTGATCCCCACAACTTCTTGTGCCCTGCCTAACTTCTTTAACTATCTAATATTTTTTCATTTATTCTTATATACGTTTCATACATAGACATGCCTGCATATATGTATATGTGTGCATGTGTATGCATTAATATTTTCAGGTATTGTTTCCTTTACATACTCTAGGCCAACTAGGTGGCCAAAAATCTTAGATTTTAAGTCAAGAACACAGGAGTTGAAATCTGATGTCAGAGAATACTAGTTTTACTCTCTTTGTGACCCTGTGCAAGTCACTTAACCTGCATCTGCCTCAGTTTCTTTAAACATAAAATGGGGATATCATCAGCTCCTGCCTCCTAGGATTGTTGTAAGGATCAAATGACATAAAGTACCCGGCATCTAGTAAACACTTAGTAAAAGGTTGTTCTCCTTCCATCTAATAGAATTTAAGCTCTTAAAGTAAATAATTTATTTCATCCTTTGTATTTGCATTCCTAGTGTCTTGTAAAGTGTCTATAGGCTATTCATAAATAATGTTGATTAATTGACATTAAGAAGGATGGTTTTGTTCAGTGTCAGATGCTGCAGGAATCAAGAAGAATCAAGAAGGTAAAACGTAGTTAAAAATGAGTCAAGTGTCTTTTCACACTGGTACTACATATCTTTTAGAAATTAGTGGCCTTTGTGTCTGTCATTGCCTGATTTTACTACCATGTACACTATATTATACATTTTAATATGTTCATCTATTCTAGGTTATTAAAGAACATTTTATCATTATTATTTTTATATCTGAGATAAATGATTGTCATTAATTCTTTCTTTTCATCGAGAGACATATTTCTAAGTGTAACATAACTTGATAAAAGATTTCTCCAAATTTTGGTCATTCATTTCAAACTTGCAATATATACAATTGCCCTCAAAATGTAGTGTACTATTAGAACATGTCATCTATTGATTTAATTGGCTATGTTCCTTCATATGATGATTTGAAAATGTTCAGATATCCTTCATTGAAGATATATTTTAAAATGTGATTGGCAATTAGATGGGGCTATAATGCATTTCTAGATTAGAAGAAGATCTAAAATGGGGAATCTACATCATTTCAGTAGTTATAAAACTGTCATTTCTTATATGCCTTCTGTTTTGTGTGGTTATTAAATGCTTCAATATTCTTTTACTTTATTTCAGATGATAAAACAACAGTGCCTTCAGGAACATCTCCTTCTGTTTCTCAGCCCATTTTAATCCTCATGGCATTTGCATGTTACTCATTTTTTTATAGACCTTTTTGCTGTGATGAAAGCCTTTAGGTCAAGTTTATTTGTCTTGATACTTCCCAGTGGTGATTTATAACTTATTTTATTGTACTGACACTTAAGAACTTTATTAAATACTTTTTCAAAGCAAACTTTAAGCCAATGAAATTCACAGAGGCAACCATAGGATGGAGAGGCATGAGGACTCCATTAATTTGTAAGTTAGAAATATCCACTGTTCTGTTCTTATAATACGTGTCTATAGATAACTCTTTTGCATCCCTCTTTCTTGAACAATTCTCATGTCAGATTTACTGTTGACTACTTGTTTTATTAAGTCATGTCCTGACCTAACAACGTAGGCATTATTGGGAAGTCCTTTACAGAAAATGCCAATGTACTTCATATCCTTTAAATAAATATTCACATAGATCTTAAGCTATGGTTTATTAATTCAAAATTTAGCTTGCACTTTTTCCTTATAATGACTAAGATATAATGGATTAAAATTTTAAGCCAATAGTTGGTATAGAACTATGTGGAGGGGGCAGAGTCAAGAAGAGAAATGAGAAGGATGCAGGAAAAGTATGAAATGAGGGTCAACAGCCTGACTGAGTAAAACAACACCTTAAAAAATAGACTAACTCAAATGGCAAAGGAGGCCCAAAAGGGCAATGAGGAGACGAAAGCCTTAAAAAGCTGAATTTGACAGATGGAAAAAGAATCTCAAAAGTTCACTGAGGAGATTCATTCCCTCAGAGTTAGACTGGAGCAAATGGAAGCTTTTTGAGAAATCACGATGCTGTTAAGCAGATCCAAACAAATGAAAGACTAGAAGGCGATGCGAAATATATCATGGGAAAAACCACTGACCTGGAAAATAGATCCAGGAGGGATAATTTAAAAATTATTGGACTACCTGAAAGCCATGATCTAAGAAAGAACATAGAAATCACCCTTCAAGAAATTCTCAAAGAAAAGTGCCCTGATGTTTTAGATCAGGAGGGCAAAATAGAGGTTGAAAGAATCCACCAATCACCTCCTGAAAAAGATAAACTGCCAGGAATATTATAGCCAGGTTCCAGAATTCACAGATCAAGGAGAAAATACTCCAAGCAGCCAGGAAGAAACAATTTCAATATTGTGGAAACACAATCAGAATAGCACAGGACCTGGCAGCTTCTACACTGAGGGATTGAAGGGCATGGAATATGATATTCCTGAGGGGAAAAGACCTGGTAATGGATCTCTGCACTGATCAGATCAAGATCGCTGCCCCCTATCAATCTCAGTGTCTGGTCAAGTGTAACCAGCTTCTCAGAAATGAGAAAGAGCTGGGCAAGAAGGCTAAATTAGCTCGAAGGAACTTCAGAAAACCTCGGGCCAAGTAAGCTCTGTGGTCAGGAGGTCCAAGAGCTCACAGGCATGAGTCACCTCTGTAGATGTCTGCTCCTGTCCTAAGAATGGCAGCACCAAGTACTAGATCAGTTTTGTTTGGGGTACAGGTGCCTCTGCTGATTACCTTTCCTCTTCCACATTTCTGTGATGTTCTCACTGTTTCATTAGAACTGTCTTACATGAAAGACTACCTGATAATCTGATCCTCTATGGGAAAACCCTTATCATCTTGTGACCAGGATAGAATGATTTGTTCTCATCCCCAACCTTGCTGTTGATATGTAGAGCCATGTACTTGTGATACAGCCTGGATGAGCCCACCGGACAGATGCTTAGAGGCTTCTATGTGTGAAATAAAAGTACTTAGTAACCCACTGGGGGAAAAAATAATTCCTTAAAAATAAGAATTGGACAAGTGTAGGCTAATGGCACTGTAAGATATCCGGAATCACTCAAACAAAACTAAAAGAATGAAAAAAATAGAAAAAAATCTAAAAAACAACTGACATGGAAAGTAGATCCAGGAGAGGTAATGTAAGATTTATTATACTACCTTAAAGCCCTGATCCAAAACAAAACAAAACAAAACATATAAGTGCCTGTACAATATTTTTCAATAAATGATCAAGGAAAACTGACTAACTTACTTTAACAAAAGAGTAAAATAGCCATTGAAAGAAACCATTAATCACCTCCTGAAAGAGATCCCAAAATGAAAACTTCAAGGAATATTGTAGCTAAATTCCAGAATTATCAGGGCAAAGAAAAATGACTGCAAATAATCAGAAAGAAACATGTCAAATATCTTGGAGATCCAGTCAGGATTACACAGGATTTAGCAGCTTATATATTAAAGTAATGGAGGACTTGGATTGTGATACTCCAGAAGGCAGTGGAGCTTGGATTATAACCAAGAATCAGCTATCCAGCAAAATTGAGTACAATGGATATTCGATGAAATAGAAGGTTTTCAAACTTTCCTGATGAAAAGGCCAGAGCTGAACAGAAAATTTGATCCTCATCTAGAAGACACAAAAGAAGCATAAAGAGATAAAAAGGAAGCAAAACAAAATGTATTCAATAAGGCTAAAATATTTACAACCCTACACGGGAAGATGATATTTGTAACTTTTAAGAACTATGTCTATATCAAGGCAGTGGAAAGAGTATTCTTAGACAGAGGGTGTGGGCATAAGTTGATATTGATGTGATAAAAAAATGATTCAGGTGTGAAAAAAGGGATTTTACTGCAAGAAGAGGAAAGGGGGTAAAATAGATAAAATGGGGTACAATAGATGAATAGGCATGAAAGGTCTAACAGAGTAGAGGGAAAGAAGGGGTGAACATTGTTTGAACCTTACTGTCATTATGTTTGGCCTAAAGAGAGAAAAACATATGCAGTCAGTTTGGTAGAGAAATCTATCTTACCCTACAGTGAAGTAGGAGAGGCCAAAAGGAAATGAAAAAGAGGTGGGCATCTGGAAAAAGTTAGAGTAAAAGGGAAGGTAAGTGTAAGAGGAGAAAGAAGAAAGAAAAGAGAGGGGTGTAATAACAGGGTGGGTAGATTATCGGAAGCAAAACTCTGGTGAGGAGGGACAGGTTAAAAGGTGAAAAAAGTATAAATGGGTAAAAATAGGAATGAGGGAAATAAATGGTTAGTAATCATAACTGTGGATATGAATCAGGTGAATTCTCCTATTAAATGGTGGCAGATATTAGAGAAGATTATAAACTAGAATAGTACAATATATTGTTTAAAAGAAACCTTCAAAAGAGAGAGATACAGATGGAATAAAGGTAAATGACTGAAACAGAATGTATTATTCTTCATTGGAAGTAAAAAAAAAAAGCAGGGGTAACAAGCCTGTTTTCAGACAAAGCAAAATCAAACATAGATCTAAATAAAAGAGATAAGGAAACTACACTTCGCTAAAAGATACCTTAGACAATGAAGTTATATAACAGTAAACATATGTACCAAGTGGTATAGCACCCAGATTCTAAGAAGTGAAGTTAAGTGAGTTACAGGAAAAAAAAAATAGCAAAATTATACTAGTGGAAGACCTCAACCTCCATCTCTCAGAACTTGATGAATTTAATGACAAAATAAACAAGAAAGAACTTAAGGAAGTGAATGGACTTTTAGAAAAAACAGATACAATAGATTTCTGGAGAACACTGAATAGGTATAGAAAGAAATATATATATATTTTTTTCCCTCAGGAGTACATGGCACCTACACAATAACTGACCACTTATCAGGGCATAAAATCCTCACCATCAAATGTTAAAAGGCAGAAATATTACCTACACCATTTTCAGATCATGAAATAAAAGTTACATGTAATAAAGGGCTATTGAAAGGCGGATTAAAATTACTCTAATCCTAAATAATGAGTGGGTCAAACAATGAATCATAAAAATAATCAATCATACAAATCTTAAAGAGAATGAGAACAACTAGACAACATACCCAAATTTATGGAATGCAGTCAAAGAAATACTTAGGGGAAATTTTATATTACTAAATGCTTACATGAACAAAATAGAGAAAGAGCAAGTCACCAAATTGAGCATACAACTAAAAAGAAAAAAGAAAAATATTAAAATCCCAACTAAATAACACATTAGAAATTCATAAAATGAAAAAAATAGATCACTAAAATTTAAAGTAAGAAAACTATTGAATAAAACAAAGTGGTGGTTTTATGAAAAAGAAAACAATATAATAGATAAGCCTTTGGTCACCTGATTAAAGAAAGTAAGAAGAAAACCAAATTATCAGTAAGAAAAATGAAAATAATAAATCCACCACCAATGAAATTAAAGCAATAAATGGGAGCTATTTCACCCAACTGTGTGCCAAAAAATCTGACAATTTAATGAAATGAATGAAAATTTACAAAAATATAACTTACCCAGAATAACAGAAGAGAAAACAAAGTACTTAACCTCATGTTGGAAAAAGAAGAAATTGAACAAGCTATCAATGAACTCCCTAAGAAAAAAATTTCCAGGGCCAGATGGGTTTACAAGTGAATTCTAACAAACATTTAAAGGACAAATTAATTCCTTTACAATACAAATTTTTTTTTTTTGGAAAATAGGTAAAGGAGGAGTTCTACCAAATTCCTTTTATAACACAAATATGGTTCCAATTCTTAAACCAAGAAAAGCCATAAGAGAGAAAGAAAGTTATAGACCTATTTCCCTAATTAATATTGATGCAGGGGTGGAGTCAAGATGGTGGAATAGAAACAGAACCTCCATGTGGCTCTGGCTCCCACCACCTCCAATTCATGCAAAAGGAGACTCTGAACAAACTTTGGAGCTACAAAACCCACAAAATGACAGAAAGAAGCTAACCTCCTGCTGAGGAGAGCCTGCAGGCCAACAGGAATGATGTAAACCAGAAGTTAATAAAGCATTTGTTTAAAATAATAAAAGAATCAAGTAAGAGAAGTGGAGGAAAAATTGGGAAGATAAATTAAAATGATACAATAAAATTATGAAATGAGAGTCATCAGCCTGACTGAGGAAAATAACACCTTAAAAAATAGACTAACTCAAGTGGCAAAAGAGGAACAAAAAGCCAATGAGGAGAAGAATGCATTAAAAAGTCGAATTTGCCAGATGGACAAAAAAATCTCAAAAGCTCACTGAGGAGAATCATTCCTTCAGAATTAGATTACAGCAAATGGAAGCTATTGACTTTATGAGAAATCAAGATGCAGTTATACAGATCCAAAGAAATGAAAGAATAGAAGGTAATGTGAAATATCTCATGGGAAAAACCAGTGATCTGGAAAATAGATCTAGGAGAGATAATTTAAAAATTATTGGACTACCTGAAAACCATGATTAAAGAAAGAACCTATAAGTCATCTTTCAAAACATTCTCAAGGAAAGCTGCCCTGATGTTTGAGACACAGATGGAAAAATAGAGGTTGAAAGAATCCACCAATCACCTCCTGAAAAAGATCCCAAAAAGAAAACTCCAAGGAATATTATAGCCAGGTTCTGAAATTCCTAGATAAAGGAGAGAATACTACAAGCAGCCAGGAAGAAACAATTTGAATATTGAGGAAATGCAATCAGGATAACACAGGATCTGGCAGCTTCTACACTAAGGGATTGAAGGACTTGGAATATGTTATTACAGAGGGCAAAAGAACTGCGATAAAAAACCAAGAATCACCTACTCAGCAAAACTGTGTATCATGTTTCAGGGGAAAATATGGTTATTTAGTGGAAAAGAGGACTTTCAAGCATTCTTGATGAAAAAAACCAGAGTGGAATAGAAAATGGGGAAAAGAAATTATAAGAAACTTATCAAAGTTGAACTATTTACATTCCTACATGGAAAAATGATAATGGTAACTGATGAAAATTTTTTCAATATGAAAATAGTTGTAGAAGGGTATATGGGCATGTGAATACATAAGTGAATATGTATGTATATATATATATATATATATATATATATATATTTACAAGTATACATAGATAGAGGGCACAAGACCAATTTAATAGAAAGGGATTATACTTAAAAGGTGAAATAAAGAGTTGAGAGAGGAATATAATGTGAAGAGATGGGGCAAATGGGACAATATATCTCATATAGAAGATGCAAGCGAAAATGGTTACAATGGAGGGGAAAAACCGGAAGGCAAAAAGGCAAGACCTTATTCTTATTGAATTTGGCTCAGGGAGAGAATGACATACATACTAAATAAGATATCTCACCCTACATGACAGTAAGGGGAAAGCGGGTGAGATGGGTGATGGTGGAAGGGAGGGGAGGCTGGGAGGGAGGGAATTTTGAAGCATCCAGTTTTGAATAGGGACAGGATCAAAGTAGAGAATAGAACAAGTGGGAGGTGGGATAGGAGAGAGGTAAATATAGTCATTCTTTTACAATATATCTACCATGGAAATGTTTTGCATAGCTACACATGTACAACATATACTGAATTGCTTATCTTCCCATTAAGGATGGGTGATAAGGGTAGAAGGGAATGAATCTGAAATTCAAAGTTTTAAAATCAAATGTTTAAAATATATATATAAATACTATTATTAATACTATTTTACATGTAACTGGGAAATTAGATATACAGGCATTGGGGCATAGAGATCCCCCATGCCCTACTGGAAAAGTCGAACCTGGTATGGCAGAAGACATGGGAGAGAGCAGATTGGAGGAGGGGATATCCTGTGGGACCGCTATTTTGGGGTAGTGAGTAATGGGAAAATGGGAGACAAATTGTAACTCAAAATCTGGCTGAAATGAATGATGTAAACCAGAATTTAATAAAGCATTTGGAAATAAATATTGATGCAAAAATTTAAATAAAATATTAGCAAAGAGAATATACCAATTTCCATGAGGATAATACACTATCATCAGGTGGCATTTATATCAGGAATTCAGGGTTGGTTCAATATTAAGAAAACTATCAGTATAATTGAACAAATCAATAACAAAACTAATAAAAATCATGCATCTCAATAGATGCAAAAATATCATTTGAGAAATTATAGCATCCATTCTTATTTAAAGCACTAGAAAGGATAGGAATGAATGGAGCCTTTCTTAAAAGAAAAAAAAAAAGTTCCATGTATTTAAAACCATAACCAAGCATTTTTTGTAATGGATATAAGCTAGAAGTTTTCCCAATAAGGTCAGGTCTGAAACAAGGATGCCATATATCAACACTATTATTCAATATTTTACTAGAAATGCTAGCTTTAGCAAAATGAGAAGGAAAAGTAATTGAATGAATTAGACAATCAATAAGGAAACAAAGTTATCACTCTTTGCAGATGATGTAATGGTACATTTAAAGAATTCTACAGAATCAAAAATGTACTTGAATTAATTAAGAATTTTAACAAAGTTGCAGGATATAAAATAAATCCAAATAAATCATTAGCATTTCTTATATTACCAACAAAGCTCAGCAAGAAGAGATAAAAAGAGAAAGTTCTTTTATAATAACTTTCAACAATGTAAAATATTTGGGAGTCTTCCTGTCAACCCAAGGAAATGTAAGAACACAATTACAAAACACTTTTCACATAAACTAGATCGAAATGATTGAGAAAATGTCAATTGCTCATGTATACGCTTAATTAATTTACTTCTTCAGCATCATACCAATCCAGCTACTCAAAATTATTTTATAAAAATAAGATAAATAACACAATTCATCCGAAGTAACAAAAGGTCAAGGATATCAAGGATATTGGGATGGCTAGGTAGCACAGTGAGTAAGATTGCCAGCCCCAGAGTCGGGAGGACCCCAAATCAGTTCTGGCCTCAGAAAATGAGCATGCATACATAAATAACGACTGGCCTTGTAACCTTGAGCAAGTTACTTAAGTCCAATTGCTTAAAAAAAAAAGACTATCAAGGATATTCCTTGAGAATCAGAACTGGGCAAGGGCAAGACAGTAAAGTTACAAATGAGTAAAAAATAATAAAACAAAATATAAAGAATAAAACAAAAGAAGAGAATGTGAAACTTCTCATAAGAAAAAAATGACCTAAAGAACAGATCAAGTAGAGTAAATATAATATAATTGAACTACATGAATGCTATAATCAAAGGAAGAATCCTGATACAATACAGGAAATAATTAAATAAAATTGTCCTGAAGCATTAAAATTAAGAGAGGAAAGTAGGAATAGGAAAAAAAAAAATCACTGATCACCACCTGAAAGATTCTCAAGGAATATCTTTGATATTCTTTTTTTTTTTTTAAGCAATTGGGCTTAAGTAACTTGTTCAAGGTTACACGGCCTGTCGTTATTTATGTATGCATGCTCATTTTCTGAGGCCAGAACTGATTTGGGGTCCTCCCGACTCTGGGGCTGGCAATCTTACTCACTGTGCCACCTAGCCATCCCAATATCCTTGATATCCTTGACCTTTTGTTATTTTGGATGAATTGTATTATTTATCTTATTTTTATAAAATAATTTTGAATAGCTGGATTGGTATGATGCTGAAGAAGTAAATTAATTAATCCTATGAAGAAAACCAATAGGAATATTATAAACAAATTCTGAAACCACTACTTCAAGGATAGAACATTACAAACAAGGAAAATAACATGAAAGTGTGAAAAAAAAAAAGACTTACCAACACTGACACTAAAAGACTGCAGGTTTTGGAACAATATATATCAGAGCAAAAGAAATGGGTTCCAATTGAAAATATACCCAGCAAAACTAAACATAATCCTGAGTGTGGAAAAACAAAAAAACAGACACTTAGTAAACTGCTAAAAAAAAAAATACCTGAACTTAATAAAAGATTTGAAATACAAGAACCAAGCAAAATATAAGGTACATAACAAAGATTAATTACAAGGGACTTGATAAGGACAGAATGTTTACCTTTTATGTATGTAAAATATAAAACATATATCTAAGATTGTTATTAGTAATTGAGTAGTTTGTAAGAGAGAATGGGGTAGACTGGAGTATGATATAACTTTAAACAGTACAACCATTTAAGAACAGCTAAAACAAGTAATTATTTTATACAAATGAGGTGTGAGAAGAGGAAACAAAGAGAGGGATTAGATGGGGGAGGTGGATTATTAGTTCTGGAAACCTACTTTCATTGGGAATGGGTTCAAGAAGGAACAATGCATTTGTATCTAGAAGAGTAAGAAAGTCTTCTAAATTCTGAAAGAAATAAAATACTAAGAGTATAAGGAGGGGGAATAGGATAAGTGAGGGATCTTTAGAGGAAAGGGAGAGGGAATAGGTTAAAGAGAGGTAAAGAAAGGTGTTTGCATTTAAAGTAATGGGAGTATAAGGGAAGGTTCCTTGGTGGGTGGGCTAGGTTAAGTAATAGAAGGGCAAAGTAGACTGTAGAAATAAAGTAGAGGAGTTAGGAGTGATGGGAAAGGAGAGATATGCCCAAACATAAAAAAGATCAGAAGTACAATTTGTAAAGGGAAGTATATGTCTATGTATGTATGTGTGTATGTATATATGTGTTTATATTTGTGTGTATAAGTATATGTGTAAATATAGCCACACCTAATTGTAGCCTTGCTGGAGGTGGAGGGGGGAGTAAAAAGTGCACAGCAGAGAACAAAAGAAAACTAACAAGAAAGAAAAAACAGACATCTTTATACATGATTTGTAGGATTTATATAGGCTTTCTTGAAATGGAAATTTATTACTATATATTTTGAATCATCTCTTACATTATGCTGTGTAACTAAAATGTTTTTTCTTCCCTTATTATGGATTTGAATTTCAATATTTAAGTTTATAATCCTTTTTCTTCACTTATTTTGTATTTGTTTCAATACTTA
Organism: Gymnobelideus leadbeateri; assembly: GCA_011680675.1. Lineage (NCBI taxonomy): Eukaryota > Metazoa > Chordata > Mammalia > Diprotodontia > Petauridae > Gymnobelideus > Gymnobelideus leadbeateri. The sequence goes on from WOXC01010154.1 coordinate 23,535, forward strand.
TAAAAAATATCAAGGATATTAACAAAAAAGTAATTCAAAGAAGATGAACTAGCTGTACCAGATTTTAAACTATACTATAAAGCAGCAATCATCAAAACTATTTGGTACTGGCTAAGAAATTGAATGGTAGGTAGATCAGTGGAATAGGTTAGTTACACAAGACACAGTAATAAATCATTAATCTACTGTTTGATAGACTCAGAGACTTCAGTTTCTGAGATAGCTCACTTTTTGACAAAAATTGCTGGGAAAAATAGAAAACCATATGGCAGAAACTAGGTGTAGACCAACATTGCACTCAGTATACTGAGATAAATTCAAAATGGGGATATGATTTAGATCTAAATGGTGATACCATAAGCAAATGAGGAGAACAAGGGGTAGTTTAGTTGTCAGATATAAGGAGAAGGGAAGAATTTATGACCAAACAAGAGATAGGAATATTGCGCAATGAAAATAGGTAAATTTTATTCAATGAAATTTTAAAACTTTTGCATGGACAAAGCCCACGCAACCTAGATTAGAAGGGAAACATAAAACTGGGGAATATTTTTTTTATAATTAGTGCTTCTTATAAAGGCATAATTTCTCAAAAATTTAGGGAACTGAGTTAAATTTATAATATATAGTCATTCTCCAGTTGAAAAATGCTTAAAGGATATGAACATGAAGTTTTCAGCTGAAGAAATTAAAACTATCTATAGTTATATGAAAAATTATGCTTCAATTCACTGGTGATTAGAAAGATACACATTAAAACAATTCAGATTTTGACCAATGTGAGAGAAAAGGAAAATGACAAATGTAGGAGAAGTTGTGGGACAATTGGAGCACTAATGCATTGTTGGTGGAATTTTGAATTGAGTCAGTCATCCTGGAGAACAATTTGGATACATGCCTAAGGGACTATAAAATTGTGGATACCCTTTTACTACTACTAGATCTGTACCCCAAGGAAATTATAAAAAAGGAAAAGGATGCAATGTACAAAAATATCCATAGCTACTGTGTGTGTGTGTGTGTGTGTGTGTGTGTGTGTGTGTGTATGTTAGCAAAGAATTAGAAATTAAGCCAGTGCCTATTATTTGGGGAATGACTAAACAAGTTGTTGTATAGGAATGTAATGGAAGACTGTTACACTTTAAGAAATGATGAGCAGAATTACCTTGAAAGACTCACACGAGCTGATGCTGAGTGAAATGAGTAGAATCTAAAGAATACTGTACACTGTAAGAGTAACATTGTATTATGATCAAGTATGATAGATTTTGCTTTTAGCAATCCAATGATCCAAGAGAATTCCCAAAGGCTCCTGATGTAAAATGCTATTCACAACCAGAGAAAGGACTATAGAATCTGAAATTAGATTGAAGCATACTATTTCCACTTTTTTATTTTTGTTTTTCTTTCTCTTGGTTTTCCCCTTTTGTTCTTATTTTTCTTTCACAACATAACTAAAGTTGAAATTGATTTCATATTATTGTGCATGTATAACAAATCATTACTTGCTGTCATGGGGAGTGGGGTGGGAAAGAGTAAAGGAGAAAAGTGTGGAATTCAAAATTTTATAAAAGTGAATGTTGAAGACTATCTTTACATGTAATTAGAAAAAAATCAAATAGTATTAATCAGGAAAAATAAAATAATTGTTTTGTGTTCTTAAAGAATGAAAACAGGCAGCTCCTGGGACTTTTCCTAGGACTGCCGCTGGCCAGCTAATAAACGCTTCCTGAATTCGATTACTGATGGTCTTGGCCTGGTGATTCTGTCCGAGTGTCCATTTCACTTGGAGGTCCACCGACGACATGTTAGTCCTCAGTGACACTCTGGAGGGCCGTCCCTGTGACGAGCGGACCGAGGTCCTGAGTTGACTAGTCACTTGATAGCCTCGCCATGACCGGGGTTTCAGCTTCGCCCAGAGGCGCCGATAGAGTGTGGGGGAGGCCACCGATTTGCTTATATCAGCCCCCCTCTCTGATGGTGCCTTTTGATGAACGTCGAACCCGCCAAATTCTCTCTGAAGCGTTCTGTATCTGTTCTGGTGAGTACTCTTCTGGTGTGTGACTGTATGGGGCCTGATGAGGCACAACCCATCTTCACTGCTCCGCCCCGGGATGCCGGGTGTGGGAGCCTGTTTATTTCTTTTTTTTCACTCTCAGTTCTTCCTGAAATGCTCCCTGGGGAACTTTGCTTCTGCCTTGTCACTGTCTTTTGCTCTGTGTATATTGTGTTCTACTTTTTGTCAGTCCACTGTCTTCTACCTGCGGGGCTTAACCACTTTCACTGCAAGAGTCTCTCATTTAGTTAAGAATGGGGCAATCAACATCTAGCTCCCAGACCCCGCTCCAACAAGTGTTAAAAGATTTTGCTAACATCAAACCTCCCCTATATCCTGTTTTACCTCCCTCCCCAGAGGAGATGGGGGATCCTGGGGACCCCCTATCCCTCTCTGCTCCTCCACCTCCCTACCTGGTCCAGCTGGACTCTACCTCTGATCTCACTGGTCCCTCACATACTCGTGGGGGCACCCCCTATGGCCCTGGCTCAGTATCTAGGGACCAGGTCCCAAGTCCTGACAAAACCCCCACTTCTGCCCAGCTATTTCCCCCTGAGAGAAACCCCGGTGGTCAACAACCCCGGACAAGCTCCCTTCACCGATGCTGAAGGTAGGCTGGAGAAGGAGAGAAAGAGAGGCAGGCAGACGAGAATTTTACTATTTCCTGCCTCACCTAAAAGAGGAAAAATTTGTGTATAAAACTGTTAGTCGGGGCTGCGGGTTTGCGGGTTCTGGTGGTCATGTCGGCACTGAGGCGGCTGGGGCCTTTCCTTCGCGAGGGAGGTCGGCGCTTCCTGGAGGGTCCGAGCGAACGGACTGCTGGTCACGGCATTGGAGGAGTCCGGCATGCTGGAGGTGGTGTACACATTGAACCCCGCTACCGGCAGTATCCCCAGCTGACAAAATCTCAGGTGTTTAAAGCTGAGCTGTTAAGTGCTACAATGTGGTTTTGTATTCTCTGGCGTTTTTGGCATGACTCAGATGCTGTATTGGGTCATTTTCCATATCCAGATCCTTCTCAATGGACAGATGAAGAATTGGGTATTCCCCCTGATGATGAAGACTAAAGCAGTCATCACCACTACAAGTAGGTGCTACCAAGCACCTCATTTTGTTTTTTTTTTGTTTTTGAAAACTGTTAGTCAATTAAATTCATATGAGAAGTAAAGAGTGTCACTCCTAATTTGATGCTAAAGGTAAGTCAGAATTCATTGTACTATTTGGTATTTAGGCAAATTGGAATATTTTCTAAGATTTGATAAGAAAAAGTGAATTTTCTTTTGGGTTCTCTAGTAGTGAGAAAGGGGGAAGGCGCCCCTCCAATATCACTTGCTGGAGAGATCAAAGCTATCACTTCCAAAGAAGTTTTTGTAAGGAGTGGACACATAAATAAAGGTTATTGGAGTAAAAGTTAAATCGGCTGAAAACATTTTACAAAAATTTATTAAAGTTTCTCATTCTAAAAAAAAAATAGAGTGCTAAAGAATATAGGGAATTTGAGTTAAGCTCCCTCACTTGAAAAAGAAGGGGGAGCTACAGCTATATTGAGGGGCCTGGCAACACCCCAGGGTACCCCGAAGCCCACACCTCCAGGCATGAGGATGACCCTCTCTCCTTTCAAACGCCTGGGTCCTCAACCAGGCTCTGCAGTTGTGGGGAGAGAAGAAAAGCCTCTGTACTTGGTAAGCCCAATTTTTCTATCAGTAGTTTTTGTATGTGATGAATTGGAAATGCAATTAATGTCATAATGTCATTGTGTTATTTTGGTATCTCTAAATTGTAAAATCCTCTTATACTGTAAAAGTTTGAGTGACCATTGTGAGCCAGAAATGTTGTTAGATAAAGCAGTTTTCAATCTGAAAATTGTTGAAACTAAAAGATGGACAAAAAGTTGTGTAAAATCAGTTATGTTACTTTATCAGTTCTGCTAATCCTGTTTTATGTTTGTTTTATGTGAATTAGATTTTTAATGTTATAAGATCTGACAATTTAAAGCTGTTATATTTGGGATAGACACAGGTAGTAGTAATAATTGCTGATATTTACTGTGATAGCTGATTGTTCATTTAACTTTTTGGCTATTCTGGAAATATGCAGTGACTTAAAGTTATGGTTTCCACCTTACTAATGATGAAATGAATAATTATGCACAGTGAATTGTAAAGGCATTTTGTAGAATTCTTATTGAGCAAATGAGAAACTTGAAAAAAAAGGAAAGAAAAATATAGGTATGTGGTTTTTAAGCTTGCTTCATCTAAGGATGTATTTATGTTAATTTGAAGGTTTATGAATCACCACATTGACCATCTATGTGAGATTCCAGAATGTAATTGATTTCTAGTGATAAGCTGATCGGGTGTGTGGCAACAAGAAAATTTTAGTTCTGTGTAACTTCAAAAACTTGATTTTTAAGGTTACCAGATTGGTAATTCATTTGTTTTATTTCAAAGTTCAAATTTAAGAACATGATAATTGTTTATGATATTGTTACTGGTAAAAAATTGTATTATCTATGCTGTATAAGAAGCAGTTTTCTTAAAGTCTTGGAGTATTGTAATTTGGGAAATCATAAGCTTCCTAGAATGTCTTTGTTTAAAAGGAAGTTCCAGTTAAGACTGTTTAAAACTTGTAAGACTGTTAAGTAAGTTATTTTGGCTACTGTTTTAATGTTAAAGTCTAAAATTGTTAATTGATTACTATATGTGGAAAGGAGGAGACTGGATGAAAACTTTATTCTGACCAGTTCTGCCCATTCAGAACAGTCCTCCTGCATGTATGAGAATTTGCTAAGCAGGGGCATCATTATTAACCCTTCCCCCGGTCTCTCCTGCTTAGAATTCATATAAATTTCCTTATGTTTTAAAACTGCCAAATCCCCTAGAAACTATCTCTATTAGGCAAGGTCATTCAGCCTGGGAAAGGAACTTGTTTAAGTGTAGTTTTAAATGAACCTAACTTGCTAAGAAGTTGCAAAGATTAGAAGGATTTCTATCAATTGGCTTTTAGATTTCAGAAGGAAAGATGGTAAATGGAATTCTTTACATTTGTGAGACCTGATGAATCATCATTGCTTGGTGCTGCTCCATGAAAACACGAAAATAAAAATAACTAACTAGCTCTAAGCTGTGATTGGTGAAGCTTGTTGTTTAAGGTAAAAGGCACTTGGGACCATAACTAAATTTTATTTTGAGTTTGAATTTGGGTATAGTTGTCTGCATTAAATCAGTATCTCGGAGAAAATGCCACAAGCTACTCAGAGGGAATGTGATCCTGTACTGTTGATAGGTGGAAGTCTACATTTGGTAAAGGCCGAAGGGACAATCTTAGCCTCTGTCTGGGATGGGATCCCTCCTGGCTCAGTTTACCCATGGGATTCCTTTGAAAAGGAATGTTTCCCACCTATTCCTGAGTCTAGCTATAAGATGGAACAGATACTGCATGGTTGGATATCTGTGACTTTACCTGAATTTAAACAGAGTCAAGGATGTTTTATCCTGTCATATTTGGAATGTCACATGTCCCTGCTTTTTTTTTCCTTCTATAGCAAGTTTCCATGATCAGAGCACGTAGTCAGTAACAGATATGAGTTCTTTCGTTGTAAGCTTACTGGAAAATCTAATATTATTTTTCATTTGGAATTGGAACATGTGCAAAAAGTGCAAATTGCTTAAGATCATTTTGAAAGTTTTCAACTAACTTTCTTCATAAAAGTTTAGTGATCAATTATAAATCTTGAAACTGTTTTAAAAGAAGGGAAAATACTTTCAGAAGGAATTTTTAAATCCCTAGTGTAATTTTAAGAGGCCTATTAAAACTTTCATTTGCAAGATAAATTTATTGCTAAACTAATGTAATGAGTTGTGAAAACAGAAGAGATCTGGCCTTTTTGATCCGAAATTGTAGTTGTTTCATGCTCTAGCAAAAGTTAACATTTGTAACTGAATGTATGTTAAGGATTCAATTTCTGAATTATCTTTCTTCCTGAGTGAATATACTGTATATATAATCTGTGTACCCAGCTTCCTATGAAACATAGATCTACCCAAATGATTTTGGGTCACAACTGTTTAAGGGGGAGATGATCGGGTCCTTGGATTCCCAGCTTTGACTTCCTTGAGCAGCCGGCATCTGAAATTTTCTCAGAGCTCAGAACTCAAGGCTGAGAAAGTCCAGACCATTCCCTAACATATGGAAGATTACCACCCATTCTTCCTCTAATCTAGGAAGACCTAAAAGCTGAAATCACTAACTCTTCCCTTATCAAGTTCCTTCAGGGTCTGCAGGCCATTCAGAAAAAAACCTCCTTCCCTCAGCTCTCCGGATCCTGATCCAGATCCGGAGTTCTGCCTCAGCTTACCTGTTTCAACCTGGGGATTCTGTGCTGGTAAAAAGAAATTCATGGTCTGGAGCAGAGGTGGAAGGGATCACACATCATGATCCCCACTACACCTACTGCTGTCAAAGGGGACTCTATCCCCACATGACAACATTACACCAGAGTGAAGCCTGCTGTCACCTCAGAATGGAAAACAGAAGTCCACGAGCACCCCCTAAAGCTAAGACTATCCGATCCTCTCCCTGATTCCCCTTTTACCTCCTTTCTCGGCCCCCCACAATCCCCATCATTCCCCAGCTCCACTCTACCCTTCCCTCTTTGATTTGTCACTTTGCCCTTCCTGAATGTCAGACACAAATCCACTCACCCTTTCCTTGATTTGTAAAACAGGCAGCCCAACCTTCCCTTAATTGATTTGTAAAACAGAGAACTCCACCTTTCTTAATCTGTAAACAGGCAGAACCCCCACCCCTGGCTTACCCTTGATTAATCTGTGGGTGGGAGACCCAGCCTAGGGTTTCCCCGCCAGTGGGAAATTCAAGTGTACACTGACCAATCATTGGAGTTTCAGCCTACATCACTGTAATTTCAGCTCAAGTAACCTAGTTAGGAACCTCCTTTGTTAAAGGCAGTACAGTTACGTTGGTAAAAGAATATGTAGTATGTAGAAATATGAAGGAAAGTGAAATAGTCTGAGTAATGGGTTATACTAGCCCATCCTCACCCCACTTCTGGTCAATTTTCTCTTACTTCTTTTTGGCCCTTGTTTGTTTAATCTCCTGGTTAGATTTGTGTCTTCTAGGTTCAGCACCCTTCACTTGCAGGTGACAGCTCAGGCTGAGTACCAACCCCTGTCCAAGATCATGACCCTTCACCCTCTGGACCTGGCATAGGCCAGGTTCTGGACACTGGCTATAGACCACCCCCCCACCTCCCCTTGAGCGATGGAACCCTGTGAGGCAGGGACAGCTCTACACCCCTTCCCAGCGAGAAGCAGTTCAGGAAGCTGAGATCATCGCCCATTGCCCCCAAATTATTTGGGTGCCATCTGTTTAAGGGGGGTATGAAGGGGTCCTTAGAATGTATATATGTTTGTAACATCAGTTTGTAATATCAATCTGTAACATCAACTTGTAAATAGGGTGCTTTGGGAAAAAAAATGAAAACAACAACTAAAGGAGCTTAGAAATTAATTAATTAAAATAAACTACCCCACAAGTAATACATGGTGAGCTTCTTCCCAGTTTGCCTTGACTCTACTCCCTTTCTCTCTTTACAATCTTCTAATCAATAGCTCTTGATATCCTGGTATCTCTCCCATAATCACTACTGCTATCCTTACAAGTGAATTGAAGATTTATTTTGTGTCATTTGACTCTGGTTCATACACTGCTACTTATAGCTCTGAACTGATGCATTTACACTTTGTCACCTCTCTCTCTTTTGATAAATATCACACATCTTGCAAGATATTTGCAGGAAATGACTGTACTAGGAACACTATGCATGGACTTGTGTGTCATAGAGATGTGCTTTGATTTCTTATGGGGACAATGCTCTGTAAAAACCTTCAGAAATGGCACCAATAGAAAAGCTTTTTAGATTCTGACAAACCCAGCTTTATTGCATAGAACATTTCAGTAGGTACAATTATTCACTTTCATTCTATGGTGATAAATACTTTGGCAGTCAGGTAGCACAGTAGTTTGAATGCTCAGCCTTGAGTCAAAAAGACTTAAGTTCAAATCTCATATTACTAAATGTGTGACTCTGGGAAAGTAATTTAACTTCTATTTGGAATCAGTTTCATCAAACTAAAAAATGGGGATAATAATAGCACATCTCTCAGGGCTATAACGAAGACTATATTAAATAATACTTTAAAAACGCTTAGTACAATGCATGAAATACACTAGGAGTTTAATGAATGCCTGTTTTCTTCAAATGAGATTTTATAAGATTACCCCCAAATTACCCACAGAAACTTCTTATTACATGTTAAAGTGTCAGTAGACTAAGGATTGTTATATCAAAGTCACTTAGACCTTGACATCAATCCTTTACCATAGAATTTATGGTCATTCTAGGTTCCTAAAGGCTATGCTGATACAGCAAAAATTCTAGCAAGTACTACCAAGGTGGAAAGACTTCAAGTATAGAAATTTCCAAGGAAGGAAAGGGCAATAAGAATCTGTGTACTACCTACTATGTGCCAGGCACTCTGCCAAGTGTCTTTTTACAAGTTTTTTATCTCATTTGATCTTCACAACTACCTTTGAGGGTAGATGATATAATTCACATTTTGCAGTTGAGGAAACTGAAGCAAACAGGGGTTAAATAACTTGTCCAGGGTCACACAGCCTGCAAGTGTCTTAGGCTGGATTTTAAGTCAAGTTTTCTTGACTCTAGGTTCAGTACTCTTTCCACTTAGCCTCCAGCTGCTTCCTGAGTAAGCTTGGAGAAACTTATTGCCAGATTGGTTACAGAGTATTAAATTTAAGGCCAATAATAGCCTAAACAAAACATAATTGTAAAGAAGTTATAATCTAGATCTTCAAGCCAATAGCTTCATGAAATCTTAATAATGACTATGCAATAAATGGATTACAGAAACAAATTATTTAGAAGTCACTTATTCCAACACCTACATTTTACAGAGCAAAAACCTGATTTCAACACAAGTCAAATAATTTTCTCAAGGTCACACAGGGAACGGGTAAATTGTAATGAATCTGATTTGACCTGATGATGTCTTTTCCTCAGAAAACAAACCCACGAGTCTTCATGGAGGTTGAATGGAGTCAAATTTGGACTTGGTCTCAATGAGAATTTCAGAACAACTGGAAAAATCTAGGGGCAAAATAGGGCTACCCAGAGACACCTTTGTTTCCTCTTTATTGGAGGTATTTAAGCACAAGTTGTAAAATCATGTTGGTTACGATATAATGGGGTTTGCTTTAATACATGAGATGGATTGAATGGCAACTGGATTCACTTCTATCTTTCAAATTTTAAGATTCCTCCAAATTGGGATCAATCATTGTTTCCTTTGTGCCACATTGATTGTTATTATTCCTTCAGATTTTGTGAGATTATTAAAGGAAACAAAGTATTGAAAAGCATTAGGTACTAATTTTAATACCTTTTGCAGATTGACAGATCATAGATATCATCCTAGAAGTTGTCTTAGAAATCCCATCTATTCCAACTCCATTTTATGTAAAAAAAAAATAATCTCATAAAGTTTTAGTGATATAAGTGACTTACTTGAGAACGTACTGGCAGTAAATAGCTCAGGAATGACTTAAACTGAGGTTCCCTAGTCCCAAGAATCAAAATTCTTTCCATTATACAATCCTGCTTTCTTAATTGCCTCTAGGGCATTGCTTAGGATTTTAATACATTTTTGTTCTTTTTGTTTTGTTTTGTTTTCAAGACTCTGCTTATTTTGCCCAGCCTAGAAATTCAAGTGATCTACGTGCCTTCTTTCAATGCTAAACAATACTGAAAAATTTTTTGGAGGGGGGAAGGCAAGGCAATTGGGGTAAAATGACTTGTCCAAGGTCACACAGCTAGTTAATTGTCAAGTGTCTGAGGTCAGATTTGAACCCAGGTCCTTCTGACTCCAGGGACAGTAATTTATTCACTCTGCCACCTAGCTGCCCCAGGAGCTTCTAAGTGTTTTGTTTTGTTTTTTATTCCCTTGATCTGGGCAGTGTCCCACTTCCCTATCCAGTATGGTGGCCTTCCTTTCTCTTAGGTTCACTGTGTTAATTCTGGATTTAGTTCAAACAGATTTAATTCAACCCTATTTTAGCTTAGTCCTCCCAGAAATCCACTAGCCTCAGTCTGCCTCAGTAGCAGGGAAGCATTGTCACTGGTTAAAAAAAAATCTAACATAATTTGATTTCTATGAAGCTGTTGCAGAATTGAAGGGAATGATTCTGTTCTGATAGGCCAAGGGAATCTTAATACATAGAACATAAGATTTCAGTTATGATAAATCCAAGCTTATATGTGGTGAATTCTACATCATTTCAGAGTATTAAACTAGGAGAGACCTTAGAGAAATCTAAGCCTAACATGCCTTGAACATATTTAGTTTTTGTCCCCATAACCATATTTTTGGGATAGCAGGCTCTCAAAAATGCTTTTAAAAAAACACTCTGTCTCTCTTAATTAGCTCTGAAATGAATATATTTATTAAAATGAAAGTATCATAGATATAAAGTTGTGAGACACCTCAAAAGCTATGTTTAAATTTCTTCATTTTAGAAATGAGACCCAGAGAGATTAAATAACTCATTTACTAACCTAGTAATAAGTGTCAAAAGTATGATTGGAAGGCAGGCCGGCTCTAGAGTCCTTTTCAGCAATTAACTCAGTGTTAATTAAGCATATAGTGGATTCTTAATAAATTTTTGTTGACTTGAATTATATTTTATTTTTCTATGTACAGACATATTTGATATCTAATATTTATATGTTAAATATAGATATTTATAATATATATGTGTGTCAATAGATAATTTTTCTGATAGTTTTCAACCAAATTTCTATTTGACTTTATATTCTATATGTATATATTATTACACACATGTACGGTCAAGACTAATTTTGTCACTACTTTAACACCCTTTGCAATTTTATTCAGGTAAGAATTTCAACAATGAAATGTCTTTCCCGGACTATATGTAATAATAACCTCCTCTCCTTCCTAGTCATGTATTTCTACTTGGGATATAGTCAATACACCTCTCACATTCCTGACAATTGATCATGGACTTCTCCTGCTCTGACTCAAGTGCCATTCACATTTTCCCCACTGAAACTTCACTGTCTTCTTTTTATTCCTTTTTTATCCCATCGGACTCCTTGTGCTCAATTTCAGTGATTTATACTCTCTTCTCTCTGGTGAATGTATATTTATCACTGACTTATTTTTTGTCCCCCTTGTTATTAACTATTTATATGATGCCACTCAGATACCATTTGTAACTAAGATTTGTCTTTTTTTGTTGTTCTTATGCAGATAATACTCAGTTTTATCTGTCATTTCTTTCTCCTTCATGACAGACTTCTCCATCTCTTCTTAATTTACTGATGTTTATCATTGAATAGACAAGAATTGACTGCAACTCAAATCGTACAAAACAAATCCCTACTTGTTGGTTCTAAGTATAATATGATTTAATTTACAGATTTTAACCTTTTCTTATGTGGTATTGCATTTAAACTACCTTTAGTAAAGAAATTGTTTAAACTTATGGTAAAATAACCTAAAAATGTATATACATGTTAAAGTACATTCTTTCCACATACATTATTCTTTGAAATTCCCACCTGTCATCACTGTGAGAAATACAATGTAGTTTTCCTTCCAGGACTTAGCGTTTCAATACATATGTATTCATATGTAAACCAGTAGCATTTCCTTTTAAGGAAATCTTAAGAAAACATTGAATATCTGCTATACTCCAATATCCTAAATCTGCTCTCATGACTTCTCATGGTGATATAGTTTGGACTTAATTTGCTTTAAGGAATCATCTTTCTGTGTACTTCAGCATTCCTGATTATATAGTAAATGGCATTTGTGTTTTATCTATTGCTTCATAGTTCCTAATATTTATGGAACACTTTAAGGTTTGTAAAGCATTTTGCATGCATTATTTCATTTAAAACTCATTTACCTCTTGGGAAAAGTATTATTGTATTCCCCACTTTAAAGATGAGGACATTGAGGCTCAGAGAGGTTGAGCAATATTCCCATGGTCCCATTGCCAGTGCTCATTAGAGAATGCATGATAACATATGTCTTTCTGAGCTCAAGTACACTGTGCCTATCTGTACTCTAGCATCTTTAAGTGAGAAAACTTTAGACAGCCTACCTATATTTCTTTCTTTTTTTTTTTTTTGCCTTTTGGAAGGCAATTGTTGTTAATAACTTGCCTGAGGTTACATGGCTAGTATTTTTTGTTTTGTTTTATTTGTTTGTTTGTTTTTTGGTACTAAGTGTCTAAGTCCAGATCTGAACTCAGGCCCTCTTGACTCTGGGTCTGATGCTTTTAGTCACTGCACCACCTAGCCGCCCCTCTAGCTATATTTCTTCAAGGTTTTCATTTGGTTTGTTCTTATAAGTATGTCTTAGGCCTAGGCTTCAGGGATTATGGAAGGCAGTGTAAATGTTTTTCTTCCTTTATCTTTATCTCAAAGGTATATTTCCCATAATTTTCAAAGACAAGATCATGATTCTGATTATTTTCAAATAATTAGTGATTTGACTTGAAATTAAATGAAAAAAAGATTTGAATAACTATAGCTAAACTCTATGTAAGTACATATATATGTATCTACGTAAACACACATATGAGGCAGCTAGCTGGATGATGTAGCAGATAGAATGCTAGGCCCAGAGTCAGAATGAACTGAGTTTAGATCCAGCCTCAGATACTTACTATCTCTATGACACTGGGAAAGCCATTTAAATAAGTTAGCAACAGTTTTTTTTTTTTAATCTGCAAAATGATATATAAAAGGTAATGGTAAACCTCTCCTTTGCTAATTAAACCTCAAATGGAATCATGAAGAGTTAGACATGACTGAAAAATGACTGGATATATACATGTGGGTGCAGGTTTAATATGGAGCCTGATTAAATGGGTTTGAGAAACCTAATTTGCAAATTTGAGTGGGAGCATATACATGCCTTAAAAATTGGCCAATGCTACAAATCCAAGCCTGATTTACTGTTTTTTTCTTGGACTAAGGAAGTAATGAAGAGGTTGGCACAGTGATTAGAGCATCGGCACTGGAGTCAGAAGGACCTGAGTTCGGATCCAGCCTCAGACATTTAATGCACACACAAACAAAAACCTAGCCATGTGACCTTGGGCAAGTTATTTAACCCCAATTGCCCTCCAAAAAGCAAAAAAAAAAAAAAAAATGAAGAAAATGTTAATAATACAAATTAAACTTTCATGTATATCATGCATATATTTTTTGAGGAAAACTAGTTGTTAAAATTTATCTGTGTATACATACATGTGTATGTATTATGTGTATTTACCTATGTATACATATATGTGTATGTGTAATGTAAGTTTATACATATCTGCAAGTAAAACAGAAATATTGATGAAACATAATGATTAGATAATAGTTACAATAAAGGAAGTTCAGACTTAATATATGAGGATATAAAGTAGTAAAAATGGAGTGTGGCACACTTATTCATTTCTTGGGTTTGAGAATAGCATTGCATTTCACCCATAAACTGACTACATATTAAATGAATTCACAAGAATCTGAATTGGTTATATGGAAGTAATATTACATAATATTCAGTTAAGGATGCATTAAATCTTAAAGTTGATCATATTCTATTTATCTCTGTAATAATTTGCCAATGTTGCTTCCAAATGTGGCTGTAGAAAAATTTAGCATTCTTACATTAAAAGAAAAAAAATCCTGTTTGTCCCTTAGCTATGGTACTGTACCAATACAATATGATCTCCATTATAATAACCTACTTTATGGAGATTAAATGGTTTTGCAATTCAAACAAGGTAAAATTGGCTTAAAGTAAAATCAAACACTAGTTTGCTAGTTCAGGATTTGAATAGTAGAATGAGAAATCTCTCTTATATTACTATTGTGCACTGGTCAGCTAAGAAGTAATTGCTTTTTATAAGGCAAATTTGCTTTTACTTTTCGAAGGTAATGAAATGAACCTGAAACATTTCCTTTGAAATCAAAGTCACTATCACTCAAATGTCAGCAGCCAAATTCCATCGTATCGTTTCAGCAAACACATAATGCAAAAGTTGTGCCTAGATTTGATTGACAGAATTCTATTAGAAATCCTTTTTCCACATTCATCTATAATTATTTGTGTTGTAAATCAATAATGATTTTATTTCTTCATATTTGTGTGTTGTTAAGTTGGACCCCAAAGCAAAGCCCCAAGTTCTTCTGAGGGAAAAATATCTTCCATATCTAGTCTGGAAAAATGCTAAATAAAAGAATATACCATAAACTTAACTAATCAGTAAAAGCAAATAGTGCACTCAGGAAATGACACTAAATGAGATATGGTCAAAGTCATGAATAAAAATTGAATATTTCTATGTAAAGCTAATGTGTGTATACATATATGTACATGTATATACATGTGTATATACAAGTGTATACATACATACATGTACATAAATCATATTTATCAATTCTCCACCCACTACAAATTCTTTCTTAAAAGTTGATTGTTCATGTTCACATTCCAAATTTATCAAAGGGAACAGGAATAGCTTAGATATTCTATAATCTCTTGTCATGAGAGCAGGTGTTTAATTGACATACCAAACGTACATTCAGTAGGAGTAAGCAGCAAAATAATATGAAGTGAGTAAAAACAAAGACAGCTAAATTTTTAAAACAGAAATGACAGGCAAGGATTGAAACCAAGATAGTGGAGTAAAGTCAGGGACTCACCTCAGCTCTCCTCCAAACCCCAATCAGTATCTTTAAATAATGACTCTAAATAAATTCTAGAGCAGCAGAACCCGAGGAAAGATGGAGTAAAATAATATTTCAGCCCCAGACAACTTAGAAGGTCAGCAGGAAAGGTCTGTAGCATCAGGATGAGAGAGAAGTGCAGGGGCATACTAGCACCAACTGGGCCCCAGCAAACCAGGAACGAGTAGGCCTTGGTGTGACCAAAGCAGTAGCAACAATGGCAGCTTCTAGACCTCTCAGACCACAAGCCAAAGGGTATTAGACAATGGCTCAGAAGATTTATAGGGCTCCATTTGCTGGCACACAGGGGAGAACTCTACTGCATTGCCCATTGCATCTAAGTTTCAGTCCTGGGGGTTTTAGGCCCAGTATGAGGAGAAGCAATGGCACAGCAAAAGAGCAGGGACCCTCATCATGGTTCCAGGGTTGACAAAAGTGTCTGTGATTACTGACAAACCAGTGCACAGTACAACAGAGTAGTAAACATACTTCTCCCTAGATCATACCACCTTGGAAGAATCAAAAACTTACCCTAGAATTACCTCTGAAAATAGTTGCACAGAAACCCCAAAGCTTAGCACAGTCTTCACTCTACTTGGGGAGAAGATCCCCACTTTAGCATAGAGTAAAAAGTCAAGAAATTAGCTGGAAAATGAGCAAACACACACACACACACACACACACACACACACACACACACACACCCCTACACATTTGACTATAGGAAGTTACTGTGGTGACAATGAAGATCAAAACACATATATAGAGGACAACAAAGTCAAGACAAAATGCCTGCTTCCAAAGTCTACAAGTAAAATATATATATATATATATATATATATTAGTCTCAGGAGATGGAAGAGTTCAAAAACATTTTTAATTAAATTTAATTAAACATTTTTAATTAAATAAGAGAGGTAGAGAAAAAATAGGAAGACTGAGAGTGTTGCAAGAAAATCATGAGAAAAGAGTCAACAGCTTGGGGAAGGAGGCAAAAAATACTGAAGGAAATCACACCTTAAAAAAGAGAAAAGGTCAACTGGTAAAAAGGATGCAAAAGTCCAGTGAAGAGAATACCTTGAACAACACAATTGGTCAAATAGAAAAAATAGATAAACAAAATATCACTGAAGAGAACATCTTAAAAAGTAGAATTGACCAAAGGAAAAAGAAAGTACAAAAGCTCACTGAAGAAAATAATTCCTTAAAAGTTAGAATTGGGGAAGTGGAAAGCAATGACTTTATGGGACATCAAGACAAAGAAAATCAAAAGAATGAAGAAAATAGAAGACAATGTGAAATATCTCACTGGCAAAGCAACTGACTTGGAAAAAAGATAGAGGAGAGATAATTTAAGAATTATTGGACTACCAGAAAGTCAAGATAAAAAAATAGCCTATGTGTTATCTTTCAATAAATTAAGAGCCCTGATATTCTAGAAACAGAGGGTAAAATGGAAATTGAAAAATCAACCAATCACCTCCTGAAAGAGAAGTATGAAGACTCCCAAGAATATTTTAACCAAATTCCAGTCCTCCCACATCAAAGACAAAATACTGCAAGCAGTCAAAAATTAACAATGCAAATATCAAGGAGTCACATTCAGGAAAAAACAAGATTTAGTAGTGTTTACCTTAAAAGGTCAGAGTTCTTGGAATGAGATATATTGAAGGGCACAAAAAAGAAGCTAGGATTACAACCAAGATTCTTCTACCCAGCTAAACAGTATAACCCTTCAAGGGAAAATGGGCATTCAATGAAATAGAGGATTTTCAAGCATTCTTGATGAAAAGACCAAAGCTAAATGGAAAATTTAATTTTTCAAATAAAAGGCTGAATAGAAACATAAAAGTGTAAAAAGGAAAGAAAAATCATAAGAGAATTGATTAGGTTAAACTATTTGTATTCCTACATTGGAAAATGATATTTATTACTCCTAAAATCTTTATAATTATTAAGGCAGTTTAAAGGAATATACATAGAAAGAAAAAAGAAGTATGAGTTGAATGTGATGGTATGATTATTTAAAAAAAGATAAAATTAAGGGATGAGAAAGAAGAATGTACTGGGAGAAGGGGAAATGGAGAGATTGATTGGGATAAATTATCTGACCAAAAAAAGAGGCCTGAGATTTTACATTTCAGAGGGAAATCAAGAAAGTGGAAAGGGGAGCACATAAAAATTACTCTCATTGGAATTAGCTCAAAGAGGGAATAATATATATTTTGTTGCAGAAATTTATTATATCATATAGGAACATAAGAAGAAAAGAGGATAAGAGAAGGAGGAACTAATATAATGAGGGAGGGCAATTTTGGGTAGGTAAATGTCAGAAGCAGAACACAGTATTGAGAGAGAGAAACAGAGAGAGAGAGAGAGAGAGAGAGAGAGAGAGAGAGAGAGAGAGAGAGAGAGAGAGAGAGATAAATGGAGGTATAGGGTTGAGGGAAATACATTGTTGGTAATCATTACTGTGAAAAAAAATTTTACAGAGTTTCTCTATTGATAAAGTCTTCATTTTTCAAACACAGAAAAACCAAGGAAAATGTATAGAGAGCCATTCCTCAATTGATAAATGGTACAAGGATATGAATAGGCAGTTTTCAGACAAAGTAATTAAAGCCAGCATCTTACAAAAAAAATCACTATTGAGATAAGAAAAATGAAAATTAAAATAACTCTGAGATACAACCTCACCCCTGTCAGATTGGCTAACATGACAGAAAAAAGAAAATGACAAATGTGGGAGGGGATCTGAGAAAATTAAAACCCTGATATACTATTGGTGAAGTTGTATACTGATACATCCATTTTGTAGAGCAATTTATAACTATGCCCAAAGGGCTATAAAGCCATGCATATCCTTTGACCAAGTAAAATCACTACTGGGTCTATATCTCAAAGGAATAAAAAATAAAAAGGAAAAGGCCATATTTATACAAAAAATATTTATAGCAGCTCTTCTCACGGTGGCAAAAAATTGGAAATCAAGAATTTGTCCATCAATTGAGGAATGACTGAATGATTTGTTGTATATGATTGTGATGGAATACTATTGTGCTTTAAGAAATGATGAGCAGTGTGATGGAAAATGCTATGCACATCCAGAGAAAGAATTACAGAGTCTGAATGCAGATCAAAGCATACTATTTGCCCTCTTTCTTTTTGGTTTTGTTTCTTCTTACTTGTGGTTTATTCCATTGATTAAAATTCTTCTTTGAAAAATGACTAGTGTGAAAATGTTTAATGTAAATGTATATGTAGAGCCTATATGAGGCTGCATGCCATCTTGGTAAGGAGGTAGAGAAGGGAGGGGGAGAAAATTTAAAACACAAAAAAATGTGGAATTAAATGTTGTAAACTAAAAATTAATTAATTGGTGTGGCTAGGTGGCACAGTGAGTAGAGCGCCAGCCCTGGAGTCGGAAGGACCTGAGTTCAGATCCGACCTCCGACACTTAACTCACACACAAACAAATACCTAGCCATGTGAGCTTGGGCAAGTTACTTAACCCCAATTGCCCTCCAAAAAGAAAAAAAATATAATAAAATTAAAATTAATTAATTAAATTTTAAAAAGAAATTATGACCAGGTTGCTCTCAAAAAGAAAAGTCCTACATGAACTTATGCAAAATGAAATAAGCGGAATAAGGGGAACATTATACATAGTAACAACTATATTGTATGATTATCTACTATGATTAGCCTAGTTATTCTCAGCAGTACAACGATCCAAGACAGTTCTGTAGGAGTTATGATAAAAAATGCTGTCTATCACTAGAGAAAGAACTGATAGAGCCTGCATGCAAATCAAAGGTAGTTTTTCCTTCACTTTATTTTTCTTGGATTCTTTTTGTTCATATTTTCTTTCATAAAATGATGTACATGGAAACGTGTTTTGCAGGAGCACACATGTATAACCTACATCAAATTCCTTGCCTTCTCAATGGGGGTTGAGGAGAGGGAGGGAGAGAATTTGGAACTCAAAATAAAAAAAAAAAAGAATAGTGCAATTGTTTTTACATGTGTTTGGAAAGGTAGAATATTAAGTAAGGTTGTTTTTTTTTTTTAAATAACAAATAAGAAAAATTATTGATATATAGTAATGTGCCCTTTAGATCTATAGGGCACTTAAATATTCCAGTGAAGCTGTTCAGAGTCAATTCAGTGATGAGCATTTTTGAAACTTGTAAGAAAATTGTGTAGGGTTTATATCAACCACGATGCAAAACGGAATCCTTATCTATCCTATGAAGAGGGTCATCAATATGCCAATATGATCAAAAATCAAAACCTTTACAAAATATGTCTTTTTTCAGGGTTGTGATTTTTTTTTTTACTTAAGGCCATGACTGAGTACCACAGGGCAAGAGGATCTCTTGACAAACATTTTTTTCATTGTTACACCTTTCACCCTTCATAGTCATCTTATAGGTGAGTGTCATTGTTCAAAGAGAAGTATGTGAGTCACTTCAGATGAATCTGTGACTATTATTGGAGAAACAACACCAAAGCTCATTGTCTGATGACAGTACTTTTGCATATAAGGGAGTGCAGTGTCTTCATTTAGCACATTTTCTCTCATGCTTGAAATTTCCAAACTGATTTAACTTTACACACAAAATTGAAACAAGTGATTTACACATTATTAGGACTTATATGACTACTGATTTTTGAGAATTACTTCTGCCAATAAGCCTCTGCAATTAGAAGCTCTAGAAGGATCCAGTGGAATACATATCATATAGTAGTTTTGTTTTGCTGCTGGTTCAGTTACCTATTGTGTGTGTGTGTGTGTGTGTGTGTGTGTGTGTGTGTGTGTGTGTGTGCCAGCCTCTGCCAGACTCAGTTACTGCCTGGTGATCAACTCCATATCTTTCATTTGAAGACTAGCCAAATTAAATTCAGGGAGTGATAACATGGTAATCCATTGTGAAATTTACTGATTTGGAATGGGAGGACTTTTATTCAGACCATGGCTCATAATGTTATTACTTTTGTCACCACTGGTAAATCACTTAATCTCACTGGGCATGTTTACTTTTATCGATGACATATGGAGAGTTAAATTAAATGACTACTAAAGTACCTACTATCACCAATCTATGAACCTGTGAGAAGAGTTCATAATACTAGTTCTTAAGAACTTCTATAAAGTTTTTCTATAAAAATTTTTATAAATTTTTTTTAAGCATAGCAACTTATGGAAATCATCTGTTAATTAGAGAAAAATAGATCATTGAAGTAGTAAAATAAATTTTAAATAAAGGCTTGCAATAGAAATCACTACATCATACAATTATATTTGATTTATAATTTCAAGTTATGTCTAAAAATTAAAATCCAGGAAAATACACTGAAGGCAAGTAAAATATTGCTAGATTATTAGTAAGGAGGCTTGGTACTATGCTTAAAACTCAAACAAACAACTTGAACTTTCTGACTTTGTTTCCTCACCTGTATAATTATGTGATCAAATTCAATGGGGCCTTTCAGCTTCCAGTCTATGACTTGATGTACTCAAATGGTCAATTAATTATTTTATAATTTGATTAGAAATTTATTTGAATACATAACTATATACTATATTTTGCAGAAGAATTTATTTGAGATCAACACTTACCTTATAAGTTAGGCAGCACAAGTATTATTAGTCCCATTTTTTCAAAGAAGGATCTGATATTTAGGGGTTCAAATGACTCATCCATGGTTATACAGTGACCAGAAAAAATAACCAAAAATTTTTACTTCCATGACCTTTTCATTGTACCACATTGCCTCACATATGATACCAGTATAATTGTAGGGATACAATAAGGATGACTGAAAATATCACCATCTGTTATGCTATCATAGTTAGTTTTTATTTAGTTAATAAAGTTTCTTAAAGTCTTTTTATTATGAGAAAACTGAAGTCATTGATCAAATATACTTTTTACAAAATAAAACTTTAAAGATGTCTTTAGAACCAGAAGAGCTCTTGAGCAAAATTTGATAGTTTGCCTAGAAAAGTAAATTGCAGACCTCATCCTAGATGTTGTAATTTTTTTTCTTCAAATCAATTGCATTATTTAGCTGCTTGACTCCCATTAACAAAAAGGAGAAAGTGTAGATTCATTCTTCACTCAGCAGGTTAGATGTTTTCCCCAAAGGTCATTTCATATTGAGCATAAAAGTTCCTCCAGGTTGCTCAAGTGAATCACTCAAAGAAATCACAGAATTTACAGAGCTTGGCTCCCCCACTTAATTTTCCTGTGGGATCCATTAATAGTTGTCAAATAGTGCTGCCCTTTCTGGTGTGCTCAATTCTTCTGTGCTTGGGTGAGATGGTCAAGAGTTCTTTCTAAATATTGAGTGTGACAAAGTCCCTTGGAGTACCTAATTGCAAAAGAGGTAAGGGAGATGTGAGAGTTGCTTTGATTGCTATTACCAATCCAATGGATAGTGCTTTTAGTTTCCAAAGTGCTTTGAGGGGATCAATTAAATCCTAGGGTGTCTTTCTGAGATAAAGAAGGTTGGATTGGTCTAGCAGAGAATAAAGCATTAAGCTATAAAGTATGCCTTGTATGAAACGACAGACTTCAATGTTCCAGAAGCTGTCTCTATTTGCTTTAGTAGGTTCTTTAGTAGGACTGCTTCTGTAATGATATTTCTTCAATATGTCATTTTGTGATTTTCCCTCCACCAGTCTGAAATTGATTAGTTTTATTGGAGTCATTTTATTCATAAAAAGTTCTCATGTTGAAAAATAAATTATTTTTGACATTGTAGGGTCACTGACTACTCCAGAAAATGTTGTTTAAACACTTTAATTTACATCATTTAATACTTTACAATATAATGAAAATGTTTGAATATTATTTTGGTGTTTAATTTTTCCTCAAAATTTTTTTGTAAAGACAATTTAAGGAGTATTTTTAGATGAATGAGAAGATTGCAATCAAAATATCAGATTTTTATATAATAAAAAGAGATCTTCCTTATGCATACTTATAAAGATAAAAAGAATTGTTATTTTCTTATTGTACATTTCAGAAAATAATAATTAGGTAAATAAATAAATTATTTAATATGTATTGCTCTGAAGGAAATACCTATTAAATGACAGAATTCTGCAAATTTTGAAAGCATATTTGTAATGTTTGTTTTTAATCAAAATGTTAGCATCAATTGTAAATTATATCTATAGTTTTAAATGAGGGCTAATAAAATTTTACTTTTTTGGTTCTAGTTTAAAATGGTTCGCTACTACCCCATCTTACCCCAGGTTTTTAAAGGAACTAAATTAAAATCCTAATTGAGGACTTCACCTAAGGGAATTTTTTCAACCTAGAATTTCCAGAGACTACTGATAGCTCTTCGATGTATGCCCAGAAGTTCAGGTAAAAAGTGTTGCATGTTCATTATTGCTAAGTTGAAAACATGACTAACATGTGGTCATCTGTATGCAAGGGATCATTATTTTTCTTTATTTCACTGTTTGTAAGATACAAGCTAAATTCCCTTAGCAAAAACAAAACAGAACAAAACAAAAACTATATATTTGATTTTTTGTTGTGTGTTGTACTGGATATTTTGTGTTTATGTTAATGGTTGTCTTAATAAAATATTCGATCCACAAAGTACAGGGAAACAAGACCAAGGTGCAAAAGAATATTTTCTTGTATGTACTAATTAGGTATGTGGCTTCAAGTAAAACATTTAGCTTCTCTAAGATTTCCTTATGTAGAAAATGAAGAGATTTGACTTTGTGGTCTCTGAGCTTATTTTCAGATCTGATATCCTAAAATCTAATTCAGACTTTTCAGTTCATTCAGTTGGTCTGTCTTATATAATTGTGTTGTCTGACTTAGAGCATAAGCTCAGTTATTTTAAAGTTGGGAAGAATCGTATAGGGAATTTTTAAAAATTCCCATTTAACATATGAGGAAAGTGAGGTTTGAGATGTACATAAAGTCATAAAGGCAGCATGTATAGGAGCTGGGATTTGAACTCAGTTCATCTGTCACCAAATTCAGTGCTATTTTCATGGTGAGAGTCAAGAAAACAAATGAAATCACAGTTTTAGAGCTGGAAGGTACTTTTTGTTGTTGTTCAGTAATTTAAATCATGTCTAACTCTTTGTCACCCCATTTAGGATTTTCTTGGCAAAGATACTGGAGTGACTTGCCATTTTCTTCTCTGGCTAATTTTCAAGATGAGGAAATTGAGGCAAACAATATCATGTAACTTATCAAGGTCACAAAGCTAGTAAGTATTTGGGGCCAGATTTGTCTTCCTGATTCCAGGGTGGACACTCTTCATGTGCCATCTGCTTGCCCTTAGAGTTGATTTAATTCTACCTCCTCATTTCACAGCTTAATAGAGAAATGAATTACATTAATAACAGAAATAATAGTTGCCTTTTCAGTCTTCTTCCACCTTACTTCTTCAAAATATCCTACAACCTTGTGATGGTAGAATCTTTGTTATTCCTTGCAAAATATATTCTATTTTCAAATTCTGGGTATGTTCACTGCCTGTTGCCCATAATGAAACTATTTTCCTTCCTCATGTCTTCTTCCTTCAAATAAAATCCCATCTCCTGTAAGAACCCTTTCTTGATCCCCTTAATGCAAGTCATTTCCTTTGTTCATTAATTCCAATTGTGAATGTATCTTATCTATATGTAATTATGTTTGTGTTACTTTCAACTCATCTTCTATAAGAAGCCTTTCTTGATCCTCGTTAATGTTAGCAACTTTATTAATTATTTTAATTTATTATAAATACATCTTATCTATTCATAATTTTATGTTTATCCCCATTAAAATATGAGCTCTCTGAGGTTAAGCATTTCACTTTACATTTCTTTTTATTCTTAGTTTTTAGTTCAGTACCTGGCACATAGTAGGCACTTAAATGGACAGACTTACTGACAGATTTGAACATGGATTCTGTGACTTCAAATCTAGCACATGTTTCCACTGTACTGTGATCCTAGCTTTTACCTATTTCATTGGAAAAGGCGGCTGAACTCTTCTTACTGGAGGGACTGGGTGGGTAAGGAGTAACTGACACCGGAACTTCAAAGATTCAGTTCACTCAGATTTCAAATTGCAACAGCTCCAAAATATAGAATGTACTGTTGCTGGTTCCACAAATGGATTCTGTTGAATCCTCATTAGGAGTTATTCCAAAAATTCCTGTAACTACTCAAAAATCCTATATCACCTTAGGAGAATAATGTTCTCCTTACTTTACTGAGAGAATGGTGCTCATTCCTTCATAGATCCCTACCCCCCATTTCTACTCTACCCTCCTTCACTGTATTCTATTTTCTTTTTTTTTAGTTTTGTACTCTATTTTATCTTTCAGTGAAGAGATTGCCCTTTTTCTGATCAAGACTAATATCGGCACTTGTGCTTTTTTTCCCATCCCTTTCTATCATTCATCTTTAATATAGGATACATTGGTGCATACTTGTAGGTAATGAGTAAGAAGTCCATGAATAAAAAAAAAAGAACAAAAGAAGAGAGAAAGATAAGGCTAGTGGATCCATGGGCAAGATACTGAAGAAGACAGAAGAGTGCAATCTGTATTCTGGAATTGTTACAGCTTGAAATCTTACTGACCTGAAACTCTAACATTTCCTACAGAAATGAGGTATACTACACTGTATCTACCCTTGCATCATCTTTGTCCTTTATACCTTCAATCATTTAGTGACACTTGTCACATCTCTAACATTTGTCACCTGTTTTCTAATAAGTTTTCACTCTAGATGATGCCCTTATCGCCACTCACCCTGACAATGGCAAGCCTTTTAATTAGCCTCT
The DNA here is from genome assembly GCA_011680675.1 of Gymnobelideus leadbeateri. Taxonomy (NCBI): domain Eukaryota; kingdom Metazoa; phylum Chordata; class Mammalia; order Diprotodontia; family Petauridae; genus Gymnobelideus; species Gymnobelideus leadbeateri. The sequence goes on from WOXC01010154.1 coordinate 48,259, forward strand.
ATATTCCCCAGTCTCTTCTGTCTCTAGTCCATCCTCATTTATTCAATCAGTCACTCAATGTGCATTTAACTGCTTACCATGTACCTGGCACTGTGTTAAACTCTGGAATACAAAAACAAAGGGCAAACACAATCCTTGGCCTCAAAGAGATTACATTACAATGATGAAATAATTATGAAAATAACTATGCAAAAAGAAGACATATACAATGTAAGTGAAAGGTAACTGTATAGCAAAGAAGCTGCAGCTCTGAGGGATGGGGAAGGAAAACAGTCGACTGCAGAATATGGAAAAGGTGGAGTCTTGAAAGAAACCAGGGAATCCCAGAGGTAGTTATGAGGAAACAGATAATTTAGCTCTGGATTAGAGTTTTACATGCCAGAAGATTTTATATTTTATTCTAGGGATAAAGGGGAACCATTGGGACTCATAAGAGTGATATGATCAGACTCATGCTATAGAAAAATGACATTGGAAGTTCATGGAGATGGATTGTAGGAAGAAGAGACTTGAAAAATGGAAATCAATTTTGAGGCTTATCGAAGTAATCCAGGTGGGAGGTAATGAGAGTCCTAACTAGGGAACTGAAGAGAAGAGGAAATCCATGGGAGAGAGATTTGAAAATGGATTGGATATGTAAAGCAAGTGAGCACAAGTAGAAAATAACACTGACGTTATGAGCTTTGGTTAAGTGGGTTGATGGTGCCACCTCCAAAAGTAGTAAGGATTTTAGGGAACAATTTTGGCAGAAATGGAGTGAGTTTTCACTTGGAAATATTGAGTTTCAGACTCCTAGAGTAAGCCAATTTTAGATCAACCAGGAAGTTAACGATGCATGTGACTGTAGCTTGGGAAAGGAAGTAGGGCTGTATATATAGATGAGGGAATCATTTATATTGACATAATAACTGAATGTATGGGAGCTGATGAGATCACAAAGTGAGATAGTATAAAGGAGTAAGGGAAGAGGTTCCAGGCCCAAGCCTTCAGGGATAACTACCATTAGCAGTCATGACACAGATGATGAACCAGCAAAGCAGTCTGAGAAGGAGTGGAGGGACAGATAGGAGAAACAGGAGAAAGGAGTGGGAGTGGGAATGAGAGGAGGAGGAGAGAGAGAGAGGAAGAGGGAAAAAGAGGGAGAGAAAAAGAGAGGGAGAGAAAAAGAGAGAGAGAGTATCCAAAGGAGACATTCTTTTACTTATCTGTTGACATGTAGTATCCAGTATTGTGTAATATGATTTGTCAAAAGTTACACAGCTAAAGGGTAATGTCAGAATTTGTAACTTTGCTACCCATACTCACAGCACCATCAGAAATATGCGAGATTGAATCCATGGGCCAGGCAGAAATTGCATTCACATGTTTATAGTATGCCAAACAAATCTCAAATAAGCATCTGCGAGTTTAGGTTTATATACTGTTGCTATAGCATTCACATCATACTTTTTCATGGGAAACTTCACATTGTTTTTTCTAACTGAGGCACCTAACTTGCAACCTGTATGGGGCCATTCCTTTGGGACACTTCCCTGCTTTCATATCTCATGCATCGCTACTTTTATCTATGTAACTCAAGCAGCCAGGGTTTCAGCCATGGTCAGAATGTTCCAAGCCTCCCTTGCACTGGGGTGTGAGTAACAGGGGGTTCTGAGTCAATATCCTGAGATACTGAACCTAGGTGGGTGGAAACTGGCTCAAGGAGCTCTTTGGCCTGGATTAAGACCCATGGCAGACCCCTCAGAGCTAACCCTGGACATTACTCTCTTTGTAATTTGATCTTTTTAGTTCAAGTTTAGAGATGAAGTAACACTCTGCTCAGGAAACACAAAATATCTTGTGATCAACGCATAGTTTTAAACAGTCATCCATTACATGTTTCCCTTCATATTTTATTGATGCCCTTAAATTATTATCTAGTTTTATAGTATATTGAAAAATGTAATGTAAGTTCTTTAAAGTCAGAGACTCCTCCCCTCTCACCATACTTTATTTAAACATGGGTGAATGTGTGTGTGTGTGTGTGTGTGTGTGTGTGTGTGTGTGTATCCAGTGTTTAGAACATTCTTCCATACAGAAAATATTTGAAGAATACTCACTGAATTAAATTGACTGGGTCTATCATTTTGTTCATGTGAAATTTAGTTATTATTTAGAAAGCTTTGTTTTAGAAGTACTAGGACATGTGCATTTTGTTAATTGAGTTATATAAAATTTAAGTCGTCAAGCATTAAATCCATAATTTGCATGCAAGATTCCATAAAGTAAGATTGTACAGAAGGAATCAGTTCAGAAAGGATGGGGAATGATTAAGAATGCAATTCTATAAATACAGAGACAATGAATTCTGAGGAGGAAAAGCCAGAGTTGTCTAAAGAGACTGATATGGATGGAAATAGAACTCATCAAACAAATTTGATATAAGAAACATACAGTGGGGTTAAAATATGGTACAATGTTGTAATTTTCCAGCAGAACTAATAATATTTATGCAGTGCTTTGAGGCTGGCAGAGTACTTTACTCACATCTCTTTTGAACCTCAAAACAATCCTGTATAATGTATAATTGGTATTATTTGCCCTATTTGCAAATGCAGAAAGGAGTTGTACACAAATTGTAAAGATCAGAGTCAGGAATTAAATCTTTCTTTCTTCAGATTCTATTATTTTTTTTAATATTCCATGATACTTCTCTAGTAATGAACCACATGATTCTTCCAAATTTTCCTATTCTCATGTATTGTGCCCCCATCCTTCTAAGGACCTAGTCCCATACCTTTAGCACTATCTTGAATTCTTCACCATCACTCACTCGACATACCCAGTCTTTTCCCAAGTCTTAGTTGAAATCCCTGACTATCTAATTCTTGTACTGATGCAATAACCTGCTGTTTGGTCTCCCTAGTCCAGTGCATCCTCTATTCAGTTGTCAAAATGAGCATTCTAAAACATGGGTTTGAACACATTACATCCTTACTCAGAAAATTCTAGTGGTTCCTCATTCCTTCCAGGATCCAATGTGAAACCCTCTATTTGACTTTTAAAGCCTTTGATGATATATGGTCTTCCTACCTTTCCAGTCTTTTAATATCTTTACTGCACTCTAAGTACCTTGACTCTGGTCTCTGCTGTTCTAGTATGCATTTTCATTTGTCCCTCCCTGCCTAGAATGCTCTCTCTCCTTGTTTCCTCCTCCTGTTTTCCCTGGCTTCTTTCAATACTCAGCCCACATCTTCACTTCTACAAGAATCCTTTCCATATTAGGCTTCTTACTATTTCCTTCTCTTTAAAATTGCCTCCAATTTACTCTCTACATATCTCTTATGGCATTCTCTCTCCTACACACACATGGATATATATGGACACACATATATGTGTGTATATGTACATATATATGCATACGTATATATATATACACACACTGTGTTTATATTTGTGTGTGTGTAATCATAAATTTTAGTCCCCTCGAGGACAAGGATTATCTTTATATATATTTTATTCCCAGCACTTATCATAGTACCTGGCTTATATGAAGAAATTAATAAATGCTTCACTGACTATTGACTGAATTTCTTTGTATACAGTTGTTTGCATGTTGTCTCCCCCATTATAATGTGAGTCTTGAGTATAGGACATTTCTTCTGGCTTTTCTTTGTATCCCTAGTGTTTAGGCTAGTGCCTAGAACATAGTAAATACTTGTTGACTTTACTTGACAAAGTACTGATACAGAAAGTTGTTTTGCACTGCTGAAGAATTTTTTTCTTTATTTAAAAATGATTATATTTTCTGCAAAAAATGTGTCAAAGAAGCAATAGGGTTATTCCTCATGGATTACCATGAGGATATGAATGAGCATAGACAAAAAAGAGTACTCAAATCTTCATAGAATCAGTATCATAGAGTTGTAAGAGAACCCAGACTCCATCTAGTAAAATTCATACCTTAGCAAGAATCTCTACAAAAGACAAGTGGTCATTCAACCTCAGCTGAAAGACCTCCAAGATGGCAGAACCGACTAACATGTAAGGCAACTTACTCCATTTGTGTATATCTCTAATCATGGAAGAGCAAGTCTAATATTGCTCCATTTTTTTTGCTTTAAATTTCCTTTTATTTAATCCAATTTAGTATACAATTAACGTTTTCCACCAACTCGGGGTGCAGAAACTTTCACAGGCTTCACAATTTTTTGTTTAGGTGCTGCCTTTGTAGGAGCCTTAGCAGCAGATGCAGCTGTCTTCTTAGTTGCTTGCTTGGCCTTTTTTGCTTCCTTGGCAGCCCTGATGGCTTGTTCTCGTTGGGCCTTTCGAACTTCAGGTTTCTGGTTCTTCTTGGCCATTATATCAGCAAGAGAAGCCCCAGTGATGGCCCTTTGGAATTTAACAGCCCGGCGAGTTCTTTTCTTTTGAATCTCTTCCGACTGGCCCTTTTTGTGCTTTCTTCTATACAGAACAGTCCAATTGATCTGTCGGGGGTTCCTCTTTGAAAGGAATGCAGACTCGCATTTTGCATTCAAAAATTGGAAAACCTTCCCGTCCGTGCGGGCGTAGCGCCTCCCATGACCTGGGTAGATCTTGTACCCGCTGAAGCTGCAAAGCTCGACCTTCATGGCTGCAAGCGTGAGGAAGATGGCGAAGAGCTATTGCTCCATTTTTAAAAGATATACAAAGCATCTATTTTTGCCAGTGTATTCTGATATGGATATAAAGACTGAAAGCAAAAATATCCCATAACCCCCAAGGAAGGTTATAGTCTACTGGCGTGTTGTAACTTGGATCCCCAAGTAAGATCATAGGTTAATATAATTTGACTTAAAAGGAGCATAGGAAAGCATTTAACTAAACCCATTACTTCAGAGATGAGAAAACACAAGGTTCATAGAGGTTAAATGACTCACTTGGGATCAGACAAGCAATAAGAATAAGGAGCAAAGGACCCAGCCCAGGTCCTCTGGTTCCAAAATTCAGAACCCTTTCTACTGTTCTTCCCTGTCACACATATAAAAATAATAGAGGGAGAATGTCCTTACTTAATAGGTTGATCAGGAATAGTCATAGGTAGCAGGTGGTATATGAATTTTACTTTGGAGACCAGGAATTCCACAAGGTAGAGATGATAGGAGAATGTGTTTCTGACCCTCAGGACTTCTACAAGTTCAATGAGGCCAGAGATAGAATGGCACATTTGTAATAACCTTCAGAGATATATGCAATTAGCATTCCCTTTCTTGTGTTGAGGAAACTGGGGCAGATAGAAGTCAAGTGTCCTTCCAAGAGTCACAGATCTAGCAAGTGCCTGAGGCTGGACCCACATCTGGATTCCAGGGTCCTGTTTCTATATATTTTGTAACTACTTACTTCAGATTGGACTTAGGTGGCCTGCAAGGTCCACTCTAAGGCTGAGAATTTGTGATTCTGCTGGAATTCTTAAGTCTCCCTCCATTCATTCATTCTCTATCTCTACTTCCTACATGTATCAACAGTTTTGATGGCATAAGCAGTATCTTCTATGAAGTAAGACAGGCACAGAACTAACAGTGATGACTTAGTTTTGAATTTCTAAGTTTGCTTCAAAATCATATAAACTATGGAATGTTTTTGTTCCGATGTGATGTCAAAGGTAAAAGAACAGAATAGTGTTAATCTAATACTTTTTATATGATTTTTAAAAAAATGATATCTCTATAAAAAGGAACTGCTGATGCTTCTATTGATAGGTTACCTCAAACAATATTGTGTGTTTAGAAGGCTTTAGGATAGGTACATTTTAAATAACTTAATTTATAATCCTAATTTTACATGGCTATCTAATGTCCTCTTGAATCATTTTTATCCAAATAATTTGTTAATACTAAGAAACATTAAAACCCTGGAAATAGTATTCTATCAAGACAGTCATTACAGAAAAAATTTATTAACAATATCATCATGGCTTAATGGGCTAATCATGACTTGAAAACCTTGTTCTGTTGCCTAATAAACAATTTCTCCTTTTTTCTCCCTTGAAAAACTACTGAGGCTCATAATTTGTGATTCCCTAGAATAGGATTATTAAGTGTATCTTGTGTCATAACCCATGTTGGCAGTCATGGGATCTTTCTCAGATGTCCAAAATTTATATAATTATATAAATATAACTATAAAACAAATCATATTGAAATAAAGGTATGTGTGTGTGTGTGTCTGTGTGTTACATTCAGGTACATGAACCTCCCAAAATCTATCCACAGAGCCTTTGAGGATTCAGAAATCTTGGTCTAAAAAGGAGGAAACAGTCCAGGCTGGCAGATAGAAGGCAGCAGGATAAGTCATCAGTGGCTTGATATAGAGACTGGTGAGTTGTATAGAGCTGCTATCCTGGGAAGGTACAATTTAAACAAGGCAGGGTTCCAGGTGCAAAAGAAACATCATATCAAGAAAGAGGACCAGAACATGGTCTTTGATAGGGAGGAAGGTAAAAAAAGTAGGTTCTCTGTCAGAGTGGGGCATGAGATCAGGGAAATTATTCTGAATAGCCAAGAGAAGAGCCTAGTTTCTAGAGTGAGGGCAAAAGTTCAGAGTAGGACCAACAGTCAGGATAACTTGATGCCTGATCTACTCACCCTATCTAAATGAGTGTCAGAGATAGTGCTAAGCCTAGGTAGAGTAGAGCAACTGGGTGTGGGGGAGGGGTGCATTGACATCATGCCATTTATTATACCAGGTTTGATACATGAAAAAATAATATTAGTTTTGAAAATTTAATGGACTAAAAAGAGAGAATATGATATTCAAATTCAAGAAGCAAATACAAAGGCATTAATTGACTCTAAGAAAAAATAGAGAATTAGAAATTATATTTGGACAATGTATACAAGAAATCGAAAACTACAAACAGTAGTACAAAGGGAAAATAAAAAGACTGCATATTAAACAATGGGAAACAAAGGCTGAATGCCAGAGGAAACTTCCTCTATTTTGTAGCACTCAGGACATTTTGCAGATGAATAGAATAGATTCTCTTGGTTCCAGTCATTATTAATATTAGAGTTGGGAAAAGGAAAAAAAACAACCTTGAAAATTAAAACTCTGTTGGATGCAGAAGTAGGCTGGTTTTGGAATTGTTTTAATACTGTGCTCATTTTAAAAGAGCATGAGTTCTAACACCATTTAAAAAAAATCTGTATAAAGGCTCAAAAGAGTATGCTTGTCCTCAAAAATAACAGATCAGACTATTTGCACTGAATATACTTTCAGCTACAAAAGGGCATTGTATCTGATTTAAATATAATATTGCTTAAATAATGACTGACTTCTCTGGTTAGTGTCAGAGGATATTATGCTTTCAGTGGATAACAAAAAAGGCCTGCCTTTGATCCTGCAAAGCCCCTTTGTTCATAAGGAGTCTAAGATTGTTCTCCAAAATCGTGGTTGTATTCTCAAAGCATATACAGTACTATACATTCCTGATTGATGTCAAGACCCCTTCATTCTTTTTAACGGATTTAGTTTGGACCATTCATTTCAGTTTACAAATGAAAGAAAATACCTGCTGAGAAAAATACGCATAATAAATATATTACTAATGGCTTTAGTAAAAAGTAAAAGAAAGCTTTTACTATTAACATTTAGTTGTTCCCTTTCCTAGACTGAGATAGTGTGGGTGGAAAATATATTTATATAATGTACTTTACTTTTTAAAAATATGTATACCTCACTTGCTTCCAAAATTTTTTTGAGGCAGCTTATATAAAAAGACTTTTTAAAAAGACTTTATAAAAAGATATAAAAGACTTTTAAGATGTTGTTATTGTTGATGGCATGGGTTTATCACCTAAATGGACTGATTAGAACATCAAAACAAAGAGCTAAATACATTGGAAATTATAATGTAGATCTTTGATGAACAGAAACTAAAGAAAAGAGAATATAATTTATAAGTGTTCTTGCATAAGTACACTCTCCTATGAAAATAGCATTAATCCTCAGCCTGTATTTCTATGTTTTGTTTATAGACACACTTCCACATGTCGTATATAATTTTCTTCATATCCCATTTAAGTATACACCTGGCAACACCATTAGGAGAATAGTTTTAGGACCTTAGAGGCCACTAAGGCCACTGCTTCTTATGTGTTAGATGGAGAAACTGAAGTTCTGAGAAGTTGAGTTTTGTGTCAAAGGTCCTATAACTGGTAAAGGTCTGAAGCAGGGTTACAACTTAGGTTTTTCTGACTCCAAATCCAGTTCCCTAAGTACTACTTTGCATTGCCTTTAACAAGAGTAGATAACTTTTTTTCATATTTCCATGTTCTGGTCAGCATTGAGCAAGTCAAGATTTTAATGTACGGAGGAATTTGATGTTGTTCTCGCTGTTCCCAAAATAGAGAGCAGGCATAGAAAACGAAATAATTCCTTTTGACTTACAGGTGTGAGAAATATGTTTTTGGTTTTCACAGGACTTCCCAGGCAGGGGCAGGGTGGTAGCCTGGATGAACTTCTGCTACTTCCTTTTTTGAGGACCCTTAGGAATATTGCCTGGGATGATCTTCCACTGCCCACTGCTTCCTTTTTGGGAGACCCCCAGGAAGACCCACAAGACATACCCTTTAAAATGACAAATCCCTTCTAACTGAAAGAACTCAGAAACAGAATGTACAGAGGAAGGTGTTTGTTATGCTTCCAGCAAGGAAGCAGGTATAGTACTCACTAGGGACACAATCACACTCATACAGAAGCAGGAGTGACAGTCTACTAGTTCCTGGTTGACTTAGTGTTAGTTAAATCCCTAAAATTCCTCTCTCTCTCTCTCTCTCTCTCTCTCTCTCTCTCTCTCTCTCTCTCTCTCTCTGTTTCTGTCTTCTCTCTGTCTCTGTCTCTTTCTGTCTCTGTCTCTCTCTGTCTCTGTCTCTGTCTCTCTTTCTCTCTTCAAATTCCTCATACTCCTCACCTTATTTCCCTCTCTATATATTCAGATTATATGCAGATTACATAGGCATAGCAGTGAGGATATTTGTGACCTGGGCATGACCCCTCAGGCTTAAACCGGTTTTTCCAGTTCACTTTCTAGTGCACTTGGAGCCAGGAGCCAAGATGGCCATTGTCTTAGTAAGGTAAGACAAGTGAGCTTCCCCACAGCTATTGATCATCTCCCAAAAACTTTTATGGGTGCAAAACAAGATACTATTATATGCCCTCTTACACAGGTCTTCCAAAAAAACATTCTAGCTCATATTCTAATGATATATGCAATCAAATACATAAGACTCTAGGATAACAAAATTTACTCTATTACAATACATGGCTTCTGTAATGTCCAGCTTACTGCCTCTAGGTATAACATAGTTTTCCAGTTCCTTGAGACCTTCTGGGAGAGCTCCATTCCTATTGTTACATTCTTTCTTGAATGTTTTTGTTCTTATACACAATATTAGGAATATTAAGGTTTATCAGAATGTGTAATTTACTTATTTTTTCTTTTTTATGACAATATTTTTAAAGAGGCCTCTTACATATTTTATACTCACAGAGATGAGTTTTTTTCTTATATCACTGGAAACCAAGCAGATAATTGCTAGGTTGGACTACTTCTTAGTAATCTTTATGGGAAAGTGTTTGATAGCTAAGATGCAGTTTCCATTTGTTGATTCTTTGGTGAAATTATAATTTTATATAAATTTAAGATGTCTAAATAAATTTTGAAATTGTGGGGAATCTTGGCTGTCAGTAGCAGACCTATAAAAGTCATTAATGATAATTATATGTATAGTCATTCATAAATCTTTTTCTGTGGACACATTTTTCCCTTTCTCTTTAATTTTCAATTAATTCTGAGTTTTCAATATTCACTTCCATAAGATTTTGAGTTCTACATTTCCTCCCCCCTCCATCGCAGGTCCCCTCCCCTAGACATCATGCAATCTGATATAGACTCTCTATATACATTCCTATTAAACATATTTTTTACGTTAATCATATTGTAGATAAGAATTAAAACCAATGGGAGGAACCATGAGGAAGAAAACAAATTAAAAAGAGAGAGATTACAAATAGTATGCCTTTATCTGCATTCAGTCTCCATAGTTCTTTTTCTGGATATGGATAGCACTTTCCAACATGTACACATTAAAAAAAAAAAAACACAACAACTTATTTCATAGCCTAAATCAGTGTTTCCCAAACCAATTTGTAATTGATCATTTTTGTTTTGTTTTGTCTCTCCCTAGATATATGGGGAGGTTTAAACTACCTTGAAAGGTTCAGAGATGTGGCTACCTTTAAAAAACAAACAAAACAAACAAACAAACAAAAAATCATGATTAATTTTAATCTATTAGCAAATACTTCCCAATTTCCCCCTAGTGAGGGACTCTCTCGTCCAAAAGACGTAATCTATTATTTCCCAGGGATTTAAACCCAAGGTTTTGTTTAGAGAAGTTTAGGGACTTGCCCTTGGCTACCAAGTGTCCCAGTCAGGTTTTAATTCAGTTTAACCAGCATTTCTTGAGATCCTCTTATGTGTTAGCAACTGTAGCCAAGTAGTGGGGATACAATGAAAAACATTACAGTTCTTGCCTTCAGGAACTTAATATTCAACTTGGGGGAAACAACATGTACACCTGAATCCTGTGGCCCAAGAGCTCCCTTCTTCTCAGTATTTAGCCTTACTGGGATGGAGATTAAGAGGGATAATAGATAAAAGAAGCTCCTTTCTTTGGCTTATTGCCCCCATCTGGAGTTATTCCAGGTAAATCTAATATACTTATGGAGCTCTTAATGTAAACATTTCCCCAAAGGAGATAAAAGGGTTAACAGATCCTCTATAATCCAACAAAGTAACTAACAGGAACTGGCCAATGAAAATCCATGTCATATGAATATGCAACCAACTGCATGGTTTCGAGAACATTCATAGGTATACTCTGTTTTAGATTGGTTTCATGGTTGTCTTTTTGACTGGGTGATGAATTATAACCAAGTTTGTGTGTAAAAACACATTAACTCACCAAAGTGGGAGTCTTTCTTTGTTCCTTTAGCAATTAAGGAGAAGTAGCTATTGTGCATCTCTCAGAAGGGGAGAAGTCTCAGGTTGAAAGAAATGAAGGAGTACTGGAGATAGAATGGCTTATGGTGTGACCTTGTGAGCTTTTAATGATCATAAGAACACAAGGTGTGGAAGATCTGGGCCAGAATTTATGTGTAGCTGAATCCAATGAGAAACAAAACCTTGAACATCCAAGCTGACCTAGCCCAACAGCAAAACAATACTCAGACAGTTTTCTAGCAATTGGGAGCAAACAAAATTGGGAAGATGTTTCAAAGCAACTTTCTTCAAGGACCTAGTCTTAGAAACCTAATAAATACCTATCTCCATCTGATCAGGAATTCCTGAACCAGGGAATCTTCTTACCAACCTCCTTTGCACAGAGATAAGTATATAAAAGATAGATACTAAGGATGATTTTTCTTGGAGGTAGAGAAGTAAATGGAGTCAGGAGAGTCCTGCTTTTAACAATTATTATCTATGCAACCCTCTGCATGTTATTTAACTTCTCTGAGCTCCCCTTTCTTCATCTGCAAATTAAGAACAATAAAATTTCATTTCTCACAGTCTTGCAAGAATCAATTGAAAATACTTCTGAAACTCATTGGAAAAATTAAAGGCTATGTAAATTTAAGGTATTATTATGTAGTGATGTATTCAGGAGTGTGCTAGAGGCAGCTTAAACTGGTTTTAGAGAACCTCTTGTTAATTTTTGTGTGTGAGAGCACTTACCCCTCCAAAGCTGGCATTGTAGGCTACAAATCTGGGTTTAATTTATTGTATTTTTAAAATTATCTAGCTTTAAAATGATTGAGAAAATAATAATAATACAAATTAAACTTGAAAGTGTCAGGTAATTTTTGAGAGCTAAGTGTTAAACATTTAATAGTGTTCTTTTGCCTCTAAGTATTATAAAACTACACACACAAATACAGATATAAAATAGGTATATATATATATGTATATATATATAAAGAAGCATGTTAGCAGACATACATAGATACACACACACACACACTCACACACACACCACATATTCCCCTCTTAACATGATATTACACACCTTGAGGACAGGGTTCAAGTCTAATGTTTCCTCTGTATTTTGTAGACCATCTAGCACAATCTAAGAACATGATAGGCACCTAGGAAATGCTTGATAAATTGAATTAAGTCTTCTGAGCTCATGAAAATGAAAAAAAAATCTTTAATTTGAAAGCATTACAACTTTAATGAAGATTTAGTTCTGATAGGATGTAAAAGCAGTAAGAAAGCTACACTGAGCCGGGTTTTGACCTGAGGCACATTAACTCATTTGGGATTGAAGAAGAGATTTTCTCAGAGGTGAAATCTACAAAACCTGCCTGAATTGAAGAGATAAGAAGCCATGTTCTTCCATTTGTACAGGGTACTGGGAATAACATCAATGGTAAAAAAAAAAGGTAATCTACTTATTCCCTGTATTTACTGCTGTTTTGTTCATAACAAATGACATTTAATTAGGCCATGCCTAAAATCTTCAAGCTACTCAAACATAGAAGCAAGAATAGATGAATAAATCATTGCATATTTATTTATTTATTTGCTAATGCTTCTTTATGATTTATTTCAAGGAAGTGCAATTAAGACTATTTTTCCAGGTCACAAACATTCAAGAAAATTTACAGTTTATATTTCAAATCCCTTTCATCTCAGTGAATCGTATGGCCTGGCTGCTCCATGACTCAGAAATTTTGTGTTCCAAATCAAACGGCTCCATCTATCTTACATCCTTTTTTTTGTATATAATTTAAGTCATCAAGTGAAAAGTTCATAAGGGAAGATAGATAATATTGCATTGATAATATTTAAATGGATTTCATAAATTCCTTCTTTCATGCATTTAAAAGCTGCGAGAAAACTAGTGTCATACATCTGTTTATATTCTAATTAGTACAGATAATAATAAAGCAAAATTCATTTAATGAAGATTTATAGACTGTTTAATAATATTAGAGCATTATGCTTTAAAAGCTTTTAAAGGAATGGTTACTACAATGTGTGTGATTTCACAAGGTCAGCTTTGCAAGTCTTTTATTTTCTTTATTTAAAAAAAATTTGTATTTCTAAGGGCAACTGAAGACAAGGGAGTCCATAAATAATAGTAAAGTCCTAGGCAGGCTGCCATCCTGACAGTATATTTTATAAACAACCATAAATAACACTCACTGCAGCATATCAGAGACAATTATACCACGCTATCAGCTCCATTGTTTTGATTTACTGGGGTCTTTGAAGCAAAAGCAATACTTACCTGTCACGCCTAACTGCAGACCTCTAATATGTTTGCTATTTTTCTGAGGTTTCATTATGCTTGACTTTGATTTTGTAATTTGAATGCTTGTTTTTGTTTATTTCAGATATGGTCAAATGAAAACCTGATGTTTATCCTTCTACCTCTTCTTCCCCTCCCTCAAATAAAAAAAAAAAAGAGAGTATGAAAAAAGGCCCATTACTGCCACTTTTGTAATGATCAGCTTAGTAAGTTGGAGAAATAGGAATTATTTTACATCCTTAACAAAATTTTTTTCTCAGTAAGAGTATTATATTTCATTTTGGAAAATATCTTATGTTATCAATTTATACATCGCCTATATTTATCCTTTCTCCCTCTTTCTGACTATCTCAGTAAGACCTCCTATGTAATATTATATGTGACTATTTTGTAACTATGACTATTTTGTTAAAAATAATCATATGACTTTTAAACAATTATAAGAATATTTTACATACAGTGCAGTCATTAATGTGAATGATGAATCTGTAGTGTTTTATATATTTTATTTTACAGTATTTTAAGTTATATTTTTGTTAAATACAATAATTGTTTCCAACCCAGTGGAAATATACAGTGCAAATTGGAATAATACAATTGCTTCATAAGATTTATTATTCACATTAATTGGGACCTAACTGAATAACATAAAACTCTTTTTTTTAAAAGCCTTACCAGAGACTTCCTAGTCAAAGGAAGGTTTTGAGCTTCCTTCCTATTTCTACCTTTTGCATCTTCCTTCTCTCTGCAGCCAATAAACCACTATCAACTTTAAATGGGAAGAATTTCACAGAGGTACTTTCATTCACCACATCATGTGGCCTTTGGGGTTTTTGAGGTATAGCAATGGATAGGCACAAAGCTCGACAATCCAATTGAAGTTAAGGAGAAAGATGGGACTCTCTTTCTCATCATTAAATCATTAATCTCTCTCTCTACTTGTGGTAGTGCACTGGAGTAGTGGATGGGAGGGATGGTTTAAAAGTATAGCATTTGATATCAAATCAATAAAGAAATCCCTCTTCATTTTTGGAAATAAAATTAAATGAGATCCTATATCTTTATTTTTTTAAAAAAGATATCAAATATAAACCAATAAGAACTTTCTGTTCATCGCTAAGTTGGTCTCAGGGTGATGAATATTTGGGCCACATTAAAACTCTAAGAGCATACATTTACTAAATTGTGCATGAGTGGTTGTCTTTGTTGTTTAAGGAAACACTGAAGTGGATAAATCATTTCAGATTCATCAGGTATTTATCAGGTCTTATTTTTCATTTATCAGATTTTTCTTAAAGGCCTACTATGTACAAGGCACAGGAAACAAATTAAAGATGGATGAGCATTTGCCTCTGACCTCATGGACCTGACGTCCTAGCAATTAAGGTGACCAATTATTTTTAAGAACCTAATATGCACAAGGTGCCATTCACATCAGGACACTGGCAAGGTGTTGATACTCTGATAGAAGATTTATAACATTAATGTAGATATCCACTAATGTGTTGGAGATCTAAGCAAACTCAATAATCATGCTTGCCCTATGTGACTATTGTTCATGTCTTTTCATTGGTCCTCCATAAGGGATTCATGTCCTAGAATGCTGATTGTTATCTTGTAGGTTTCTTGACTTTGTTTGGGTACAATTTAGTCAAAGTCTATACTTGCCACTCTTCTTTTTCACAACGTGATTAATTAGCCTTATTTTCATTTTTAAAAAATTCTAAGTAATACATCTCTCTGATGATATCCCTCATGCTTCTCTTGCAGAATTCTTCATTCCAGTCATCAAATTTTTCATTGCCTCTTGGTTGACTTATTTTTATTCCTTCAAAGTTTTTTTTTTTTAATTCCGTGAATTGTGGCCACATAACATCACCATAAGAATATTACTGAGGTGTTTGTGTTTTTTTTTTTTTTAAGGTGGGCATTCTTTCTAAAAAGAAGCTTGGATTACAAATCCATAAAATAACGATGATAATAGCAACAACAAACAAATACCAATAACAGTCTCTATCCTCAGCCAACTTGCATTCAGAGGCACAGATAGGGTGTGTGTGTCTGTCTGTCTGTTTGTGCATGTGTGTGTGTATGCGTGTATAAAATGCCATAAGAATGAGAATAAATGTTATGAGATTTGAAGAACAGAGATAAAACATCCTTTTGATTGAATAGGGGAAGGCCTTCAAGCAGGAGGTTAGGTTTGAGATTTGTCACAAAGAGTAAGAAGGATTTTGAAAGAGATGGAGGGATTATACTCGGGATGGTTATGAATGATAGTGAAGATTAGTGAATGTAAGATTCAAACATACTACCCACAGTAGATAGAAAAATAACACTTTTCTAAACTTGGGAGAAAGGATTTTATTATCATAGCATCATAGGTATGGAACTGGTAATCTACCCCATGACAATCTACTTCAATTCCATCATTTTACAAATGAGGAAACAGTCTCCCAGGGAGGTTTGCTAGAACTGAGAATAATCATGCTGTAATGCACCAGGAACTGAGAGGGGAAACTTCTGTTTATTTCACAGAAATGGAAGACCAAATATCCAAGACATAAAAGCCTTATGAAAATACCATCTTTTGTGGCCTTCCTAAATATCAATGTTATTTATAGAAACTTCCATCACGAAAAAAATGATCTTCTGTCTTCCAGGAAATATCTGAGGAGCACTGGGTATAATTCAACAAATTAATGCAAATAGATAGCTATTAGCTGTTGGCCAGCTGGAGAAACAGGAATGCCTTAAGAAAAGTTAAATAATATGAGTTTTTAAGAAGTTAAATTCAATAAATTATTTAACTTGTTTTTCTGCTTTCTCCCACGAAGGATGGCCATAAATATCAACCAGGCATTCTGTGTTATAGATCAACTAAATTACAGAAATGCATTTTATAACATGTTTAGCATCTGCCAAAAGCAATAACCTTTCTTATGGACAGATTGCTATTCTTTTTGAACCTAGTACTGTATTTAGAAACTGGCTTTCAGTTTAGCAGAGATCACTGGGACATTTTAGTTCATGGGAAATTAATTTGACTACTGAAATGTGATAGATTTACTAACTTCGATAAAGAGGTATCTTGTTTAGTTTCCAGAGTGCACCTTGACCTTAATTCTTTAGCTATAATAGTGATTCAAAAAGAAACCAATCTTCCCCATGGTGTGTGTTCATGTGTATGTGTGTGATAACTGAAAGATTTGACTACTTCTTTCCAGATGCTATTTCAGTTTCCTAAACAGATTGATGTCAATTGACAACTTGGAATTTTTTAACAGTTAGGTTTTATGATTAAATGGACTGTAACTTGCCTCCTTTTCATTTTATATTCTGCTGTGTTTGCTTTCTAATATCAGCTCACAATTGTATAAGTTTTTCCCACAGGACTTTTCCTTAGCATACAGAATAATCTTTTGTATCAATGGTTCTCTGTGCAGGTGGTTTCAGTGTTATATATGTCATAATTTCTCTAACAATCATTTGATCACATCTATAGAAATACTTAAAAGAGTTGCATGAATATGGTTTATTGACACTTTTCACTGACTAAACATACCTTTAATATTGTAATCCAATG
Source organism: Gymnobelideus leadbeateri (assembly GCA_011680675.1). Classification (NCBI taxonomy): domain Eukaryota; kingdom Metazoa; phylum Chordata; class Mammalia; order Diprotodontia; family Petauridae; genus Gymnobelideus; species Gymnobelideus leadbeateri. The sequence continues at coordinate 65,179 of WOXC01010154.1, forward strand.
GGAGGGAAGGATGTGCATGGAGCAAGACTGGCCCTTGGAAAATGTCGAGCTAGGTAAGGAAGTTGTTCTGAATTCCTCATTATTCATATTCATTGTCACTGTCTCACTTTATATTGGCATCTGGTGTCCTCAGCATGCCCTTCATCATACTTTGCTCTCTCATTGGTGATTAGACAGGATTTCAGGTTCCATACCTTCATTTTTGTTTCTTTATTATCAAACTATATAATTTCTTAGTATCGTGTCCATAAACCATTGTGCAACAGATGGCAGTCAGTATGATACGCATAGAATACTCTTTCATCCAGTCTCTAAAGTCCAGACTCCTACATCTTGAACTGAAGGTTACATGGATATCCTCAGGATTTGGTGTATCTTTCTCTAATGCCATTGGTTTGAACTCTTATTTGAGGCATGTTTCCCAGAGAGTTAGATGCTAACAACTGGCTAGCAACCCAGGCTATTTAGGTACTTAACATCAATACACTTTTACAAAGGGGTAATTAATGTGAGGATAAGACAAACATAAAATTACACACATATTTTTCCAACATCTCCCCTATACTAGTGTTATCTTTGGGGAGATAAAATCACTCAGCAGAGTTTTTCCATAGCATTGGTTCCAGTAACTTCTCTTATAAATACAGTATCATGTACAGATGCATCCTTTTCTTAGTTATTGGGCTGGGTCACTAGAAAAAACGTTATCTAGTTTCTCACAGGATCTATGTTGGACTGGCTGCAAAACCTGACATTAAATCTCCTAGAGACTTACTCTTTTGACCTATCAAAAATCACAGTATTAAAGCCTCCAGATTAATCTTAGTTATCTAAAACAAACATTTAGGCAAAGGATCAGGGTACTTTTCCATGAAACTATGAATTATCCTTGGAGGGACAAGAACCTCAGACCTCTCCCCTTATTGCACTTTCTTTCACTAAACATCATCTATCAAATAACCAAACCAAGTGGAGAGATCCACCTTTTAATGAGAATGGTCAATACTCTGCTCAGTTCATGTCTTTTTCAATCTCTCTAAAGCTAATCAAATATCCTTGCATTTACTGGCTTACCTGACCAAAAGTATTTCCATAATGTCTATGCAAGCTCCAACATCTCTTCAAGGTGATATCATCACAACTTTTCCAGATACAGACACCCCATTTTCTATTCTGATAGATGCCATCAGAGGAGATCTATGCATTTGACAGTCCTGGTTGCAAATCAAACTAATTAACTCTCATTAATTAGTATTCTAGATAGAGAAGTGGACTTGGAGTTGGGAGGAGCTGGGTCACATTCTTCCCTCAACAATATCAGCTGTGTGACATTTTTTGAGCCTTAGTTGTTATGTTTGTTTTAATCAAATTACCTTTTTCCACAATAAACTTCTCCACTGCCACTTGGGTGGCCCTCAATTTTAATTCTTTAAAGAATATAGTTTTCCATTACTCTTAGACAGTATTATATAATAGAAAGCAGACATTAGCATCAGAGATACCCAGGTTTAAGTCCCAAATATGACACATAATAGCCGTGTAACTCTAGACAAATCACAACTTTTTAGTTCCACTCCCTCACCCATAGCTATCTCTCTAAGACCACAAATTGAAGAGCAGGTGCATATGTATACTGGTAGATGGAATTTTGTCATTGAGATTTTCTTATACTGATATAATCATAGAATAAGGCTAAAATAAGCATGGTAGCTAGATAAACAAATGGCTGGAGAAAAATAGACTGCTAGAAAGGTAGGTGATAGATGATAGAAAGATAAAAGACTGAATATATACATAGATAGCCAAATGAACAGATACCTATAGAAGCCATCTGTGGTAGGCTATGATGGGGTGAATGGACAATAAACGTGTAGCTTGTTTGAGAAGTCTCCACAGGTGAATGCCCTAAGGAATTGGTCCCCTGCATTTGTTTTTGTCATTAAGAGGTCCTCTGAGTAATTTAACACGGATTGCCAAATCTAGTGCTCAGAGTTCCACAGACTAATGGAACAGCTGTGTAGGCTATCTCCACCTGGGTTTATTGAACATGCTTTTACAGATAATGGAAGACCATGGGGGGGGTGGGGCTCACTTAATGTGTATTTTTGTACATCAGTAAAAGCAACCACTCAGTTCAAATATCATTGCACCAAGTGTTCTTTCTCTGCTAGATGAGATCAAACTGAGACCAAGACATTACATAATTGGCATGTTGTAAGGATCAAATCAGCATTGAAAATGTTAAAGTACTAGATCAGGGTAAGTTAATAACATGCGAGCTAGCTAATGTGTTATACCTATCAGGTAATATAATATTTGATCTCAGATAACCAATAAGTAATAGTTCATATGGTAGGAATCTTCATCATTTTGGAAGCCCATGAGAGAAAACTTTATTCAGTGGGCCTTTCATTTCTGATTCCCCTTCCTATGTAGACAATTCGCTACTGCACCAATGTATTACATGAATTGTGGTGCTGAGTAATTTATAACCTCCCTGTCCTACACCATATTTTTCCATATAAATTTGAATAATTTTCCTTTTAAATATTATGAATTATTTTCAAAAGTAAAAATCCTTTTTTCTCTTCCTTTTATCCCAACACCATCCTAATTGAAAACAACAATATTTTGTTATAAGCATGAAGAGTTAAACTAAACTAGTTTCCACATTAACCATATCCACCCCCACATTTGCTCCAAATATGTCTCTTTCACTTATCTATCAGGTGGAGGGGAGTATAAGTGGAATAAATATATGATATACAATGTGAAATTGTAGTTGTTCATTTGCTGATCAGAGTTCCTAAGCCTTTCAATGTATACAGTTCTCTATTCACTTCACTCTGCACCAATTCAATGTAAATTTTCCCAGTTTTCTTAATTCTTCTTTTTAATATTTTAACAGTGGTATACATTGTAACTATGACCTATTCGAGAGGCTAAACAATGAACAGTAGAAGGAGTTTAGATAGGCAAATGTGCCCTTGAAATGTTCAAGAAGAAACTAAATGATGACTTATAAAGGATAAAAGGAGGAGATTCATGCATCTGTTATGAACATAAAATAATGGGCTGTTAGTCCTCTGTCAACTCTATGATTCCATGACAAAGTAAGCAAACTTTTTTTAGTAATTGATCACTTTTTTATTTTGCAAGGAAACTACATAAATATCTAGAAAGTATATGCCCAAATTCTTACAGTTAAGACAAAAGATTGCTACTTTAATAAAGTAATATTAGCCTCATCTTTCCATTTCTCCAGTAGTAAATACTAGGCAATCTGATTCAATCCAATAGGTATTTTGAAATATTTTTAATTTATTATTTTAATACTTTTTATTTTTTGAGTTCCAAATTGTCTTCCTCCTTCCCATCCCTCCACCTACTGAGAAAACAAGTAATATTGCATCAATTATACATGTGAAATAATGTAAAACATTTTCCCATATTAGAAACATTTCAAAAAAGCAAGAAAAATAAACTGAGAAAATTATACTTCAATTTTCACTCAGAGTACATCAGTTCTCTCCCTGAAGATTGATACAACTTTTTCACTGTGAGTCCTTTGGAATTATCTTAGATCATTGTATTGTTCGGAGTAGCCAAGTTTTTCATAGTTGATATTATTACAGCATTGTTGTTACTTTGCACAATGATTTCCCAGTTCTCACTTCACTTTGCATCAATTCATATAGGTCTTGCCATGTTTTTCTGAAACCACCCCTATTGCCTTTTTCCAAAGCACAGTAGTCCCCAAAAGTATTTATGTTAGGACAACTGGGTGACTTAGTGGAAGGAGAACTAAGTTTAGATTCAGGAAGAGAGTTCACATATAGCCTTAGACACTTACTAGCTGTGTAACTCAGGGCAAGTCCCTTAATGCTCTTTGCCTCAGTTTCCTCATCTATAAAATGAGTTGGAAAAGGAAATAGCAAACCATTCCAATATCATTGCCAAGAAAACTGCATTTGGTGTCAGAAGGAGTCTGAAACAACAAACTAGAGATTTTTTTTTTAAATGCAAGTGAGTCTCTACCTTTATAGAGTTTATATGTAACTGGAGGAAAATAACATGGACATAGATAAATAAATTCAAAAAAAAAAAAATATATATATATATATATAAATTTAAAATAGTATTGGGAAAAGTGAGAGCACAGACACCTGGGAGAGACTAGGAAGGACTACACATAGGAAGTGTGATATGAGCGAAAACTTAAAGGGAGCTAGGGATTCCAAGAGATAGAAGTAGGGGGAGGAGAGCATTCAACATATGAGTGATGGCTTGGGCAAAGGAATAAAAAATATTATATATCATGTGTGTAAAATGAAGAAAATCATAGAATAAAATGTAATAAATATATTCTAAAATATAATAATATAAAAATACCAAATGGAAATGAGAAATTATCTTTCTCTCTCTTTCTTCCTTCTCCCTATCTCTTTCTGTCTCTGTCTTTTCTCTGTATCTGTGTATTTGTTGTTGTGTATCCCTCTTTATGTTGCTCTCACTCCCTTTCTATCTTTATCTTTCTCTTCTCTGTCTTTTTTAGTCTGTCTCTGTCTCTTTTACACTGGATCTCTGTCTCTGTCTAAAGAAGTTTTTTGTGATGGATTTCTACAGTAGCAACCTGTATAATTCATTCTGCAGCATACCCTGAGCACAGTGGGATCAGGGTTGTGAATAAACTAGTAAAGAAGATAATGTATGACTTTCTCTGTTGCTGAACTTGATATTCCAGGCAGTAGCTTTTCTGCCATTGGTGATTAATAGGTCTAATCATGATGGTTGTAGCTACTCCTAGTTTGGCAACATCTCTGTGTCCCTGTGGAAGGAAGCTCATACAGTGGTATAATGCTAAATAATTCACTTCTCTGTGTCAGTGACCAAATAGCTCATGAGAATGTCCTAACATTGTGTCCTGGTCAAATAAATTCACAAGTGAAATAAAGGACAGTGACTCAAAAATATTTTTGATTAATGCAATTTAAAAAAGGGAGGGGAGAGAATAAAATGGTTCTGAATGATTCATTACTTAAGTGTGAAAATAAAAAAGCAAAAAAGAACACAATATTCACTATTTAAAAGAGGATTGATATCAGTTTCCTGAATTCTTTCCATAGATAGTTAAGTCCTCTAAATAACTATTGGTGGAATAGGGGCAGTTTTAACTATAAACCATAGGAATCAAGTCCTCAAGTGAGCTAGCATAGGTCTTCACTTGAGTAAGCTCCCATTCTTAAGACTTCTTGAAGTTTTCAAGAAGGCTTTTTTTTGCAGGTCTCAGATATTTTTATAATACATATTTAATATATATTCAAACTTCTTGAGGGTAAGCAGGTGAATAAATATAGATTATATAATGTAATAGGTTGTGAAAAATGGAGACTTAGATGTACTTTAAGGGGCAGCTGAGGTATATCTATCTTTCTGGTCTAAACATAACCCAATTTAAGGGTATAATGCAATCACTGGAATTATAAATTTAGATCCTAAGCCCCCATCAAATGTGTTTGCATTTAGCCAAGTAGCTGTTCACAATGATATTTTTGGATCTTAAAAATAATTACTTACCAATAAAGCAAAAATATTAATTAATAATAATGATAATTTAAACCAATTTTTTCTTAAATGGTACATAAGTAATAAAGTATATCACAATCCACACATAAACCTGGATCACATTCTCCCAAAAGTGCATTCACTTTTTTTTGCGTGGGGGGCAGAGTGAGAGGGATAATAGACACCCACTTTGAGAAAAGAAGAAGCATATGTGGTAGGAAAATCCATTTGTGCAAGGTAATATTTATAATTGTGGGTTTCAGGATTTGCTATTCTTGATCCATTCAGAAACATATGAACTTCAAAGGAATTATTTACTGGCAATTACTTTCTGTTGGTCTTTGCTATCGTCCAGTTGGGCAAGCTCTATTATTTTCTATTTTTGAACTTACATAGTATTTACAAATTCTTCCAAATTTCAGTTAGACTAAGAGTTCCTCAAAAGTAGGGAATGTCTTTTACCTTTCTTTGTTTCTCCAGCATTTACCACAGTGTATGGCACATAGTAGATCATAAATGATTTTTGCTTGACTATTGGCAATTAATCACAAATGAGTACTGATGTGTTTACCTATTAAATTCAATAGCAATTTCTTTAGGCCAAATAACTATCAAGCTCTTTAAACTGGCTATCATCGGGTCTTATATATCAGACCAACTCTTTACTTACCAAAACTTTGTATTATCCAATCGAATTTTAGCAGAGCTTGAGGGGGCAGAGTCAAGATGGTGGAGCAGAAACAGCACTTCCACGGAGCTCCAGGCCACACCACTTCAAAATCATGTAAGAGGGGGAATATGAATGACCTCTGGAGCTCCAGTACCCACAAAATGACACAGAGAAGCCAACCTCCTGCTGAGGACAGCCCAGCAGCACTGCAGGGAGCAGCTAGCGCAGCACTCTGTGAGCCAAGCCCAGGCCATCGTGAGTTGGGGTTTTAGCCCAAGGGTGGCCAGACCAGCAGCCTGCTGGAGGGACCCCAGAATACCAGCAGCCATGGGGTTTCCAGAATTGTCAACACATAGATGCTCAGGACAAAGTGAGAGGTTAGTGCCCTATGGACTTTGAGAATGCTTGGGAGAATAAGTCAGCTTCTACCATTGGGGGAGAGAAGTCACTGAGGAGGTAGCGCAGCTCGTGCCACATTGCCATGTTGTAGCTTCTGATCTTGGCCTGCAAACTGTAATGCAAACTGGTGATCAGTGTGCGGGGTAAGCAAACTTGCTTTTATCCTTCTTGGATCTGCATTGCGGTATGGAGTGGAGGTCTTGGGGTGTGTGATCAGCTTGCTAGAGTGTGTGTAGGCTTCACAGAGGTCACCCTAATATCTCCGGGAGTTGAGAAAACCCCAACATTTGGGATGGAAGTTCCCCTGGCTGGTGGCAGAGTCCTACTGGGGCAACAAGCCCAAAAGTCAAGTAATTGAGTGGCAACATGCCTAGGTAAAGGAAACAAAATAAACAGAAAAATTCAACATTAGACTCCTATTTGGGGGGCAAAGAGGATCAAAGCATGGAAATGGAGGAGGACTGTGAGGTCAGAACTCCTGCACCAAAAGCCCCAAATGAAAATACAAGCTGGCTACAGGCCATAGAGGACCATAAGAAGCAGATAAGAGAAGTGGGGGGAAATTGGGAAGAGAAATGAGAAAGATGCAAGAAAAGAATGAAATGAGAGTCAACAGCTTGACTGAGGAAAATAACACCTTAAAAATAGACTAACTCAAATGGCAAAAGAGGCTCAAAGAGGCAATGAGGAGAAGAATGCCTTAAAAAGTCGAATTTGCCAGATGGAAAAAGAATCTCAAAAGCTCACTGTGGAGAATCATTCCTTCAGAATTAGATGGAGCAAATGGAAGCTAGTGACTTTATGAGAAATCAAGATTCTATTAAGCATATCCAAACAAATGAAAGAATAGAAGGCAATGTGAACTGTCTCATGGGAAAAACCACTGACCTGGAAAATAGATCCAGGAGAGATAATTTTAAAATTATTGGACTACCTGAAAACCATGATCAAAGAAAGAATCTAGAAACCATCCTTCAAGAAATTGTCCAGGAAAATTGCCCTGATGTTTTAGAACCAGAGGTCAAAATAGAGGTTGAAAGAATCTACAGATCACCTCCTGAAAAAGATCCCAAAAAGAAAACTCATAGGAATATTATAGCCAGGTTCCAGAATTCCCAGATCAAGGAGACAGTATTACAAGCAGCCAGGAAGAAACAATTTCAATATTGTGGAAACACAATCAGAATAGCCCAGGACCTGGCAGCTTCTACACTGAGGAATTGAAGGGCATGGAATATGAAATTCCACAGGGCAAAGGACCTGAGGGCAAAGCCAAGAATCACCTTCCCAGCAAAACTGAGTATCATGTTTCAGGGGAAAACTTGGTCATTCAGTATAATAGAGGACTTTCAAGCATTCTTGATGAAAAAACCAGAGTTGAATAGAAAATTTGACATTCAGACACAAGAAGCAAGAGATGCTTGAGAAGGTAATCAAGGAAAATAAATCCAAAGGAACTTATCAAAGTTGGACTATTTACATTCCTACATGGAAAAACAATAACTGTGTTTGATGAAACCTTTCTCATTATGAAAATAATTGAAGAAGGGTACATGGCATATGTTCACAGGTATACATGGATAGAGAGCACAGGTTGAATTTGATGGGAAGGGATGATTCTTTTTTTTTTTGGAGGGCATTTGGGGTTGGGTGACTTGCCGGGGTCACGCAGCTGGGTTTTTGTTAGTGTGTTGGGTGTCTGGATCTGGATCCGGGCTCGGGTCCTTCTCGCTCCAGGCCCAGCGCTCTGCTCACTGTGCCACCTAGCCACCCCAAAAAAGGGATGATTCTTAAGGGGTGAAGTCAAGAGGTGAGAGAGATAAGTGGCAAGAGGAGATGGAGAGAGACAGGGTAGGGTAAACTATCTCATGTAGAAGAGGCAAGGGGCAGTAGTTGCAGAGGAGGGGAAGAACAGGAAGGCAAAAAGGCAAAACCATATTCTCATTGAAGTTGGCTCAAAGAGAGAATCACATACATACTAAATGGAATATCTTACCCTCACTCACTCTCCTGAGTAGGGGAAAGGGAGATGAGAGGGGGGATGATGGAGGGGAGGGCATTCTGGGGGGAGGGGAGGTTGGAAGTACCCACTATATAGGGGGACAGGATCAAAGTAGGGAATGGACCAGGTGGGAGGTGAGACGGGTGGGAGCGAAATATAAGCAGTCTTTTACAATATATCTACTATGGTAATGTTTTGCATAGCTATACATGTACAACACATACTGAATTACTTATCTTCTCAGAGGGAATGGGTGACAAGGGAGGAAGGGAATGGATCTGAAATTTGAGGTCTTAAAATTAAAAGTTTCATAAGATGTCCAGGCATTGGGGCTCAGAGATTCACCTTGCCCTAATGGCAAAGTCAAAGGGGATATGGGAGAAGATATGGGAGAGAGCAGACTGGATGAGGGGATATCTAGTGGGACTGCTATTCTGGGGTGGTGGGTAGGGAAAAATGGGGGAAAAATGTAACTCATAATCTGGTGGAAATGAATGATGTAAACCAGAAGTTAATAAAGCATTTGTTTAATTAAAAAAAAAAAAGTAGAAGGGGTGGCTAGGTGGTGCAGTGAACAGAGTCAGAAGGTGAACAGTGAACAGGCCCTGGAGTCAGAAGGACCTGAGTTTGGAGCCGGCCTCACACAAACAAAAACCTAGCTGTGTAACCTTGGGCAGGTTACTTAACCCCAATTGCCCTAAAGGGTCGGCTAGGTGGCGCAGTGAGTAAGAGCGCCGGCCTCAGAGTTGAGATGACCTGAGATCAGATCCAGCCTCAGAAAATGAGCACCTAGGCATAAATAATGACTAGCCATGTAACCTTGAGCAAGTTACTTAAACCCAATTGCTTAAAAAAAAAAAAAAAAAAGAGTAGAGAATGCAAGGAGACACTATTTGCAAATATCAAAACTGGATAAAATATTCAAATAACCATTTTGCCAAAGAATAAGTCATTTGAGTATAACCAGATTTTGGTGAATGCAATGATTACCTAAAATGCAACCACCTATATGAGACATGCTACAGAAATGTTTCTACAAGATATTCTTTTTTAGCCAACCACATAGTTGTCAATAGCCTCTTTTTACTAGGTACTGTGATAAGCAATGAATTTATACATAGTAGTCATACAATAGTCTTGGTTAGCATTTATGAAGCACTTATTTTGCTAAGAACTTTATATATATTCTCATTTTGTCATCACAACAGCAGTGGGGTGAGGGTGCTATTATTTTCCCCATTTTACAGATAAGATATACAAGGTAGATGTTAAATGACCTGCCCAGGGTCACACAAATAATAACCATCTGAATGTAGATTTGAAACCTAATTTCTTTGGGAACAAGTCGACTACTTAGCTTATATTTTAATGAAAAAAATACAAAGTGAACAGTGTTATTAGCTTTAAAGTTATTATGAAACAATTGCAAAATGACTTGATACTCATTTTTTTTTTATATTTGAAACATTTAATGTTACGACCTCAAATTTCAGATCCATTTCCTTCCTCCCTTGTCACCCATTCCTTCTTGGGAGATAAGCAATTCAGTATATGTTGTACATGTCTAGTTATGCAAAACATTATCATAGTAGATATATTGTACAAGGCTGCTTATAATTCCCTCCCACTCATCCCACCCCCCACCTGGTCCATTCCCTACATAATCCTGTCCCTCTTCTATAGTGGGTACTTCCAACCTCCCCTCCCCCAAGGATGCCCTCCCATCCATCATCCCTCCTCTCATCCCCCTTCCCCCTATCCTGCTGCAGGTTGAGACATCCCATTTAGTATGTATGTCATTTTCTCCCTGAACCAGATTCAATGGGAATGTGGTTTTGTCTTTTTAGCCTTCCTTATTCTCCCCCTCCTTTGCAACCACTTCCCCTTGCTTCTTCTACATGGGATAGTTTACCCTACCCTGTCTCTCCCCATCTCCTCTTCCCACTTTCCTCTCTCACCTCATAATTTCATCCCTTGAGTATTCTCCCTTCCCAACAAATTCAACCTATGCCCTCTATCCATATATAACTGTAACCATATACACACACATTCACATATGTATTCATATGACCACACACCCTTCTTCCATTATTTTCATAGTGAGAAGATATCATCAGTCACAGTTATTGCTTTTCCATATAGGAATGTAAATAGTTCAACTTTGATAAGTTCCTTTTGATTTCTTTTCCCTGATTACCTTCTCAGACATCTCTTGCTTCTTGTGTCTGGATGTCAAATTTTCTATTCAACTCTGGTTTTTTCCTCAATAATGCTTGAAAGTCCTCTATTCCACTGAATGACCATATTTTCCCCTGAAACAAAATACTCAGTTTTGCTGGGTAGGTGACCCTTGGGTTCATTCCCAGTCCTTTTGCCCTCTGGAATATCATATTCCATGCCCTTCGATCCCTCAGTGTAGAAGCTGCCAGGTCCTGGGCTATTCTGATTGTGTTTCCACAATATTGAAATTGTTTCTTCCTGGCTGCTTGTAGTATTTTCTCCTTGATCTGGGGATTCTGGAACCTGGCTATAATATTCCTGGGAGTTTTCTTTTTGGATCTTTTTCAGGAGGTGATCAGTGGATTCTTTCAACCTCTATTTTGCCCTCTGGATCTAAAACATCAGGGCAGTTTTCCTTGAGAATTTCTTGAAGGGTGATTTCTAGGTTCTTTCCTTGATCATGGCTTTCAGGTAGTCCAATGATTTTTAAATTGTCTCTCCTGGATCGATTCTCCAGGTCAGTGGTTTTTCCCATGAGATATTTCACATTGCCTTCTAATCTTTCGTTTGTTTGGATCTGCTTAACAGCCTCTTGATTTCTCATAAAGTCACTAGCTTCCATTTGCTCCAGTCTAACTCTGAAGGAATGAATCTCCTCAGTGAACTTTTGAGATTCTTTTTCCATCTGGCAAATTCGACTTTTTAAGGCATTCTTCTCCTCATTGCCCTTTTGGGCCTCCTTTGCCACTTGAGCTAGTCTATTTTTTAAGGTGTTGTTTTCCTCAGTCAGGCTGTTGACCCTCATTTTATACTTTTCCTGCATCCTTCTCATTTCTCTTTCTAATTTTTCCTCCACTTCTCTTATTTGATTTTTAAAGTCCTTCTTAAGGTCCTCTATGGCCTGCAACCCACTCATGTTTTCCCCTGGGGCTTTTGGAGCAGGACTTCTGACCTCACAGTCCTTTTCCTGCTCTACGCCCCCAAAATAGGAGTCTAGGGTTGCATTTTTCTGTTTCCTTTGCCTTGGCATGTTGCCACTTAATTGCTTGACTTTTGGGCTTGTTGCCACACTATGGCTTTAAGGCCAGCTAGAGGAATTTCCGTCCCGAACGTGTGGGGGGCAACTTCCGTTTCTGGCAAGCTGTAAACCCACCCACAACTTCCATCCTAGATCACATTCCAGATCCAGGGAGGTTAAAGCAAGAGCGATTACCCCCCAAGACTGATCGCTGGATCTCCCCACGATTTGTAGGCTGGGAGCCGGAAATGCCTATGAAAACTACAAAATGGCGTGTCTCCTCAGTGGCTTCTAGCCCCCAGGGGAAGGAGCTGACGCATTCCCCAAATACAGGTCCCAAAGTCCATAGGACACTAACCTCTTACTTTGTCCTAGGCATGTCTATGTTGATAATTCTGGAATCGCCACAGCTCCTGGTGTTCTGGGGTTCCTCCAGCCGGCTGCTGGCCCTGCCGCCCTGGAGCTAAAAACTTGGCTCACAGGGACCTGGGCTTGGCTCGGCTCGGCTCCTGCGCTCTGCGCTCTGCTCCCTGCCGGCTCCCAGACCTCTGCGCTGGTCCTTCCTGCAGGGCTGCTGGGCTGTCCTCAGCGGGAGGTTAGCTTCTCTGTGTCGTTCTGTGGGTGCTGGGGCTCCAGAAGTTGTTCAGAGTCCTTTTTTACATAGTTTGTGGGGAATCTGGGGGCAGAGAGGCTTGGAAGAGCTGTTTCTATTCTGCCATCTTGGCTCCGCCCCATACTCATTTTTGAAAATATACAAGTCAATCAGTGGAACAGACTGAAAACAATACTGAAAAGCAAGTATTCAATAAATCCTGAAAAAAAACACTACTAGAAAAATAATTCCTTATTCAAAAATAACCACTTGAGAAACTTGGTTACTTGAAAAAAAAAAGTTCTGGCCACTACCTTACAGTATATATCACCATGAGACTCAAATAAAGGAATGAGCTGAATTTAAAAGGAGAGCATTTAAAACAGAGAGAATGGAAAGAGACTGTCTACAACCATCAAAACTGAAGGTTTCTTTTCTTTTATATTTTAAATTAAATTTTATTTTTATTTTTAGTTTATATCACTCATTTACACAAGATTTTGAGTTACAAATATTCTCCTTGTCTTTCTCCTACCCATCACCCCAAAACAGCCATCTCACTGTATACCCCCTCCCCCAGTCTGCTCTCTCCTTTATCCTCCCCCATTCCCCCTTCAACTTTCTAGTAGGGCAAGATGGATCTCTGTATGCCAGTGCCTGTATGTCTTATTTCAAAACTGTAGAATTCTTAAAGAAACAAATCATCAAGGTGATCATGTGAAAAAAATTTACTTCAACTATATGTAGTTAATAATCTTTTTCTCCAAAATTTGGTTAACATAAGGGCAGAAAATAGAGAGAGGAAAATACATATTAAACGTCTTTTGTAAAACATCTGTTGTCTAAGATATATAAGAAATTGCTTCAAATAAACATCACTTAAGATAGAATTTATCAGAAAGCCCACCTTTCAAAATCAGATAAATTTTTAAGTACAATATTTTAAAATAACAATTCATTAAAAAATTTAAACCATCTCAAATGTTTCACCTCTCCCCCAAAAGTTGGAAAAAATTATCAGATTTTAAAATAATATTAGAAAGTGTGTGAAAAGACAAATTGGCTAATAAACATAATAAACTAATAAACCTTGTGAAAGAATAAATTGATCCAATCATTTTGTAATATAACTGAAATATGTTTAAGAAAAGTTTGGTTTTATTTCCTCTTTACCATTTCTCATTCCATCTAGTACAATCTGCCTTTATAACCTGACTAATGTCTAATGTGAAAGTATTTGCAGATCCTATACTGAATTGTATGCCATCATGTGGCAGTGGGGGAGGATGCTGGGGGAGGGGAAGGAGGGAAAGAAAATTTGAAACTCAAGGAATTAGGGAATTGAATCTTGTAAATTAAAAGTAAACAAACAAATTAATAAAGACCAAAAAAAAAAAGGAAAAAAAAGTTACTACAAGTAGAATGCAGTATTTAAATTGTACTTTTAAGGGGCAGCTAGGGCTTCTGGTAAACAGATTTGCGGAAAAAACAAAACCTTCAGTTCACAAAGTTGACAACAGGCGGAAATGGCAGATGTTGAAAGAACTTCAGGAAATTATGTAAATTAAATCACTTTTGCTGGAGATGTGAATTTGTTACAGCCATTCTAGAAGGGAATTTGAAACAATTCCATTAAAATCACTAAATCATGAGTACCTTTTCAATCCAATGTCTATACACTGCTAAGACAATATTATAAAAAAAAATTTTAAGAAATTTGAAAGGGACATATATGTACAAAGATATTTTAGCAGCTACTTTCAAGTGGCAAAGAAATAGAAATTAGGTTGATCTGTAGATTATGGAATTGTTGAACATATTTAGGTATAAGAATATAAAGAAATACTATTATATTTTAAGAAGTGATGAAGGGGATGGTTTCGGGGAAAAAAAAAACAACTTGGTGAGATTTATTTGTACTGATGCAGTGTGAAATAAAGACAGTAGAACAGTTTACATAATACTATTAACAATGAAAAACATATATAACTTTGAAAGACAATATATAAATATTTGTATTTATTATTTATATAATGTATCTATATATATAAATATTTATAAATTATATGTATATAGATAACATATAGATATTTATAATTATATATAAAATACATACATACACACACATATATATATATAAAACTTTGAAAGGCTGAAGAACTCTAATAGACTCAGTGACCAACTATGATTCCAGATAACCAGTTATGAAAAATATTATCTGCTTTCTAAACTATATGTATCCACAACAAGACATACATTTTATAAAATTTTATAAAATCTTTATTTATAAAAATATTATAATTTTTTTTCTTTTTTCATTGTTTTTTTTCTGGTGGGGACAAAATTATTAATTGAAAAACAAAACAATATTTAATTTAAAAAATACTACATGCAAGGGAAAACAAGTAGACAAGTTTCGTTAAAATGTAGGTCACTTAGGAGAAAATGGGAATAATGTGTAATCATCATAGAAAGAGCCAGATTGTGAAGGGCTTTAAATGTCAGAGAAGAGTTTTCAGTTTGTCTAAGAAACAATCAGGAACTACTGAAACTTCTAGAATAGATGAGTGACATGACCAGGCTTCTGGTTTAGAGGCATCATTTTTCAGTTCTGTGGAGGACAGAAAAAAGAGAAGCAAGGCTGAATGGAGAAATGTAAAGTAATTGGAGTGAAAGTTAATCAGGGCTTGAATTAGTTTGGTTTCTGGGTCCAAGTGAAGAAATAGGAACAGATGTGTGCTATGCTATAGATTTTGAATGAATAAATATGATTGCGTATAAATGTGAAGGAAGAGAAAACTCCAGAGAGAATCATGGTGCTCTTGATAGGAATATGGAAGGTAGGAATAGGGATTTTAGGAAGGAAATGATGAATTCAATTTAAGAATATTGAATTTGCGGTACTATGGGACATCTAAGTGGAGAAATCAAACAAGTAATTGAAGATGAAGGAATGGAGCAAAAGAGCTATGTGTTTTGATTTGTAAGTCATTGGCAGACGGATGATAATTTAAGACTTGGGAGGGCATAAAATGAGAACAGAAGTAATTATATTCTGTTTTTTTTAAAGAATAACATAATAATAGTAAACATCTGTGGAGTATTTTGTTTTACAAAGTGCTTTATGATTTTTTTCTTTTTATTCTCACCACAACCCCAAGAACTAGGTGCTATTGCAATGCACATTTTTCAGATGAAGAAAATGAGATAGAAAAAAGGTTAAGTGACTTATCAGGGATCACATATCTAGTGATCTAAAGGTGAATATCTGAAGCTGAGTTTAACCTCAGGCCTTCCTCATTCCACATATAGAACTCTATCTATTGCACAACTAGTTGCTTATATTTCTGTATTTTGCATTTCTAACATATATATGGGTTAAAAGTAATCTACCCAGTAATTAAAAATATTGTGCACCAAGCTGATATTTTGTAAACATATATGAAGCAAAGATAATTTTATGAACTCTTTTGACCAAGAAATTAGAGGTCATAATGTGAGTGGGAGGTAAATTATAAATTAATCTATTAATTTATTATACTTGAGCAATTTTTTAATATTCAAATAATTATTATTCTAATCATGTTTTCTTTAAAGCGATTAAGTATAAATAGCTCTTAAAAAGCATCTTCAGTTTTTAAAATGAGATTTCAATTACCTTAATTGCATTTCATTATTTTTTACACTCAGTAATTGTCTAAGATTCCTTACTTCATAACCTCCTTCATATTTCTGAGTTTTCTGAAGTACCTTCCCTCTGAAGCTTCTGACGCCAAATACACAATAAATCATGTTCAAATATTTGTAAATTTTCAAGCCGTGATACTCCAAATGTATAAATATTTCCTACTTACTTGTTTCCATTCCACTGACTTTCAATATATTGTTTTGATGTTCATCTATAATTTTTCTGTTCCTTCCTTCTTTCCTTCCTTCCTTCCTTCCTTCCTTCCTTCCTTCCTTCCTTCCTTCCTTCTTTTCTTCCTTCCTTCCTTCCTTCCTTCTTTCCTTTCTTCTTTCCTTTCTCCCAAGGACAAGGCATCAATGAATGCTGACCTTCTAATTTAACTCCTGTCATGATGTTTAGATTAATTTACATTTATTGATAAGGACTGTGAAATGTAAATAAATCTTGACATCCTATATGATCCAGAAAATTGTCTTTATTTAAATACAGGTAAATTTAAAAACACAGTAAGGGCAGTATCAAAAAACAGAAAAAAATCTGGTATGGTATTTTTTTTTTTTTGCCTTTTGGAGGGCAATTGGGGTAAAGTAACTCGCCCAAGGTCACACAGCTAGGTTTTTGTTTGTGTGTGTGTTAAGTGTCTGAGGACAGATCTGAACTCAGGTCTTTCTGACTCCAGGGCTGATGCTCTACTCACTGTGCCACCTAGCCGCCCTGGCATGGTATTTTTGAATAGTCCAGAGTAGTCCTCAGTAGGCCAGGAAAACAAAACAAAACAAAACACAACAAAACCTATTGACTACTATGCTTCTGAGGTGACTTCTCTTTAGTCAAATGGTCTTAAGGACTTCTGAAATCAAACATACTTCTTAAATATTAATGAGGAAAACAACAGAAGGTTAAAAGTGATATGAGCACTCAAAGTAATGAAAGGCAATTAAGGGAGAATTAAGGAGCTTAAAGAGTAGTTATTGTAAGAATTAGTTGTCATATATCCATAGGATTTTGTAGGCTTAGATGATGACAATAGTTGTGAAGATCAAAAGATCTGTTTCTTTCATCACCTATTTTCATCAGCAACTATAGTGGAAGAACCCCCCATAGGCACTAAAGAAGATGAAATCTAAAAAAACAAACAAACAAACAAACAAACAAAGCAAAACAAACAAAAAATAAAACCTGGATGTGGTCAATGTTGTACCCCAATAAAGCAAGACAGAAGATACCTAAGATTAAATTTAAAAAGTGGATTCTATTACCACAGGACTGTCGGGGTATATGCCCAAGTCAGACAGTGCTTTGGCACGGACATTGTGCCAGTTTTATAGAGGTTCCGGGTTATGTAAGGTGAAATTGCAGTGATGTAAGCTGAAACTACAGTGATAGGTCAGTGTACATTTGAATTTCCAGCTGGAGTGAAGTGAAACTACAATCAGTGATTGGTCAGTATACATTTGATTTTCCAGGAGTTGGGGGAGGGGGTGTGTGAAACCCTAGGCTGGAACTCCCACCCACAGATCGATCAGGGGAAAGGAAGGGGTGGGGGTCGTCCTTGTTTACAGATCAATTAAGGGAAAGGAAGGTAGGGTTCTCTGTTTTACAAATAAATGAAGGGAAGGGCAAAATAACACCATTCAGATGGATGATAATAATTAAAAATATCTAGGCAAAGGTGATAATTTTTCCTAAAAAACCTTACACATGGCCAGTGGAGGAAACCAAAGAGAGGGTTAGGGAGGGGTGGCTGGGGCCAGGTGAGTTGACTGTGTAGGGCACTCTGGTGCAGCAGCTGATCTTGTGGGCCTGACACTGTGAAGTGGCAGTTATGTTGGCGCTGGAGAGCCAGCTGAAAAAAAATGTTGAATAAGTAAAAACACTGAGACCTAACTATGGGAAATTGTCATTGTTATTATACTGTACAAATATCTCAAGCCTGTACTGGATTCTTATGCCTTTAATGATGGCAGTTCTTGGGAGCTAGTGAGCCTTATTGGAACAATTCTTGTGCCTGATAGAGGCAACATATACAATATCCTAATAAGCCTGTGGCTGCTCAACATGTATCTGTGTAATCCCCCTATCTGTTTTGTTAAACCTACTAGTTCAATGACCATTAAAAAGGGTAGTATGTTGATTCAAATGGAAAGATCTATCTTCCTTTTTTACATGAATGGAAGCATCTACAATATGACTTAATGAATCTCATTCAAGTAATATTGTGGTGTATGGAGAGGAGCCTCCAATATTTTCACATTCTACATTTTGAGAATCCTATCTACCATACCAAGGAAGAGTAACACCATGTACTTCCTATGTGTCAGGTATACCAAGTGGAATAACTTCATACTTCTTAGGGCACCCTTGCAATGACAGTGGTTTCTCAGGTTAACATTAGCCACCAGGTAGACAGTACCCTCTGACCACAAACTCACAATACCCTTTCCAGCCTCCTGTGACCACTATTGGTCTCATCAGTGATGGCACAATCCTTGAGGACACTATCTGAGCATGTCCGTTTTCAGCAGTTAGTGACAAGTTGAAGAGGTAAATTTAACAGGAAATAGTTCATTCCCATGCAGAGGTAAATGTCTTAAAGAGTACAGAAGACCTGCAAAAAAAGTCACCAGAAACTGAAAGAGATGGTAACCTGCTTGGATCAGAAAGTGACTGACGTTCATAAAAACATTCAATTATTGAAAAAGAAGGATGAAGAGCTCAGTTTTGCTTTGGAGAAAATGGAAAATCAGTCTGAAACCAATGACATTAATGAAGTTATCATTCCCACAGCCCCACTCTATAGACAGATCCTTAATTTTTATGCAGAGGAATTGCATTCCACAATGCAATGAGGTTACCATCGTTTACCTGGGGAAGTCTTAAGAAGGGGAGTGATTAGACCTAGATGTCTTTATGAAGCATGTTCAACTTCTATCCAGGAAACAGTTTTGTCTGAGGGCATTAATGCAGAAAGCAAGAAAGATTACAGGTCCCAGATATCAGCTGGGGAATGAGCTTTCCCTATGACAACAATCTTCTTTCTCTTCTCTTTCTGGCAATAGGAGCTCAGAATAAATTATTGCAGTATCACTTAAATGTAAGATATTTTAAATCAATAATATATTTTCTGTGTTCTTTTAGTCAAAAGACTAGCTTTTATTAATAATGCACTTTCTATTCTCTGTAAACTTTTTGTATTGAGTGTTGGGACTGATTATACAGAATAAATTTGTTGCATAATAAAGAGAAAAACCATACACACATAATTTCCATCTTGACTTTATGAAACATTTAAGAGGATGACCTACATACATATTGGGGGTATACATAATTAAGGGGAGGATGAGGAGGATAAACATCTTGCATACTGAAATAATCTGTTATAATAGTAATGGAATTTAAAGATCCCCTGTATTGGCTTGGTTGAGTGTTAAAACCCAGAGCTTGTGAATCCCACTTGTGGGATGGACTTGTTGAAAAGTGAAAAGAGAGGGCTGAACTGGGAGGAGCTGGTGATGTGAATTTAGAGAGGCACAAGCAGAGACAGACAGACAGACAGACAGAGACAGAGAGACAGACAGAGTCAGAGAGAGAGAGAAAGGCAGAAGAATTTTTTTTTTGGAAGCAGCATCATGAAGGCAGATTGCTGAAGGCAAGTTCGAGCTGCCCAGGACTTTTGAGAGTTGCCACCCAGAGCTGCCAAGGACTGAGGAGATTTGTCTGTGATGCCGGTATTTTGGCTGTGTGTTTTGATGTTTTGCCAGATTTGTCCATTGGTGAAGGGCAGTGTTGTTGTTACAGAGGTCCTGGAACTTTCCTGTTGGTTCAGAAGCCCTGAAGAAGGATTTTCTTGTTTTATGTTTACAGAAATCCTGGAAGAGGGACTTGCTAATGTTTTCAGGGGTTCTAGGACTGTTCTGCAGACAGAGAATGAATTAATGAGGACACTGGCAATGTATCTTGTGGCCTTGTTAAGCTTTGTCTCCCCAGGAATAGAGATTGCTAAGAACTTGTCTCAGGTCAAGATGAAAAAAAGACCTCTCTTTGGATATTAAATGCTGTAACAATATCTTAAGCTTGTTGTAATTCTGGGGTAGATGGCCTATTCAGTAGTGATCCAGGGGTGGGGAACTTGACCTTTTTTTTGTGCTCTGTGACTGACCAAATGAATGTACTTTGTTTATGATTGGAAACTAATTTTCTTTTGAGAAAGGGGCTTTGTAATTGACTAAATGTATGTATTGTCCAGGGGTGGAGTAGTACTTGGAAGAGGGACTTTGTGATTGACTAAATGAATGTATTGCCCAGGAGTGGAGTAGTACTTGGTTGAATTACACTTGGTGAATGCTGTATTTTGAATTATGCTGTATTTTGATTTTTCTCTGTTTTTAATTTGTCACTGAATAAAATGGAGAGCAGTTATGCTGGTATTTTGAACCTTGGGAAGTTACCTTTGCTTGGCATTACATTATGGGTTAACAAGCTTACTTTAATCAATCAAACATATATCATTAACCTAGTTCAGGGGAAAAAGGTCAGCACCCCGAACTTCAGAGTATACAGACAGAAGTTACAAGACAGAGAAACAAAAACAAACAATTATCCCAACCCCCATACTTTCCTTTTACTCTGCAGATCCCATCCTTGTCACCATTTATAGCAGCAAGCACCCCAGCATCCCCAGGGTGGGTGCCAACACAGGTTCTTAGATGTGCTTTTCTAAAGGAAAGCAACTCAAAATGGGTTACCAAGCTTACTTTAATCAATCAAACATATATTATTTACCCCAAACTTCAGAGTATGCAGACAGAAGTTACAAGACAGAGAAACAGATCAGGCAGACAGGCTTCCAAAACGATCCAACCATTACATCCATACCAAATCATTGTTACCAGAGAGGGAAGCATCAACATCTGGGTTTGCAAAGCCAGGGGGCTCTCAATGGCTGCCCAGAGTCTCATCGGGTTGAATCACACAACACTTCTCAAAGTGAGCCCTGAAACAAAGCTTTACATCAAGGATTATATAGCCTTCTTGGTCAGAGAATGTAATCACCCTCTTGACCCACTGCCCAATCACAAAGTATCAAGATGTGGGCATTCCTGAAAACCAAGCCTCCTGCCACAAGCTCCATGTAACCACATTCAACCTATTAGGGGGCTGAGTATATTTTCAAAACAAGGAAGGATCTCAGAGTCTCTTAAGCCTATAAAAAAGCCTAGGGGCAGGGAAGACCCTTAAACTTGCATTTCCATTGCATCTGTAAACACAAGAAAAACATTTATTGTTTGAAGAGCAAAAATGGCAGGCTATTGAAGCCCAACAGTATAAAGGGAAAATTATTATTGATTTAGTAATTATTGAACTAGTTACCAGAAAGTGCTCTAACATATATTCCATACCTGTTGACTATTGCAAAATGAGTGACCTAGTTATACACTCATACCTTATTCTTATGAAATACATACACACATATACAAATACACATGTTTGTATGTACACATATGTATATGTACACACATATGCATACATACATATATACATATATATATAATGTGTCTTGCAAAAAATTGAAATGAGGACACTATACTGTTTAGGCCATATTAAAAATAGTATTTTAAAAATATCACTAGTGTAATAGTGATAAAAGAATAATTTCATATAAAATGTGACATTGTAGGGAGAAAATTTAAGTCCATTACAAATCTGTGTTATCTTAAATCCATGATAATCTTTCCTAGACAGAAATGCATATGACTTTCAAATTAAATGAGTCAAACAAAAACCATTGGATACTTATGGATGTTATTGATCTATATATATCCACTGAAAGATAAATAACTCCAGGGGGGCGGAGCCAAGATGGCGGAGTAGAAACAGCTAGTCCAAGCCTCTCTGCCCCCAGATTCTCCACAAACTATGTAAAAAAGGACTCTGAAAAACTTCTGGAGCCCCAGCACCCACAGAACGACACAGAGAAGCTAACCTCCCGCTGAGGACAGCCCAGCACCCTGCAGGAAGGACCAGCGCAGTGGTCTGGGAGCCGGCAGCGCAGAGCCCAGAGCGCAGAGCGCAGGAGCTGAGCCGAGCCGAGCCCAGGTCCACGTGAGCCGAGGTTTTAGCCCCAGGGCGGCAGGGCCAGCAGCCGGCTGGAGGAACCCCAGAACACCAGGAACTGTGGAGACGCCAGAATTATCAACATAGACTTGCCTAGGACAAAGTAAGAGGTTAGTGTCCTATGGACTTTGGGACCTGTATTTGGGGAATGCGTCAGCTCCCTCCCCTGGGGGCTAGAAGCCGCTGAGGAGACACGCCATTGTGTAGTTTTCAGAGGCATTTCCGGCTCCCAGCCTACAAATCGTGGGGAGATCCAGCGATCAGTCTTGGGGGGTAATCGCTCTTGCTTTAACCTCCCTGGATCTGGATTGTGATCTAGGGTGGAAGTTGTGGGTGGGTTTACAGCTTGCCAGAAACGGAAGTTGCCCCCACACGTTCGGGACGAAAATTCCTCTAGCTGGCCTTAAAGCCATAGTGTGGCAACAAGCCCAAAAGTCAAGCAATTAAGTGGCAACATGCCAAGGCAAAGGAAACAGAAAAATGCAACCCTAGACTCCTATTTTGGGGGCATAGAGCAGAAAAGGACTGTGAGGTCAGAAGTCCTGCTCCAAAAGCCCCAGGGGAAAACATGAGCGGGTTGCAGGCCATAGAGGACCTTAAGAAGGACTTTAAAAATCAAATAAGAGAAGTGGAGGAAAATTAGAAAGAGAAATGAGAAGGATGCAGGAAAAGTATGAAATGAGGGTCAACAGCCTGACTGAGGAAAACAACACCTTAAAAAATAGACTAACTCAAATGGCAAAGGAGGCCCAAAAGGGCAATGAGGAGAAGAATGCCTTAAAAAGTCGAATTTGCCAGATGGAAAAAGAATCTCAAAAAGTTCACTGAGGAGATTCATTCCTTCAGAGTTAGACTGGAGCAAATGGAAGCTAATGACTTTATGAGAAATCAAGATGCTGTTAAGCAGATCCAAACAAATGAAAGATTAGAAGGCAATGTGAAATATCTCATGGGAAAAACCACTGACCTGGAAAATAGATCCAGGAGAGACAATTTAAAAATTATTGGACTACCTGAAAGCCATGATCAAAGAAAGAACCTAGAAATCACCCTTCAAGAAATTCTCAAGGAAAACTGCCCTGATGTTTTAGATCCAGAGGGCAAAATAGAGGTTGAAAGAATCCACCGATCACCTCCTGAAAAAGATCCCAAAAAGAAAACTCCCAGAAATATTATAGCCAGGTTCCAGAATCCCCAGATCAAGGAGAAAATACTACAAGCGGCCAGGAAGAAACAATTTCAATATTGTGGAAACACAATCAGAATAGCCCAGGACCTGGCAGCTTCTACACTGAGGGATTGAAGGGCATGGAATATGATATTCCAGAGGGCAAAAGAACTGGGAATGAACCCAAGGGTCACCTACCCAGCAAAACTGAGTATTTTTTTCAGGGGAAAATATGGTCATTCAGTGGAATAGAGGACTTTCAAGCATTCTTGAGGAAAAAACCAGAGTTGAATAGAAAATTTGACATCCAGACGCAAGAAGTAAGAGATGCCTGAGAAGGTAATCAGGGAAAAGAAATCAAAAGGAACTTATCAAAGTTGAACTATTTACATTCCTATATGGAAAAGCAATATCTGTGACTGATGATATCTTTCTCACTATGAAAATAATGGAAGAAGGGGGTGTGGTCATATGAATACATATGTGAATGTGTGTGTATATGGTTACAGTAATATATGGATAGAGGGCATAGGTTGAATTTGTTGGGAAGGGAGAATACTCAAGGGATGAAATTATGAGGTGAGAGAGGAAAGTGGCAAGAGGAGATGGGGAGAGACATGGTAGGGTAAACTATCTCATGTAGGGGAAGTGGGTGCAAAGGAGGGGGAGAATAAGGAAGGCTAAAAAGGCAAAACCACATTCACATTGAATTTGGTTCAGGGAGAAAATGACATACATACTAAATGGGATATCTCAACCTGCAGCAGGATAGGGGGAAGGGGGATGAGAGGAGGGATGATGGATGGGAGGGCATCCTTGGGGTGAGGGGAGGTTGGAAGTACCTACTATAGAAGAGGGACAGGATCATGTAGGGAATGGACCAGGTGGGGGGTGGGATGAGTGGAGGGAATTATAAGCAGCCTTGTACAATATATCTACTATGATAATGTTTTGCATAGCTAGACATGTACAACATATACTGAATTACTTATCTCCCAAGAAGGAATGGGTGACAAGGGAGGAAGGAAATGGATCTGAAATTCGAGGTCGTAAGATTAAATGTTTCAAATATATATATAAATACTATTATTAATACTCTTGCCTATAATTGGGAGATAAGATGTGCAGGCATTGGGACACAAAGATTCATCTTCCTCTAATGGAAAAGTCGATGGGGGTATGGGAGAAGGTATGGGAGAGAGCAGATTGGAGGAAGTGATATCTTGTGGGACTGCTATTCTGGGAGGTTGGGTAGGGGAATAATGGGGAGAAAATGATTGTAACTCAAAACCTGGCGGAAATGAATGATGTAAAACAGAAGTTAATAAAGTATTTGTTTAAAAAAAAAAGATAAATAACTCCATATTATGGAAAAATTCTCTAATAATATCAAAATATCATTTGGGCTTGATAAGAAAATTGTAAAATATACCAGGAAAGGGAAAATTTCAATGAAAGATCACATTGAACCAATTGATAAATATTGTGATCAAACAAGAACATTTATACAATTGTTTTGAAATAAACAGACATCAATTCACCAAGAAATTGAAAAGATAAATAGTTGGTATATATTACTGGATTTGTTGAATGTAGTTTCTTCAAAATACTCTCAAACACATGTACATATACACATATGCATACGAACACTAAAGTAACTCAAAATAGGCTTCCTGTTTAGCTGAAAATTTAATCTGGGTAATATAAATTTTACATTCATTTGTAAACTGAATTAGTATGCTAACCAATTTTGAATTTCTATTAATTTCATTAGTCTAAGGTCCCAATAAAATTTTAGAGCTTGACAACAATATCATCTTGAGTCAGGTGTATCTGGAGAAACTCACCATTAATGTCTTTCTATATCCTGACTCTGTATAGTACAACCAGCATAACATTAGTTAATATATTTCCATTGTTTATTAATTTGATTGAGATGGATATTCAGGGGATTTCTAAATAAAGTCTTTACCCAAGTAAAAGATCATAGAATTTTGTAGCATTTTAACATATATCATAAAGACTATATTTGTGGAGAGCCTTTAAGATTGCATTTCATTCCACCAAATTGATCTTTTACACGTAAGTTTTTTTTTTTTAAAGCACAACAAATATGTGTCTTCCCTACAGCTGTCAATCTATTGCTGTATTGTAAAGATGTGATTTGCTAAATGAAATTATCTGTGGAAAACTGTCTAATTGTTATTTTTTCATTGCTAGTGTATTTCTTAATCTTCTCATCTTTTTCAACAAGGCTCAGATAGAAATAGTAGTGGAAAAAATCATTATTATGTATAGTTTATTCATGTTCACTGTCATGTTGGCTGTTCACAGTCTGATTATCTGCTTTTTGTAGTTGATTTAAAGTATTAGGAAATAAGTCAATCGTCCACTATCTCACTAAAATCATTGTTATTACAACTACAGAAGCATACAGAACAATAGATTTGAAGTGTATATTATGCTTTTATGACATAATTGTTATCTCTTTCGTCATCTCACTGCATTTTAGAAGCTTTTCATTCCATTTACATTGAAGATTATTAGTACTTTCTATGGAAATTTCTAAAAAAATGCTGTTCCTCATTTCTTTTAATTAATCAGTGTTACACCCAGGAGAAGTGGGCAACAGTTGGGTCTATGATTATGGTCATATGTCAGCCTAATTTATTTCTTAGATTTCTTAGGATATTTTGGAATCCAAGTTTGTAATATAGGGAATTTTCTTGGTTAGACCATAAAAGATAGTAAACTTCTGATAAATAATTCTAAACTCCAGGTTGTGATATATATAATTCTAACTACAAAATGTATGCTTTCCAAAGAGACTATTTTGTGGGGAATTCACACAGGGCAAGCATTCACATGATAGTCAGAAGAAGTCATACAAGGATTCTCTCAAGCTTTCTCTCAAGAACTTTGGGATTGATTGTGTGACATTAGAGACACTGGCCCAGTACTGCTCAGCATGTGAAATGCCATGCACAAACAGCTTTCCAGAGGACTGCTAGTCAACAGCTTTTAAGGTTCTGATTACACAGTATAGTGAACAGTCTATTTAGTCCATAAAAAATCAAAGCAAAACATCCACAGAAAATCAAGGTGCAGCATTCACAATATTACAACTTATCACAGAAAATTACAACATAGTATTCACAACAGCTTATCATTAAAATGGCCAAATAGTTTTCACCAAAGTGTCATAATATTTAGAACAAGGAACAATCATCTCAAAGTACAATAGTCAAAGTCTTCCACTCGTGCTCATGGGGCAGTCTTCTACTCATGGCGCACACTTAAATTAACTCAGTCACTTATTCAGCAATCAATTACTAAATATCATTAATCACTAAGTACAATAATAAATACAGACCCTCCAACCCTAGGTCATTAGTAAACTACAATTTCATCATTACTCAGGACCTGTGGAGAGATCTTTTCCTCTTGACTTGGGGCTGATTCTCAGATTCCCTGGATCCCCTTCCATGGTCCTAGATTCTACCTGGATTCACCAGACAGTCACCTGGGTTCAATGTTAGACAGCTCTCAGTTTCTTGTCCAGCTCTCTGGGTAGGTCCTGTTCCACACTGAAGTTTACAAAGTCCAGTCCATCTCAACTCCTTTATAATTTCTGCTCCCAGGAATTCAAGGCTCAACCAAGCCACAAATAGACCAAGTCTCAGCATCCCGGTCATGCTTCCTGTCTTCTGCATCCTCAGTCTTCTCCTGGGCTCCTCTGTCACCTGGGTTTCTGGCTCCTGGACTCCTTGCTCCTGTTCATAAGAAGTTCCACCACCACAAGTTCTTAAGAAATTCTAGGTCAGTTCTCCATTCTCTCTTCTGTAGCTGCTCTGCCACCAGATGCTGGTCCCAAGAAATTCTGACTGTGCCTCTCCAGGGCTTTTCTTACATATACAGCATTAGCTACTTCCTGTTTCAGTGAACTCCTTCCTGTTATAGCTGAACAACAGAGACCTAGGCCATGTGGGAATGTCCAAGGCCTTTTAGGGGTCCATCATTATTGCCTCATCAAGCACAGCATACTTCTTTGCATAATGTAGGTATTAAATAAATATTTAGTGAATCAAAAATGGACTAGAATTGACATATCAGAAATGAACAGCTGCTCTATCTGAACAAATGTCTAGAAATGATATAAATTTATACCATGAGCTTATATCATATATGAATGCTTAATAAATATATTTTCAGTTGATGAGAACTCCGTGTATGGCAGATACATATATATATATTTTTTTTCTACATAAAATTTTATATTTTAATGAATATTTGACACATAAAGAAAGCTTTATTCTTCTGCTGCTCTCAGCAGCAGAACTTATCTATCCCTTCCAATTCCAATTCCCCAAGTCACTACATAAATAAGAGCTGGAGGCTAATAGGTATGAAGGATTACTTCAACAGTTTTAAGGTGGATAAAGGGGGTAAATTGGTGGCATAATGGATAGAGTACCAGGGTTGGTGTCAGGAATCTTGCTGAGTTCATATTGGGGCTTAGAAAAGTGCTGGCTGTATCACCTTGGGCAAAGTATTTAACCCTGTTTGTTTGAGTGATTCATCTGTAAAATGAGCTAGAGAAGAAATTGGGAATCCTCTCCAGGATCTATGTGAAGAAAATTTCAAATGGGGGTGATGGAGAGTCATTTATGACTGAAATGACTAAATAACCACAATCTATTGATGTGTATCATTTGCAAACTCTTCAGTGTAAGGAATTTAGTTGAAATATACTGGAAAAATATGTAAAGATTCTCTTAGTGAAAATCTTTAAAGAAGGGAATAGGTAAATGGTGTGTGAGGAACAGATAACCCTGAAAAATGTAAATGTTTCATATAAAATTTGATGTAGCATTCAGATTCCTGCTATGATTCTTTTATAATGAAGATGATTCATCCTCATGCTTCACTGCTCCCACAACAATGCTTTGACCTCATCCATTCACACTTTTCATTTTCAAAATTGGTAATGAGGTTTTATTGTTTTTTCTTTTAAAAAATCAAAATAATTTAATATTATTTTATTGGGTTCTTTTTTCATAAAAACGGCTCTTAGTTTATTTTTTAATTCAATGACTATTATTTTCAATTCTATTAGTCTCTCTTTTCATTTTCAGAATTTCTAATTTGGTATTTGATTGGGGATTTTTAATTTGTTCTTTTTTTCTAGCTTTTTAAATTACATACCTAATCCATTGATCTGCTCCTTCTTTATTTTTTTTATGTAAGCATTTAAAGATATAAAATTTCCCCTAAGTACTAATTTGACTACATACCATAAATTCTGATATGTTGTTTCATAATTGTTATTCTCTTTGATGATATTATTTATTGTTTCTATGCTTTATTGTTTGACCTGCACATTATTTAGGATTAGATTATTTAGCTTCCAGTTAACTTTTTAGTCCATCATTCCATGGCCTGTTATTATATTTAATTTTCATTGCATCATGATCTGAAAAGGGTACATTTAATATTTATGCCTTTCAGCATTTGATTGAAAGGTTTTTATGACCTAATAGTCAAGTTTTGTGTAGGTGCCATGTACCACTGAGGATATATTCATATATGTATATGTATATATGTATATATGTATGTATGTATGTATGTATATATTCATTTTTATCACCATTTAATTTTCTCCAAATATCTATCTTATCTAACTTTTCTATAATTCTATTCACCTACTTCTTTATTGTTTTTTTTTCTTAGATTTATCAAATTCTGAGGAAAGTTTGAAGTTCCCTACCTCCCGGTAGAGTTTTGTTGTCTACTTCTTCCTGTAACTCAATTAACCTTTCCACTAAGAATTTGGATGCTGTACCTGCAGTGCCAACACAATATTCACAGCACCAATTGGTCACTATAAATATGCTGGCATAGTGCTCAGAAACAAAATATAACAGACTCTTTATATAGAAGACAGAAGCAAAATATTTATTCATACACCAGAAAAGTGAATCCCCAAACCAGTAAGCTGATTCTTAATAGCAGAGAAATTAATAAGTCACAATAGCAGAGAAAGTCACAGCATCCTTTAGTCTTCCCACAAACCAACATTCACTCACAAATATAACTGTCCCTCTAGTATGCATCCTCTCCTCCCTCCTCTCTCTAACTGCTTTGATTCCCAACGTCCAGTGGCTCTGCTCCACCCTTCAGCAAACTCCTCCCACAACAGGATCCATTTGGTTATATTCAGCCTACTAGGGGGCAGGGTAAATCTGCAAAGCAGGGAAGGTTTTCAAGTCCCCTTAGGCTTATAAGGGGCAGGGAAGACCTTCGAATTACCATTACCATTACAATAACACTTGGCATTTGTTTATTATTGACAGGATTTCATTGTCTATTGTACAATATTAGGACAATGTCATTTCCTTCCTTGTGTCTTTTAATTATATCTCTTTTTGCTTTATCTGAGATCAGGATTGCTACTCCTACTTTATTGTTGCTGTTTTTCTTCAGCTGAAGTATAATATATTCTGCTCCAGCATTTTACCTTTACTCTCTGTGCCTCTGCTTCAAATGTGTTCATTGTAGGTAACATATTATGTGTTTCTGAGTTTTAATCCATTCTGCTAATAGTTTTTATATATGAAGGGGTTCATCATATTCACAATTATAATTATGAACTGTGTATTACCTTCCATCCTATACCCCCCCTTTATACTTTTCTCTCCTCTTTCACCTTGTCCTTCCTCCCCATTATTTTTCTTCTAACCATTGCCTCTTCCAATAAATTCTCCCTTCTATCACCCTCCTCCTTTTTCCTTCCCTTCTCTTTTCCTACTTCTACCCTCCATTGTATCATCAACCCCTTCCCTTTTCTTCCCCCTGCCCATACTTCCCTATAGAGTAAGATTGATTTCTATATCCCACTAATTGTGCATTAGTCCCTCTTTGAGCCAAATTTGATGACAGTAAGGTACAAAAAATATTCACTCCCCCCTTGTTCCCATTTAGTGTAATAGTTTCTTCATGCCACTTAATGTGATATAATTTACCCATTCTGCCTCCACCTTTCATTTTCTCTTAGTATTACTTTTTTTTTCTTTTCCTTAATGTTTTTTTTTTTATCTTTACATTAATGACAACTTATACCCACCCCCTCTGTCTGTATACTCCTACTAACTGCCCTAATAGCAATACAGTTCTTAAGACTTAAAGTATCATCTTCCCATGTAAGGATGTATACATTTTAACTTTATTGAGTACCATGTGTTTTTTCCTGTACTGTTTACATTTTTATGCTTTTCTTGACTCTTGTTCAGCTGAAGAACAAATCAAAATCAATTCGAAGATCAAATTTTCTGTTTAGCTTTGGCCTTTCATCATTGAAAGCCTCTTATTTCATTGAATAATCATCTTTTCCCCTGAAAGATTATGCTCATTTTTGCTGGGTAGTTTACTCTTAGTGGTAATCCCAAGTTATTTTACCTTCCATAATACCATATTCCAAGCCCTCTGATATTTTAATGTCAAAGCTGCTAAGTCCTTTATAATTCTTACTGTGGCTTGCTTATTTAACTTGCTTCTTTCTGATTTCTTCAAGTATTTCCTCCTTGACCTGGTAGTTCTGGAATTTGGCTGCAATATACCTTGGAGTTTTCATTTTGGAATCTCTTTCAGGAGGTGACTGGTGGATTCTTTCAGCAAGTATTTTACCCTTGAGTTCTAGGATATCAGGGAAATCCTGTGTGATGACTTATTGAAAGTCTTTGGCCAAGCTCTTTTTTTCTTTCATGGCTTTTAGATAGTCCAGTAATTCTCTATTGGATCAGGTCAGTTGTTTTTCCAATTAGCTATTTTACTTTGATTTCTATTTTTTTCATTCCTTTTTTTTTGTTTGATTGAGTCTTGATATTTCATAGATTCATTAGCTTCCACTTGCTCAATTCTAATATTTCAGAAGTTATTGTCTTCAGTGATTTTTTCTTCTTTTCTCAAGCCGTTGACTCTTTTTTTAATAATTTTTTTTGCATAAGTCTCCTTATTTCCCCAATTTTTCTTCTACCTCTTATTTGACTCTTCAAATCCCTTTTGAGCTCTTCCAATAGGACTTTTTTTGGCTTAAGACCAATTCCTATTCTCCTTTGAGTCTTTGCATTGTAGACATTTTGTCATTGTTGTCATCTTTTGGGTTTTTGTTTACACCTTCCTTGTCACTATGGTAGTTTTCTATGGTCAGGGCTCTTTTTGTGTATTGATCATTTTTTAAAATTGAGCTCTGCTCCTGGGGTAGAGGAGGTAATGTACCAAGCTTCTTGTTCTTTTGACCAGGAGTCTGATCACTTATTTTATGTGCCACGGCCTTTAGGACTGCTGGCTCGACCACTGTGCTATGGTGGCTTGGCCTAGTCATGCCTGTTGTTGCTTGTGTTCTGAGGCTGGCAACTTGAATTTCGCTGTATGGCTGGAGGCCTCATTACTGGCCTCCTGCACCATTGGCCTGCTGATCCAGAACCTTGGGGCTTTGTTGTTGATGTCGGTTGTGGCTGAGAGCCTCCACTGGCTTGCCTGGACACTGCCTGATCTGCTCCCCTTTTACCCAAGTGAGACAAACCTTTCCTGAAATCTCTTTAAGTTATCTCAGGTTGTAAACTGTTTCACTCAATGTTTTTGTGGATTCTGCAGCTCCAGAATTCTTTTAGACGCTTGATGTAATGTTCATTCTGCAGAGAGGTCAGGCAGATTTCTGGATACTTTCCACCACCCTGGATCAACCCCTGGATTCTTTTAAGTCCAAAATAGAGTTCCATCTTTTACATTAATCTTTTCTAAACTCCCGTTAAATCTAGTTCCTTTCTTCTGTTAATTGTTCCTTATTTATCATATATGTACCTTGTTCTTTTTTTTTTTTCTTTTTGGAGGGCAATTGGGGTTAAGTGACTTGCCCAAGGTCACATGGCTAGTTTTTATGTTAAGTATCTGAGGCAAGATTTGAACTCAGGTCCTCCTGACTCCAGGGCTGGTACTCTACTCATTGCACCATCTAACTGCCCCTCTTTGTTCTTTATATATTTGTTCACATGTTGTTTCTCCCAATATGGGAAGCTCCTTGAGGTCAGGAATTGTCTTTTGTCTCTTTTTTTTTTATCTCCAGCATTTAGCCCAGTGCCTGGAACATAGTTGGTGCTCAATAAATGTTTATTGATTGGCCATATTCTCCAGAGTGTAATCTCCCTTCTCTAGGATTTTGTAACCTTACACTCTTCTTGTTCACTTTCTCCCAATTTAAAATCTCAATTTTAGGCTACTTTGCTAATTCCTTAGCTTCATCAGGCCCCTTAACTATGAACCTATCTCAAAGTTTTATCCTGAGACCTCTTCTACTCTACTCTATTTCTATCCATCTACTCTCAGTCTTGTTAACTTTCTCATATCCCTTGTCTCTGTGGAGTATGACTCTATTTGACTTCAGTCCAATATTACCAATTCATTATTAGACATCTCATATTGGAAGGCCCAGCAACATCTTAAAGTCAACATGGCTGGAATTAGCCTTATGATTTTTCCCCCACTAAATCCTCTTCTCCTCTAAATTTGCATATTTCTTTTGAAGGTATCACTATTCTTTCAGTGACTTGAGTTTGTAATCTTGGCCTTTTCCTTGACTTCTTCACTTTCCCTCACCCCATTTATTGAATCAAAATGAAATCCTGTCATTTCTACGTTCATGACCTATTTCACATCCAATCTTTTCATATCATAACTTCTCATAGTTACTACCTTGGTTCAGGCTCTCATCACTTTTCACCTAGATTATTGTAAGTACTTCTTAATTTGTCTATCTGATTTAAGTTTCTCTACTCTCCATTCCATTCTGCCATGTCAGTCCACTTGATTTTCCTTAAGCACAATTTTGATGATGTCACTCCCCTATTCAAGAAACTCAAGTGGCTTCCTATTGACTGTAGAATAAAATGTGAACTCCTCATTTAAGCTTTTAAAGCCATATCAACTTGGTTCACATCTCTTTGGATATTACTTTTAACCCAACATTCAGAAAGTTATGCAGACTGGCCTTCTCTCTTATTCTTCCTACAACATAGTAAACTGAATGTCCATTTATTTAAATTTGTATAGGCCATCCTCCTTACCTAAAATGAACTTTCTACTCATCTTTGCTTCATATATTACAACTCTTCCTTTAACATGAAGCTTATACGTCATTTGCAAGAAGTCTTTCCCAAAACCCCAAATAGCTAGTTATCTCCATCCCAAAATACATTGTACTTTACTACTTTGTATGCTCATATACACACACACACACACACATATATATATATATATATATATATATACACATTTAGTAACTTCATACTATTTTCTACATTAGTCAATATGCAACTATTATATGCCAGTTACTGTGCTAATACAAATTGTACAAATAATGCCCTCAAGGAGCTTACAATCTAACCTGAGAGACAATATGCAAAAATATGGATGAACAAGCTATACACAGTATAATTCTGGCATATTCAACAGAAAGGCAATAGAATTCAGAGTAACTAATAAATCTTTCCTGTAAAAGGTAGAATTTTAGTTGAGATTTGAAGGAAGCCAGGAGGCAGAGATGAAGAGGCAGAGCATTCCAGGCATATGGGACTACCAGAGAAAATTCCTGAAGTTGAGAAATGGAGAATCTTGTTTGAAAAAAAGCAAGTATATCAATGGACAGAGGGGGTGAGAGCTATTCAAGAGTTTAGGGTAATATCTAGATTGTAAATTTGGGGAACTAGGAGGGTGGTTATGCCTTACACAAAATAGGGAAGTTTAAAAGAAGAAAGGTTTAGGGGAAAGGATGAGTAGAGTTTTGGCCTTATTGAAACATGCAGTTTGAGATATCTAAAAAGCAGTTGGAGATGCAAATCTGGAAGTCAACAGAGATGCTAGATTTGGATAAGTAGATTGAGAGTCATGATCACAGAGTAATAATTATAAAACATGGGAGCTGGTAAGATCACCAAGTGAGACGTTACAGAAAGAGAAGTGAAGAAGGGCCAGGACAGAGCACTGAGGGACAAATGTAGATAGTGAGCTTGACCTAGATGAAGATTTAATGAAGGAAACTAAGAAAAATCACTCTGAGAACCAGAAGAGCATGAGGTCCACCCCCCCCCAAAAAAAAAAAACTAAAAACAAACCTAAAGAGAAGAGATTATCAAGAGGAAAGTGACAAATAGTATCAAAATCTGCAGAGAGGTCAAGAAGGAATTAAGATTAAGAAAAGGTCATTGTTTTGGCAATTAAAGTTTGGAGACAGCAGCTTAAATTGAAAGAGGTCAGAAGTCAAATTGTATAGAGTTAAGATGAAAGTGAGAAAAGTGGAAATGGAAGAATCTCTTGTAAGTTACCATCTCGAGGAATGTAGAGACAAAGGCACAAGAAACAGTTAGCAGGGCTAAAAGGCTCAAATGAAGATTTGTGTTTATAAGCAGTATGGAAAGAGCCCATATAGAAAGGGAATGGTTGAAGAAAATGAGAGTGTGAATGACAGAGGGGGACAATATTCTGGAATGGGCATGATACAATAGGATTGATAAAACAATTAAAGTAGTTTGCCTTAGGACACCTCTTTATGTGAAACAGGTATATGAAGGAGGAGACAGTGAGAGAATGCACGGAAGTGATATGGTAGGAAGTAGAAGGGAGAACAGTGAATTCTTGCTGAATAGTCTTAATTTTTTCAATAAAATATGAGAAAAACTCAACTGAAATGGTGGGGGAAAGATGAGCCATGGGAAGTTTGAGGAGGGAGTAGAAGAACCACTGCAGAGTTTGATATACTGAGTTGCTAATGGATGCCTTAGAAGGACTGGCAGCAATAGGGCCCAGTTCATGTTATGAAGCATAAATTTATCCTGGACCCAGCAAGAATGAGCACATGATTTTTCCATCTTTGCTTAGCAGTATATGTGAAAGAGTCAAGGCAGTAAATGGTAGAAGTGAAACAATACTAAAGCTCAGCAAGGGAAAATTGGCAATATAATAAGGCAGATACCAATATAAGAGGATAATATAGACTTGAACTGTTTGACCAAGAGGTAAAGATGAAGGGGGTGGGGTGGAGCCAAAATGGCAGCACAGAATTAGGAAAACTCTATATGACCCCTCTGTAACCACCTCAAATACCTATAAAAATGACTATAAAAAAACGTTAGGGCTACAGAACCCACAAAGTGACAGAGAGAAACAAACATCCCGCTGAAGACAGCCTAGCAGGCCAACAGGAAGAGTCCATCATAGAACACTGCAAACAGATCACAGCCCCAAGTGAGTCTGTGGTTTTAGCCTCAGGGTGGCCAATACCAGTCCTGGCTGGAGGGACTTCAGGAGAGTGGATCACCAGCTGTGGTGGTTTCCAGAATTATCAACCCATAAATGGAAAAGCCAAAGTAAAATGTCAGTATGGACTTTGTGGGAACAGGGGGTGCAGGAGTGTGGTCTGGCCTCTGCTGCCCAGAGAGCAAAGAGGCTGAGGCACAGTGGCCACCAAACATAACTATTTCAGAGCTCCTAGCCTGCAGATTGTAGGGGGAACAAGCAACGAGTTTGAGGGGTAATAAATTTTGCTTTAAATTCAAGCAGGGATTTGGATTGCTATCTAGGGTGGAGGTCCTAGGGTGTGTGACCAGTGTGCCACAGCCAGTGAAGGCTTGTGAAAGGGCAGCCAACTAATAGCTCCAGAAGCTGCAAAAACCCCAACAATTTGGGACAAAGCTTTCCTCTCTGGAAGCAGAGTTCTATTGTGGCAAAAAGCTCAAAAGTCAAGTAATTGAGTGGCAACATGAGCAAGCAAAGGAAGCAAAGCAAGTAGAGCAATCAACTATGGATTCCTTTTGTGGGGACAAAAATGATACAGGAGGAAGACAAAAAAGTCAGAACCCCTGCACCAAAAGTTTCCAAGAAAAATACGAGCTGGTTGCAGGCCATAGAGCACCTTAATAAGTATTTTGAAAACCAAATAAGAGAATTGGAGGAAAAATTGGGAAGATAAATGAAAATGATGCAAGAAAATCATGAAAAGAGAGTCAACAACATGAATGAATAAAATAACACCTTAAAAAATAGACTAACTGATATGGCAAAAGATGCTCAAAAAGCCAATGAGGAGAAGAATGTCTTAAAAAGCCAAATTTGCCATATGGAAAAAAGAATCTCAAAAGTTCACTGAATGGAATCATTTCTTCAGAAGGAGATTGGAACAAATGGAAGCTAGTGACTTTATGAGAAATCAAGATACTATTATACAGATATAAATAAATGAAAAAAATAGAAGGCAATATGAAATATCTCACTGAAAAAAGGGTCTGACCCGGAAAATAGATCCAAGAGAGACATTTAAAAATTATTGGGGGGAGGAGCCAAGATGGCAGAGTAGAAACAGCTCATCCAAGCCACTCTGACCCCAGATTCCCCCCAAACTATGTAAAAGGGGACTCTGAACAACTTCTGGAGCCCCAGCACCCACAGAATGACACAGAGAAGCTAACCTCCCGCTGAAGACAGCCCAGCAGCCCTGCAGTAAGGACCAGCACAGCACTCTGGGAGCCGGCAGCGCACAACAGGCAGAGTGCAGGAAGCAGGGCCAAGCAGAGCCCAGGTCTGTGTGAGCCAAGGTTTTAGCCCCAGGGCATCAGGGCCAGCAGCCGGCTGGAGGAACCCCAGAACACCAGCAGCTGTGGCGACTCCAGAATTATCAACATAGACATGCCTAGGACAAAGTAAGAGGTTAGTGTCCTATGGACTTTGGGACCTGTATTTGGGGGAATGGGTCGGCTCCCTCCCCTGAGGGCTAGAAGCCTCTGAGGAGACACGCCATTTTGTAGTTTTCAGAGGCAGCACCAGCTCCTGGCCTGCAATTAATTGTAGGGAGATCCAGCAATCAGTCTTGGGGGGTAATCGCTCTTGCTTTAACCTCCCTGGATCTGGATTGTGATCTAGGGTGGAAGTCGTGGGTGGGTTTACAGCTTGCCAGAAACGGAAGTTGCCCCCACACGTTCTGGACGAAAATTCCTCTATCTGGCCTTAAAGCCATAGTGTGGCAACAAGCCCAAAAGTCAGGTAATCAAGTGGCAACATGCCAAGGCAAAGGAAACAGAAAAATGCAACCCTAGACTCCTATTTTGGGGGCATAGAGTGGGAAAAGGACTGTGAGGTCAGAAGTCCTGCTCCAAAAGCCCCAGGGGAAAACATGAGTGGGTTGCAGGCCATAGAGGACCTTAAGAAGGACTTTAAAAATCAAATAAGAGAAGTGGAGGAAAAATTGGAAAGAGAAATGAGAAGGATGCAGGAAAAGTATGAAATGAGGGTCAACAGCCTGACTGAGGAAAACAACACCTTAAAAAATAGACTAACTCAAATGGCAAAGGAGGCCCAAAAGGGCAATGAGGAGAAGAATGCCTTAAAAAGTCGAATTTGCCAGATGGAAAAAGAATCTCAAAAGTTCACTGAGGAGATTCATTCCTTCAGAGTTAGACTGGAGCAAATGGAAGCTAATGACTTTATGAGAAATCAAGATGCTGTTAAGCAGATCCAAACAAATGAAAGATTAGAAGGCAATGTGAAATATCTCATGGGAAAAACCACTGACCTGGAAAATAGATCCAGGAGAGACAATTTAAAAATTATTGGACTACCTGAAAGCCATGATCAAAGAAAGAACCTAGAAATCACCCTTCAAGAAATTCTCAAGGAAAATTGCCCTGATGTTTTAGATCCAGAGGGCAAAATAGAGGTTGAAAGAATCCACCGATCACCTCCTGAAAAAGATCCCAAAAGGAAACTCCCAGGAATATTATTGCCAGGTTCCAGAATCCCCAGATCAAGGAGAAAATACTACAAGCAGCCAGGAAGAAACAATTTCAATATTGTGGAAACACAATCAGAATAGCCCAGGACCTGGCAGCTTCTATGCTGAGGGATTGAAGGGCATGGAATATGATATTCCAGAGGGCAAATGAACTGGGAATGAACCCAAGGGTCACCTACCCAGCAAAACTGAGTATTTTGTTTCAAGGGAAAATATGGTCATTCAGTGGAATAGAGGACTTTCCAGCATTCTTGAGGAAAAAACCAGAATTGAATAGAAAATTTGACATCCAGACACAAGAAGCAAGAGATGCCTGAGAAGGTAATCAGGGAAAAGAAATCAAAATGAACTTATCCAAGTTGAACTATTTACATTCCTATATGGAAAAGCAATAATTGTGACTGATGATATCTTTCTCACTATGAAAATAATGGAAGAAGGGTATGTGGTCATATGAATACATATGTGAATATGTGTGTATATGGTTACAGTTATATTTGGATAGAGGGCATAGGTTGAATTTGTTGGGAAGGGAGAATACTCAAGGGATGAAATTATGAGGTGAGAGAGGAAAGTGGCAAGAGGAGATGGGGAGAGACAGGGTAGGGTAAACTATCTCATGTAGAAGAAGCAAGGGGAAGTGATTGCAAGGGAGGAGGAGAATAGGAAGGCGAAAAAGGCAAAACCCCATTCTCATTGAATTTGGTTCAGGGAGAGAATGACATACATACTAAATGGGATATCTCATCCTGCAGCAGAATAGGGGGAAGGGGGATGAGAGGAGGGATGATGGATGGGAGGGCATCCTTGGGGGGAGGGGAGGTTGGAAGTACCTACTATAGAAGAGGGACAGGATCATGTAGGGAATGGACCAGGTTGGGGGTGGGATGAGTGGGAGGGAATTATAAGCAGTCTTGTACAATATATCTACTATGATAATGTTTTGCATAGCTAGACATGTACAACATATACTGAATTACTTATCTCCCCATAGGGAATGGGTGACAAGGGAGGAAGGAAATGGATCTGAAATTCAAGGTCTTAACATTAAGTGTTTCAAATATATATAAATACTATTATTAATACTCTTTTGCTTATAATTGGGAGATAAGATGTGCAGGCATTGAGACACAAAGATTCACCTTCCTCTAATGGAAAAGCAAAGGGGGTATGGGAGAAGGTATGGGAGAGAGCAGATTGGAGGAAGCGATATCTTGTGGGACTGCTCTTCTGGGAAGGTGGGTAGGGGAATAACGGGGGGAATGATTGTAACTCAATCTGGCGGAAATGAATGATGCAATACAGAAGTTAATAAAGCATTTGTTTAAGAAAAAAAAAGAATCTATAGAATGTGTAGGGTATCAGAGGTGGGGAACCTGTAGCTTCAAGGTCACATGTGACCTTCCAGGTCCTCATGTGTAGTCTTTTGACTGAGTTCAAGTTTTACTGAACAAATCCTTTTAATAGGATTTGTTTGGTCACCTTTAACAGAAGGGCATATCTTTTCCCAATGGAGGCTAGAGATCAGGCAGAAGACATGTGCTACAAGATGGAAAGCTGTCTTCATCTTCCTTATAGAAGAGAAGCACATCATTACATTAAATCACTGAATTAACTCCCTAAGTGAAATGAAAAGACTAAAATATATGATTGAGGACTTTGGTTGTTTCAGTGATTTTCAGTCATAAATCAATGTTTGTGTTTAGGTATCATTTTCTAGGAGCAATTAAAAGCATGGCAGAATTGGCAGTACTTATGATTTCCATATTAGTTGAGTTTAGGCTTAGTTTAGTCTGTGCTTCTAAAATCATGGTGTGGAAGAGAGCTTTTACAAAACATTTTGGATGTCCAAAAGGTAAAAAGCCACTCTTGACATTCCATTTAACCCAAATTAGGACATGGAAATGAGGAAGAGAAGGAAACATTGGTTACCAAAAATTTTAGGTGGGCTTAAGTGCAACTTTATTTAATTTATTTGAAGAGGGACATTGGCAAAGTCAGCTATTTTGTGGAAATAATTAGATTGACCAGAAGTTCATTGAGCTCTTTGAAGGTAGAGAAAGGTATTCGATCAAAGGCAAGAGGTATTCATTGAGCATTTTCTCTGTACAACACAATTTTATCTTTTCTTCTCCTTCTTCACTCACTTTCTTCAAAACTGAAAGTAATTTGGCCACTGACCTCAGAATTTAACTACAACTCTCTCCAAAGTAACCACAGTTGTCTTCCTTGACAAATATAATAGTCTTTTCTCAACCTTTAGGCTTCTCAACCTCTTTTTATACTATGTACTTGCAGTGCTATGCACATAGTTAAGTACTGAATTATTGATGATTAGGAGGGCAATTATCACATCCTCCTTGTAGCCATCTCTTAGACTCTCAATTTCAGACTTACATGATACCCTTCTCTATTTCTTCTACCTGCCTGACCCCTCCTCATTCTCTTTTATTAGGTATTCTTGTAGGACATGCTAAATAGTTATGATGGTATCACAAGGCTCTCTCCTGACCCTTCTCTGATCCTTCTATATTATGTCTCCCATTATGATGATCTCAGTTCACATAGTGTTAATGGATTGTTGGGTTCTGTGAAAGTTGTCACACAAAATCTATTTTGGGCTTCCCATTTTTTTAAATAGTTTTGTCCCTGGGAGTAGATATACACTTTCTAATCTGAGGTTCGGTTTATTTGGTACACTCTAAAAGTATATGGTTTTAATCAAATTACATAAATTATCTAACCTTCTAATATGTTTTTTTTTTCATCCAAGAAGTTTGTGGCCATCATTTCTTGGAGTACCAACTGTATACAAATCGTTCTACCCTGTGTTATAGGGATTTTCAAAGAGAATAGTAGGCATATAAAATCCTTGTTCCTTGTGCAGTCTGCAATGTTGCAAAGAAGACTAGATAAAACACAAATTAACATGAAGAAAATTTAGTGGCAACAATAATTCCCTCAAAATTATCAACTAGGAAATACACAGAAATGAGGCAAAGGATTAAAGGAATTGGGAAGAATAAAGAAATATATGTATTACTGATATTACAATGATTGTCTACATTCTGCTGCAAGTTACAGAGATATTCTAACAGTTGGCAAAAGGGCATCTTGGTAAATTACTCTTCAATTAAGTAAATATGGAAAACATTGAGTTTTAACCTAGAAAACAAAAAGGACTAAGTTAGCTAAAGCCTTCAAAACTTCAAGGATTTTTGTTGGTTATGTATTCATTCATTCATATATTCATTCATTTATTTGGAGGGGTCCAAGGGTTTTATTTCTTGTCATTCTGTGGTGGCACACAACAATGCCAGCAGACAAAGGAAATAAAGGGTTAGGGAACATAATTTATGCCTAGCAGTATTTCACAGCACAGTGCTTTCTCTATGATTGCTTCTAGAAAAGGTCTCTTGGAAGGAAGGGCTCAGGGAGCACAGCAGGGGCCCCCACAGCCTCAGGCCTCCCTCTTGACACTGACTAATCCTTTCGGATCTTCCAGAAAGTTGATATACTCCTGGTGTTCTAAGGCCTTGCTGAGCTCAATCAGCTTGTCTGTGAATGTGTTGTCCACACCACGGTGAGCCAGGAAGTCCATCAAGTGATCATACAGGGCCCAGTCCAGGGAATCTGTGTTGAGTGTGTAGTTTGTATCCTTCTGGTCAGATTCACTGGTGGGCTGAAAGCTAACTTCTGGTATGGAGAAGATGTCATTCTCATCCTCTTCTTCCTGTCCAAAGTCATCCTCTGCATAGTGGCAGTTCAGCACAAAGGCCTTCTTGGTATTGTCATTCGGAAAGTCCACCAGGAAGTTCGTGGTTGAGGTATGTTCAGGCTCTTGCTGTTCTTGGGTTTTCTGTCCCTCTGGTGGCTCATGGTCCAATGTCGGGGGGATACTGCTGTTAATACTGAATATGCCTGTGATCCTCTCTCCAGCTACTCTTTGGACTAGCTTGGCTTCTGTCCCTAGTACATCTAGCTCCCAATCCCCAGACATCTTGGGGAGGGATTTGCGTTTCTGGATCTTCCTCTCTTCTTTAATTTCATCTGTCAGGAATTCAGCAAAGGCCTTGTCCCCCTCCGTGTGGAGCCCCCCCGCACGTGCACGAGAATAGACCGCGCGCGCGCCTGAGCAGCTGCTGGAGGCGCGGGCGCGCGGGCCCCTGCCCACTAGCGACTCCTCCCAGGAGACTCCAAAGGTGCGAGTGTTGGCGGCCACAGCAGGGCGCAGAGTTGGGAGGGCGGCCCCGGG
Organism: Gymnobelideus leadbeateri; assembly: GCA_011680675.1. NCBI lineage: Eukaryota > Metazoa > Chordata > Mammalia > Diprotodontia > Petauridae > Gymnobelideus > Gymnobelideus leadbeateri. The sequence continues at coordinate 107,703 of WOXC01010154.1, forward strand.
CCTGCATAGCGCAATAGCAGGGGCAGCAGGATAGGGGCCATGACTGACACACCCGGAGGGGGAATTGGGGGGGGGGCGGGGAGACTACTGAGAATGGAAGGGCAGCGGGAAAGCATGTTGGCTATGTTTTAACATAATACTCATTTAGAATATTGCTTGGTTTGGATAAATACTGACCACCCGTCCTTCCAATTTGCAATTCTTGTTATCTCTCTGTTGCAGATTATTTCTTCACCAATGCAATACAATCAATTAATAAACATGTATTTATTAAACACTTGTGTCAGGCAATGTTCTAAGTGCTGGAGATAAAAAGACAAATAAGAACTGTATCTGCCCTCAAGGGACCTCCATTCTAATGCAATAGGTAAATATAAGATACATACAGAGCAGATGGAAGACTGTTTTATTGTGGAAGGCGCTGGAAAGCAGTGGCACTGGGAAAGAAAGTTCACATAGGAGGTGGCTCCAGAGCTGAATTTTAAAGGAATTCAGGTATCCTAAGAGAGCTGAAGAGAGAGAGAGAGTTCCAGCTATCAGACTCAAGTAAAGACATGGGAATAGAAGATGGTGTGTGTAGTATATGAGGAAGAACAGGTAGGCTAGTAATGCAGGACCATAGAATATGTAGCAGGGATTAATGTAATGAGGACTAGAAAGTCTGGAGGCCCATGTTATGAAGAGCTTTAAGATTCTAAAGGAGGTGTTTATATTTATACTAGAAGTAATCTAAAGAATTGGAATTTGTTTTGCTTGACTATGCAAATTTGTGACAATGGTTTCCTTTTATTTTTTTACTTTTTATTTTATTTTTCCCAATAGGAAGAGAGAAAAAGTATACATACATACATGCATACATATATATGCATACATACATACATACATACATATATATATACACACACACATGTTGATCTAAAAATAAAAGTAAATTACAAACCAAAAGAATTCAAACTTCAAATATAGCTTGGCCCATCATTTATGAAAATAATTTTCCCAGCTAGGAAAGAATAGAATGGGGAGACCCATCAATTAAGGAGTCCAATTACTATGGAAAGAATGTGCAATGGTCTAATGTAGATAGATTAACTATTTCCATTCTTCCTATATATTTTTGTTTGAACATAATTGTTTTTATGTGGTATCTCATTTTGATTATGAATTCCTTCAGAGCAGGTTATGTCTTTGATGTTTCTTTGTATTGTCAGCTCTTGGCACAGTCCCTAGCACATAGTAAATGTTTATTGAATGACTGATACTTTTTGAAATTTTAGTGCATTTTCTTCAGAAATCACACAGAAAAAATCATTAATCCTTTGGTGAACAGTCTTCTTTTGATTAGGCTCTCTGAACTTACATGGAATGATTAGCCAAAAAATAATTCTGCTGCCATCTTACCTTTAGAAAGATTTCTAGCTTTCCAAGGTAGGCTAAAAAAATTATTTTATTGAAATAGTCTTCAGTATGTGAATTTGTTTTGCTTGACTATGTAATTTTATGATAATAGTTTCCTTTTCCAATACAGATGAAATAAGAAGAAACTATAGTCAATATTTCTCACTTGGAAATTAGTAAATTAAATATGACCAAAAAAAGCCCCAGAAACCTCAAATTCAACTTCACATGTCAATGCACAATCAGAGTAGCCTTTCAGTGAATGAATTGTTAAAGATACAGGACAAAAATAGCCTTTGAGAACATCAGGAGTATTTTAGCAAAAAAAAAAAAAAGTGTGAATAGACCAAGATAGCTTGATTTTTCAAAGAGAATTTTTGGGGAAATAATTCAAATATGCATACCAAAAGAAAACAAAATTCAGTTTTCCTAAATGTCCATGTTTCAAAGTAAGATTCAAGGAAAAGCCCCAAATCCTTGAGTCCAAAGACAAAACCTAGAGCATGTATATATGTGTGTATATGCATGCACACATAGGGAAATGTATACATTGTGTGTTTCTTTTTATGTACCTCTATGAATATATGTGTGCACATACAGTTATACATCTGTCTATACACATACATATATATTTGTATGTGTGTACATATATACACATATAGATATGCACAAAGGCATAAATATGTATAGATAAATATATGTAAATAGGTATGTGTACATATATTTGTGTGTATACGTACATATATACACATGTGAATGTATGCATGTATATGTATGTGTATATATATATACATACACACACACACACACACACACACACACACACACACATATATATATATATACACCTTTACTCCCCAATGACTCCACATAAAACAGTATGCATATACCTTCCTTTCCAACTTTGATACTTCCCAGCAAATAGTTTTTGCTACCTGCCAGCCTACAACATAGCACTTTTTGTTTCCAAAGCTGCACACTCTTATTTCTCTATATTATGTGTTCACTTTGTATCTCCTCCTGCTGGCTGAATGTTTAATTTCATAGAATTTTATGCTAGTTTTAATGTCCCTATGTGTTCTGTCTGGCAGTATAATGAATAAATCCAATTCGATTAGAGATAGTGTATCCTGCTAATGACTGGAAGTTGTCCCTTTAATCACATCACTTGAGTACTGTTTATCTACCCATTTCACACACATAAAGATACCCTTACTCTCAGATAATTTCTTTTCATAGAAGACCTTTTAATCAGCTGGGATTCATTAAGTTTATCCATTTCAGTCATTATTACTCTAGACATGTAATAAAGGTGCTGCTAGCTTTAAGAAGTAGTGAACCATATTATATATATTGGATAATCTTCATAAAAAACAGGACTGAAATAGTGTTGTGAATGTGGGAAGAGATATTTGGTTGAAATGGAAGGAGAGGGGGTATTATGAAAAGAGAGAATGGTCAATCGTTGATCAATAGCATCCACTGGCAAAAATTCCCTCCCACTTAATACTTTCTGAATTTCAGTCGTTTTGACAAGACTTTTATTAGTGCATCCTTGGAAAGTTGTAGCCTCTCTCAATAGGCATTTCATGGTCAACACTCATATAAGCTTCTCACAATGCCCCACATACATTTCTTGGAGGAAATATTTGTGACTCAGACAGGTCAAATCGGTTTCTAGGTGGCATTTTTTTTCTGACTACATCTGCCTTAATCTTGATTCTTGCTGAGGCTCAATTTTCTCTCTTTCTGAAGAATTAGGAACACTACTGTCTAAAATGAAATCCAATGATATGAAAGTGTAGCTAGAAAAGTTATTTTTCTGCGATTAATAGATTTCAAACTTCTCTGAGAGAGAGAGAGAGAGAGAGAGAGAGAGAGAGAGAGAGAGAGAGAGAGATTCTATGGTTGGTCACTGAAGAAAGGTACTTGAGAATGCAATGTTTCTCCATTAAGAGTAATAATATAAATGTGGGTGCTTCCAACTTCCCTCCCGCCCTTCCCTCCTTCCCTCCCTTCCATCATTCCCCCTCTCATCCCCTTCCCCCCTACTCTCCTGTAGGGTGAGATATCCTATTTAGTATACATGCCATTCTCTCCCTGATCCAAATTCAATGAGAATAAGGTTTTGCCTCTTTGCCTTCCTGTTCTATGCCTCCCTTGTAACCATTTTCCCTTGCCTCTTCTACATGAGATAGTTTACCCTATTCAGGATCAAAGTAGGGAATAGACCAAGTGGGAGGTGGGATAGGAGGGAGGGAAATATAGTCAGTCTTTTACAATATATCTACTATGGTAATGTTATGCATAGCCACATGTATAACATATACTGAATTGCTTTATCTTCCCAGTAAGGGTGGGTGACAAGGGAGGAAGGGAATGAACCTGGGAATTCAAAGTTTTAAAATCAAATGTTTAAAAATGTATAAATACTATTATTAATACTATTTTACATATAATTGGGAAATAAGATATACAGGCATTGGGGCACAGAGACTCACCTTGCCCTACTGAAAAAGTCGAAGGTAGTATGGGAGAAGACATGGGAGAGAGCAGATGGGGTGAGGGGATATCCCATTCTGGGGTGGGGGGGTAGAAAAAATGGGAAAAAAACTGTAACTCAAAATCTGATGGAAATGAATGATGTAAACCAGAAGTTAATAAAGCTTTTGGGGAAAAAAAGAATAATAATATAAGAGGGGAAAAGAAGTATCATACATCTATGGCATTAGGAGAAATGCCACGGTGATATTGAAAACTTTGTACAAAGCAACATTTCAAATCTCAGATGGATTAAATCACATAGAAACAAGAGCTATAGAAGAAAGAAGCCAAGATGAAATGATTGGCCACAAGCAGTGCTAGGGAAAGAGATGCAAAGGGATGAATATGCCCATAGATGTACCTGCCAGACTGAAGTGATATGAGCAATATTATTGATATTAACTTTTTTGTTTTTTCTTATGGATCAAAATATGAATGTGAAAGCAGCCCACCAACTAAAGAGAGTAGAAAGAACTTGAAAGGAAGATGCATTTGGGAAGGTCAGTAATGGGAAGCTTGGGAAAAGTAGCCATTTATTACCATAAATATACCTGCAAGGCAAAGAGCTAGAAAACAGGGAAGACACAAGTGGAAAGAAAAATAAAAGAACAGGTTAGAAATAAGTTGTTACCCTAGTGTCATTTTTCTTTTTATTGTTCCCTGTCATCTTTTTTTATGCTTAGAGCAGAAGTAGATTAATTCAACTACAAGAGGCAGATTGCCCATCAGAAAGCTCAGAGTGTCTGAAGTGGTGCTGACTAAAGGGACACAAAGACTATAAGTCAAGCCATATTATGCACTAAATGAAAATCACTTGAATTCCTTTTTGGTACTTACAAAGCTTAAAATTTCACCATGAATGCATTTGTGGCATATGACTATTTAGAGGTGTAGTTTCAAGGTTATATTCAATCAACAAATATTCACTGAATGCTTACCATGAAACTCTTTAGTACTGTGCTAAGTGTTATGAGGGAAATAAAAGAACAATATGGCAGTGTTTCAACCCTCAAGGTACATACAAATGTGCTAATATTCTTGACACACCTTTTTCAAAGGAACCCTCCATAGCACCAATAGATACCCTCCTTTAAGTGCCCCAAGGCATGGCACATATCTGGTAAGAAAATCACAACTTAGTCCTCACTCATGTTTGCAGCCTGGTGAGAATTGGCTGTTTGGGGGGGTGGCTTCCAGAGTCTTCCTTTTATCTGGGATTTATTAAGATGATTGAAAACATTTGGGACCCCTTCAAAAACTCCTTTGTTTGCTTTCATTGAATAAACGTTATATGTGCCTGAAAAAAAATGATAACTATCTTTTGCCAGGAAAAGTAGCATGGTACACCTGTTAGAGAGCTGTCCCTATTAGGGAAAAGAACTAGGTTTAAGTCCATTCCCTTATATACACTGACAGTGTGACCCTGTTTAAGTCACTCAACTTTTCAATGACCCTGGATAAGTATCCAAGAGTACAATCCCAATTTGCTTTTGCTGAAGGAGTTTCTTTGCAGATGTTCCATAGGGGCACGAAACACACATCTGGTAATGCCTCCCCACCCCCCAAATAGTCAATATTATTCTCAGATTTCTGAAAGAGAAAAGTGAGACATTTAACATTCACAAAATATAATTGGGTCTTAAACTGAATGAAAAAGACTTTTCCAAAGGTAGAAATTGAAATAAGGCAGAAGTACGTTTGAATTAGACTAGTTGGGGAAATTTTGAGATGGAAGACAGAGGAAAGATTTTGGAGAAACAGGAAGAAGTATAACCCAGGTTCTTTAACTTAGCCTACTCACAAAGATCTAGAAAATATATCAGAACAAGTTCTGACTGGGAAAATGAAGGGAAAAAAATAAGTGATTCTTTGTTCTAGCCAGGTTGGTATAGAGAAACCGAGGTGTGTGTGAATATTGAGGATGGGATCTGTCCAGGGACATTCATAGCAGAGTATTTCAGCATGCAGAAACTGATAGAAGACTGAAGGTGCTCAGTGGGGCAAGGAGTTCTCCCAGAGGGACCTTGACCATGTGCAGGAATTGGCAACAGGCAACTCTGCCGCTTACTACCCAGTCTTGGATGACAGATCCAGGAGGACTGAAAAGGGTACCTTCATGTGGAGATAGCATTTAGATTTGCCAACATGAGCCTATGTCCTAGACTGAGAATATGCTCAAAAACAAATGGTAGTTGTGTGGTTCTGAGTCCAGGGGTGGATCAGGATCTCATTTGGTGAATCTAGTTCTATTTGATACTTGTAAAGGCATGATTAGGGTAGAAAGATTAGACCAAAGGGAAGTTTACAATTCTGTCTCTCAGAACAGCTAGCTAGCTAATGATGGATAACTCCAGGTATAGTCACTGGAATTTTCAACCAGGAACTAACCAACAAGTATATTGTGTAGATATAAACTAGAGTTGGAAACTTGCAGACTTCATATCAGGAGGACAACAATGCAAATTCCCAAGATCAGACTACTTTAGGAGATCTAAAAGCTTCCAAACTGCACTGTTCCAAGATCTTGCAATAATGCAACAATAGCTCAAGAAATCATCACAGGGACCTAAGAGGACCAAAGTTTAGCTAAGTCATTCTTTGCTTTCCAGAAGTGTGCAATGCTGGACCTTAATATCAATTTCAAAGACAGGAAGTAGACTGGAAGAATGAACCACAACAAATATTTCCACCCTGAAGAGCTATCATGTTAGAACAGATGCTCATAACACAAAACTAGGAAATAATAATTCCAAAACTTCTATGCACAAATCCTCAAAGAAAACCCCAGGTTGGGCAAAAGTTAAAATAGAATTCCTAAAAAAGATAAAGAAAGAATTATTATTTAAAAAGAGCTAATAATCATTTAAAATATTGTAAAACGAGAAGGTTAATAAAGAAAATGGTATAATAAATAAAAGCTTTGTAAAAAGGTTTGGAAAGAGAATAAATATTCAGAATAAGACATATAAAACTTGACACAAAGTGAATGAAGGGAAACACTTTGAAAATTGAATTAATCAAATAAAAGATAATAATAACGTGACATAAAAAGAAATATTAAAACAAAGTGGGGGAGGGGGCAAGATATTTTCTGAGCTCCCTTCCAAGCCACCTCCAATATGTGTAAAATATGACTAAATGCATTTTAGAGCTACAAAGTCACAAAGTTACAGAGAGAAACAAATCTCTGGTTGAAGGCAGCCTGGCAGGAGGACAGGAAGTGTCTATCACACTGATCTGGGAGCCAAGCACAGTCCTGCCTGAGCCATGCAGTCCCAGATGTTGGGCGGCCCCAACCAGAACCACAGATGAGCCAAAGCTGACTTCAGGAGAGTGAATCACCAGCAGCTGTGGTGGTTTCCAGATTTCTCAATCCATAAACATCAATTAGAAAGAAAAAGGTCAGTGGGGAACTCTGTTGGAATTCAATGACAGAAGAGCACAGTACAGGACCTGACCCTGGGCCAAAAGGGTAGGGCCAAGAGGGCACAGCAGGTGTAGCTATTGCAACATGACTGCCTCCAGAGCTCCTGGCCTCTAGATTGTAGGAGGACCAAGTGAACATTCAGAGGGTAATTGCTCTTGTTTTTACCTGCTTGGATCTAGATCATGGTCTTGGGAGGTGGTCTGTTGTGTTGTAACCAAATGAAAAAGACAGAAGATCCCCAAGATTGAATTTGGAGTGGATTTATTACCGAGGGACCATCGGGGTACATGCCCAATTCAGACAGTGGGTTGGCACAGACAGCGTGCAGGTTTTTAAAGAGGTTCCATAGCCAGGTTATAAGCTGAAACTACAGTGATTGGTCAGTGTACGTTTGAATTTCCCTGCCAACAGGAAACCCTAGGCTGAAACTCCCACCCATCAATTACAGGAAGAGGGGTAGGGGTTGTGCTTGCTTACAGAATAATTAGAGGAGAGGAAGGTGGAGTTGTCTGCTTTACAGACCAATAAAGGGAAAGGGAAAGGGGAGTTGTGTCCAACAGTTGCCACAAGCTCCCCAGCATCCCCAGGGTGGCTGCCAACACAGGTTCTTAGATATGTTTTTCTAAAGGAAAGTAACTCAAATAGGTTAACAATCTTGCTTTAGTCAATCAAACATAACATTTACCTATTTCAGGGGAAAAAGTCAGCACCCTGAACTTCACAGTATATAGACAGTATCATTTTAAGTAGACAGGCCTCTAACTGTCCAACCATTACATCCATAGCAAATCACAGTTACCAGAGAGGGAAGCATCAACATCTGGGTTTTTCAAAGCTGGGGGGCTCTCAATGGCTGCCCAGAGTCTTGTCTGTTCAAGTCACATAACACTTCTTAAAGTGATCCCCAAAACAAAATCTCACATCAGGGATCATATAGGGTATGATATACCATATATTCTCCTGGGTCAGAGAATGCAACAATCCTCTTGATCCACTGCCAATCACAAAGTATCTCCTGAGAAACAAGCCTCCCACACTCCGGGTGCACTTAAGCCTAGGGGCAGGGAAGACCTTAAAAATTTACATTCCTATAACATGTTCCTGGGGTAAAAAACACCAGTGTGCCAGAGCTTGTGGTGGCTGTAGAGAGGGCACTCTCATCAGAACTCTGACAACATTTGCAAAAACCCTAGCAATTTGCGACACAGCTCTCTCCACTCTAGAAGTAAAGTTCTTCCATGGCAAAGAGCTTGAAAGTCAAATAAGTGGCTGGCAAGATGAGCAAACAGAGGAAGAGCAATCAGATGATAGAATCCTTTTTTGGGGACAAAAAGAGTCAAAACATGGAACTGGAAGAAGTAAACAAAGTCAAAACTCCTGCATCAAAAGAGTCCAAGAAAAATATGAATTGGTCAGAGGCCATGGAGGCGCTCAAGAAGGATTTTGAACAAGTAAGAGAAATGGAAGAAAAATTGGGAAGATAAATGAGAATGATGCAAGAAAATCATGAAAAACAAATCAGCAAATTTACTGAAGAAAATAACATCTTAAAAAATAGACTAATTCAAATGGAAAAAGAGGCCCAAAAAGCCCAATGAGGAGAAGAATGCCTTAAAAAGCTAAATTGCCCAGATGTAAAAGGAATTTCATAAACTCAATGAAGAAAATAATTCCTTCAGAATTAGATTGGAGCCAATGGAAGCTAATGAATTTATGAGAAATCAAGTCATTGAGAAATCAAGATACTCTAAAACAGATCCAAACAAATGAAAAAATAGAAGTCAATGGGAAATATCTCATTGGAAAAAACGCTGACCTGGAAAATCAATCCAGGAGAGATAATTTAAAAGTTTCTTGGACTACCTGAATGCCATAATCCAAAAGAGAGCCTAGAAATCATACTTCAGGAAATTCTCAAGGAAAATTTCCCTGCTGGTAGGGTAAACTATCTCATGTAGAAGAGGCAAGGGGAAGTAGTTGCAGGGGAGGGGAAGAACAGGAAGGCAAAAAGGCAAAACCATATTCTCATTGAAGTTGGCTCAAGGAGGGAATCACATACCTACTAAATGGGATATCTCACCCTGCAGGAGAGGAGGGGAAAGGGGGATGAGAGGGGGCATGATGGAGGGGAGGGCATTCTGGGGGGAGGGGAGGTTGGAAGTACCCACTATCAAAGAGGGACAGGATCAAAGTAGGGAATGGACCAGGTGGGAGGTGAGATGGGTGGGAGGGAAATATAAGTAGTCTTTTACAATATATCTACTATGGTAATGTTTTGCATAGCTATACATGTACAACATATACTGAATTGCTTATCTTCTCAGAGGGAGTGGGTGACAAAGGAGGAAGGGAATAGATCTGAAAATTGAAGTTTTAAAATTAAATGTTTCATAAGATGTCCAGGCATTGGGGCTCAGAAATTCACCTTGCCCTAATGGCAAAGTCTAAGGGGGTATGGCAGAAGACAGGGGAGAGAGCAGATTGGATGAGGGGATATCTTGTGGGACTGCTATTCTGGGGTGGTTGGTAGGGAAAAAATCGGGGATAAAAATTGTAACTCAAAATTTGGTGGAAATGAATGTAAACCAGAAGTTAATAAAGCATCTGTTTAATAATAAAAAAATCTCCCTGCTATTTTAGAACTAGAGAGCAAAATAGAAATCAAAAGAATTCACTAATCATCTCTTGAAAAAGATAGTAAAAAGAAAACGCCCAGGAATACATAGCCAAATTCCAGAGTACACGGGTCAAGGAGAAAATATTACAAGCTCTCAGGAAGAAACAATTTGAGTATTGTGGAAACAATTAATATAAGACAAGATCTAGCAGCTTCTACATTAAGGGATCAAAAGGCTTGAGTATGATATTCTCGAGGTCAAAGGAGCTAGGATTAAAACCAAGAATCACTTACCTAGCAAAACTCAGCATCATGTTTCAGGGGAAAATATGGTTATTCAGTGGAATAGAGGACTTTTAAACATTCTTGATGAAAAAACCAGAGTTGAATAGAAAATTTGAGATTCAAATACAAGAAGCAAGAGAAGCATGAAAAGGTAAACAGGGAAAAGAAACCATAAGCAACTTATTAAAGTTGAACTATTTATATTCCTACATGGGAAAATGATAATTGTAACTCATGACACTTTTCTCAGGATAGCTGAAGGGAATATACATATATATGTATATGTATGTATATATGTATGTATGTATGTATATATTATATAGGAGGGTATATCTGCATATAAATACATATGTGAGTGTGTATATATGTGTACATGTATACATAGATGGAGGGCACAAGATCAGTTGAATAGGAAGGGATATATAAAAAATAAAATTAGTAGGTGAAAGAAGAATATAATGAGAGGAGTTAGGGAAAGACAGAATAGGATAAATTATTTCATATAAAAGAGTCAAAAGAAAACTGTCACAATGGAGGGGAAGAACAGGAAGGCAAAAGGGATTGGGTCAACATTACTCTTATTGAATTTGGCTTAAGGAGGGAATAACATACACACTAAAATGGGTTTCTTACCCTAAAGGAAAATAGAGGGGAAAGGGATAAGAGGGGAGGGGATGATATAAGGAAGGGCAGATTGGGGGAGAGGGTAGTTAGAAGCAAACACTTTTGAGAAGGGACATGTTCAAAGGAGAAAATAGAATAAGTGGGGGGGTGGGATAGGATGGACAGAATTATAGTTAGTCTTTCACAATATAACTACTATGGAAACATTTGGGGTAAGTACACATGTCAACCTATATTGAATTGATTATCTTCCCATTGGGAGTGGGTGAAGAGGGAAGAATGGAAAGAATCTGGAAATCAGAGTCTTTAAAACAAATGTTTAAAAATTATTTTTTTACATGAAAGTGGGGAATAATATATGTAGGCACTGGGGTATAGAAATCTATCTTGCCCTGCTGGAAAATTAGAGTGGGATGGGGGATGATATAAGAGAGAGGAGACTAGGGGCGGGGTATTCAATAGGTCCACTATCTTGTGGTGGGGTACAGGGAATAAAGGGGGAAATTTTGTAGCTCATCTTGGGGAACTGAATGTTGCAAACTAAAAAAAAAATGCAAAGTATTAAAGAATGAAAAATAGAAGAAAACATAAACTTTCTCATAGCAAACAACTGACATAGAAAACATATTGAGTAGAGATAATTTAAGAATAATTGGAATTCATAAAAACCATGACCAAAAGAAAAAGAACTTAGATATTGTATTTCAATAAATCATAAAGAAAACTGTTTAGATCTGTTAGAACCATAGGGAAAAGTAAAAACAGACACTTCATTGGTCATTTCCTGAAAGACAAATGAAAATGCATAAGAATGTTATAGATAAAATTCAGATCTTCCAAGACAAAGGAAAAAAAAGAAAGACTGAAACCAGTCAATAAGAAAGAATTCAAGTATCAAGGATCCAGAGTCAGGTTCACACCCAATTTCACTATAAAGGTTTAGGAAGTTTGGATTACAGTTTTCTAGGATTCAAATACATACATGCATACACACACACACACACACACACACACACACACACTTGTGTGTGTGCATTTATTTGCTTACCTATACCAATATAGACTCATGTTACCAAGAATAACTTACCAAGCAAAACAGAGTATAATCCTATGGAAGGAGAAATAGATCCTTTTTAAAAATGAAAAAGAGTATTTATTTCTGTGTCTGATTTAACAACAACAACAACAACAATAAAAAGATCTGAGTAGATATTTTGAAATCCAAATGCATTTTTTGACGGAGGGACTAAACAAGTATGAACGTTTTATTTTTTACATTATAAAGGAGATGAAACATTTATCCCCTAAGAATTGTCATCATTGGTGGTAACTGAGGTAGTTTAATTAAGTAGAAGATCTGAGAGTGTTTCTGTTATATTTTAATGATCTTAAAGGAATTACAGAGGGGTAAGAGTCAAGATGACAGAAAGGAGCCAGGGAATTGCCTGATCTCTCAATAATTTCCTTCAGAAACATTAAATCAAGCTTCTAACGAATTCTGGAATAATAGGAGACAAACCCATGGAGTGAAACAATTTTTCCAGCTTGAAATAACTTAGAAGATCTTCAGGAAAGGTCTGTCTCATTTGAGGAAATGGGGAGTGAGCACAGGTTTTGTGAAAATCGAAGAGGCGATTAATAAATTTGAAAGTTAGAAAAGTATTGAAATAAATATAATTAAGAGCTAGTTTTATGAAAAAAAAACAATAAAATAGATAAACCATTGGTTAATTTGATTAAGGAAAAGAAAGACAAATTACCAGTATCAAAAATGAATAGAAAATTCACCATCAATGATGAGGAAATTAAAGCAATAATTAGGTGCTATAGCTGTGTGCCAATAAATCTGACAAACTAAGGAAAGTGGATATTTACAATTTATATATATATATATATATATAAAATCTCCAGGGTGAGATTGATTTGCAAATGAATTCTACCAAATATTTAAAGAACAATTACTTCCAATACTATATAATCTATTTGTAAAAATAAATGAAGAAGGAGTCCTACCAAATTCCTTTTATGACAATTATGGTGCTGATCCTAAACCAGGAAGAGTCAAAACAGAAAAATAAAATTGCACACCAATTTCCCCAATGAATATTAATGCAATATTTGAAATAAAATATTAGCAGAGAAATTGCATCAATTTATCATCAGAATATTATATTACCAGGTCAAATTTATAGTAGGAATGCAGTACTCTTTCCATATTAGCAAAACCATCAACATAATTGGCCATATCAATAGCAAAACTTAAAGAAATCATATCTCAATAGGTGCAGAAAAAACTACAAAACCATCAGCAAGTATTACATGTAATGAGAATACGCTAGAAGCATTCCCAGTTAGATCAGGGGTGAAACTTGAATGCCCATTATCACTACTATTATTCAACATGTGACTAGAAATAACTTTAGCAATAAGAGAAGAAAAAGAAATAAAGGAATTAGAATAGACAATGATTCCACAAAACTATCATTCTTTTCAGATGATTTGATGATAAACTTAGAGAATCAAGTAAAAAAATACTGCTTGAAACAATTAACTTTAGGAAAGTTGCAGTACATAAAATAAACCCACATAAATCATCAGTATTTCTATATATTTCAACAAAGCTCAGCAAGAAGAGATAGAAATAAAAATGCCATTCAAAATAACTGTAGACAATATAAAACATTTGATAATCTACCTGTCAAGACAAATCCAGAAGCTGTATAAACACAATTATAAAACACTTTTCACAACAGATGAAGTCGGATCTAAACAATTGGAAAACATATCAATTGCTCATGGGTAGGTTGAGCTAATATAACAAAAAATGACAGTTCTTCCTAAATTAATTATTCTGTGTCATATCAATCATACTGCTAAAATATTATATTGCAGCATTAGAAAAAAATAAAAAACAATTTTAACTGGATGTACAAAATAATCTAGAATATCAAGGGAATTAATGAAAAAAATACAAAGCAATGTGCCCTAGACTTAAACTATATTATAAAACAGGAATTATCAAATCTCTTTGGTACAGGCTAAGAAATAGAGTGGTGGTTAAATGGAGCAGGTTAGGAACATAAGACACAGTAGTAAATGACTATAGTAATCTACTTTTTGATAAACTCAAAGACTTCATCTTCTTAGATAAAAACTTTGTATAGTACGTTTTGATAAACTCAAAGACTTCATCTTCTTAGATAAAAACTTTGTATATGGCAAAACTGCTTGGAAAACTGGATAATAGTATGGCAAAAACTAGGCATAGGCCAAAACTCACACCCTATATCAAGAAAAGGTTGAAATGGGTACATGATTTATACATAACAGTTGATACCAGGAGTAAATCAGGGGAGCATAGGATAGTTTATGTGTTAGATACATGGAGAAGAGAATTTATGACCAAACAAGAGACAGAGAACATTATGATATCCAAAATGGATAATTTTGATTACATTACAATAAAAAAGCTTTGGCACAAACAAAACCAATACAACCAAGATTAGAAGTAAAGCAGAAAAATGGGATACAATTTTCACAGAATTTTTTTCTGATAAAGTCCTTATTTATCAAATATAAAGAAAGACTTCAGTCAAATGTGTAAGAAGGCAAATCAGTTCCAACTGATAAATGGTCAAAGGATATAGATAAGCAGCTTTCAGATGAAGAAGTTGAAGTTATCTCTAATAATATGAAAGAAAAAAATGCTCCAAATCACTATTGCTTAGATAAATGCCATCAGCTCTGAGGCACCACCTCACACCTATCAGATTGGCTAATATGACAGAAAAGGAAAATTACAAATTTTGGATATGTTATAACACTAATGTATTGTTGTTGAAGTTGTGAACTTATCCATTTTGGAGTATAATCCGTTAGTATTCCCAAAGGGCTATAAAACTATGTATATCCATTGTTCTAGTTATAGGTCTGTATCCCAAAGAGTTAACAAAATAGATAATAGATAATAGACCTATACTAGGTCTGTATCCCAAAGAGTTAATAAAAAAGGAAAAAGGACCCACAGGTACAAAAATATTTATAGCAGCTCTTTTTGTGGTGGCAAAGTATTGGGCATTGAAGGGATGCCTATCAATTGGGTGATAGCTGAGCAAACTGAAGCACATGAACTTAATGGATTATTATTGTGCTATAGGAAAAGGTGAGCAGGTGGATTTCATAAAAACATGGAAAATCTTACATGAACTGATATTGAGTGAAGTGAGGAGAACTAGGAAAATGTTGTACACAGTGACAGCAACATTCTGCAATGATTAACTATGATAGACTTAGCACTTGTTCAAAAATATAGTGATTTAAGACAATTAAAGGCTCCTGATAGAAAATACTATCCACATCCAGAGAAAATTATGGAGTTTGAATGCAGATGAAAGCATACATTCACATTTTTTTTCTTTCTTGTTATTCAGTTTTTCTTCTGATTCTTCTTTCATATCATGACTAATATGGAAATATATTTTCCATGAATCTACATGTATGACCTATATGAGGTTTTTACTATCTTGGGGAGGAAGGAGAAGAGGGGAGAGAGGGTGAAAAAAATTGGCATTTAAAATCTTACAAAAATGAATGCAGAAAACTATCTTTACATGTATTTTGAAAAATAAAATATTGTTAAGTGAAATAACCCAAAACCAAAATTAAGAAAAAGAATAATGGGAAAAGAAGAATATACTGGGGTTTTAAAGAGAGAAGGATGGGGATACCTGCAAGGAAGTCTCTACAAATAAGGAGAAAAAAGCAGAGGCAGCTGTCAACACTTGAATTTCATTCTCATGTGACTTGGTCAAAGGAAGGGGGAACACACACACACACACACACACACACACACACACACACACACACACACTGAAACAACTGCATACGGAAATGTATTTCCCTCAATGGGGAAACAAGGAAACAAGCGAGATACAAGACAAGGGAAACTGGAGAATCAGATTTTAATACATATTAAATAAATTATTAAAGTGGGAATTGGGAAAAAGAGAATAAAAAGTATAAGAAAAGAGGATGAAGGGAAATAACTTAATTATTGGATATTTATATAATTATATAAAATATAATGTAATACATTACATATACTAAATATATAATATATATTTACATAATAATAAATGGAATAAGATACACTATGAATTTTAATAGATTGAAGTCATTCATAAGATATTAGAAGAAGCCAGAATGGATTAGAAAGCAACATAATAGTAATTTTTTTTATAAATACACACTTGAAATAGGAAAAAAAAGCAAGTGTTAAAATAAGAGGATGGAGAATAATTTAATTATGCTTTATCTAGAGTAAGCAAAAGAAGGTAGGAATTCTAATCATAACTTCAGGCAAAACAACAGCAAAAATAAACTTAATCCAAAGAGATAAATATGGAAAGTTCTAGAAATAACGAATCAACATAAATTTTAAATATGTATGCAAAAATGGAATAACATCAAAACTCTTAAAGGAATAATTAGTAAATTCTTAATGATTAATAGGAAAAAAATAGGAAACAGAATTATAATAGTGAGGGACCCCAATATATATGGATAACAAGGTAGTGCAGTAAATAGAGCACTTGACTTGGGCTCAGTAATACCTGAGTTCAATTCAGGGTTATAGCACTTAGTGTGTGTCCCAGAGGAAGGCCTCAGTTTCCTAATCTTTAAAAGGAGCTGGAAAAGGTAAAGGCAAAACATTCCAGTATCTTTGCCAAGAAAATCCCAAATGGCTTCATAAAAAGTCAGACATGACTGAAAAACCACTGAACAACAACCAATTTTCAATTCTTGGGTCTAGAAATATCTAACAAGCAACAACAACAAAAACAGAAATGAAAAATTTGAATAAAGTTATTGAAAAGTTAGACATGATAAACCTCAGGAATAATGAATGGGTAAAGCAGTAAAGGAGTATACATATAGCTCAGTTATGCATGGAGCTTTCAAAAATATGACCATATATTATGACATAAAATCCTCACAAACAAATGCATAGAAGCAGACATTTTAATACATTTTTAATGTATCAATACAAAATAATTATATGAAAGGAAAGGCCTTTGAAGCAATGACAAATTAATTGGAAACTAAATAACTTAATCTTAAACAATAGGTGACTCAAAAAGCAAATCATAAAAAAATCAATAATTTCATGAGAGATAATGACAGCAATGAGGTACCATACCAAACAAATGTAAGAAGCAGCTAAAGCATTACTTAGGGAATTTTTTTTATCTATATATATGTTCATTATTAAAAGAGAAAGATCAGATCAATGGATTGAGAATGAAACTAAAAAAATAAAATAAAATAAAGCTAAGAAAAATATTTAAAATCCAATTAAATACCAAAAATTGAAATGCTAAAAAATCAAAGCAGTTTAACAAAATTAAAAGCAAAAAAAAATCCACTTAAAATTGCTAATTATTTATCAGCAAAACAAACAAAAGGAATTATCCTGTAATCAGAGTGAAATTGATGAGCTATACTCTCTTTGATTGCTGAGTATAAATGTAGAGTAAATTAGTACACACTTTAATTAGAGATGATATTTAAGGAGAATTTCCTGGCAGTGAGGGTTGTTAAATACTTGTTGCTAATTGTATTATGGGACTTGTTTCTCTGAAAATATGGCATCATCTTAGGTGAAGGTACAAAATAAAGGAGATGGTAGTTTCCCTGTGGATGACTTTTTTATTTAGGATTCCTCATTATTGTAGTGGGGAAAAGAGGAAACTCATAAATCAGAATTTAGAATCTAGCAACTTCATTCTAAATGGTAATATAAAAGTCATAAAGGAACATTGGGTTGATTGACAATGTACTCTGTTATCCAAGTAAACTCATAAGTCATTTATAACACATATAATATACATATATGTATTTACATACATACATATATACATATTGTGTGTGTATATGTATACCAAGAGGGAGAATGAGAAAGAGAGAGAGAGGGAGGAGAGGGAGAGGAAGGGAGGGAGGAAGGGAGGGAGAGAGAGGAGAGAGAGAGAGAGAGAGAGAGAGAGAGAGAGAGAGAGAGAGAGAGAGAGAATATAAAATAAATTTAGTTAGGTTATAAACTGTATGTTGGTGGCCTAGGAATTAGGAAGACCCAGTTTATTTCTTTTAGTGTGAGAGAACAGAAACTGGAGAATCTGTTGTAGGTCATCAGGTACATCTTCAAAAAGAAAAGAAATGGAGTCAAATGGAGTCAAAACAGAAACACAGGGAAGTGTAAATGTTTCTATTGCTTCTTCTGTTGTTTAGTCATTTTTCAGTGTTGTCCTACTCTTCATGACCCCAATCGGTATTTTCTTGATAAAAACACTGGAGTGTTTTTTTTTATCTATCTATCTATCTATCTATCTATCTATCTATCTATCTATCTATCTATCTATTTATTTATTTGTTTGTTTATTTATTTATTTCCTTCTCTAACCCATTTTATAGAGGAGGCAATTGAGGGAAACAGGATTATGTGACTTGTGTAGGGTCACAAAACTACTAAATGTCTGAAGCTGAATTTGAATTCAGTAAGATAATTCTTCCTGACTCCAATCCAGGCACTCTATCCACCATACCACTTAGTTGCCCCAGTCAAAAGTACAGATGGGTTTCCCTGGATAACTTTAGATTATATCTGATTTCAGTGGTATTGTATTGATCTATGTTCAGTTAGTATGGAGTTTCTTGTTATGTGTGTGTGTTGCTTACTGATCAGTGTCTTCTTTAACTCACTGATTAACAGAAATAATAACTCAGTAATTTACAAAGATGAGGAATAACATGGCAGTTCGCATAGCAAAGCACAGTTAAAATGTGCTGTCTTTGGTAATTCATCTCCCTTTTACATTCATCATATTCATTAAAGAAAAATTATAGGCTTTGAAAACATTACATATGCATCCTTGATTCAGATATTAGCTAAGAAGCTAGCTAAGGTTAGTAAATTGCCTCTGGAATCTTGGAAACACAATTAAATTATCTTCATTTCAAGAATTGGCCTGGTTCTCTGTTTAGAAATATATTATCTGCATTTGGTATTTATCTCCAACAAGTTAAATCAGTTAAACTGCTTCTTTCTCAGACAAAGCAAATTAACATGTAAATGAAATTGATAGTGCTAAATAAGAACACAAAGGATTACGCTTTTGTTATTCCTCAGATAAAAAAAAATTCAGAAAGTTTAAAGATTCTTTATTACCTAGAACAGTTATTCAGTCTATTTAAAACATGTTAATATATTTAATTATATTTTGGTGCTATATTTTGTTTGTAGTTAAATCATTTTTAAATAAACTAATGGATTTGAATAGTTCTTCTTAATCTGCCTTGCCTCAGTTGTTTTACTGAGGTTTTGTTTTCTTCTGATTATTGTATATATAAAAAAATTAAATATGCCCTCTTATACTAAAGTTTCTTTATGGCAGAAATCAGAGCCCCCTTTTTTCCTGAATATTTTACTAAGTGTCTCCATATAATGATCACTTTTGGGATATATTCTATATTTTTCTTCAAAATTTTGTGGCTATTTCATTGTTCTAAAAAAATTCTTAACTTGGACATATTCATTTACAGAAGAAAAATAAAACACATTTTCTTCTCATACCTATACTTTTTTATTCTTTTAAATTATTGTCTGATTGAGCCATCCTAAAATGCTAGGTAAAAGACCTATCTTTAAAATAGGATCATTTAAAAAAAAATAAGATGGACATCACTTTTACATCGTATTTTCACACCTCAAGCTATATCTTATGAGTTAACAAGAAATGTCTTTTCCTCTTGAAAGCAATTATGACCCTTTCAAAAACTACTGTATCTCCTCTACTTCAGGAAATTTTAGCTGACTGACAAGTGCTACTGTGAATGAAATGGAGTAATGATAACATAGGAATGTTATCATTATGTAAAAATGTCTAGTGGTCCTATTTTGAAACTTAGTTCAGTGCTTTCAATCAAAAGGCTCAGTGTCCTAAGCTTATAATTTAGATAGCTTTACAAATCTATCCAAAGCTTTAATGGCTCTGTTTGGGTCATTGTGCCTATAATTCTATCCACATAGTCCACCAAAAAAAAAAGAGAGAGAGAGAGAAAGAAGTGAAGAGATCTTGGAAGATAGAATTTTTCCAAAATTGGAGAGATAATTTAAGTATATGTCCTACTTTCCTCCCATTCACCACAATCGTGTGATTTTGTATTTTTCCACAGGCTTTAGGATGAAGAACTGGACATGCTGATGGAATACTAATAAAATTGCCCCTAGCGCCATATAACACCAAGCACAAACAACTTCCAGGTTTGGATTAGGAGCATAGCAAACTTTATTTATTCAGTAACAGATTAAGGCAAAACATTAGCAGAAAATCAAACTACAGGGTAGCTCAGTCATTTAGTAAGTCCTCACTTCAATCACAAAGTACTAAGGTCAAAGTACTCCAGCAATGGGCAGTATATTCATTTAGTAAATCACAAAATCTTCTCTTTATTCAACTGGAGATTAGTTTCCAATCATAAACAAAGTACATTCATTTGGTCAGTCACAAAGTATAAAAGTCAGAAGTTTTCCACCTCTGGATCACAACTGAATTACAATACCATCCATAACCATCAAGTACCTCTAAAGGAACAGTGGGGAGCACAAAGACTATCTACCCCTAAGCCACAACAAGGTTATGATATCACAGCATTCAATACCCAAGGAGAGGTCTTTTCTTCATCTTAATGTGAGGCAAGTTCTCAGCAACCTTAGTTCTTTGGAAGACAAAGCTTAACAAAGGCACTATATACTTTGCCAACATCCTCATCAATTCACTCTGCTTGTGGAACAGTCTCACTGAAGAGGTTACCCATAAAGAGGATTAGGGTTGCTCTGGAGACCCCAAAATACCAACATGCTGGGTCCTGCTGAACAAATTCAACTCAAATCTTCTCTCAGCCAAAGAAAAGTAAAGTTTATTAAAAGTTCGCTTGTACTGGGCACAGAGTAAGTCTATGCTAGGTCATTCTGTGGTACTCCCACACCACATGGAGGGAAGATGGGATCTTATATACAGAAGGCTGTGGGAGGAATCCAGGGGTGGTCTAGAGGAGGAGTTTTGGGAAGGTCTTCAGGAGAAGTCAGATGAGGTTGATGAGTGATTAAGGGTGGGAAGTTGATGGAGGCTACCTGGAGACTATAGACAATGGTGGCCTAGGCCAGTTCAAGGGTGGATTAATATTTTGATAGGCTCAAGGGGGAGAAGTAGATGGACAATGGAGGGCTAGGCTAGTAACAGAGGTCTGGGCTCACCCACAATGTAAGGTTTATGGCTTCATGCAAGTGCCTCATCAAAAGGGATGATTTAATCAGAGTTCAAGGGGGGATTCTGAGAGCCTATACCTCATAGATTCAAGGAGAGCTCAAGGGGATTCCCAGAGTCTCCACCTCATCATCAGAACCCCTGAAAATATCAGAAAGGCCCTCCTCCAGTATCTCTGTAAACATACAACAATAAAATCCTCCTTAAGGGCTTCTGAAACAACTGCAAGTTTCCAGGACCTCTGCAGCAACAGCACTGTCCTTTACCAGCAGATGAATCTGGCAAAATAACATCAAAACAGACAGAAAAATTATTGGCACCACAATCATGCCTCCTCAGATCTTGGCAACTCCAGGTGGCAGTTCTCAAAAGTCCTGGCAGCTCTAACTGGCCCTCAGCAGTATGTGTGGCTTTGGCTGGGAGTTAACTCTCTCTCAGCAGCTCTGGCCCCCGCAATCCTCTCTCTCTCTCTGCCTCCATG
The DNA here is from genome assembly GCA_011680675.1 of Gymnobelideus leadbeateri. Lineage (NCBI taxonomy): Eukaryota > Metazoa > Chordata > Mammalia > Diprotodontia > Petauridae > Gymnobelideus > Gymnobelideus leadbeateri. The sequence continues at coordinate 129,395 of WOXC01010154.1, forward strand.
ATGCTGCTCCCAAAAGTTCTTTGGGCTTCTCTCTGCTTTGGGCCTCTCTATCCATGGCACCATCTCCTCCCAGTTCAGCCCCCTCTCTTCAAGTCAAGAAGTCCATCCCACAAATGGGATTCACAGGTACTGGGTTTTAACCCTTAACTCAAAAACAAAGTCAATACAAGGGGATCTTTAAATTCCATTACCTTTACACCCCAATATTCTAACTTTCTTGATTGTTTCAATGAACAGCACGAATATCCTGATTTAACCATATAATCTGGCATTAACAACACTACTGATGAGGTATGGGCTCTGGGAGGCACTTTGAGCTCTCCTTGAGTCCTTGAGGTACAGGCTCTGTTCCTAGTTATTAACTGCTAATCTAGCCCTAGCCTAGTTACTAGCCTAGCCCTCCATTGTTCATCTACTTCCCACCCTTGAGCCTATCAAAATAACTGGCCTAGCTCACCATTGTCAATAGCCTCCAGCTACTTCCCAACCTTAATCACTCATTGACTTCATTAACTCCTCCTGAAGACCCTCTCCAAACTCCTCTCTAGACCACCCCCAGATTCTTCCAAAAACCTTCTGTATATAAAACCCTGTCTTGTCTTCATGTGGGTGAGAGTACCATAGAATAGTAAGAGTGCCATAGAATGCCATACAATAGTGAGAATACCATAAAATGACCTAGTACAAACTTACTCTGTGTCTAATGCAAGCGAAATTTTAATAAATTTTACTTTTCTTTGGCTAAGAACACTTGAGTCGAGTTTATTCAGTAGGATCCAACATGTTGGTATTTTTGGGTCTCCAGAGCAACCCTAACCCTCTTAGTGGGTACCCTCTTCAACTACTGCACCTAAACTCAATTATAGACCTCACTGAATAGCAGACCCACTGCCCCTGCTTAGCTACTTGCCCCTACCCCAACTCAATATAATAAATTCCTTATATATGTCTCACTGCCTCACTATAACAGCAGACATGTCCATGAACTCATGGCCCATTAGAATGATAGTCATGTATGGAGGAACTCAAGAAGAATTTTTGAAAATCAAGTATGAGAAGTGGAGGAGGAAGAGAAATGAGAATGATGTAAGAAGATCATGAAAGCAAGCCAACAGACTGCTAAAGGAGACCCAAAAATACACTGAAGAAAATGACACCTTAAAAATAGAGTAACCCAAATGGCAAAAGAGGCTCAAAAAGCCATTGAGGAGAGGAATGCTTTAAAAAGCCACATTAGCCTGATGGAAACGGAATTTCAACTGGGAGCTAATGATTTTATGAGAAATCAAGATACTATAAAACAGATCCAAACAAATAAAAAAATAGAAGTCAATATGAAAATCTCATTGGAAAAATCACTGACCTGGAAAATAGATCCAGGAGAGAGAATTTAAAAATTATTGGACTACCTAAAAGCCATGATCAAAAAGCCTAGACACCATCTTTCAAGAAATTTTCAAGCAAAGTTGTGCTGATATTGATGAAGTATGGGCTCTGGGAGCCCCCTCTAGCTCTACTTGAGTCCTTGAGCTATAGGCTCTGGGGACCTCCCTTGGATTCACATTAAATTGTCTCACTTGATGAGGTTGTGGCTGGGCCCAGACCTCTAGCCTAGTTACTAACTACTAACTCTAGTCTAGTTACTATCCTACCCCTCAATTATTCATCTACTTATCAATCCACCCTTGAACTGGCCTAGCCTACCATTGTCTGTGTTTTCCAGCTACTTCCCAAATTTAATCACTTATTGACCTCATTAACTCCTCATGAAAACCCTCCCCAAAGTCCTCCCTTAGACCACCCCCACATTCCTCCCACAAATTTCTATATATAAGACCCCATTCTGTCTTCATGTTTGTAAAAGTGCCATAGAATGCCAGAGAATAGTGAGAGCACCATGGAATGACCTACCACAGAAGACTCTGTGTCTAATATAAGTGAATTTTTAATAAACTTTACTTTTCTTTGGCTGAGAAGACTTGAGTTGAACTCATTCAACAGGACCTAGCCTATTGGTATTTTGGTATCTCCAGAGCAACCCTAACCATCTTAGAATATGATATTCTGGAAGCTGAAGGAGATAGGACTAAAACCAAGAATCACTTACCAGCAAAACTGAGTATAATGCTACCCAGAAAAATATGGTCATTCAGTGAAATAGAAGACTTTCAAGCATTCTTGATGAAAAAACCTGAGCAGAATAGAAAATTTGACTTTCAAATATAGGGAGAAAGAGAAGCATGAGAAGGCAAATAGGAAAAAATAAATTATAATGAACTTATTAAAGTTGAACTATTTACATTCCTACATTGAAAAACAATAATTGTAACTCATAAGACTTTTCTCAGTATGAGGATAACTGAAGGGAATCTATATCTATATCTATATATGTATGTATGCATACATATATATATGTATAGGAGGATGTATGTGTATATAAATATATATGAGTATGGGCATTAGTATGTTCATGTACAAATAGACAGAGGGCACAGGATGAGTTGAATATGAAGGGGTGATATCTAAAAAATGAAATTAAGAGGTTAGAGAGAAATTTATTTGGAGAAGAAGAAAGAGAGTGATAGATTAGGGTAAATTATCTCATATAAAAGAGGCAAGAGAAAACTGTTACAATGGAGGGGAAGAGCAGCAAGGTGAAAGGGAATGGGGCAACCTGATTCTCATTGAATTTGGCCTAAGGAGGGAATTACATACACATTCAATTGGGTATCTTACCCTACAGAAAAATAGAGGGGTAGGGTATAAGAGCAGGGAGGATAGAAGGGAGGGCAGATTAGCGGAGAGTGTAGTTAGAAGCAAACATTTTTGAAAAGGGATAGGGTGAAAAGAGAAAATAGAATAAGTGGGGGCAGGTTATGATGGATGGAAATATACTCTTTCACAATATAACTACTATGGAAATGATTTGGGTAACTACACATGCACAATCTATATTGAATTGTTTATCTTCCCAGTAGGGGTAGGTGAGGAAGGAAGAAGGGAAAAAGTCTGGAAAAACAAATGTTCAAAAAATTGTTTTTTTTTTTTCTTACATGCATCTGGGAAATAAGATATACAGGTCATGGGCTATAGAAACCCATCTTGCCCTTCTAGAAAGCTGGGGGGATGGTGAAGGGGGAGAATATAAGAGAGAACAGATAGGGGGAAGGGGTATTCAGTAGGCTTGCTATTTTGGGGTAGTGGGTAGGGAAAAGATGGGGAGAAAGACAAAAATTGTAACTCAAAATCTTGTGGAAATGAATGTTAAAAACTAAATAAATTAAAAATAATAAAAAAATAGAAAGCAAATATGCCCATGGAATCCCAATCACTATAGCCAATGCCTCCAGACCAATTCTTCATATTTCCCACAAAAAAATCAAGTGTGTCCATGCACTCAACCACAACCATATCTCAGACAGGACCACGATAGCCAGCAGATCAGAAAGAAGCACCACCAGAATGCCCAAGCAGGATGTGGGCTGCAAAACAGTAGAAGGGACTTTCCCTAAGTAGACCTCTATGCAGGATTAGCAAAAGCTCTCCTTCAGGTGAACTTATCACTTAGAGAGGCTTATAATAATATCATTATCATACATTCATGTCCTCCAATGGGTTTTTCTATATGCATCATGGGTAATTGCATGCATAGTTCACCAATGCTGGGATCCTTCCCCTATTGTTTAATCCCTTAACAAACCTGTCTTGTCTCTTTTTCATTCATAATTTCTGTTATGTAATCAGTATTATCACACTATAAAATCACTTGTCTTATCTTACTGAAGTTGCTCTTTCCTCTTGGAACTCATCTCATTGGACAGAGTAATCCTCAATAAATACCTTTGATTGGATTGGAGATGATCTAAGTTTGAACTTTTTGAGATGATCCCCACAACACACCATGAAATTTCAGCAATGTGATTTCATTGATATAAGGGGTTCCTATATGAGGAAACATCCTCTATAAACATAGATAGAGAACTATGTATAGATCCTGAAAGAATCAAGTTCAAAGACTCGCTTGGTCACTTAATAGGTATGTGGGACAGGTCACAATGTCTATGTACATCAAGTGATTCCCTAGGATTTATTTGCTATGTCATATACTAATGATAGCCGAAATTTATGAAGTGTATTTCCATTGCAAACATTTCCCATGTTGAATTAGGGATTCTTTACATATCTAGATATTATTGGAACATTAATACACTATGGATAAGTAGGAAGCAAAGTGAACTGTGTTTTACCTATGAAGGGCCACAAAAGTAGTTCATATCATTATAGATTTAGAGTTGGAAGGAATATCAGAGGCCAGTTATACCTTTTTTATTTCTTTGATAGCTGAAACATTGAAACCCAGAAAAATTAGGTGACTTTCCAAGATCACACGAGTAGCAAGAGATAGAAGTGGATTTAAAACCAGATACTCTGAATCCAAATCCTGTATTCTATACTCTGCTGCCTCCAAGAAGTTAATAAACCCTCTCCAAAGTCCCGTAAAGTAGTCTCAACTTAACAGTAGATTTTTCTGTGACTCCACAGTGGATCAAGTGCTAGGCCTAAATCCAGGATGACTTGAATTCAAATAAAGCCTCCAAAGCTTACTAGCTATATGGACCTAAATAAGTCACCTTGGTTTGCCTCAGTTTCCTCAACTATAAAATGAAAATCATAATAGCACCTGCCTCCCAGCAAAATATATTTCTTTTTGAAATAAGAACAGCAACAACTGCACCTACAATTAAAACTCCAACATTTAGATACACTCCAAGCACCTGCAACTCTTTAATGAATGTACTTGTCATATGTCTTTCTGCCTTATACCCCTAATTGTTCCACAAAGCTATGGGTAATGTTTTATTTTTTTATATTTAGGTTCATTTTTTTAAGTTAACTAACTTTTAATTTTTTTTATCAAATGCTTTATTAGCTTCTGGTTTACATCATTCACCTCTGCAAGATGCTGAGTCACAAATCTTCTGCCTGTCCCTTCCCCCATGCCCCACCCCAAAACAGCAATCCCACCTGGACATCCCCTCCTCCAATCTGCTCTCTCCAACATCCTCCCCCATATCCCCTCTGACCCTCCAGCAGGGCATGGTGAATCTCCATGCCCCAGTGCCTGGACATCTCATTTCCCAGTAACATGCAAAAAATATTAGTAATAGTATATATATATATATATATATATATATATATATATATATATATATATTTTTCATTTGATTTTAAAGCTTTGAATTCCAGATTCATTCCCTTCCTCCCTTGTCACCCACCCCAACTGGGAAGACAAGCAATTCAGTATAGGTTGTATATGTACATCTATGCAAAGCATTTATACAGTGGACATATTGTAAAAGACTGACTAAATTTCCCTCTCCCCCCACTCCACCCCCCACCTGTTCCATTCTCTAATTATATCCTGTCCATTTTCAAAAGTGGGTGCCTACAAAGTCCCTCCCCCAAAACCTGCCCTCCTCCCATTATTCTCCTTCCCATTCCTGTCCCTTCCACTCTACTATAGGGTGAGATACCCTAATCAGTGTGCATGTCATTCCCTACCCAAGCCAAACTCAATGAGAATAAGGTTGACCCATTTTCCCTTGCCTTCCAGCTCCCCCCTCCACTGAGACCACCCTCTTTTGCCTCTTACACAGGAGACTGTTTACCTTACTACATCTCTCCCCATCTCCCCCCACTACACTTTTCTCTCACCTCCCAACCTCACATTTTAAGTATTACCCTTACCTAATAAATTGGTCCTGTGCTCTCTATCTATGTATACCAGTACACATATATACACAAATTCACATATGTATTCATACACCCATAAACCATGCTATATAGACATTTATATGTGCACATACACACACATATACAGACACATTTCTCTTCCCTTCAATTATTGTCATGCTGAGAAAACTTTCATAAGTTACAATTATTGTTTTTTTCATGTAGGGATGTAAATAGTTCAACTTTGATAAGTTCCTTATGATCTCTTTTCCCTGTTTTCCTTTTCAAGTTTCTCTTGCTCCTTGTATTTGAATGTCAAATATTCTATTCAACTCTGTTTTTTTCATCAAGAATGCTTGAAAGTCCTCTATTCTACTGAATAACCATATTTTCCCCTGAAATATGATATTCAGTTTTGCTGGGTAGGTAATTTTTGGTTTTGATCCCAGCTTCTTTGACCTGTGGAATATCACATTCCAATCCCTTTGATTCCTCAGTGTAGAAGCTGCCAGATCCTGTATTATCCTGATAGTGTTTCCACTATATTCAAATTGTTTCTTCTCGGCCGCTATAATATTTTCTCCTTGATCTGGGAATTACAGAACCTAGCTATAATATTTCTAGGAGCTTTTGGGGGGGAATCTTTGTCATGAGGTGATATGTGGATACTTTCAATCTCTATTTTCCACTCTTGTTCTAAAACATCAGGGCAATTTTCCTTGAGAATTTCTTGAAGGATGATTTCTAGGTTATTTTTTTTGATCACAGCTTTCACGTAGTCCAATAATTTTTAAATCATCTCTCCTGGATCTATTTTCCAGGTCAGTGGTTTTTCCAATGAGATATTTCACATTTCCTTCAATTTTTTTCATTTATTTGGATCTGTTTAATAGTATCTTGATTTCTCATAGTCACTAACTTCCATTTGCTCCAATCTAATTCTGAAGGCTGAATATGATTCTCTTTAGTGAGCTTTTGAGATTGTTTTTCCATCTGGTAAAATCTGCTTTTTAAGGCATTATTCTTCTCACTGCCTTTTTTGAGCCTCTTTTGCCATTTGAGTTAGTCTATTTTTAAGGTGTTATTTTCTTCAGTCAGGTTGTTGACCCTCATTTCATAATTTTCTTGCATTATTCTCATTTCTCTTCCCAATTTTTCTTCCACTTCTCTTATTTGGTTTTCAAAATCCTTCTTAAGGTCCTCTATGGACTGTAACCAGCTAGTGTTTTTCTTGGAAGCTTTTGGTGCAGGAATTTTGACTTTACTGTCTTCCTTCTGTTCCATGTTTTGATCCTTTTTGTCCCCCAAAATAGGAGTGTACAGTTGGGCTGCTCGGTTTGCTTTGCTTCTTTTGCCTATTCATGTTGCCACTCAATTACTTGACTTTGGGGCTTTTTGCCACAGTAGCACTCTGCCACCGGACAGGGGATCTTCTTTCTAAACACTGAGTTTTTCTCAGCTGCCAAAGGTATTAGTTGGGTGCCCTGTCTGAAGCCTCCACATGCTCTGGCAAGCTGGTCACAAACCCCAGAACCTCTACCTTAGAGTGCAATACAGTTCCAAGCAGGTTAAAGTAAGAGTGGTTGCCCCTCAGACTGGTTGCTTGGTCCCCCTACAATCTGCAGGCCAGAAGTGGAAGCTGCCATGTGGTGCTGGCCCTCAGCAGCTTCTCACCCTGGAGGCAAAGGCTGACCACACTCCCAGGCTACAGGATCCCAAAGACAGCACTGCACTAACATTTCACTTTGTCCTTAGCATCTGTGGGTTGATTATTCTGGAAATAGCCACAGCTGCTAATGTTCTGAAGTCCCTCCAGCCAACAACTGGTCAGGCCTGCCCTGAGGCTAAAGCTTTGGCTTGTGTGGGACTGTGGTCTGCTCCCAGAGTGCTGGGCTTGCTGATTCCTGCCAGCATGCCAGGCTGTCCTCAGTGGGAGGTAAGCTTCTCTGTCTCATTTTGTGGGTTCTGTAGCTCCAAAGTTTCTTCAGAGTCACGTTTTACATGAATTGGAGGTGGTGGGTGCTCGAGACCCAAGAAAGTCCTGTTTCCACTCCTCCATGTTGACTTAGCACCTCAGGTTACATTTTATGTAACTCTTCTATACCCTCCTTTCAGGGATTTGAGAGGCTCCAAAGAGCACTTTATTAACCTTAAAATAACAAATAAATTCCTGTTATCTTTATTGTTCTTCCTATTGTTATCCTTATGATTATTAGTATACAGTCACAAGGCCTAATGTATAATAATGACTTCATTCTCTGAGCTTCCTACTTTATTCCCAGTGAGCTCAATGCAAGCTCTGTCATCTTGACTTTTGTCCTGCCACTGGCACTCAGTAACTTTGGAAGAGAAATTGATGCTGATGACTTTGCAAAAATGCCATGTCTAAACCCTATTCACTCACAATTCAAGTCAAGAGCTCATACCCTGTTTGTGGAACAATATGGGAATATGTTGGTAAATATTTAATACCTAGAACTCACAAAAATGTACACATTTAAGTTTATTCTTTGTATTAACACTTTTTTCTTAGAACAGATGTTCCACAAAGCAATAATTTGTGACTTGACTGGTTTCCTGAAATGTAAATGCTTATGCTGCAAATTTAACATAAACTCTTAAGAGCCTGTGAGAGTTATCTCCATCATGCCTCTGACTTTTCTATTTTGTATTAATATTAAACACAGTTGAAATTGTTGTTGTTGTTGTTGTTGTTGAATGAATGACCCATTGCAGACCATCTTTCATGAAGTATCTTTACGAAAGCTTAAAAAGCAATTACACAGTATAAGGTATGTATGTTTTGTCATCTTTCCTGTGGTGGGGTGGGGAAACCATATCAATGAAATTGAAAATCCATTGCAGTTGATGATGAACAAATGAACAAAGCATTTATTATGAGAATTTTACCAAGTTAGTTGAAAAATTATTTTAGTAAAATTTCTATTTTTATTGTCATAAAGCAGAGATTATTTGAGAGAATTCATACTTGTTCCTTCCCTTGAATGGTAGCAGAGTGGTATCAAATGGTAGCATTTCACTACAAAGGAAAATAGATGGATTTATGATTAGAAGACTTTGATTGATATACTGACCCTATCCCTTAAAATGTATTTTACTTCATACAAGTCACTTAACTCTTCTGGGACTCATTTGTCTGGAATATTAAAAAAAAATGAGGGAGGGGCAAAGCCAAGATGGCAGAGTAGAAACAGCACTTCCACAGCACTCCAGCCCGTACCACTTCAAAATTATGTAAAAGGGGACTCTGAACAACCTCTGGAGCTCCAGAACCCATAGAACAATACAGAGAAGCTAACTTCCCACTGAGGACAGCCTGGCAACCCTGCAGGGAGCTTCCAGGACAGCACTCTGGGAGCCGAGCCCAGGACCACATTGGTCAGAAATTTTAGCCCCAGGGTGGACCCGCAGCATGCTGGAGAGACTCTAGAACACCAGCAGCTGTGGAATTTCCAGAATTACCAACACATAGATGCCACAAAGTGAGAGGTTAGTGCCCTATTGACTTTGGGACCAGTATTTGGGAGCACATCAGCTTCTTGCCCTGGGGGCGAGAAGCTGCTGAGGAGACACGGCACAGATGCCATTTTGCAGCTTCAGTTGCAGCTTCAGGTCCTGGGCTGTAGACTGTAGGGGTATCTGGCAATCAGTCTTGGGGGTAATTGCTCTTGCTTTAACCTTTTTGGATCTGGATTGTGGTCTGGGGTAGAGGTCTTAGGGTGTGTGACCAACTTGCCAGAGTGTGTGGGGGCTTCTGGGACGGCACCCAACTAATACCTCCAGCAGTTGAGAAGACCCCAACATTTGGGAAGGAAGCTCCCCTGTCTGGTGGCAGAGTCCTACTGTGGCAACAAGCCCAAAAGTCAAGTAATTGAGTGGCAACATGCCTATGCAAAGGAAACAAAATAAACAGAAAAATTCAACATTAGACTCCTATTTGGGGGGCAAAGAGGATAGAAGCATGGAATAGGAAGAGGACTGTGAGATCAGTAATCCTCCACCAAAAGCCTGAAATGAAAATAGGAGCAGGTTGCAGGCCATAGAGGACCTTAAGAATGATTTTAAAAACCAAATAAGAGAAGTGCAGGAAAAATTGGGAAGATCAATGAGAAAGATGCAGGAAAAGTATGAAATGAGAGTCAACAGCCTGACTGAGGAAAATAACACCTTAAAAATACACTAACTCAATGGCAAAAGAGGCTCAAAAAGGCAATGAGGAGGAGAATGCCTTAAAAAGCCGAATTTGCCAGATGGAAAAAGAATCTCAAAAGCTCACTGAGGAGATTCATTCCTTCAGAATTAGACTTGAGCAAATGGAAGCTAGTGACTTTATGAGAAATCAAGTTGGAAAGGATTGACAGAGGTTATCTGTTAAATTTTCTAGGTGAGGAAATGGAGACCAAATTTTTAAAGAACTTACCCAATGTCATACAGTAGAAACAATAAAAATCAGGATTTAAAACCAGGCACTTTGACTCATAAGCAAATATCCTTTCCACATCTCACATATACTTTATTATTTTTTTGGATGCAGAGGGTACAGGAAGATGTGAAGGTGGGTTTAGATGTGTGACTCCATCACTGTAGGGAATGTCTGATTTCCTCTATGATTTACACAAAATTCAAGTTTAAATTCCATATATATATAACTTAAAATTTAGAGTTACCTAGAAAGCTTGTTCCAAGGCTAATCTACCAATGGTTCTGAAATGTCCTCTCTCTCTCTTTTTTTTTTTTTTTGCTTTTTGGAGGGCAATTGGGGTTAAGTAACTTGCCCAACGTCACACGGCTAGGTTTCTGTTTGTGTGTGCATTAAGTGTCTGAGGCCAGATCTGAACTCAGGTCCTTCTGACTCCAGGGCCAACGCTCTACTCACTGCGCCACCTAGCCGCCCCTATGCTGACTTTTTAAAAAAATATTTCCCAAAATTTTTATGGAGTAATGTTATCTCAGCTTTTATGGAAAGAGTTTTCTTGTTCTATTATATTTTATTTACTGAATTTGAACGATATTTTAGGGTTTACATTCAGAATGAAGATTTGTTGTCTATTCATTTGTTTAAAATAATAAAGCAAACAAAGAAAAAACAATGTTTCTAGTAATCTGATGATGCCTTTCTTGATATCCAAAAGAAAAAATAAATCAACTCTACAACTTAATGCTTATAGACTTTTTTTTTCTTGAATGTTTCCCAGGCAGAGGAATCCTCTACCTCTTGAAGTATCACATTCCACTTTTGTATAACTGAAGTTGTTGGATGCTTTTTCCCTTTAAATTAAGACTAAATTTGCCTCGACAATTTATCCCCATTGTTTCTAGTTCCATCTCTGATAATATAAGTTTAATGTCTCTTCTACTATGGCTGTCATGTAGACACTCTACCACAGCTTCTCACCATCACAGCCACCTGGCCATTAAATGCCCTTTCCAAGCTAAATATCCTAAAGTACTTTAGCCTGTACTTATATGACATGTGTTAATGGCCTGTCAACACCCTTGTTGCTCTTCTCTGGCTTATCAATGCCACTTCTAAAATGAAGCACCCAGGATAAATACATCTGTTAAATATTTCGGAATGCAATACAGTGCACATATGTAAAGCCAAACATGAGCAGCTCTCCTGAGTACTGCTTCTGTGAATAACTTTAAGGTTCCAATTTTATAGTATAGTTAACTCTCATTTATTCATCAATGAACTAAAGCATAACATTCACAACAACATAACATAACAACTCATTACTAAGATAACCACATAATGTTAAAAAAAAAACATATAATTCAGTAAGTTACAATCTCCTTAGTCAATAGAATGTGTCCAAATAGTCTTTCATCTTGACTCTACGCTGGCTTCCAATCATCCTTAAGTCAATTATCATTAAGGGGTAGCAGAAAGTACAGACACTACCCACCCTTAGGTCACAGTAAGTCACAATCTCATTAGTCAATACAGTGTACCCAAGTAAAGACTTCTTTCATCTTAACAGGAGGCTGACATCCAAATTGGGGAGGTCAATTAGTTTCCATTGCCTGCCCTTTCCTAAATAAAAGGTTTCTTCTAAATGGCTAGTGAGTTCCCTTTTAGTTCTAGACTTTGATTCTGGTATTTATTTTTCTACCATTTAATTGATTTCTTTTCATTTTTAATATTCTTTTTAAAATCACCTTTGTGGATTTCAACTGACTTGGACTAGCCACCACTCTCTCCTCCCCTTTATATCCTGAGAAATCTTGATCTATATTTTTTCATAACTGCCCAATAGAAGGTATACCCTACATTCCTGATGACATTCCCTCTCCCACCCCAATCCTGCATCTAGTGAGTACCAATATACCTCTAATGCTGTCCATCAATCATTATCTTCTTTAATAAATTGGTGGGACAATTGACTTGCTCATTTATACATTTCTTCACTAAGAATGTTAATGAATATTTTTCACAGAAAAGTTATAATTGGTCAAATGCTGAAATCTACTTATCTTCATAATGACTGAATTCCTTTTCCTATTAAATTCTAAATTCACCCACTTATCTATACAGCCTATGATTACAAGATATTCCATAGATGGAATAATTTGACAGTAACCTGTCCAATTGCTTGTCATAATCTGGATGTATGTCTGTGTTTTACTCAAATTTGTTTTTAAAGTGTTGTGATTGATTTCACCCTAGAGGATTTGTTAGTGTTCCAAGCCTTGATGACATTAATAAATGCCTGCAGAGAGAACGTCACCATTTAATGCTAATTTTGTCTTAGCTAATCTTTTTTATAAGTAAGTAGTTTATACATTCTAAATTTAATGTCCTTTAGGAACATAAATTGTTTTTGTTGGGGGGGTGTCATATTCAATTTAATTTAATGCAACAAACATTCTTTTTGTATAGAACATAGTGCCAGGCACTGGGAGAAATAAGAGCTTGAGCTAGGATTGCCATCATGGAGTTTTCAGTTTGACTGGTTATATAACACTGCAACAGATTACTATAGTGTAAACTAATATATAATATTTATATTAGACATAAGAATGAAATTCTGTATGAAATCAAAATAAAAGAGAAAGGAAAAAGTAGAAAAATAATATCACCTAAATGTCAAACATGTGAGACAACATGAATGGGAATATCACTAGCAAAAAATATTGAATTCGGGGGGCAGAGCCAAGATGGCAGAGTAGAAACAGCTCGTCCAAGCCTCTCTGCCCCCAGATTCTCCCCAAACTATGTAAAAGGTGACTCTGAACAACTTCTGGAGCCCCAGCACCCATAGAACAACACAGAGAAGCTAACCTCCTGCTGAGGACAGCCCAGCAGCCCTGCAGGAAGGACCAGCGCAGTGGTCTGGGAGCTGGCAGTGCACAGTGCAGTGAGCTCGGGGAGCAAAGCCGAGGCCAGGTCCGCATGAGCTGAGGTTTTAGCCCCAGGGCGGCAGGGCCAGCAGCCGAACCCCAGAACACCAGGAGCTGTGGCGACTCCAGAATTATCAACATAGACATGCCTAGGACAAAGTAAGAGGTTAGTGTCCTATGGACTTTGGGACCAGTATTTGGGGAATGCATCGGCTCCCTCCCCTGGGGGCTAGAAGCCTCTGAGGATACACGCCATTTTGTAGTTTTCATAGGCAGCTCCAGCTCCCGGCCTGCGAATTGTAGGAAGATCTAGCAATCAGTCTTGGGGGGTAATCGCTCTTGTTTTAACCTCCCTGGATCTGGATTGTGATCTAGGGTGGAAGTCGTGGGTGGGTTTACAGCTTGCCAGAAACGGAAGTTGCCCCCCACAGGTTCGGGACGAAAATTCCTCTATCTGGCCTTAAAGCCATAGTGTGGCAACAAGCCCAAAAGTCAGGTAATCAAGTGGCAACATGGCAAGGCAAAGGAAACAGAAAAATGCAACCCTAGACTCCTATTTTGGGGGCATAGAGCAGGAAAAGGACTGTGAGGTCAGAAGTCCTGCTCCAAAAGCCCCAGGGGAAAACATGAGTGGGTTGCAGGCCATAGAGGACCTTAAGAAGGACTTTAAAAATCAAATAAGAGAAGTGGAGGAAAAATTAGAAAGAGAAATGAGAAGGATGCAGGAAAAGTATGAAATGAGGGTCAACAGCCTGACTGAGGAAAACAACACCTTAAAAAATAGACTAGCTCAAATGGCAAAGGAGGCCCAAAGGGCAATGAGGAGAAGAATGCCTTAAAAAGTCGAATTTGCCAGATGGAAAAAGAATCTCAAAAGTTCACTGAGGAGATTCATTCCTTCAGAGTTAGACTGGAGCAAATGGAAGCTAGTGACTTTATGAGAAATCAAGATGCTGTTAAGCAGATCCAAACAAATGAAAGATTAGAAGGCAATGTGAAATATCTCATGGGAAAAACCACTGACCTGGAGAATCGATCCAGGAGAGACAATTTAAAAATTATTGGACTACCTGAAAGCCATGATCAAGGAAAGAACCTAGAAATCACCCTTCAAGAAATTCTCAAGGAAAACTGCCCTGATGTTTTAGATCCAGAGGGCAAAATAGAGGTTGAAAGAATCCACCAATCATGTCCTGAAAAAGATCCCAAAAAGAAAACTCCCAGGAATATTATAGCCAGGTTCCAGAATCCCCAGATCGAGGAGAAAATACTCCAAGCAGCCAGGAAGAAACAATTTCAATATTGTGGAAACACAATCAGAATAGCCCAGGACCTGGCAGCTTCTACACTGAGGGATCGAAGGGCATGGAATATGGTATTCCAGAAGGCAAAAGAGCTGGGAATGAACCCAAGGGTCACCTACCCAGCAAAACTGAGTATTTTATTTCAGGGGAAAATATGGTCATTCAGTGGAATAGAGGACTTTCAAGCATTCTTGAGGAAAAAACTAGAATAGAAAATTTGACATCCAGACACAAGAAGGAAAAGATGTTTGAGAAGGTAATCAGGGAAAAGAAATCAAAAAGAACTTATCAAAATTGAACTATTTACATTCCTATATGGAAAAGCAATAACTGTGACTGATGATATCTTTCTCACTATGAACATAATGGAAGAAGGGGGTGTGTTCATATGAATACATATGTGAATGTGTTTGTATATGGTTACAGTTATATATGGATAGAGGGCATAGGTTGAATTTGTTGGGAAGGGAGAATACTCAAGGGATGAAATTATGAGGTGAGAGAGGAAAGTGGCAAGAGGAGATGGGGAGAGACAGGGTAGGTAAACTATCCCATGTAGAAGAAGCAAGGGGAAGTGGTTGCAAAGGAGGGGAGAATAAGGAAGGCTAAAAAGGCAAAACCACATTCACATTGAATTTGGTTCAGGGAGAAAATGACATACATACTAAATGGGATATCTCAACCTGCAGCAGGATGGGGGAAGGGGGATGAGAGGAGGGATGATGGATGGGAGGGCATCCTTGGGGTGAGGGGAGGTTGGAAGTACCCACTATAGAAGAGGGACAGGATCATGTGGGGAATGGACCAGGTGGGGGGTGGGATGAGTGGGAGGGAATTATAAGCCTTGTACAATATATCTACTATGATAATGTTTTGCATAGCTAGACATGTACAACATATACTGAATTACTTATCTCCCAAGAAGGAATGGGTGACAAGGGAGGAAGGAAATGGATCTGAAATTCGAGGTTGTAACATTAAATGCTTCAAATATATATAAATACTATTATTAGTACTCTTTTGCTTGTAATAGGGAGATAAGATGTGCAGGCATTGGGACACAAAGACTCACTTTCCTCTAATGGAAAAGTCGATGGGGGTATGGGAGAAGGTATGGGAGAGAGCAGATTGGAGGAAGCGATATCTTGTGGGACTACTATTCTGGGAGGTTGGGTAGGGGAATAATGGGGGGAAAATGATTGTAACTCAAAATCTGGCGGAAAAAAATGATGTAAAACAGAAGTTAATAAAGCATTTGTTTAAAAAAATATTGAATTCATATGAATCAAATTTTAAAGGAAATTCCAGAAGTTCAGTCTTGGAAGGATCAGTCTCTCAACATTAACCTCTCAATGGGAGTTTGAAGCTTTGAGAACCGAGTCAAATCATGCCACTTTGAATCTATAGCCCTATTTAAACCCAACTCTAAGATGCCCCCAAGCCAGGTAGCACCTGGTGTCAAACCCCAAGCCTATCCTTTCAGCTTCCTCCTGTTAGTGTTCCTTCCCCACTAAATTGTAAACTCCTTGAAGAGAATGATTTTTGTTTCTTTTTTGTATTCCCAGAACTTTGCCTAATGCCTGGCACATAGTGGTGCTTAATAAATATTTATTTGATTGAATGATTGCATAGTGGGAAATGCTTTGAATCTGTAGATTTAACACATGAATTCAAATTCAGACAGCTTATTTTTTCTGCTTTGTCTATGGGCAGATGACTTAAGCTCTCTGGATCTCCATTTTCTCATTTGTAAGACAAGAGGGTTGTAGTAGAAGATATCAAATGTCCTTGACATCTACATGATTCAACTGGAGAGGCCCTGTAAACGTTTGTAAATATTAATTTGGAGAACAAAGGGATGATATTAGATTTAGAAGGGTCCACATAAATATAACGATGAAATTATGGGAGAGAAAAAGACTGGCAAGCTCTTCATTCCCCCCTTAGCTTTTGACATTAGATTTTTCTTTTTCCCTCCTCCTAGATATTATTTTCTAACTCTCTTCTATGACAATATTATCTTCTCAGAATTGTCTCATTTAAATGACTGAAGACTGAAAAAATGAAAA
This sequence comes from Gymnobelideus leadbeateri, assembly GCA_011680675.1. NCBI lineage: Eukaryota > Metazoa > Chordata > Mammalia > Diprotodontia > Petauridae > Gymnobelideus > Gymnobelideus leadbeateri. Next base: position 145,866 of record WOXC01010154.1, read on the forward strand.
ATAACTAGTGTGATTAGAGGAATGCAACAACTATAGAATTAAATCTTTTTTTTCTTTTTACATTCTTTAAAAATTACTTCATTGTCAAAATTCCCAAGGCACAAAAAACTTCCAAAAAGCCCAGTTAGATATAGAAATGTACACCTCAACTTGAATTACATTTGGACCAAATAAAAATTCTCATGAGTTAAAATTGCCTCTACAAATAAATGAATGCATATTGCTCTTCTCATAAGTATGAAATGGAAGCCTTTCAAGGTCATTACATCTTGGATACTGTACCATATTGTTAATCATATGTAAATATTATTCTTTAACAAAAGTTTATACCTTTTAAATAATGTATACACAAGGTCCCCATCTTCATTAAGTATATCGATCAACTGGCAGCATAATGTTAAGCTTGATGTTAGCAATACTGTATCTTGCATAAGAGTAAAGTTTCAATTGTTTAATTCATGTGTCTTTATAAAGTATCTAAAATACATTTTGTGTGGAACATGATACTAATGGTTCTCAATTTTCCTGTGCAATATGCCATAATGAATGTCAGTACATTATGGAAATACATATTTTGTTAAACTTGGAAAGTAGAATAAAGCTTCTTTTTGAAAATCCAGTTTGAAAGAGCATGACTATTAGTTAAATTTGTAATATCTAGAAATTTAGTACAGATTGGGCAAAGAACTAAATTCTGAATATTTGTAGAAGAAGCAAATATATGTCAGAGTTTTTTTATGACCATAATATAAAGCTATTGATGTGATCAAATAACCATTTATAAAATACTTGTGATATAGAATAGTAAACAACATATTTTTCCATGAGATGTAAAATGATCATTTTTATCTTTCTAGATCATGTACAGAAGCCTAGGTAGTTACTATCACCCTCTTCCTATAATAAATATTTTCCTTTTGCAAGTTTTTCTTTAAAAAATAACTACATAAGTATCTGCTTCCTCTCTCTATGTAATGTAAGCTTTTTGCAGAAAGATACTTATACTATTTCTCTTTCTATACCTAATGCATGATACTTAATGCATACTTGCTAATTGATTGATAATATGTTTGATGATATTATATATTAAGTTCTTTCTAAAGTGGTCATCACCTATTTACATCAACTCTGTTTTCTTTACTTATCTTCTGCCTTCTCCTTTTCTTCCTTAGGCATAACTAACACAGTCAAGATAACTCACAATTTTCATCTCCTATATTTGTACTTTTTCTTGTTTTCATAGTGTTATCCTAGTGCTTTGCCATAAGAAGAATCTGCTTTTAACAAAACCTGCTGGACATTATAAATTAGGTCATCCTACATTTCTACAATGTCTTAATGAATATGCCACAGGAGAATAAGATGATTGTGGGTCCAATTCATTGTATGCCATGTTCATTATAAAAGCTGACAAAAATGGTGCTACATTACCCAATCACATGGCCTTTTTTATTGAGATGAACAGGGCTTTGGGAGCCCACTGAACATCTTAGTAATATCATTTATCTGAGTTACACAGTTCCACAAAATGGGGAATAAAATTTGCAGAATTTCTAGCAAGTTGTTGTCTGTATTTGTTTTTCTATGTCTGTTTCTTGTTGCTGAAATATAATCTCTTCAAGGTAAAGTGATGATGGATACTAACTCTTTTTTTTCCTAATGACATTACCTCTACTTATTGCCTTTCTCTAAATCATAGTTACAGCATAACTACCATCATTTTCATAACCTTTAAACATAAAGCAGGTTTTTAAAATGAGCATTTTCGTCCTTACATATTATTATCTGGTTTCCTATGAATTACATCTATGAAAGAAGACTACACAACCTAGAAGCATTTATTTGCATTCAGGAAAAAATGACAAGAATATCCAAATTATCATCCTCTAAAGTTGCCACGGTAACACTAACTGCTTATGGTATCATAAGTCACACATGAGATTTTTATCAGGATTTTAAAGAATACAAAACCAATGGGAAGAGAAGCTTTCTTCCATTTATAGAAAGCCTCAGTGCCCTGCCATCTTTATAATGTTCACCTCTCCAATTTCTTAGCTCACAGAAGGACAACAGATACCTAAAACCAATTATTTACCACATATCCAAACATTTTCTTCCCCTTTGGCTAGAAACATTAATTCTCCATTATCTCATCTCCATTTTATTATTTTACCAAGTTAACAGCACAGTGTTTTCCTTATTATAAATAAAAATCACCATACAATTATTATTTCTCAATCTGATTACTTGTTTTCTCCCAAATGTGAATCATATATTATTGTAATTGATACTAGTTTGAAAATTATAACAATTCAAATTTCTGTTTGAATTTCTTCATGTACCTTATTTCTCCTGAAGGAGTAAATTAAATATTATTATAAGAATACCTTAGGGAGGACCCACTATTTAATCTTAGCCAGTGAATTAATGAACAGTTAATCCTACATCAATACATTGAATCCATTTTACTTAATTTGAACCTTTATAAAAAGTGGAGGATTTGATCTAGGTAATAATAAGATTTTATATTTTACACTTTACAGAACACTTTTCTCACAATAGTTTTGGGAAAGAAGTAGTGTCATTATTATTATCCTCAACATACTCTTAAAGAAATTGAAGTTTAGAGAGGTCTTCCACCCAGGTCAATCAGTCAGTCAATCCATCAATCAATAATTATTTATTAAATATATACTAAGTGTAAAATCTTTAGCTGGCAAAGTATGCTAGAACAAATCTGGTTCTAGGTCTTCTAATTCTAAATCTCATGTTTGCTCTAATATGCACATACATATACATGGAACATATATACATGCACACATAGAAACATGCATGCACACAGTTGATACCCACATACATACTCACATTACCTTGGATATACATGTTCAGTAGAGGAAATGATCTGCTGATTTTCCTTTAGTTTACCATCACTACACATTTATAAGTGGAAGCAAGATGATCATTTAATATGGATGTTGTTGAGTGTTAATTTGCTTTAAATGATCTTTAAAAGGTTCTATTGTTTGATGCAATTTTATGAAAGTTGAATTAACAGGTGTCACAAACACTTTCCTACTTCAAATATTGTCTAATACTAGCTTTGGTTCAAGCATTTAAAGAGGAGTTGGGAATGGGATGAAAGAGAACCATAGAATCATCCCTCAAGCAAATATGTTACTTTCTACTATGTAGAAGAATATGGAACAGCCATTTGGAACTGATAGGTAATATCATTTCATTGCAAATTGACATGGTAGATAGACATGTATATTCACTTGAGAAGCTAACTAATCATTGGTGATCAGTGAGTAGGCTTAATAGCACAAAGCTTCCTTTTATATTGTACATTAGGGTTTAAAAATCACTTCTTAAAAAAACCTCATAAGGTAGATAGTAGGAACATCATGGCACGTTTTTAAAATAAGGAGAGACTGAGAGGTTAAACAGCTTTTCTCAATATACAACTTCTATTCAGTCATTTTTTTTTGGTCATGTCCATCTTTTCATTACCCCATTTGGTGTTCTCTTAGCAAAGATACTGGAATGGTTTGCCATTTCCTCCTCCAGCTCATTTCATAGATGAAAAAGTGGAGGCAAACAGGGTTAAGTGACTTTCCCAGGGTCACACAACAAGTAAGTATCTGAGGCCAGGTTTGAACTCAGGAATACAAATCTTTCTCACTCTACACTGATAATTCTATTCACTGTACCAGCTAGCTGCCTGGATATGTAGCTAATAGGTGGCTATTTCTGAATCCACAGCTATTCTGAATATACCACTAATCAATAAAGGCAAAACTTAAATATTATTCTGACTCTAAATCCAATCTTCTTCTCTTCTTTTTTACAATCAAATAATTATCTTCCTTCCTAATAATCCCCTTGAGATGCTATTACCTATTTTCCCCCTCAAAAGAACAGAGGACTGTGTCTTAGAATTGTGTTAGTATTTCTGTTTACCAACCACCTAGGACATGACTCATTATTTTATAATCATACAAATATTTCCTTGTCCAATAGCAAGATTTTTCCATCTCTTTCTTTTTAACTACTTTACTCAATTTAACTCTCATCTTTCTCTTTCTCTTCCATTCCTTGAGTCCACAGGTCAAGTATTTGCTAGTGCTTTCCTATAATTGAGTTCTAGTGCTCATATTTTAATTCCTGTTTCCTTTGCCTACTATTGAGTTTTAGTTATGGTGAGAGTTCAAAAAGACACTCTCTAGCAGGAGCAAGCCAGCAGAATAAGTGCCTAGTTATCACTATTTAATTTCCACTGCCATTACCCATTGTCATGTTCCCATACCACCACTGCCACCAATACATTGAAATAGCAAAAGCATTCATACCTCTAAAGATGGGGGCATATTTTCCTATTAAAATCAAAGGAGAGAACTCAGAAGCAAAAGAATAATGTGACTAATAACAAAAATATTTAACTGATATAGAGCACTTCAAGTTTTATACAGTATTTACAAATGTTATCTCACTTGATCCTCATACCAACCCTAGGATGTAGGTGCCAAATTTGTCCTCAGTTGTTGTTGTTGTTTTGTTGTTTTAGTCTTAACCAATTTTTTATGACCCCATTTAGGCTCTTTTTGGCAAAGATACTGGAGCAGTTTGCCATTTCTTTCTCTAGATCATTTGGAAGATGAGCAAACTCAGGCAAACAATAAGTGATTTGCCTGGGGTCACATATCTAGTAAGTATTTGAGGCCATATTTAAGCTCAGGAAGATGAGTCTTCCTGAATCCAGGTCTGGAACACTCTTCACTATGCCACATAGTTGTCCTTATTTTAAAGTTGAAGAAACTGAGGCAGAGAGTGGTTAAATGACATACGGTAACACAGATAATAAGTACATGAGTCTGGATTTGAACTCAGGTGCTTTCTGATTTCAAGCCCAATGCTCTCTACACTTTGCTACCGAGCTTCCTAATATCACTTTGAAACCAGAAATTTATGCTGTCCAAGTCTGTTGACTAAGTATGGATGAGTATGTAAATGAGTATGTGATTTTAAACCATCATCATATAATCCTTACAGATTTAGATCAGTAAGGAACTGAGAAACTTTTTCATTTTGCAGATAAGTCTAGTGTCTTGACAAATTAGCCAACTTGCCTAAGTCTTGAAGGTTGTAAATTGGAAGTACATGGATTCTAATACCTGATTTCTGACTCCAAAGCCAGCATTCTTTTCATTATTCCTTCTGAATCCCACAGAAAGAAAATAGAGAAATCAAATGAACTTAATCAAAAAGTAATAACAACAGGAAAATTCATTCTGCCACTGATGGAGAAATCCAACTGAATCCCATTTTCTTCTACAAATAGCACGAGATATAGTACCATTGGCATTTCAACTTTCTCTGACCTTCCAGAATAATGTTTCTGGCCTAGAAAATGACCAGTGTTAGTGAAACCCTGGCCTTGTCTTTCAAATCCAGTTTTTAGATATTTCCCTGAAGTTGTAATAACAGGTCAAGTTCTAGCCTGTTGTTCTACTTCACCACACTTTGATGCTTATTCTCTATACAGAGAGAGCCTTGTCTACATGTGCCTAGAACATTTTAGGTTCTTAATCAGTGTTTAATGAATTGAAATTAATTGAATATGAGCTTGTTAATAGAGGGGTTTTGGAGGCACACTGAGAGACTGGGAGCTTTTAAATGTTTAATGACTTGTTCTTTTTGGAGAGGGGGCTGGAATATAATCTTGACACACTGTAAAGTTAAATCTACATTAATTGCACTTCCTCCCATCACTTGCTTGTGTCTAGACCAGAGTCAAACACATTATTAGTAATGCGCCAGAACTAGATTAAAGTGTAATTTGGAAATGTTTAACAACATTGATAAAAAACAACAAAACATATATAATATCAATATATCATTTTCTAAGACAATGATATAACTAGCCTCCTTATACATGGTTTATTGGCTCTCATTTCAATTTGAATTTGAGGGTGCTGGTTTAGATAAAATAAAAAATAAGCAAGAAAACAAGAAAATAAATAAATGAGTGAATGGGTAGACAAATGAATGAATGAATGAATGAAGCAAGCAAGCACTGGATGCTGGAATATGCAAAATTCTAATGCCTAAATACTCTCACTAAAAATTTAGCAATTAGCTTGCAAACCTCTTGTTCTGGCTCCAGCAAACCCCTGGTGGGAGTTGTGGAGAGAATTCTCTCTGTGGAATTTTCAGGAAAATCATTGATATAGTATAAAATATGAAAAGATTTCCTTTGAAATGAGATGTGTGTGCCATTGTATATTTGGATTCACTAGCTCTCCTGGAGAAGAACTCTTTTGCTCAAACATAGAGGTTAGATGACCACTCATATTACAATAGGAATTCCTTTTGGGTAAGGAGTAGACTTCCACTGGTGTTTCCTCCAACTCAGAAATTCTTTGATTATGTGACATCAACTGTGATCCATGAACTTTACTTTTTAAGTCTTGTCCAAATTCTAGAACATTCATCAGGCCCCAAATGTATTGGTGAATTAGGAGGAATGTCTACCCCAAGCATGTAGAGATTTCTGCCATGAACTGTGTAGATAAAAATAATTTGTTCCAATGGCCAAGAAGGTGACTGAAGCAGGACCTATGGAGTGCTTAGAGCTTGGTCAGACGTGGAAGATGGTAAGGACATTCACTGTATTCCAGGCCATTGCCAGTCATCTTAACTATCGCTGTGATTCTGACCTTTGATGACTCTGGAACAAAAACTTCAGCTGAGGACTTGTGCAGCCCTGCCTCATTTAAATCCAATTCCCTCATAAATCAGGACATTACCCTGTGATGCCACAGATCCTCTTTCAAAATAAAGAATGAACAACAATATTTGTCCTCAGTAGAATAAAGTGGATAATATATTTTTAATTGGGGATATTATAGATGGGGAATTTTATTCTGTTGTCAATTAGCCTGCACAGTCTCTAAAGTCCCTTTGAAATCCAAGATCTTTGAACACAAGTCATCAGCAGTTCAGCAGTGGCTTCATGGCTTACTGTTTTTGATGTTCTTTTCTCATTTCAAGAAAGATGGAAATTGTATAATATTATAGGAAGGATTAGACAGTAGATCAAAGTCAAAATGACATTCTGGAGTGTGACTTCTGGGAGTCAAGATGACTAAGTAAGCAGTAAATCACATTAACTGTCCCATATTCATCTCCAAACAATCATAAAATAGCACACCCAAACAAATCCTAGAACAGCCAAAGCAGCAAAAAGATAGGGTGAAAAATATTTTAGCCTAAGAAACTTGGAAGATCAATAAACCCCTGACATAGGAAGCCTGAGACAGTGCTCATTTGTAACACCAATGCCATATTTACAATGCCTACAATGACTATAAATATTCTGGTGTAGTTGTGAATCACCAAATGTAACAGGCTCTCCACACAGAGGACAGAGCCAAAGCATTTATTCAAATACTAGAAAGCCTAGTCCCCAAACCAGAAGATCAAAGTCATTACCGTAACCACAAGGTTGGTACACATAGTCAATGCAGTTATCACCCACATTCCCAAGCCTTTAAAACAAAACAGGCTCCCTCAGGCAAAGATCATCCTCTACTCACTCACTCCCTCAAGTAAGGATCCTACTCTCCTCACTCATGGTAGCTTGTCAGCCTCCATGCTGCTTGCTCCCAGCAGTTCACGGCAGAAGTTCTGGCTGGCTCTCAGAAGAAGTTCTGCCACCAGAAGTTCTATTCTCAAAACCTCTTCTTTCTCCAGCCTAAGCCTCTCCTTCTATATGTTATTAGCTCCTCCATGTCCCACCCCTTCCTGTTACATCAGCAAGTTTATCCCATTGTGGGATTCACAAGTTCTGGGTCTTAATACTTGACACAATTATGAACTTGAAACTTAAGTGCTAAGTACCAGTTAGCTTACCAATACAAGGGGCATGGAAGATCCTGAAATCCCATTATCATTCTACCATTCCACCCCAGAAGTAGAGCTCATATTTAAAGGGAAGGAAAAAGCCCCTTCCCGCAAAAAATATGAACAAAACAAACAAACGAACAAACAAAATCTGACCATAGATGCCTATGATGATGACAGGGAAGAAGACACAAACTCAGAAAAGGACAACAGTGTCAAAATACCTATGGACAAAACCCAAAAGAAAAATGGGAAGTTATCTCAAGTTCAGAAAGAACTCATGGAAAAACTCAAAAAGGAGTTTTAAAACCATGTAGGAAAGTTAGAAGGAAAAAAAGGAAAAGAAATGAAAGGAATACAAGAGAATTGTGAAAAAACAAAAGAGTCAACAGCTTGGAAAATTGTTTAAAAAGTAGAATTGGACAAATGGAAAAGGAAGTGCCAAAGCTAACTAGGGAAAATAGTTACTTAAAAGTTAGAATTGTGCAAGTGGAAGCTAATGACACTATGAGATATCAAAAATCAATCAAACAAATTAAAAGAATGAAAAAAAAATAGAAGAAAATGTGAAATACCTCATTAAAAAAAAACAAAAAAACAAAAAAAACAGCTCACTTCGAAAATAGATCCAGGAGAAAAAATGTCAGAATCATTTATCCCTCTGAAAGCAATAAACATAAGAATGATCTGGACAGTATCTTTCAAGAAATTATCAAGGAAAACTGCCCCGATATAATGGAACCAGAGGGAAATATAGGCATCGAAAAATTCCACTGTTCACCTAAGAAAAGAGATCTCAAAATAAAAACTCATAGGAACACTATAGGGTGATGGAAAAAAAATATTGGAAGTCTACAGAAATTATTCAAATAGTGGGGAGCCAAAATCTGGATTATACGGGATTTAGAAGCTTCAACATTAAAATATTGTAGGTCATCGTAACATGATAATCTGGAAGACAAATGAGCTAGGACTACAATAACAGTCATTTAGCTGGTGAAATTAGGTGTAATGAAGGGGGAAAATGTCCATTAATGAGGTGGATAGCAGAGTGGATCAAAAACCAGAATTCTACAATATGTTGTTTTCAAGAAACACAATTGAAGTAGAGAGATAGAAACAGAGGAAGGGTAAGGAGCTGGAGCAGAATTTATTATACTTTAGCTGAAGTAAAATAACAAACAAATAAAAAAACATTTAGCAAAAGATAGACTTAATTAAAAGAGATAAAGAAGGAAACTACATTGTGCTAAAAGGCACCATACAGACAATTGTTAGTATTCTCATCATTTTTTTGCCAATTTATACAGAGATGAAACCTGATTTATTTTAATTTTCATTTCTTGCATATAAGATATATTCATATTGTCATTTAAGGTTGCAAATCTTTTAAAAACTGTTTACATATTCTTAAAGCTCTTCTTAAATTGTTGGTTATGACCCCAGATGGGGGAGAGAGAGAGAGAGAGAGAGAGAGAGAGAGAGAGAGAGAGAGAGAGAGAGAAGTGAAACAAAAGAAGAAGAGAACATTTTATAACCATTTTGTTATGTTGTTCTCTCCATTATATTGTGAGGTTGTTGTCTTCTCTAATAGATAATGAGCTTATCTTTTCCTTGTATGTCCAGTACTTAGCAAACTACCTGCCACATAGATGACACTTGATAAATGCTTACAGACTGACTACCAGGCACTGCGCTGGTCATACAACCATAAGCAAGCAGCATAGTTCCAGACCTCAAAGGAGCTTATATTCTAATAAGCTGGGAAGACAACACATAAATGGGTTCTGAAAAACAAGAGGTGGAACATAACTGTGCAGGATAGAGGATAATGAGAACATTAATAAGTGACATGAAGGCCCTAGTAGGATAAGGGAAAAGATCACCTATTAGAGACAGGATATGTGATACTGCAGTCCAATATTCTAATGCAGATAGAAGAAAATAGGACCATGGCAAATAAACAAGATAGTTATCCAATGATTTAAATATGACAAAAGATGAAAATATGTAAAAGAGAGGATTAGGTTAGATGATTATGCCCAAAATATAATCACCAATGGTTCAAAGTGCACCTGGAAGGTTTCTACTGGATGGCCCAAGCTTTTATTCCACATCTAACACTTTTATCATTGACAAAGATTCTTAATTATCAAATTTCCAGATAACAGAAAATGAATAAAAACAGGTTCCATATCCCCTTCAAATATCTTAACACTCTAGAATGCTTAGATGAATGCAGTAAGATAATTTAATGGGAATAAATATACTTGGCTACAAAATTGACTTCACAAATAGCAGAGTATGGAGGTGGCTAGGTTGCACACTGAATAGAGCACTAGCCCTAGAGTAAGGTGGACCTGATTTCAAATGTGGCCTCAGACACTAAAAACAAAAACTAGCCATGTGACCTTGGGCAAGTCAACCCCAATTGCCCTGCATTCCCCCCTCCAAAAAGCAACAACAACAACAACAACAACAAAAAAAAAAAAACCACCAAAAAACAAAAACAACAACAAAACCAAGTAGCAGAGTGAAGACACTTAGATAGTTTGCAATTTGTTTAAAAAGATCTGGGGTATTTAAGTAGGCCAAGAGGTCAGTATCAGTCAACAATGTTATATGGCAACCAAAAAGGATCTTATAACTTTAGGCTTCATTAATAGAATATAATTCCCAGGAATAAGTTGGCACTAGCCCAGATGTCCTGTCTATTTTTCATAATGTATCTAGATTACCTTGTTGAGTTTTAGATTCCAAATTTTAGGAAGAAGATTGGTAAGCTTGAGAGTATTTGGAGGTGAGCAGCAAGGTCAATAAAAGGTTTTGTGTTCTTTGCAAATAAAGGTTCATTGAAAAAATGAAAGAAGGATGTTTAGCTGGAAGAAAGAGGAATAATTAGGAAAATGATAATGACCTTCATGTATTTGAAGGAGTTGTATTAGCCTTGTTTTCTTTGCAAAACTTAGATCAATGATAGAAAGGTATAAAGAAAGATCAGGAAAAAATCACCATTCTCATCATCTTCATTTTCATTATCAAAACTTCTTAACAATTGCAGTTAATTTGTGAGATAGGGGGTTCCTGCCATTAAGTGTCTTAGAACAAAGGCTTAAATATGATTTCTTGCCTAGAGAATTGTAGAGAAAATCATTTTGGCTATTCTTGGTGGTATTTTTTTTGGGTGGGTGGTGGGATAGACTAAATGATCACCAAGGTTTCTTACTCTCTCAAATTCTGTGAAAAAAAAAATCTCATCACTAAGCATTCTTCCTGAATTAAACCTATGAACTGATATTACCTAAGTCCTAAGGGTATATATTTGTTAAGGAATAAATGGTAGCACATAATTTAGAATATATGCACAAAGCCCTTTTCAATGGGAGAGGGCATTAATATTTTTAGTGACATCCTTAACTTGTTCTGTCTTGTATGATTTCAGTGAGACCCAAAGGCAACAATTTAATTAATGAGTCTTTTAAATTCTACAAAGCAAGAAGAAAGTTTATGTTACCTAATATTGTCTGTGTTGTGGAAGACATAAAGAACTAAACTTTAAAATTCCAGAATATTTAGGTAATAGTGAAACACTTTTTTTTCTCATCTTGCATTTGTGGGCCATATAACCTTGGGGATTAATGGTTGGTTTGGAGAAAGGAAGGGAGAATTTTGGATGCTGGAATTGTGTGCTGAAGACTGAGAAATATTCCTCCCAGACACATTTATTTAACTGACAAATATCCTGAAGTCTCAAAATAGATAATTTTGAATGTTCATTTAATGTGCATTTAAAAAAAAAAACTCAGTTGTTGAAATGAACCTACAGACTATGGATACTCAAATCTTTAATTATAACAGCTGAACCAAAATTATGGCATGGGCAAACGAGGAAAAGAAAATTCACATCCATGAGATATAATCTTTTGTTGTCTCTAATTTAAAAACCAAACAATACAATACAGGCATTTTCCTCAGTTGGTTGAGAAGGATGACTTATTGAGAACCAAGTATGATTACTGAAAAATTATTTAGCTAACTTCTCTAAAGACAAAGTTCTTAATAATGTTCAAGGCAGGGGGAAATCATAGAGATCAGGTTCTTTTTGTGGGGAAAATAGTAATTATAGAAACATTAAATTTAGCTTTTCCAAACTATTTGATATACACCAATGAACATTTTAAAGGACTAAAAGGAAAGGGGAAAGTCAACTTCCAATCAGAGTTTTATTTCATTTAATGTCAATAAGGAGATGTGTTTCCATGTCATTTTTCTCTGAGTGAGAGGGAGAGACAGAAAGACAGACAGAGAGAGAGAGAGAGAGAGAGAGAGAGAGAGAGAGAGAGAGAGAGAGAGAGAGAGAGAAAAGTGAGAAAAAGATTTTTAAAGGATTTATTATAAGGTATGTAAGAGAAAGAAAGATGGAACAGAAATTTAAAGATCGATTTCTCTGTGTTCTTTGTCATTGTGTTTCCCCTTCCCTGACATAAAATCCCATAGCTTCTTTTTGTCTTGTTCAATGTCAAATTCTGAAATAACACAGTGACACAATAGGATTCTAATCTGCTTTTCTAAATAAGGCATCAGGCACACATATGTTTCCTGAGGTGTTACTTGTCCACTACTAATATATAATTTTTGTAAGGAGGATGGGATGCCATAGGCCTGAGAGAAGATGTATCTATTGATGTTTGTGTGGAAAATTACCTCTGCACCTTGTGGGCCATCCTTCCAGTTACCCTGGAAAACAGTTGCCATGTATTAAATGGGATAAAGGCAGGGTTGCCATGTTTCAACACCTCAGGAAGTAAATCCATGTGCATCTTTTTTTAGCTTCTGATTTATCTTTATTTTTTCCAATTTATGTATTTATTTATTAGTTTTCAACATTCATTTCCATAAGATTTTGAGTTACAAATTTTTTCCCTGTCTTTCCCCTAGCCCAACCCCAAAATAGCTAGCCTAGTGAATACCCCTTTCCCCAATCTGTTCTCTCTAATATCCTCCCCCATAATCCCCCCACAACTTGCTAGTAAGGCAACATGGATTTCTGTACCCCAATGCCTGTATATCTTGTTTCCCAGTTGCATGTAAAAATAAAACAAAACAAAACAAAACCCAATTTTTTACGCATATTTGTTTTTAAAGCTTTGAGTTCCAGATTTTTTCCTTTCTTCTCTCCTCACCCACCTTTTCTGGGAAGATAAGCAGTTCAATACAGGTTATACATGTATTCTTCCATAGACCCCTGTTCTAACAGAGTTCCACACTGTCCTCTTACTTTGTCTTTGGTGCTTATAAGAGTTTATTTTGGAAACCACCACAGCTGCTGGTGTTTCACTGTCCTGAAGTCTGCTCTGGCCACTGCTTGTAGGGGTTGCCCTGGGGCCAAAACCACAGCTCATACAGGCTCATCACCCAGTTTCTTGTGATAGCTCCTTCCTGCTGGCCTGCCAGGTTGCCTTCAGCAAAAGATTTGTTTCTCTCTATCACTTTGTGGGTTCTGTAGCTCTAAAATTTGTTTAGAGTAATTTTTTGCATTTACTGGAGAAGGTGGAAACCAGAGCTGTGGGGAAGCCCTGTTTCTACTCTTGGCTCTTCCCCACCCCCCCATGTCTCTCTTTGAGGTGGTTTTTAACAGCTACCCTAGAGATATGGTGTGTAGAGGCTTGTACACATGACTATGCAAGTTCAGCCCTAGGATAGGATAAGACAGTATATGCTGTGTCTTCCACCAGAAAGAGTGTGTGAAATGAAGGGAAATTGAGGACTCTGCATTTGGGGAACTGAGGTGATACCTTCTGGCAAATTTGGATGATGTTCCAGAGCCCCCTTGGCTTTGCTCTTCTAAAGTAGCCTGATGAGGGAGCAGAATTCGTTTGTTAGGCATACATATGGCTTATCAATGGAGTTCATTTCTTTGAAGAATCATCATGATGTTCACAGGAGTAAGAGTTATGACCTTATTGTTAGTGTTCAATCACATAACATATGCCAGTGCAGAGTGAGCATTGAGCAGATTTATAAAACAAAATATTGTGTCCCCTCACTTTATCTCAGTCAGGAGCACTGCTAAGCTCACTTACAGACGTCTGTTTTCAGGAGTAATGTTTGATGGCTTACTTGATGATCTAGTATTTTCAGTGAGAATTTTAGAGATTGGTTGGTGCTGTTTATAATGAGGGCTTTATTATCTTTCACTCAATTATCATAGAGACTAGGCTGCTCCATGGATAGTGCAGTTTCTAGATGTACAGAAGATAAAAGATCTATTGATCTATTCTGACAGGAATCTCCCCAAGCTTCATATCTATGAGTCTATGTTAATTTAGGTATATAATAACAAACCATAGATTTGAATCTGTGTCCTCTGACTTCATAAGGCCATGAAGAAATCACCCTCCTGATGTCATTGCTCTTCTTCTTGAATGAAGGGAAAACAACAACAAAAACAACAATCTAGAGTAGAATTTATACTACATCTGATCTTACTGTAAAGGAAACTGATGACCTGCTGAGATTGACTGATGTAAATTGTGAGTATAACACTGACTATCCTAATACCTACTGCCTGAAGGCCAGATGGTTTATATTTCTTCCCTCAGAGGTTTTAGGGATCCTTACACATATTTTGGGGATAATAATATTTCTGTTAATGAATCTAGACCCTACTTATGATCTTGCCCCATGTGTAGTGGTGGTCCTCTATGACCCAGTTCCATTTAGACACTACCAGTCTGATTAGCTTTTACAGAGGTATATATATATATATATATAGTAGGAAAGGTAGGAATATAGTAGAATAGAGTAGGAAAGAACTCATCTGGATGTCCAGTAACTTCATAGGTTAATTGTTTGGCATATACACCATAAAAGGAAATACTATTGTTGATTTTATTATTATGGAAAGTAACAAGGTAAAATAATACTTTTAAAGGGAATGTGGGAAAATTGGGACACTAACATACTTTTGGTCAAGTTGTGAACTGATCCAACCATTCTGGAGAGCAATTTGGAACTATGCCCAAAAGGTTATCAAATTGTGCATTCTAGTTGATCTAGCAATTGCACAATTAGGTCTGTGTCCCAAAGAGATTTTTAAAAGTGGAGGGGGGTAGAGAGGACCTATATGTACAAAATATTTATAGCACCTCTTTTTGTAGTGGCAAGGAGTTGGTAATGTAGGGCATGCCCATCAATTGGAGAATGGCTGAACAAGTTGTGGTATATAGTTGTAATAGAATAGTACAATAGTATAATAAATGATGAGCAGACAGATTTCAGAATAAAAAATTAGAAAGGCTTATATGAACTGATACAAAGTGAAGTGAGTACAATCAAGAGAACATTGAGAACATTGTATATATTAAAGTATATTATTTTTCACCTTTTTTTGCATTTTTGGTGCTTTTTTATATTGGCATAACATGACTAATATGATTATATTTTGTATGATTAAACTTGAACCATATCAAAATTGCTCACATTCTCAGGGAAGGGTATGTGAGGGAGGGAGAAACTTTGGAATTCAACATTCTTTAAAATTAATTTTTTAAAAATGCCTTTACATATAACTGTTGAAAATGAAATATTATTTGAAAATAACATGACAAAGAAATAGGGCAAGATGGCCTGGGTGCCTCATGTCCATAGTGTATTATGATCTAATCAGTTGTGGAATCCAGTTATATATGCTAGGTAAGTTTGTAGTCACTCAAGACAGTTTTATCTCTCCACTATGAATCTAAGTGTAGTCACTTATCAGAGTGGGCATTTTTTATAAATCTAAGAGCTTGACAAAACACCACAGTTACTTGTCATTTGTCTCAAGTCCTTGGAAATTTTTCTGGCTATTCCCATTGCCTATAATGGTTTCATTCTTCACCCTCACCAACTGGCTTTTCTGTCTTCCTTCAAAGCTCACCTAAAGTCTCATATTATTCAAGATGGAGGCCTATCTCATATTCCCCACCCCCCAGCTGATAGCTAATGTTTTCCCTCTAAGATTGCCACCTATTTTCATTGGTATTACTAGCAAAATGCTCTTGTATTAACTGAAAGTTCTAGAATTATTAGCTCTGTCTTTGGAATAACCCAGACATGCAAATTTACCAAAATCTTAATTTAGAAATTATCCAATTTGAGATAACCACCTGAACATGAAACTAATTCATGGATTTATATTTTGGTCACTGGCAAATAATGATCATCCTCCTTAACATTTGCAAAACAGGTAATGTAAGCATTAATTTTAAGAAATAGTTCAATGGCTACTAGCATAAAAGTTTGTCAAATATTTTCCATTCCTTCTTTGAAGGATACCAGAAATCTTAACTGTTGGATGGAATTCCCATAAGTAAATGGGTATAAAATTTGATCTTTATCATCTCCCTCATTCCCTCCATACAGGAAAGGCAAGGTGATGAGAAGTAACAAGGTGTAATGGCAAGCAAAGAAGTACTTTGTGCCTTGTTTCATTTATTTAATTATTTAGCACCTTGTTTCAGTTAAATTATCTTTAAGCCTTGCCCTGATTATACCAAGCCTTTGTTAAGAAATAGAACCTGTGAATCCCACAGTGGGGGGAACTTGCAGATGCAACAGGAAGGGGCTAAACAGGGAGGGACTAATAATCATATATAAGGAGAAACCCAAGCTGTGAAAAGGTAGAACTGAGAAGAGAACACTCGTGGTGGTAGAGTTGAGAAGGAAAAAAGCAAACAAACAAACAACAACAACAACAACAACAACAACAAAAAAAAAAACCTTGTGATATCCAGGCACTCTGTTTGTCTGTTCTGTCTGTGTTGATTTGTGTTTGTAATACTTTGTACAGAAGCTCTGTAACCTTACTGGAACCCTTCTTAGTGGATTTTCTTGTTGTCTATTTGTAGTAATTCTGGAGGAATGTTTCAGAGGCACTGAAACTATACTGACAATTTCTGTTGAGTTCCCAGACCTTGTTTGTGGGTTTGTATTGAGTTCTCAGACCTTGTTTGTGGGTCTATAGTGGTTTCACAGACAAATAGTGAATTGATAATGTGTGGGAATATTGTGTTGACTCTTTTAAGTTTTGTCTTCCCAGAAACAGAAACCGTGAAGGATTTGAGGTAAACTGGACACTGTGAGCTTCTATATGGAATGGAAATGGGACAAGGAACTGGATGAGGAGCTGAACAAGGAGCTGGGCAAGGAGCTGGACAAACAGCTGAGAGCTGCCTACCTTTGAGTCCAGGTGATGGGCAAATTCAGGCAGAAGTTGAGGTCATGCAAGAAGAACCATGGAATCTGAGAGCCAGCCTCAAGTCAAGATGAAAAGACCTCTCCTTTGGTACTTAGTGCTGACTGAGAAGATCATGATTTACTGTGGCCTAGGGGTGGGAGAACTCTGCACTCTGTACCTTGTACCTCTTAAGGATGATTGGAAACTAATCTCCAATTAAGAAGAAAGAAGACTTTTTGACTAAGAGATTAAGACAATGTGACCAAGGGTGGAGAAATTTGACCTTTGTACTTTGTATCCCTTAAGGAGGCTTGCTCCTTAATTATGACTGAGTTAAGGTCTTACTGCACGATACCTTTTGTTTAAAACTATGTGGCCACTTTGGTGAAAACTATGTGGCCACTTTTGTGATAAGTTGTTATGTTATAACACTGTGAATTCTGTACTTTGTTTTCTGTGAATGTTTTGTTTTAGCATATTACTGAAGAACTAGAGAGTTCACTATACTATGTGATTAGAATCTTAGAGCTATTCACAGCAGCAGTCCTCTGGAGAGCTGTGTGTCTTGGTTTTACAAAAAGGAATCAATACTTACCATATGTAACTCTAGTCCCAAAGTTCCTACTTGGGAGTTTCTTTTCATAGGCAGAGATGAATGTCTTACCTTGTATGAAGGGCAGGGTGAAGTTGATGAAAGCAGGGAGGGGAGATCTCTTCAGTTTTCTTTGAATTTTTTTTTCAGATGGACTTGGAGTCATTGTGGGCTCTGTAGGCACCTTAGATACAAGCTTTGAGGAGGAAGACGAAAGAGACTAACCCCTTTTCAAGTTGCTAGAGGAAAAGACACTGGGAAGAAATGAAAGAATTGGAACATGTCAATCATGTCTCTATTTCCACGTTGATACATTAGGGACTATGGAGAACTTTCCATTGGATAAGATCTTAAACTCTTTCTCACTCTCATTTGAGCAGTTACCTAGTTAACAGTGGGGGAACTCCTTTATTATTCATACACATACACATATACATATATATATATGTGTATATATATATATATATATATATATATATATAGAGAGAGAGAGAGAGAGAGAGAGAGAGAGAGAGAGATGCATCTGAGTGTTGCTGGATAGAGTGCTAGGCCTAGAGTCTGGAAGACTTGATTCCAAATTTGACCTCAGCCACATATTAGCTGTGGAACGCTGGGCAAATTATTCAACCACTGCTTGCCTCAGTTTCCTCATTTGTAAAATAGCTATAATAATAATTATAAGTGCTTAATGCAGTGCCTGGAACATGGTAAGTACTATATAAATGTTAGCTATTATTAATATTACTTTCTCTGATTTCTGTTTTGATATCAGTTTGAATAAATCTGTTTCTTTGCTATTTGTTATGGGTGTTCATTATGGAACTGGTATGGTGGGAAAGTGGTCAAGCCTTTGATATGAAGCTTGAGTTACTGCTTCATCCTAAAAATAATAATAAAAAAGTAATTAGAAGTTTTCTTGAACCTGATCACATCCCCTAGATTAATAACATTTAAGGGTACATATAGATATGATTCTACTCCATTCAACTTTCTCTTTCTCCCTTTGCATGAAATTAAAGTGTCCTTTAGAAAAGATGTATTAGGGGAAAGGAGGCCCACACTGCCTATTCTATAGTCCCTCCGGGGTACCCATGCCACATGTATATCTGGTGATGGTGGGGCACCAAATCAAATAATTTCTAAATACTAAGAGCAAGTTTAAAGCTTTAAATTAGATATAGCATGAACTAATTAACAAAACTGGTAATAGTCAGGGACTTCAATATATATCATTTTTGACCCTCCTAAATTTAACAAGAAAAATATTGTCTCTGAAAGGTATTTTAGAAAAGTAAAATTTGTTGACTTATTGGAGCATACATATTTTAAGTAGTACATGTTACCTTCAAGAAAAGCAACTACATACTAGCATGTAAAAAGAATCACAGATTCAGAAAAAAATAAACAGATCTTTTACTGACAAATGTGATATGTAATATAACATTCAATAATGTGCTTTTGAAGAAAGTGTTAAAGATTAATTTGAAACAAAATAATTCTATCTTAAATGATTACTTGGAAAAATCATAAAATAAATAGATAATTTAATCAAGGAAAATGACAAAAATAAGAAAAAATCAAAATGCTTAACATTAAGCCAAAGAAGTAAATAAAGTTTAAATATTTAAATTCTTCCATTAAGAAAACAGGGAACAGCTTAATGAATTGTTATTAAATTATAATTTTTCCCCTTCTTCATAAAATTTTTGTTGCTTGTTCAATTTCTCTCTCTTTTTTTTTAGAGATTGGATTATTGGGGCTCTTTTTACCATTTATCTTTATCATTTAATATGGACATTTTCATATATACATATACACATACACATACATATACCTATACATATACATATATATCTCCCATCATATCTAAGTAGTAAACAGCATCAATATATAGTTGATAAAAATAAACTTCCTAATTGTTTTTGTTTCTTTTTATTTTATTATGAATTCTTACTTTTCCTTTGTATATTGATAAGATGATATCCCTCTCTTCTTTCAGTGATAAAAATTTATCTTTGATTTATTTTATTTGAAAGGTCCTAGTTTTATTTATTTACAAAAGATGTTTATCCCTTCTTTTATGTATCCATGTTATAGTTGTGTTTTTTACATGCTTATATAAATAAATGAAAAGGCTTTTCAAAACAATACTATACTATAGGAATAGATGTGTCTTAATATGGTAGAGATATCATACACCTGATATGAAGAAAACTTTATATTTAAAGGGGATAGAGGACTTTTCAGTCTTTTTTAAATATTTAAAGAAGATTTCTCAGTCTTTTGCTGACCTTTTGATCCTGATTATATAATTTAACAAGCTGAAATTGATAAGAATAAAATTTATGCCTTTATGCAAATGATTTATAGCAATTAGTAAATGTTATTTGTAACTTAGTACAGTTATTAATTATTCACTATGAGACTATAGTAGTAAGGGTAGTAGTAAGCATTTCTATAACACCTATTATGTGTTAAGCACTATGCTAAGTGCCTCAGAAATATTATCTCATTCGTTCTCCAGAACAACCTTGGGACACATACACTTTTATTAATTCCATTTTACAGGTGAAGAGACTGAGACAAACAGAAGTTAACGGACTTTCTCAGAGTCATATGGATAGCAATTGTATGAAGTCCAATTTGAACTCAGGTCTTCTTGACTCCAAGTCCAGCTTTTATACATTTATACATTTATTCACTGCAATAAAAGAACTCAGAACCAGGAACACATCTCTGAGGTAGTTTGCTTAAGCAATAATTCTTCCAAGTTGACCATTATTAAATCACTTTTGGATTTATTATTCTACCAATTCAGAATCCAACTTGCTGTGCTATTACCTAAATTATATCTTTCTTGTTCATGTGAATAGTATGGGCAATTGAACAAATAATTTGTTAAAATAAGTTCAACCATCTCTAAAGTATTGAGTTTTATCTAATATTTTATACCTACTAAAAAAAGAAAGCAGATTTAGTTTATATGATAAATTCTTAATTAAAACAGCCTTGCTTTTTGGGATCACAGCTGCCTTTTTTAGGTACTCAGTAACCATCTTTTCAATAATATATTTTTCTAGGAATTGAAATAAAATTCATTGGCTTAAGTTTTATCAGTGATTCTTATTGTGTCTTGTGATATATGTATATACACACATATATATACATATATATGTATATATATGTACATATATATGTCTTTATGTATATACACACATACAAATAGGAGATAGGAGCAAAGACAGATAGTTTCATATACATATTATATGTTCATATATAATTAATATATACATATATTATATATATATATTCATGTGTAATATATATGAAACTATTTGTCTTTGCTCCTATCCTATGTCTTTTAAAAAGGAAAAAAGATTGGTAAATGAGTTTTCTACACATACCTTCTTAAACAAGTTTATCATTTTTTTTCTTCATTGGAAGTTAATAAAAACAAATACTTAAATCTTTGCTTTTGAAATTGTCATTTAAAGAAAGAAACACCTTGTTCAAATCCGACTTTAGACACTTAACACTTACTAGCCGTGTGACCTTGGGCAAGTCACTTAACCCCGTTTGCCCTGCCTTCTCCCCTCCAAAACAAAACAAAAGACCTTGAGGATTATTTTTAAAATATGCCAACAGTTCTTGACATCAAAAAATCTAGTTACGAGCCTGCTTCTGTTTATGCAAGATGGCCTTATATGACCTGGTAAAGGAAATAAAATAAAACTATGATTCTTTGGTCTATTAATGGTGGAAAATAGTACTTGACTTTTCTAACTCACACAGTTGTGAAGATTAAATGAGAACCTGTATTTGAAAAACCCTTGTAAATTACTAAACAAACTGAAAGGATGATTATGATGGAAATATCAACGATATGCTGACAGAATTTTATTCCTTTGATTAGAGAAGAAAAGAAATTTGATGATCAAGCTTTATGTTTGGTGATCACTTTCAAGATCTTCATTTTATTCAATAATTTTCCAAGGCTTAGGAGCTTAACTTAGGAACTTAGACTAGTTTTCACTTAATGGTCATTATTTCTCATATAGGTTTAAATAACTCCTTAGCTGACTGGGTCTATTTTTTTTGTTTTGTTTTGTTTTGTTTTGTTTTACTTTATACCCTTGGGATCTATAACAGCGTAGGTCAGCATCACCAGAATGTTGATATACTTTCTGCATTTTTGCAGAAGAGAACTGCTTCCTATTCAGGTGAGTTTCTGGATAACATACCTTCTCCTTCAAGTGACCTCCAGTTTCTACAAGCAAGTTCAATAATTGGGGTCAAAGTCTTCTCAAAATCTGTAAAGCCAAAGTTAAATGCACAGACAGATGTTCTTTCTTATTTAACTTCATTTAGATGCGAACTTCCCTTAAAGGAGATGTAATTACAATATTTATTACTTTGGAAATTGGTAAAACTCAATACTAGAACCTTGAGGGACCAATAGTAATACAATAATAAATGAAAATTTCCTTATGAAATCAGACTGCTTGCTGAGTATGTATCCATATCAGGGAATAAGCCATTATTATTAAAAAGTCATTTAGCTGGAATATTCTAAAAATGTCCATTTTTTTGCCAGCTAGTAAGATATTAGAAGAGACAATGCAAAGACAGCTCCCATGCATCCAGGGGGGGTGTATGGATGATATGTCCTACATGGATATTGAAAATGATTATTTTGCTGTTTACAAATGCTCCCCCCACCCATTCTGCTCAATGGCACATATATCTTGCTGTAGTCCTTCCAATCTCGTATTCCTTACTGGATTTATGCAGGACTATCATAGAGAAATTCAAATCCCAGCCCATCTGGCAACTGACAGAACAGGGCAAAGGTCAAGGGCCTTTAAAATAGAGAGTAGTAGGCCTGCTGCTTCACCTTAACGTCCTTTATCTTTATTTTTTTTAAGACTGGTACTTTGTTCCATGAACTTGTCAATTTGTGTTGCCTGGAAACATTTAAACTCCAAACCTTTGTTTTATAATGTTTTTATCAACAAGATTTGGCCTTTTCAATTTCATACATACAAACAATCCCTTGTTTGGAAGGGGTACATGCACCTACATACACATACATATGTACATGTTATAACATCATATGTATATATGTGCATATATTACATGTTAAGTATATAAAAATCTTCAAATTCCAGTAATTTTTAAAAATCATTTTTTCAGAAATTAATGTATAAACTGTTAATCCTACAGGGTTTTTAAAATAAAATGTACACTAGACACAAAAGGCCACGACTTTTTCAAATGTTAATTTTTGTGAATTACAAAATGCAAATTAAATGTAAAATTATACACTTAACCACTCTGCTTATTGTCAAACTTTGCAGAGTGTGCAGAGGTTAAAGTTCACTTTTCAATCACCAGTAATGATCATGGGAGTAATGGAATATATTAAAAACATGCAAAAATAAAATACTGTTTAGCTTTATTTTTTTAAAAGAGGACTTCGTAAAATGAAATAGAATAATTTTCTCTTATTAACGTTTAGGTAGAGGGGTTTTTTCCAGAATAAAATTCAACTTAATTATTTAAATAAATAAAATTCAACTTAATTATTTAAATGGAAAGCCTGTTTCATAATCTAGGCAACATGTTCTTCCTCTGACACATATTCTCTGTGTCATAAATTTCTTGGTGCCATAGGGGACTGATTCTGTAAGCACACAAGTTACACAGGAAGTGCTGATCTTCATAGGCAGGGTAAGGATACTAAGGATGCTATGTTCCTATGAAATCATAGGGAATATCAAAAAACATGAGGATGATTTTAAAATGAATTCAAAGTATCATAGTCTCACAGATTCAGAGTTGGCAGAGCATATGTCAGAAATCATCTAATTGGAAGATCCCATTTTATAAATGAGTAAACTAAGGCACAAGTGACTTGTCCAAGGTCACATAGGCTCTGAATGGCAAATCTGAGCTTTAAACCCTAGTGCCCCTACATTAGACCCAATTATGTTTCTACTATGCAATGCTGCCTAATTATTAAAGAGAAATGTAGCACTCCTTTTAAAAAATATCTTAAAATTATGATGGACTTGATGCCTTCCTAGAAAGATAACTAGAAGGTAAATATTGATATTGTTTTCCCAGTTATTTTTTCTATTAATGTTAATTATGCAATTAGAGTTGGAAAAAAGGGGGAGAAGGTGAACCCCTAAAAGAGGTTATCAACTATAATGACCATCTGGAAATCACAATTTAATTCAAATAATATTACTTAAATATTAGTAATGGTAAGTAAGTCACAAAATATAATCCTAAAAATAGTTTGTTTTTAATCCAGGCTATTTTTTCATATTTTCCAGAAAAACTTAAGTGACAAAATAAAATAAACTGAAGTATCCATAACACAGCTGCAAGGGATCTCGGAGGTCATCTTGTTCAACCCTCTTATTTTGCAGAAGAAAATGAAATTTAGGTTGCTTAAGTGACTTTCCCTAGGTGATGTATTAAGCAGGGTAAAAGGTGGGATATGGACCGAGAGCAGATGGTCTTTCTTCTGTTCTTTCTGCCTCAGGAGATTGACTCAACCAAATATCACAAAGTTTTTAACAAACCCTGCCATAATCTATACTAGGCCCAGAAAAATACAGCTATTTGGTTTCTCAACATATTGCAAGTATTATGAACCAATCATTGTGTAGGTGAAATCTTGTTTTTACAGAAATGCTTTTATCTCAGCTGAATCAAAGGATCATAGATACTTGGATGGAACTGATCTTAGAGGCCATCTAATCCAATCCTCCTAATTGCCAGACAAGGAAATTGAAATGTTAGAGTAGTTAAGTAATGTGCCCAAGGTACCTCAGGCAATAATAATAATAATAACAACAACAATAATGTATATTTGTATAACACTTTTTTTACTATTGTGAATCACTTCAAAACTCTTCTGGTCTTGTCAGGGATAGGCCTATTTGGAAGATCAGAGAGATGGGAGTGGAAGGAAAATCATTTGTTTCAGTTAGCTCAGGTAATAGCAGTCTCATATTTGCTGAATAGTCAAGTCTCACTGTTTTTATTCAAGAATAAATTTAAGAAAGTGATTGTGGGTCTTGTATAAGGTCACATAACTAGAAATGTTTGCAAAGGAATGATTGTGATACTTGTTCCTCAAAATATCCCAATAAAGTTGGTACTTACTATACCTATCATACAGATAAAGAAACTGAGGCTGACAGCTTTAAAGTACCTTTTACATTGTTGTCTGAGGAAGAATTGAACACAGGTCTTCCTGACTCCATGACCAAGTGCAACCCAGGAATCTTCTCACTAGCAATCATAACTAGCTGGAGTAGGATGGGATAGAGGAAAGCTGGAAGGCAACAGCTAGGCAGAAAAGATAATCTAATCCTCTGTATAGACAGAACATGTGAGAAAAGAGTTTTCATATTCACATGAATGCAGGGGGAAATATGCTCTTCATTAATAACATAGAATTAAAATACATACCATATACATATGTGTACCACAGTACACAAATATGTGAATGTGTATACACAATATTATATACACATATGTGTGTATAAACATATACATATATATATATACGTATATACCTATACATACATATACACATACCTATATTCTTACTGAAGCAATCTCCAGTATTATTTCCTTTTAAAAAGGATTTACATTTGCTACAAGCTTATTTATAACCTTCCTTAATCCCTTAAGTCCCACAAAAGACAAAACTAGGAACTCCCCACACACATATGTAGCTTTTTTTGGTTGTTGTTTTTGTTTTTGTTTTGTTTTGTTTTAAACACAACAGTCAGATAACAGGCATTGATTGAGTACCCACTTCATGCCAAACACTATGTTAAACACTGAAGTTATAAAGGAGAAAATGAATAGCCTTTATACTCCAGGAACTTAGAAAGTTGTCTGGGTCTTATGTTATACTATTAACTCAGGTACTTTTTAAGATATAATCATCATTGTTATCACCATAACATCTATACAGAATTTGGGACAGCTAGGTGGCATAGGGAATAGAGAATCGGACCTCAAGATGGGAAGATCTGAGTTCCTATGTAGTCTCAAACATTGTCTCTATGTGACAGAAGTCCTTCACCTCCCTCTGTCCCAGCTTCCTCAACTATAAAATGGGAATAATGATTGTGCCACCCCATGCAAGTTTTCACTGAAGATAAAAAAAAAGGTAATATGTGCAAGGTGCTTCCAAAACATTAAAATCCTCTATGATTGCTAATTATTAGGAAGAAAAGTACTTCAACATTTGCAAAGGACTTTATACACCTTACATCATTTAATCTTTACAACATCCCTGTGGAATATGTGCTATTGTTTTGTAAATAATGACATTGATACTGAGAGAGACTACTGACTTTCCTATGGTCACACAGTTAAGTAAGTGACTGAGGGAACATTGGAATTAGGTCTCTCTAACGCTATTTCCAATGCTTTATCTGTTATGCCACAGAGTGGATTCCTATATTTCTTTTGTATTTTAACTTTGCTATTAAAAGCTTATGTTTGAATATCAATTAAAAAAACTAAGCTTCCTTGATAATATTTTATCTTTAAATTAATTTCAATCCACAAATTAGCATAATACTATTTCAGTCTAAGTCCCATTAACATACTTTGTTCATTTATTCTTGTTCAGTTTTTTCTCATATGGTCAAAAGCATTTTACTTCTTTTTTCTTTTTCATTATTCCTTATTTTTATAGTGATCTCCACAGATTTTATATATATATATATATATATGTAATGTATGTATATATATATCATACTTTTTTGCTGTTATTGAATCAAAGTATTCAATTATATTAATGTCATGATTTATTTTACCATTTTACATTATTGAACATTTACCTTGTTTATTTTTTCCCAATTATATGCAATACAGCTATGAAAATCTTTGAAAGGATGTTTCCATTAGCATCATTATTATGTAGAATGTTTTTCAGAGGCTGCTTTAAGAAGTGTTCAAATTACTTGGGTAAACCTCATTGCAATAAAACCTGTTTTGGCAGCTTAGTCTAATACAATGAAAAAGAAATTGCAGATATTTGGGGGAAAGCCGTACTTTAAATTAGTTCTGTATCTCTTCTAGCAGCTGTCTCACATCTTGGCTTTTTTTCCCCTTTTACTGTTGTGAACCTCTCAATAGCTCTTTCTGGTTTAATCAGTGTTAGGTCTATTTGGCAGATCAGAGAGATAGGACTGAAATTCACTTGTGTTTGACCACTGACTAGTGGGGAGGAAAATAACTTGTTTCAGTTAGCCTAGTAATAAGAGATTCATATTTGTTGAATAGTTAAGCCTCATTGTCTTTCTTGAAGAAGAAATTTAAGATAGTGAGTGTGGGACTTAGATTATTTTACAGTATTTGGGCTGGCATGAGAAAATTACTTGGCAGTTGATGATATCTTTACAAGTAGCTTCTAATTTCTATTAAAATCGTGTCCCTGACATACGTGAATCAAAGTCCAAGAAAGAAACTTCTGTGATATTTCAAGCTCAGGAAAGGGTTAGGGGAAAAAATTCATGCCTGAACTTAAAGACTGTTTGATCAAGAGATGAGATACCTGGGTACTAGTCTCAGACCTGTTATCAAGTAGATTTTTTATCTTGGGCAAGTCAATGGATCTCTGTGGGCCTCAGTTTCCTCAAGTTTAAAAAAGGGACATGGGCTAAATAATCACTAAAATCCTTATCATTCTAAAGTAGTGATCCTTTTAAAATAATCTTTTTTCTGAATTTCAATTTCCTTCTGCGAAAAATAAGAGAGTAAGAAAGTGCTTTTGAGGATAATTTCTAGTACATGAGAGTAGAATAGACACCAAATTTAGAATCAGAATCAAAGAACAAAAAATTATGAAGCCTTTACTATGTGACAGTCCCCATGCTATATTCTGGGCCTAGAAAATCAAAAGACAAGAAGGTTTCAGCCTTGTTCCATACTCTGTCTTATACTAGTAATGTCTGTCAACAAATCACAATCTGAGCATAATTCTCTTCAGGAGAATAAAAAACATAACAAAAACCATGACAACAATAATAATAATATTGGCAGTAGCTAACATTTATATGTTGTTGACTATGTTCCAGGCACTATTATAAGTGTTTCATAATTATAATTTTATTTGATCCTCAGAACAACCCTCTAAGATTGGTGCTACTATTCCCCTCATTTTACAGTTGAGGAAACAGGTAAAAAGAGGTGAAGTGAAATATCCAGGGTCATACAACTAGTTAATGTCTGAGGCTAGATTTGAACTCAGGTCTCTATGAATCCAGGTCTAAAATTTTAGGGTCATGATGATGAAATAAAATAATTTATCCATTTTTGTAAAAACATATAAGAATGTGAATTTTAATTAATCTATTATGTGAAACAAAAAGCAAAGAAGTTTGAAACAGTAATATCTATAGTTGGTGCTATATTAAGAAAGTTACAAGTATAGGATGGGGCAGCTAGGTAATGCAGTGGATAGAGTGCTGGGGCTGTATTGCCTTGGGCAAGTCACTTAACCCAATGTACCTCATCTGTAAAATGAAGTGGAGGAGAAAATGGCAAACTGCTCTAGTATCTTTGCCACAAAAATCCCATATGGGTCATGAAGAGTCAGATACAACCAGAAAGAAAACAAAACAAAACACAAAGGGTTCATATTTTCTTCAATTTTATTTTCTCAAATTTGGTTATGAATGTTAGGTGTTTGATTCCTGCTTTTTTCTTAGCTATGCAATCTATGCTCTTTCCTTACAATCCAAATGCCATTTCCTTCCTCTTCTCTCTTTAGGTATCTCTTTCTAAGAATTCAGAAGTTATAAAGGTGGGGGTTAAATGAATCATCTCATTTAAAATATCTTATAACATTAACAGGTTAGACCATATCTCAGTTGAATCAATTAATCAGAGGAGTGAACTTGGTGTGAGTAAAATCTGGACATTTCTGTTCAATCAGGGCATTCCAGGCAAAATGGATAGGGAGTCAATATAAATTGGATTAGTTACTTGGTCACATCCTGAGGAACTGTATAAAACTAGAAAATAATTTGGTACAGGAAAATTCAGTATCTAACATTTTAGTCGTGGAAGGCTCTAGAAAATTCCCAGAGAAAGAACTATTTGGTGTGAAAGAGAATGGCCAGACTTCAGAGGAATAGAGAGCTAGGGCTTTCATCATAATCACAATATTCCTGGGAAAGCAATGTCTACCAGCAATGTCTATGTGAAGAGCTTAGGATAACAGGGCAATATCTATAAAGTCAGAGTCAAGATTGGACAAGAAGTTCAGTTGAAATGCTACTCCCTCCTGAAAGGAAACATTTTGAGAATACCAACAAAAGACTTTCATGAGCTCTGACTTATCCCTTATCACAAGTACTCATAAGCTTGAGTTCACTTTTCAGCAGACCCATTATTTCCCATAAGTGGGAAAGCATGTCACATAAAATTTAGGAGATGTTTTATACCCATTGTTCTTAATACCCTTTTAGTAAATATTCATATTTAAAGGCTAATTGAGGCTGGAGGACTAATTGATAACTACTGAGAGAGGATTATGAAATCCTTCATAAGACACTGGAGGGGACCCCCACCCTACCCAAGGCATAAGATTACCATTAGATTGTTAAAAAGATACCTCTTATTTACCTTGTGCGCCTTACCAGTCAATGAAAATGGGAGTTTGAAAGCATAAATTCGAAAATTGTCTATACTAAATAAATTTCTCCCAAATCACATGGCTTTCCTGACACATTATTTTGTAATTATTTTTATGCTAGATGGATTTGTTTTATCACAGCAGATTACAACCAAACTCATCAATGATGCCTATAGAATATATTCTAAGACAACTGTTAAGCAAACTAACATTAAAGAGTCATTGCACATATTAATAAGGCTAAATTAATTAATTAAAATATAACTAATAGGATATTATTGATTAAAACAAAGGAATAAGTTATGCTTTAACTTTAAAAAGGCAATACTCATATCATCTATTGCACTTGACCTGTTTTTTTTTTTTGTCACTTCATGGTGTCTTAATTTACAAACCTGACATCTTTTTGTTTGATTATAGTAGGTGTGGTTTGGTTTTGCCTCTTCTTGCTTCACTTGGCATCAGTTCACGGAATTCCCTACCTTGATATTAGAATGAACTCTTGTTGCCATTGAATCCAAACAAAATCTGAACAAAAAGTTTCTCTACAATAGCTCCAACTACTGGTCATCAAGCTTCCTCTTGATAGCCCCTAATGATGAACAATTATCACTTCATGAAGTACCCAGTCAAGGTATTCTTCCTTCTGATTAGTAACCCAAAACCTGCTTTCTTGCAATTTTAACTCACTTCTCCAAATTTATCTGTCTGGACACATGCAGAAAAACTTAAATCTCCTTCTATGTGATATCACTTATGATAATTAAAAAGCAGTGACTATATCTCTCATAGATCTTTGTTTTATTCCCAGGCTAAAATACTTGGCATCTTCAATTTGTCCTTTATAATCTAGTCTGCCATATCCTTCTCACTCTATTGTCAATTCTATTCATTACAATATTGTATTTTGATTCCTTATCTATGTTATTCAAATAGCCAAGCAAATTAATTACGAAAATGTCTAACTCTCCATCCTTATTCTGAACACCATTCAAGAGTCTTCTTCCTTAAATATAAGTTTTACTATTCTCACCTTATTGATCAGAAACTTTCAGCATCTTCCTTGACTATATCATGAAATCTAAACTTCCTTACTTGGAATTCTAAGATCTTTATGAGAAGCATTAACTTTACCTATCCAATAATTTTTTCTCCTCCCAGATGTACAATTGAATTGAACAAGTATTTAGTAAACAGACTTGTACATACTAGTTAGCTTACTCTTGTTGGTATGCCTCCCCCCCCACATGTTGATTCTTGTTTGCAAGACTTGGTTTACCTTTGGTTTATCCAAAGTTTACTTATTCTTCATGATATTTTCATAATAAACAAATAAAACCAAAAAAGAGCTTTATATATATTTTTTCAAATTTAAATTAATGGGAAAAATATTAACTATGTCAGTCACTGTGTAAAGGGCTGAGAATACAATTGCAAATTAAAAGACAATGGCTGCCCAGATGTTTATTCATTCCTTCATTCATTCATCCATTAATCTATTTATCTATTTATTATGGATGAGATTATACAGAAATAGGAATGGGACTAAAGAGGAATAATTTGGCCCAAAAAGTTAAAGAGATAGATGTTGAGTGGGTGCCAGGGGGAGTAGATCAATATACCTAACAGAACAATAATATTCAATTCCATCCAAATACACAATTTATTCAGCTGTCCTCTCATTATTGGTCACTTATTTTGTTTCTAACTCTTTTCTATTAAAAAGAATAAGATATGTATTTGATCGTTTTATTGGATGAAGAAACATACTCTGCCAGTGTAGGTGTGCTTATTCCTTGTAACTTATCATCTCACAGATTCATTTAAGGTGCTAAGAGGGTAAGTTACTGGTTCAGTCACAGAGTAAACATATCTCAGAAGTCAGAGTCAGGCTGAGATTTTTTTGATTTGGAGGTGAACATTTTTATCCATTAGGCATATTGTCTCTTACCACAGTTCATACTAATTCTGCTTTAAGGATATTTTTATATATAAAGTGGCCTTTTCTTACTGCCATTAATCTCATCCTTGAATAAAAATAGTCTTAGCATTAATGATACAAAGGGTGTGAACACGTTGGTATTTTTTCTTAAATATTTCCAAATTAGTCCTACTAATTAAAGCTCCACTGGTGATGAGTACAATAACTTGATTATTTTCTCAACATTCTTTTAGCATTAAAATTTCCCACCTTTCCATTTTTGCCAGTTCAAATGAGGAATTGGGTAGTAGGAGCTGCGCTTGTTCTTGAAGTGTAAATTTGAACATTTGGATGTTAAACACTGATCAAGGCAGCAGCAAATGACTGAATTTGCTGTGGTAAATATCTTGATATAGATTGAAAGTGTACTTAATCCAAGAGATTCACTTAAATCAGAGACAGGGTATTATGAAAAACTGGGATAAACAGTGGAATCTTATTACCAACTCCCCAATGCTTTGATTTCCATTCTTTTCACAATTAGAGATAACGCTTCCAATGAAAGTCCCCTTAATAGAGTTACTGTCTAATTTCATTTGTAGTTAATTGTAAATGCTTGATATAAGAACTTTTATTGGAACTAAAAAGATGTAGAGCAGAGTTAAAGTATAATATGGAGAGAAGAATCATGGAAAGGGATGGAAAATCAGTGTTGGACTGGACCCCCTTCATAATTTTGTATAAGACCAAGTTTGAATAATAACCACTTCCCTTAAATGTTCATCTAAATACTTCTATGGGTGAATTGGATAATAACTTTATATTCAAGAAATGCACAGAATTTTTCAGATTAGTAAAAGTAAACCCTATTTTCACTGTTCCAGGCAGTTGTTCTTGACTTAGTTTGAAGCCTATAGTTTCATTACCTTCAGTTGAGAGAAAAGGGTGAGTCATGAACACAATATCATCACCAAAAAAATTACCCATCAAAAGACATAATATTCTAGGGTGATATTTTTGGCATGATGAACATTTTCATTGTATGAAACACAGTGTTCATCATTCTCAGATTTCCCCTGACTCTCTTCTGGAATCACCATTTTTTTTCCAAATGTTTTATTAACTTCTGGTTTACACCATTCATTTCCTTCAGATGTTGAGTTACAATTTTTCCCCATTTTTCCCCTACCCATGACCCCAGAATAGCAGTCCCATAAGATATCCCCTCATCCAATCTGCTCTCTCCCATATCTTCTCCCATACCCCCTTCAACTTTTCCAGTATGGCAAGGTGAATCCCCATGCCCCAATGTCTGCACATCTTATCTCCAAATTATATGCAAAATAGT
The DNA here is from genome assembly GCA_011680675.1 of Gymnobelideus leadbeateri. NCBI lineage: Eukaryota > Metazoa > Chordata > Mammalia > Diprotodontia > Petauridae > Gymnobelideus > Gymnobelideus leadbeateri. The sequence goes on from WOXC01010154.1 coordinate 178,529, forward strand.
ATTAATCATCATATTTATATATTTTTAAAATATTTGATTTTAAAACTTCAAATTCCAGACCCATTCCCCTCCTCCGCTGCCACCTACTCCCACTGGAACTATAAGCAACTCAGTATATTCTGTACATGTATAAGGATGCAAAACATTACCACATAAGATATATTGTAAAAGACTGACTACATTTCCCTCTCTCCTATCCCACCTCCTACCTGGTCCACTCCCCACTTTGATCCTATCCTCTTTCAAAAGTGGGTGCTTATGACTTCCCTCCCCCCTAGCCTGCCCTTCCTTCCATCATCCTCCCTCTCATCCCCTTCCCCCCTACTATCCTGTAGGGTCAGATATCCTATTTAGTATGTATGTCATTCTCTCCCTGAGCCAAATTCAATGAGAATAAGGTTTTGCCTTTTTGCTTTCTTATTCTTCCCCTCCCCTGCAACCACTTGCCCTTGCCTCTTCTTTTTTTCTTTTTTTCTTTACTTTTAGGAGGGATATTGGGATTAAGGAACTTGCCCATGGTAACACAGCTAGGTTTTTTTTCCTTTGGTTTTTTTTTTGTGTGTGTGTGTGTGTGTGTGTGTGTGTGTGTGTGTGTGTGTGTGTGTGAATGTGTGTTAAGTGTCTGAGGCAGGATCCAAACTCAGGTCCTTCTGACTCCAGGGCTGACTCTCTACTCACTGTGCCTCCTAGCCCCACCAATCCCTTGACTCTTCTACATGAGATAGGTTACCCCATTCTGTCTCTCCCAATCTCCTCTCATTATACTCCTCTCTCACCTCTCAAATTCATCCCTTAAGTATCATCTCTTCCCATTAAATTCGACTTGTGCCCTCTATCTATGCATACCTGTAAACATATATACATATTCACATATATATTCATATGCCCATATAGACTTTTTCAGCTGTTTTCATACTGAGAAAGGTTTCATCAGTTAAAGATATCATTTTTCATTTTTTAAACAAATGCTTTATTAACTTCTGTTTTACATCATTCATTTCCACCAGATTTTGAGTTACAATCATTTCCCCCCTGCCCCCACTGTTTTTCCCCTACCCACCCTCCCAGAATAACAGTCACAAGATATCACTTCCTCCAATCTGGTCTCTCCCATATCTTCTCCCATACCCCCTTTGACTTTTCCATTCGAGGAAGGTGAATCTTTGTGTCCCAATGCCTGCATATCTTATCTCCCAATTACAAGCAAAAGAGTATTAATAATAGCATTTATATATATTTGAAAGATTTAATCTTAAGACCTTGAATTTCAGATACATTCCCTTCCTCCCTTGTCACCCATTCCCTCTAGGGAGATAAGTAATTCAGTATATGTTGTACATGTCTAGCTTTGCAAAACATTATCATAGTAGATATATTGTACAAGGCTGCTTATAATACCCTCCCCCTCACCCCACCCCCCACCTGGTCCATTCCCTACATGATGCTGTCCTTCTTCTATAGAGGGTACTTCCAACCTCCCCTCCCCCCAAGGATGCCCTCCCATCCATAATCTCTACTCTCATCCTCCTTCCCCCTATTCTGCTGTAGGTTGAGATATGCCATTTAGTATGTATGTCATTCTCTCCCTGAACCAAATTCAATGAGAATGTGGTTTTGCCTTTTTGTCTTCCTATTCTTCTTCTCCACTGCAACCACTTCCCCTTGCTTCTTCTACATGAGATAGTTTACCCTACCCTGTCTCTCCCCATCTCCTCTTGCCACTTTCCTCTCTCACCTCATAATTTCAGCCCTTGAGTATCCTCACTTCCCAACAAATTCAAACTATGCCCTCTATCCATATATAACTGTAACCATATACACACACATTCACATATGTATTCATATGACCACACACCCTTCTTCCATTATTTTCATAGTGAGAAAGATTTCATCAGTCATAGTTATTGTTTTTCCATATAGGAATGTAAATAGTTCAACTTTGATAAGATCCTTTTGATTTCTTTTCCCTGATTACCTTCTCATGCATCTCTTGCTTCTTGTGTCTGAATGTCAAATTTTCTATTCAACACTGGTTTTTTCCTCAAGAATACTTGAAAGTCCCCTATTCCACTGAATGACCATATTTTCCCCTGAAACAAAATACTCAGTTTTGCTGGGTAGGTGACCCTTGGGTTCATTCCCAGATCTTTTGCCCTCTGGAATATCATATTCCATTCCCTTCAGTCCCTCAGTATAGAAGCTGCCAGGTCCTGTGCTATTCTGATTGTGTTTCCACAGTCTTGGAATTGTTCTTCCTGCCTGCTTGTAGTATTTTCTCCTTGATCTGGGGATTCTGGAACCTGGCTATAATATTCCTGGGAGTTTTCTTTTTGGGATCTTTTTCAGGAGGTGATCTTTGGATTCTTTCAACCTCTATTTTGCCCTCTGGATCTAAAACATCAGGGCAATTTTCCTTGAGAATTTCTTGAAGGGTGATTTCTAGGTTCTTTCTTTGATCATGGCTTTCAGGTAGTCCAATAATTTTTAAATTGTCTCTCCTGGATCTATTTTCCAGGTCAGTGGTTTTTCCCATGAGATATTTCACATTGCCTTCTACTCTTTCATTTGTTTGGATCTGCTTAACAGCATTTTGATTTCTCATAAAGTCATTAGCTTCCATTTGCTCCAGTCTAACTCTGAAGGAATGAATCTCCTCAGTGAACTTTTGAGATTCTTTTTCCATCTGGCAAATTCGCCTTTTTAAGGCATTCTTCTCCTCATTGCCCTTTTGGGCCTCCTTTGCCATTTGAGTTAGTCTATTTTTTAAGGTGTTGTTTTCCTCAGTCTGGCTGTTGACCCTCATTTCATACTTTTCCTTCATCCTTCTCATTTCTCTTTCCAATTTTTCCTCCATTTCTCTTATTTAATTTCTAAAGTCCTTCTTAAGGTCCTCTATGGCCTGCAACCTGCTCATGTTTTCCCTTGGGGCTTTTGGAGCAGGACTTCTGACCTCACAGTCCTCTTCCTGCTCTATGCTTCAACCCTCTTTGCCCCCAAAGTAGGAGTCTAGGGTTGCAGTTTTTCTGTTTAATTTGTTTCATCTCCTTGGCATTTTGCCACTTAATCACTTGACTTTTGGGCTTGTTGCCACACTATGTCTTTGCCACCAGATAGGGGAATTTTCATACTGAACGTGTCGGGGAGACAACTTCCACTTCTGGCAAGATGGAAACCCACCCACCACCTCCACCCCAGATCACAATCCAGATCCAGAGAGGTTAAAGCAAGAGCGATTACCCCCCAAGACTGATCGCTGGATCTCCCTATTGTTTGCAGGCCTGGAGCTGGAGCTGCCTCTGAAAACTACAAAATGGCGTGTCTCCTCAGCGCCTTCTAGCCCCAGGGGAGGAGGCCTACACATTCCCCAAATACTGTTCTCAAAGTCCAGAGGGCACTAACCTATCACTTTTTCCTAGGCATGTCTATGTTGATAATTCTGGAATTGCCACAGCTGCTGGTGTTCTGGGGTCCCTCCAGCCATCTGCTGGCTCTCCTGCCCTGGCGCTAAAACCGCGACTCAGGCAGACCTGGGCTTGGCTCCCCGCGCTCTGTGCACTCTACTGCTGGTTCCCAGACCACTGAGTTGGTCCTTCCTGCAGGGCTGCTGGTCTGTCCTCAGCAGGAAGTTACCTTCTCTCTGTTGTTCTGTGGGTGCTGGGGCTCCAGAAGTTGTTCAGAGTCCCCTTTTACATAGTTTGGAGGTAATCTGGGGGCAGAGTGGCTTGGACACGCTGTTTCTACTCCGCCATCTTGGCTCAAACTCTAAGATATCGATTTTTTGTGTAGGAATGTAAATAGTACAACTTTGATAAGTTCATAATGATTTATTTTGCGTGTTTACTTTCTCAAGCATCCCTTGCTTCTTGTGCCTGAATATCAAATTTTCTATTCAACTCTGCTTTTTTTTTTCATCAATAATGCTTGAAAGTCCTCTATTCCACTGAATGACCATATTTTCCCCTGAAAATGATACTCTGTTTTGCTGGGTAGGTGATTTTTGGTTTTAATCCCAGCTCCTTTGCCCTCTGGAATATCATATACCATGCCCTTTGATTCCTCAGTGTAGAAGCTGCCAGGTCCTATGCTATTCTGATTGTGTTTCCACAATATTGAAATTATTTCTTCTTGGTTGCTTGTAGTAATTTCTCCTTGATCTGGGAATTCTGGAAACTGGCCATAATATTCCTGGGAGATTTCTTTTTGGGAACTTTTCCAGGAGGTGATCTGTGGATACTTTCAACCTCTATTTCCCCCTCCGGCTCTAAAACTTCAGGGCAATTTTCCTTGAGAATTTCTTGAAGGATGATTTCTACATTCTTTCTTTGATCATGGTTTTCAGGCAGTTTAATACTTTTTAGATTGTCTCTCCTGAATCTATTTTCCAGGTCAGTGGTTTTTCCCATGAGATATTTCACATTGTCTTCTATTCTTTCATTTGTTTGGTTCTGCTTAATAACATCTTGATTTCTCATAAAATCACTAGCTTCCATTTGCTCCAGTCTAATTCTGAAGGAATGAATCTCCTCAGTGAGCTCTTGTGATTCTTTTTCTATCTGGCATATTTTGCTTTTTAAAGCATTTTTCTCCTCATTGCATTTTTGAGCCTCATTTGCCATTTGAGTTGGTCTATTTTTAAGGTGTTATTTTTCTCAGTCAGGTTGTTGACTCTCATTTCATACTTTTCTTGCATCTTTCTCATTTCTCTTTCTAATTTTTCTTCCACTTTTATTATCTGTTTCTTAAGGTCTTCTATGGCCTGTAACCAGCTCCTATTTTCATTTTATGCTTTTGGTTCAGGGTTTCTGATCACACAGTCCTCCTCCTGTTCCATGCTTTGATCCTCTTTGCCCCCAAAATAGGAGTCTAATGTTCAATTTTTCTCTTTATTTTGTTTCCTTTGCATAGGCATGTTGCCACTCAATTACTTGACTTTTGGGCTTGTTGCCACAGTAGGACACTGCCACCAGCCAGAGGAGCTTAAGTCCCAAATGCTGGGGTTTTCTCAAATTCTGGAGGTATTAATTGGGTGGCCTTTCTGAAGCCTCCACCCAGTCTGGCAAGCTGGTCACACACCCCAAGACCTCCACCCCAAACTGCAATCCCAATCCAAGAAGGGTAAAGCAAGAATGATTACCCCTAGATGGATCACCAGATCCCCCTACAGGCCAGGAACTGAAGCTGCAACTTGGTTATGTGGTGCAAGCTGCACTGGCTCCTCAGAGGCTTCTCGCCCCTAGGGAAAGAAGCTGACCCTCTCTCTGAACCAGTCCAAAAGTCTATAGGGCACTGACCCCTCACTTTGTCCTAGGCATCTATGTGTTGCTAATTCTGGAAACGCCACAGCTGCAGGTGTCTAGCTGGTTGCTGGTCTGGCCATCCTGGAGCTAAAACCTCTGACTCATGTGGGCCTGGGCTTGGCTCCAAGAGTGCTGTAATAGCTGCTCCCTGCCAGACTACCAGGCTGTCCTCAGTGGGAGGTTAGCTTCTTTGTGTCATTTTGTGGGTTCTGGAGCTCCAGAGGTCATTCAGATTTCCCCATTTATATAATTTTGAAGTGGTGTGGGCCAGAGTTCTGTGGAAGTGCTCTTTCTACTCAGCCATTTTGACTCCACCCCCTGGAATCTCCATTCTTAATGCTAACTCCTCCTTCTAAAATGTGGAAGATGTTTTCCTGCCTATCTCCTGGAATCTAATCAAATATAAAATAAACTTTTGCTTGTTGTTGTTTATTTTTTATTTTTATCTATGCTCCCCGTCATTTGTTTGATACTTTCTATGGTTCATTGTACTTGGTCTGAAGCAATTCCATCTAGAAAGACTTCATGACTCTGAAATCTACAGAACATTGCCATTCTTCTCCTTTCCTAGAGAGGGAAGAGCAATGTGATATTATTTCTTGTATGCTTAGATTGTTTTGTTAAGCAACTTTTATACCACATCTCAACAACTTTCTGCCATCGCTCTCTTGTTTTCCTCTGCCTCCTAGTGGGAGGCTGATGCGTACTTTCTCGTTGGCAGGAGACAAAGTGTATCTAATTCATTCCAACCCATGGGAAACTCTTCTGTTCCTCCATGATGATCAACAATGTCTGAGGCTTTGATGGGCATATATGCCTGCTCAGCATCATTTGATGAGCATGTGGTCACCAACTCCAAATCTGATCAAAGCGGATCAAAATGACATCACAATGTTGAAGTCAATGTAAAGTGTGTCTGGCTGTGACTGATCATACCAGTATGATCTAAGAAGGCTCTACCACATTTTAGGCACAAATATTCTCTATATTTGAGAGGAAGGTATCTCCAAATTTGCGCACCTCCCGTTTCTTTTGAGCTATCATGATTCTACTATGCTCTTAGAACACAGTGCCTTCTTTTCTGCAGACATGCCATGTTGGATGATCCTGTGCCTGTGTTTCCCATGTGTCAAAAGTGTTACCAAATTTAGTTAGAGAGACATTGATAGTATCCTTGTTTCTTTTCATCTGACCACAAGGTGAGTTCCTGTTTTATGTGAGCTCTCTGTAAAATAGTCTTTTAAGTGAATGTACTTTTGGCAATTCAACAACTAGGCCAGTTCATCATGGTTGTATTCTCTGCCATAGAGTTTGAATTCTCAGCAGTTTGGCCTCAATGTTTGATCCCTTATCTTACCAGGTAATCTTCAGAATCTGTCCAATACAATTCTGATGGAAGAAGTTCAATTTTCTGGCATGACTTTGATATACTGTCCAGGATTTACAAATTTACAACAGTGAGGTCAGCCCAATGAGTCTGTAGACCTCTAATTTGGTAGACAGTTGATATTTCTTCTTTCCCACACATTCTCTTGGAGGCTCCCAAATTGTGAACTACCTCTGGTAATGCATGAGTCAACCTTACCATCTAGGAGTGCATCCCTGAAAAGTATTCTCTTAAGATAAATGAATTTATCTATAGTATTAAAATTTCTCTACTATATATGGTTCCACATGTGGATGATATAGTACTTGCTGGTGGAAAACCTTTGTTTTATTGGTGTTAATTTTTAAGCCAAAATTAACACAAGCAGCAGAGAATCAATCCATACATTGATGGATCACAGGCTCAGAGGCTGCACTGAAGGCACAATCATCGGCAAACCAAAAATGCACCAACTCTCCTTCCACTTTAGTCTAGGTTTGTAGCCTTTTTAAGTTAAATAATTTAATATCAATGTGGTAGCTGACCTGGATGCTGTTTTTGTCCTGTCTGAAAGCATGTAAAAATTGCTGAAAATATCATATTAAAAAGTATGGGAGGGGCGGCTAGGTGGCGCAGTGAGTAGAGCGTAGGCCCTGGAGTCAGAAGGACTTGAGTTCGGATCCTGCCTCAGACACTTAACGCACACCCAAATAAAAAAAACCTAGCTGTATGACCTTGGGCAAGTTACTTAACCCCAATTGCCCTCCAAAAATCACACACACACACACACACACACACACACACAAAAACAAGTATGGGAGCAAACATACAACCCTTCTTCACTCCATTGGTAATTGGGTAGTCATGAGAGCATTGTCAATTTTATACAACTTGTGTAAACATACCATCATGAAGCTGACATATAATACTTATGAACTTCTATGGGCAACCAAATTTAGCCAAGATATTATACAAGCCCTCACAACTGGGAGTAGCAAAAGCCTTGGTTAGATCAATAAGCATTGTGTACAGACTTGTATTCTGCTTCTGACATTTCTCCTGGACTTATATGGGAAGCAAATTCCAGATCAACTTTTCCTTGGCCTTTTCTGAAACCATCAGCTCTCAAGTAGATGACCATCTTCCAGGTGAAAGATCAGCCTATCAAGGAGGATTCTGGCAAGACTCTTGCCAGCAATGACTAAGAGAGAGACTTCTTTTTATTTGTGACCAGAAAACCTATTTCCATTTGTTTTATGTTGTTGGACAATTGTAAAGCCAATTATGAACAGATCTCCTGAGGAATGTAGCTCTGAATAATTTTAAGGATTTAATTGCATAGTATAGTGAAGTCTCTATTTACTCAGCAATAAACTAAAGCAAAACATTCAAGAAACTAAAAAACAACATTCACACCAGTATAACATAGCAACTTATAACTAAGGTTGCCACATATTCTTTTTTTTTTTTAAATTAATTTATTAGTTTAGTTTCAGTTGACAAGATTCAATTCCATAGTTCCTTGATTTTCAAATTTCCTTTACTTCCCTCCCCCCTCCCCTCATGACATCATATAGTACAGTATAGGGTCTGCAAATGCATTCATATTAAACATTATTCCAATTACAAAGGCATATTGTACTAGGTGGGATGAAAGATGGTAAGGAAGAAGTACAACCAAACAATGAGAAGAACAAGATCATTTAGTTTGCTTCCATCAGGATTCAGGCTCAGTTCTTTCTAGTTATATCTCTGGATGGCACATTTCTCACTTTCTTGAGTCATTCGGGATTAACTTATATCACTGCATTGCTGAAAAGAGTCCAGTCTGTCATAGTTGGTTGTCACAGATATGGTATGTCTGTGATTGTATACAAATTTCTTCTGATTCTACTCTTCTCGCTCAACATCATTTTGTATAAGTCTCTCCAGGTAATTATGAAATCCGTCACCTCCTCGTTTCTTATAGCACAATAAAATTCCATTACATTCATATACCACAACTTGTTTAGCCATTCCCCAATTGATGGGCACTCCTTTAGTTTCCAATTCTTTGCAACCACAAAAAGGGCTGCTAAAAATATTTTTGTACATATGGTTCTTCCTCCCACTACTATGATCTCTTTGGGATATAACCCTAGGAGTGGTATGGCTGGGTCAAAGGGTATGAAATTATTTATAATCCTTTGGGCATAATTCCAGATTGCTCTCCAGAATGGTTGGATAAGTTCACAACTCCACCAGCAATGTATTAGCGTTCCAATTTGCCCACATCCTCTCCAGCATTTGTCACTTTCTTGTTTTGTCATCTTAGCCAATCTGACTGGAGAGATGTGGTATCTCAGAGTTGTTTTGATTTGCATTTCTCTAATTAATAGTGATTTAGAGCATTTCTTCATATGCTTACAGATATCTTTAATTTCCTTCTCTGAAAACTTCCTATTCATATCCTTTGACCATTTCTCAATTGGGGAATGACTTGTATTCATATAGATTTGGCTCAATTCTCTATAAATTTTAGAAATGAGTCCTTTATCAGGACACAGGTTGTAAAAATTCTTTCCCAATTTCCCACCTCCCTCTTGATCTTGGTTACATTGGCTTTGTTTGTGCAGAAGCTTTTCAATTTAATGTAATCAAAATTATCCATTTTGCATCTTATAATGCTCTCTAATTCTTGTTTGGTCCTAAAATCTTCCCCTCTCCACAGATCTGTCAGGTAAACTATTCCTTGCTTTCCCAAATTGCTTACAGTATCATCCTTTACACCTAGATCATGCACCCATTTAGACTTGATTTTGGTATATGGTGTTAGATAGTGATCTATGCCCAGTTTCTGCCATACTGTATTCCAGTTTTCCCAGCAGTTTTTGTCAAATAGTGCATTCTTATCCCAAAAACTGGGGTCTTTGGGTTTATCGAACAATAGATTGCTATATTCATTAACTGCTGGGTCTCCTGCACCTAATCTATTCCATTGATCCACTACTCTACACCTCTGCCAGTACCAAGCAGTTTTGATGACTGCTGCTGTATAATACAGATGAAGATCTGGCATAGCTAGTCCACCTTCCCTAGCATTTCTTTTCATTAATTCCCTTGATATTCTAGACCTTTTGTTTTTCCAAATAAATTTTGTTATTATTTTGTCTAACTCTACAAAGTAGTTTTTTGGTAAATTGATTGGAATGGCACTAAATATATAATTTAGTTTGGGTAAAATTGTCATTTTTATTATATTAGCTCGACCCAGCCACGAGCAATTGATATTTTTCCAACTATTTAGATCTGATTTTATTTCTGTGAGAAGTGTTTTGTAGTTGTGATCATATAGATTCTGGGTTTGTTTTGGCAAGTAGATTCCCAAATATTTTATAATGTCTACAGTGACTTTAAATGGGATTTCTCTTTCTATCTCTTGCTGTTGAGTTTTATTAGAGATGTACAGGAATGCTGAGGATTTATGTGGGTTTATTTTATATCCTGCAACTTTGCCAAATTTATTTATTGTCTCAAGTAATTTTTACTTGATTCTCTAGGATTCTCTAAGTATATCATCATATCATCTGCAAAGAGTGACAGCTTGGTCACTTCTTTGCCTAATTTGATTCCTTTGATTTCTTTTTCTTCTCTAATTGCTACTGCTAACGTTTCAAGTACCAGATTGAATAAGAGGGGTGATAGTGGACACCCTTGTTTCACTCCTGATCTTATTGGAAAGGCTTCTAGTTTATCCCCATTGCATATAATACTTGCTGATGGTTTTAGATAGATGCTAGCAACTATTTTAAGGAAGGCTCCATTTATTCCTATACTTTCTAGTGTTTTTAATAGGAATGGATGTTGTACTTTGTCAAAAGCCTTTTCTGCATCTATTGAGATGATCATGTGGTTTTTGCTAGTTTTGTTGTTGATATGCTCAATTATATTGATGGTTTTCCTAATATTAAACCATCCTTGCATTCCTGGAATGAATCCTACCTGATCAGGGTGTATTATTTTTGTGATAAGTTGTTGGAGTCTTTTGGCTAATATTTTATTTAGAATTTTTGCGTCTAAATTCATGAGGGAGATTGGTCTATAATTTTCTTTCTCTGTTTTATCTCTTCCTGATTTAGGAATCAGTACCATATTTGTGTCATAGAAAGAGTTTGGTAGGACTCCTTCTTCACTAATTTTCCCAAATAGTTTGTAGAGTATTGGAATCAATTGTTCTTTAAATGTTTGATAGAATTCACTAGTGAACCCATCTGGCCCTGGAGATTTTTTCCTAGGGAGTTCATTGATGGCTTGTTTGATTTCTTTTTCTGAGATGGGGTTATTTAGGTAATTCACTTCCTCTTCAGTTAATCTGGGCAATTTGTGATTTTGTAAATATTCATCCATTTCACTAAGATTGTCATATTTATGTGCATACAATTGGGAAAAATAATTCCTCATTATTTTTTTGATTTCCTCTTCATTGGAGGTAGATTCACCCTTTTTATTTTTGATACTCATAATTTGGTTTTCTTCTTTCTTTTTTTTTATCATATTGACTAAGGGTCTATCAATTTTGTTGATTTTTTCATAAAACCAGCTCTTGGTTTTATTTATTAATTCAATGGTTTTCTTAATTTCAATTTTATTAATCTCACCTTTGGTTTTCAGTATTTCTAATTTAGTACTAAATTGGGGATTTTCAATTTGTTCTTTTTCTAGCTTTTTCAATTGCATGTCCAATTCACTGACCTCCCTTCTCTCTGCTTTAATTAAGTATGCACTCAGGGATATAAAACTTCCCCTGAGAACTGCCTTTAGTGCATCCCACAAATTTTGGTATGTTGTTTCATTATTATCATTCTCTTGAATGAAATTATTGATTGTTTCTATAATTTCTTCTTTGACCCACCAATTTTTTAGGATTAAATTGTTTAGTTTCCAATTAGTTTTTAGTCTATCTTTCCATGGCCCTTTATTGCATATAATTTTTATTGCATCATGATCTGAGAATGATGCGCTTACTATTTCTGCCTTTCTGCACTGGATTGTGAGGTTTTTATGCCCTAGTACATGGTCTATTTTTGAGTATGTACCATGCACTGCTGAGAAGAAAGTAAATTCCTTTTTATCCCCATTCAGTTTTCTCCAGAGATCCATCATATCTAGTCTCTCTAAGATTCTATTCACCTCCTTAACTTCTTTCTTGTTTATTTTGAGGTTAGATTTATCGAGTTCAGAGAGGGGGAGATTAAGGTCCCCCACTAGTATAGTTTTGCTATCTATTTCTTCCTCTAATTCCTTTAATTTCTCCTCTAGGAATTTGGATGCTATACCACTTGGTGCATATATATTAAGTAGTGATATTGCTTCATTCTCAATGGTGCCTTTTAGTAGGATATAGTTTCCTTCCTTATCTCTTTTAATTAGATCTATTTTTGCTTTTGCTTTATCTGAGATAAGTATTGCTACCCCTGCTTTTTTACTTTAGCTGAGGCATAATAAATTTTACTCCAACCTTTTACCTTTACCCTGTGGGTATCCCTTTGTTTCAAATGTGTTTCTTGTAGACAGCATATTGTAGGATTATGGTTTTTAATCCATTCTGCTATCCACCTCTGTTTTATGGGAGAGTTCATCCCATTCACATTCACAGTAATGATGACTATCTGTCTCTTCCCTTCCATCCTATTCCCTCCCCTGTTTATGTTTTTGTTTATTCCTTCTCCCTTCCCCTCCTTGAAGTTTTCCCTTTTGACCACCCCCTCCCTCAGTGTTCCCACCCAGTGACCCCCCTTCTTAACCTACCCTCTCCCCTTACTACTATTTCCCTCCCTTATAATCCCTCCCTTTAGTCTCCTCCTTTTCACCCCCCCCTTACCCTCCCACTATCTATAGGACACAACAAATTTTTATACTTATCAGAGTAAATTACTCCCCGTTTGATTCCAAACCAATGAGAGTAAATTTCAAACAATGCTCCTCTCCCTCCCTCCAATTCCTCTATTTAATGAATTTATGTGTCTATTCACGTTAGATTCTTAAACTTCACTGATTAATTTGATCCTTCTTTGAACCAGAACCAGTGAGAATAGTGTTTAAATGATGTTCCTCTCCCTCTTACTTTCCCTTCTTCTAGATGTGTTTTGATGCCTCTTCAGATGGCATATTTTACCTTTTCCTAGCTCATCCTTTCCTTTTTCCCATTACAGTACCATTGATCCCCTTAATAGTCTTTTTTTTTTTAGACTCCCACACCCTCTAAGTATAACCCTTTTGCAGGTCATGATAATCATAGAGATTTCAAATATTGACAGTTATCAGCTCCACATATAGGGATGTGAACATTTTGCTCTTGTTGCATCCCAAGTAATGAGCTTGTGTTTGTGGGTGTGGGTATGTGCACTTCTGCATGTGTGAGTCTATGTTACCCTTGTTTACCTTTTTATGTTCTTCTGGAGTCTTGTAATTGGAGATCAAATTTTCCATTGAGCTCTGGCTTTTTCATTAGGAAAGTCTGGAAGTCCCTTACTTCATTAAACGTCCATCTCCTTGCCTGAAAGATTATGCTCAGTTTTGCCGGGTAGTTAATCCTTGGTTGTAGTCCTAGCTCTCTTGCCCTACGAAATATCAAATTCCAGTCCCTCCGCTCTTTTAATGTAGAAGCTGCTAGGTCCTGTGTGATCCTAACTGTAGTTCCTCGATATTTGAATTGTTTCTTTTTGGCTGCTTGTAGAATTTTTCTTTAATCTTATAATTCTGGAATTTGGCTACTATATTTCTTGGAGTTTTCAGTTTGGGATCTCTTTCAGGAGGAGTCCGGTGAATTCTATCAATAGCTATTTTATCTTCTGATTCCAGGACCTCAGGACAGTTTTCTTTGACAGTCTCTTGGAGGATGTTGTCTAGACTGCTTTTCTCATCATGGCTTTCTGGTAGACCAATAATTCTTAGGTTGTCTCTCCTGGATCTGTTCTCTAGGTCAGTTATTTTTCCAGTGAGATATTTTACATTTTCTTGCAATTTTTCGATCATCTTGTTTTTTTCGATTGACTCCTGCTGCATCATAGAGTTCTGAGTTTCAGTTTGGTTGTATCTAATTTTTAGTGAATTATGGTCTTCAATAAGTTTTTGAAGTTCCTTTTTTAGGGAGGTATTTTCTTTTTCCAAGTTGGTCATTGCCTCCCTGATTTGGTCTTTAAAATTTTTCTTAAGCTCCTCCAGGAATGCTATTTGGGCTTGAGACCAGATCATGTTTCCTTCTGTGGTCTCTGGTGTGGGCAGAGAGTCTATATTGTCCTGTGTGTTTTGTTGTTCTTGCCCTGCATAGTATGCTCGAATAGACTTTCTTGCCTTCCCCTTCTCCTTTTCAGCTTCCTTCCTTCCCATTGTGACTTCCTGTTTCTTAGTGTCTCAGGCTATGAGTTTGGGGCCTGATCCTTGACTTTGAATACCTCTGGGTGGCTAGTTTATGGCTAAGTCAGGGAAGTCAGTGAGGAATGTAGATGTGTAGGTGGGGTTGAGTCTGACCACTTCAGATTTCTGCCTCTATACCCCTGGGCTATAAGTAGTCTTTTGTTGGTGAGGTGAGGTGGGGCTAGTTGGGTCCCCTCCCTCTCTTCTCTTCAGATTCCTGGCTGTCTCAGTTACACCCTTTCTTGGAGATTCTCAAGCCTGAGGCTATTTCCATTAACTTGGGATTTCAGTCTGGGTGGGAGACTTATCTTTGGGTTTTCTGCTTCATGAAGGAGGGATGGGAGGATAGGAGCAGCTAGAATTTACTTTGCCATTCCAGCCCCTGTATCATACAGGCAGGCAGTTTCTAAATTTCCAGGCTGGGGGCTGAATGCAGCCTGAGAAGCCACTCTCTCCACTGGGGGCCCGATTCTCCTACCTGGCTCCAATGATCCGTTCCCTCTGCGAGATGACTGCGATTCGTCCTTGGTAAGTCTGCAGGCTGGGGCTTTTTCTCTCTCTGGTGTAGTCTGCTTGCCTGCTCTTAGGTCTGAGCTGTGCAGACCCCACGCGCTCTGCGCTCGACCTGTGCGGGCACACTGGGCAACCTCCTGGGCTGGACTCTGCCACACTCTGTCTTCCACTGGGCTTCGTCACTCCGGAATCTGCTCAGATTTACCCTTTTGGACTTAGTGACAGAGGAGCTCAGCGAGGTTACTGCTTCCTTTCCGCCATCTTGGCTCCGCCCCCGCCACATATTCTTAAACAAACATATCATTCAGTAAGTCACAATCTCCTCAATCAATATAGAGTGCCCAAGTCAATTCTTCTTTCATCTTTACTCCAGGCTGTTTTCCAAACATCTATAAATCAGTCATCCTTAAGGGGTAACCATCCTTGAATCAATCATCCTCAAGGAGTAGCAGAAAATACAAACACCTTCCACACCTAGGTCACAGTAAGTCTCAATCTCATCTATCAATACAGAGTACTCAAGTAAAGTTCTCTTTCATCTTAACATCCTCTTAGCTGGTTTCCAAACTCATGACCCCTCTTCCATGGTCTGGCAGCTCCCAGATCTTGCTAGGAATCATGCATAGGCAGCTTTCTGCTCTAGTTCTATCTCTCAATGTACTGCTCCACTTCAAGGTTTTTGAAGTTTCTGTTTCTAGGAAGATGAAGCTTAACAGAACACCACTATTTACGCAAATTGTAGGCACTATGACTTCAATTCATTTTCTGCCTGTGAAGCCAAGTATGAGCAGCTTTCCAGAGGACAGTTGCTGTGGATAGCTCTCAGGTTCTGATCACATAGTATAGTCAACTCTATTTATTTCAGCAGTAAACTAAAGCAAAACATTCACAGAAACCAAAGTATAGCATTCACAATGATATAAGTGCTTATTACTGAAGTGGCCAATTAGCTTTAAACAAAAGACATCATTCAGGATACAAAATATAAAGGGCTCCCACCCCTAGGTCACATTGTGTTAATCTTGTCAGTCAGGAAGTCTTCTTTCTTCTTGATTAGAGACTAGCTTCCAATAATCCTTAACTCAATCATCTTTAAGGGATACAAAGTACAAAGTTCTCCCACTACTACTTACAGTGAATCATGATCTTGTCAGTCAGTACTAAGTATCCAAGTAATGATACTTTCATTTTGGTTTCAGGCTAGCTCCCAAATTCTGTTGTTTCTTTCATGTTCTCAGCTCTTGCCTGAATCACCCAATCATCACCCGGATTCACAGTTAGGCAGCTCTCAGCTCCTCATCCAGTTCCTTGACCTGTTCCAGCTCTATATTGAAGTTTATGGTGACCAGTCTACCTCAAGCCCTTTGCAGTTTTTGTTTCTGGGAAGACAAAGCTTAACAGAGCCACAACAACATTCATCTACATTGCCAGCACCATCATCAATTTACTTTCTGCCTGACCCACAAACAAGGTCTGAGAAATCAACACAAATCATCAATATAGTCCCAGGACCTCTGAAAACCCTCCTCCAAGACTTCTGTAAGTAGAAAAGAAAATCCCCTTTCAGGGCTTCTGAACCAGCAGTAAGGTTCTGGGGCTTCTGTAACAACAGCAAAGTCCTCTATCAGCAGACAGATCTGACAAGTTAATATCAGCACAGACAGACAAAGTACCTGGCTGCCACATGCTTCCTCCTGAAGAGGTTACCCATAAAAAGGGTTAGGGTTGCTCTGGAGACCCCAAAATACCAACACACTGGGTCCTGCTGAATGAATTCAACTCAAATCTTCTCAGCCAAAGAAAAGTAGAGTTTATTAAAAGTATGCTTGTATTAGACACAGAGTAAGTCTGTTCTAGGTCATTCTATGGCACTCTCACCCCAAATGGAGGAAAGATGGGATCTTATATACAGAAAGGTTGTGGGAGGAATCCAGGGGTGGTCTAGAGGAGGAGTTTGGGGGGTGTCTTCAAGAGTCAAATGAGTTCAATGAGTGATTAAGGGTGGGAAGTGGCTGAAGGCTACCTGGACACTACAGACAATGTTAGGCTAAGCCAGTTTAAGGGTGGATTGATATTCTGATAGGCTCAAGGGTGAGGAGTCTAGTAACAGAGGTTTGGGGCCAGCCACAATGTAAGGCTTATGGCCCCATGAAAATACCTCATCAAATGGGACCATTTAATCAGAATTCCAGGTCTCAGAGCCTGTTCCTCAACAACTCAAGGAGAACTCAATGGGGCTCCCAGAGTCCGTACCTCATCACTTCCAGTTCTGCTCAGTCCCAGCTTGTGCTCCTGCTTTTATATTGTCTTTAGCTCCTTCCTGTTCTGCCCACCTCTTACATCCTTCCTATTCCAGTCTTTGCAAAGTCCCTTCCACTGCGGGCTTCACAGATTCTGTTTCCAACAAAGACTTGATATAATCATGGTCAAGATTCAAAGAAACTTGAACTCAAACAAGGTGTTAAATACCTCTTTGCTTACTATAACACTGTCTGACAAAGTAACATAAACCAAAAGACAAAGCTTCTGTCTGGTAAATTAAACAAAAATCAACAGTAAGTCCCAGGAGTTGTGTAAACAGCTGTAAAACCCTCTTTCAGGACTTCTGTAAACAGCAGGAAAGTCCTCTTTCAGGGCTTCTGGTAGTCTTCTTTCAACACACAGAAAGCTTTGTTCTGACAAAGTAACATCAACAGAGATGGAATAGACAGAATGCTGGACTTTACAAACATTCTCCCTCTCAGTTATCCTTCGTCCCAGCTCCCTGCTCAAGCTTCTCTCTGCTATGCTCCTTCGGGTTTCAACCATCCTATTCTGCCCTTTTGGCAAGCTCCTACCACCCTGGGCTCCATGTGATGATTATTAGGCTTATTAAGTGTAGGGAAGGTCTCCAAACTTCTTTAGTCCTATTAAGGGCAGCAGAATGTATGTTGTTTTCAACAAAGCCTTGATACAATCGAAGGCATAGTTCAAAGGCACTTGAATAGCTGAAATAAGCAGCAAAGTATTAATTTGCTTTCCATTGCAACAATGGAGGCATCTTTTACTGGTTGATAAACTCTTCTTGCTATATAACCCAGAAGATTTCTGTGAGCAGTGGAGCGTCTCCCTTGTAGATCTCTGATGGAATGAAAACAGTACCAGTGGTTTTGCCACACAGAAGGAATCTACAACTTTCCAATCTGCTTCTTCAACTGGATGTTTTGATAGTGATAAATTCCTTCAACCTGAGGTAAATGGTCTTCAGCTTTGATGTCAGTTTGTTGAGAAAGATATGGAAGTGTTCACCTGTCTCTCCAGGACTATCCCCTTATCATTGATCAATATGACTCCCATTAGCAGTGAATAGTTGAGATGTATCAAAGGTCTTTGGCCCACACATAACCTTCAGGGTATTATAAAAAATTCTTTGGATGGATACTATAAGTAAAAAAATGAATTTCACTTGCCTTCTTTCTGGCCTAAGAATCCTACACTTCTGTAAGCAGTGTGTACTTTACTTTGATGGAGTTAAACATTGCCTCTTTAGAGGCAGATTAACTATCCTGCTGGTAAAAATATATTCTCACACTTCATTTACTTGCTTCCAAATTTCCCCAATATTTTCATCAAATGAATCCTGATATTTGTGATTATACTGGCCTAGAAGGGTAAATATGATACTGTACATCAAATCTCTGAAGTCTGCCTACTCCTTTTCTCCTCCATTCTTACAAAAGGTGTGTTGTCTCAGCATTCTCTCCAGTGCAGTAACAAAACTATTCACACATGGAGAAACACTGTATCCTATTGACATTGATTGAGTCTTCTGATAATTATGACTTAGAGCCACTAATTTTTTTAATGGGAATGTTTCACTTGGAAAGGATGTCTTTGATCAGTCCAGCACTCTATTCCATACATCACTTTCATCATTCTCACAATTCTGTCATTCCTTCCTCCTTAAAATGGCATAGTTTATCAAATGACAATGATTGCTGCAAAGGTGTATCCATTAACTTGCATTTAGGTAAATGGAAGACAGCATTGGTAATGAGAAAATCATTAGATGCAAAATCTTCAATAGTAAGTTATTATTTCTATTGCCATTGCTATTTTTGACTCTATTCCTCCCAAAGACTCCCTAAAATGACTGATAGTCTGTGACTAATCTGGTATTAAAGTCACTCAGAATAACAAACTTGTCCTCTATCAGAAAACTGAAGGTAAAGGACTCTGGGTTTTTATTTTTCAATAATGTTTTATTTTTCCCAATTACATTAAAAATAATATTCTCAGATACAATAAAATAATAAAAAATAAATACAATAAAAATAACATTCATTTAAAAAATTGAATTCCAAGTTCTCTCCCTCCCTGATGAATTTAATTGAAAAGAATTACATCTATTTATACCTGTTTTCAAGGTATATTTCAAATACCAACACAAATTTAAGGATAACTTGTGGTCTTAAAGTGACTTTATAATTTATATAATTTCATTTTGTATTGCAACACCTATAATACTTTGAGAAACTATTAATATTTTTATTTCAAAGACATTAATTGATTTTCTCAGAAAGGTTAATTTATTACTAAGTTAATACAGATAATCAATTGAAAAGCAAGAAGAAAAATATCACTTGTATTTATTCTTAGGCTAGAAATATTTCAATTGAAAATATTAGCATCTTGTCTATTAGGTTATATATGTATATCATATATGCACATACATGTGTGTATAAGTAAAACTAGCTATAGGAATGCCTTATTTAAAAGGAATTTTCATAAACATATGAGTTATTGGCTATAATGCTTTTTTATAAGGCTATTGTTTGCAAATAATAGCTTTTAAATTCTTCTGTATTGAACTGAGAAAAGGTATTCTATAACTTATTAAGTAAGGAAGGATTAATTTTAGCTAAAAGTATAATAGAATCCGTGATATAATAAGGTTTTAGGAAATATTACTGTATAATACATGTATAGCTTATAAATGTATATAGATATATGTGTGTATATGTAACATATAAAATAAACATATGTGAACATATATATGTTGCCCTTTTATATATAATATATTGTTAGATAGATGATGGATAGTAGATATATAGACATAAAGATAGATAGATAGATGGATAAATTAAATAGATAGATGGATGGATAGATGATAAATTCCTTTTTCCCACCCAAAAATAGATAAATTTTCCAAGAGTTGGGCATGCATTCTATTTCTGCAATAATTAATGGATTCAAACCAATGCTGCCATTTCAGAGTAGAAACAGAGAACAATAGCATAAATATATTAAGATTTTAATTAATTGCATCTTTCATTTAACAATTTAAGTTAATTTTAATGATTTCAGAGAAATTCTTAGCTTTCCAGGATTTTAATAGAACTTCTAATTGTTTCCTTCCCTCAATTTTGCAGTTCATTCATTAATAGAAATTCAAATAATTTATACTTTATGTGAAGACTATTGCTAAATTATCTCAATGTTTATTTTAAGAGGTTTATTTTATTTGAGCTGACAGATCTCTCTGAACAAATTTGTAAATATCTTCTGTATTTTCTCATCTTTTGAAGTTTCAGATCAAAAGCTGGAGTTTCTCAACTTTTTAGGTTATTCTAATAAAAGGCCTTGTCAGTGTAATTAATTGTATTTTATTTATTTCTAAATATACAAAAGCAATTGCTAATTAAAAATGTGGCAATTGTCAACTGTGTAACAAGTAAGAAAAAATCTATTAACTAATCAATTGGTATCTGAATATTCATTATCTTTATAATTTAACATTATGTGCAACTTACAAGTATGTACAAGATCATTACATTAAGATTTCACTCTAGAATGTCCAATTTTTTTAGAATTTTTTTTTTTTGGCAACATAATCATTGATTATAAGGTAGCTAAGTGGAACAGTAGATAAAGTGTCAGGTGTGGAATCAAGAAGACCTCTTCCTGAATTCAAATTTTACCTAAAACACTTACTATCTGTGAGACCCTATGCAAGTCACTTAATTTATTTGCCCCGATTTCTGCAGCTTTAAATGAGCTGGAGAAGGAAGTGGAAAACACTCTTTGAAAAGTAGACAGCCAATGGGGTCCCAAAGAGTCACACATGATTGGAAAATGACTGAACAACAAAATCAGTGATTATAGGCACTTGCAGTTATAGAGCTGCATTTGAGTAAAGGCAGAAGAATTATTTTAACAAATATGTAACAAATGAAGATAACAAGTAGCCTATGAATTCACTGATTTTTATGCGTGTCTTTATTTTTTTTCATTTATTGGTAAATTGACAGTGTATTCTCTTTTTCTTTTTCTTTTCTTTTTCCTTTTTGGAGGGCAATTGGTGTTAAGCTACTTGCCCAAGGTGTTCAGTAGGGGTTACGTGTCTGAGGCTGGATTTGAACTCAGGTCCTTCTGACTCCAGGGCTGGTGCTCTATTCACTGTGCCACCTAGCCACCCCAATTTGTTCTTTCCTTACAAAAGTGTCACTAGAAATATCATTATTTTACTCTTAAATGAGACTACATTTTGATTCAGATCTTCCCAATTTCTTTGATGACAGCATTCAAAAGATGTAAAATAAAAGTAACTGGATACAGTATCATTTAAGAAATATTAGTCTCCAGATTTTGAGTCAGAGGACCTGGGTTAAATCCTAACTCTGCCACTTACTAGTTGTGTGATCTTGGCCAAATAACTTTAACTTTGGGGGATTTTGTTTCCTCATCTATAAACAAAAGTGTTTCAACTAGATAAAAGAAGGTTGAGTCAAATAGAAATAAGCTGGTTTGTCACCCACTGACTTTGGAAATTCTGGAATGAATTACCACTGAATTCATCTTAAATAAATGATTTTCATTATTCTGTTACAGTAATTATCAACCCCATTCAATTAAACAAATGTTTATTAATCTTCAGTTTTGATAAGACAAACATTAAAGAACATCCCAGTTTCTGAGAGCTCTACCATAAATTAGAAGATTAACATCTGGTCCAATTGTTTAATGGGCACCCGCTATATTCAGACACTGTGGTAAGTGCTGGGGATGCATTTAATAAAAAGGATAGCCCCTACCCTCAAGGAGCTCATAATCTAAGGATTTCTAATAAACAGCAACAACAAAAACAACAACAACAAAAACACACACACACAATTCTGTCAATAGTTCCTTTTTTCCCACTTTTACTGAGAAGTGACTGAATTTTCTTCAGAAGAAGGCAGATTTAAGGTTCCAGGGAAGCTTTTATATCATCTAGCCTAGTAATGGTAATTTATATTCAATATAAAGAAACGACATACCAGAGATTTAAAATGACTTGCCCTAGATATCACTGACACTAATTGATAGAGTTAAATTTGAACCAAGGATATATAATATACCAAGTTTCTGCTTTCTTATTATTCATCTACTTAGAGAGACATGATGCTACCATACAGATAAAGAATAGAGCTCTAACAAACATCAGCAATCTACATTATTTTCAATTTGTATGGCACAATTTTGGTCATTAAAATTTCCTGTGTTATGTGTTGAAGCAAAAGCTTCCATTCCATTGTCAACAAGATAAATTATAAGAGGTTTGGAGGATCCATAGTTCTCATTATTTTCTTCTTTTATTGTGTCACAGAGAATTAATTTTACCTGCAAGAGATTTATGGTGAAGTCTGCTTGCAATATATTAATTCAATAATGATGAAATGAATTTGATAGAGATAAACTTATGGGGGATATGCTCATCTACAACCCTGAACCAAAAGGAGGAAAGGTTCCAGAGCATCAGAGAGATGTTCTATGTAAAATAAGGAAGATGATAAGGAAGAGTATGTATAAGGTATAAGGAAGAGTATGAATCAAAGTACAGTCAATTAATCTATTTATGACCATTTTTTTTAAACATCTAAATAGCTTATGCAGGTTCTAGAGAGTCAAAGTCAAAGAAATATAACTAATATATATATATATATATATCCTTAAGGAGTTTGGATAGATAGAAATACATACAAAATAAATATAAACTAGTTGGGGTGATTATTACTTGACAATCAGAAAAGGTCTAGTGTAAGAGTTGGTGCTTGAGCAGAACATTGAAGGAGGTTAGGAATAAGAGTAGGAGGTGAGAAGAGATGAGAATTAAAAAAAGATATATATGTGTAGACCTGGAATTAGACTGTTTTTCACTTGGACAAATGAATAGCCACACCATTGCTATTAAGGGCTCTGTGACAGTATGAAGGTAAGAAAATGTAAAATGTAATATTATATTAAGGTTTTCACTGCACAACTGTAGCAGCATCCCCAGAGTGGCTGCCAACACGGGTTCATAGATCTGCTTATCAAAAGGAAAGCAACTCAAAATGGGTTAAGCTTACTCTAATCAGACGAACATATATCATTTACCTAGATCAGGGGGGAAAGGTCAGCATCCTGAACTTCAGAGAATACAGACAGATCAAACAGGCAGGCTTCCAAACTGTCCAACCATTATCAACACCAAAATCACAGTTACCAGAGAGGGAAGCATCAACATCTGGGTTTTCAAAGCCAGCGGGCTCTCAACAGCTGCCCAGAGTCTCATCTGGTCAAATCACACAACACTTCTCCAAGTGAGCCCCAAAGCAAAACCTCCCATCAGGGTTTATATAGCCTTCTCCTGGCTCAGAGAATGTAACCACCCTCTTGACCCACTGCCCAATCACACAGCATCAAGGTGTGGTCATTCCTGAAAACCAAGCCTCCTACCACAAGCTCCATGTGACCACTTTCAGCTTATTAGGAGGCAGAGTATATTTTCAAATCAAGGAAGTTTTTCAGAGTCTCTTAAAGCCAATCAAAGTCTCTTAAGCCAATCAAAGGGCCTAGGGGCAGGGAAGATCTTTAAATCTGCATTTCCATTACAACAACTTAGGTGGTTCAACTATTTTCTTGAATTCTCACAATATAGGTAGATAGATCACTTCCTTTACCAGACACAGTCATTTAATAAGGTCATTCATAGTACTTCTAAAACTTCTGCAATTGATGATCTATTACAGTTTGCTTATGACCATCATTCATCTGTTCATTGCATTTTCTTCTAAGCTTTTAGCTTGTACCATTTATTCTCAGCTAAATAATATAAAATGATTTAAAGAAAACTCATTACAGAAGTTGACATCTTAGGATCATTGAAAACATTAAGTAATTTATTAAATGCAATTCAGTCCCAAATCTTCCTCCTACTCAGGTTGAGACTCTGCTCATTTACCCGTCTATAACACCACTCTAAGATATACTTGGTGGACTAATGCAACAGTCATTTTGTTTTCACCTGTAGATAAATCCTGTGGTTTTCACTGAAAATATTTTCTCCAGGGGCGGCTAGGTGGCGCAGTGAATAGAGCGCAGGCCCTGGAGTCAGAAGGACCTGAGTTCGGAGGCGGCCTCTGACACTTAATCCACACAAACAAAAAAACCTAGCCATGTAACCTTGGGCAAGTTACTTAACCCCAATTGCCCTAAAGGGGTGGCTAGGTGGCACAGTGAGTAGGAGCGCCGGCCTCGGAGTTGGGATGACCCGAGATCGGATCCGGCCTCAGAAAATGAGCGCCCATGCATAAATAATGACTAGCCGTGTAACCTTGAGCAAGTTACTTAACCCCAATTGCTTTAAAAAAAAGAAAAGAAAATATTTTCTCTGTGCCTCATTATTACATATTCTAAATAAGCAATTATATTAGCAAAACCATTAAAACAATATTAGTGGATTATAACTAGGTATCAAATTATCATTATAAGCAAATAGGCTTTAGGATTAACAGGGAAAGTGACTGTAGGATAAATTCAGTTGAATTCAATAAGCATTTATCATGGTTATTAGTATACATATGGTTATATGGAAAGTACTATGCTAGGTGATGGTGATAAAAGGGTAAAAATGAAACAGTCCCAGTCTTTAAGGAACACAGAAGCTAATGGGGATGGAGGTAGTTATGGATATAAGACTGTGGTTAAGACAGTTAAAGAATGAGACATGGTAAGATAAGTTTGACACAATCAGGCCCTTCCGTTTTAAATCACTACACTCTTGAATAGTCCCTGCCCAAAACACAAGCTCCTTGCTCTTTCTCTGACTACTTGAATATGTTATATCAAATCCCCAAACATGGACTTTATATTGTTCTAATTTTAAATATAAATCCATCTTAACTTCCCTTAAAAATTATGCCTCTGTAGAAGGTTTTTCCATGAGTAGTGTCCTGCTAAATCTGTTCTTTTATTTTTTTTTTTTTTGGTTTTGGTTTTATTATGTTCTATCATTTTTGTCATAATAACTGTACAACATCACATCATTTCCTGGTGTTTATAGAAGGCAGATGGATATTACATAAGTATGACCTACATATGCCATTATCCTTTTTCTTATGTTTTGTGACTGCTTCACTTAATTCTTTTGAAAAATAGTCTTAAGTTTCACTTCCATTTTCAGGTCTTTAAGTGTATGTAAAAATGACTTTAGAATGACTGCCAAAAGTACTGAAGAGGACATTTGACATTGCTATTAATGTAACAGTTTATGGGATTACAAACACTAAACTTGAAAAAAAATCAACCACATATTACTGATCTTATAGCTGTAAACAGCTTGGTTTGTGCCAAATAATGGGGAGAAGACAAGATTTTTAATTGATGGTCTCATTGGTTTTCAAATTCCACATCCTGTCTTATGTCAAAATCATTTGTTAATAATGAAACTGGGTAAAGATTGAAAATAACACTCCAGCACTTAAGGTATATAGGCTATTTCATTATTTTTACATTTTATTCCTTATTAATGTTATAATAATATTTTTTTTAGCTAAAAATGATAGTAGAAGTCATTAAAGAAGCACCAGCGAAAAATATTTGTGTCTCCGAGGTCAACATTCCCAACTCATCTTTTCCCCTTTCCTTCAGCTAAAGAATATAGTTATTCATTATAAATTATTTATAAGCATATAAATATAATCCATATAATATAATATAGACCTAACATTATTCAAACAAATTTTGTTCTTTTGTTTTCTGTCTGTAATGGCTATGGTAAATATAAGGAAATTATGTTTTCCTGAGCTTTTCAGTTAAAGCTCATACTTTTTCATAGAGGTTATCACATAAGGGCCTCTTATAGAGCATTATGGGTGAAGTACCTGGCTAATTTTCTACAAGAGTATACCTTTATACTACATAGTGTCTTATAACTGATCTTTAAATAAGGCAACTCAAATAGTCTCCTTCAGATGGTCAAGTTACATCCTATGAGATTTGGTAAGGAAATATGGAGTCAGTGAAATATTTGCATTACATTTTGAGCAGTGGAAAACTGACACTGTATTCCATAACATCTTATTGAGGAGCATTGAGTATGAAACCTCTACCTACTAAAGGCAGGCTAACAGATCCATAGAAAGCTACAAGCCACCACATCTAGCTTAAGGGCATCAGAGACAAAATAACATCAATCAAAGTAAAGAAAAGCAAACTAAGGAACCAAAGAAACAACAACAAAACCATCCAGTCTGATTTTCTTAGCAAAAGTCTGTTATTTCTTTGAACTTTCTCTGCCTTATGCTAATTATAAAGACATGAAGCCAGGCAAATGGAAGCTAATAGAAATTAAGCATCAGTCAAATTCAAAAGAGTGGAAAAATAGAAGAAAATGTAAAACACCACATTGAAAGAAAAATAAAATAACTGACCTGGAAAAGAGATCTAAGAGAGAAAAATGTCAGAATCACTGGACTACCTAAAATCCATAATCATAAGGATGACCTAGAAAGCGTCTTTCAAGATATTATCAAAGAAAACTGCTCTGATATCCTGGAACCAGAGGGCAAAATAGGCATTAAAAGAATACACTGATAATCTCAGTAAAGAGATGTCAAACAAAGGAACAAACAAATCTCCAACGAAAAGTATAGGATGAAGAAAAAAAAAACACTCCAAGGGAATTAAAAGAAACAATTGAAATATTGGAGAGGCATAATCAGGATTACACAGGATTTAGCAGCTACAACATTAAAGGATCTGAAGTCATGGAACATGATAATCTGGAAGGCAAAGGAGTTAGCACTATAACCAAGAACCACATGGCTGGTGAAATCAAGCATAATACATTAAGGGGAAAATGGTTATTCAATGAAATAGAAGGATTTCAAGTGCCCATACGCAGAAGACCAGCACTGAACAAAACATTCTAGTTCCAATATGAAGACCCAAGAGAAGCATAACCAGGTAAAAAGGGGGGAAATAAAGGGATTCAATGGAGTTGAACTCCATTCCTACATGGAAAGAAGATAATTGTGATTCTTAAAAATTGTACCTCTAATAGTACAGCTGGAAGGAATATACATAGACAAAGAGTACAAGTATAAAATAAATTTGATAGAATGACAAAATAATTAAGCCATGAGAAAGAGAAATATACTGGGTGCAAAAATAACGGAGAGGTAGAATGGGGTAAATTATTTCACATGAAAAGAGATGAAAGACTAATTACATAGATAGAAGATGAGAGGGTGGGTGATTGATATTGCTTGAACTTTACTCTCATTAGTATTAGCTCAAGGATGGACTAATATAAATTATTTGTTGAATATAAAAATCTATCATACTCAACAGGAAATTAGGGGGGGAGAAAATTAAATAAAGGTGGGAAGGAGATTGAAAGAAGGGAAGGCAGATCAGGGAAGATGATAGAATTAAAACACTGGTAGGAAGAAACAGGGTTGAAAAAAGAGGGGGGACAAACAGGAGTAAGATTAGGATGGAGAGAAATACACAAATAATCATAACTGTGAATGGGATGAATTCTCCCATAAAGCAGAAGTGAATAGCAGAGGTGATAAAAAAAAAAAGAAAAAAAAATCACCAGAACCCTGTAGTAAGTTTTTTTTTGTTTGTTTTTTGTTTTTTTTTTTTTCCCCAAGAAACACACTTGAAGCAGAGAGCAGACACAGAGTAAAGGTAAGGGGCTAGAGCAGAATCAATTATGCTTCAGTTAAAGTTACCAAAATAGCAGGAGTAGCAATCTTGATTTCAGATGAAGTAAAAAGTGAAAACAGACTTACTTAAAAGAGATAAAGAAAGAAACTATATCCAACTATAAACTATTATAAACAATAAAGCAATATCAATACTAAATATATATGCACCAAGTGGCATAGCATCCAAATTCTTAAAGAAGAAGTTAGGGGATTTACAGGAAGAAATAGGAAGCAAAACTATACTAGTCAAAGAAGCCAATTGTTTCCTCTCTCAGAATTTGATAAATCCAACCAAAAAATTACCAAGAAAAAAATAAAGAGCTAAATTGAATATTAGAACATCTAGATTTGATAGACATTGGAGGAAAAAGTGGATGGGAACAGAAAGGAATTTGCCTGCTTCTTAGCAGCATATGGCACATACACACAAATACACACACATAAACACACAAAAATATAGGACATAAATACCATAAAATAAAACGTAGAAAGGAAGAAATATTAAATGAATTTTGGGATTATAATGCAATAAAACTTACATTCACCAAAGGCATTGGGAAAATAGATTAAAAAATACTTGGAAACTAAATATCTAATCCAAAAGAACAAGTGGGTCAAAGAACAAATCAAAGAAACAATAAAAACATTTCATTAAAGAAAATGACAACAATGAGACAATATACCAACATTTATGAGATGTAGCTTATATTTATGGGAAACTTTTCTTCCCTAAATTCTTCCATCAACAAAATAGAAAAAGAACATAATGGTGAATTGGACATTCAAGTAAAATCAAACTAGAAAAAAAAGAGCAAATTATGAATCGCCAGTTGAGCACCAAATGGGAAATTCAGAAAACCAAAGGTGAATTTAATAAGATTGAAAGAAAGAAACACTATTAAGCTAATACATAAATCTATGAGCGGGTTTTATAGGAAAAAAATAAAATAAATAAGGCATTGGCTAATTTGATGTCAAAAAAAAAGAAGGAAGAAAACCAAATTATCCACTATCAAAATGAAAAGTGTAAAATCACTACCAATGAAGAAGAAATTAAAACAATCATTAGGAAATATTGTGCCCAGTTTTATGCCAATAAACCTGACAATTGAAGGTTGCCTCAAAGTACCAAATTTCAAACAAGCTATGTTATAAAGTAGCAATTATCAAATTTATTTGGCACTGGATAAGAAATAGAGTGGTGTATCAGTGGAATAGGTTAGATACACAAGACACAGTAGTCAATGTCCACAGTAAACTAGAATGTGATAAACCCAAAGACCCCAGCCTTTGGTATTAGAATTCACTATTTGACAAAACTGTTGGAAAAATTTGAAAAAAAAATCAGATACAAATGAGTTATAGACCAACATCTTAAACCATATACCATGATCAGGGCAAATTAGTACAGGATTTAGACATAAAGGGTGATAACAATAAACAAATCAGAAAATCAAGGAATAGTATAGCTGTCAGATATATATGGTGAGGGGAAGAATTCATGGACAAACAAGTTATGGAGAGCATTCTAAAATGTGAAATATGTAATTTTGACTATATTTAAATAAAAAGCTTTTGTACAAACAAAAGCAGTGCAAACAAGATTAGAAGGAAAGCAAAAAGTTTGGAAACAACAATCTTTTCAGTAAGTGTCCCTGATAAAGTCCTCATTTCCCAAATATATAGAGCACTGAGTCAAATTTATAAGACTACAAGCCATTTACCAATTGGTAAATGGTAAAAGATCATTTTCACATAAAGAAATCAAAGCGATCTATAGGCATATGAGGAAATTATTTAAATCACTTTTTATTAGAGAAAGGAAAATTAAAATGACTCTGGGGCATTACCTCGCAAGCGTCAGACTGGTTAAAGTGACAGAAAAGAAAAATGATCAGTGTTGGGAAGGATGTACAAAAGTTGGTAAAGTGATACACTGTTGGTGGAGTTGTAAATTGATATAACTATTCTAGAGAGAAACTTGGAACAATGCCAAAAAGGGCAAACAAACTCAAGTACTCAGCCAAATGAGGAATTCCATCAATTTGGAATGAATAACATCAACAGCAATAAGATTAGAATATATTTCTCATATTAAGACAAACTCAAAGCTGAAACTGAACATCTGATACGTGGATTTACTACAGATTCTTCTTCATTTCTTATATCCAAACTTAGAAAAGACAAAGAATTTCCACTCTGATACATTAAATAATTGATTATTTAGCATGAGATTGAAAAACTGCAACAAGCGAAACCTACTATATCCTGAAGAAGCCCATTTCAACTCAGAACAACACTATTAAAAGTTATTCCTGGATGCCAAGCCCAAATTTTCCCCATTTACAATGCTTGCCTGAATTTTCTCAACTCATCCCTAACCACTTTTCTTACAGCTTGACTTCATCCAATGACCTTTACCCCTTCCAAATTGATCAAGATTTTTCTTTTAATATAAGCACCCATCACATTTTTGTTTAATGGATACATAGGGGAACATATCATGTGTATAATGTATAAGGGACCCAGGGAAGAGAAATATCCTAGATGAACTTCTAGTCTAGATTTCCTTATTTCTTACAAGGTCACTATCTTTCTAGTCACAATTTCTCAAAACTTTCCTCAATTCTTTACTGTAACTAATCCTCCCCTGTGTCCATTCAGTTAACAAATTGTGTCTACTCTATCTCCATAATATCTTTTGCATTTGTTCCCTTCTCTCCTTTCACAACACAAGTGTTCTAGTTTGGTCCTTCTTTATTTCTCATGTTCCTTAATTGATTTCCCTATATCCAACTTCTCCCCTCTTCAACCCATCCTCCCCACACCTCTAAATTGAAATTTCTCAAAACATGGATCTGAACTTGTCACTCCCCTACTCAATAATTTTCAGTGACTCCTTCTGACCTCTAGAATAAAATACAAATCATTCCATTTGATACTCAAATCCCTCCATAATATGACTACAACAAACCTATTCAGGGTTATTAGACATTCCCCTTGTACCTAGTTTTCCAGTCAAACTTATTTACTTCCAAAATCACATTTCCCACCTCCTTTCTTTTGCACAAGCTAGTTCCCATGCCCAAAGAATTTCCCTTCTCATCATTGACCCTCTAAGCTCCTCCTCCTTTCTAAGCTCAGTTGTATTACATCTAATTATACCCTTCCTTGTTATTGATTGCTATACCATACAATTACTATATATTGATTTTATATTACTTGACTGCATACATATTATTTCTGAGCAGAAAAAAAGTGAGGTCTTTGAGGTCAAGGACAATTGCATTTTTGTCTCTGAATTTCCCAGAACCTTAGCATGATGTTTGTTACATAAATGATAAAAAGTCCTTGTTCAATTATATTTAATTAAATCTATTAGGGATATTATACAATACTATTTCCCATTCATTTAATGCTCTTTTCCTCTTTGTGGTGGGGGCTGTTCTTTTTCATTAGGCTCTGATGTGTACTGAGTTTAAAATGACTAGGATATGCAAGAAAAACCCATCAGATTTATATTAGATTATTTCAAATAAATGACACAAAAATATATTTTTGTAGAATATTTTATGGAATTAAACATATTTTTTTCCTCTTTTGGAGGGGAGAAGGTAGGGAAATTGGGGTTAAGTGACTTGCCCAAGGTCACATGGCTAGTTTTGTGTTAGGTGTTTGAAGTTGGATTTGAACTCAGGTCCTCCTGACTCCTGGGCTGGTGCTCTATACACTGCGCCACCTAGTCATCACTGATGACACAAAATAAAACTAGCTATTTTGTATGTCATCATCTATCTTTTTATAACATGTTATATTTTTACAGTAATACACAAAAGTCTTTCCCTTAATTCTTAGAACTAATGGATATTGCTAGTATGCATGTCTTACAACTCAGTTGCTTGATAATGTTCTTTATACTTGAAGTAGTTAACACATCTTTAAAAGTCACATTAAATCATTTAATAACTGTACTTGAGTTCTGCATATTCTTTCCCCACACCCAGTACTTCTGAGATCAAAACATCTGTATATAAGTACACAGAAGGCAAGTGTGAGCATTGTGTTGGGAATAATGGTAACTAACAAAAGGAATGGGAGAATCTCCCTATATTGCAGAAAGTTTTACTTACTGTAATGCAGTGAATAAAATACAGCAGTAATTTTATTATCAGATTAAGGACTAGAGTTTTCTGTTCTGCTCCTATCACATAAAAAAAGCACACTAATGTGGTCAATTGCACTTTTTAGTGAAAAGAACTATATAATTTGCAGTGCAAAGTTCAGGGTATGCTGAAATGATGAAATTATGAGAAAATATTTGCAAGACGATTCCATTGCACACTAAATCTTATGAGACTCATATATGAACAGTTCACTATTAGCTACATCATCAATAATTGAAAACAAT
Organism: Gymnobelideus leadbeateri; assembly: GCA_011680675.1. Taxonomy (NCBI): domain Eukaryota; kingdom Metazoa; phylum Chordata; class Mammalia; order Diprotodontia; family Petauridae; genus Gymnobelideus; species Gymnobelideus leadbeateri. Next base: position 210,509 of record WOXC01010154.1, read on the forward strand.
ACAATTCCATTCAGGAAACATTGTCATTAAATTTCTTATGCTATGTTTAGAGATAAAATTTACAGATTCCATCAATCAAATATGCACTTGAGAGCTTACTATGTTCAAGGGATTTTGTTTGTTAATGTCAAAGGTATTGAGAAGTAAAACTCAAAGTCCCTACTTTCAAAAAAAATGTTCATTCTAGTTGGGTAGTCTAAATAAAACTGCAATTATTTGTCTGATAATATGTAAATCATTTATACCCTCTGGCCATCAGTCTCTTCATCTGACAACATGCTATGTAGGAATAGGTAACATCTAGGTCTCTTCCATGATTCAGTGATATATTTAGTCAAAATAATATTTAATAATGTAAGGAAGTAAATAACAAATATCATCTGTTTAATTTAGGCCAAGAATGCTTTAAAAGCTCTATATAGGGAGAGATGGACTTTGACTTTGGGTAATCCTTGACAGTTTTATTAATGAAGGACATTGATAAGAAGGAAAATTTTTAATGAAGAGCATCAGAATAGTCATGTCTAGATGTAACTAGAGGCTCAGTTGAAAGGGTTAAGGATGTTTTATTGAGAAGAGATGATTCTTGGAGATATGATAGCTGAGTTACAGGATTTGTGGGAAAGAGATTGGACTTCTGCTTTGTTGAAAAGGAAAATAATGAGTGGAAGCTGTAAATGGGGGAAATGTGGATTTGATGTCAGGAATAACTTCCTAGAACCATCCTGCTGTGGAATGGTCTTCTTCAGGGCATGGTGGGTTCCCCCATATTGCAGTTTTTCAATAAAATTCTAGATAACCCCTCATTGTTGTGGAGATTCTGTGTCCTTCGTAAATTTGGAATTCTGTTGTACTAAGTCTATATGTTTTGTTTTTTGTTTGTTTGTAGATGGGATTCCAGTTGGGAATTGAAAGAGTAGTAAAACTTGACTAATTTCAGAAGAATAAATACTACACTAAACAAAAGTCCCAAGGTGAGAATACACAAGATATATTTGAGGGAACAACAGGTAGAAAGAAGAGGGTCCTTCTTGCCAGGGAAAAGGAAAAGATAAATTTCAATATAAGACATGGAGAAGAATGTAAAACAAATCTCAGTATCTGATGTTCACTTTCAGCTATGAGTTTGTCTTGATATGAGAAATGGACGCTAATCTTATTGTTGTTGATGTTATTCATTCAAATTCAGTGGAATTCCTCCTTTGGCTGAGGACTTGAGCTAATTCACTAGGCGCCTTATTTGCAAATAATCTAGCAGAACTTAATATATTTTAGTCTTACATCCATACAGAGGTATGTATGTTTATGTATGTATGTAGGTGGGTAGGTGTGTGTGTATGTATGTATGTATATATATATATATATATATATATATATGTAAATACATATATACTCCCCTAACAGTGAATCATCATATTTAACTAATATTTTATGGAAAGCGTTTTAACTAAATATATATGACAACCATGTCTGATAATATATGAAACATCCTATGCCCACAATCCCTTACTTCTGCAATAAAAAGAGGGAGACATATTTCTCACCTTTTACCCAAGACCAAGTCTGGCCATTATTGTGTCCTGTAGAGTTTTCTAAAACTTAACTCAGTGTTTTTTCAGCCATTTTCTCCTCTTTCTAACTTTCTGATTCCTTACAATTTTTATTGTTGTAGTAATTATCTGTGTATTTTCTAGGTTGTTCTACTTAACTTTGTATCAGTTTATGTTTTCCTACATTTTTCCTGAATCTGTTTGTCACTCATCCTGTGCAGTTAGTATTTCATTTACCACATTATGATTGGCTTTGTCCTAGAAAAAACTTTCAATTTCAACAAGGAAAATAAGTGATAAGTCAGAGAAAACTCAACTTTATTTTTATTATTTTTCCTATTTGCTTTGCAAAGTGTACATTGAATTAGTTTAAATCTCAGGTTATAAATGTGGCTGAAAGTTGTTTATTATCATATTTTTTAATTCACATTACTTGCTTTAAAATATTCTAATATATTCTTCCCCTTCTCTTACCCAGCAATCCATATCTTCTAACAAAGAAGCAATTTGCTTTTTTATCATATCATATCATATCTAACAGATCTATCTCTCTATCTATATATCTCTCTATCTATCTATCTATCTATCTATCTATCTATCTATCTATCTATGCCTAAGTCTCCTTATCTCATTCCAGAGAGACATGAAGGAGTGATTGATATATCTAATTCAACCATGATTGACACAGAAGATTTGACCTGATCCATTTTTGAATTGTGTAGGTGAACCCCTCTTTAGACAACCTGCCTCTTATCCTCCATTCCTGGAGATATGTCATACCAATGGCATACTTCCTGTCAGTGCCTCAGTAGCTGGGACTACATGTATCTGTCATGAAGCCCAAGTAAGAAAGATATTTTTTTTAATGGAAGATAAAGAAAAAAAGAAGTTCATTCATCAAGATCAACAACGTATCAGATAAGTGTGATAGAATATGCAGTATTCTCAACCTGTTGTTTCCTATGTCTACCAAGAACTGAGAATAATCCAATTCTTCAAATTCTCATGCTTGGACTTTATAAAGGAACCATTTTATTTTTGTGGTTTTTTTCTTCAGAATGGCATAATTCTCACTAAATATACTGTCACAAGTATCTTACTAACATACAAACATTAGGAGACAAAATTATCACATATGAAGATTCACATTGCATTGTTGGAAAAAAGTAAATCATCACTAAATCAATTATCCTCTATTTTTTCCCCTCAACTCTATGAATTAAAGACTCTATGTTGAGGGTAGAAAAGATATAACCTAATTTTTCACTTAGATCATAAGAAAGATTGTTCACAAATAAAAGACCCTTCCACCAAAAAGAAATTAATTCTTAAGCAACTGTAATCTATATTAGACTAGACAGATGTGTTTAATGCTTGTATAATTTGGCACCCCTGAATTCAGCAGACACTTTTAGGCTTATAAAAAATTCTAGATGAGTCCTCTCCACATAAACTATGAAGCTAAGAAAAGCACTGGTTCCAAATTGATGATTCAACTAATCATTAAAATTTCATCTTGGTAGCATGAAATCATTATTTCAATAAGCCCATATTTTCTGTGTGTGAATATTCCCATTCCAGCTCATATGATACTCAGAGATATATTTCTTACCATTAGGCATCACATTTATAGATTATTATAAAATGATGAATCTGGGACAATAGGGGATAATATCAGAAACACTATCCTCTTTCTTGTTTCTCATTCATGACACTTCATTTCCAAGTTCTGAACTCTTTCACTGGGTGTCTCCAATGCCAGGAACGCTCTCCCTTCTAATCTCTCCCTCCTACCTTCATTGGTTTTCTTTCTGTTTCAGCTAAAGTTCCAACTATGAGAAACTTTTACTGGTCTAGTTTAATACTAGTGCTTTACCTCTGTTTAGTATATACAATAGATTGTGTGTGTGTGTGTGTGTGTGTGTGTGTGTGTGTGTGTGTGTGATCTTGATTGTCAGTAGTTCTTTGTTGTCTTCCCCATTAAATTCTGAACTCCTGGAGATCTTGGACTATTTTTTTTCCTACTTTCTTCTGTATCCAAAATGCTTTGTGCAGTGCTTGGACCACAGTAGGGACTTAGAAAATGCTCATTGCATTCCTGCCTGATTTAATTCATCCTGGGGATATCTCTGTTTAGGGATTGTAAGTCCTACCATTGGTAGTAATTCTCAATCTCTCTCTTTCTCTCTCTCTCTCTCTCTCTCTCTCTCTCTCTCTCTCTCTCTCTCTCTCTCTCCCTCTCTCTCTCTCTCTCTGTCTGTCTCTCTGTCTCTTTCTCTCTTTCTGTCTCTATCTCTCTCTGTCTCTCTGTCTGTCTGTCTCTCTGTCTCTCTCTCTCCTTTATCACCTATATCCTCTCTTTCTTTCTTTCTCTTTTGCTGTGACTAAGAGAATTTCTTTTACTCTCATAAATGTTGCACTCTACTAATGCATAGAGACAGCACTGGAATACATGAAAATATGTTGTCTTTTATTTTTTAAAATGCATAGTGGGAGAGGTGGAGTCAAGATGGTGGAGAAAAGGAGGAAGTTTCCTGAGCTCTCCCCAATTTTCCTCAAAACAACTTAAAATCAAGTCTCAAAATGGATTCTATAGCAAAAGAATGTGGTGAAAATATTTTCCAGTTCAAGATCACTTAAAAGGACTTCAGGAAAAATCTGAATAAAAGGAAAATGTAGCACAGATGAACAACTGAGGTCAGATGGTCTGGTTATACAGGCCAGCAGCACAGTGGATCAGTTTCAAGGTCTCAAGCCCTGGTGCAGGCCAGTGATCAGACCTAGGAGATACGGAGTGGGTACTACTGGGCCAGGTGACCCCAGAATAGCAAAAGAGCCATCATTTCATAAGACTCCAGCTCAACAGGTGAGCCAGCAGCTTTGGAGGCCCTGGCACAATAAACCAGTGATACAAATATCAAAAATGAAAAGAGTGAATTCACCAGCAATGAGGAAGAATTAAACAATAATTAGGAACTAGTTTGTCCAATTGTGTGCCAATAAATTTGATGATCTAAGTGAAATGGATACATATGTACAGAAATATAAGTTGTCCAAATTAACAGAAGAGTAATAGTATACTTAAATAACCCTATCTTAGAAAAAAGAGATTGAACAAGCCATAAGTGATCTCTTTAAGAAAAAGACCCCAGGATGAGAGGGATTTACAAATAAATTCTACCAAACAATTAAAGTGTGATTAATTCAATAATATATAAACTATCTGGGAAAATAGGTAAAGAAAAAGTCCTAACAATTTCCTTTTATGATACAAATATTGTGCTAATATCTAAAGCAGGAACAATGGAAATAAATCAACATGTGAGATTTATATCAGGAGTTCAGGGTTGTTTCACAAATAAGAAAACTTGATCACCTTTGATTGACTTAACTTTTCTCAGCAATATAATATTCTAAGACAATCCCAAAAGATTCATGATAGAAAATGCTGTCCACATTCAGAGAAAGACCTGATGAAGTGTGAATGTAGATAGAAGTACACAATTTTCACTACTTTTTGCTTTGCTTTTGTTCCGTTTTTTTTTTTTCCACAGCTTGACTAACATAGAAATAAATCTTACATAATTGCATATCTGTAATGCATATCAAATTGCTTACTGTTGTGGGGAGCAGGGAGGAAAAAGAGGGAACTAAACATTTTATTAAAAACTGAATGTAAAAAATTGTCTTTACATGTAAGTGAAAACAATAAAACACTATTAAAATACATAGTGTCCAACAGCTGGAAGCAGACTTGCAAGTTAATTATTCTTGGTCGGAGTAAATCAGGAAAAATGTTTTCATTTTTTGGAAAGGCATTTTAGAAAGACATTCCAAAAAATGGGTGAAAACACAGATAGATATAATTAGAGCAGTGAAAAGAATATAAATACACATCCAGAATCTAAAGGATTGGTAGTGTTTAACCTAGAGACCAGATTTGAGAAGGGTGAGTTTGACAACTCTATTCAAGTACATGAAGGGCTGTCTTGAGAATGAAATTAAATTTGTTCTGCCTTTTCTAAGTGACAGAACTAAATTTTACAGCTTGAGAAAGCAACACGTTAATAGATGTATTGAAAAGTGTGTGACTTACTTGTGATTCATAAAACTGGCCCTACCATGATGAGTAGTAGTCTCAGATCTAGTCTCAGCTAAAACTGGATTAAATGAACCCTCTAATGCTTTAAACATTTGGAATTATTTGACATTGTACTTAAGGTAGTAAAACAAAAGTTTGGGGGGTTTTGAGTTATAATTTTTAAAATAAATAAGAAATTTTGATGTTTTAAATATTTTTTCCATTTACTACATTAATTTTCCTGAAGACTGGTCCTAAAGGATATAATATTACTATAATATTTAATCATTATGTAGTGTATGGCAGCTTTTTATGTAATAACCCATTCCCATATTCTTTTTTAAGCATACTTTTTGTGTGTGTGTGTTAAATACCAATTTTCCTAGGAAGGTCACTGTGCTGGAGAGGTGGGATTATAACGATTCCTAGAATTAAAGTATTTGAAATCTAATGCCATTAAGACACACAAATAATTGTAGCACATTTTAGAATGTAATAGCTTATTTTACGAAGTGTCTAATATGATAATTAATAGATCCCTAATATAACAACTGATTAAACCTCAGTGTTTTGCATCTATTTGAATGTGATATAACAATATACCCTTACCTACTTCCCAGATCCCTCCTCACCCAAAGTCCAACCAGACCATTAAGTTATTAAAAGGGAACAGTAATGGGTAATATGGCTGGTTTTAGTATGCACATTTCAGATATTTACAAGTAATTAACTTCTAACTCAAATTTGTTTTATCTCATACAAGGGTATGGGATTATCAAAATGGTACAAAGACTATTAGACTTGGTATAAAGCTTAGACTTCAGAAGTGGTGATTTTTGCTACCTGTATTCAGCATTTCTGAAATACAGTTTATGAAGACACTAAAGGAGACAAGAGAGATATTTTGTTGAATTCTGCCTTTTCATTGAATGTGAATCACTTTTCTTTTCATTTCACTTTCTCTTTCTCCTCACACAATCTCTCTCTCTCTGTCTCTCTCTCTCTCTTTCTCTCTCTCTCTCTCTGTCTCTCTCTCTGTCTCTCTGTCTCTCTCTCTCTCTCTCTCTCTCTCTCTCTCTCTCTCTCTGTCTGTCTCTCTGTCTCTCCCTGTCTCTTTCCCTTTCTCTCTCTTTATCCTTTCCATCATATCTTTAGAAATAGAAAGAGGCAAATTGTAACCGAAGTCTTAGGCCATACAAAAGTTTCTTTCCCAATATATTGAGATAGTGAAGAAATGTGCATTCATCTATCCTACATATCCTAGCATAGACCAATCAAATCAACACTACTATTGTTTTTGGAAAGAGATGGTAATAAATTGCACTGTGGTTCATCTTATCATCCCTGTAAACCACCTCCCTGCCTCCCCCATGAACAAAACTCATTTCTATGCCTACCATTCCAGACAGTCAATAACCATTATATTAAGTGCCTGCTATGTGGTTAAAATGGTGCTATATGTTAAAGATACAGAATGAGACAAAAAATAGTTCTTTTCCTATCTAATAGGGAAGAAGACAAATGCATAATAACAATCCACATATATGATAAATAGAGATTAAGTTATGGAAGACTCTAGAATTAAGAAAGAATTGGCAAGTCTTTCTAGGGAAAATGGTATTTTAGATTAAAAGTGGGAGAAGTAGTTCAGCTAAGCATTCCAAAACATGATTAAAGTCTGATAATCTATGCAGTGTTCTACAATCCTCTTCTATAAACTCTGACAAGGATGGGGGCATTGTTTCTCTCTTATTTGGGAACCAAGCTAGATCACTAATCAATTAGCAATAGTACTTACTATGTTCCATGTGCTGAGCATACACATTTCTGTTTGGTTGTTTTTCAGTCTTAGCTAACTCTTTGTAACCCCTTTTGAGGTTTTCTTGAAAGGATACTGGAGTGGTGTACCATTTCCTTCTCCAGCTCATTTTTTCACATGATAAACCTGGGGCAAATAGGGTTAATTGCCTTTCCCAGGGTTACACAGCTGCCTGAGGTCAAATTTAAACACAGGAAGAGAAGTTCTATCCACTGGGACAGCTAGTTGCCCCAAGTAGATACAAATACAGCAAATGAAATGTTACCTATTCACAAGGAGCTTAAATTTAATACGAGAAAAAAGGGGCATCTCTATGTCTGTATTTCTATATGTTTATATAGAACAAAATATAAAGAGAATAAAATTACTGTGAAGGAGAGCACTAGCAGGTGAGGGGAACAGGAAAAGTTTCACATAAAAATCAATGCTTGAACAATATTTTGAAAGAAGAAATACTTTGAGAAAAAGTTGGCCATGGGAGAAATTCCAGGCAAGGAGAATGGCCAATAATATGGAAAGAAGAGGAAGGAGAGCTTTCTAGGCATAAAGGACAGTAAGGAAAAAAAAATGCCAAATCTGAGTGATTCAGTGTCTTGTTTGGGAATCAACAAGAAGGCCAATGAAAAGGGAATAAGTCAACCTCATTCTCATTGAATTTGGCTTAGGGAGGGAATGATATACATAGTAAATTGGGCATTTCACCCTACAGGAGAGTAGGGGTAAGAGGATGAGACAGGGGGGATGATGGAAGGCAAGGCAGGCTGTGGGGGAGGGAAGTTGGAAGCACCCACTTTTGAAAAGGGACAAGATCAAAGGAGGGAATAGAACAAGTAGGTGTGGGATAGGATGGAAGGAAATATAGTCAGTTTTTCACAATATATCCACTATGGAATCTATCTATCTAACTATCTATCTATCTAGATATACAGAGATAGAGATAGAGATAGAGATAGATAGATAGATATAGATAAATAGATAGATATTGATATGTAGATGTATATGATTTTACATGTAACTGGGAAATAAGATATATTGGCACTGGGGCATAGAGATTCACCAGGCTGGAGGGGGAATGGGAGAAGGTATGGCAGAGAGCAGATTGGTGGAAGGGATATTCAGTGGGATCGCTGTTTTGGGGTGGTTGGTAGGGGAAAAATGGGGAGAAATACATTGTGGAAATGAATGATGTAAACTAAAAATAAGAGAGAGAAAAATAAAAATCCCAATGAAATTGAACTAAAAAATAGATGGGGAGGATAGAGATGTGAACACTTTGAAAATAAATTGAATTTTCTCCGTCATTCAAGAAACAATTTGAAAATTATCCAACTAAATTAATTAAAGCAAATTCTCCAAGGATATCATTGGCAAATGAAAGGCTTCATATTTCATAAGATATTTATAGCAAGCTTTTTGTGATTACAAGGCACTGGAAAATCATTAGATGTCCAATAATTGGTCAAAGACTTAAGAAATTGTGATAGAGGAACATAAATGTTTTTAATTAATTTATTAGTTTAGTTTCAGTTAACAAGAATCAATTCCATAGTTCCTTGATTTTCAAATTTCCTTTACTTCCTTCTCCCCTCTCCCCACGACAGCCAGTATAAGATCTGCAAATGCATTCATGTTAGACATTATTCCAATTACAAAGGTGTATTGTACTGGGTGGGATGAAAGATGGTAAAGAAGAAATAAAACCAAACAATGAAAAGAAAAAGATCATTTAGTTTGCTTCCATCAGGATTCAGGCTCAGTTCTTTCTAGTTATATCTCTGGATGGGCACATATCTCTCTTTCTTGAGTCTTTCGGGATTGACTTATATCACTGCATTGCTGAAAAGAGTCCAGTCTGTCATAATTCGTCATCACAGATATGGTATGTCTGTGATTGTATACAAATTTCTTCTGATTCTACTCTTCTCGCTCAGCATCAGTTTGTATAAGTCTCTCTAGGTAGTTATGAAATCAGTCACCTCCTCGTTTCTTATAGCACAATAATATTCCATTACATTCATATACCATAACTTGTTTAGCCATTCCCCAATTGATGGGTACCCCTTTAGTTTCCAATTCTTTACAACCACAAAAAGGGCTGCTATAAATATTTTTGTACATATGGGTCTTCCTCCCCCTTCTATGGTCTCTTTGGGATGTAACCCTAGAAGTGGTATTGTTGGGTCAAAGGGTATGAAATTATTTGTAATCCTTTGAGCATAATTCCAGATTGCTCTCCAGAATGGTTGGATAAGTTCACAACTCCACCAGCAATGTATTAGTGTTCCAATTTGTCCACATCCTCTCCAGCATTTGTCACTTTCTTGTTTTGTCATCTTAGCCAATCCGACTGGAGGGATGTGGTATCTCAGAGTTGTTTTGATTTACATCTCTCTAATCAATAGTGATTTAGAGCATTTCTTCATATGCTTATATATATCTTTAATTTCTTTGTCTGACAACTGCCTGTTCATATCCTTTGACCATTTATCAATTAGGGAATGACTTGTATTCATATAGATTTGGCTCAATTCTCTATAAATTTTAGAAATGAGTCCTTTTATCAGAGACACGAGTTGTAAAAATTCTTTCCCAATTTCCCACCTCCGTCTTGATCTTGGTTACATTGGCTTTGTTTGTACAGAAGCTTTTCAATTTAATGTAATCAAAATTATCCATTTTGCATTTTATAATGCTCTCTAATTCTTGTTTGGTCCTAAAGTCTTCTCTCAACAAATCTGAAAAACATGGTTAGATGCCACAGAGTAGGTGGCAATGCCTTAACCGTATGTGTGTAGTAAAGGCCACTAGGACCTCTTCCATCCTTATCAAGGGGAGTGCTAACCTTCTCTCCTTTCATACAACACAAGGAACATAAATATTAAAAGAAATAAAAAGCATGATGAATACAGAGAATCATGGAAAGACTTAAATGAACTGACGAAAAATGAAGTAGAGTGAGGAAAACAATTTATACAATGGTTAAGTAATGCAAATGGGAACAATATTAACTTTAAATCAATTGAAATAGAATGTTGCAAAATCAAAATGAAGAAGCTAAATTCCAAAGAAGAGATATGAAACATTATCTCCCCATTCTGCTTTGCAGAGGGGGAATTCCAAAATGTGTAAGATTGCATATAATGTCTGATTTTTTCAATGTGTTGATTAGTATGTGTATAAAATCATATAAACATATATGTATATGTGTTTGTGTTTACACACATACAGACATATTTATATGCACATGTCTACATAAGTGTTTATGTGTACTCGCATGTATATACACATATGATATATACTTTATACATACAAATTTGTTATATGGAATACACATATAGGAGGTGAAGCGAATGATATAGGCGGGAATCTGGTAATTTGAAAAAATGTATCAATATAAATCTGATTTTTATGAAATCGAAAAGTGAGATTAAGATCTGATTTAGAGAACCTTTGATGTTAAAAAATAAGCAACTCGTATTCCATCCTATAAATACAGGAAATCCCTTGAATATTAAAAAAGAAGAAGTATCAGAATTTTTTTTATTCTTCCAGACACATTGTGCTATTGAAACTCTAACAATAATCACATAACAAATTATTCTATAAAAATTTGAGCTGGCTTACTATTTTATAATAATATATTTTTTTAAAAGAATTGGTATTCAGTTTCTGCATCTAAAAATGTTTCCTGGTAGGAAATTCTACTCAAATACATAATGGACTTGTGCTTTCATCAATCTAGGTGTTCACAACACATCATTCATACTTTTATTCTTTTTCACTCTTGGCTATATTCTTCTATAGGTCCTCACTCTGGATGTTTTCATATTTTCTGTACCAATGAAGCCCAGATTTGCCCTACTACTACCACTGCTTCCTCTAAATGACTCTTTAGTAGTACCTCCTTATTTCTATCTTTCTTGATTCTAAAACAAAATGTTTATATGACCATATTCAAATTACTTTATAAGCTCACAGGATTTTGCAGAAATTTCCAAGAATTTATATGATGAAGAACAGGTGCCATCTTGTATTTTTTTTTTTTTAAGCAATTGGGGTTAAGTAACTTGCTCAAGGTTACACGGCTAGTCATTTGATTTATGCGTGGGTGCTCATTTTCTGAGGCTGGATCTGATCTCGGGTCATCCAAACTCCGAGGCCGGCACTCTTACTCACTGTGCCACCTAGCCGCCCTGTTAGGGCAATTGGGGTTAAGTAACTTGCCCAAGGTTACACGGCTAGGTTTTTTGTTTGTGCGGATTAAGTGTCGGAGGCCGGCTCCGAACTCAAGTCCTTCTGATTCCAGGGCCGGCGCTCTATTCACTGCGCCACCTAGCCGCCCCAGCCATCTTGTATTAATAGGTTTTTCCTTGACTGGAAGTTCCCTATATCAAGGAAATAACAGGCTTATTTTCTATTCTTGTCCATTCTGTCTTTCTTATGCCAAATGAAGTAGATTCCCAATGTTTTTTATACATACACTACCAAACCTTTATATATTAGAAGTCTCATTCAGCTTTTAACTTTTTTGATACATATCATTTAGATTATATCATTTTGATACATATCATTTTAGATACATGTCACTTTTGCATACAATATCATTTAAATAAATCAACTCACATGAAAAATAAAACAACAAAACCTGAAGCTTAAAAGGTTAAGTGATTTGGTTAGGGTCAAGTAGGTACAAATGGACGAGCCAGGATTCAAACTTAGGACCTTGGTCTCCAGATCTATAGCTCAGCCTAACTCACTGGATTCATTGTTCTTAACTATTCAAGTTTTCCAAATCTATCTCAAGATATGTATCTACACACATACATATCCATTTCTATATCTATAGCTATCCATATCTATCTATCACTTATGTATGTATGTATTTATGTATGTATGTATCTATCTACTCATCCATTCATCCATCTATCTATCTATCTATCTATCTATCTATCTATCTATCTATCTATCTATCTATGTTTCTATCTGTCAAAAAGGTATTTGACAATAAATCTAAAGACAAAGTACAAGTTGAAAATGAATTAGACCTGTCATATTCCTTTTTGCTATTTCAATGTAGCATGAAGTTGGAAGGCATTAGTGGAAGTTTTAAAAGTAATTTATACATGAACATATAGATATATACATAAATACATGTATGTGCATGTGTGTGCAGTGTGTGTATATTATAATTGTGCTGTTATTAAATGTAATAATAATAATAGAATTTTTGGTGCAAGTAATTCAATAGATATTAGCAGAAAATTTTTATGAAATTTATAAGCCACCAACCTGAAATGGAAGCCCAGGATGATTTTTTCTTCATTCTCAGATGAAAACATTTCAAAAATATATAATCAAGATTTTTGGAAACACTATTTCATTCCTCCAGAGAAAGAAAATATGCTCAAAATACCTCATTGTAATCAACTTTGTAACCTCCAACTAGCTGATATTTCTTTTTTTTCTTTTTCTTTTTTTTCTTTCTTTTTTTCTTTTTTTTTTTTTTTGGAGGGGGGAAGGTAAGGCAATTAACATTAACTGACTTGCCAGGTCACAGGGCTAGTTTTTGTGTTTAGGACCTGAGGCCGGATTTGAACTCAGGTCTTCCTTACTGCAGGGCCAGTGCTCTATTCACTGTGCTACCTCACCTCCCCTGCTGATCTTTCTTGATTAATGATCAGTAATGAGATTTATCTGTCACATTTGCCGTGATGATTACAATATGGACTTTCAAGAATAGGAAGAAATACAGTCTTATTATTCCTACTTTACAGATGGGTAGGTTGAAGTGTTACTATAACAATACCTACCACCCAGGGTTGCTCTGGAGATAAAATGAGGTAATACATATAAATTGTTTAGCACAGAATTTGTGATATTGTAAGCACTTAAAAAATAATTCTCCCTTATTTATTCCCATATTTCCTCTTCCCCCTTTTCCTCCCTTCCTTCTTTCCTTTCTCCCTTTAATTGAATTAAATATTAGAGGTACAACTCAATGGTCCAATATTGTTTTTCATTTAATGTAACTAACCCAATCTAATTAAATGCAAAGGGGAAAATAAAATATTTGTATATCATGATATTTTTTTCTCCTCAAAGCCATCATCTGGAGAGGCAACTCTTTTGCAGAGGGTACTAACAATACTACCAACTGCCTTTTTTTTTTTTTTTAATAGGGGAAGGCAAGGCAATTGGGGTTAAGTAATTTGCTCATGGTCATATAGCTAGTAAGTGTCAAGCCAGATTTGAAGTCAGGTCCTCCTGGCTTCAGGGCCAGTACTCTATTCACTGTGCCAACTAGCTGCCCTACCAATTGTTTCTTATAAGCCTGAAGTATTGACACCATTATAGAATGTGTCATAAATGAGAGTTAAACACTATGAGTTGGAAAGAGTGGTTACTATATGCATTGTTGGGACAAATACCAAAATTTATGGAGCTTAAAGATACTTTGTAGTATTATAGTATTCCATATGTTAAATGGTCTCATTTCTATCAGGAAAAAAAGGAACCAAAGGGTCAAGCTTTTGTGTTTTCACCTGCAAAATGTTTAGGTACCCTGAGAAGAAATTAATATGTAATACAATATGTGATTTAGGAAATTACCTGAGTCATCCAATTCAGAGGAGTTAAACATGCAGTTTGTGGGCTACTTGGAGCTCTATAACACTCTTAGTTGCTGTTTGGAACATGTTAAAATTTAATTGGAAAACACTTAAATAAATAAAAATATATAAGTATGTATGGCTTTCTAAATCAATATATGACCCATAGGGATCTTCATCTATAGTTTAATAGTTGCTGTTTCTATTTGAGTTTCCCCCTATTAATCTAGTCAATATTAGTCAACATTTTCACAGTTTAAGACATGCTCTTAAGAAAACAATATAGCTTGGATTAGTTAGATATTTTATAATCCCAACAAATATTCCTTTTATAGAGAAAATGTTAAGTTGGATAAGTCTAACATTAGGTTACATAACTTCCTTTGACACAGGAAGAAACCAAACTCCACCTTTCCTCATAAATAATTTCTTTGACATATAATTAAATTTATATATTTTGCAAACATCTTCAGTAGATTTTCTTTTAAAGTATTTGCTGTATGCCTAAGAAATGTCCACAATCCAATATTATTACACCCTGATAGGATTGTCATCCATATGTAATGAAAATGCAGATTTAAAGATCTTCCCTGCCCCAGGCCCTTTGATTGGCTTAAGAGACTTTGACTTAAGTGACTCTGAGAACCTTCCTTGATTTGAAAATATACTCTGCCTCCTAATAGGCTGAACGTGGTCACATGGAGCCTGTGGTAGGAGGCTTGGTTTTCAGGAATGACCACACCTTGATGCTGTGTGATTGGGCAGTGGATCAAGAGGGTGGTTACATTCTCTGAGCTAGGAGAAGGCTATATAAACCCTGATGGGAGGTTTTGCTTTGGGGCTCACTTGGAGAAGTGTTGTGTGATTTGACCAGATGAGACTCTGGGCAGCTGTTGAGAGCCCCCCAGCTTTGAAAACCCAGATGTTGATGCTTCCCTCTCTGGTAACTGTGATTTTTGTATTGATAATTGTTGGACAGTTTGGAAGCCTGTCTGTTTGATCTGTCTGTGTACTCTGAAGTTCGGGGTGCTGACCTTTTCCCCCTGAACTAGGTAAATGATATATGTTTGTTTGATTAAAGTGAGCTTGTTAACCCATTTTGAGTTGCTTTCCTTTACAAAAGCAGATCTAAGAACCTGTGTTGGCAGCCACCCTGGGGATGTTGGGGTGCTTGCTGTTACACCATACTAAAGTATTAATTATGTCAGCATTAGCAGAAGTCCTTTCTCAATGCTAACATATTTGGTCTACATAAGTCACTTTTTCACTTTGCGAAGTCCCAGACTTCAAATATGACCATTCTCCTCTTCATCATGGTTTATTTGTGTAGGTTAGTGGCTATTTTAAAGACTAATATTTGGGAAGAAAGGAAAAGGATATAGTAAAGAGAAATTATATTCTGGATTTTATTTTCACTGAAAGGAGAAAATAATTGGAGGGTTGGATATGTTGGGAACATAAGGTGGAAGTTATTAAAGTTTTTTATATTGAAATATTTTTTATCTAAAATATTGTTTAATTTTTATTGGCTATTGTGTACTTTCTGATCTCTACCTCTTTTCTAGGAGATATTTCTCAAGCCTTCCCTTGGAAGGAAAGCTATGTTAAATCTGGATGGCATAGTAAAATACAGAAACATCACCTTTCTGACAGTGGTTTGTATAGTAAAATTTATGACTATTTTGGTAACATATGGCTATGAGAGTTGGAATTTAAAAAAAGAAAAGTTTGAGCACCACCAGAACAATGTTTTCAAATTTTGGGCCTATAGAAGGTTTTTTGAGGGTCTCTTGGAAAGCAAGGAGATTAAATCAACCAATGTATAAATTAATTTTCAACATTTATTGGAAGTACAAATTCTGAAGCTGAAGCTTAAGTCTTTGATGAAATAATGAGAATATAGGACTCATTCCAAAAGTCTCTGATGCTGGATAATAATGAAGACAAAAGAGAAAGGGGATGACATAAAATGAATAAATAGTGTCATAGAAGGAAAGAATGTGAACTTGGACAGACTTCAGAGATAGTGGAGGACAGAAAGACTTGGTGTGCTATAGTCCATGGGATGACAAAGATTTGGATATGGTTGAATGACTAAATAACAACATCCCCAGCCTGTGGTACAAGTTATCACAGCCTCCTCACATAGTGATATTTAGATTAGGGTCTAGGTCCCTGGCCAAAGAGTACTGAGGGAATTGAACTAACCAAATTTGGTTTTCTTCAACCCTGATGAAGTTTCCCACATTGGTACCCCATCTGAATTTCTCTTTTGGCTTCCCTTCCCTTCTTACAGATTGGTTCAATCTCCATCTGCCAATTTTTATGCAGTAGGGGATGGTTAAGGAGAATATTATGGGTATAACCTATGTAACTTTGGACTTCTTAAGCCTAGGACAAAGTCTTAGCCAAAATGTAATGTGCTTTCAAAATCCCCTTCTCCTTCCTCAGGTACTTCAGTTATTTGAGAGCTGGAAGACAGTAGAAGTGATCCAACAGCAACAAGCTATTCCAAACTAGGATCATATATGATTTGTTGAATCACCTTGTTATATTGCCTGGGGTGTGTAGAGACTATACTAAATGGTAGGTTTAAGGACTAAAGTTTTCTACTGTTAATTCATAAAGACTTTACTTTTACCTTAGTTCTTTTTTCTGTCTCCTATGTGTTTTGCTATAATTATATATTACATAGACACATATTTTGCAGTGTTGAAGAGTGGAAGTATGATGGAGAAACTGAATAAACTTCCATGATCACATGACAATATGATCCTAGGATTACAGGTGTGAAATTAAATAAGACCTTAGAATTCATGTAGTCTACCTTCCCATCTTTTCATAGAAGAGGAACTGTGGCTCCATGTAAATAAGTATATTGAAAAACACAAAAACATAGTAAGTTAAAGAACTGAGATACAAAGGGGATTTTAAAAATCATTTTTAAAAGATATACAGAAGAAGTAAGTTAGGAACTATAAAAAGAAATCAGTATAAAATTGTGGCCAAATACTATAAGAATAAAATTAGCAATGTAAAAAGAGAATGAAATTTGGCTAATGAGAAAACCTTAAAATGCAGGTTTTTTAAAATTGTTTTCTTTAACTTTGTTTTTTAAATATCACTGAGAAAAGAAAACCCAAGAAACAGCTGATTCCCTATGTGTGGGGTATGAAATGATAATCACTGTTGACAGAAAAAATGCATAACTAAATATCTCTTAAGTTATTTCTGATTTCTCTGCCAGGGGAAATGTCTTTGGATTAGAAAAAATGGGGAAAATATTTAAGTAGTTAATATTCAGGTTAAGCAATGACATCATTGTCCTTGATAATTAAAGACATTTGGTTGATATGACCCATATCAACTGGGTACTGGTAGATGTGATTACTGACTCAATTTCATTGATCTTTGAGTGATTGTACAATACAAAATTATTACAAAAATAATGGAGTGGACAGACATTGTCCTTATAACAAAGATGAAAGAGAAATACATACATACATACATACATACATACATATATACATGTATATATATATATATATATATAAATTAATTAATACTGGAAATATCTAGAATGAGACAGTGGTTGGACAAAACAGACACTATTTGAATAATTTCTTACAGATTTATTTTCAAAGTGATGATTCAACAACTTAGAAAAGAAAGCAGTGACAAAATTTTAAGATGGCTTCCTCAAGAAACTGTCATGTTCAACAAAAGATATTTTCATTTTTTCTTCTTTTTTTTTTTAGAAGGCAATTGGGGTTAAGTAACTTGCCCAAGGTCACAGGGCTAGTTTTTGTGTATGTGTGTGTTAAGTGTCTGAGGCCAGATCTGAACTCAGGTCCTCCTGATTCCAGGGCTGGTGCCCTGCTCACTGTGCCACCTAGCCGCCCCAGTATTTTCATTTTTGACAAGTTCTTAGGCCAGTAAATAAAAAGAATGGTGCAAATACAGTTTACCTAATGTTTGGCAAAGTACTTAACACAATATATCATTCTATTCTTATGGAAAAAATATGGAGTATTGTGTTTTAGATTACAATAAAATTAATAGGATGAAGAACTGGTTGAATGACCAGATCTAAAGGGATTTCATTTTCCAATATATACTTTGTAGGAATGGTCCAGTGGATTGTGGCCAAATCTGTGTTGTGCTCTGTTCTGTTGCACTTTGTTAAAAATAATTTGCACAGGCATTGGGGCATAGAGATTCACCTTGCCATAATGGTAAAGTCGAAGGGGGTATGGGAGAAGATGTGGGAGAGAACAGATTGGATGAGGGGATATTTTGTGGGACTGCTATTCTGGGGTGGTGGGTAGGGGAAAAATGGGGAAAAAATTGTAACTCAAAATCTGGCAGAAATGAATGATGTAAACCAGAAGTTAATAAAGCACTTGTTTAAAAAAATAATTTGCACAGTTTTGTAATTAACATTATTATCAAATTAGAAGATAGCACAAAGTTAGGAAAGATATCTAATATTGAATGATAGAATTCAGAAGGATCTTGACAAGTTAGATCATTTGATTGAATTGTATAATTTGAAATTTAAAAGGTTCATTAGAAATTTTTATACTTAGATTCTTAAAAATCATCTTTACAGAAACAAGGAGGTAAAGGTATGACTAGATAGAAGTTTGTCATCAAAAAAATCTGGGAATTTAAGCCTGCTATATTTTACATGGGACACAACTCCATCTCTCTCTAGGATGGTGTGCTGATTCTTCACAATACTTTCTCTATCATACCATGAATATCTTTTTGTATTGAATTGCTTCTCATAGTTGAAGTGCCCTTGGTCTCTCCTTTGATTGCCTGCTTCCTCCCAGAGCCTCCATATTTAAGGAGGAAGACCAGGCCAACCTAATTTTGATTCCCTTCCAGGCTGCATGATGACTCATTTCCATAGAATTTTCCATATGATACTCCTACATGTTGCACCTTCAAGTTTTCCCTCCTCTTCCCTTTTTTCAGCTCTCTTTTAAGTGTTGGCTTGTCTCCTTTAGCATGTGAGCTTCTTAAGGGCAAAGATTCTCTTTTTTCTGCTTGTATTTAAATTCCCGGCACTTAGCACAGTGCCTGACACATACTATACACTTAATAAATGTTGACTAACTGGCACTGGTATGATACGATAGCCTCCTCCCCAAATTAAAACTTGAAACCTACATGAAAAAAGCCACAACTTGCATCAATAAAGATAATAAGATTCTGTGGTTTTGTGCCCAGGTTAGACCATATATGAAGTATAGCACACAGTTCTATGCACCAAATTTGGGAAGGATATTGATATACTGGTGAATGCACATGGCAGAGCAACCAGGTTGGTGAAAGCTCTCTACCCTATATATTATTATGTTCCCTTGGGAAAATCTTGGCATATTTAACCTGAAAAAAACAAGGTAGCTTTGGAGGTAGATAATTAAAGCTATCTTTAATTACTGGATGGGCTGTCATGTAAAAGAGGAATTAGACAATGCCTCAGGCAATAGTGGATTCCCAATCATATGATGTTTTAAAGAAAGAGTAAACAATTTGCAGAGCATGCTGTAGAGGGGATTCCTTTTAAAATATGAGTTCAACTTGGTAGCAATCACGGTCAACAACAACTCTCAAATTCTATGTTTCTTGTGATTCATAGTATACTCTGTGATCACAGACTTCTAGTTAGACATGGCAAATATAAATTAATTGATTATTCTGGTTAATAGCAAGTTTCCATGAATGCCAAACAAGAATTATTTTTTCAACAAATTTGAATTTCATATATTTCAATTAACATCCAAACCATATTGGACTATATTTGTGCATTTGTTTGCTTGCTTATTTAAATTCAATTAACGAGGCTGTCCCATAGCTTAGCATGTCTCAAAGGCATTAGTTATTGTTAAAATAGAAAAAAAAGTGTTTAAGTACTTGGTGATTAAATGTTCTAAAGAATAGACAATAGCAAGTTTGCTAGGTTTTTATGAAATAGATAAATTTGTTTGTCTACCAAATATAAATTATGGAAAACAATATGTGCTGAGAAACCAAAGAATGGTTGTTTTAATAGATGTGTGTGTGTGTGTGTGTGTGTGTGTGTGATACACTCACAAACACATGTGTATGTTTTCATCTGGGTCTATAGATTTTATCTCAAGCATTTCTATTTAAAGGAACCATTATTTCACTTGACCTCAAATATTATTTTCTTATGAATACAGGTTTTACTTGAAATTAAATAGTACACACAGTTGCTATATGGTGGATTGTCTATGAAGTGGATAGGGCAACTTGGTTATAAATGATTTCATGAGCTAAATGGTATTTCCATCAGTTATGAGAATGACACTTCTGCCCAAAGGTGACAGGGGCCCTAATTGACTGATTTCAGAAAGCATATACATTACTCAGTCACACTATCTCCTTTCTATTTATTCTCATGTGCATCATAGGTCATCAGCCATGCAGTAAAAAACCTATGCCATCACTTAGGAAGATGCTTTTTAATGAAACTAAATGTACCCTCTCTGCTTCTGTGTGCCTTCAGTGAAAGGGAGCAGTGGCTTCTCTGTCCTTGATTTACATGCAATTTACGGGGATGGAGGAGGCTATTTCTATTTTTCCTTTACTTCCTAAGCAATTTGGTGCAGGAGTCTCAAAGCAGACCATTTTTTCCCCTTCTTTGTTCATTTCAGGCTAACGGATTATGGCACCACAACAATAAGTAATGGTTTCTAATGCCATATTTACAGCAATTATTAAACTGAGGGATATTATTCTTATAGACCCCCGGAGCTTTATTTTTGCTCCCTTTCAGACTGAAGAGGTGAGGGTGAGGAGGTGAAGGTATAATCAAATTATCTCTGCTTTCTTTTTAAAGGGATGGAAACATTTCCTATGATAAGAGCATCACTGCAGTTTATAAAGGACCCAATTTTCTACCAGTTCAGAATGGTCTTCAAAATTATGCATGAAAACAATTTAGTCAGAGGTAGAACTATTATGCTTAATTTGCACATGCAAATGTTCTTTTCACAGGGTAAGTTTGTGTATACAATTACAGAGGCTGACTGTGGAAATGGGTCACTGCATGTCAGGACTACTAATATACTATCATTGGGTAACTTTTATGTTTCAGTTAGACCCCGGGCTTTAATTATTGGTACCATTTTTGTGTGTATTAACTAATGGCAAATATATTAGAATGGCATACGGAGTCAACAATGGTTTTCATTGCTGATCTCTTCTCCTATGTTTAGGAAATGGAGGGTAGTCAAAACTTTCCGTTGTGCTTCATGCCACTGCCAACCTTCTTGTAGACATTTCACAAACTTGGTGTCTTAATTCTCCTTTATAATTCAATACATACCACTAATTTACTACATAGTAAATCCATTGCCAAATCTTGCTTTTTTAATCTCCATAGCATCTCTTTTATATGAATCCACTTCTCTCTCACCCACATAAAAACCAACTTCTAGTGCTCTCTTCCTTTTCAGATATATCTTATGGTTGGTCATCTGTGTATACTTTGTTCCCCTTCAGTTGAATTTAAACTCCTTGAGGATATGATGATATATTGCTTTTTTTATTCTATGTTCTTACCAAAGTATTGGCATAATGCTCTCTCTCTCTCTCCCCTCCTTCCCTCTATATCTCCCACCCTCCCTCCTCCCCTTTTCTCTCCCTTCCTCCCCCTCCTCCCCTTTTCTCTTCCTCCCCCTCTCCCTCCAAGTTGCTAGAGATGAATAGTATTAAGTATCAAGTCAAGAGTTGGATTGCTAGTGTCATAAAAAAGGATTTAAACCTTTCAGTGAATAGAATGCTAGACCTAGACTCAAGAAGACAGATCTATATTCAAAACCAGTTTCAGAGATTTACTATTTACTATTGGTGAGATCCTGGATAAGTAACAAAGTCTTTCTGCCTCAGTCTTCCTATCTATAAATGAGCATAAGAATAGTACTTAGTTCTCAGGGCTGCTGTGATGATAAAATAAGATGATATTTGTAAAGTATTTTATGAAGTGTAAAGAACTATAGAAATGCTACCTATAATAATACTAATATTAATAACAGTTTTCCTGATGCCAAGCCCAACACTAATTTCACAATCACATACTGTCTCTATGGACCTGGTGCACAGTAATAGTATTAAATGCTTTTTAGTGGAATTTAACCATATCTAAGGGAAAAAAAACAGAACTAGAAAAGGAAAAGTATACATAAAGGAGAAAGAAGAGAGCAAGAGAGACAGTGAAACAGAGTCAAAGAGAAGAGGATAAAGAAAGAGGAAGAAAGGAAGGAAGGAAGGAAGGAAGGAAGGAAGGAAGGAAGGAAGGAAGGAAAAAAGTGAAAAGGAAGGAAAAAGAGAAAAAAGAAAGAAAGAAGAAAAGGAAAGAAGGTAGGTAGATTGAAAGAAAGAAAGAAAAAGAAAGAAAGAAAGAAAGAAAGAAAGAAAGAAAGAAAGAAAGAAAGAAAGAAAGAAAGAAAGAAAGAAAGAAAGGAAGGAAGGAAGGAAGAAAGAAAGAAAGAAAGAAAAAGAAAGAGAAAGAAAGAGAGGAAAAAAGAAAGAAAGAAAAAGAAGGAAAGAAAGATACATTTTCTTCTCCTGGCTATCTTAGATGTGCCTCATTTTTATCTATACTATGTTCCCCTCAATTTCCTCATACATACAATGAAGGCTCTAGCTGTTGGGAAGTCAAATTACACAATATATATAAAATCATTCACCTGCTTTAAAATATTATACAAAGGTTTGGTCTTATTGTTGTTAATATTATTCCAATAGCCACAAGTACAATAAGTCTCCAAAAAAAAGCACTGTCAGGAACTGTTATGATGAACTTTTAATAGATAGGCTTTTTTTCCACTTGTACTTTCACTTTCCTTTAAACCCTTCATATTACTGCCATACTTCTCTTGCTTATTTACAGATACTTGCATTATTGAAAATTAAATAAAAATGGTAGTTCATATAAAAATAATACAATTCATTCACATTGTCATGAGTTATCCTAATGACAAAACAGCCCTAATTACTACTTCTATCCATAGACTTAAAAATTATGTCTATATTTCATCATTCCAGTTCCATATCCCTACTGGACATCTTTATTTAGATGTTCCCTAGGCGTTTCATGCTGACTATATTTTGAAAAGAATTCACTATATATCCCACCCCAAAAAACAACAACAACAGTAACCAGTTAAGCAAACAAATGAATAAAAGTATTTCTTTTCAAAACTGCTCTCTTGTTTTTGAGGGTCTACCCATATTTATAACCCCCAAGTTTGCAGCCATAGGTCTAAAATTAATTCTTACATTTTCCATAATCTTTATATCAAACCAGTAACAACAAAAATAACAATAACAACAACATTGTTTTACTTCCACAATGTCTCTGAAATATATTTTCTCTATCCAAGCTCAGGTAGTCATCACCTGTTGGGATAATAATACCCTCCAAACATGTTTCCTTCCCTTACTCTATTGTCCTCTATGATCAATCCTCTAAATAGTTCTCAAATTACTATTCCAAAACATATCTATACATATAAAACAAACCTCCAACCACACACATACGCACAGGCACATATGCACATGCATGTACATACATTAAAAAATTGTCAATGACTCCTTATTGATTGAAGAATAAAATACAAAGTATTCAGTCTAATGTTTAAAATCCTAAGGTATATTGAGCTCACTTACTTTTTTTTCAAATTATCACTTCATATTATTAACCTTCACATATTCTGAGGGACTGATATTCTTTGTAGCAGTTCTTGTTATTGAATTTCTCCTCTCATATTTGTCACCATCAATAAAAGGTTCCCTATTTGTACAATGCATCATCCTTTCATGTCAAAAACTAAAACCTCTTTCTTATTTTTTATTTTTAATTTAAAAAAATATTAAATTTATCTTTGGTTTTCAACATTTATTTCCACAAGACTTTGAGTTATACAGTTTTTCCCCATCTTTGCCCTATCCCCCAACCCAAGATAGCAAGCCTACTGAGTAACCCTTTCCCCAGTCTGCACTCTCCCATACTCTCCCCCATATCACATCTAACTTTCTAGTATGGAAATATGGATTTCTATACCACACTGCCTGTATATTTTATTTCCCTGTTTCATGTTCAAAAACAATTTTTGTAGGTGACACATATATATTCTCTTCAACTATCCTCATAATGATTAAAGTCTCACAAATTACAATTGTTTTCCCATATACGAATATAAATGGTTCAATTTTGTAAGTTCCTTATGGTTTCTTTTTCCTGTTTACCTTTTCATACTGATTTTGCTTATTGTATTTGAAAGTCAAATTTTCTGTTCAGCACTGGGTTTTTCATCAAGAATACTTGAAAGTCCTCTATTTCATTGAATGACCATATTTTCCCCTGAAGCAGTATGCTCAGTTTTGCTGGGTAGGTGATTCATGGTTTTAATCCTAGCTCCTTTGACCTCCAGAATATCATATTCCAAACCCTTAGATTCCTTAGTGTAGAAGCTGCTAGATCTTGTGTTTTTTATGTATCATCCCTTCATATGAAACTCATCCTGTGCCCTTTGTCTATGTATACATGAACATACATATGCGCACACTCAAATATATATTTATACACACATATATTCTCCTATACATTAATATATGTATATATGTGTGTGTACATATATGTATATGTGTGTATACACACATATGTATGTATATACACACACACATGTATATTCCCTTCAACTATCCTCACACTGAGAAAAGTCAGTAGGCCAATAGCAACTTAGGCAACCAGGAGGCCTGCCACCACACCTCAGCCACTTTTTAGCCCAGGAGCATGGGCCGGACCATGCTCTTCTCCACCCTGCTCTTCTCCACCCTGTTCCAACAGAGTTCCCTACTGACCTTTTACTTTCTTTTTGACTTTTGTTAGTTAAGAAGTCTGGAAACTACCACAGCTGCTAGTGATTCACTCCCCTGAAGTCTGCTCAGGCCACCACTGGGTGGACCACTTTGGGGCTGGAACAGTGTGGCTCACATAGGACTGTGCTCATTTCCCAGTCCAGTGAGATAGTCCCTTCCTTTTGGCCTGCAAAGCTGGCTTCAGTGGGAGATTTGTTTCTCTCTGTCACTTTGTGGGTTCTGTAGCTCTAAAATTTGTTTAGACTCATTTTTTACATGTATTAGGGGTGGTAGGAGCAGGGACTGCACAGAGGTCCTGTTTTTAATCCTCCATCTTGACTTTGCTCCCCCAAGTTAGTCTATTTTTTTAAGTGTTATTTTTTTCAGTATTATGGGGTATCTGCTAGGAGGCAGTTGATGTACTTTTCATGATTTTCTTGCATCATTCTCATTTGTCTTTCCATTTTTTCCCTCCATGTCTCTTACTTGATTTTTAAAATCCTTCCTGAGCTCCTCCATGGCCTGTAACTCACTTATATTTTTCTTGGAAGCTTTTGATGAAAAATGTTTGAATTCATTGACTTTTGGTTCCATGTTTGAATCCTTTTTCTCTCCAAATAAAAGAATTCTATGGTCTTATTGCACTCCCTCTGCTTTCTCATCTTGCCAGCCAATTACTTGACTTTTGAGGTCTTTGCCATGAGAGAACTTTGCTTCCAGAATGGAGTGAGTTATGGCCCAAATTGCTGGGATTTTCACAAATATTTTTAGAAGTCTGAGGAGGTGTCCTCTCTAGAGAGACCCCAAGCCCTATCAGACTACCACAAAACCCAGAACCATCACACAAGACAATTATCCTAATCCAAGCAGGTTGAAGCAAGAGTAATTACTCTCTGAGTGGTCATTTGGTCCCCATATGATCTGCAGGCCAGAAGCTCTGGAGGCAGACATGAGGCAGTAGCTGTAGGCACTACACCTCCACCACTTCTTACAATGCTGTCAGGGGACAGACTATGCTCTTCCATCACCTGGTTCCAACATAGTTCCCCCTGACCTTTTACTTTTTCTTTGGCATTTATGGGTAGAGAAGTTTGCAAACCACCACAGCTGCTGGTGATCCAATTTCCTGAAGTCTGCCCTGGTCTCAGCCACTGGTTGTTGCCACCCTGTGGCCAGAACCACATGGGTCATGTAGTTCCCAGTGCGGTATGATAGATTCTTCCTGTCACCTTCCCAGGCTGCCTTCAGTGGGATATTTGTTTCCTTCTGTCACTTTGTAGGTTGCATAGCTCTAAAATATGTTTAGACTCGTATTTTACAGGTATTACAAGTGGTTTAAGCTAGAGCTCAATGGAGTTCCTTTTTTTACTTCTCCATCTTAGCTTCCTCCCACCTTTCTTCTTTCAAAATACATATTGGGTGAACCTTACTTTGTAAAGACGTTATCTCTAATTTGTAGGATTTTCTTCCTCTTGACTATATTGTGCATAATTTTATATATGTCTTTTACTTATTTAATTGGGTACATGTTATCCCCTCCTCACTTCTGCAAAGACAATGTAATTGACAAGAGACACTATTTAATTTTGTTTTGAATTTCACATTACTTAAAATAATTCTTATACATTTCATTGCATATAGTGACTGATTAATTCAGATTAATTCATAAGAACAGAATCAAATAATTTATTCAATCCATTAAAGATTGTTTGATTGATGAAATGTGTTGTTTGTGCTCTGTTGAGAATTCCTCCTTTTCTTCTCAATGTATTCCAAAGAAAACTAATTAACTCTTTATGAGAGAGGCTAATACTCTTCTTTTAACTTCAGTATCAAATTTACCTTTGTGTAGCCTACAAAGATGGGGATACAATAAAATGTGGGTTAGATATTTTTAAATGATTACTTTCTTCAGAACTATACATTCTATGCATTGTATTTGTGGTATGCTTACTTATTAAATTTCCATCCTCATTAATAATAATAATATTATTAACAATATTTATTTATATTATTTATATAGTCTATTTATCATCCACTATGTGCCAGGCATTATGCTTTACAAATATTTCATTTGATGGGAGGTTTCTATCCCCGTTTTAGTGATGAAAAAATGAGAGAGAAAGACAGTAACTGTCATACCCAGAGTCACATATTTAGTGTCTCAGATAGTATTTGAATTCAGGTCCTTCCTTTCTGCAAATTGGGCATTCTATCCAGTGAGACACGTAGGTGTCTATCCATGCACATATAAGTTGCATGGTAGGTCCCAAAATGCACAAATTCACAAGAAGCTTCCAAAACAGATGAAATCAGATGTCTGAAAATAAAACAAAACCTGAAATGAGATAATATAGTGACAAAACAATGAAACTGGCATCAGGAAAACAAAGTTCTTGATTCATTTCCTCCTATGCCTATCACCTAAGTATACAGAAGTCAGTTAGATGAGGGGCCCATATGGCACAGTGGAATGCACATTGGACTTGGACTCAAGAGATCTCGGTTTGATTTCTGTCTTATATTTGTGCAGACTAGGTTACCAAGAATAAATTACTTAACCTTAGAGATTCTCAATTATCTCCTCTACAAAATGAAGATAATAACATTTATAATTATCTACTGGACTAGGTAATTGTGAGGGAAGTACTTTGAAAACATTAAAGCACTATATAATTGTGAATTGCTGTTAAAATTTTTGACCTTCACTTCCCCCACCTGCAAAATGGCAATACTTATCTGTATTCTACCTACATTAAGAAATCATTGCAGGCCTGAATGAGATAACATGTATAAAGAATTTTTTTATCTCAAAAGACAATAGAATTTTTAATGGTTTTATAATGGGGCTCTAAAACATGCACGAAGCACATGTGATGGTGTTTTTCCATGGGAAGAGACTGACAAGCCTGTTTCCAGAAGTCATATTGATAGAAACTAGAAGTTCCTTACAGAAATTATATATGTTCAGGAACATTTATAAGTGACTCTAGGTTAATAACAAATGGTTAGGACGCTGTCTATATGGAACTGGTACTGGGTCTGACTTCAAAAACAGTGAGTCAAACTCAACCCAATCTCTTTAAGGATACTCCCATTCTTCTCTGCTCTGATGATGTGAGATCACTGTCTAGTGAGAGACAATGCTATTAGAAGAGAGACCTTGGGAACTTATCCTCTATGATGTCATGTAACTCTGTAAAAGGTTTTAGGCCATTGCCCTCTAAATCTGTTCCTTTCCATTATATGTGAAAGGAATATAACCTCTGATCTTCTGAAGGAGAAAATGAGGTTGCTGATCTTGTACAGGCCCTGCTCCTTCAAATCAAATCAAAGTGAAGTGCAAGTCATGTCATCATTTCCCTGATGCCATGGTTTTCTTCAATAACAAAAGACAAATATAATGGAAACTGAAGTATGAACCCCTCCAGCAGCCCAAAGCTGGACATGATGGGACCAATGTTATATAGGAACTAAGCGGAAGTAAACATATATGTATGTTGGCATTGGGGGAATTGTGGATGATGGGGGAGATTTGTATGATTGTTCTTGCTGTATCTTTAATGACCCTTTGTAAAAGTTAACTGATGCTAAGTAATTGAAAGGAACTGGGGCACTGCCCACTGATATATGTAAGAGTAGGAGGAATATATCCATTGGAGGCATGAGACAATGACATTAGAGAAGAAACAACATAAAAGGTCTCAAGGGCAGATGTAGCCTGACTAACTTCAGGACAATAACATATAAATGCTAGACTCATGCTGTTTCCCTCAAAAATTTTTGATATGTTTTAGAATCTACTTTCCTTTATAAAAACAGCATATGTTTATAATTTACTTTGAGGTTTACAAAATACTTTATTCATAATAACCCTGTCAGGTATTATTATGCTTATTTATTTTCAAATAGGAAACTGAACCTTCAAGTATTTAAAAGAATTTTCCAAGGACATATAGGTACCAAGTGCCAGAACCAAAACTTAAACCCAGATTTCCTGAATCTCACTCCAAAGTCCTTTCTGCTCTAACATGCTGCCTTATATTTCTATGAAAAAGGATCAAATATTCTTCCCACTTTAAAATTCAGAGAAGAATCAGAAAGAAAGAAGGAAATGGATATTAGTGATCCCCTTTACAAGTTTTTTTTTTTTTATTTCTGGAAGAATTAAGCTTTGAGTCTCTTGGGGTGGGGGTAGTGACCCACACTTCTGTCTAAAAAATTCAATCTAAGAAGCATTTGTAGGAAAACTCATCATAAGAGTAAATACAGGACAAGGTGATTACTAAGGGAATCAGAAATAACAATAAAATTTGGTCTTAATATTGAATTACTTTCATCATCAATATTCATGAAGAACTAGGTCAGAATTTACTCTAAAACTCCAAACCTGACGTTAATATGAAATACTGCCTCAGCTATATAATTGACACAACTTGGCATTTACTTACTGCTGAAATCTATCTTTAAATATTCCATTATCATAGAGAAAGGGTGGAAGAACCCAAAAGAAATCACCCTGGAGAAATAAATCAAGACATTAAGAGGTGTCTGAAATTTGATGTGAGAAGGAAAGTAAATGAGAATATTTGTAGGTGGGCTTTTCTGCAATAAAAGCACCAGGAAAATAGCATGAGAAATTAGAAGCATATTTGGGGGGAATAAAATAGAAATTAAAAGACTGAATCAATAACATTTCAGCATTGGAACAAAGTGAAAATTATATAATCAGTGAAATAGTTGTTAGTCTTGTCTAAATGATATGGGTAGACTTAAGTATAAAGTAATTATTTAATACTTTTTATCAATTTTATCTACATATCAGACAATAAAGAAAACTGATAAAATTTCAAATAATTATTTCAAACTATTTTAAATATACATATACATACAGACACATACATGCATACATACAGAAACATACAGACATATATATTCATATAAATACCTCTAGTTATATATCAATAAATGCACATTTTATACACACATATTATATATGCACATATATATATACACACATATGTATATGTGTGTGTGGGTATTTATATATACATACACATATACATCGACAAATGTTGGATCTAATATATTCATATTCACTAACGATAAATATAAAGTCATACTTGCCCCCCCCCCAAAAAAAAAAAACATTTGGAACGAGTGGAATGTCCGCAATTGACTACTAATTTGAAAAAAAAAAACAATAAAAGATTAATTTTAATGATTCAATATATGTCAATAGTATGACATGATAGCCAAGAATATCGATATTAGGATCTATTAAGTAAGACATGGTATCTAAACTATAGCAGTGATAATTCTACAGTTATACAAAAAGACAGGTCTTTGGGATGAGGGAATATCCTGTGGGACTGCTATTCTGGGGTGGTGGGTAGGAGAAAATTGGGGAAAAATTGTAACTCAAAATCTGGTGGAAATGAATGATGTAAACCAGAAGTTAATAAAGCATTTGGAAAAAAAGAGACAGGTCTTTGGACTAGGGTAACAATATGAGGGAGTGGAGCTACTTTCTCCTGAAGGTGGGTATTCTACTTCCTCCCAATGGTGACCTTCTTCCCTATGTCTTGACTATTAGTTTACTGTACCTAGGGTCTCTGCAACATGGGACCACTGATATAGTGTTTACATGCTTATTGAAATATATAGGATGTTTTTCCTGCTATGGCCCTGCTTAAAAGTTTCTTGGGAGCCTGCTTCCAGAAAAGGAGATATAATATGTAATGGAAGAGCATTGCTCCCTTATTCAGAGTATGCATAGGTAAACTACATTTGGCTCCTCTAACGTGTGAAAAACATAAGCCTTTCATTTGGTTACTGAGCCTGAACCAAGCATGTATTCAAAAGCTTTGAGTGGCCAAGGAATTTCTACTTTCCTAAGTAAAATTAAGTGATACTGGAGCTTCAATACCTGATGACTGATATTGACCATACATTGCTCTAGGAGGTTTAAGTCAAAAGTATTATAGGATAAATACAACTCCTCATGATTATCATTAGGTCCTTGTGAAGTAATATAATTGTCAATTTATGAGTATTTACATCCAAACTTATATTCACACTGACTAGTCATGTTTCTCAGAGCAAGGCCTAGATTATTCCCTTCCTCAAGATTTTTGGAGTGCATATAAAGAATTGCAGTGATACTATAATGATATCAGCTGAAAATCCCATTCTAGTTTTTTGTCCCCAATATTAATTGCCAGTGATTGTTGCCTCAGTATCATATAACAAATCAAAATAAATTTTATTTTATAAATATAAAGGGATACTGGGGCAGCTAGGTGGAACAGTGAGTAAGAGTGCTGGCCTAGGAGTTGGGATGACCTGGGGTCGAATCTGGCCTCAGAAAATGAGCATCCACACATAAATAATGACTGGCCGTGTAACCTTGAGCAAGTTACTTAACCCCAATTGCTTTAAAAAATATAAAGGGATATTTATTGAGGAGATAAAATAAGGACAGAAATAAAAATGCCCTTATACAATGTAGTGGTATCCGTTTCCCTTTGACACATTGGACCTAAGGATGGTGGACTCAGATTTAAAGTATGTTTTTCATTTAAATGCATTTATTTAGTGTTCAACATTTAATTCCACAAGATTATGATTTCCAAACTTTCTCCCCATCTCTTCATTTCTCTCACCCCAAGACAGTGTGCATTCTGATTGCCCCTTCCTCCAATCTGCCTTCTCTTCTGTCACTCCCCCTTCTCTTATCCCCTCCCCCTTCTATTTTCCTGTAGGCATTATAGATTTCTATACCCCATTGCTTATATATCTTATTTCCCAGTTGCATGGGAAAGCAATATTGACATTTGTTTTTAAAACTTTGAGTTCTGCATTCTTTCCCTTTCTCACTCTGCACCTGTCCTCATTGAGAAGGCAAGTAATTTGATATAGGTTATACATACATAGTCATGCAAAACACTCCCATAATAGTCATGTTATGAAAGACTAAGTATATTTCCCTCCATCATATCTTGCCCCCCAATTATTGTATTCTCTTTTGATCCTGTTCCTCCTCAAAAGTGTTTACTTCAGACTACTTCCTCTCCCAATCTGCCCTCCCCTCTATCATCCATCCCTTATGCTCTTCCCCCCTATTTTCCTGTAGGGTAACAAAGATTTCTATACCCAATTGAGTGTATATGTTACTCCCTCCTTAAGGCAAATCCAATGAGAGTGAGGTTCACTCATTCCCTCTCACCTTCCCCCTCTTCTCCTCTAAGGTAAAGGCTTTTTTCTTGCCTCTTTGAAGAGAGATAATTTACCCCATTCTACCTCTCCCTTTATCCATGGGTTAACCTACTGTTGTTGCTTGGGGCTACCAAATGAGATGCATGAGTTTTCTTTGGTTTTCTTGAGAAAGCTGCAACGATATTTTTTTCCTGTGGAATGATTCACTCCTATATATGGAAATGACAGAGGTAGTATGATGATGATGATACTTGTTCAGATAATTACAGTAGACTGTTGTTCAAGTTTATTCATGTGGGTATAGAATGCAAAAAGTCATCAGTGTTTAGTGGAAAAAAGAATGGACTAGAATTCATGAATCCTGTGTTTGATTCTTCATCCAGGTAACAACTAGCAGTGTGGTTAGAGCAAATCATTTGAACTTTCTTGGCCTAAGTTTATTCATATAATAAAAAAGAAGGCATTTGAGTATATGATCTCTAATATTCTGTCTATTCTTGAATTTATTAACCTTTCTAGTTTATCTGGTTGTTGTACAATACTCTAATGATTGAATAAAATACCCTTCATTGTATGCAAGTTATACTGTTTTTTTAAAAATAATTGTTCTTTCATAGAACCACAGATTTAAGACTGGAAAAGACCTAGAACATCATATACCATTATTGTATTCAAGATAATGAATTCATTATATGCCCATAACATTTTAGAAGAATATAAACTTTTTTCTAGAGGAAAGGTAGATGATGCAGAGAACAGAAAAATAGAACTGGATTCAGAAAAACAAAAAACAGTTCAAATTTTGCCTCAGACACTTACTAGATGTGTGATCCTAAACAACTCAGTTCCCTTCTTTATGCCTCAGTTTCATCAACTGCAAAATGAAGATAATAGTAGCACCTGCCTGTTTGTTTTGTTGTGAGGATAAAATGAGGTAATATTTGTAAAGCACTTATCATAGTACCTGTAACACAGCTAGGTTGCACAGTGAATAGAATACTGGGCCTGGAGTCAGGAAGTGCTGAGTTCAAATTTGGTCTCAGGAACTTACTAGTTGTTTGACCCTGGGCAAGTTACTTAAGCCTGCTTCCCTCAGTGTCCTCATCTGAATAATGAGCTACAAAAGGAAATGGCAAACTATTGCAATATATTTGCCAAGATGCCAAATGGTGTCATAAAGAGTTGGATAAGAGGAATTGACTAAACAACAACAAATATCATAGTACCTGACACATAGTAGGACCTTGAAAGGTATTTGTTTACTTCCTTCTTTGAAGGCAAGAACTCTTTGATATTTTATCTTTATATACCCCAGCAAATATCATGATGCTTTATACACAGAAGGCACTTAATGAATGGAAAGTTAGAAGTTATGCCTCTGTTTATGTTAGTGGATCTCCATTAGTTTTCTTTGTATCCATATCACTCAGTTGATGCATTTTAATGCTTGTGGTGAACCAGAATAGGTTTTTCTAAAGACATCATCATTGCAATGATGTAAGATATGGTCAAATGATGAAAATCACCAGGAATCAACAAAGAGTGCAGAACTTTAAAGAACATATTGCTAATAAGGGTAAGAAACAGTACCATTTGAGGCAGACAACTAATAAAACCTAGCTTTTGGACCTTTCTATTCAAAGCTTTCCTTTAATTCTGTGCGACTAGAATTAGATGGTAACCTGATCCCTGTAACCTTTTTAGCATACCAATCTCTTCAGGCAAACCTATACTGCCATATCTGCGAACCTCCTGTGACCTTTCTTTATACTCCCCTTGATGGCGACACAACCTACATCCTAGAAATCATCAAAAGAAATTGATCATGCTCTCTGCAAATTAAAGCAATTTCATTAGACCTACATAGGTGGATCACATCATGGACAGCCTGGAGATTGGATAAGTACAACCTGTTCTTAAGCTCATCCTATAGATATGCTGTTATCTTATTATAGAAGAGGAAATGTCATTCTCATTTACTTCAAAATTTTCAGAATTATTCACTAAAATAAGATTCCACTAAAATCTATTAGGGTTAGGGTTAGGGTTAGGGTTTGAAGTTGGAGAAAGGACAAAGCATTCTTGGAAATTTCATTATTTCTAGAGGAAGAAGAGGCAATTGGTAGCACTAGCACAAACTTTCTGTTATGAGAAACCCATCAGACCATTGGCCCTTATGTCTCCCTACTACTCCATTCCTAGTTTCTCTCTTTGACTGGTGTTTTTATGCAGTAGATATTTTCTGAGTCAAAAATTTATGTCCTCATTACTTCCTCTTTGATGCCAGAACCTCAGTCATTGGTTCTGAAATAATTTCTAGTTTCAGATAAGTTTCCAGGGCATGACCAAGTATTTCACCCCATTAAAAGATAATTCCTCTTTCTCCTAGGGATGTGTCTGAACCATGTTCACTCCTCCTGTGTGTACAATCAATATGCGTCCTAGTCTCATAAATGTATCATGTCATAGCATTTCAATTATGTTAGCTGGGGCTGCCTAGGCTGACCCCCGCACTTACTTAATCAATTAACCAATACACATTTATTACACATTTACAACATGGAAGACATCGTGTTGTGCATTAAGGGTTATAAGGAAAGGTAAAAAGCACCACTTAGAGGGCATAAGTAAACAGTTTTCAAGCATATGAATAGCTATCATATATTTTATCATATTATAAACATGATTAGACTTGTTTATTGGGCCCAGAAGGTAGACGCTGCAGTAATGAGAAGTAAATTTTGTGCAAAATCAAATTAGACTGCTAAAATATTAGTGCTTTCCAAAGATGGTATGAGCTAGCTTAAAGGGGAATGGATTCTCCATAGGAAAAGTTCTTTAATACCCAAACGCCAGAATTTTGGGATTATGAGGGATCTCATCAGCCAGCTAATATTTAGTTTAAATAGAAATTCCTCTTTTGGCCAACTCAGGGTACTTTTGTTTTGGTTTGTTTGTTTCTATTTTGTTTTGGTTTTTGGTTGGATTTCTCCCCCTGATATTTAAGACTAATCTTTCCTTTTCGTAATATCTACCCAATTCTCTTTATGTTCTCTTAGTTCCAATAGAAAAAGACCTATGCCTCTTCCACATGAAAATCATTCAAATACTTGTGAACAGCTATCCTTTCCTCTTAATATTCTCTTCTCCAGGTTAAATATGCTTATTTCCTTTACCTGTTCCTCATAGGCAAAGGACTTAAGGTGCTTCATCTTCCTGACTTCCATCTTGTGGCTACTCATCAATTTATTAATGTCCTTCTTAAGCTGCTGTGCTCATAACTTAATAGCATACTCTGGATGTCTGGATGCATTCCAACCAAAGCTGCTCCATACTGGGCTGCCGGTCTGTCCTCATGGGAGGTTAGCTTCTCTGTGTCATTTTGTGGGTTCTGGAGTTCTAGATGTTGTTCAGAGTAGCATTTTATATAAATTTGGAGGTGGTGGGAGCAAGAGATGTGTGGAAGAGCTGTTTCTACTCTGCCATCTTGACTCTGCCCCTGCATCAATTTTTATTAAGGAAACTGGTCTATATTTTTTGTTTGTTTTTCTCCTTTTTTTGGTTCTTCCTGGTTTAGATATCAACACTATAAAGAAATTTTGTAGGATGTTTTGGCCAGCTTTTTTTCCAAATAGTTTATATATTATTGAAATGACTTTTTATTTAAATGCTTTATACAATTCACTTGTGGATTCATCTCATCTTGGGGATTTTTTCTTAGTGCATTCATTTATGATTTGTTCAATTCTTTTTTTCCAAGATGGGGCTATTTAAAAATTCTATTTCCTTTAATGTTATTTTTGGTAATTTGTAGTTCTGGAAACATTTATGCAATTCACTTAGATTGTCAGACTTTTCTTGCCATATAATTGTACAAACTAGCTCCTGACAAATGTTTTAATTCCTTATTCATAGGTTGTGAAGAGAAAGAAGCTAATAGAAGGGCAGATTACAGGAGGCAGTGGTCAGCCTTTTGAGAAGGATCAAGATAAAAAAGAGATAGAGAAAATGTTTGACAAGTGATAAACTGACCATAAGCATTCTTCTTTGCCCTGAAACTATGACTGGGTCCTCTAGTCTTTTCTTATCAACCAGAAGTTCTTTTCTCTGCCAATATAAATTCAACATAGTACTGTA
Organism: Gymnobelideus leadbeateri; assembly: GCA_011680675.1. Classification (NCBI taxonomy): domain Eukaryota; kingdom Metazoa; phylum Chordata; class Mammalia; order Diprotodontia; family Petauridae; genus Gymnobelideus; species Gymnobelideus leadbeateri. The sequence goes on from WOXC01010154.1 coordinate 246,821, forward strand.
GGGCAACAAATTTGGAAATCAGGACGAGCTGTACCCAGTGCATTACAGAGTCCCTTGTAATCTCTTTCTAGTTTTCTCACCTTGTTACTCTCTCTGGATTGTGAGCTCCTGAAACCACTGTTGTTGTTCGTGTACCTTCTTTCAAGTCCTCCTTACATGTCTGTTCCAAATACTAGTGTCACAAACTTCTCCTTCAAAACTCTTAAGTTCTCTTAGCCTGGAAAAAGTGACTTTCCTCAACATTTTGTTGATTCTGTGGCTCTAGAATTCAATTTGAGGCATCATTTTAAAGTTTTTTAGAGGGAAAAATTGGGAGATATCATCTGATTTGTTCACTGTAGTCTGCCACCATCAGTCTCTGATTTAAATATTTTGTCTTGGGTTACAGAGCCAAGATGGCAGAATAGAAACAGCACTTTCATGGTGCTCCAGCCCACACCACTTCAAAATTATGTAAAAGGGGGACTCTGAACAGCCTCTGGACCTCCAGAACCCACAGAATAACACAGAGAAGTTAACCTCCAGCTGAGGACAGCCAGGAAGCCTGGCAGGGAGTGGCCAGCACAGCAGTCTGGGAGCTGAGCCCAGGACCCCATGGGTCCAAGGTCTTAGCCCACCAGCAGCCAGTTAGGAGGGGCCCCAGAACACCAGCAGCTTTGGCTTTTCAAGAATTATCAACACATAGATGCCTAGGACAAAGTGAGAGGTCAGTATCCGATGGACTTTGGGACCAATATTTGGGAATGTGTCAGCTTCTTCCCCTGGGGGTGAGAAGCTGCTGAGGTGCTGCGGCACAGCCACCATTTTGCAGCTTCAGTTGCAGCTTCAGCTCCTGGCCTGTGAACTGTAGGGGGATCCAACAATCAGTATGGGGGGGTATTGCAATCAGGAGTGGAGGTCTTGGGGTGTGTGTTCAGCTTGCCAGAGCATGTGGAGGCTTCACAGAGGCCACCCAACTAATATGTCCAGAAGTTGTGAAGACCCCACATTTGGGACGGAAGCTCCCCTGTCTGGCGGGAGCATTCTACTGTGGCAACAAGCCCAAAAGTCAAGTAATTAAGTGGCAACATGCCTAGGCAAAGGAAACAAAATAAACAGAAAAATTCAACATTAGACTCCTATTTTGGGGTCAAAGAGGATTGAAGCATGGAATAAGAGGACTGGGAGGCCAGGAATCCAGCACCAAAAGCTCCAAATAAAAATACAAGTGGGTTATAGGCCATAGAGGACCTTAAGAAGGATTTAAAAAACCAAATAAGAAAAGTGGAGGACAAATTGGGAAGGCAAATGAGAAGGATGCAGGAAGAGTATGAAATGAGAGTGAACAACCTGACTGAGGAAAATAACACCTTAAAAAATAGACTAACTCAAATGGCTAAAGTGGCTCAAAAAGGCATGAGGAGAAGAATGCCTTAAAAAGCCAAATTTGTCAAATGGAAAAAGAATCTCAAAAGCTCACTGAGAAGAATCATTCCTTCAGAATGAGACTGGAGCAAATGGAAGTTAGTGACTTTAGGAGAAATCAAGATGCTGTTTAACAGATCCAAGCAACTGAAATAATAGAAGGCAATGTGAAATATCTCATGGAAAAACCACTGACCAAGAAAATAGATCCAGGAGAGATAATTTTAAAATTATTGGCCTACCTGAAAGCCATGATCAAAGAATGAACCTAGAAAGCATCCTTCGAGAAATTCTCAAGGAAAATTGCCCTGATGTTTTAAACCCAGAGGGCAAAATAGAGGTTGAAAGAATCCACAGATCACCTCCTGAAAAAGATCCCAAAAAGAAAACTCCTAAGAATATTATAGTCAGCTTCCAGAATTCCTAGATCAAGGAGAAAATACTCCAAGCAGCCAGGAAGAAACAATTTCAGTATTGTGGAAACACAATCAGAATAGCACAGGAACTGGCAGCTTCTACATTGAGGGAACGGAGAGCATTGAACATGATATTCCAGAGGTCAAAAGAGCTGGGATTAAAACCAAGAATCACCTACCCAGAAAAACTGAGTATCTTGTTTCAGGGGAAAATATGGTCATTCAGTGGAATAGAGGACTTTCAAGCATTCTTGAGGAATAAACCAGAGTTGAATAGAAAATTTGTCATTCAGACACAAGAAGCAAGAGATACTTGAGAAGGTATAGATGGAAAAAAATCAAAAAGAATTTATCAAAGTTGAACTATTTACATTCCTACATGGTAAAAAACAATAACTGTGACTGATGACACCTTCCTCATTATGGAAATAATTGAAGGAAGGTATATGGGCATATGAATACATATGTGAATGTGTGTATATATGTTTACAGGTATATATGGATAGAGGGCACAGTTTGAATTTGGTGGGAAGGGATGATATTTAAGGGGTGAAGTTAAGAGGTGAGAGATTACTGTGGCAAGAGGAGATGGGGAGAGACAGGGTTGGGTAAACTATCTCATGTTGAGGAGGCAAGGGGAAGTAGGGGAGCAGAAGTACAGGAAGGCCAAAAGGCAAAACCACATTCTCATTGAATTTGGCTCAGGGAGAGAATGACATGCATACTAAATGGGATATCTTAACCTGCAGGGAAGTAGGGGGGAGGGGGATTAGAGGGAGAATGATGGAGGGGAGAGCATGCTGAGTGGAGGGGAGGTTGGAGGCACCCAATTTTTAAGAGGGACAGGATCAAAATAGGGAATGTACCAGGTGGGGGGTGGGATGGGTGGGAGGGAAATATAGACAGTCTTTTACAATATATCTACTATGGTAATGTTTTGCATAACTATACATGTACAACATATACTGAATTGCTTATCTTCCCAGTGGGAGTGGGTGGCAAGGGATGAAGGGAATGGATCTGGGATTCAAAGTTTTAAAATTAAATGTTTCTAATATATATAAGTACCATTATTCATACTATTTTTGCATGTAACTGGGAGATAAGATGTGCAGGCATTGGGGCACAGAGATTCACCTTGCCTTAGTGCAAATGTTGAATGAGGTATGGGAGAAAATATGGGAGAAGGCAGATTGGATGAGGGGATATCCTTTGGAACTGCTATTCTGGGGTTGTGGGTAGGGGGAAAATGGGGAAAAAATCGTAACTCATAATCTGGCAGAAATGAATGATGTAAACCAGAAGTTAATAAGTTATTTGGAAAAAAATATGTAACAATAAATTTTCAGTTCAAGAAAACCTACATGAGAAAAAAAGATTTTGTCTTATAATAGAAGTATCCGAAACCAAAATAAGATCTATCTGTCTATATGTGTTATAGACATAAACATACACACACATTCATACACACATATGTTTTAGAAAGAGCTCATTAAAAAGATCAGACAAAAGTAATTCATCTCTGTCATAAAGGAAAATCCATTCATAGGTAGGCCTGATACTGGGTTTCCTGCAGAAAAAGGGGTAATTCATGTGTGCACAAGGTCAATACTTGTTCCCAAGAACGGTAGAACAGAATACCACATTACTATTAGCCAGAGCTAAGTCCTCTGGGTTTCACAGAAATGTCTCATCTGTGAATATGTTACAGCAAAAAAAAATTCATTGATGAGAGTAAAGATAATCCTAAGATAGAAACCTTTAAGGAGGATACTGTTATTCGCCCTAGAAAGTCTTTGAAGAGTTCTATGCTAGTTTGTTGTATACTTTGGCAAAATGGAATGGTTTCTAAAGGAGAAATATATGGGATCAGGGGAAACAGAATATTTCAAAGAATTGATGTAGAGTGAAGTAAGTAGAGCTACAGGAAAGATTTATAGCATGGAACTAATTTTATGAAGAAAAACAATTTTGAAAGGCCTTAGTAGTCATATCAGTGCAATGATAAATCATGATTTAGGGAGATGCAGAAAAAAAATACCTTTATAAAAAAGTAAGGGACTTAAAATGAAGAATGAAACATATCTTGTGGAAATACTCAATGTGGAAATTTTATTTGATAGAATTATACAAACTGGTTTATGAATGTTTTCTTTTATTTTTTTATTATTCGTTTGGGGGAGAAATGGGAGTAAAAATTATGAATGGTCATAAAAATACATTTTGAAAAATTGGTTAATGGTATTATCTCATAGCACAGAAGCCTATAAATTCTTCCTATATTGATAGTTTTAAAGAGATTGAGAAGTTGAGAAGATGGTGAATTATCTGATTCTGAATAAAATAATTAAATTGAATCAGTACAGAATTAATACATAGTTCAAGGTTTCCTAAATTGTCTATTAGATATCAAAGTTTTCAACTTTGTTTTTAGGAAACATTTATCATTAAATTTTTGCAATAGAAAAAAAAAGAGAGAAGTCATCCTTCATCTGTCCCAGTGGCTTTTTTTCCAGTTAAGTATATGCCTCTAAGTAACTTCTGGGCACCTGCTGCTTTCCAGCAGCTTAAGAAAGAGAAATCAGTTGGAGATGTCAATTACTCAGAAGGATTAGTGTACTTAGATGACATCATTATTTTTTAAAAAGTCATTAGAATAATGTAGAGAAAGAATAATGTAACTATGAGATTGATTAGAGAAAGCTAGTTTGAAGTCCTTAAAGATGATCAATGTTGAAGAATCTCAATAAGAAGGGAATGCTGATCTCCAAAAAATATAAGCATTCTTTAAGTATATATGTCCAAAGAACCTGAATTTTTACAACTTTTCTAAGATTAGAGTTTACTGAAGGAAATTTAAATTGAATTATGCTTATATTATAAAGACAATGAATAGTATTACTTCTAGATATGTAATTGAGAATAAAAATATATCAAAACAGATCAATAGACTCTACAGCTTTTGAACTTACTCAAAGAATGCTGGAGAGATTTTTTTTAAAGTGGGTTTTTAATGATCTGTTTATCTTATAGGTGCACTAGTTTTAGTTCATTCAAATGCAGAGAAGCCTTTAATTTGACATATAAATGCTAGGTTACAAGGCTTAGGAGCATTATTGTACCAAAAGAATAAATGTGATCTCAAACCTGTATAGAAACCAATGTCTTTATGAATAGAGGACAATGACAAAAACACAAGGTTCTCTATACATAAATTGGAGTTCTTAGCTTTAAAGTCATGTATCAATGAAAAACTCAAAAAAAAAATCAGATAAGTATTTTCACTTGGGGCATATTTGGTTTTATACTCCAAATAAGTGTAGTATCATTGTTTAGTTAGGGAAAATAACATCAGCATATACTATTAACCAGAGAAATAAATTATTGTAGATGCTAAGGATGTTTCTTGAAGGCCATTTTATATCAAAATTGTAGTAATAACTAAGACAGGAGTGAACACTACATGTGATACCCTGTAAAAACTCTCACTTTCAAATGGAAATATGATTGAAAAATCTAGATCTTCCTATAGACAGTATTTCAGTAGCATAAATGGACATTATTTCATTAAATCAGGTTTTTATCCTCAGTTTTTTATAGATGAAAATGTATGTCTAGTGAACTGTGACAGTAACAAAAATCAAGAAGTCAAGAATTATAAAGGACAAATTATAATCCCTAGAAGATGCCTTATTGTTATAATGAGAGCAGTTGGAACTATACAGAAGAGTAATATAAAAAAAAAAACTATGGATATAGTCTAAAATTATTTAAAATATCCTGTTGCTACTAATGTTTTGCATATATACAGTATATTTAATATAATTTTGTAGTTGATGCATTCCAAGATGATTTTGTTATGAATATATATTAGATATATTTATATATATTTTATATATATAATTATATATAAATTTTAAATACAAAAATATTTTAATGAATAAAAGGAAGCTCTAGATACAGCTTTTTCTGAGCCTCTCAACTGTTAGTAATAATAATAATCAATAATAACAAAAACAATAACACATTTATAAAGTGCTTACTATGTGTCAGGTACTGTGCTAAGTGCTTTATGATCATTATCTCTTTTTATCCCCACTACAACCCTTATTTCCTGCACTTACAGATGAAGAAACTAAGATAAACAGGGTTTAATAACATAACAGGTCACATACATAGTAAGTGTCTAAGATTGGATTTAAACACAGGTCTTCTTGAGTCCAGGCCCAGTGCTCTATCCCTTGTGCCAGCTTCTGACACCTAAAATTACATTTAACTTACTTTTTACATATTTTATATTTGCTTATCTGTTTCAGTCTCTCCTTCCTTTCTCTCTTTTTTCTTCCTTTCCCTTCTTTCTTTCCCTTCCTCATTCCTTACCACTTTTCATTTTTATCCTTTTTTCTTTCCCTTCTTTTCCCCTTTTTCTTTTCTTAATTCATTCCCTTTCTGTCTCTAATATATAAAACAGTATTATTCAGGGAAGTGGGGGCGTTGTTTGAGCCTATACCAACTGGTCCAACTGGTATTCACCAGTTCAGACATTCTGCTAATAACTTTTTTATTTTATTTTTTGATTAAACCTCTGATTTCATCAGAGAGAACTCCCATCAGTAACTTTACCAATAAATCATACCTGTGATTTTAGTTTATTTATGTGACTTTCCCAGGGTCAAGTGATTTACCTGAAACATAGTAATCATTTAGTACATGCATGTTGGATAACTTAATAATAGAGAAAATAGTCTTCCTTGTACAAAAAATTTATTGACCAATGGATTGGTGAATATATGAATCACTAACCCGAAATGTTCTCCCCAGACTAATTGTGAACTTGAAAACTAAAAAGCAAAGGACTATTATATTATCTGTTCCATATCCTACAAATCCTATTCTAAGTTTGTCATTTTTCTGATATTTTAATAGACAACATCATATATCATTTCTCAATTTCCTTTTATTTTTTGCCAGTGAATACAAAATAGTTGTAGATCTGTAATTATATCAATGTGCATAATCCCATCACTAATCCATTCCGTGCCTTTGAAGATGGTTTTATGATTTGCCACAGCCAAAATAAATTTCTAACTGCTCAGTTAATTTTCTGATGATGAAAAAGCTTCTTTGATTTTAGGTAGTATCATCCTTAGACAGTAACACAGTTTTCAAGGGCATGTATTTGAAGTATTTTCACCATAGTATAACCTCTTAGAGTTTTGTTCTTCTGGCAGAAGAGAACTAAGGTGACTGGGACTTTGTCCCAGGACATGAGATTTAGCGAGTTCCAGCTCTCTTGCATGCAGTCTTTCTGAAACTCAAAAATTAACAGGCCTAGCACTCATTAGCAAAATTAAGGAAAAAAAAATGTTTCCAGATTATACATTGGAGTGATCTCTGCATAGCAGTTGGTGTTTGTTAGTGTCCTAGAGGCTGTGACTCTTTTGCAGCAAGTCCTGTCTTTTCTTCCTTCACTTCAAATGAAAGTATACTGTATACAAATTGACCTGGGGTAATTATTGGCCTTTGTCCCAAGTGCAAAAACCCCTAGTTATAATTCTGACCGACATAGCAATTAAGAACCTAGAATGAGGGGTGACTTGGTGGCACAGTGAATAGAGCACTGCCCTTGGAGTCAGGAAGACCTGAGTTCAAATCCAGCCTGAGACACTTAACACTTACTAGCCGTGCAACCTTGGGCAAGTCACTTAACCCCAATTGCCCTGCCTTATCCATTCCAAAAAACAACAACAAAAGAATCTAGAATCATTTTGAGGCAACTGAGCGAAATAATCTTGGATTACACACACACACACACACACACACACACACACACACACACACACACACATATACACATGCATACATAAATACATACATATATATATGAATATGTTCGGTAATTTTTCAACCTTGTCCAATGCTTCATGACCCCTTTTGGGGTTTTCTTGGTAAAGATATTGAAATGGTTGGTCATTTTCTTCTCCAGTTCATTTTACAAATGAGGAAACTGAGGCAGTAGGGTTAAGTGATCTGTTCAGGCTCACAAAGATAGTGTGTGAGGCCAGATATGAATAGAGGAAAATGAGTCTTCTTGAGGGCTGGCACTCTATCCGTTTCACCATCTCTCTCTCTCTCTCTCTCTCTCTCTCTCTCTCTCTCTCTCTCTCTCTCTCTCTCTCTCTCTCTTCCTCTCTCTCTGTGTTCACTATTAGGTCTAGATTTTCATGCTCTCTGGTCAGATACCATATTTCCCAATATGAGATACTGAAAGAACTCTGATGTCACAAGTACCCAAATTTGGAATTATGTTCCACATATATTTCTTGACTCTTGTAGCTATCACAAAGGGGAATTTCCTGCCTGAGTGAATAGTCAATTACTATTCAGCAGAGCCCTTAATACAAAGCCTGGAAAGAACAGACTTATTTGGATGTGCTGCAGCATAGATGCTTATGCAGGTATTAGGTGGGATAGATGTCACATTGGTTCTAACACCAATTTTGTCATTTCAAGGATGGCAAAGATAGAGGTATATAGGTGCCCAGATGGATAAAGTTCTGGGCCTGGGGTTGGGAAGTCATGAGTTCAAATGCAACCTTAGTTATTAACTATGTGACCTTGAACAAATCACTTAACTTTGATTTATTTCAGTTCTTCAATTGTAAACTTTGGATAATAATAGTAATCAAATGAGATAATATTTGTAAATTACTATGTTTATAAGCAATATATCTCTGTATCCATAATACATATTTGAATTCTATCTTCATTTACTACTACTTTAAGCCTTTCATAAAATAACTAAGGGATAGTAGGGCAGAATACAAATAATACATCAGAAGTAAAACCAGAGAGGCAGCTAGGTGGTGCAATGAATAGAACACTGGCCCTGGAGTCAGGAGGACCTGATTTCAAACCCAACCTCAGACACTTGACACAATTACTAGCTGTGTAACTTTGAGCAAGTCACTTAACCCCAATTGCCTTCCAAAAAGAAGAAGAAGAAGAAGAAGAAGAAGAAGAAGAAGAAGAAGAAGAAGAAGAAGAAGAAGAAGAAGAAGAAGAAGAAGAAGAAGTAAAAGCATAAAATATTGAATGAAGTCCTTACATATACATGATGCTTTCACTTTCCATGCTTAGGGATATAAAAGTAGTAGTAGGATATTTTACTCTAAATTATGGTGAAAATCTTTACTAATTCTAGAAAGTGGGACAAGGTGGTGAGGAGAAAATTTACATGAATTTTTGTCTGGAGCTGTATGTAAACTTGTGTCTTCCTAAATACACAAAATTTATGCAAATATTGTTTTCTGGTCCTAGTGGCTGAATGTGTCCTTTATTTAGATTTCTGTATCTTAAAACCACAGATTAGTCTTTCTTCTTTCTGGAACACATTGTACTACATACTGAATTTGCTAAGTGATTTTTTTATTATTGGAAAGATACAAGTATATATAATAAAAATGACAGTATTATAAATTTACCTATCAGGCATCATGGCATAGTGAATGAAGAGAGAAATTACAAATCAGGAAGACCTCTCAGTGCCTGAGAAACTCTCTAAGACTGTAAATTAAAGAAGTAGTGTTAATTGCATTCTTAGACTTTACACACTAGGAGTTCTCTCTATGGTGAAGAGGATAAAAGGGCAGGTGAATACACTCACCAGAAGTCAATTAGTCATTGGATGGAATAGCTACCCTCAACTGAATATAATCATGAAAAGTTGGACCATTATCTGGCTCACTGGTTCTCTTTAGCGTATATAATAGCATAGAAGTTTCTGTTTGCCTGGATATATCTGCTTGCTATGCTCTGGAATATGGAAAAGTTACACTCCCTCCATTTACTTTTCTCTGTATGTTCACTAAACAGAAAACTGGGATCACTACCTTTTTTGAGTTTCTGCTTTATTTGAACCTTACTTATTTATCCTCTATAATTCTCTAAGGAGTTATCTTTTTCAAATAAAGAAAAATTGATGTTTGTTGCATTGTGAGCAGGTGCTTGCTAAAGAGTAGTAGACTATGAAGAAGAAGGGAGTTCAAAAAGAAACTGAGACTACTTGCTTTTGACTTGACTGAAGGCCTATGTCAAGGTTGCCCACCGATATTAAAAAGAAGGGTTTGTTATTTTTTTTATCTATATGTGACTAAACCTATGATTTTACTTAATTGGTGAATTTCCAGTGTGCACATCCACACACAAAATGGAGAACTGGACTCAGACTTATTAAGATTTATTTTTGAATTCATATTTATTACACACACACACACACACACACACACACACACACATACAGAGAGACATGCAAATATGCACATACCCCAAACTAAAAGAAAATTTCTACCTGCATAGAAAATACTTACTTGGGCTAATGCATCACTCCAAAGAAAAATATTGACTAGTACAATAGAGACTTTTTTTTAAACAAATGCTGTATTAACTTCTGTTTAACATCATTCATTTCCACCAGATTTTGAGTTACAATCATCACCCCCCCCCCGTTTTTCCCCTACCCACCCTCCCAGAATAGCAGTCCTGCAAGATATCACTTCCTCCAATCTGCTCTCTCCCATATCTTCTCCCATACCCCCTTCGACTTTTCCATTAGAGGAAGGTGAATCTTTGTGTACCAATGCCTGCACATCTTATCTCCCAATTACAAGCAAAAGAGTATTAATAATAGTATTTATACATATTTGAAACATTTAATCTTAATACCTTGAATTTCAGATCCATTTCCTTCCTCTCTTGTCATCCATTCCCTCTGGGGAGATAAGTAATTCAGTATATGTTGTACATGTCTAGCTATGCAAAACATTATCATAGTAGATATATTGTATAAGGCTGCTTATAATTCCCTCCCACTCATCCCACCCCCCACTTGGTCTATTCCCTACTTGATCCTGTCCCTCTTCTATAGTGGGTACTTCCAACCACCCCTCCCCCCAAGGATGCCCTCCCATCCATAATCCCTACTCTCATCCCCCTTCTCCCTATTCTGCTGCAGGATGAGATATCCCATTTAGTATGAATGTCATTCTCTCCCTAAACCAAATTCAATGAGAATGTGGTTTTGCCTTTTTGCCTTCCTATTCTTCCCCTCCCTTGCAACTACTTCCCCTTGCTTCTTCTACATGAGATAGTTTACCCTATTCTGTCTCTCCCCATCTCCTCTTGCCACTTTCCTCTCTCACCTCATAATTTCACCCCTTGAGTGTCCTCCCTTCCCAACAAATTCAACCTATGCCCTCTATCCATATATAACTGTAACCATATACACACACATTCACATATGTATTCATATGACCACACACCCTTCTTCCATTATTTTCATAGTGAGAAAGATATCATCAGTCACAGTTATTGTTTTCCATATAGGAATGTAAATAGTTCAACTTTGATAAGTTCCTTTTGATTTCTTTTCCCTGATTACCTTCTCAGGCATCTCTTGCTTCTTGTGTCTGGATGTCAAATTTTCTATTCAATTCTGGTTGTTTCCTCAAGAATGCTTGAAAGTCCTCTATTCCACTGAATGACCATATTTTCCCCTGAAACAAAATACTCAGTTTTGCTGGGTAGGTGACCCTTGGGTTGATTCCCAGATCTTTTGCCCTCTGGAATATCATATTCCATGCCCTTCATTCACTCAGTGTAGAAGCTGCCAGGTTCTGGGCTATTCTGATTGTGTTTCCACAATAATGAAATTGTTTCTTCCTGGCAGCTTGTAGTATTTTCTCCTTGACCTGGGGATTCTGGAACCTGGCTATAATATTCCTGGGAGTTTTCTTTTTGGGATGTTTTTCAGGAGGTGATGGATGGCTGCTTTCAACCACTATTTTGCCCTCTGTGTCAAAAACATCAGGGTAGTTTTCCTTGAGAATTACTTGAAGGATGGTTTGGAGGTTCTTTCTTTGATCATGGTTTTCAGGTAGTCCAATAATTTTTAAATTGTCTCTCCTGGATCTATTTTCCAGGTCAGTGGTTTTTCCCATGAGGTATTTCACATTGCCTTCTACTCTTTCATTTGTTTGGATCTGCTTAACAGCATCTTGATTTCTCATAAAGTCATTAGCTTCCATTTGCTCCAGTCTAAATCTGAAGGAATGAATCTCCTCAGTGAACTTTTGAGATTCTTTTTCCATCTGGCAAATTCGACTTTTTAAGGCATTCTTCTCCTCATTGCCCTTTTGGGCCTCCTTTGCCATTTGAGTTAGTCTATTTTTTAAGGTGTTGTTTTCCTCAGTCAGGCTTTTGACCCTCATTTCATACTTTTCCTGCATCCTTCTCATTTCTCTTTCCAATTTTTCTTCCACTTCTCTTATTTGATTTTTAAAGTCCTTCTTAAGGTCCTCTATGGCTTGCAACCCACTCATGAATTCCCCTGGGGCTTTTGGAGTAGGACTTTTGACCTCACAGTCCTCTTCCTACTCTATGCTTTGACCCGCTTTGCCCCCAAAGGAGGAGTCTAGGGTTACATTTTTCTGTTTAATTTGTTTCCTTTACCTTGGCATGTTGCCACTTAATTACTTGACTTTTGGGGCTTGTTGCCACACTATGGCTTTGCCGCCAGATAGGGGAATTTTTGTCCCGAACATGTGGGGGGCAACTTCCATTTCTGGCAAGCTGGAAACCTACCCACGACCTCCACCCTAGATCACAATCCAGATCCAGGGAGGTTAAAGCAAGAGGGATTACCCCCCAAGACTGATCGCTGAATCTCCCTACCCTTTGCAGGCCAGGAGCTGGAGCTGCCTCTGAAAACTACAAAATGGCATGTCTCCTCAGGGGCTTCTAGCTGTTCCCCAAATACTGGTCTCAAAGTCCATAGGGCACTAACCTCTCATTTTTGTCCTAGGCATGTCTATGTTGATAATTCTGGAGTTGCCACAGCTGCTCGTGTTCTGGGGTCCCTCCAGCCAGCTGCTGGCCCTGCCGCCCTGGGGCTAAAACCACGACTCTGGTAGACCTGGGCTTGGCTCCACAAGCTCTGTGCTCTGTGCTGCCGGCTTCCATACCACTGTGCTGGTCCTTCATGCAGGGCTGCTGGGCTGTCCTCAGCGGGAGCTTAGCTTCTCTGTGTCATGCTGTGGGTGCTGGGGCTCCAGAAGTTGTTCAGAGTCCCCTTTTACATAGTTTGGAGGTAATCTGGGGGCAGAGTGGCTTGGACGCGCTGTTTCTACTCTGCCATCTTGGCTCTGCCCCACAATGGAGACTTTTAAAAGAAAATATTCATAGCTTGGTGATGGTGCAGTTCAGAGAAGAGGAAGAGCATGTGTGACTGGAGAAGTAGTAGGAAGGATTTTAATTTATTCTCTGGACTATGACTGCTTTATTTTTTTCTTGTTGTTATTCAGGTGTTTTAGTAGTGTACAATTCTTCAGGACCATATTTGGGGTTTTCTTGGCAAACATAGTGGAATGGCTTATCATTTCTTTCTCTAGCTCATTATTACAGATGAAGAAACTGAGGCAACCATGGTTAAGTAAATTGTCCACAGTCACACAGCTAATAAGTCTCTGAGGTCAGATCTGAACTGATAAAGATAAGTCTTCCTGACTCCAGGTTGGGCACTCCATATACTGCCCCACCTAGCTGCCTTTGTTTTGTATTTGAATCATAAGACTTAATGGGCCAGAGTTGATACATATAACCTTTTTATGATTCTGGTTTTAATAATAAAAAACAACATTTACATCACAGTTTAACATCTGTAACAGAAAATCTGCATATATCATTTTACTCTTAAAGTTTAATTATTTAATTTTACTTAATTTTAATTTAATAATCACAATAACCAAGTGATTTATGTGCTATCATGATCTCCTATTTACAAATGGGAAGGATGAGCCTGAGAGAGGTTAAGGACTTTGACAATGGTCATAGAATAAGCTGATATCTCAGGAAAGATTTGAAATATTTTCTTCCAGTGCTCTATTTTCTAAGAAGTATAGCTCTTTAGGGATGCAAGATGAGAGTATGCTTGAAAATTACATCTTATATTTTACTACATACATTGACATTACCTCCCAACCCAATCATTTTGTCTTTCTTCCATGTTCCTCATATATCATATCTATCTCTCTATCCTTCTATCTATATGTTATGCTCATATAAACCATATTATCCTGCTCAGCTTATGAAGTGGCAAGTCAAGAATATAATCACAAGGCTTCAATGAAATATTTAACTAACTGGAAATAATGTGTGTATGCCTTGATGTCATTATGAGGTGTGAGCATCTTTTTGACTGTCTCCTTGTCTTTGGCTGAGGGGGAAAAAACAACCTAGGGATTTTAATCAGCTAAATCTTGGGTGAATTTTAACAAGTGAAGTTTGAAATTTGGAGATATTTTTAAAAGTAGAAACCATACTGGATAGTGTATTGCATGGTTGGGGAAAGGGATAAAAGGATTTTCTTCATTTCCTCCTTGTCCCAATTCCAGGTTGACTGTGAAATTTGAAGGGAAGCTACTGAACCAGCACAAGACACTGTATCCATTGGAAAACAGTCACACACTCTGGGTAGACACATGAATAAATTGACAGTAATGTTTGGGAGTAATCATCAACAAGAAATTAATCTTGGGAACTAAGAGTCAATGTGAGAAGAGGAACAGGTCCTGAACACCTAGGTGAACAATCTATCTACCAAGCTGAGATGCTATAGTAAAGGGATCTTCATGAGGGCTCAACAAAGGGAAACAGGACTGATTGACCTGTCATAATTAGGAGCTGTGAGTTAAAACATATATTCTCTACATGTTTCTCATGACCATTATACCCTAGCTTTGATTATGATTGTCCTGTCAATCAAGGACGCTTCATGTACTACCAGAAACAATTTATCAACTGATTAATTTTGATGTTCTGATTTTTTCCTTTTTCTTATGAAATTAGTTAGAAGAAAACATTCTCTGTGTAGAAGGGGCAGGAGTATATTTAGAAATCTATGAGGTGTAAAACAAAATATATCAATAATTTTTTTTCAATGCAGACTTGAATAAAATAAAGTTAGGCATGCACCAAACAGTCAATTTGAGAAGAAAGGAATTTGTTACAAAATTGGTAGTTATATTTTTGACTGCTTAAAAATACGTGAGTATATGCACATAAACTGCCTGATGGAAAATTACAATGCTATTATTTTTTAAGAATGATTTTAAAGTCATTGATCATTCTATATTCATCAACTGAATTATTTACTGTAATTAGAGAATGAAATTTAATTTAGCTATTACCACCAATATGCTTAAAAATAAAGGCAAAAGGTTCACTATGTCATTTGGGGGCATTGGTTCATTTGGAGATGCATCTATATGCCCCCTCCACTATAATTTGCTTTCATTTTCATTTCTTTAATAATTATTCCTGGAACACATTAGGATCAAATGAATTCATGTAAAATATATATTCATACTAATGGTTAAGAGTATGAAAGATAAGACTTGTAAACATCATGATATCTCTTTAATATTATCTTTATTAAAAATAATATTTTGTCCAGAGTTCTAAAATTGTTTTTAACAATACTTTAGAATCTGTCTTTGAGGAGGGGGCAGAGCCAAGATGGCAGAGTAGAAACAGCTCATCCAAGCCACTCTGTCCACAGATTCCCCCCAAACTATGTAAAAGGGGACTCTGAACAACTTATGGAGCCCCAGCACCCAGAGAATGACACAGAGAAGGCCACCTCCCACTGAGGACAGTCCAGCAGCCCTGCAGGAAGGACCAGTGCAGCCATCTGGGAGCCAGCTGCACGCAGTGCGCAGAGTGTAGGGAGCTGAGCCGAGCCGAGCCCAGGTCCGTGTGAGCCGAGGTTTTAGCCCCAGGGCGGCAGGGCCAGCAGCCGGCTGGAGAGACCCCAGAACACCAGCAGCTGTGGCGATTCCAGAATTATTAACATAGACATGCCTAGGACAAAGGAAGAGGTTAGTGCCCTATGGACTTTGGGACCAGTATTTGGGGAATGAGTCGGCTCCCTCCCCTGGGGGCTAGAAGCCACAGAGGAGACATGCCATTTTGTAGTTTTCAGAGGAAGTTCCAGCTCCTGGCCTGCAAACAGTAGGGAGATCCAGCGATCAGTCTTGGGGGGTAATCACTCTTGCTTTAACCTCCCTGGATCTGGATTGTGATCTAGGGTGGAAGTTGTGGGTGGGTTTACAGCTTGCCAGAAACGGAAGTTGCCCTCCCACACATTCGGGACCAAAATTCCTCTATCTGGCCTTAAAGCCATAGTGTGGCAACAAGCCCAAAAGTCAAGTAATTAAGTGGCAACATGCCAAGGCAAAGGAAACAGAAAGATGCAACCCTAGACTCCTATTTTGGGGGCATAGAGCGCGAAAAGGACTGTGAGGTCAGTAGTCCTGCTCCAAAAGCCCCAGGGGAAAATATGGGTGAGTTGCAGGCCATAGAGGACCTTAAGAAGGACTTTAAAAATCAAATAAGAGAAGTGGAGGAAAAATTAGAAAGAGAAATGAGAAGGATGCAGGAAAAGTATGAAATGAGGGTCAATAGCCTGACTGAGGAAAACAACACCTTAAAAAATAGACTGACTCAAATAGCAAAGGAGGCCCGAAAGGGCAATGAGGAGAAGAATGCCTTAAAAAGTCGAATTTGCCAGATGGAAAAAGAATCTCAAAAGTTCACTGAGGAGATTCATTCCTTCAGATTTAGACTGGAGCAAATGGAAGCTAATGACTTTATGAGAAATCAAGATGCTGTTAAGCAGATCCAAACAAATGAAAGAGTAGAAGGCAATGTGAAATACCTCATGGGAAAAACCACTGACCTGGAAAATAGATCCAGGAGAGACAATTTAAAAATTATTGGACTACCTGAAAGGCATGATCAAAGAAAGAACCTAGAAATCACCCTTCAAGAAATTCTCAAGGAAAAATGCCCTGATGTTTTAGATCCAGAGGGCAAAATAGAGGTTTAAAGAATCCACTGATCACCTCCTGAAAAAGACCCCAAAAAGAAAATTCCCAGGAATATTATAGCCAGGTTCCAGAATCCCCAAATCAAGGAGAAAATACTACAAACAGCAAGGAAGAAACAATTTCATTATTGTGGAAACACAATCAGAATAGCCCAGAACCTGGCAGCTTCTACACTGAGTGAATGAAGGGCATGGAATATGATATTCCAGAGGGCAAAAGATCTGGGAATCAACCCAAGGGTCACCTACCCAGCAAAACTGAGTATTTTGTTTCAGGGGAAAATATGGTCATTCACTGGAATAGAGGACTTTCAAGCATTCTTGAGGAAAAAAACAGAATTGAATAGAAAATTTGACATCCAGACACAAGAAGGAAGAGATGCCTGAGAAGGTAATCAGGGAAAAGAAATCAAAAGGAACTTATCAAAGTTGAACTATTTACATTCCTATATGGAAAAGCAATAACGGTGACTGAAGATATCTTTCTCACTATGAAAATAATGGAAGAAGGTTGTGTGGTCATATGAATACATATGTGAATGTGTGTGTGTATATGGTTACAGTTATATATGGATAGAGAGCGTAGTTTGAATCTGTTGGGAAGGGAGAATGTTAGGGTTCCAAGGTTCTCGAACCTACAAGAACATATTTACCTTTTCCCAGCTTCAGACGTCTACAGCTTCTAGACTTTCTAGAACTACCCACGCAGAACACCCTTCTGTTTAGGAGAACTATCTTTATTTGTCTCAGGACAGACACGCGAACTCAGCCAGATCTCTCCCCGAACTCCTCCCAGAACTCCCCGCCCCGTCAGGCAGCCTCCTTTTATCCAGCCTCCAGTTCCGGGTCTTTAGCACCGCCTTCCCCGCCACTGCGAGCCAATCGCGTACTGCCCCAAGAGTGAGGGGTGGTAACCCGCTGCCCCCATGGACATGTCAGATCATCGGGCTAAGAGGTTTCCGGTGTAACAGACCAGGAAGTCTCCTAACCAGGAAGTCTCTCTACTGCCACGTCGACACTTATGATTTTTTTGCTGACGGTCCTTTTGGCCTTCCGGTTTCCTCCTGTAGCCTGTTATTGATAGGCCAGGGACACTCCTGCCACTCCCAGGCTGTCGCGCTGCACCCCAGTTGGCTAAGGACTCTTCAGGAGAATACTCAAGGGATGAAATTATGAGGTGAGAGAGGAAAGTGGCAAGAGGAGATGGGGAGACACAGGGTAGGGTAAACTATCTCATGTAGAAGAAGCAAGGGGAAGTGGTTGCAAGGGAGGGGGAGATTAGGAAGGCAAAAAGGGCAAAACACCATTCTCATTGAATTTGGTTCAGGGAGAGAATGACATACATACTAAATGGGATATCTCAACCTGCAGCAGAATAGGGGGAAGGAGGATGAGAGGAGGGATGATTGATGGGAGGGCATCCTTGGGGGGAGGGGAGGTTGGAAGTACCCACTATAGAAGAGGGACAGGATCATGTAGGGAATGGACCAGGTGGGGGGTGTGATGAGTGGGAGGGAATTATAAGCAGCCTTATACAATATATCCACTATGATAATGTTTTGCATAGCTAGACATGTACAACATATACTGAATTACTTATCTCCCCAGTGGGAATGGGTGACAAGGGAGGAAGGAAATGGATCTGAAATTTGAGGTCTTAACATTAAATGTTTCAAATATATATAAATACTATTATTAATACTCTTTTGCTTGTAATTGGGAGATAAGATGTGCAGGCATTGGGACACAAAGATTCACCTTCCTCTAGTGGAAAAGTTGTAGGGGGTATGGGAGAAGGTATGGGAGAGAGCAGATTAGAGGAAGTGATATCTTGTGGGACTGCTATTCTGGGAGTTTGGGTAGGGGAATAACGGGGGGAAAATGATTGTAACTCAAAATCTGGTGGAAATGAATGATGTGAACAGAAGTTAATAAAGCATTTGTTTAAAAAACATATACATATAAAAAAGAATCTGTCTTTGATCTCCTATATTTAAAATGAAGTTAGTATGATTTTCTTAACCCAAAGTACTTGAGATTGTTAATTATCCTATATCAAATTGTAGGTCAAAACATGATTTCATATACTTACTCTCTATAGAATAAAAAGTTTAGAAAGCTTTGATATATAAACTAAGGTTTTAAGATTAAATATTTTAAAATAACATGTGTGATGACTCTCTTGTTGTTAAATCATGTCCAACTCTTTGTGACCCCATTTGGGGTTTTCTTGGTAGAGATACTGGAGTGTTTTGCCATTTCATTCTACAGTTCATTTAACAGATGACAAAACTGAGGCAAACAGGGTTAAGCGACTTGCTCGGGGTCACACAGCTAATAAGTAGCTCAGGTCAAATTTGAACTCAGGTCTTCTTAACATGAAGCCTGATGCTCCATCCATCACACCACCTAGCTGCCCCATATACTTTTAAATAATTTCATGATCTATATTTCTATTTCATATTAAGTCACAGGAGAACCATCACAAACTCTAAGCAAAGGAGCAAAATTGCAACTACTATTCTTTCTAATTTCAATTCCACAGGACAAGACACCCCTCTCAAAATAGGCACATCACTTTTAATCTCATTATTTTGTACAGCGCTGTCCCCAGGGACCACACCACTCCAATACTATTCAATGTGTTTTCTTGGCAAGAATACTGAAGTAGTGTGCCATTTCCTTCTCCATTGTTTTAAGAATAAGGGTAAGAGGATTGTAATGGTAAGGGAATTTAAAGATCTTCCCTGCCCCTTAATGGACCTCAGGTAGAACACAATAGGAAGGGCTTGATTGGTGGGAATCTTGTTTTTCAGCAAGGCCCACACCTTTTGTTAGTTTGTAATCAGGCAGTGGGTCACAACTTTGTGATGTCCTCTCTCCCATACTTTTCCTTTGGAGCCTCCCAAACACTGACCTAGCTCTGGCAATGCATGATTCTCAATATCAATGGGTACACCCCTGGAAATTATACTACCAAGATAAGTGAACGTATCCACAGCTTTCAAAAGCTATCCATTTGCTGTATGTAACCAATAGTTCCATGTATGGATGGTATGGTGGTGGCTGATGAAGCTCCTGTGTTTTCTTGGTGTTAATTGTTAGGTCAAAATTAGCACAAGCAGCAGAGCATTGATGGACACTTAGCTACATCTCAGCTTCAGAGGCTGCATTGAGTACATAATCATCTGCAAATAGAAAATCATGCACCAACATTCCCTATACTTTGCTCTTGGCTTATAGAATTTACTATCAGTGTAGTAGCTGACCTTGATGCTGTGTTCATCATCATTCAAAGCATTTGATAACTGGTTGAAAACAATCATGCTCGAAAGCATGAGAGCAAACATACAACCTTGTTTTGCTCCATTGGTGACTAGACAAGCATAAGAATATTTCCATTATCTAGAACCCAGTCAAGCACACTGTCACGAAAGTGATGTACAAGGCTGATGAACTTCTTCAGGCAACCAAATTTTGACATAATTCTCTATAAGTACTGATGATTGACAGTATCAAAGACCTTGGTCAGATCTACAAACAACGGGCCTTTGTTCTTCTCCTAGCATTTCTCCTGGAGTTTTCAGGCAGCAAATATCATATTAATCATTCTTCAGCTGTTTCTGAAGCCACACTAACTCTTAGGAAGATCATCTTCCAGGTGAAGTATCAGCCTATTTAAAAGGACTCTAGAAGAAGTCTTTTCAGCAATGGCTGAGAGAGACCCTGGATCCTAAGATCCAGCTAGGTGGCACAGTGCATAGAACACCAGAGCTGGGGTCAGGAAGACTCCTTTTCCTAAGTTCAAATCTGACCTCTGATACTTACTAGCTGTTTGGCCCAGGAAAGTTACCTAACCCTGTTTGCCTCAGTTCCTCATGTGTAAAATGAGCTGGAGAAAGAAATGGCAAACCACTCCAATAGCTTTGTCAATTAAAAGAAGAAAAACCAAAACTGAACAAGAAGTTGCTGTGAGGTCTATCCAGGCCCAGTGTTGTCTCCACTAAGCCACCTAGCTGACTCTTTTAATCTCGTCATCATGCTTCTAATACCTTCAGCCTCCTTTCCCCTTTCTTTAGAGGCCTAGAGGGTGGAATACTAAACTCCTCCCAATTTCTTCCTTTACAAAGTGTACAGATTAAACTTTGAGCTCACTCTACTTTGAAATACTTTTCTGCCCGTTTTCAACTTCATGGAAATACATGCACCCAAACCACAAACTCCGACAGTACTTCCCTTTCCTGTCTCCTTTTTCACATTGTCTTCCCTTATTACGTTCTAAGCTACTTGAGGGCAGGACCTATCTTCTTATTTGTATCCCCAGTCCTTAGTACCATGTCTGACACATAGCATTCAGTAAATGTTTATTAAATTATTGAAATCATTAAAATAGACATAATTTCATTCCAGAATACCTGAACTTTTCCAAATCTTGCATCTACCCTTTCTACCTTCTCAGACTAAGATTTCCCTTAATCCCTTTTGTCAATCTCTTAATAAAATTTTCTCCAAGAAAAAGTTTTAGCATCAGTTCACACTAAAATGTAAAGGACAAATAAAACTTAAAATGTAACCTTGTTGAATGTTGCCAGTGATCAAAGATTTAAATTGATGGAATTTAATTCTAATGACCAAATCTGAGATAGTAGACAACAGAAGACAGAGGAAAATTTCAGAATGAGAAAAGGCCCACCACCACACTCCCAAAATCATAACATCTATATAGGTAATCTAGTTCATTCACATTTAGAGAAGCAGAGTTTCACTTCCCTACTTGTTTTCTTCACCCTTCTCATATTTATTCTAATATTTCTTTTGGATAGAAATTTCCCTTAGCTCTAACTGAGACGCTTGACTCTCAATATCAATGTATAACTCTACCTTCAGAGATCTAACTTACCTGTATATTGTATATAACGGTGGTGCCATTATTAAAAATGGAAGGAAATGAGCAACATCTATATGTCTGCATATTGTGTCTACAATTATGCACATTTCTAATTATCTCGTATGTAACTGTTTCAGATATTTGATGAGATGTACATTGTTTAAATCTTTAGCTCCAAAAAGAAGGGAGCAAGTAAATGTCTTTCTTTTTGTACAGCAAACAGTCCTGGCACCACATGGAGGTAGACACTTCAAAAATATTTTTGATGATGAGTTGAATGGGAGTATATTTTATAACAAGGATATTTTGTGTTTATAATATTGAAGTCATGATTTTCCTGTAATTTCCTGTGTGGGTGATATTTATGGGCATATTCTTTTTAATATAATGATTGTGCCTTTCAAGATTTGTCTGAGTCCTAATCTTCTTCTCCTGTCCTCATTTAGTGGTGGTACTCATAATGACAATGATTAGCTAGGATTCTAAGAGCAGATTCCTGATACCTATAAAAATAAAGCCCTCCATGTGGGGAACTGCACTGTGAAACAGAAAATATAGCCTCAAGTTGAAAAGAGTAAAAATGTAGCACTTAAAAGTCCCTTTCGCCTTCTCAAAGGGCTGTAGGAGGTTTCTTTGTAGAAATTGTATAGCTTTTCAAACAGGGTTTTTTTCCTTTTTAAAAGGCAATTTTTTTCTCCAGAGTATTGGGACTTTGTCCTTGTATTCCTTTATGTAGAAAGCTGTTTAAAATAGTAACAGTTATCTAAGCCTTTGAAAGTTGTATATAGTGTTATTTCCCACAGAACTTAGAGAAATATATTCTCCTGAGAGGCAGCCTGGAATAGTGGATAAAGAGCCTGACTCACAGCGAAAACCTTGGTTCCAATCCTGCCTCTGAAATATATTGGCTGCAAGATCCTGGCAAAGAGTCACCTAACTTGTCAGTACCCCCAGGAAATCTTCTAAAGCCATACGATGTGTCACAGGTGTTTGCCCACATTTGTAAAGTGAATTAATTAAATCAGTCACACAGATGATGTATGTTTGTGCCTATGTATTTGAATATAAAGGGGATTTATTACATACAGAGATACAGACTGAAATAGAGATGCAGATAGAGGTATTGGAAAGTAAGCATATTTTTTCCCCCTCATTTGATTGTAAGGCCTTTGGTTCATAGAACAAAGGTTAAAGGTCATTCTCTGACAGAAAAATTCCAGTGCTAGATCAGCTACTTAATAGTACTAAAAAGAAAACACTTTTTTTCTTGTCACACCTGCTTTGCATTTATATTTCTAGCTCTACCACTATTTTTTGGACAAAATATTAGCAAAAAATGAAACATGCTAAGGAGGATTTTGTATATTTCTAAACTTTTATTTTAGTTTTGGTATATATTAATGAACATAAACATGCATACATACATATATAACTACACGAATACACACATATAGTTGAAAGTTGTGGACATTCTGGGGGTGGTCAAGATGACAGAGTAAATGCAGGAACTTGCTTAAGATCTCTCCTAAACCCCTCCAAATACCTGTAAAAATGACTTTAAAAATTCTGGAGCTAAAGAAACAAAAAAAATGACAGAGTAAATATCATATCCAGCCTAAGATAGTCTGGGAGGTTGACAGGAAGGTTATATCATACCAGACAGGGCAAGCCTCAGGGGACTGAATCACTGGCAGCTATGGTGGTTTCCAGACTTCTTAACCCACAAACAACAAGAAGAGTGAGGAGGGTCAGTAGGGGAACTTGGTTGGAACTGGGTAAAAGAGGAGCACACATATGGTCCTGTCCCTGTCCTGGGGTGGTAGAGGTGGTAGCAGCAGGAACAGCGACTGCTTCTGAAGCTCTGTGCCCATAGCCAGTGGGGGATGGACAGGCTCTTTTAAAATCCCTGAAGCCTGAGACAGTTTACCCACACCCACACCCAGTAGAAGCAGAGTTCTTCCATGACAGGGAGTTAGAAAATCAAGTATATTGATGAATAAACAGTGTAAAAAAAAAAGTCAGGCCATAGGATCTTATTTTGGAGACAAAGAATATTAAAACATACAACCAGAAGACAACAAAGTCAAAGCTTCTAAATCAAAAGCCTCCAAGAAAAAATATGATTTTTTACATATTTATACATGTATTTACTTTTCAAACATGCTGCTACTGCTTTACTATGTTTCATAACAGAACACCTATACCATAATTAAAAGTTCCCATGCCCCAGCTTTATAAAAATTTTTTAATTAACTAATTTTTAGTTTTTGCTATTACTCTGTCATTGTAACCACCCCCAGAATGTCCACAACTTTCAACTATGTGTGTGTAT
Organism: Gymnobelideus leadbeateri; assembly: GCA_011680675.1. Lineage (NCBI taxonomy): Eukaryota > Metazoa > Chordata > Mammalia > Diprotodontia > Petauridae > Gymnobelideus > Gymnobelideus leadbeateri. The sequence goes on from WOXC01010154.1 coordinate 270,805, forward strand.
TCATGTAGTTTTATATGTCTATGTATGCATGTTATGTTCATTAAAACATACCAAAACTAAAAAAAAAAGTTTAGAAATATACAAAATCCTCCCCACCCTTAGCATGGTTCATTTTTTGCTAATATTTAGTCCAAAAAACAGGCCACAGGAGAGCTCAAAAAGGATTTTGAAAACTGAGTAAAATAAGTAGAGTCAAAATTGGAAAGAGAAATAAGATTGATGCAAGAAAATCATGAAAAACAAGTCAACTGCTTGCTAAAGGAGACACCCCCCCCCAAAATTAAGAAAATAACACCTTAAAATAGACTAACCAAAATGGCAAAAGAGGTTCAAAAAGTCAATGAGGAGAAGAATACCTTAAAAAGAGTACTGATCAAATGGAAAAAGGAGACCCTAAAGCTCATTGAAGATCATAATTCCTTTAAAATTAGAATGGAGCAAATAGAAGCTTATGCCTTTATGAGAAATCAAGAATTTATAAAACAGAAGAAAAAGAATGAAAACAAAGAAGACAGTGTGAAATATCTCATAGGAAAATCTACTGACCCAGGAGAGAGAATTTGAAAATTATTGGACTACCTGAAAACCATTTTCAAAAAAAGAGCCCAGACATCATCTTTCAAGAAATTATCAAGGGAACAATTTTCCCTGATATCCTGGAAACAGAGGGTAAAATAGACATCGAAAAAAACAATCCACTGATCACTTCCCGAAAGAGATCTCAAAAGGAAAACACTTAGGAAAATTGTAAACAAATTCCAAAATTCTCAGGTCAAGGAGAAAACATTGCAAGCAGCCAGAAAGAAACAATTCAAGTACTGGAAACACAATCAGGATAACACAAGACCTAGTAGCTTCTAAATTAAGGGATTGAAGGACTTGGAATATGATATTCTGAGGTCAACAGAGCTAGGACTAAAACCATGAATTACCCATCAAAACTAAGTATAATATTTCAGGGGAAAAATGAACATTCAACGAAATAGAGGACTTTCAAACATTCTTGGTGTAAAGACCAAAACTGAATAGAAAATTTGACTTTCCAGTACAAGAATCAAGAGAAGCATGAAAAGGTAAATAGGAAAAAGAAATAATAAGGGACTTAATAAAGTTGAACTATTTATATTCCTACATGAAATGATGACATTTGTAAATCACAAGATCTTTCTCAGTATTAGGGTATTTGGAGGAAACAGATAGATATGTAGCTAGGTACATAGGTAGGTAGGTAGCTAGGTAGATGGATAGATAGATAGATAGATAGATAGATAGATAGATAGATAGATACTTAGATGGCACAGAGTGAGTTGAATACAAAGGGATGGTATCTATAAAATAAAATTAAGGGGTGAGAGAAGAATATATTGGAAGAAAGAAAAAGGGAGAGATAGAATAGGGGTAAATTATCTCACCTAAAAGAGGCAAGAAAAAAGTTTCACAGTGGAAGGGAAGATGTGATTGGTGCAAGGGAACAAGTGAACCTTATTATCATCAGATTTTTTAAAGAGGGAATGAAGTACACACTCAACTGGATATCTTACCCTACAGCAAAATAAGAAGAGAGGGTAGATTGGGGAAGGGGCTAGTCAGAAGCAAATATCTTGGAAAAAGGACAGGGTCAAAGGAGAAAATAGAATAGGTTTAGGGGTGGAATAGGATGGAGGGAAATATAGTTAGTCTTTTACAACATGACCATTTTAGAAGTGTTTTGCATAACCACATGTGTATAAGCAATATTGAATTGCTTGCCTTCTCAATGAGGGTGGGTGGAGAGGGAAGAAGGGAGAGAATTTGGCTCTCAAAGTTTTAAAAACAAATGTAAAAAAATTTTTTAAATGGATTTTTACATTCAACTGGGAAATAAGGTATACAAGAAATGGGATATAGAAATCTATCCTGCCCTACAAGGAAGTAAGGGGAAAGAAGATAAGAGAGGGTAAGATAGAAGGGAGGACAGACTGGGGGAAGGGGAAATCAGAATGCATGCCATCTTAGGATGGGGGGAGAGGAGAGATCGGGAGAAAATTTAGAACTCAAAATCTTGTGGAAAGTAGTATTGAAAACTAAAAATTAATTACTTAAAATTAAAAAAGAAAGCTATGGCATGGGAACTCTACTTCTAATTATGGTATAGGTGCTCTGTTATGAAACAGAGTAAAATAGCAGCATGTCTGAAAAGGAAATTCTATTTTAAATACAGAGGATTTCTTATGTTGACTTTTTTAAGTCCTATAGGCAAACAGTGACAACCATTTAAAAATATGTTCAAAGACACTTTTCTCATATTATAATTTACTATCTATATATTGGTAGACAATGACTAAGGCTACGGGAATTGTAACAAAACATTAAGAAAGTATTAAATTATACGTTGAAGATAATTTTATGTTTGCCTTTATGCAAATATATAAACGTGCATAGGAATTTTTCTCCCAAGATATATAATGTCTTTGAGTATAAGATAAGATAGGATAGGATATGACTGATATAACTGACATGATACGCTTTTCTTGCTGTTTTTCAGTCATGCCTAAATATTCATGACACCATTTCGGGTTTTCCTGACAAAGATACTGAAGTTATCTTGCCATTTCCTTCTCCAGAATATTTTACAGATAAGGAAACTAAGGCAAACAGGATTAAGTGACTTGTCCAGGGTCATACAGAGATTAACTGTCTGAGGCTGGATTTAAACTCAGTTCTTCCTGACTCCAGCTTAGCTTTATATCCAGTATGCCTCCTACCTGCCTCTTATGAGATGATATAATAAATACCATTACATAGTGGAATAGAATACATCACAGTACTAAGCAATATAACATAATACATGATAATGTATATTTTAGTATAATCTGGACTTATGATTTTATTATTTTCAGGACTTATTTTGTTGATATTTTTATATAATATTAAGCAAGGTCTAAAACAGGAATATGTGTGTGTGTGTGTGTATGTGTGTGTGTGCCAAAGATATTTACCATTGTCAATAAGGATATATTGCATAGTGTCCAAATAGATTAGATTCCCTATTAATGGGGAGGCCCTACAGATGTTTGCATGTAGCCATAAAATTGCATTTAAGTAAGGCAGAACTGTGCGAAATAATCGACCTTCCTCTCTCTTCCAGAGTCATCAGAATCCAGTGGCAAGATGAAATCAAGATGACTGGGGATGGCTCAGGATACAGTGGATGACCTTGATATCTTCAATGTCTAACCAAGCTCTAAGCACTCCACAGCACCTACTTCTGCTGTCTTGATAGCTATTGGAACAAAATGTTCTTATCTGTCCATTCTTCCAGAAGAAGTCTTCATGTGCTTAAGTTAGACAATCTAATAACTCACCAAAGGGTTTAGGGCACCTCTCTTACCCTCAACTTTCTTTTGCCTCTCTGTGGAAATGGTTTTCCATGGTGTAGTCATTGCTCATGGTACTGCTTCTCGGAGTGAGAGTTGTGTGAATCAGATGGGCACCAAAAGTGGAAAGCAGATCTGAAAAGAGCTCAACAGCCCTCATACCATAGGTTCTAGTCATCCTTGAACACAATGTATACCCAATCTGGCATATAGTAGGCTTTATACAAATGCTAACTATTATTATGGTTATTCTTGTATCCTTTGCATCGCTGTAATATCCACTATTGAGTCATATGACTTCATTATTTTTGACCAAAATAAAATTCAGCATCTAAAAAAGATGAAGATCATCTGTGAAATTATGAACTTTTACTATATTGTTGAATTGGTGTGTTAGTACTTCATTTTCTTTCCTTTTTTTCTTTTTTGTAGGGGGAGAGCAGAGCAATTGGGGTAAAGTAAGTGTGTCAAGTGTCTGAGGCCAGATTTGAACTCAGGTCCTCCAAGCTCCAGGGCCTGTGTTCTATTCACAGTAACACTTAGTTGCCACTTCTCTTTCATTTTCAAAGAGGACAGTGACATTAGGGAAATGACGACATGACTTGCAGTTGACTTTGATTTGAGAAAGGGATGGCTGCTCAAGGTCACCAGCCTCAATTTCTACTCCAGAGCCATCTGAGGCCAGTGACCAGATATTCATCAGGATGACTGTAGGTGGCCCAGGATGCAGTGGGAGATCCTGGCCCTTTTAGGCTAAGGTTTTTCAGGTTTATACTTTGAATGAGGTAATGCCCATTCAGTGAATAGGCCTATTAAACAAGTGAGTCAAGGAATATCTCCTTTAATTTAAAAAAAATCAAACTGAGAGGGGAAGACCCACAGGGTTGATGGTCAAAAGAGAAACAGTTACAATTGACATTTACTCTAAGCCAGGAGGGACCTAAAATATAGATATTAAGAAATGCCTGGGCAGGGACCCATCATGGACAATCTATGGATGGTTTACAACACTTTATATAGTTTAACTCATCTGATCGTCCTAATAAACCTGGGAGGTAAGTATTATCGGTATTTACATTTTTTTCAAATGCTTTATTAATGTCTGGTTTACATCATTCAGTTCCATCAGATTTTGAGTTACAATATTTCCCCCATTTTTCCCATACTCACCATCCCAGAATAGCAGTCCCATAGGATATCCCCTCATCCAATCTGCTCTCTCCCATCTCTTCTCCCATACCCCCTTTGACTTTTCCAGTAGGGCAAGGTGAATATACATACCCCAATGCCTGCATATCTTATCTCCCAATTATATGCAAAAGAGTATTAATCATAGTATTTATATATTTTTTAAAAATTTTATTTTAAAAGGAAGATAAGCAACTCAGTATATACTGTACATGTGTAGCTATGCAAAACATTACCATAGTAGATATATTGTAAGAGACTGACTGTATTTCCCTCCCTCCTATCCCACCTCCCACCTGGTCCACTCCCCACTTTCGTCCTGCCCTTTTTTTAAAAGTGGGTGCTTCCAACTCCCCCCGCCCCGCTACCTGCCCTCCCTTCCATTGTAACCTTCTCTCATCCCCTTCTCCCATAATCTACTGTAGGGTGAGAAATCCTATTTAGTATGTATGTCATTCTCTCCCTGATCCAAATTCAATCAGAATAAGGTTTTGCCTTTTTGCCTTCCTGTTCTACCCCTCCCTTGTAAACATTTTCCCTTGCTTCTTCTATATGAGATAGTTCACAAAATTCTGTCTCTTCCCTTCTCCTCTCATTATATTCCTCTCTCACCTCTTAATTTCACCTTTTAAGTATGATCCTGTGCCCTCTATCTATATATACATGAAAGCATATATATACACATTCACATATGTATTCATATGCCCATATAGTCTTCTTCAACTATTTACATACTGAGAAATGTTTCATCAGTTATAGTAATCATTTTTCCCTGTACGAATGTAAATGGTTCAACTTTGATAAGTTGCTTATGATTTATTTCCTCTGTTAACCTTCTCATGCATGTCTTGCTTCTTCTATCTGAATGTCAAATTTTCTATTCAACTCTAGTTTTTTTCCTCAAGAATGCTTAAAACTGGGGGCGGCTAGGTGGCGCAGTGAGTAGAGTGTCGGCCCTGGAGTCAGAAGGACCTGAGTTCAGATCCGACCTCAGACACTTAACACACACAAACAAAAACCTAGCCATGTGACCTTGGGCAAGTTACTTAACCCCAATTGCCCTCCAAAAAAGCAAAAAAAAAAAAAAAGAATGCTTAAAAGTCCTCTATTCCAATGAATGACCATATTTTCCCCTGAAACATGATACTCAGTTTTGTTGAGTAGGTGATTCTTGGTTTTAATCCCAGATCCTTTGCCCTCTTGAATATCATATTCCATGCCCTTCAGTCCCTCAGTGTAGAAGCTGCCAGAACCTGTGCTATCCTGATTGTGTTTCCACAATATTGAAATTGGTTCTTCCTGGCTGCTTGTAATATTGTCTCCTTGATCTGGGAATTCTAGAACCTGGCTCCAATATTCCTAGGAATTTTCTTTTTGGGACCTTTTTTCAGGAGATTATCAGTGGATTCTTTCAACCTCTATTTTGACCTCTGGGTCTAAAACATCAGAACAATTTTCCTTGAGAATTTCTTGAAGGATGATTTCTAGGTTCTTTCTTTGATCATGGATTTCAGGTAGTCCAATAATTTTTAGATTGTCTCTCCTGGATCTATTTTCCATGTCAGTGGTTTTTCTCATGAGATATTTCACATTGCCTTCTATTTTTTCATTTGTTTGGATCTGCTTAATAGCATCTTGATTTCTCATAAAATCACTAGCTTCCATTTGCTCCAGTCTAATTCTGAAGAAATGATTCTTCTCAGTGAGCTTTTGAGATTCTTTTTCCATCTGACAAATTTGGCTTTTTAAGGCATTTTTCTCCTCATTGCCTTTTTGAGCCTCTTTTGACATTTGAGTTAGTCTATTTTTAAGGTGTTATTTTCCTCAGTCAGACTGTTGACTGTCATTTCATACTTTTCTTGCATCTTTCTCATTTCTCTTCCCAATTTCCCCCCCACTTGTCTTATCTGCTTCTTAAGGTCCTCTATGGCCTGTAACCAGCTTGTATTTTCATCTGGGACTTTTGGTGCAGGATTTCTGACCTCCCAGTCCTCCTCCTGTTCCATGCTTTGATTATCTTTTAACCCCAAATAGGAGGCTAATGTTGAATTTTTCTGTTTATTTTGTTTCCTTTGCCTAAGCATGTTGCCACTCAATTACATGACTTTTGGTCTTGTTGCCACAGGAGAACTCTGCCACAAGCCAAGTGATCTCTGTCCCAAATACTGGGGTTTTTCCAACTGCCTGAGGTATTAGTTGGGTGGCCTCTCTGAAGCCTCCACAAGCTCTGGCAAGCTGGTCACACACCCCAAGACCTCCACCCCAGACCACAATCCTGATCCAAGAAGAGTAAAGCAAGAGTGATTACCCCCCAGACTGATAGCCGGATCCCCCTACAGTCCACAGGCCAGGAGCTGAAGCTGAAATATGGCAATGTGCCATTAGCTGCACTGGCTCCTCAGAGGCTTCTCACCCCTAGGGGAAAGAGGCAGATGTGCTCTCCCAACCAGTCCCAAAGTCCATAAGGCACTGACCTCTCACTTTGTCCTAGACATCTATGTGTTGATAATTATGGAAATTCTACAGCTACTGGTATTCTGGGGTCCCTCTAGCTGACTGCTGGTCCTGGGAATAAAACCTCTGACTCACTGAGGCCTGGGCTTGGCTCCCAGAGTGCTATGTTGGGTGCTCCCTGCAGGGCTGCTGGGCTATCCTCAGTGGGAAGTTAGCTTCTCTGTGTCATTTTGTGGGTTCTGGAGCTCCAGAGGTCATTCATAATCCCCCTTTTACATAATTTTGAAGTGGTATGGGCTGGAGCTCTGTGGAAGTCCTGTTTCTACTCCGCCATCTTGACTCCGCCCCCTACTATACCTCTTTTTCAATAAGAACAATAAAATTCCTTTAAAATTCTCAAATTGGAGGACAGAGACAAAATGGCAGAGAAAAAGCCAGGAATCACCTGAGGTCTTTCCCAAACCTGAAAACAAAATCTATAGTAGCAGAAACACAAAAGGACAGGGTGAAACAATTTTCCAGCCCAAGACAATTTAGAAGCTTTTCATTAAAGGTATGTTGGACTAGAGTCAGAATGGACGGCAGTCCAGTGCACAGACTAGCAAACTGTCAGTAGGCCTTGGGGGTTACTGAATCAGTGGCTGAAAAGGCAGTTACCAGATCTCTTAGGCCACAGATGGTAAGATGGTTAGACAACCAGTCACAAGGAGATTGCAAGATTTGATAGGGACCAGGTGCAGGACTGTGTTGCATTACAAATGGTTGTATCTGGGTCACAATCTTGGGTCTCAGTCCAGGGTGAGGAAGAATACTAGCACACCAGAGCTTGTGGCAACAGGGGAGTGGGAACTCTGATCAGAGTTTCAGGGAATAAAGGAGTACTTATGATTGCTCAAAGACCAGAGCACAGGCCAGGAGAATAGAAAATACACATCATACCACCTTGGAAGAACCAAAACCTTACAGCTCCCCAAAATTATCTTTGAAAATGGGCAGATTGAGGAGGAACAGGGTGAAAGGAGAAAGATAGTAGGATAAATGTGGAAAATAGGATGGAGGGAGATACATAGTTGGCAATCATTTATATAAAAATAAACTAGAGCAAATTTCTCTGATAAAGACCAAATTTCTTAAATATCTAGAGACCTGAGTCAAATTTATATAAATGGGCAATTCACCAATTTATAAATGGTCAAAAGATATGAACAGGTAGTTTTCATATATCAAAGGTATCTGTAGTCATATGAAAAATGCTCTAAATCACTATTGATTAGAAAAATGGTCATTAAAACAACTCTCAGCTACCAACTCTCACCTCTCAGATTGTCTATAATAACAGAAAGGAAAATGACACATATTGGAGGGGCTGTGGGAAAATTAAGATGCCATTATACTGTTGGTGAAGTTGTATACTGATACAACCATTTGTGGAACAATTTAGAACTACACCCGAGGAAATATAAAAGCACGCATATCCTTTGACAAAGCAAAACCACTACTACGTCTGTATCCCAAAGAGATTAAAACATATAAAGGAAAATTATATATATATATATATATATATATATATATATATATATATGCATACATACATACACCCACAAACAAGCATATTCACAACAGCTCTTTAGTGTTGGCAAAGAATTAAAAATTAAACTGATATCTATCAATTGGGGAATGGCTGAACAAGTTTTTATATATGACTATGATATCATGCTATATGAAATGATGAGCAAGATGCTCTCAGAAAAACCAGGAAAGACATTCATGAACTTATTCAAAGTGAAATGAGCTGAATCAGGAAACATTTTAGATAGTAACAGTAACATTGCATGATGACCAACTGTGAATGACAGCTTTTCTCAGCAGAACAATGATCCAAGACAATTCTGAAAAAGAAAAAAAATATGACAAAAATGGTATTTATCTCCAGAGAAAAGACCTGAAGGGTTTAAATGTAGATCATCATTTTTTTCTTTTCTTTCTCAATTTCTCTTTTTATTTGACTGTTTTATTTCATGACATGACTAACATGGAAAGATGTTTTCCCTGACTTCACAGTATAACATATGGAATTGCTTGTCTTCTTAATGGGGGTGAGGGGAAGGTGAGAATTTGGAGCTCAATTAAAATATTTTTTAAATTGTTACTGCATATAACTGGGAAAAAATAAAATATTAAATAAAACAAGGAAAATGTTAATTTTAGGTCATAGATAATTAGGGAGATCTAATATTTTTGAAATTACACTGCTTGACACATTAAAAATCAGTGAACACAAAATTTTAGGAAAATCATGTGACTCAGAAGGATTCAATATTGAATAAGGAAAAAAGAACAAGTTCCCTGTGTTTTTTTACCTATCCTACTTTGCTAATCAAATTCCTTATTATTATTATTTTTTACCAATACCAAATTCTATTGAGAATTTTAGCAGTAGTTTGAGATATGTCATAGCTATACTCCCTCTATTCATATTTCTTTAGATCATTTTGTTTAAGATTTTTGACCTTTTTTGTCTCCATATTATTTTATTATAATTTTTCTATTTATCTGAAATAATATTTTGGTAGTTTGATTGTAGTGTTATTAAATAAGTAAATCAACATAGATCAAATTATTTTTATGTTCCATTGACAGGTCCTAACAATGAACAATTATTTTTTTCCAATTGTCTATCCCCGTTCAATAATTATTGGGTGTATAGCATATTTATATTTTTTTCAAACTCTAGTCAGGTATATTTTTATTTATATTTCAATTCAACTCATCTAGGATTGAAAGAATGACATTGAAGTTCCCCACTATTATAGTTTTATTAAATATATTTCTTATTTCATTTAGTTTGTCTTTAAGTATTTCAATGCTTTATTGCTATGCCTGTTTAGATGAGAAGCATGTTCATTCCTCTATCCATTTCACATTTTCTATACTTCTACTTTCATTTCCAGATTATGTGTAAGTATAAATTCCTCAATTCTTCTGCACATTATAACTTAGTGTATTTCCCACCACTTCCTTTTCTTTCCCCTTAAAACATGATCAAAGCATGAAAAAATGATTTGTATAAATTGTCTCATTTGACCACCTCTATAATCCCTTACGACATTAGTATTTTGAAAGAATTATTTTAGCACTTCTTCCCTCCTCCCTTAGACTGTAAACAATCCATCCTTATAAAGTTGCTTGTGATTGCTTGTTTGTATTACTTTTTCTTTTGCTTATTCTTATATCTAGTAGTTCTGGACTTTGGCAATGACATTCTTTGTTTTTGTTTTTAGTTCGAACTTTGTTTCAGGAGATAATCCTTGAATTATCTACATTTTCACATTTTGAAAAATAATCAAATATATTTGGACAAATCTTTTATAATAATTTCTCAAAACACATTATCTGGTTTATTTATTTGGTCGTTGATTTCTGATAATAAATATATTCATTTCCAATGATATTGTTCTCTCCATCTTAGCTACAAATAGGAATTGAAATATTCAAAATCGTGTCATAACCTAAAGTAAAATAACCCTTTCTTTGTTCAATGAATTTGAAATTCCTGCATTTATTTATATTTTATAATTACTACTTTCCCAATGCCTTTTGACTCCAAACATACCATTTATTTCTTACTGTGATCTCCAATACCTCTACCCCTCAGCTCTTTCCAATGCCAGAAACCTTGCACTAGCTACATTATCTTCCCTTCCCCATCTTGTCTTTTGTCAAAAAAGTTCAACTCTACACTCTCCTCTAGATTTAAATGGGTTTCTCCCTTGTACTACAGGGGACCATGCCTGACAAAATCTCAGCATTGTGTTAATGTTGTTATATGCATTCTTCACTTCAATTAAAAACTGCTGAATGTAACTGCGGAAAGTAATCAAACCATGCTGATTGTGTCCACCACAAATCTGTTGTATAATTTCAACTAGCTCTTATTTCAGCAGGGCAATGATGTCATATTTCCTAAATCACTCTTCAAGTCACCACAGCATCTATTTTAATCATTTTCATCCCTGCACAAGCCTCCTTAGCACCTTTTCTTCCACATAAAATGCAACTGATCACCAACTCAGGGAAATAAGACAATTTATAACTTTATAAGTTACCAAGTCTGAAGGATTCCAACTCCACATGGGTAAATTCTGACAATACATCCTGAGGTCTCCAGCAATTTTTGAGTCATCTGTGAGTCAAATAATTTCGGAGGATAGATTGCTTGGATTTTCAGGAAAAAAAAAATTAACCTAATCCACATAGTAAGAGAGAGGTGAAACCTACTGTGACTTAATAATTCCAGCTGTCAAATGAAACACAGTCAATTGTGCAAGGGGCTGAATATTTGTAAACCTGCTGGGAAAATATAAAGGGACTTTAAAAATTGACTTCAGATCTTGGGATTTGTAGTTCAGAAAGACAAGGATTACCTCTTAGTCCTGGGAACAACTGGAATTTTCATGTTCTTTGAGCCATAAGGCAGACTTGAATTATTCCTCGGAGGTTTTTAATGGATTTGCACAATCTGGAAGAAAACACTTTGAGAAGAAAGAGCAAAGGCTACCTGAGTTGAGCAGCCACAAAAGCTGGAGAGATATTGTTTCTCTCAGCCTTGTCTAGGATTTAATGAATCTGTTTTTGACATAATCACTGGCACAGGGGCAGAAGCTGACAAGAAAAATTGGGAGGACAGCTAAGCTGAGACAGAGAAGAGAGACAATGGACTCAGCCTTCCAGCATTCTACAGACATCTTGGAACACACAAAGTTCGCAATGTTCTAGAAAGGTGAAGAACAAGATGTGAGAAAAGTGCATCAGATTCAACAAAATTAAAATATCTTTCTTACCATTTGAGACAGAAATTTTGACTTATTGATCCAGATTAAAATGGTTTGAGATGTAGGAGAGAGAACTTAAACAATGAGTGTAGATGGCTTCTTCTAGAAGTTTGGCTGTGAAAGGAAAGAAAGATGCAGAATGATAACTTGTGAGTTTTATCACTAGATTCTAGAGAGAAGTGGAAACCTTATTCTCATTGAATTTGGATCAGGGAGAGAATGGCATACATACTAAATGGGATATCTCACCATACAGGAGATTGGGGGTGGGGTGGGGAGGGAAGATGATGGAAGAGAGGGCAGGCTGGGTGGGGGGAGGGAATTTGGAAGCACACATTTTTGAAAAGGGTCAGGATCATAGTGGGGAGTGGACCAGGTGGGAGGTGGGATAAGAGGGAGAGAAATATAGTCAGTCTTTTACAATACATCTACTATGGTAATGTTTTGCATAGCTACACATGTACAACATATACTGAATTGCTTATCTTTCCAGTAAGGGTGGGTGACAAGGGAGAAAGGGAATGAATTTGGAATTCAAAGTTTTAAAATATATAAATACTATTATTAATACTATTTTACATATAATTGGGAGATAAGATGTGCAGGCACTGGGGCACATGGATTCACCTTGCCCTACTGGAAAAGTTGAAGGGTATGGGAGAAGCGATGGGAGAGAGCAGATTGGATGACAGGATATCCTGTGGGACTGCTATTCTGGGGTCGTGGGTAGGGGAAAAAGTGGGGAAAAAACTGCAACTCAAAATATAATGGAAATGAATGATATAAACCAGAAGTTAATAAAGCATTAAAAAAATAAAAATAGGTATAGTAATGGAATAAAAAATATCTAAATAAAATGGTGCTTACAAAGTCATGAAAATATAGTCTTATCTGATTATTATATATTGTCTTAGTTGCTTTTTTCATTTCTGTTTCTTGGCATTTTTCTGGCAATAAATTCACCGCTACAAGGACATTAATTTCATTAAATTATTTTGACATAAGCAAAATTTATATTTTCACTAATCAAATGGATGAAGTACTTTTCCTATTCACCAGGGTTACAAATGAGCAGTTGGGTGGCTCACACAAAGACCTATGGAGAATGGTTTATCAATCTTATTTTTTTTAAATCTACTTCCTTCGCCATCTTGACCTTGAACTGCACTGAAACTTAATTAATATCTGTATGTTGGTTAAGAAGAATCCCTCTCCACCCCTGGGTGCCAGGTTGTAGAATGTGATGTGATTGGTAAGAAATCATTCAGTTGGCAGAGTGATAGATTGCTTGACTTTCATAGTTTATGAAAGAAATGATGGGCTTAACAACCCATAGAATAGAGGATTTTGTATAAGTTGGCAAGTGTGTTATGCTTACTTTAGGAATATAGTGGTAATGAAATTGACACTTTGCAGAACAACACATGTGATTAAATTCATCATCCTGGGAGCAAATGACCTACATTTGCTCCCTTATCAAAGGTGATATCTTGAAAAGAATGAGCAAAGCATGAATTAGTTGAAAATTATGTCAGGCTAGCTCTCTAATGCAGTGGTTAAAGTGTGGGGATTCTTTTCAGGAAACACAAAAGAAAGATCAATCTGACAATACAGTTTCTGTTTTTTTTTAAACAAATGCATTATTAACTTCTGTTTTACATCATTCATTTCTGCCAGATTTTGAGTTACAATCAACCCCCCCTGTTTTTCCCCTACCCACCCTCCCAGCATAGCAGTACCGCAAGATATCACTTCCTCCAATCTGCTCTCTCCCATACCTTCTCCCATACCCCCTACGACTTTTCCATTAGAGTAAGGTGAATCTTTGTGTCCCAATGCCTGCACATCTTATCTCCCAATTACAAGCAAAAGAGTATTAATAATAGTATTTATATATATTTGAAACATTTAATGTTAAGACCTCGAATTTCAGATCCATTTCATTCCTCCCTTGTCACCCATTCCCTCTGGAAAGATAAGTAATTCAGTATATGTTGTACATGTCTAGCTATGCAAAACATTATCATAGCAGATATATTGTACGAAGCTGGTTATAATTCCCTCCCACTCATTACACCCCCCCACCTGGTCCATTCCCTACATGATCCTGTCCCTCTTCTATAGTGGGTATTTCCTACCTCCCCTCCCCCCAAGGATGCCCTCCCACCCATAATCCCTCCTTTCATCCCCCTTCCCCCTATTCTGCAGCACGTTGAGATATCCCATTTAGTATGTATGTCATTCTCTCCCTGAACCAAATTCAATGAGAATGTGGTTTTGTCTTTTTGCCTTCCTATTCTCCCTCTCCCTTGCAACCACTTCCCCTTGCTTCTTCTACATGAGATAGTTTACCCTACCCTGTCTCTCCCCATCTCCTCTTGCCACTTTCCTCTCTCACCTCATAAACATTCCTTGAGTATTCTCCCTTCCCAACAAATTCAACCTATGCCCTCTATCCATATATAACTGTAACCATATACACACACATTCACATATGTATTCTTATGACCACACACCCTTCTTCCATTATTTTCATAGTGAGAAATATATCATCAGTCACAGTTATTGCTTTTCCATATAGGAATGTAAATAGTTCAACTTTGATAAGTTCCTTCTGATTTCTTTTCCCTGATTACCTGCTCAGGCATCTCTTGCTTCTTGTGTCTGGATGTCAAATTTTCTATTCAATTCTGTTTTTTTCCTCAAGAATGCTTGAACGTCCTCTATTCCACTGAATGACCATATTTTCCCCTGAAACAAAATACTCAGTTTTGCTGGGTAGGTGACCCTTGGGTTCATTCCCAGCTCTTTTGCCCTCTGAAATATCGTATTCCATGCCCTTCGATCCCTCAGTGTAGAAGCTGCCAGGTTAAGTGTTATTCTGATTGTGTTTCCACAATATTGAAATTGTTTCTTCCTGGCAGCTTGTAGTATTTTCTCCTTGATCTGGGGATTCTGGAACCTGGCTATAATATTCCTGGGAGTTTTCTTTTTGGGATCTTTTTTAGGAGGGGATCTCTGGATTCTTTCAACTTCTATTTTGCCCTCTGGATCTAAAACATCAGGTCAATTTTGCTTGAGAATTTCTTGCAGGGTGATTTCTAGCTTCTTTCTTTGATCATGGCTTTCAGGTAGTCCAATAATTTTTAAATTTTCTGTCCTGGATCTATTTTCCAGGTCAGTGGTTTTTCCCATGAGATATTTCACATTGCCTTCTACTCTTTCATTTGTTTGGATTTGCTTAACAGCATCTTGATTTCTCATAAAGTCATTAGCTTCCATTTGCTCCAGCCTAACTCTGAAGGAATGAATCTCCTCAGTGAACTTTTGAGATTCTTTTTCCATCTGGCAAATTCGACTTTTTAAGGCATTCTTCTCCTCATTGCCCTTTTGGGCCTCCTTTGCCATTTGAGTTAGTCTATTTTTTAAGGTGTTGTTTTCCTCAGTCAGGCTTTTGACCCTCATTTCATACTTTTCCTGCATCCTTCTCATTTCTCTTTCCAATTTTTCCTCCACTTCTCTTATTTGATTTTTAAAGTCCTTCTTAAGGTCCTCTATGGCCTGCAACCCACTCATATTTTCCCCTGGGGCTTTTGGAGCAGAACTTCTGACCTCACAGTCCTTTTCCCACTCTATGCCGCCAAAATAGGAGTCTAGGGTTGCATTTTTTTGTTTCCTTTGCCTTGGCATGTTGCGACTTAATTACTTGACTTTTGGGCTTGGTGCCACGGTATGTCTTTGCCGCCAGATAGGGGAATGTTCGTCCGGAGCGTGTGGGAGGGCAACTTCCGTTTCTGGCAAGCTGTAAACCCACCCACGACTTCCACCCCAGATCACAGTCCAGATCCAGGGATGTCAAAACAAGAGCAATTACCCCCCCCCCCCCCGACTGATTGCTGGATCTCCCCACAGTTCACAGGCCAGGAGCTGGAGCTGCCTCTGAAAGCTACAAAATCGTGTGTCTCCTCAGCGCCTTTTAGCTCCCAGGGGAGGAAGCCGACACATTCCCCAAATACTGGTCCCAAAGTCCATAGAGCACTAACCTCTTACTTTGTCCTAGGCATGTCTATGTTGATAATTCTGGAGTCGCCACAGCTGCTGTTGTTCTGGGGCCTCTCCAGCCAGCCACTGGCCCTGCCGCCCTGGAGCTAAAACCTCGGCTCATGGGTACCTGAGCTCCCCTTGGCTTGGCTCTCGGCGCTCTTCGTGCTGTGCTGCTGGCTCCCAGACTGCTGCGCTGGTCTTTCCTGCAGGGCTGCTGGGCTGTCCTTAGCAGGAGGTTAGCTTCTCTGTGTCATTCTGTGGGTGCTGGGGCTCCAGAAGTTGTTCAGAGTCCCCTTTTACATCTGTTGTTTTTTTTATATAAAATAAAATATGAAGGTAAGACTTATAATTGCATGACTTTGAGGATAACATAATATTTCTAACAGGAACCTCTATAACTAATTTATCAACATGTTTTGTAAAAAAAAAGTGCCATTCACGTGTTTTGTTCTTACATTACAAATATTTTCAGATTACCCCTACTCCATGAGAGGGCTCTTGTAAACAAAGTAAAATGAACATTAGAATGAATCAGAAAGTACTTGCAACATCCCATTTCTATAGCATTCTTCACACCTATTTTTATTCTTTTAAATGAACAAAAATCTATTTTCTTTTCCTCTTACATTCCACCCTATTGAAAGAAATAGAAAAGAAATACACAAACCTTGTAAAAAATATACATAATGAGGCATAAAGAATCCAGTGATGGGGTCAGCTAGGTGACACATTGAATAGAGCACTGTCCCTGGAGTCAGGAGGACCTGAGTTCAAATCCAGCCTCAGACACTAAACACAAAACTGGCCATGTGACCTTGGGCAAGTCACTTAACCTCAATTGTCTCTCAAAAAAAAAGCAAGAAAAAATAATAATCATGTGAGAGACAATGATATGAGGAAAACCCTTTAATCTCTAAACTTTAAAATACAACATTTGGCCCCAACAGATAAACATGTCCTGGTTCTTGGCTTCAGCATCTCGTCTTTTCTATTTTAGGTGAAGGGACTGTAGTTTTCAATCTTGTGACCTCCCCAGTGTTCTAAGATCTTAGCATCCCTGGGTCTCAGCATTATAGTTTTTATTTATGAAAGCATTGAGGCACCAAGTAATAAGGACTTAAGTTATACAATTACTTTTGGGCCCTAAGTCAATGGTACTTGAGAGACTTATCTATGATTCATGTCACAGGTCAACATTAGTTTGATGGGCCCAAAGTTATACAGAAAGTGCACCAAGGATAAGCATATTCTCCCCAGTGATTAAGGTAGTATTTTTTCTGGGGTTTGTGGGGAGGCAAAAGTTTGTATTTTTGTTCTTGCTATACAATCAAAATTAAAATCCTTTGGTGATTATAGTCAAATAAGATTGCCACTCAGAAGTAGGAGAAACACAACCACGGGGAGCTTAGTCTGAAAGAAAAAAATACCCCAAATTCTTAAGTATTTGGTGGCTCATGAACTTTTGATTTTTGAACCTGTTGAACTTTTGAAATTCAGTGTTGCAGACTCTATTCCCTTCATCTAAAACTGAAAAGACTAAATACAGAACTGGGACCAAGGTATTGGAATTCACCTCAATCTTAGAGAAATGATTAAAAGCCTTTACCCTTACAGAGTTGTCTCTTAATAGATGTTGTTATGGAGGGAGTCAAAGTATGAGAGGGGAGCTAAAGAACAAATGCTCTTTGGGGAAAATGTTCTTGTCACTTGTGACTTATTAAATCACCTCACTATTCTGTATATACAGCCAATCAAAAAGGCCTTTCCTATTCACATGATTAATTGGAACTAGTTACAAATTCTCCCTCTCTCTCCTTCTCGCTCTCTCTCATTTCCATGACATATCATAACAAGCCTCCCCAAAGAAGGCTCCCAAGGCTCTTCTGTGTGGGAATATGTCATCAGAGACTCCCTGTTCATGAACTTGTCCCCAACACATATAGATAGTTATATAGATACATAGATGAAAAGAGACACAGAGGTTGAAACTGATAGAGATCAGAAATAGCAGTGTTATTCCCCATCTGGATGCAATGATTTTTGGTTTCGACTTCACAATGCCCCCAGTAAACTTATAATTCTGAATTTTCATTACCTCACAAGAACCAATAGACCTTTGTACTCTCACCTAATTTGTATCCTCTGGCCCTCCGATTGGAGGGTGGAGGCATCAACTTAACCTCTAAATAAGTAGGGAAGATAAGAGATATCTCCTTATTTCCCGCCAAGTTTCAATCATTTTGAACTTTTTGACTTCTCTGATTGCATTAATTTTGCATTTGATAAATTTCTCCATGCCTAATGTTGTATACATGCTTTTCAGTCTTCTTTTATTGTTTTCCATTATAAGGTTGTATGTTCCTTCAAAGCAGGGATTTTCCTTGTTTTTTTTTTATATGTAGATCCTCAGCATTTATCACAGTGTCTTAAAACATAGTAGATGCTTTAAAAAAATTTATTGATTATTGACTATATGGATTGATCTTTGATAGATACCAGAAGTGAAGATGTTGCTATCAGAATTAAACTGCAGATTATCTACAGGAAATAGAAAAATCCTTTAATTAGGCCAAATTTCTTCCAAAAAGAAAACTCTATCCTTTTTTTAAACAGACAAAATTGGAGAGTTGAGTCATAGAACACCACAGTTACTAAATAATCAAAAATAATATTACTCAAGGGATAGTGGGGAGCTACAAAGGATGCAATGCATGAGAAATAAGGGCCTAAGATGAAATGGAAGAAAAAATGAAAGATATCAAAGATAGTATGATATTAAAAGGTGATCAAATCACAATGGCACAGAGTATCAGAAAACTTATGTGTTCAGTTGATATCCTCATAATGTTAGGAGAAAGTGAGGAAGGGATTCTGCTAAGTGGTCATAAATCCTACAATGAATTTTTGAGATGACGTGGGCAAAAGTAAGACAGAATGGACATACAGAATTCTGTTATAATACATACTGATATTTAAAAGATTTTGTATGTCTTGTAGGAAAAGCCAACAACCATTTTTGCAAGAAATGTCAAATTTGCTTTAAAATAAAGTTATATTGTTTCATTTTATTGTTGTTGTTTTTTTAACAAGTATTATTTGTGAGTTGTTCAGGCCCACAACCCTTCTAGCAGATAACCTTTTGACCAAATATTTTAAGGTTATTGATTTCTCATTCAGAAATTGAGGTGTGTTTGTCCTTTTTTTTATTTCTTCTGTTCTCAGGAAAGAAGAATAGCTATGGAAGAAAATACTTTCCAATGGGAAGTAACTAAGCTTTAGTCTTATAGTATCATTAACAGGGTAAGAACATTGAAAATATTTCTTCATAGTATTTTATTAGCATATGAAATAAGTAATGGGTACAAAATTTTATCTCACTTTAGCTGGCAATTCAGATTATCACCAGACAATATTTGAAAAGATGTAGTATATTCTATTTGAGATTGAGAGATGCTTATGTCAATAATTTTAATATATTCCTCTTCATCCCCCATTGAAATCTTAGTCTGACACCTCACCATTACGTGGAGCTGACACTGGTGTCAAAAACAAACAATCTATGCAATAGAGTGTAAGGACTAGCAAGATCCTATCTAGCTATAAATCAATCAATCAATTAATCTCTCATCACACTTTGGTTAAAGCCCTTCATTATGTCAGCAACTCTGCTAGACAAAGAGAATAAAAAGGTAGGAATGAAATAGTTGATATTCAATCAGGGAAGATGTTCAGTAAATATTTCATTGTCTATATGTGCCATGTGTTGTGTTGAGCCCTGGGGATACAAATAAGAAAAAAGGGTTAATCTTTAATTTCAAGGAATTTGCCATCTAATGGAAATATCCAATTAAAAAAACTAATTACTATACGTAAACAAAACAAATAAAAGATAGTTTCTCTTGTTCTCTCTGTGTACATATGTACATGTATAAGGGATACTAGCTACTGGGGGGATAAGGAAAGGCTGCTTGTAGATGTCACAAAGTATCAAATTAAACATAATGTTTTAAAAACATGGAAAGAACACTCTAGAGTCAGAGGATGTGAAGTGAAATCCCACTCCAATATTTGTTCCCTTTGTTATTGTGGGCAAATTGTTTACCCTGTTTCCTCAATATTAAAATCATAGATTTGAATTTGATTAGGAATTATCAAACTATCATGTCCTGGTTTTGTATTTTCCATAAACTGTTTTCTTAAATGTTTAAATATAATAAAAATCACATTAAATAGAGAATCAACTTGAAAGTTGATTCTCTAGGGTTTTCTAATTGTAATATTGTATCATCTTGAAAGAGTAATGGTATTGTTTCTTCACTCCCTACTCTAATTCTTTCAATTTCCTTTTCTTCTCTTATTGATAAAGCTAACACTTCTAGTAAGATATTTAATAATAGTGATGATAATGGGCTTTCTTATTTCATCTTTAATCTGATTGTGAAGGCTTTTGGCTGATCCCTATTACAGATGACAATAACTCATAGTTTTATAAAGATACTTGTTATCATTTTTAAGGAGATCTCCATTGATTCCTTTGCTCTCTAGTGTTTTAAATAGGAATGTGTAATTTTTTCAAAAGATTTCTCTCATCTCTTGAGATAATCATATTTTTGGTTATTTATATAGTCAATTATGCCTATAGTTTTCCTAATATTGAACCAACCATGAATTATTCATTTAAATTTCACCTTGTTGAGTGCAGAGCCAATATAGCAGAGTAGATGCACCAACTTGGCATGGGCTCCAGCTCCAACCACTTCCAATATCTGTAAAAAATGACTCTAAGCAAATTTGAGAGCTACAGAACCCACAAAGTGACATAGAGAAACAAATCTCCTGCTCTAGTCCGCCCAACAGGCCAACAGGAAATGTCTACTGCAAAGTGCAGGGAGCCATGCACAGTCCCACAAGAGCCCCATGATTCTGGACTCAAGGCAGCCCAAACCAGTGGCAGCCAGAGCATAATTCAGTAGAATGAATCACCAGCAGCTGTGGTAGTTTCCATACTTCTCTACCCATAAACACCAAAAACACAGTAAAAAGTCAGTGTGGAACTCTGTTGAACCAGGGTGAAGGAACCGCATGGTCCAGCCCCTGCCCCTGGGGTGTGAGATTGTAGAGACCTGAATGCAGCTGCAGCATGTGACTGCCTATAGTACTCTTTGCCTGCAGATGGTAGGGGGACCAAGTGACCATTCAAAGGGTAATTGTTCTTGCTTTAACTTGCTTGAATCTGGATCTTAGTCTTGGGCAGTGGTCCTGAGGTGTGTGTCCACTGTGCAAGAGCTTGTGGGGCTGTGGAGAAGGTGACCTCCTAATAGTTCCAAAATCTGTGAAAACCCCAGAGATTTGGGACAAAGCTCTCTCCATTCTGGAAGCAGGGTTCTACCATGGCAAAGAAGTCAAAAGCCAAGTAATTGACTGGCAATATGAGCAAGCAGAGGAAACACAATAAAACAACAGATTCATTTTTGTGGGGGAAAACAAAGGGTCAAAGCATGGAATTGGAGGAAGACAATGAAGTCATAACTGCTTCATCAAAAGCTTCCAAGAAAAATATGGATTGGTCACAGGCCATGGAGGAGCTCAAGAAGTTTGAAAATCAAGTAAGAAAAGTTGAGGGAAAAATTGGGAAGTGAAATGAGAACGATGCAAGAACATCATGAAAAGTGAGTCAACAGCCTGCTAAAGGAGACTCAAAAAAATAACACCTTAAGAAATAGTCTAGGGGCTGCTAGGTGGCGCAGTGAATAGAGCGCCGGCCCTGGAATCAGAAGGACCTGAGTTCGGAGCCGGCCTCCGACACTTAATCCGCACAAACAAAAACCTAGCCGTGTAACCTTGGGCAAGTTACTTAACCCCAATTGCCCTAAAGGGGCGGCTAGGTGGCGCAGTGAGTAAGAGCACCGGCCTCGGAGTTTGGATGACCCAAGATCAGATCCGGCCTCAGAAAATGAGCACCCACGCATAAATCAAATGACTAGCCGTGTAACCTTGAGCAAGTTACTTAACCCCAATTGCTTTAAAAAAAAAAAAAAAAAAGAAATAGTCTAACTCAAATGGCAAAAGAGGACCAAAAAGCCAATGAGGAGAACAATGCTGTAAAAAGCCAAATTTGCCAGATGGAAAAGGAATTTCAAAAAAAAGAATAATTCCTTCAAAATTAGATTGAAGCAATTGGAGACTAATGACTTTATGAGAAATCAAGGTAATATAAAACAGATCCAAACAAATGAAAAAATAGAAGGCAATGTTAAATATCTCATTGGAAAAACCACTGACCTGGAAAATAGTAAGGAGTGATAACTTTAAAATTATTGGACTACCTGAAACCATGATCAATAAAGTAGCCTAGAAACCATCTTTCAAGAAATTATCAAGCAAATTTGCCCTGATATTCTAGAACCAGAGGGCAGAATAGAAATTAAAAGAATTCACCAATATCTTCTTGAAAAAGATCCCCAGGCACATGGCTCCGGATCGCGGATCCTGGCAGTGCACACTTCAGGCTGGTGATCTCCATGTGCTTTGTCCCCCACCCCGTGCTATGGCTCCTCACAGGAGAAAGTGCAAGGTGGACACGGCAGCAGACAGGGAAGCTGAGAAGCTGGAGAAACTGGCACAGGGCAGTCTGGCGGGCTCTGGGGAGGCCCGCGTGGTCATTGAGCACTGTTACAGCTGACGCGTGTACACACACCATGCCGAGGCGGTGAGCCAGGCGCTGCGCCTGGCCCGACCGGAGCTGCTGGTGCTGCTGAACTCCACCAACCCCTGCCGGAGCAGCTTTGAGGTAACTCTGCAATTCCCCGACGGCAGCCGCCTAGAGCTCTGGAGCAGCATTAAAAAGGGTCCCCCCCAGAAGCTGAAGTTCCCTGAGCCCAGGCAGGTGGTGGCGGTGGAGCTGGCCTAAGCAGGGGCCCCACAGGCTGGACTCCGCACCAAGCTGCCCATCTCCAGTGAGTTTCGAGCATCCATGATGGAGCATGGCCAAATTCGCAGGCATGTCCCTGAAGCCATGGCTCCCTCCTCCGGGAAGGGCAGCGGGTGCGCTGGGCCTGGTGCTGGCACACTAATAAAAGCTTTGGGTACAGGAAAAAAAAAGAAAAAGAAAAAGATCCCCAGAAGAAAACTCTTAAGGATATTATAGCCAAATTCCAGAGTTCCCAGGTCAAGGAGAAAATACAGTCAGGATGAAACAATTTAAGTACTGTGGAAACACAATCAGGATAACACAAGACCTAGCAACTTCTACATTAAGGGATAAAAGGGCTTGGAATATGATATTCCTGAGGTCAAAGGACCTAGGACTAAAACCAAGAATCACCTACCTAGCAAAACTGAGTATAATGTTTCAGAGGAAAATATGGTCATTCAATGAAATAGATGACTTTCAAGTATTCTTGATGGAAAAAGTAGAGCTGAATAGAAAATTTGCCATTCAAATATAAGAAGCAAGGGAAGCATGAGAAGGTAGACAGGAAAATAGAAATCATAATGAACTTATAAAAGTTGAACTATTTACATTACTACATGGAATAAATCATAATTGTAACTCATAAGACTTTTCCTAGTATGAGGATAGTTGAAGGGAATATCTGTATCTATATCTATATCTATATCTATATCTATATCTATGTATGTATAGGAGTGTGTATGTGTATATAAATATATTTGTAAGTGTGGGCATATGTATGTATATGTATACATAGACAGAGGGTACAGGATAAGTTGAATATGAAGGGATGACGTGTAAAAAATAAAAGTAAGAAATGAGAGAGGAATTTATTGGGAGAAGGAGAAAGGGAGAGATAGATTAGGGCAAATTATCTCATATAAAAGAGGCAAGAGAAAACTGTTACAATGTAGGGGAAGAGTAGGAAGGTGAAAGAGAATGGGCAAACCTTACTGTCATTGAATTTGGGAAGGAATAATGTACACACTCAATTGTGTATCTCACCCTACAGGAAAACAGGGAGGAAGGGGATAAGAGGAGGTGTGGTAGAAGGGAGGGCAGATTGGGGGAGAAGGTATTTAGAAGCAAATGCTTTTGAAAAGGGATAGGGTCAAAGGAGAAAGCAGAACAATTGGGGGGCATGATAGGATAGAGGGGAATATAGTCTCCCACAATACATCCACCATGGAAATGTTTTGCATAGCTACACATGTACAATCTATATTGAATTGCTTATCATCCCAGTGGGGGTGGGTGAGAAGGGAAGAAGGGGAAAAAATCTGGAACTCAAAGTTTTAAAAACAAATGTTTTTAAAATATTTTATAGGCAACTGGGAAATAAGATATACAGGCACTGTGTTTTACAAATCCATCTTGCCCTACTAGAAAATTGGAGGGGTTCATGGGGGAGAATACAAGAGAGAACTGCTTGGGGGAAGGGGTATATAGTAGGCTTGCTATTTTGGGGTTGGTGTAGGTATAATGGTAATGTAATTTGACTTTGAAGATCTCTTTGTGTTGGCTAAGGTAGCAAGTACTTAGCACTTAATAATTGATCAAGCCTGTGTTAGGGAAACAAAAGATATGAATTCCTGTCTCTCATTGCTGACATAACAGGAAGGGGTTGACTGAAACAGGAAGCTAATGTTGTATGTATATAAGGAAAGCCCCAGAGAGAGAGATTTAGATCTTCTTGAAGCAAACCATGTGGAGGTAGAAGTTAATACTGCTACAGAGGCTGAAGAGGAGCCAAGGACGCTGAAGAGGAAAGGCCCTCTGCAGGCTGGAGAGAATGATTTTGATTGGAGAGCCTGGATGAAATGATTTTGATTCTGGGAGCCAGCTGAAACTTCTGATGAGTCCAAGGGCCAGCTGGAGTTGCTAAGGATTTTGAAGGGCCAGTCAGAGATGAGGGCCAGCAGGAGCTGCTGAGGTTGTTGAGGATTTCCAAGGGCCAACTAGAGTTGCTGAGACTGCTGAGCATTTCTGAGGGCCAGCAAGAGCTGAAGGCAGGCCAATGCTGCTGAGGAGCTGCTGAGGATTTCTGAGGGTCAGCTGGAGTGGCTGAAGACTGAGGAAGCATGACTGTGATGCTAGTACTTTGTATGAACCTGTTTATGGCTTTGTTGAGCCTTGACTTCCAGGGAACAGAGATGGTGAAGGATTTGAGATGGACTGGACACAGTGAGCTCCAAAGAGAAGCAGGAACTGCAGGGAGAACTGGACTAGGACCTGGGAGCTGTCTGCCTTTGAACCCAGGTGACAGTTTGTTGAATCTAGGTAGGATCTGGGACCATGCAAGGGGATCCAGTAAATCTGAGAAACCACCCTAGTCAAGCTGAAAGAATACTTTACTTGGATACTGTGTACTGACTGAAAAATTGCAAATTTACTAGTGGTCTAGGGTTGGAGGTTCTGTGTATTTTCTAATGAATGAATAGTGAATTATGAAGGATGATTGATTGTCTAAATGATTGTAATTAGTGATTGATGAATGAATAAGTAATTGATTTGTAACCTAGTATGCCCTATGAGTGGAAAACTTTGACTATTGAACTTTGTGATTGAAATAATGATATTGTGAATGTTTGAGTTACTAAATGATTGTTCTTCATTCAAAACTTTGTGAACACTGTAGTGGAAACTCTGTGGCCATTTTCTGGGATAAGTTGTTGTTACTGCCATATTTTGATTTTCTGTGATACATTGTAATATTGTGAATGCTATACATTGATTTACTGTGAATATTTTGCTTTGCTTTGCTATGGAATAGAGAGTCTACTATACTGTGTAATCAAACTTTAAAAGCTGTTCACAGTAGCATTCTTCTGGAAAGCTGCTCGGGCATGACATTACAGTAGTGGAAAGATAGGGAGAACAATTTGTAACTCAAAATGTTGTGGAAATGAATGCTGAAAATTAAAAATAAGTAAACAATTTGGATAAAAAATAATCTCCCTTTATTAAACTGTATAGTCTTTATGATATATTGTTGTGATATTTTGCTAGTATTTTTTTTTAAATTTTATATCAATATTCATAAGGAAAATTGGTCTGTAGTTTTCTTTTTTTTCTTTCCTGATTTAGGCACCAGCACTAAATTTGTGTCATAAATGGAGCTTAATTGGACTCCTATTTTGCCTATTTTCCCTAATACTTTATATAATGATGGGATGGATTATTCTTTAAATGTCTGTTTTAATTTACTTGAGTGTTCATGTGCTCCTTGGGATTTTTTCTTAGGGAGGATATCAATGGCTTGTTTAATTTCTTTTTCTAAGATTGAGTTACATCAGTATTCTATTTACTCTTCAATTAATTTGGCCAATTTATACACTTTTTTGGGTAGTCATCAATTTCACATAGATTTTCAGTTTTACTTCCACATAATTAAGCAAAAAGCTCAAAATAGTTATTTTAATTTGCTTTACATTGAAAATCTTCCTTTTGTGTTTCTTATGTGACATATTTTCCTTATTCTTCTGCTGATTTCCTCCTTCTGCTAGAACATCCCTTTTCCTTCCCCTTAATTTGACTTTTTGAAATCATATCATCATAGTAATCTCACACTTGTGCCTCCTGTCTCCGTATACTCATGACTGACATAATAATGATAAAGATCTTAGGAGTTACAATTATCATCTTCCCATACAAGAATGCAAACATTTTAACTTTGTTAATTCCTTTATGATTTCTCTTATATTTACCCTTTTATGCTTTTCTTGAATCATATATTTGAAAGTCAGTACTCATGCTAGGTCTCATCCTGGCCCTGGGACTTTCACTAAATCCCCAACTCTTTGGCAGATGCAATTGACAGTTTGTTGGCTGAAAGGTGGGAAGCAGTTACTACAAGCAACACAGTCACCCCTCCCCCAAGGTGTGGCCTGTGCTACCTGTACTGTGTTTTCCAGGGCTGCCACAACCCTGGTCTGAGAAATGTTTCTAACTTATGTAATTATCATGAATTGAAAAAAAAAAATCACCTAAATTTTTTTGGTTATATCACCCCAGAATTTGATTTGAGAGATTATTTTAGAGATGTTTGGAGAGGAATTTTGGAGGGCTCAGTTGAATGCTTCTCTATTCTACAATCTTGACTGTGCCTCAAAATTAACATTTTTCTTTGAGGCTTTGATTATAGCCATTTTTGCATTGTCTTTGTCCAAGTTTCTTTCTTCCCTCCCACCAGAATAGCTATTTACAGCCAAATTTTTATTGTTGTCACTCTTTCTAAATCTTTCTAATTATTTCTTGAATTTAAACTTTTTATTAAAGTTAATCTGCTTTCACTTGCTTTGAGAAAGACACTGCCCCAAGCCTTAGGCTGTTTTATGCTTCTTTCATCAGAACTAATTCTGGGGGTCTGCAACTTTTTGGTGCTTCCAAGGTTATGTAAACTGTGAAGATATATGATTGCTGCTCTCCTGGTCTGCACTCTAGTCTTTACCCATGAAGGGCCCTTGCTCTCCTGAAGCTTCAAGCACTATCACTCCTATTTCTCCTACAACCGCAACAAAGTCCCTTATTACCCTGCCACTACAAGTGTCAGCACTTCTCTTCACCATGCAACAGTGACTCAAAATACTATATTAGCTATAGAGTTGCCAATTAGTGCCAACTGTACCTAGTGCAAACACAAACTCCTTTGTTATCTGTTTCTGACTGATTGTTCAGCCGCCTTATTGTCTCTGGACTGAAAGTTCCCAAAGCTGCTGCTGCTGTGGCCACTGTTACTGCCATCATTTGTATGTACTCTGGAAAGGCTTCCACCCCAGAGTCACAGACTTCTCCTGCAGACTTCCTAAGTTTTCTTTGACCAGAAAATCTCTCACCTTTATCTTCTATTGACTTTGCCAACCACATATTTAATTTGAGGTGTTATTTTAAAGTTGCTAAGAGAGGAAAGTTGAGAGTTAAACTAGTTTCCTGCTTCGAATTCACCTTTCTGGCTCAGCCCATCAGTCATGGCTTTGAGATAGTCCAGTAATTCTTACCTTATCTCTCCTCAATCTATTTTACTGGTTAGTTATTTTTTTTCTGGTGAGATATTTAACATTTCCTTCTACTTTTCATTCTTTGACTCTATTTTATTATTCCCTAATGTTTCATAATATCATTAGTTTGCATGTGACTGATTCTAATTTTAGGAGCTATTTTCTTTGTTGTATTTTCATACTTATTTTACCAAGTTCTTAAATCTCTTTCATATTTTTTAGCATTGCTCTCTGCTCTTCCTCTGATATTTTTCTACTAATCTTATTTGATTTTTGACTTTTATTTTTGCTTTATTTTCTTTTTTTTAGGTCTTCTAGGAATTCTTATTGGGCTTTTGTCAAATCTCCTCTTTTTCTTTGAGGCTTTGCTTGTTTTAAAGTTGTCATTATTCTCTGAGTTTGTGTGTTGAATTTTCTTTTCACCATATAAGATTTTGAGGGTGAAGTTCAGTTGTTGTTGTTGTCTGCTCATTTTATTTGGGTTTTGACTTTATGTTAGAGTTGAAATCTGCTCTCTTCTGGAGATGATGGCAAGTTTGTTTTTCTGTAGCTGAATCTGTAAGGTGTCTGTAGGTTTTCAATACTTTCAAGGTCATTTGATCCAGAAAGAGGCCTGGACGTGCCCCTCTTTCTCTTCATTCAAGTCCTTACACAGTTAGGTTCCCTGCTCCTTGACAGCCAGTGGAGTGCTTGAGTTGGCATATACTGGCTATCAAGAGCAGATTTTTGAATTTTCATTTCATTTTCTTTCAATCATTTATCCCTCAGAAATCATAAAATGCTATAAATCAGGATTTGAGTTGTTTTGTCAATTAAGAAAAAGTTTATATGCTCAAAGGACTATAAAAATGTGCATGCCCTTCGGCACTGCAATACCACTTCTAGGCCTGTATCCCAAAGAGATCATGCAAATGGGAAAATAAGCCACATGTACAAAATTAGTTTTGTAAGATCTTTTTGTGTTGGTTATGAACTGGAAATCAAGCAGATGCCCAGCAATTGTGGAATGGCTAAACAAGTTGTGGCATATGAATGTAATGGAATACAACTCTGCTATAAGAAATGATGAGCAGGAGAACTTCTGAAAAACCTGAAAGACTTATATGAACTGATGCTGAGTGAGGGGATCAGAATGAGGAGAACATTGTACACAGTTATAGTCACATTGTGAGATGACTAACTTTGATAGACTTGGCTCTTCTCAGCAATGCTAGTTTCTGAGACAACTCTAAAAGTTTCATGATGAAAAATGCTATCTACATTGAGAGAAAGAATTATGGAGTCTGAATGCAGATTGAAACACACTATTTACTCTCTCTCTCTCATTTTGTCACTTTTTTCTCATGGTTCACTCAATTGGTTATAATTCTTCTTTGTAACATGAGTAATGTGAAAATATGCAAATATGCTTAATATGAATGTATATAGAGAGCCTATATCATATTACATACTATCTTGAGGAGGGGGAGAAAATTTTGGACACAAAACTTTGTAGAACTACATGTTTTGAATTAAAAATAAATAAATTTTAAAAAAGAAAAAGTTCATATACCAAATTAAATTAAAAGTATCTTTTTCCAATGCATTTTTTCCTTCTGTAAACTGAAATATTAAACTTTTACCTGTATACCTCTGATTACACCATTCTGTCTAGTTCTGTCCTCCCTAGATGGAACATTGTAAGCAAGACTTTTTAATTTTCCCCTCCCCACACCATTAAATAAACAAGAAAAACACATGAAATGAAATAATACAAAAACTTTTATCCCTTAGTTGTTTATTGTCAGAACAAAATATTAAACATATAAACAAATTCATTGATTTAATAACTTTGTTGTTGTCTGCTCATATCATTATGACTCTGAGCTTCATGTTAATCATCCCTTCTCTTGATATCCTTCTCCTCCTCAGACATATCATTAACCACTTTGCATTAATGCTCCTGAATCTTTCAGTTTTATATGAATGAATCTTTATCTTTTGAACATATAGATAAAAGATAATCCAGAATTTATAATGGCAACTTCATGCCTCCATTTATACAATATCTCCCTTTCAAAGCCTATTTTCCACTATCTAAAAACAAGTGGAAATTCACTAGAATAAATGGGTAATAAGTAAGAGTGAATCCTGGAGAAAGCCTAGGTAAAGCAAATAGGGATGTGTTCCAAGTTGGCTTTTCCTGAGAAAGAAGTGAGATTGTACTGATTTGTAGACCCTGCCCACATCAAAATACTAAGTCACTTCTGATTTAATATTTCTGATAATCAGGCTACTGCACTAACAGTGTGCTGTGGGGACTCATGCTTGGCTTTCAATGCTCCTCTCCCTTGGGCTATTTCTGTCTAATTTGAATTGTGGCAAAAAGGTCTGGTACCAAATGACTATAGAACTTGGAAATATAAGTAAATGTTACAAATGCTATGAAGCTTATTTTAAAAAATATATAGTGTTGACATCTTTATAATATATGTAGTAATTCCAGAAGTTGATCACAGACCACCTCCAACTAGTAAGAGTCGGAGGCAGCCTCTTTAAATAAAATAATTGTGACGTGTAAGGGTATAGATGTAAAATTTGGAGAATATCCAAATGGAGTCATAAAATGTTCTAATTGGGACTGAGAATTATAATGCAGTAAAAGTCAAATTTACAGCACTGACTATTTTACAGTAGAATTAACTTTTCTACCCTAGGGGCTTAAAATGTACCTAGGTATTAGCAAAGAATGTAACCAGATTACAGTGCTCTTGTGAAAAATTAAAATATATAAAATGTTTATATATTACATTATAAATATGTTTTAGCAATATATTTGATCTTGGCATATGTAACACATGTATACCAAATCCAGTTTCATGGGCATGACTTGCATGGCCTAATCTACATATTTAATTAATCAAGAAAATTTAATAGTACTATTTGTTTAGACAAATGAGTAATTAGTAAGGTTAGGCCTAGAGCAAAAAAAAAAAGTGAAATAATGATTTTCCTATGGAACTACCAACAAATCAAAATATTATTGATTTTTCCTACCATTATTTAATCCAACATACTGACAAGCAAAAGCAGTCCTTATATTTTCCCAGCTGTACTCATCACAACAAAGAAGGATCACTTTGGGAAAATATGTAAATTAATGTTTAGTGGCTATATTGTTGAAATATGTACATATATATTACATATATGTAATTTCTATACTTTGTACTACAAACTAAAAATAAGAAGAAATCCATTATGAAAGAGAATATTTATGTGGCTGTTTTACAATAACTGATGAAAATTAAATGACTCTTCTAAAGTTCTAGTATAATTGTCTTATCATGGTGAAGCAGTGTTCCTGAGTTCTTAAAGGTTATTCCTGCAGAGTACAAGTTCTCAAGGTTCTACACTTATCATTTAAGATCAAACTAACAAATCTCAAGCTAATCACAAAATCATGAATGCTTCAGTCATAGTAAATCTTGAAAATTATCTACTGTCAATATTGCCCAAAATTTGGACCATACTATAATGGGAGTGGGGGAGAAAGAAAAGATCTTCTGAAAGGATGACTGAATCAATGCTTATATAGTATAGATTTTTATTATAACTACTGAATGAAATATTAATTTTTGTTTTCTTATTTTTCTCTAAAAATAAAATAATATTGTGATAAATACATGACCAATGTGGAGATAATTAAAGGAAAAAAACCTCATAGTCCCACTGATAAAACTAAGAGAATATATTTTCTAGTCTGCAGTGCTATCTAGATTTTCTGTATGATACTGCATGTTCTCAAGACTCCAAAGAGCCAGTGCCTTGCATCAAAATCTCCCTTCAGACATATCAACTTTCTTTTAAAGACCATGTCTAAAAAGGTTCAAACAGAAAACTAAGGCCCATGAAACTAAGTAAGGTAGTGATCAAATGTAGGATAAATAATAATGCTACTTTCAAAAATGATTTCCTTATCTTTTCCACCAAACGGATTAGAGTTGTGACTGCCTATTGGTAGCACCTTTTCCCCTTGTTCTATATGTATTAAGCTATTCATTAGAAAGACAATTTCCCTCTGATTACTTCTGGAGAGCCCTAGACAAAGTATTCAAAGTCAGATACGTTACTTTAGGAAGATAATTCTCTAGAGGACTTTTAAAAAGAAAAAAATTAATATTTTTGTATTAGATGGAATATATTGTTAATCTGTGTGTTTTCATATTATGATATTTTCCAGGTCTAGGATGACTATAAATGTTACATCAATATGTTTGTCTTAGAGGGAGATATTTGAGGGCCCATGATGACCCTAACAGTTTAGACATTCCATTCCAAGTGAAACAATTCTTGAGTTCAGAATAAGATTTAATTTTAAAAGTCCATAGCAGATATCTCTAAAACAAATATTATAGTATTAAGATTTTTCCCTTCTGCTCGAAAACAAAATCCTCAAGAATAGCCAAGATTAGTATCAAGAAAAGAAAAGAAAATCATAAGAAACATACAAGCACAAATTAGGTGACTTCCCAAAATATCAATTATATTTATCTTTGGGATTATAATTATCATTATATTTATTACATTTATCATTGGGATTTAAATATTATTATCATTAGAGAGGGAACACTAAAGTATTCACTTCGTGAAAGCATTTTTAGCTTCATATTGCATTAAACCTAATAAATCGGATCACTTTGAAAATTTATGTCTAGATTATGTTGGCAAGACTAGAAAAGTTTTCCAGAGAAAGTTCGATGTTCTTAAAAAACAAACTCTGCACTATCAACTGAAACAAAAGAAATAAATAGGGAGACCAAATAAAATTATAATTAGAAGGGAAAGTTTCAGCATATTTTATAAGGTACTATATTATAGTACACATTATAGACACATATCAATATAAACCATGCAATTTTGTGAAATGATTTTCCTCCTAAGAGAGGAAGATATAGATAGATAGATAGATAGACAGATAGATAGATAGATAGATAGACAGATAGATAGATATACATACATATAAAGTTGTTGTTAATGCTTTGTTTTTGAAGAGGACCAATGATATCATGGTGTGATGTCTTGACTCATGTGTGAATTGGATTTAAGTGAGGCAGAGTTGCATAAAGCCCTCAGAATCACTCTTTCAGAGTCATTGTCAAGACAAATGTCAGTATGATCAGCAATGACCTGGGGTACAGAAAATGACCTTGGTGTCTTTGATGTCTGACCAAGCTCTAAATGTTCCACAGAACATGCTTCAGCTGCCTTCATGACCGTTGGAACAAATTGTTCTCATTTGTCCATTCTTCTGGGGGACGTCTTCACATTCTTGGTGTAGACATCCCCTTAACTCACTGTTGGATTTGAGTACTGTAGGTTACCTTCAACTGCATATCAGGGAGGACTGTCACATCAGGTCTGGGGGCCTGTTGATTACTTTTTAGGGCTATTCATCCACTTTTCATGTGTACCTGCCATGCTTTCACCTGTGATTCCAAGAAGCTGTATCATATGCAACAACCACACCCAGTAAAAGTCTTGGCAGATGGGCTAAATGAGTGTTTGTTAAAGGACATGGCCAATTAAAATATCACCTCTTTTGGTTTTCTTTTAATTTAGTCATTCCATGTTGAAGTACATTCTCTACACAAGTTTCTCCCTTTATAACTCAAATAAAATAACAGAAAAATAGAGTAGAGTATAATCTCCCTGTGGGACCATTGACTTAGAGCTGTAAGGGACCTCTATCATCTACTCCAATTCTATCATTCTAAATGTGAAGAAAATTAGACCTAGGAAGATTGCATCATATATTAGTTCATCAATTTCAGAGTCAGTGTTCTTTCCACTTTTACATGATATGTGTTTTCTTTTTTTTTAATCAGTCATTAAGCATTTATTAAGCACCAACTATGTGCCAGGCACTGTGCTATGTAATGAGGATACAAGGAATGTCAAAACACAATCATTCCCTTGGGGAGCTTACAATCTAAAAGGGGAGACAACAAGCCTATGACTATGGACAATTAAGCTATATACAGGATAAATAGGAACTAATTAAAAGAAAGCACTAGAATTGAGTGATTAGTAAAGACTTCATGTCAAAGGTAGGGTTTATTTTTGATGGGAAGAAAGTCAACAAAGACAGGAGACAGAGATAATAAAGGAGGGCACTCCAGGAATTGGGGACAACCAGAGAAAATGCCGTGAGCTGATAGATGGGTTGTCTTCTTTATGGAACAGCCAAAAGACCAATGTCACTGGATTTAAAAGTACATATCAGGGAGCAAGGTGTAAGAATCCTGAAAAAAGTAGAAGGGGGATAAGTTATGAAGGACTTTGATTTTTAAACAGCATTTTGTATTTAATCTTGCATGCGATAGGGAGAAATTTGTTTGTATTCAGTGGAAAGGCCACACTTGAGGGACAAATGTGGCTTTGGGGCTGCAGATTCCGCACCCCTGTAAGATGTTTAAGATTGGCCTTGCCTTGTGCTAATTCATGTAACACTCCCCATCCTTCTCCTTATTCATCATATTTATTATTTCTTATAGCTTAGCAATATTACATTATATTTATGAATCACAATGTTTTTAGTCATTACTTATTCAGTGGGTATCTACTATTTTTCCATTCCTTTGTTACTATAAAACTGTTACGATAAATATTTTATAAAAGATGGGATATTTCTTTTTTGTCACTGAGTGGCTTAGGGTATATGCCTACTGCTAAGATTTTGGCATCAAAGAATATGCATATTTAAGTTATTTCCTAAGTAAAATTCCAAATAGTTTTACAGAATAGTTGGACAAATTGACTATTTTTTCAAAACTTTTACATAATTTATCATTCCCATTTTTAAAATTTAACATGATATTCCAGAAGTATTTTAATTTATTTTGTCTGCTTTTTTCCTGTCATTGATTTAGAACTGATTTCATGAATTAGTAATACCTATGTAGTCAAATTTTCCTATTTACATTTATAATTTCAGGTCATTCTCTATTTTGCCTAAACTTAAGGCATTTGTGCCTCTGTATTTGAGAACAAAGGTTTTACTACTGGCTTTTCTTCAAGTTTTTTAAAAATATATATTTAATTACTTTTAGTTTACACGAATCAATTTCACAATCTCTTGAAGTTCAAATTTTCTCCCCCTCCCTTTCCTATCCCCTCCCCTCCCCTCTAACAGCATGTAATCAAATATAGGTCCTACAAATAATTTCACATTGAACATTAGTCATGTTGTAAAGAAGGATTATAATCAATGGGGTGAACGATGAGAACAAAGGGACAAAAAAAATAAACAAGAGAGAGCAAATAGTTTGCTTCAATCTGAAGACTGTAGTTCTTTCTCTGTATGTGGATACCCTTTTCCAACATGAGTCTTTTGTAGTTGTGTTCTAACCTTCTATTGCAGAGAGCACAGTATATTAAAGTTAGTCATTACACAGACGATGTATTTGTAATTATGTACAAATTTCTCCCAGTTCTGCTCTCCTCAGTCAGCATCAGTTTGTATAAGTCTCTTCAAGTTATTATGAAGTCAGTATGCTCCTCATTTCTTATAGCACAATATTCCATTGCATTCATATACAACAACTAGGTTAGACACTTCCCAGTTGATGGGTATCCCCTTGATTTCCAATTCTTTGCCACCATAAATAGAACTGCTATAAATATTTTTATATATGAGTCCCTTTCCTACTTCTGTGATTTCAATGGTGTACAGCCCTAGAAGTGGTATTGCTGGGTATGCACTTATTTATAGTCCTTTGGGTATAGTTCCAGATTGCTTTTCAGAATGGTTTAATCAGTTCACAACTCCACCAACAATGCATTAGTGTTCCAATTTTTCCACATCATCTCCAGCATTTATGATTTTCCTGTTTTATCATCTTAGCCACTCTGACTGTTGAGATGTGGTACCTCAGAGTTGCTTTGATTTGCATTTCTCTAATCAATACTGATTTTGAGATTTTTTTCATATGCTTATAGATATCTTTAATTTCTTCTCTGACAACTATCCAGTCATATCCTTTGACCAATTGTCAATTGGGGAATGACTTGTATTCATATAGATTTGACTCAATTCTCTGTGTATTTTAGAAATGAGTCCTTCATAAGAAACACTGGTTGTAAAAATTATTTCACAATTTCACACTTCCTTCCTAATCTTGTTTACATTGTATTTTTTGTACAAAACCTTTTCAATTTAATGTAATCAAAATTATCCATTTTGCATTTTATTTTTTTATATATAGGAGGGTATGTGGGTGTTATGAATACATATGTGAATGTGTGTATACATGTTTACAGATATTCATAGATAGAGGGCACAGGACCAATCTAATAGGAAGGGATGATACTTAAAAGGTGAAATTAATAGGTGAGAGAGGAATATAATGTGAGGAGATGGGGAGAGACAGAAAGGGGTAAACTATCTGATATAGAAGAAGCAAGGAAAAAGGTAACAATTGAGGGGAAGAACAGGAAGGAAAAAGGGAATGGATCAACCTTATTCTCATTGATTTTGACTCAGGGAGGGAATGACATGCACACTAAATAGGGTTTCTCATCCTACAGGAGAGTAGGGGGGAAGTGGATGTTAGGGTGTATGATGGAAAGGTGGGCAGGCTTGGGGAGGCAGGGAATTTGGAAGCACCCACTTTTGAAAAGGGACAGGACCAAAGTAGAGAATAGAACAAGTGGGAGGTGGGATAGGAGGGAGGGAAATATAATCAGTCTTTTAAAATATATCTACTATGATAATGTTTTGCATTAGCTACACGTGTGCAACCTATATTGAATTGCTTATCTTCTCCATAAGGGTGGGTGACAAGGGAGGAAGGGAACAAATATGGAATTCAAAGTTTTAAAACCAAATGTTAAACATAAAGATATATATGTAATACTATTTTACATGTAATTGGGAAATAAGATATACAGACATTGGGGCATGGAGATCCACCATGCCCTACTGGAAAAGTTAAAGGAGATATGGGGGAAGATAATGGAGAGAGCAAATTGGAGGAGGAGATATCCTGTGGGACTGCTTTTTTGGGGCAGTGGGTAGGGGGGAAATGGGGAGAAAATTTGTAACTCAATATCTGGCAGAAATGAATGATGTAAACCAGAAGTTAATAAAGCACTTGAAAAAAAAACTGTGTCACTTATGCAGTTAAAAGACAAGAACCATAGTTGACCATAAGGTAGGAGGTATTAATGTTATCTCTAATCACTTGAGCCTAAGTACTTGTTCAGTGCTCAGAAATAGAAAAATAAATAAATAAAACCTCAGATGCTGGGAAAAAGTGAAATGAGTGTGACTCCAAGCATTATAAAAAAGAGGGTAAAAGGAATTTAAGTGCAATTGTCAGTGATGAATGGAGTCTTAGAAATACTTTCAGAGGATGATAGAATATAGCTGGAAGAAAACTTTTATAAGACCTAGCACACACCCTTCATTTTACACTTGCAGTAAAATCAATGGACAGAAAGTTTAAGTTATATATTTTTATTGTATTGATGTAAGAAAATTATGGAGGAAACTTATTAGCAGAGAATAAACTTTAAAGTGTGTTATGTATACTCCATCCCACCACTCCCAGGGAGTTGCTTGTTAGACAATTACCACCTTTCCAAACATCTACTATTTGACAGCATACCATGCTAGTCAATAATATAATTTTGTTGGTTTTTCTGGGAATTGTTTCAAATTATTTTCCATAATAGTTAGACAATTTTATTGCTCCACAAACGGTATACTAGTGTATCTCTCCTACCTCAATTACTCTATCGACTGGTATTTTCCTCTTTTATCATACCTGTAAAATTTAATGGTTATGAGATGAGATTACAGAAGAATTTTATTTATGTATTTGTTATTTATGTGAATTGAAGCATCTTTAATATTTTTGATAGCTTCCATTTCTTCAGTTGATAACTGCCCATTTGTATCATTTGAGTAGCCAGTGTGTATGTATATTGCTTTCCTAGTTCTGCTTATTTGATTTTGTACTAGTTTCTCATGAAATTCTTAATTCACTGTATTCATCATTTTTCATACCATAGTAATATCACTTCACATTCATGTACCACATCTTGTTTAGTCATTTTACAAGTGGCGCATATTTACTTTGTTTTCAGTTCTTTTTTGCAAACATATACCTACATACACACACACGTGTTTGTGTATATATATATATATATATGTATACACACACACACGTGTGTGTGTATGTGTGAGTGAGCGTGTGTGTGTACATGTGGTGCAATTATGAATTTTTTGGTGTTTAAGGGACATTCTTCTTTTTAATTGTCCTCCTTAAGACATGTCTAAAGGTAGGATCTCTCATTCATATGTATGGATATTACAAGTATTTCCTCAGCATTATTCCAGAATGTTTTTTTAGAATGGTTATAAGGAAGCCAAGATAGCAGAAATAAAGCAGGGAATCCTCTGGGCTCTCCCAAATTCCCCTCTAAATAACTTTAAATGATGCCTTGAAATTAATTCTGGGGCAGCAGAAACCAGAATGGTCATACCAATTCACAATTCCTCCAAAAGTATGTTAATGCATCTGTCTATCCTTATCCTCTCAAACATCAACAATTCTCATCTTTGAAATCATTGCCCATTTGTGGAAGATGAAATATTATATTTATTTTAAGTTATACTTTTTCATTAATAATTTGGAACAATCTTTCATATGCCAAATATTTTATACTTTTGAGTTCATTATTAGTGATCAGTAATATATTGAGAATAACTTTCACTCTAATGTTTTCCTCTTATTTATATATCTTGAATACCACATCCTATCAGATATATTTGAAATAAAATCCTTCCTTCACCTCAGTAGTATGCTTCCTTTATTATCCATAGGAAATGAGACAATATTTTAATTTGAATTCAAGTTCTCTCATTCAAAATTCATTGTTCTTATCACTGCAACAAAATTTAATCTGTAGCCATTTCTTTAATCCTGAATTTACTTACTCTTCTTTCATATGATTACTAGTAAATGTGAGCTCGTTTTTATGTTATCTGGGGCTGAAAAATGAAGACATTAAATCTTCAAAAAGAAAATCATATTCTACGAAGTTAAATTTACATGATTTGGGGGTTAACCAATATTTGAATTATCCACATTATTACTTTTAACATAGGTAATCAAATATTGCCTAAGCTAAAAATGTGTACTTGTTACTTGTGTCATGCACAGAAATTGTCATAAAAATGAATTATAGTTCCAATGAGATTATAATTATTCACAATATTTAATTGTCTTTGTCAAATGCTTCAAATTAACAGTTCAGTTACTTTATTTTTTGAAGAATCTTTAGTCCTAGACAAATTCTTCCCCAAAACAATTATAATTATATGGAATTTTAAGGGTTTTTTTTGTTGTTTTTTTGTTTTTACAAATTCAAACACTTTTGTTTTTTTACAGATTCATACCACAAACAATCTCCAGTATTGGTAAAATATATAGATCTCTATGTCAATAAAGTCTGCAATTTAATACACTTTAAATTGAAAACTATAACAATAGCCCTTAAAAGTTTAGATAAACAGAAAGGAACTTGTTTTGTTTTTAAGCAGTAAGATTTCTCTTAATGTCTTCATTAAAGAATCTACATCATATATTTTAATTCTAGTAGTTAAAGTAATATTTATTTTCCTGTGAATTAGAAATATAATTTTCATTGATTATTTCACACAAGACACATGATATTTGAATAGAGTATGTGAAATTCCTAAGATCCCTGGGTCTCTGTCATTAGACATGTCCCACAGATGTATACTGATGAATTCTAAATATATTAAATTCAGCAAAAAATTTATTAGGCATAAAATAAGTACACATCACTGTGCTGTGTGCCAGGGTATACAAAGATGAACATTATGCCATGTGTATGTTTCATAACAAATACACAAGAATACTGTGTTATTCCTTAGCTCTCATTCAGGTATTCAGAAATTGGACTTACCATCCACATAAATAAAGACCACAAGGATGTAAAGCTGTATTTCCCAGATGATCACACATTTGGAGGGGAAACAT
Source organism: Gymnobelideus leadbeateri (assembly GCA_011680675.1). NCBI lineage: Eukaryota > Metazoa > Chordata > Mammalia > Diprotodontia > Petauridae > Gymnobelideus > Gymnobelideus leadbeateri. The sequence continues at coordinate 310,678 of WOXC01010154.1, forward strand.
AAAATATGTGTATCTGTATGAATGTCTTGGGCTCATAATTGAAATGGAAAAATGGAAAAAAAAGAATGAATTGGATTGCTTTCCAGAAATTTGTGAAACTCCTTTTAGGAGCCCTGAAAAGAACCTTTAAAAAAAAGCTAAGCTTCTACAAGTGTTATTATATTAAATGGAAATATAGAAGAATGGAATACGAGTGGTTAAAGAATTTAAAATCAAGCACATACAGAAGGCCATCATGAGGTTCATGGTATATGTGAATAGGCTTAAATAAACAACCAACACACAACTGTGCAGAAGAAATTCAGGAGTTAAAGAAGTTGCAAAGAAAATGTTGATCTGTTTGGATAGAAGAAGTACCTTAACAGGACTTCTCTAAACTCAGAAATTTACAGGTCTGGTCCAAAATACTTTAGGTTTGATTGGTTGGGCTTTCATGACATAGAAATAATACATGTATGTTTGCATACCTAAAAACATAATTAATATATCTTTCTATGGGCCTTTGATTCCATCCTTGTAGGGTGTAGGCATCCTTGTAGGTGCCTCCTGGTGAGACACTACCTCTACCAATGCAAATTCCCTCCTACTTTGTATATTTTAGTCTTAGAGTGTTGCCTAAGGTACTTAAAGTTTAGGTAATTCACTGAAGTTATATATGTATTCTCATATATGTATGTATCTGTATACATACATATGCACATAAATATATACATATATGTGTATACATGTGCATATATATACCTATACATAATTATATCTCATTTATGAAATTATATGTTTTGTACAAACTAGATCTAACTCTGAAAGACATTCAAGCTTCATTTGTCTAGATATATCTCCTTTTCTCTATCTCACTTTATGATTTAAATATGTATTTATGTATGTGTATATATGTGTGTGTATATATATGTATGTGTTTGTGCGTGTGTGTGTGTGTGTGTGTGTGTGTGTGTGTGTATAGTTATTCCATTGGTAGAAAAATATATTTTATGACAAACACTTATCACCATCAAGGACAGCAGAACCAAAACATTTTTGCTTTTCTATCAAAAATTTACTATGTGAGAGAATAGAAATACAAGTGAACAAAAAACCCTTGATGAAAATAATAGCTAAACTAGAAAAATTATAAACATAGAAGCTTCATACTAGGGCTAAAAAATTCTAAGGTTATTATAAGATCAGAGGGTGATATACCAAAGGACATGGGGGTGGGTCTCAGATGTTATTTTTATCTAAAAAAATTACTTGAGAGAATATTTTTAAATAAGGAAGTAGTGCTAAAAGGAATTTCAGAGTTCACCTATCAAATAGTCCAACACTTTCATTTTACAAATGAGGAATTTGAAGTTTATTGAAGTTAATTTACATATCCAAGGATACACAGATAGTAAAGATGAAGTAGTATTTGAACCTATGACCTCTACCTTCATTATTATTTTACTACACCATGCAACCTCTTAGAGATCAAGCCAAATGCCTACTTTTCCATTGCTATGAAAATTTTTGCTTACATGCACATGAAGAACATCATTAAATACATCAGAAAGGAATTGCAGTCACTTCCTCAATTGATACTGTATAACAAAACACATGTTTACAGTCATCAGTTGTTTAAATTTTATAAAGAATGTAAAATCCCACTGTTTATTGTTTAGTAATTATAAAAAAAAATTGTTTTTTCATGGTTAATTTAAACACTGCCTTAAATTCTTATCTTGAATAATTTATCTCCAAAGATAATGTCAAAATCACAGAATATTCATTGAAAGAGGCAACAGAAATAAATTTCTTTGTTTATTCCCTTTTAATGAATGTTAAATGAAATGTGAACAATGGAAACCAAATTTGATTGCCATTAATGAAGGATGTCCAGCATGAGATCAAACTTAAAAGGGAATATATTCAATGATGAGCCACCATTTTGGCATTTTGCCTCACACATAACAGGCATTTCATAAGTATTTATTTACTGATTGACCTTATGGAATTTTAGGTTATTTCATAAAGACTTAGAATAATGAAGATCGGGAGGAGCCAAGATGGCAGAAAGGAAGCAGTAACCTCACTGAGCTCCTCGGTCACTAAGTCTCAAAGGGTAAATCTGAATGGATTATGGAGTGACAGAGCCCACTGGAAGACAGAGTGTGGCAGAGTTCAGCCCAGGAGATTGCCCAGTGTGTCTGGACAGGATGAGGGCAAAGCGCATGGGGTCTGCACAGCTCAGACCTAAGAGCAGACAAGCAGACTACACCAGAGATAGAAAAAGCCCCAGCCTGCAAACTTACCAACAATGAATTACAGTCATCTCGCCTTCATCTCAAGAAGGGATGGGAAGGGTCTTTGGAGCCAGGTAGGAGAGTGGGGCCCCCAGTGGAGAGAGCGACTTCTCTGGCTGCATTCGGCACACAGCCTGGAAGGTTAGAAATTGCCTGCCTGGCAAAGAAGTGACCAAGCTGTCACTCTTTGCAGATGATATGATGATATACTTAGAGAATCCTAGAGAATCAAGTAAAAAACTACTTGAGACAATAAATAAATTCGGCAAAGTTGCAGGATATAAAATAAACCCACATAAATCCTCAGCATTCCTGTACATCTCTAATAAAACTCAACAGCAAGAGATAGAAAGAGAAATCCCATTTAAAGTCACTGTAGACATCATAAAATATTTGGGAATCTACTTGCCAAAACAAACCCAGAATCTATATGATCACAACTACAAAACACTTCTCACAGAAATAAAATCAGATCTAAATAGTTGGAAAAATATCGATTGCTCGTGGCTGGGTCGAGCTAATATAATAAAAATGACAATTTTACCCAAACTAAATTATATATTTAGTGCCATTCCAATCAATTTACCAAAAAACTACTTTGTAGAGTTAGACAAAATAATAACAAAATTTATTTGGAAAAACAAAAGGTCTAGAATATCAAGGGAATTAATGAAAAGAAATGCTAGGGAAGGTGGACTAGCTATGCCAGATCTTCATCTGTATTATACAGCAGCAGTCATCAAAACTGCTTGGTACTGGCAGAGGTGTAGAGTAGTGGATCAATGGAATAGATTAGGTGCAGGAGACCCAGCAGTTAATGAATATAGCAATCTATTGTTCGATAAACCCAAAGACCCCAGTTTTTGGGATAAGAATGCACTATTTGACAAAAACTGCTGGGAAAACTGGAATACAGTATGGCAGAAACTGGGCATAGATCACTATCTAACACCATATACCAAAATAAAGTCTAAATGGGTGCATGATCTAGGTGTAAAGGATGATACTGTAAGCAATTTGGGAAAGCAAGGAATAGTTTACCTGACAGATCTGTGGAGAGGGTAAGATTTTAGGACCAAACAAGAATTAGAGAGCATTATAAAATGCAAAATGGATAATTTTGATTACATTAAATTGAAAAGCTTCTGCACAAACAAAGCCAATGTAACCAAGATCAAGAGGGAGGTGGGGAATTGGGAAAGAATTTTTACAACTTGTGTCTCTGATAAAGGACTCATTTCTAAAATTTATAGAGAATTGAGCCAAATCTATATGAATACAAGTCATTCCCCAATTGAGAAATGGTCAAAGGATATGAATAGGAAGTTTTCAGAGAAAGAAATTAAAGATATCTATAAGCATATGAAGAAATGCTCTAAATCACTATTAATTAGAGAAATGCAAATCAAAACAACTCTGAGATACCACATCTCTCCAGTCAGATTGGCTAAGATGACAAAACAAGAAAGTGACAAATGCTGAAGAGGATGTGGACAAATTGGAACACTAATACATTGCTGGTGGAGTTGTGAACTTATCCAACCATTCTGGAGAGCAATCTGGAATTATGCCCAAAGGATTATAAATAATTTCATACCCTTTGACCCAGCCATACCACTCCTAGGGTTATATCCCAAAGAGATCATAGTAGTGGGAGGAAGAACCATATGTACAAAAATATTTTTAGCAGCCCTTTTTGTGGTTGCAAAGAATTGGAAACTAAAGGAGTGCCCATCAATTGGGGAATGGCTAAACAAGTTATGGTATATGAATGTAATGGAATTTTATTGTGCTATAAGAAATGAGGAGGTGACGGATTTCATAATTACCTGGAGAGACTTATACAAACTGATGCTGAGCGAGAAGAGTAGAATCAGAAGAAATTTGTATACAATCACAGACATACCGTATCTGTGACGACCAACTATGACAGACTGGACTCTTTTCAGCAATGCAGTGATATAAGTTAATCCCGAATGACTCAAGAAAGTGAGAAATGTGCCATCAGGAGATATAACTAGAAAGAACTGAGCCTGAATCCTGATGGAAGCAAACTAAATGATCTTGTTCTTCTCATTGTTTGGTTGTACTTCTTCCTTACCATCTTTCATCCCACCTAGTACAATATGCCTTTGTAATTGGAATAATGTTTAATATGAATGCATTTGCAGACCCTATACTGTACTATATGATGTCATGAGGGGAGGGGGGAGAGAAGTAAAGGAAATTTGAAAATCAAGGAACTAAGGAATTGAATCTTGTCAACTGAAACTAAACTAATAAATTAATTAAAAAAAAAAAGAAAAAAAAAAGAAATTGCCTGCCTGTACAATACAGGGGGTGGAATGGCAAAGTAAATTATAGCTGCTCTGATCCTCCCAGCCCTCCTTCATGAAGCAGAAAACCCAAAGATAAGTCTCCCACCCAGATTGAAATCCCAAATCAATGGAAATAGCCTCAGGCTTGGGAGTCTCCAAGAAGGTGTGTAACTGAGAGCCAGGAGTCTGAAGAGAAGAGAGGGAGGGGTCAAAAAAAGCCCCACCTCCCCTCTTAGACAAAAGCCTACTTATATACCAGGGGAATAGAGGCAGAAATCTGAAGTGGTCAGACTCAGCCCCACCTATGCATCCACATTCCCTGATTTAGTCATAAACTAGCCACCCAGAAGTATACAAAGTCAACATTCAGGCCCTAAACTCTTAGTCTTAGAAAATACGAAACAGGAAATCAAAATGGGAAGGAAGGAAGCTGAGAAGGAGAAGGGGAAAGCAAGAAAGTATATAAGAGCCTACTATGTAGGGCAAGAACAACCAAATACACAGGACAATATAGACTCTCTGCCCACACCTGAGAGCACAGAAGGAAACCTGATATGGTCTCAAGCCCAAATAGCATTCCTCGAGGAGCTTAAGAAAAATTTTAAAGACCAAATCAGGGAGGCACTGACCAATTTGGAAAAAGAAAATACCTCCCTAAAAAAGGAATTTCAAAAACTAACTGAAAACCATAATTCGCTAAAAATTAGATACAATCAATCTGAAACTCAGAACTCTATGATGCAGAAAGAGTCAATCAAATAAAACAAGACGATGGAAAAATTGGAAGAAAATGTAAAATATCTCACTGGAAAAATAACTGACCTAGAGAACAGATCCAGGAGAGACAACTTAAGAATTATTGGTCTACCAGAAAGCCATAATGAAAAAAGCAGCCTAGACAACACCCTCCAAGAGGTTGTCAAAGAAAACTGTCCTGAGGTCCTGGAATCAGAAGATAAAATAGCTATTAATAGAATTCACCAGACTCCTCCTGAAAGAGATCCCAAATTGAAAACTCCAAGAAATATAGTAGCCAAATTGAGAATTACAAGGTTAAAGAAAAAATTCTACAAGCAGCCAAAAAGAAAGAATTCAAATATTGAGGATCTACAGTTAGGATCACACAGGACCTAGCAGCTTCTACATTAAAATAGTGGAGGGACTGGAATTTGATATTTCAGAGTGTGAGAGAGGTAGGACTACAAGGATTAACTACCCAGCAAAACTGAGGACAATCTTTCAGGCAAGGAGACGGTCATTTAATAAAATAAGGGACTTCCAGTCTTTCCTGATGAAAAAGCCATAGCTCAATGGAAAATTTGATCTCCAATTACAATACTCAAGAAAGACATAAAAAGGTAAACAAGGGAAACACAGACTCACACATGCATAAGTGCACACACCCACACCCACATACATGTTCATTTCTTGCTCATTTATTGGGATGCAACAAGAGCAAAATGTTCACATCCCTATATGTGGAGCTGATAACTGTCAATATTCGAAATCTTTATGATTATCATGACCTTCAAAAGGGTTATACTTAGATAGAGGGTGTGGGTATGAATGCACTAACCTGAAGACTTTAAAAAAAAACTATTAAGGGGATCAAAGGGACTGTAATGGGAAAAAGGAAAGGATGAGATAGGAAAAGGTAAAATATGCCATCTGAAGAGGCATCAAAACACACTTTAGAAGAAGGGAAAGAAAGAGGGAGAGGAACATCATTTAAACACTATTCTCACTGGTTCTGGTTCAAAGAGGGATCAACTTAATCAGTGAAGTTTAAGATTCTAATGTGAATAGACACATAAATTCATTAAATAGAGGAATTGGAGGGAGGGAGAGGAGCACTGTTTGAAATATACTCTTATTGGTTTGGAATCAAATGGGGAGTAATTTACTCTGATAAGTATAAAAATTTATTGTGTCCTATAGATAGTGGAAGGGTAAGGGGGGGGTGAAAAGGAGGAGACTAAAGCGGGGGGGATTAGAAGGGAGGGAAATAGTAGTAAGGGGAGAGGGTAGGTTAAGAAGGGGGGGCCACTGGGTGGGAACACTGAGGGAGGGGGAGGTCAAAAGGGAAAACTTCAAGGAGGGGAAGGGAGAAGGAAGAAACAAAAACATAAACAGGGGAGGGAATAGGGTGGAGGGGAAGAGACAGATAGTCATCATTACTGTGAATGTGAATGGGATGAACTCTCCCGTAAAACAGAGGCAGATAGCAGAATGGATTAAAAAACATAATCCTACAATATGCTGTCTACAAGAAACTCATTTGAAACAAAGGGATACCCACAGGGTAAAGGTAAAAGGTTGGAGTAAAATTTATTATGCCTCAGCTAAAGTAAAAAAAAAAAAAAAAGCAGGGGTAGCAATACTTATCTCAGATAAAGCAAAACTAAAATAGATCTAATTAAAAGAGATTAGGAAGGAAACTATATCCTACTAAAAGGCACCATTGAGAATGAAGCAATATCACTACTTAATATATATGCAACAAGAGGTATAGCATCCAAATTCCTAGAGGAGAAGTTAAAGGAATTAGAGGGAGAAATAGAAAGCAAAATTATACTAGTGGGGGACCTTAATCTCCCCCTCTCTGAACTTGATAAATCTAACCTCAAAATAAACAAGAAAGAAGTTAACAAGGTGAATAGAATCTTAAAGAGACTAGATATGCTGGGTCTCTGGAGAAAACTGAATGGGAATAAAAAGGAATTTACTTTCTTTTCAGCAGTGCATGGTACATACTAAAAATAGACCATGTACTAAGGCATAAAAATCTCACAATCCAGTGCAGAAAGGCAGAAACATTAAATGCATCATTCTCAGATCATGATGCAATAAAAATGATATGCAATAAAGGACCATGGAAAGATAGACTAAAAACTAATTGGAAATTAAACAATTTAATCCAAAAAAATTGCTGGGTCAAACAAGAAATTATAGAAACAATCAATAATTTCATTCAAGAGAATGATAATAATGAGACCACATAACAGCAAGAGATAGAAAGAGAAATTTCATTTAAAGTCACTGTAGACATCATAAAATATTTGGGAATCTACTTGCCAAAACAAACCCAGAATCTATATGAGCACAACTACAAAACACTTCTCACACAAATAAAATCAGATCTAAATAGTTGGAAAAATATCAATTACTCATGGCTGGGTCGAGCTAATATAATAAAAATGACAATTTTACCCAAACTAAATTATATATTTAGTGCCATACCAATCAATTTACCAAAAAACTACTTTGTAGGGTTAAACAAAATAATAACAACATTTATTTGGAAAAACAAACGGTCTAGAATATCAAGGGAATTAATGAAAAGAAATGCTAGGGAAGGTGGACTAGCTATGCTAGACCTTAATCTGTATTATACAGCAGCAGTCATCAAAACTACTTGGTACTGGCAGAGTTGTAGAGTAGTGGATCAACGGAATAGATTAGGTGCAGGAGACCCAGCAGTTAATGAATATAGCAATCTATTGTTCGATAAACTCAAAGACCCCAGTTTTTGGGATAAGAATGCACTATTTGACAAAAACTGCTGGAAAAACTGGAATACAGTATGGCAGAAACTGGGCATAGATCATTGTCTAACACCATATACCAAAATCAAGTCTAAATGGGTGCATGATCAAGGTGTAATCGATAAGTTAAGCAATTTGGGAAAGCAAGGAATAGTTTACCTCACATAGGTGGTCATAGAAGTGGGAGGAAGACCCATATGTACAAAAATATTTTTAGCAGCCCTTTTTGTGGTTGCAAAGAATTGGAAACTAAAGCGGTGCCCATCAATTGGGGAATGGCTAAACAAGTTGTGGTATATGAATGTAATGGAATTTTATTGTGCTATAAGAAACGAGGAAGTGACGGATTTCATCATTACCTGGAGAGACTTATACAAACTGATGCTGAGCAAGAAGAGTAGAATCAGAAGAAATTTGTATACAATCACAGACATACCATATCTGTGATGACCAACTATGACAGACTGGACTCTTTTCAGCAATGCAGTGACATAAGTCAATCCCAAAAGACTCAAGAAAGAGAGAAATGCTCCATCCAGAGATATAACTAGAAAGAACTGAGCCTGAATCCTAAGGGAAGCAAACTAAATGATCTTTTTCCTTTTCATTGTTTGGTTTTATTTCTTCTTTACCATCTTTCATCCCACCTAATACAATATGCCTTTGTAATTGTAATAATGTCTAATATGAATGTATTTACAGATCCTATACTGGACTATATGCTGTTGTGGGAGGAGGTGGGAGGGAAGTAAAGGAAATTTGAAAATCAAGGAACTATGGAATTGAATCTTGTTAACTGAAACTAAACTAATAATTTAAAAAAAAAATAATAGGGGGCTGCTAGGTGGTGCAGTGAGTAGAATGCTGGCCCTGGAGTCAGAAGGACCTGAGTTTGGATCCGGCCTCAGACACTTAACACACACAAACAAAAAAACCTAGCTATGTGACCTTGGGCAAGTTACTTAACACCAATTGCCCTCCAAAAAGCAAATAAATAAATAAATAAATAGATAGATAGATAGATAAATAAATAAATAAATAAATAAATAAATAAATAAATAAATAATAATGAATATCACATCAAATGTTAGCCATGGTCTCACAATGGTGACTCACATAGGCATACACACAGAAAAAAAAAAGTAGAACATGAATACTAATTATTCAGAAGAGAGTATGTTCTCTTCTTAACAACCCATACAAGTTTCTTCCAGCAAATATATCTTGGATATAAATGTCAAATGGACAATTAACTGGGCCAAAATTAAATAGGAAACATGGGAGGCTGCATCAGTGTGAGGAAAGATAGTGGTTTTGATGACCTAAATCTTCACCCTGTATTTAAAATCCATCTATTTAAAAAGTATTCTTGTTAAAGTGATGTTGTATTATTAGATATTATGGAATACTAGAGTCATAATCATAACTGCATTTATTAGATATATCATAGAATTGTATAGACATGAATTGAAAGCTGCAAATTTTGAGGTCTCTGATTTTGACCCTCTCATTTTAAACATGGGAAAAAATGGTTCAGTGAAGTTGTGACTTTCTCAAGTTTATGAAGCTAATAATTGACAGAATTAGGATTAGATCAAATAGTTTAGCTTAGTTCTAATTCTAAATTTCATATCTTTTTTACTATACCACACTATTATATCTAATGTACGTTGTATTTTGCTAGCTGTTAAGGATATAAAGACAAAGATGCAACTCTCTACCCTCAAGATAGTTGTATTTTATCATAAGAGATCACTAAAAGAATACATGGATCAAATACATACAAAATAAATTCATGGAATATTTGAGGTGTTAGTAGCTGGAGAAATCAGGAAAAGTTGCTTTTAAGACATGGCTTTTCAGCTGAGCTTGGAAGGAATTTATGGATTCTAAAATAAGGCTATGAAGTGGAAACATGTACAATAGCCCATAGAAAGCTATAGAGATATAAGATGGAATGTCATCTTTCAAAAGCTTCAAGAAACTCAGACTGGCTAGAGCTCAGAACATGGTAATTGGCATAATATATAATGAAACTAGAAAGGCAATTGTGAAGGACTTTATAAGTTAACTGAGAAGATTTTATTTCATTAAACAGATGACAAGGAAGCAATGGTATTTATTAAATAGGAGAGTAAAATATTCACACCTATCTTAAGGATACATACAGGAAAATTAGATATGTCCAGCCTGCTTTGGTGATTTGGAATTGAAGCTTAACCAAGAGGCAAGGGTGTGGAATGTAGTAGACTTGGGAGTTATGTCCATAAAGATAACTATTAAATCATAGGAACTGATGAAGTCAACAAAAGAGAGCATGCAGAGAGAAGATAAGAGTTCTTCTAGGGGATCCCTTCTGTATATCATCCACAGGTAGGGGGCAGGATAGAAATGATGATCTAACAAAAGGGATTAAGAAAGAACATTTAGATATGTCTTAAGAGAACCTAAAGAGCATAATGTCACAAAATTCCCCAAAAGAAATTATCTTGGAAAACCCATCTGGTACTGAATGGAGTCAAAATCTATGGGAATGTCAAAAGAAATTCAGATTAAAAACAGGCCATTGAGCTTGGCAATTAAGAAACTATTTGGGATTTTAACTTCAGAGGGAATATTTTTGGCTCGGTAATGAGGTGGTAAGCTATAATTTAAGTGGTTAAGGGTGGAATGAGAACCTCCAAAGAACTGAACTTGTGACGTACCCAAATATTAATGGAGGGGCACATGGTAAATAAGGTGCTACTAGTACCATTTTCAAATAAATAATAACATAGAAAAAGTACTATAAAAATTTTAACAGAAGAGAGAGAGAAAAGAGGGAAACAGAGAAAAAGATGGTCAGCTTATATAGAAACATTGATGAATAGTTGGAATAACTGAAAGCTATAAAATGTCTGGAACAGCACTTCTTAAACTGTGGGTCACAACCCCATACATGGTCACATAACTGAATGGGGGGTTGAAGAAAATTTTGGCAACAGTAAAAGGTTTCTAAACATGCAAAGACCAAAAAATAATTCAAAATAAAATTTATAACAAATTATTTTACTACTTACTCATGTTATGTCATGTGCCTTCACTGCGCCTTGGCTCTGAAAAAAACAACATACACACTTCCCACTGCATATGCTGTCCTGCCATGCAAAGTCAACAAAACACTGCCAGAAACATCTCAGCTCAGATCCAAGATTATTTTGTTATGAATTTCAGTGTTTTTAATATATATACAAATTTGTCTGCTCTTATAGAAACATTTTAATTACAGAAAGTAAAGATTTAATTCTTTATGTCAAAATAAAAAAACACATCTCATTAATATGCAATTTTGCTTTCATTTTTAATAAATGGTAAAATTATATATATGTATATATAGTATGTGTGTAAATATATATATGTACATATATGTGTATATATAGTATGTGTGTAAATATATATATGTACATATATATATATACATTTATATGCCAAAATTGTTTTAAAATAAATTCCTTTAGGATTTATTGTCAGCAAATGTTTGATTTGTATACCTATTTTATATGCCTATACTCTTGTGGTCACATAAAATCGTCTAAGTTAAAAGGGATTGTCAATAGGAAGAAATTAAGAATCCTTAGGCTAGAGAAAGAGTGCAGAGCCCTGAGCATATTATATGGAGTTTTCCAGGCAGTTACAAGATTAAATATGTGGGAGTCACACCAAACAGGAAGACAAGGGAAAGGTTTTCATGGGATAAAAATACCAACATGAAACATTTACTTCTCTCTTATTCCCCTTCTTTTAGAGAAGACAAATATGTATATGGGTATAAGGATGATGATTTCATTAGTATTGGGAAATTGTAGAAGAGGAATCTCCCTCTATCAATGCAAATTGGCAGCTTTTCTTCAACATTTAATATTAGAGAGGTGCTCAGAGTACTAAAAAGTTAAGTCACTCACCAAGCATCTCACAGCCAGTGTATGTCCAAAACAGCATTTGACCCCAGGTCTTTCTGGCTTCAAGGCCAGTTTGCTTTCCATCATACCCTGTTTTGTTTACATAAATGAATCACAAAAATAGCATCACAGATTCTTTGAAACATTTGAATAAATATAATTGATAATATGAAAAATTAAAATACCTCTTAAATTTATATTACACAAATTTTGTTTAAACCACTGAGCCTTACATTTAATCTTCAATAAGCTTTTGTATTTCCATTATTCCTTTAAAATAGTATTTAATTTTAAATTCAGTTATCATTCAAAAGTTTACTTAAGTAATATTGTAACTCATATTGCGTGTGAATATATATGCTTATATATATACACATACATATATGTGTGTTCATATACATGCATACACATATATGTATATATAAAGATATACATATATAAATACATGTGTGTTTGTTTATATGTCACTGATGTCAATGTCTCTTCTGATTTCATCTGAAATATTTACATAGAAAAAAAAAAGTCCTCCTTAGGGATTTTGCTAGGGGTAACAAATTGACAAGAAACAGATTGTTGTACTCTGTTAATTATTCTTTGGAAAAGAAAAACTAGAGATCTCATCCTCTTTAAGAGTACAGGGAATTTGCTTTCTCAATTTTTTAAAAATTTTCTATATCTCTGTAGCTTGCAGCCATCTACTTCCACAAATCAGGCAGTTTGTCACATTGTAGTGCCATTGAGGGGTAAGTATAGTAATTACCTGCAAGCATCTACAAGATAGAGAAGCAAATCATTACTGCTAAGAACTATTATTTTTACTACTTTTTTCCTCCTTTGAAATGAGGTTAAAATTAGAAATGTAAACTTCAGAGAAGCTCAAATAACTCCAAAAGTGACATGCCCATCCACCTGTCTATTCCAATAAAATACCCTCCATATTATCCATTGATGGTAGTTTCTTACAGAAAGTGATCTACATCAGAAAAAAGCATTACTTTGTCAAATGGGGATTTGCCCAAAGACATTCCTTTAGCTTATAAGGAGAATTACCTAAAAAATGAACTAGGAAATTAAAATGATTTAATGTCAACTTTGGCTATCACAAGAGAATCCCAGTGTCCAGACTAAAGCAAAGGGCACTTCCATTTTTTTCTACACTTGAAAGACTGTGTTTAGTATGAGGTGACATATTTTAGGAAAATATTCACAGGTTTGTTGGAATCAGTTTAGGGTAACATCATCATTGATTAAGGTATTCTATAAATGTAGATTTCAGAATGCTAAATGGGTCAAAATAAAGGCATAAACTGATAAATTGAATGAAAATATGAAGTGCCTAAGCCAGAAAAGAGGAGACTTATTTTTCATTGGTACATGGTAGCAGTTTTCATATTGTTGAAATACTGTCATGGTGCATTGGACATCAGATCAGTGGATTGAATTTAGGGTCATTGGATCAAGTCCTGATACTTCTTATTACCAGTATAACCTTGGGCAACTTAGCATCTTTGAGTCTCAAAATCCTTATCTGTAAAATGCTGGGTTTGAATTAAAGGACTTATAGGTTTTCTTCAAGCTCAAATCTACAATACTATAATTCTATGATTAGAGAGAAAATATTGTTCTATGGATTTGTGCGATAAATTCATCACGCAAAAATTAACCAATCATTTGCCATATACAGAGGAGTTTGGTCTCTCCTTTCTTGGAATTTTCATCTTACTAAGTTCATATGATTAATAATTTTGCACTTAATATTTGACCTTTTATTAATGTTGTTTTCTACTTGCACAAATATTAAAAATCCTGAAATAACACTGTTAGCTCTTAATAAGAAGTGGTATATCAACAAAATTCTATATCAGTATGAAAAGTTGTTCCTAACTTATGGTATAACTAATTTGGCTCTCTTAGGAAGTAATGTATTTTAATATACTCTGAGTGGGTAGATTGGGTCAAGTTGATCTAGAAAATGACCCCCAAAATATCAACAACTATGGAAAACTTATTTCTTGGTCTCTGGTCTATAACATATGTCTGAAAATTGTCAAGGACCATCTTCAGATTACCAATAGAAATTCCAGGGAATATAATGACTTCTTAATATTATAAACTGAAGGTAAAAAAAATGGTAATTTTGGCATTATACTTGACTCCTCTTCTCCCTTAACATGTCCCCATATTCAAACAATTGTCATATCTTGCTATGTCTTCCTTCAGGACAGCTCTAACATGTGACCTCTTCACTCTACTCAGACAACTATCATCATATTTCCAGCCCTCATTACTTCTTGCCTGGTTTATTACCATATCTGCTAATTTGCCTGTTTGTATTAACTTCTTTAACATTCCAGTTCAGTCTTAGCTATTATTGCTAAACTAGTTTCCTTTAAGCCCAATTCTGATCATGTCATTCTCCTATGCCATATATCCTAGTAGCTACCTATTTTCCCTAGAATAAAATATAAACTCAATTGTTAAGCTTTTAAACCCTTCACAACCAGCTGGCAGTCTATTTTTCTAACTTCATTGAAAAAAAAAACTACTTTTCCTTTTGCACTCTGTTATCCAACCAATGTGTTCTCTCTGTGTTCCTTATACTGTCTCCAGTTTCCATGCCTTTGGGCTAGTCAAGCTGCATTCCTGAAATGTACTGCCCTCCTAATCTCCATTTCATTGTCTTCCTCTCTTCTTTTAAAATGCACCTCAAGCAAAATCTTCTGCTTAAAGCTTGTCCTGATACCCACAACTACCAATGCTCTCCCCTTGCAACTACCCTGCATTGAATCATTTTTGTATATATATATATATATATATATATATATATATATATATATATATATATATATATATATATATTTGAATTTATTGACTGTATATGTATAGAGTATATACTTATCCGTATGTTTCTTATCTCCCTTGTTAAAATGTAAACTCTTTGTGAGTAAGATTTATTTATTTATTTTTGGTATGTGTATTCCCAGAACTTTGCCTGGAATATATTAATCATACTAGAAATTATAGCTAGCATTTATATAGTGCTTTGAAATCTGTAAAGTTCATTACACACATTATTTCATCTTATCCTCAAAACAACCCAGTAAGAACACATATTAAATAGTTTGCTCAGGGTCAAATAAGTTGCAAGTTTCTAAAGTTGGAATTGTATTCAGGTCTTCTTGACTCCAAATCTAACACTGTCTACATGCTACCAAATACCTCTCATAGTAAAGGATTAGTGAATTCTTGTCACTGATTCTAGTGGTCCTTTTTCTGAAATATGAAGGGAATCATTAAAGATGAGTCTTTCTTTGTCCTTTCTAAAATCAATCAGAATATATTCTTACCTTATTCTGGATCCCTTGTGAGTTGCCTTTGCTTCCAGAATACCCATACCCTTTCTTCTCTTTTTTCCCCAGCAGGATCACTTTCTTTACTTGAGCATAATCTCCCTTTGGTCCTCCTAGTGGATAGAAACATATGTGATTAGCTATTACCATTTCACCTTTTTCATATGCTTTGCCTAATTATTTTTTAAATCACTATAACTCTAATTTTAATCAAAATGCCATTAAAATACAGATTATTGTTTTGATACTTTAATGTTCTTAAATTTTGAGAGTCATCTTTGAATACCAAAATCTAAATACATATTTTGTGAGTATATAATGTATTCGTGGTACTGTGTTAAATACTACTGGAGAAACATAATCAATCATAGTCAGTCAATAAGAATACATTGATCACCTACTATGTGTCATGCACTATGGCAAATTTAACATTTCATCTGAGGAAACAATATACACTCTCTCTCTCTCTCTCTCTCTCTCACACACACACACACACACACACACACACACACGCACATATATATATTAGCAAATATTCAATATGTGCAAAGGGAATACAAGATACTTAAGTGTGGGGAAAGATACTGCAGCTGCGAAAATCTGGAAAGATTTCTCTTGAGGATAATTCTTTTCTTACAGTTTTTAATTTATTTATTTTTAATTTTTGACATTTGCTTCCATGATTTTTAAATTTCTCCCCCCTGCCCCTACCTCCTCAAGATGAAATTGAATCTGATATGGGCTCTACACATACATTCTTATTAAACACATTTTCACATTAGTCATATTGCATAGAAGAATTATAATGAATTGGAAGAGGTATGAGAAAGAAAAAACAGAAAATGGTGTGCTTCACTCTGCTTTCTGATTCCTTAGTTCTTTGTCTGAATGTTGTTGGCATTTTCTATCATGAGCCCTTTGGAATCCTTGCATTGCTGAGAAGTCTTTCAAAATCAGACATAGTACACTGCAACTATTTGTGCGAACACTGTTCTCCTGGTACTGTTCGATTCACTTAGCATCAGTTCAAATAAGTCTTTCTAGGATTTTCTGAAGTCTGCCTGTTCATCATTTCTTATAGAACAATCATATTCCATTACATTCATATACCACAACTTTTTCAACCATTCCCCAAGATGGGCATCTCCTCAATTTCTAGTTCTTGGCCACCACAAAAAGAACTGCTATAAATATTTTTGCATATGTGGGTCCTTTTCCCATTTTTTTGGTCTCTTTGGGATATAGCCCTAGAAGTGGTATTACTAGGTCAAAGATACCATTTGGGCATATTTCTACATTGCTCTCCCAAATAGTTGGAAAAACTCATAGCTCCACCAACAGTGAATTCTTGTTCCAACTTTCCCACATCTTCCCTAGGATTTCTCACTTTCCTGTTTTTTTTTTTTTTTTTTGTCGTGTTAGCCATTATGAAAGGTGTGATGTGGGTACCTTAGAAGTCTTTTGATTTGTATATCTCTAATCAATAGTGATTTGGGACATTTTTTCATATTACTATCAATAATTATAATTTCTTCTGTTGAGGATACTTCTTGAGCATGGCATAGAATGTTGGTGGGATTCTGAGAGAAATAGGGAAAGAGGGTGTACATTCCAGTCAAGGTGTATAACCAGTTCAAAGGAATGAGGATAGAAGACAGAATGTCCTATGCAAAGAACAACAAGTAAGCCCTGTGATGTTGGTAAAGTACTTGATTGCAAGAAACTTAAAATTTACTTAAAAAGGCAAGACAAAAATAGAAAATAATATATTTTTAAAAAGTCATAGACAATTTTAAGAAGTATTTATTATAAAGCTGTACAAATCATAGGGTCAAGTGTGAGGAATATTTTAGCTAGAAACTAGTATAGAAGTTTAGTCAGTGTCATGGCTCAAGAAAAGGAGAACGATCCTTTTTTTATAATTATTTTTCTATTTTATTTTTCCTTTTTTAGTAAATTTTAATTTGAGTTACAAATTTTCTCCCTATCTTTCCCCTACCACCACCACAGAACAGCAATCCCACTGAATACCCCCTCCTTCAGTCTGATCTCTCCAATATCCTCCCCCATTCCCCTTTCAACTTTCCAGTAGGGCAAGATAGATCTCCATACCCCAGTGCCTGTATATCTTATTTCCCAATGAATATAAAAAAATATAATAATAATTTTTAAACATTTAATTTTAAAACCATGAATTCCAAATTCCTTTCTTTTCTTCCCTCATCACTCACCCTTACTGGAAAGATGAGCAATCCAATGTAGGTTTTAGTGTAGTGATGCAAAACATTTCCATAGTGGATATATTATGAAAGACTGACTATATTTCCCTCTATCCTATCCTGCCCTCCACTTGTTCTATTTTCTACTTTGATCCTGTCCCTTGTCAAAAGTGTGTGCTTCTAACTACCCCCCCTAAATCTGCCCTCCCTTCTATCATACCCCCTCTTATCCCCTTCCCCCTTACTTTCCTATAGGGTAAGAAACCCAATTTACTGTGTAGGTTATTCCCTCCTCAAGACAAATTCAGTGAAAGTAAGGTTGACCCATTCCCTTTGGCCTTCCTGTTCTTCTTCACCATTGTTACAGTTTTCCCTTGCCTCTTTTATATGAGATAATTTACCATATTCTATCTCTCCCTATCTCCTCTCATTATGTCCCTCACACCTCATAATTATATTTTTTAAAAATCATCTCTTCCTATTCAATTGATACTGTGTTCTCTGTCTATGTATACCTGTATACACACTCACATATGTAATCATATGCACATATACCTTCCTATATAGACACATATATGTATTTATACATATATGTATACACACATACATATATATGTATATATATATACACACATATATATGTACATTTATATTGCTTTCAACTATCCTCATACTGAGAAAATTTTCATAAGTTACAAATATCATTTTTCCATGTAGGCATGTAAATAGCTTAACTTTGAGAAGTACCTTATGATTTCTTTTCCTTTTTTACCTTCTCATGCTTCTCTTGCTTCTTGTATTAGAATGTCAAATTTTCTATTCAACTCTGTTTTTTTCATCAAGAATGCTTGAAATTCCTCTGTTTCATTGAAGGACCATATTTTCCCCTGAAACCTTATACTCAGTTTTGCTGGGTAGGTAATTCTTGGCTTTAATCCTAGCTTCCTGGCTCCTGTAATCTCCGGAATATAATATTCCAAGCCCTTTGATCCCTTAATGTAAAAGATGTTAGATCTTGTGTTATCCTGATTGTGTTTCCACAACATTCAATTTTTTTTTCCTTGGCTGCTTTCAATATTATCTCCTTGATCTGGGTACTTCAGAACCTGACCACAATATTCCTAGGTGTTTTCTTTTTGGCATCTTTTCCCAGGAGGTGACTGGTGAATTTTTTCAATTTCTATTTTGCCCTCTGGTTCTAAAATATCAGGGCAATTTTCCTTGAGAATTTCGTGAAGAATGATTTCTAGGTTCTTTTTTTAAATAATAGCATTCAGGTAGTCCAATATTTTTTAAATTGTCTCTCCTGGATCTATTTTCCAGGTCAGTGGTTTTTCCAGTGAGGCATTTCACATTGCCTTCTATTTTTTCATTTGTCTGGATCTGTTCAAAAGTGTCTTTATTTCTCATAAAGTCATTAGTTTCCATTTGCTCCAATCTAATTCTGAAGGAATTATTCTCTTCAGTGACCTTTTGAAATTCTATTTCCCTCTGGAAAAATCTGCTTTTTAAAGCATTCTTCTTCTCCTCGTTGGTTTTTTAGCCTCTTTTGTCATTTGAGTTAGTCTGTGTTTTAAGTTGTTATTTTCTTCTGTCAGGTTGTTGACTCACTTTTCATGATTTTCTTGAAATTTTCTTGAAATTTCTTGAAATTTTCATTTCTCTTCCCAATTTTTCCTCCACTTCTCTTACTTAGTTTTCAGAATCCTTGAGCTGCTACATAGACTATAAACAGTCCATATTTTTCTTGGAATCTTTTGGTACAGGAGTTCTGACTTTATTGTCTTCTTCCTATTCCATGCTTTGATTATTTTTGTCACCAAAAAAGGAAACTAAGGTTTGACTACTATGCTTCCTTTGCTTCCTTTGCTTGTTCAGGTTGCCACTCTATTACTTGACTTTTAAGCTTTTTACCACCTTAGAACTCTGCTTCCAGAGAGGAGATATTTGTCCCAAATTGCTGGGGTTTTTGCAGCTGCTGGAGCTATTAGTTGGGTGCGCTCTCTGAAGCTTGTACGGACTCTGGCACCTGGTCACACACCCCAGGACTTCCCCCTTAGACAGCAATCCAGATCCAGGCAGTTTAAAGCAAGAGTGATTACCCCTCAGAATGGTCACTTGATTCCCTTTCAATATGCAGGCCAGGAACACTGAATCAGCCACATGATGGTGGCAACAGGGAAGCAACACCTCTACCACTTCTTGCCTTCTTGCCCTGGGGGCAGATGCCATTACACACTCTTGATCATCCTGTTCCCAAGAAGTCCACACTGACCTTCTATTTTGCCTTTGTCATTTATGGATTGAAAATTCTGGAAATTGCCACAGGTGCTGTAATCCACTCTCTGGAGGTCTCCTCCAGCCACTGTTGGTTGGGGTCACCCTTGGGCTAAAACCATGGGCTCATGAGGGGGCTGGGTTCAGTTCCCAACATATTGTGATGGACCCTTCCTGCTGGCCTTCTAGCTGTCTTCAGCAGGCTATTTGTTTCTCTCTGTCACTTTGTGGGTTCCATAGCTCTAAAGTTTGTTAGGAGTTATATTTTATAAGTACTTGAGGTGGTTGTGGGGGTAGCCCATGGAATCTTCCTTCTTCTATCCTGCCATCTTGGCTCTGCCCCCCACAGGAGAGCAATCTCAAAAAAAAAATAATAATAACAGCAAAATGTATACTGCAGGATTGTTCTCATCAGCAAGTCCAAAGTGTAGAAATTTGAATATAGGATAGGGCAAAAGTTTTGGTCAGACAGCCTGCATTATAATTAGAAATGGAGAAATTGTGGATTGGTTATAAAGCCTATTAAAAAAAGACAGATATGGGGGAAGGAGCTTTACAAGCTCTTAATTATTCTTCTTTCCCCTTCTTATACCCTCAGTCTGTTGGTGATCAGATAAGTACTTTATCGATATTTTGGAATTCATGTTCTAGAGCCAGAATATGAATATAACAAAATAAATACATTCATGAAACACAGATTTTTTTTTGCTGTGGAAAACCATAGTTTTATTAATTTTCTTAAATATATCTTTTTTTTCAAATGTTTTATTAACTTTTGGTTTACAGAATTCATTTCCAACAGATTATGTTACAATTTTTTCCCCATTTTTCCCCTACCCACCACCCCAGAATAACAGTTCCAGAGGATATTGCCTTATCCAATCTGCTCTCTCCCATCTCTTCTTCCATACCCCTGTCAACTTTTCTAGTAGGGCTAGTGAATCCCCAATTATATGCAAAATAGTATTAATCATAGTATTTATATATACATTTTTTAAATATTTGATTTTAAAAGGAAGATAAGCAACTCAGTATATGCTGTACATGTGTAGCTATGCAAAACATTACCATAGTAGATATATAGTAAAAAAAACCTGACTATGTTTCCTTCCCTCCCATCCCACCTTGCACCTGGTCCACTCCCCACCTTGATCTTGTCCCTTTGCAAAAGTGAGTGCTTCCAACTTCTCTCCCCCCCCAGCCCACTCTCCCCTCCAACACCTGCCCCCATCCCCGCACTCTCCTGTAGGGTGGGAGACCCTATTTAGTATGCATGTCATCCTTTCCATGGTCCAAATTCAATGAGAATAAGGTTTTGCCTTTTTGCCTTCCCGTTCCTCACCTCCCCTTCAACCACCTTCCCCTGCCTCCTCTACATGAGACAGTTCACCTCATTGTCTCTCCCCATTCGCCCGCACCACATCCCTCTCTCACCTCTAAACCTCACCTTTTTAGTATCATCCGTTATTTTAAATTCGACCTGTGCCATCTATGAATACCTGAAAACATATAAACACATATTCACATATGTATTCTTATGCCCATATACCCTTCTTCAACTATTTACACACTGAGAAACGTTTCATCAGTTTACAGTTATTGTTTCTCCCTGTAGGAATGTAAATAGTTCAACTTTGATAAGTTCGTAATGATTCCTTTTCCATGTTTACCTTTTCAAGCATCTCTTACATCTTGTATCTGAATGTCAAATTTTCTATTCAACTCTGGTTTTTTCCTCAATAATGCTTGAAAGTCCTCTATTCCAATGAATGACTATATTTTCCACTGAAACATGATACTCAGTTTTGCTGGGTAGGTGATTCTTGGTTTTAATCCCAGCTCCTTTGCCCTATGGAATATCATATTCCATGCCGTTCAGTCCCTCAGTGTAGAAGCTGCCAGATCCTCCACTATCCTGATTGCATCTCCACAATATTGAAATTGTTTCTCCCTGGCTGGTTGTAATATTCTCTTCTTGATCTGGTAACTCCAGGAACTGGCTATAATATTCCTAGGAGTTTCCTTTTTGGGATCTTTTTCAGGAGGGGATCTCTGGATTCTTTCAACCTTTATTTTGCCTTCTGGTTCTAAAACATCAGGGCATTTTTCCTTGAGAATTTCTTGAAGGATTATTTTTAGATTCTTTCTTTGATCATGTTTTTCAGGTAGTCCAATAAATTTTAGATTCTTTCTACTGGATCTATTTTCCAGGTCAGTGGTTTTTCCCATGAGATATTTCACATTGCTTTCTACTTTTTCATTTGTTTGGATCTGCTTAACAGCATGTTAATTTCTCATAAAGTCACTAGCTTCCATTTGCTCCAGTCTAATTCTAAAGGAATGATTCTCCTCAGTGAGCTTTTGAGATTCCTTTTCCATCTGGCAAATTTTGCTTTTTAAGGCATTCTTCCCCTCATTGCCTTTTTGAGGCTCTTTTGCCATCTGAGTTAGTCTATTTTTTAAGGTGTTATTTTCCTCAGTCAGGCTGCTGACTGTCATTTCATACTTTTCTTGTATCTTTCTCATTTCTCTTCCAAATTTCCCCCACTTCTCTTATCTTCTTCTTAAGGTCCTCTATGGCCTGTAACCCACTCTTATTTTCATTTGGGACATTTGGCGCAACATTTCTCTCCTCACAGTCTTCCTCCTGTTCCATGCTTTGATACTCTTTGCCCCTAAAATAGAAGTCTAATGTTGAATTTTTCTGTTTATTTTGTTTCCTTTGACTAGGCATGTTGCCACTCAATTATTAGACTTTTGGGCTTGTTGCCACAGTTCGATGTTGCCACCAGCCAGTGGAGATTCCATCCCAAACGTTGGGGTTTTCTCACCTGCCTGAGTTATTAGTTGGGTGGGCTCTCTGAAGCCTCCACACACTCTGTCAAGCTGGTCACATACCCCAAGACCTCAACCCCAGACTCCAATACAGATCCAAGAAGGGTAAAGCAAGAGCAATTGCCCCCGAGACTGATCGCCACATTCCCCTACAGTTTACAGGCCACAACTGAAGCTGCAACGTGGCAATGTGGCACAAGCTGTGCTGGCTCCTCAGCAGCTTCTTTCCCCTAGGGGAAGAAGCTGACTGAGCTCTCCCAAGCAGTCCCAAAGTCCATAGGGCACTGACCTCTTACTTTGTCCTAAACATCTATGTGTTGATAATTCTGGAAATGCCACAGCTGCTGGTGTTCTAGGGTCCCTCCAGCTAGCTTCTGGTGCAGCTGCTAAAACCACAATTCACACAGGCCTGGGCTTGCCTCCCATATTGCTGGGCTGGCTGCTCCTGGCCTGGCTGCCTGGCTGTCCTCATTGGGAAGTTAGCTTCTCTCTATCATATTGTGGGTTCCGGAGCTCCAGAGATTGTTCAGAGATCCTTTTACATAATTTTGTAGTGGTATGGTCTGGAGCTCTGTGGAAGTGCTGTTTCTACTCCACCATCTTGACTCTGCCCCCCATGAAACAGAGTTTAATTAGACTTTTTGTCAACATATCAATGACAACTGTAAAATCAACAATTAACTTGATGGTCTTATAAAAAACTGTAATTGGTGGAGTGAATAGAGCACTGGCCCTGGAGTCAGAAGGGCCTGAGTTCAAATGTGGCCTGAGACATTTAACACTTACTAGCCATGTGACCTTGGGCAAGTTACTTAATCCCAATTTCCCTGCCTTCTCCCTCCAAAGAAAAAGGAAAAATTAAAAAAAAAACACTAAAAAATTAAACTATCTTACACATAGAATATTAGGAGATTGTTAACTCATTAATAAATTTATGAATCTATCAAAATGAATCATATAATACTGAAGGAACTTTATCTAGAATCCTAAGTGCACACACACACACACACACACGCACACACGCACACACACATATGTATGTATAGTAGGGTGCATCTGTATGTAAATACATATGTGCATATGTGTGTATATGTGTTTACACGTATACCTAGAGAAAAGGCACAGGATTGGTTGAATAGGAAGGGATGATATCTAAAAAATAAAATTAAGAGGAGAGTAAAGAATATAATGAGAGAATATAATGATTAAATATTTCCTTCCCCACAAAGATGAGTTGATATTTTTCCTACAACAGAGGAGCCAACATATGAGAGAAAAGGAAGGGACTCACCTCAGCTTTCCTCCAAACCCCTTCAAATACCTTTAAATATTAGCTCACAACAAATTCTAGAGCAAAAGAACTCACAAAAGGATGGAGTGAAACAATTTTCTAGCCCATGTCAACATAGGCAGCAGGAACCACGTGAGAATAGAGGGCATTCCAGTGTATACTGTACTACCACAGGTCTGGCCCAGAATACCAGTAGCAGGGTTTAGGATGATAGAATCAGCGACCACATTGGCAATTTCTGATCCTCTTTGTCTACAAATGGCAAGGGTGTCAGACAGCTGGTTAGAAGAAGGTTACAAGTATGCCTTTGCTCCACCATGGCAAAACTCTGTTGCATTTTCCATACTTAGATCTTGATCAAAGTCCTTGGTCTCCATTCCAGAGCAAGGAGGAGCACTAGTACAGCAGAGCTTGTGGCTTCAGGGCAATGATGACCTTGGTCACGGTTCAAATAAACACACCTTTCCTTAGATCATGCCACTTTGGAAGAACCAAAAACTTACAGGTCCCCAGAATGACTTCTGGAAACAGCCACATAAAAAACCTCAAGCTTAGGAAAGTGTTTCCTCTACTCCAGATGCAGAACCCCACGTTATCATAAAATTAAAATTCAAGAACTAGTTTGGAAAATGAGCAAACAGCAGAAAAAGATTCTGACTATAGAAAGTTACTATGGTGACAGGGAATATCAAAACACATACTCAGAAGACAACAACAAAGTCAAAACTCCTACATTGGAAGCCTGAAAGAAAAATATGAATTGGCCCCAAGCCATGGAAAAGCCTTAAAAGGATTTTGAAAAATCAAGTAAAAGAGGTAGGGGAAAAATGGGAAGAGAAATGAGAATGATGAGAGAAAATCATTAAAAAGAGTCAACAGCTTGGTAAAGAAAGCACAAAAATGTGCTGATGGATATAAATGACCAAGCAATACAGCTACTAGGTTTATTCCAAAGAGATTAAAAAAAAAAGTAGATATACATACATAGTATGTATATATGTGTGTGTGCACCTATACGTATACACACATATACATACATATGTGTATATATACACATGCATTGTGTATGAATATGTATGTATTTATTTTTCTACCTATGTGTATATATGTATATGTATGTGTCTCAGCTATTTTAGTGGTAACCAAGAACTGGAAAATTGAGGGGATGCCCATAAATTGGGAAATGGCTGAACAAGTTGTTGTATATGATTGTGATGAAATATTATTGTACTCTAAAAAATGATGAATGGGACACCCTCAGAAAAACCTGGAATTATTTACTTGTACAGATACAATGTAAAATGAGCAGAACCAAGAGAACATTGCACACAGTAACAGCAATATTGTGTGATGATCTCCTGTGAATAAATAATATTATATTTTCTTAGTAATACAATAATCCAAGAAAATTCTAAAGAAATTATGATGAGAGGTGCTGTATATCATCAAGAACTAGTGGAATCTGAATGCAGATCAAAGGTACTTTTTCTTTACTTTATTCTTCTTGGATTTTTTTTTTTTTGTATTTTCTTTCACAGAATAATATATGGAAATTAGTTTTCCATGACTACACTTGTATAACCTATTTCAAATTGCTTGTCTTCTCAATGGAAGGCAGAGGGAGACAATTTGAACCTCAATATTAAAAAAAGAATGTTAAAATTGCTTCTACATGTAATTGGGAGAAATAAAATGTTAAATTAAAAGAAAAAATTATTGTATATTCATTCACATTTATAACTGCTTTGTTTTAGTTCTGAAATAGAGATCCTAATGCCGGTAACAGCTAACTGCCTATTTCATCCAGTATACATGATTCATTGAAGGCTATGATCCAGAAAATAAGTGAACTTTTATAAGTGTAAAGAGGTGTGATGGGTTGGGTTGCTTTTTTCTCTCTCTCTCTCTCTTTTTACAGATTTTAGTTTACATCATTCTTTTCCACAAGATTTTGAGTTAAAAATTTTCTCCTTAAATTTCCATACCCACCACACGAAAACAGCATTCCCACTGAATATCCCCTCCCCCAATTGCCTCTCTCCCATATCTTCCTCCATCCCCTATTAGACTTTCCAGTAGGCATGGTGAATCTCTATGCCCCAGTGCCTGTATATCTCATTTCTAAGTTACGTGTAAAATATTAATAATAATTTGTATATATATTTTAAACTTTTGATTTTAAAAATTTGGATTCCAGATTCTTTCCCTTCATCCCTTGTCACCTACCTTCACTGGGAAGATAAGCAATGCAATATAGGTTGTACATGAGTAGCTACACAAAACATTTCCATAGTGGCTACATTGGGGAAGACTTACTATATTTTCCTCTATCCTACCGCACCCCCCCACTTGTTCTATTCTCTACTTTGATCCTTTCCCTTTACAAAAGTGGGTGCTTCCAACTTCCCTCCCCCCCAGACTGCCCTCCTTTCCATTATCCCCCCTCTCTTCCCCTTCCCCTCTACTCTCCTGTAGGGTGAGAAACCCTATTTAGCGGGTATGTCATTCCCTCCCTAATCCAAATTCAATGAGAATGAGGTTGACTTTTGCCTTCCTGTTCTTCCCTTCCATTGTAAAAATTTCCCCTTGCCTCTTCTATATGAGATAATTTACCCCATTCTGTCTCTCCCCATCTCCTCTCATTATATTCCTCTCTCACCTCTTAATTTCACCTTTTAAGTATCATCCCTCCCTATTCAATTGGTCCTGGGCTCTCTGTCTATGTATACCTATAAGCATATATACACACACTCACATATGTATTCCCATGCCAATGTACCCTCCTATGTAGACATATATATGTATATAAGCATATACACACATATACATATACATATATATGCGTGTGTATATATGTGTGTGTATATATATATATATATATATATATATACATACATACACACAAATATATTTCTATTCCCTTCAACTGTTCTCATACTGAGAAACATTTCATAAGTTACAATTATCATTTTTCCATAAAGGAATATAAGTAGTTCAACTTTAATATGTTCCTTATGATTTCTTTTTCCTGTTTACCTTCTCTTGCTTCTTGTATCAGAATGTCAAATTTTCTAGTCAACTATGCTTTTTTCATCAAGAATGCTTGAAAGTCCTCTATTCTAATGAATGACCATATTTTCCCCCTGGAACATGGTATTCAGTTTTGGCGCATAGGTGATTCTTGGTTTTAATCCCAGCTCCGTTGACCTTTGGAATATCATATTCCAAGCCCTTTGATCTCTCAACTTAGAAACTTACAGGCCCTGAGTTATCCTGATTGTATTTTCACAGTATTGAAATTGTTCCTTCCTGGATGCTTGTAACATTTTCTCATTGTTCTGGGAACTCCAGGACCTGGCTATAATATTCCTAGGAGTTTTCTTTTGGGGATCTTTTTCAGGAGGTGATAAGTGGATTCTTTCAACCTCTATTTTGTCCTCTGGGACTAAAACATCAGGGCAATTTTCCTTGAGAATTTCTTGAAGGATGATTTCTAGGTTCTTTATTTGATCATGGCTTTCAAGTAGTCCAATAATTTTTAAATAATCTCTCCTGGATCTATTTTCCAGGTCAGTGGTTTTTCCAATGAGATATATCATATTTTCTTTTTTTTAAATTTGTTTTGATCTGTTTAATAGTATCTTGATTTCTCATAAAGTCACTAGCTTTCATTTGCTCCAATCTAATTATGAAGGAATGATTCTCTTCAATGAGTTTTTGAGATTCTTTTTCATCTGGCAAATTCAGCTTTTTAAGGCATTCTTATTCTCATTACCTTTTTAAGCCTCTTTTGCCATTTGAGCTTTATAAATGTTTAATGAGACATGATGTTCTCAGATATCCAGAGCAAGGGATAGGGAGAAAAGCGTGAAGCACATCTGAAAGTTCATCGCATGAGATAGTGTGGGGTTTCTGGTAAAGCAAATTATAAAATTCTGTTCTGATTAGCTGGACCAAAGGGTTTCTCTACATTATCTGTGATTATTGAGGCCATTGCTCAATTCTTCTAAAACCAGTTTCTTGCAGCTCAATTATTTCTTATTAGTTCTTAGGAACTGAGTTGTTCTTTTACAAGTCTAATGAACTTTTGCAGAGTCTAACAAACAAAAGCTTTAAGTCCTTAACCAGACTTCTGGCACCAAATCAAAACTGTAAATGGCAGTTTTTGTGCAAAGGAGAAGAAGCCCAAATTAAACCTTCTGACTCTGTTGTGTAGGTAGAATCAGTGATACAGAAATCAGTGGTCTGAATAACATGTTTGGCATACTTTTTGTTATGAAAAAAACACATTTGTGATAACATCTCCCGCCTGCCCCTATAGGCCAAATTAGTTTGTTATTTCTGTGCTTCTGAGGAACTACAACTTATGTGTGTGTGCTCTAAATTTTAATGTCCTAGAACAAAGGTCCATTTTTCCTCTAGTCCCACCTCTTCACTGTCCCTTTCTCCCATCATACCCACATTGCTGAGTTCAGCTCTATTTCTCCATCTTCTGAAAAGTGAAATCCACACATTTCATTTACTTGAATTAACCTTCTAACAATATGAAGTGACTACCTATGGAGGTTTTCCTGGAAAGTTAGTTAATGGTTAAAGAAAGTAATCATCATGGAATTTGGTATTTGATAAATTCAAAAATAATATATCAGCATAGTACAAGTCTCTGAAGGAGTAAAAGTACATTATTCTATCATTCATTTAAAAAATACCAATGGGAACTAGGAGAGACAGTCTTAATACCATCCCATTTCACAAATGAGGAGACTGAAATCAAGAGAAGTTGAGGTTCACACTGAAACATTGAGGTCATTATGATATCAAGAAATCTAGCTCATGAAGCTGGTAACTAACCATCTTGTTCATATATGTTGTTTATAAGGATCCAAATAGGTACTTTGACTTAATGTTTGATGGAAGTTATCTGATATGGCAAAAAGTAGTGACTATTTTACTTAATGGAATATAGAGTGTTATTAATATGTGCTTGTTTTATGACTAATTGACTACATTTTGTCAGGCAAAATTGCTAGCTATATTAGAATCTCCCTCTGGAATTACTGCATGTCATTGAACACTCAAAACACACAAGACATTGATCAGGGTCTATAAAAGAAATGTTTGAATTACCAAACTTTTGTAGTGAAAAGGACATGGAAAATTGAGTCAAACAATGTGTGATTGAATCCTAGGTTTACTGTATTCATCCTCTATAACCCTGGGGAAGTTGCTTCATATCTCTAGGTTTCCATGGTTCTCATATACAAAACAGAGAGCTATTTTTATATTTTGTTCCCTTTACTTCAAAAATCTATGCACTTATGTGTAATTCTGTGTGATTCAGTTGTTTGTTAAACTGCCATATCCTAGGGGAATCCTTTTTATTCCCTCAGTTATTGGTGCCACCATTGCAGATGATTTGTATACATTTTGTATTTATTTATTTTTATTTGGTGTTTCCGCCAAGTAGATAATAAAGTCTTGGAGTTCAGAAATGTTTTCAATTTGTTGTCTTTTTATCCTTATTGCCAAACACATTCTAGGTACATGCATATATACATCCATACGCATACATCAAATTGAATTGAATTGAATTCTACACCACGG
The DNA here is from genome assembly GCA_011680675.1 of Gymnobelideus leadbeateri. Lineage (NCBI taxonomy): Eukaryota > Metazoa > Chordata > Mammalia > Diprotodontia > Petauridae > Gymnobelideus > Gymnobelideus leadbeateri. Next base: position 340,334 of record WOXC01010154.1, read on the forward strand.
TTAATTGTGTCAGTATGCTCACTTGAAGATTTCGTTCAAAATTTGACAAAAGCTATGCCAATGAGTTTAGTAAACACATATTTCTAAAATGTCCAACTGGCATAAAGTCTCCACAAGTCAGTTCTCACTTCATCCCCAAATTCTTTTTTTTAAAGAAGCCTACTTTAAAAAGGCAGTTTTGGATTATATAGCTTCTTTTGTAGAGAGTACCAAAAGCATTTAAACATTTGCCTTTGAAAAAATCCAGAACACACTACATACTATGGCTATTTTATTTATTTACTTAATGTGTACATTTGCTTAAATTGGAACTAACCTATTGAGAGGAGATGAAATTGGGATTTAAAAAATGATTTGATTTCCTATATCTATATTTGATCTAAACCCAAAATAGCTTGAATCAACTATCAGGCCCTGAATTATTCAGGGTGATCTAATCTCTTTAAACCTTTTGATCTCTACAGAGATATCAAAATCCATTTCTATTTCAGTTTCTGACATTTCATATTTACTCAGATCTCTGAACCCTCCCCATTTTTCAAGTTGATTGCTTTACTGCCTTATTATTTTATTAATGGCTATCCCTCCTTTCAAGGAAGTTTTCATTTTTAAAATATATCCCATATTATTTCCCAAATTCAAGTAAATGAATATAAGTGAAGGAAAAAATGCTACTGCAACATAATTAAATACTTGAAAACCTTCATTTTTTCCCCTTAGACTGACAAAATGTACTGATAACCAACTCATGGCATTTGGACAGTTCTTGTTCTTTGCTGCTAGAAATGATTTATTTTCAGATATCATAACAAGGGTTGAATCCACCTTCCCAAATGCCGCTATGTGATATTTGTCTCTAGAAAGAAACACCTGCAAAGAGTAATTGACAGACTATTGTTTCTCATCTGTAGATAACTCATTAAAACCTAGAAATGATTGCAAAAATGTAAGGAGAGGACACACATGGAATATGTTCATTATTTAGTTCAGATTCATCCTCTCTCACCTACTGAAGTATCAAAGTTTCAAAAGGCATTGAGGAGTCTGATAAACTTGGTACCTGAACAAGTATAGAAAAGTTGAATGGCTCTGAATATGAAAAAACAAACAAACAAACTTAGCCCTGATGAATAAATGAGAAAATTCATGTATTTGTTTTTTATAAAAATTCTTACTGATGCATTTTGTTTTTACATTAAATTCATAGGTAATTCCCACTTTGAAGGAGGTCTTTTGTAACAATGTATGTATGTATGTATGTATGTATGTATCTTCTCCCATACGCCCTTCAACTTTTCCGTTAGGGCAAGGTGAATCACTGTGCCCCAATGCCTGCACATCTTATCTCCCAATTATATGCAAAATAATATTAATAATAGTATTTATATATATTTGAAACTTTTAATTTTAAAACTATGAATTCCCTTCCTCACTTGTCACCCACTCTTAGTGGGAAGATAAGCAACTAAGTAGATGTTGTACATGTATAGCTATGTGAAACATTACCATAGTAGATGTAATAAAAAAGACTAGCTATATTTCCCTCCAAACTAACCCACCCCCACTTAGTCCATTCTGTACTTTGATCCTGTCCCTTTTCAAAAGTGGATGCTTCCAACCTCCCTTCCCCTCCGCATGCCCTCCTTTCCATTATCCCCCCTCTCTTCTCCCTCCCTGCTACCCTCCTATAGGGTGAGATATCCCATTTAGTATGTATGTCATTCTCTCCTTGAGCCTAATTATGGTTTTGCCTTTTTGCCTTCCTGTTCTTCCCCTCCCTTGCAACCACTTTCCCTTGCCTCTTCTATATTAGATAGTTTTCCACTTTCTGTCTTTCCCCATCTCCTCTCATTATATTCCTCTCCCACCTCTTAATTTCACCTTTTAAGGATCATCCCTTCCTATTAAATTTGACCTGTGCCCTCTATGTATACCTATAAATCTATATACACACATTCAAATATGTATTCATATGCCCATATACCCTTCTTCAGCTATTTTCATACTGAGAAAGGTTTCATAAATTACAGTTATTGTTTTTCCATGTAGGAATGTAAATAGTCCAACTTTGATAAGTTCCTTTTGATTCTTTTGATCGAGTTCCTCTTGATTACCTTCTCAAGCATCTCTTGCTTCTTGTGTATGAATGTCAAATTTTCTATTCAACTCTGGTTTTTCCTCAAGAATGCTTGAAAGTCCTCTATTCCACTGAATGACTATATTTTCCACTGAAACATGATACTCAGTTTTGCTGGGTAGGTGATTCTTGGTTTTAATCCCAGTTCCTTTGCCCTCTGGAATATCATATTCCATGCCCTTCAATCCCTCAGTGTAGAAACTGAAGGTCCATCTGGCAAAGTTGGCTTTTTAAGGCATTCTTCTCCTCATTGCCTTTTTGAGCCTCTTTAGCCATTTCAGTTAGTCTATTTTTAAGATGTTATTTTCCACAGTCAGGCTGTTGACTTTCATTTCATACTTTTCCTGTATCCTTCTCATTCCTCTTCCCAATTTTTCCTCCACTTCTCTTTTTTGGTTTTTAAAATCCTTCTTAAGGTCCTCTATGGCCTGTAACCCACTCGTATTTTCATTTGGGGCTTTTGGTGCAGGAATTCTGACCTTCTAGTCCTCCTCCTGTTCTATGCTTCAATCCTCTTTGCTCCCAAAATAGGAGTCTAATGTTGAATCTTTCTGTTTATTTTGTTTCCTTTGCCTAGGCATGTTGCCACTTAATTACTTGACTTTTTGGCTTGTTGCCACAGTAGGATTCTGCCACCACACAGGGGAGCTTCCGTCCCAAACGTTGGGGTTCTCTCAACTGCTCTAGGTATTAGTTGGGTGCCCTCTCTGAAGCTCCCACACACTCTGGCAAGCTGGTCACACACCCCAAGACCTCCACCCCAGACCACAATCCAGATCTAAGAAGGTTAAAGCAAAAGTGATTACCCCCAAGATTGATGTCTGGATCCCCCTACAGTCAGTAGGCCAAGAGCTGAAGCTGCAAGTGAAGCTGGAAAATGGAGGCTGTCCTGTGGCTCCTTAGCGGCTTCTTGCCCCCAGGAGAAGGAGCTGATGTGCTCCCAAATACTGGTCCCAAAGTCCATAGGGCACTAATCTCTCACTTTGTCCTAGGCACCTATGTGTTGGTAATTCTGGAAACGCCACAGCTGCTGGTGTTCTGGGGCCCCCCAGCTGGCTACTGGTCCGGCCACACTGTGGCTAAAACCTCCTACTCATGTGGTCCTGGGCTTGCTTCCCAGAGTGCTGGGCTGGCCACTCCTTGCTGTGCTGCCTGGCTGTCCTCAGTGGGATGTTAGCTTCTCTGTTTCGTTTTGTGGGTTCTGGAGCTCTATAGGTTCTACAGAGTCCCTTTTTACATAAATTTGAAATGTTGTGGCCTGGAGCTCTGTGGAATCGCTGTTTCTATTCCACCATCTTGGCTCAGCACCCTCAAGCATGATTTTGAGGTGGTGAAGTTACATGAAGTGGAAGGCAAGCTGTATTTGTCACAATAAGAAAATCAGGAAGAGGATTACATTCAGGAAAGGATAATGTGTTCTGGTTTGGGTATGTTATACCAGAGGTAATTTGGCAGGTGGTACAGTGAATAGAGCCCTTGACCAAGAGTTAGGAAGATAAGGGTTCAAATCTGGCCTCAGATATTTACTAGCTATGTGAACCTTGGTAAGTCACTTAACCCTGTTTGTCTCAGTTTCTTCATCTGTAGGATGGTCTGTAGAAGGAAATGGCAAACCACTCCACCATCTTTGCCAGGAAAACCCCAAATGGATTCATGGAACAACTGAAGTGCTTATGTGATACAGTTACTAGGAACAGATAATTATTTAGTTTTATAAGGATTCTAAAAGATGATGGTCTTCAAACTAAAGCTCAAAGAAACTTCAAAGTCAACAAACCTATTGAAAGTATCCTGGGAGTTAGAAATTATTAGCAAAGAAGTCAGCAACCTGAGAGACATAATTTTTTACAGACAGATCAGTTTTGAGTGTGGAGTAGCAACTATTAAGATCAAAAGATTTTGTACTCCCTATTTATGACATATTGAGGTTGGAAAAGTAATGTGGTCTTCTCCATTGATACAATTGGAGTCTTCTGTATTCACAAGACGTTTTTGTCTGTGTCTCTGTAGTGTACTTCCAGAATTTCAAGGTAGACCTGGTATAGATAAAGTCTCCTGGAAAAAAACCAGTTTTGATCTAATATCCACACTCACCTAAGTAGTCATTCTAATTGATTCAGCATTTGAGAAAGAGGGCTGGGAATGACTGGTAGCATTCTTATAGCTGTGGAATTATCTGGTTTCTTTCAGGAAACATGTAGCTGATTAAATAAAGAACACAATATCTTGGTGATCCTGGTGAGAGTATAGTCATGGCAGATTAACCTTATTTTAAAAAGAAAACAATTTTTAAAGGAACTATTGTATATAAGATATTCTATTTTATATAGGTCATGCAGTGGAGAGAGTACCAGACCTAGAGTCAAGAAGACCTGAGTTCAAATCCATCCTCAGATATTTATTAACTGTGTGACCCTGGAAAAGAAAATAACGCTCTGTTTGTTTGAATTTCATCTATAAAAATGGAGATAATAATAGCAACTATATCCCAGAATTATTGTGAGAATCAAATGATATAATAACTGTAATGTACTTAGCATAGTGTGTGACACAATGTAAGTGCTAAATAAATGCTAGTTTTTTTCTTCTTTTTTATTTTGTCTTTTTTGGAGGGGGGAAGTCAGGGAAATTGGGGTTAAGTGACTTGCCCAAGGTCACACAGCTAGTAAGTGTTAAGTGTCTAAGGACTAATTTGAACTCAGGTACCCCTGACTCCAGGGCCAGTGCTCTATTGATTCACCACCTAGCTGCCCCTGTTGTTGTTATATAATGTTGTGAAATTACAAAGGTAGTCTGTATAAAAAAGAACTTTATTTTTTGGACTGTACCTATATTCTTACATATTTTGGACTCTTACCAAATATAGAGAAGTGTGAAGTGTTGGGGGGGGTGGTTTGTTGTGGGTGTTGTTTTGGTTTTTGGGGGTGTGGTTTTGTTTTTGTTGTTGTGTGGGGGGGGGGTTTGTGGGGGTGGTGGGGGGGGGGTGGTTTTTTTTGGTTTGTTGGGTGTGTGGTGTTTTGTTTGTTTTTTTTTTTTTTTTGTGTTTTTTTTTTTTTTGTTTTTTTTTTTTGTTGTTGTTTTTTTTTTTTTTTTGTTGTTTTTTTTTTGTTTGTGTTTTTTGTTGTGTTTTTGGGGTTTTTTTGTTTTTTGTTGTTTTGTGTGGTTGTTTGTTTTTTTGTTGGTTTTGTGGGGTTGGGTGTTTTTGGGTTGTTTGGGTGGTGGTGGTGTGGTTTTTGGTTGTTGTTGTGGGGTTGGGGTTTTGGTGTTTGTGTGTTTTCCATTCATTTGTCTTGCAACATTTGGTAATGAACTTGGTGGATGAATGCTATTTAGAAATTGCATTCAATTTAAGACCTCTCTTATCATGTTGGAAGTATTCTAGGGGTGAGTTTTACTCCAGCTACTAGGAAGAAATATTCACAATTTCTCTCCTTGCTATGTCTTTCAAGTAAATACCTCTTTATTCATTTTTTTAAAGTAGTAAAAGAGGCAAGATGCAGTTCTTTATGGTTATTGTAAGGATCAAATTAAGGAATATGTGTAAAGTATTTATCATAGGGACTAGTACATAATAGATACTTTATAAATATTTGTTACCTTCCCCCTACACCATTGCTTTGTGATGTCTTTTTATGGCTTTCTCACTCAACTCATATTATCAATGGATAATTGGATACTTAGAGGGATAATTGTTACTATCTCTAGTATGTTAGAAGTAACCCAATCAGTAGTTAACCTCATAAATACCAATTTTTGGACCCTCACCAATGTGTTTCCCATTAACAATCAGCTAGTTGTCAAAGTTATTTAGCAAAGGTATTTGCTCAAATGACACAGCAAGAATTGGAAGAACAAATATTCCCCTCTAACACCAGGGTCACATATCCTCCCAAATAAACCTAGAGTCAAGAGGGTAAAAATTTAAATTACATAGGTAAAGAGACATACATATAGAGGAAATATTTGGTCAAAATAATTCACAACACGGCAACTGTAATGTCTCAATAGCTTTACTTTCTCAAAAGAGTCTTCAAGAAATCATTCAAGAATCAACACTATATTCAGATAGGTTCACTCTTCAAATCTCCACTGGGCTGCTATCTCAGCTAGGCTTGGTTTTCCTAGAGTGTCTCTCAATTAGATAGCCCTGTCTGCTGCAAGGATAGGTAAAGTAGGACACTTCGTTCCTATTTTGGTTCCTCACCAGAATCCACTGCCAGATTAGGCCACATAAGTCACTTAGCTAAGCTAGGCTTGATTTTCCTAGAGTGTAGTCTCTTAATTAGATAGGTCAGTCTGCTGCTAGGATGGGTTAAGCAGAACACTTTGTGCCTATTTTGGTTACTCACTAGATTCCACTTCCAGATTGGACCAAAGAAATACTAAGTGGCTGTTCTAGCTCCTCATCAGACCAGAGTCTACTGGGCTAGAATGTGCAACTACCAGATAATAATTTTTTGGGGGGGTCTAGTAGATCACTTTTCCTCTAGGCATTGTCTGTAGAAAAGACTGGACAGCTGCTACCAGGTGGCACTCTTTTCGAGGTGTAGTATATCTTCTGGATTGGTAATTCTTTTGTTCTCTCAGGTTTTTTATTGGCAATCGATTATCTGTTTCTAGCTTCAGCCGATGCCTAGATTGAAAGATATTACAATCTCTTCAGGTGGAATCTTACAATATGCTACTTTTAGCTAAAGTCCTGCAAGTTTCTTCCAGGTAGGGCAATTAACCTTACCTTACATTGAACAGAAGTGTCTTTTTTTTTCTTTTTAACTCCTTCAGAGACATATTCTATATTTTTGTCATCTCTGACCAAAGGAATAGGAAAAGAGGAATTTAAATTTATATCATCATTTCTCTGTCTGAAGATGAATCATGTTTCATCATGAGTTGTTTAGAATCATTGTTAGTCATTATATCAATCAAAGTTCTTGAATTTTTTGAAGTTGCTTTTCTTCATAAGGTTGTCATCGTATGATTACTTTTTCCCTGATTCTACTGACTTGACTCTACATCAGTTCACACAAATCTCAGGTTTCTCTGAAATCACCCTTTTTATTTCTACTTATGACACAATAGTATTGCAATATATTCATGCGCCAAAATTTGTTCAGCTATTCCCAATTGATAAGCAGCCCATCGATTTTTATCCATTGTCACCACACATGCATGTGCACGTGCACATACACACACACACACACACACACACACATACACACAAACACACACAAAGAGTTACTGTAAACATTTTTTGAAACAACTAGTTGGTATAGTGGATAGAGGCTAGGATGGGAAGAATCAGAAAGAATCATCTTCCTGAGTTCAAATCTGGCCTCAGAAACTTACTACATGTGTAACCCTGGGCAAGTTACTTAATCTTTTTGCCTTAGTTCCTTATCAGTTGAAAAAAAAAAAAAAGAACATAAGCTAGAGAAGGAAATGACAAATCAATCCAGTATCTTTGCCAAGAACGTACCAAATTAGTTATGAAGAGTTGGACATGACAGAAATGACTGAATAACAGCAACAACATATTATTTGATTTGCACATATGGTTCTTTTTCTTCTTTCCTTGATCTCTTTCAGGCTTAGACTTAATAGTGATATTGTTGGATCAACAGGTGTTCCCAGTTTACTATCATTTGGGGCATGATTTCAAATGTCATTCCAGAACCTACTCCCTGATCCTTTCCATTTTTCTTTTTTCAGTATCCCTCCTTGACATTCTTGAACTTCTGTTCTTCCAGATGAATTTTGTTAGTTGTATTTTCTACTTCTATAAAGTAATCTTTTGTTGATTATATTGGTATGTTACAGAAAAAGTAATTTAATGTATCACTTTAGTTATATTTGCTTGACCTAACTCTGAGTAATGAATATTCAGTTATTTTATCTTTCTTTATTCATATATAGAGGCTTTTGGACATTTACTTATAGATTTCCTGGTAAACCACATTGCCAAAATTAATATCTATAATTATTTTCAATAGAATTTTCCTTTCCATCTCTTCCTGCTAGGTTTGGTTGGTAATATAGAGATGTGGTGAATCATGTGATTTCCTTGATACCCTAAAACTCTATAGAAGTTATATATTATCCAAATGAATTTTAATTGATTCCCTAGGGTACTCTAAGTAAAATTAATCCACCATATTATCTGCAAAATATAGTAGTTTTATTTTCTCTTTGCCTATGTTTATTACTTTCCTTTCTGTTTCTTAGTTCCCTAACATTTCTAGCACTAAATGAAAGAGTATTGGTATTAAACGCGATTCTTGCTTTACACCCTGTTATGAGAAAGCACTTCAGTTTATGACCATTATATGTAATGGGGATTCTTGTTTTTTTGATAGATATTACTTAAAATATTAAGGAAAAAACTCACCATTCCTTTGAATTGTGTATTACCTATCTTTTCAAGAACCTTCTCTATGTCTATGATTTCTATTATAATTTATTGATATATTTACTTATTTTATTAGCTTTCCTAATATCAAGCAAAGCCCATGTTCCTGATTTAAATTCAATATGGTTATAATTTATAATCATTGGGTGCTTTTGCTTTAGTCTTATTATTATTTCATTTATTTTTATAAATACTTATTATAAATGCTGTACTGTAGTTTTCCTTCTCTTTTTTCACTCTACATGGTGTGAGTTTCAAGACTGTATTTACGTCAGGGAGAAAAAAAAAGTAAGATCCCTTATTTTGTTACTGGAAATAATTGTTCTTTTTAAGTTAAATTTTATGTTTATTTTTAGGTTACATTTCCACAAGATATTGAGTTAAAATTTCTTCCCTTCTTTCCCCTTCTTGCTACCTCAAAACAGTGAATACACTGTATACACCCTCCCCCAATCTGCTCTCTCTTGTATCCTTCTTCATTCCCCCTCTGACTTTCTGGTAGGGCAAGATGGATCTCCATATCCCAGGGCCTGTATATCTTATTTCCTAGTTGCATGTAAAAATATTAATAATGATAATTTTTTCTCATTTGATTTTAAAACTTTGAATTATGAGTTCTTTCCCTCCTTCCCTTGTCACCCACCCTTACTGGGAAGATAAACAATTCAATATAGGCTGCATATGTGTAGTTATGCAAAACATTTCCATAGTAGATATATTGTGAAAGACTGATTTTATTTCCCTCCATCCTATCCTGCCCCCTACTTGTTCTATTCTCTACTTTGACTCTGTCCCTTTTCAAAAGTGTGTGCTTCTAACTACCCTCCACCCCAACTTGCCTGCCCCTCCATCATGCCCCCTTTCATCCCTTTTCCCCTACTCTCCTGTAGGGCAAATTTAGTGTGTATCTCCTTCACTCCTTAAGCCAAATTTGATGAGAGTAAGGTTGACCCATTCCCTTTTGTCTTACTGTTCTTTCCCTCCATTGCAACAGTTATCCCTTGCCTCTTCTATATGAGATAATTTACCACATTCTGTCCCTCCCCATCTAGTTTCATTGTATTCCTCCCTCACCTCTCAATTTCACCTTTTAAATATCATCCTTTCTTATTCAATCAGTCCTATGCTCTCTGTCAATGTATACCTGTAGACATATATACACACACTCAAATGTGTATTCATACACACATGTACCCTCTTATATATATATATATATGTATATATATATGTATATATGTATGCATATACACACACACACACACATTTATATTCCTTTCAACTATCATCATACTGTGAAAAGTTTCATAAGTTGCAATTATCATTTTTCCATGAAGGCATGTAAGTAGTTCAACTTTGATATGTACCTTATGATTTCTTTTCCCTGTTTACCTTCTCATGATTCTTGTATTTGAATGTCAAATTTTCTATTCAACTCTGTGTTTTTGATCAAGAATGCTTGAAAGGCTTCTATTGTATTGAATGACCATATTTTCCTCTGAAACACTATACACAGTTTTGCTGGGTAGGTGATTCTTGGTTTTAATCCTAACTTCTTTGATCTCTGGAATAGCATATTCCAAGCCCTTCAGTCCCTTAATGTAGAAGCTGCTAGATCATGTGTTATCCTGATTGTGTTTCCACAATATTCAAATTGTTTCATCTTGCTTGTTTGTAATATTTTCTCCTTGATCTTGGAACTATGGCACCCAGCTATAATATTCCCAGAAGTTTTCTTTTTGGAATCTTTATCATGAGGTGATATAGGTTGATACTTTCAACCTCTATTTTTCCCTCTGGTTCTAAAACATCAGGACAATATTCCTTTAGAATTTCTTGAAGGATGATTTACAGGTTCTTTTTTGATCATGGCTTTCAGGTAGTCCAATAATTTTTAAATTATCTCTCCTGTATCTATTTTCCAGGTCAGTGGTTTTTCCCATGAGATATTTCACATTGCCTTCTATTTTTTTCATATGTTTGGATCTGTTTAATAGTATCTTGATTTCTGATAAAGTCACTAGTTTCCATTTACTCCAGTCAAATTCTGAAGGAATTATTCTCTTCAGTGAACTTTTGAAATTCTTTTTTTCATCTGGCAAATTTGGCTTTTTAAGACATTCTTCTCCTCATTGGCTTTTTGGGCCTCCCTTGCCATTTGAGTTAATGTCTTTTTAAGTTGCTATTTTCTTCAGTCAGATTGTTGACTCTCTTTTCATTATTTTCTTGCCTCATTATCATTTCTCTTCCCATTTCTTCCTCCACTTCTCTAACTTCATTTTCAGAATTCTTCTTGAGCTTCTGCATGGCCTGTAACTATTTAATATTTTTTTGGGATGCTTTTGGTACAGGAGTTCTGATTCCATTGTCTTCATCCCATTTCATGCTTTGATACTTTTTTTACCTACAAAAGGAATCTAAAGTTGGATTTCTGTGCTTGCTTTGCTTACTTTACTTGCTCATGTTGCCACTCAATTATTTGACTTTTGAGCACTTTGCTACAGTAGAACCCTGCTACCAAAGGGGAGATCTTTGTCACAAATCACTGGGGTTTTCACAGTTGCTAGAGCTATTAGGAGGGCACCATCTCTATAGCCCCCACAGGCTCTGCTCACAGGTCACACACCTCAGGACCACCACCGAAGACCTCAATCTAGATCAAGGCAGGTTAAAGCAAGAGTGATTACCCTCTGACATATCACTTGGAACCACTATGATCTGCAGGCCAGGAGCTCTGAAGCAGCCACATGTAGGTGGCTGCAGGCCACAGTGCCTCCTTAGCTTCTTGCTCCATGCCTCTGCCCTCCATTCCAAGTTCCAAGAGAGTTATACACTGACCTTTTACTTTGTCTTTGGCATTTATGGGTTGATATTACTGGAAACTACCATAGATGCTGATGATCCACTCTCCTCTAGTCCACCCCAGTCCCTGCTTATAAGGGCAATTCTGGGGCTTAAACTGTGGGCTCACTTGGTGCTGGGCTTGGCTCCCACCATGCTGTAATGGACCCTTACAGTCTGCCTGCCAGGCTTATTTCATCAGGAGATTTGTTTCTCTCCATCACTTTGTGGGTCTTGTAGCTCTAAAATTTGTTTAGAGTAATATTTTTATGGGTATTTGAAATGGTTATGGGGGAAGCTCATGAAGTTTTCCTGCTTCTATGCCACCACCATCTTTGTTCCCCTAATTGTTCTTTAAATGTTCAATATAATATGCCTGTAATTCATTTAGCCCCCAGTTTCAGTAACCTTAAAAAACTCACGTGTGGCTAATTTGATTTCTTATTTTTTTTTTTTGGAAACTAGGTTATATGTTACCCTTTTTTTATTCTGTCATGATAGCATTATGAAATATCAACTTTTACATACATACAATATCAAACTTCAGAAATTTTATCTAAATAGCTTTCTTACATTTTACTTTAGTAATACCCAGAATTTTCTGTGATTCTTTCAATTATATTAGAGTGGAGGACAAGCATTAAGAGGATCAAATTTAATAAATTGCATTTCCTAGATCATATTTCATCATTCAATTAATTAAGATCTCAGGAATTTTGAAGGATTTACTTTATTGTTTAGTAATTCAATGTGGTCCAACTCTCTGGTAATCTGTGGACACTTGTATGCCAGGCCCTTCTATCCTCTATGATTCCCTAGTTTGTCCAAGTTCATGTGCTTTGTTTTCATTATACTATCTATTTATCTAATCCTCTGCTGGCCCCTTTTCCTTTTGACTTCAGTCTTTCCCATCACCAGGATTTTTTTCCCATGAGCCCTGTCTATTATTCATGTAGCTAAAGTATTTAAGCTCCAGCTTCAACAGGAATATTTCACATTCCAGTGAATAACTTGAATTAATTTAACTATTGATAGATTCATCTTCTTGCTCTTCAAGGAAATCTCAAAAGTCTTTCTTAGTACCACAATTTAAAAGTGAAATTTTGTCTTATACACCTTTCTTTACCGTTCAACTCTCACAACCATACATTGCTACCAGAAAACAAACAAACAGGTGGGCAGAGTCGAGATGGTGGAGTAGAAACAGCACTTCCATGGAGTTCCAGCCCACACCACTTCAAAATTATGTAAAAGGTGGACTCTGAATGACTTCTGGATCACAAGAACCCACAAAATGATACAGAGAAGCTAACCTCCCACTGAGGATATCCTGGCATCCTGGCAGAGAGTGGACAGGACATCACTCCGGGAGCTGAGACTAGGTCCCCTGAGTCGGAAGTTTTGGCCCCAGGGCAGCTAGACCAACAGCTGGCTGGAGGGACCCCAGAAAACTAGCAGCTGTGGTGTTGCCAGAATTATCAACATATAGATGCCTAGGACAAAGTGAGAGGTCAGTGCCCTATGGACTTTGGGACTGGTTGGGAGAATGCATCAGCTTCATCCCCTGGGGGCGAGAATCAGCTGAGGAGCCATGGAACAGGAAGAGGACAGTGAGGTCAGAAATCCTGCACCAAAAGCCCATCATGAAAATACAAGCTGGCTACAGGCCATAGAGGACCTTAAGAAGCAGGTAAGAGAAGTGGGGAGAAAATTAGGAAAAGAGACAAGAAAGAGGTAAGAAAAGTATGAAATGAGAGTCAACAGCCTGACTGAAAAAAATAACACCTTAAAAATAGGTTAACTCAAATGGCAAAAGAGGTTCAAAAGGGCAATGAGGAGAAGAATTCCTTAAAAAGCTGAATTTGCCAGATGGAAAAAGAATCTCAAAAGCTCACTGAGTAGATTCATTCCTTCAGAGTTAGAATGGAGCAAATGGAAGCTAGTGAAATTATGAGAAATCAAGATGCCATTAAACAGATCTAAACAAATGAAATAATAGAAGGCAATGTGAAATATCTCATGGGAAAAACCACTGACCTGGAAAATAGATCCAGGAGAGATAATTTAAAAATTATTGGCCTACCTGAAAGCCATGATCAAAGAAAGAACCTAGAAATCATCCTTCAAGAAATTGTCAAGGAAAATTGCCCTGATGTTTTAGACCCAAAGGGTGAAATAGAGATTGAAAGAATCCACCAATCACCTCCTAAAAAAGATCCGAAAAAGAAAACTCCTAGGAATATTATAGCCAAGTTCCAGAATTCCCAGATCAAGGAAAAAATACTATAAGCAGCCAGTAAGAAACAATTTCAATATTGTGGAAACACAATCAGAATAGCACAAGACCTGGCAGCTTCTACACCGAGGGATTGAAGGGCATGGAATATGATATTCCAGAGAGCATAGGAGTTGGGATTAAAACCAAGAATCACCTACCCAGCAAAACTGAGTATTTTGTTTCAGGGAAAAATATGGTCATTCAGTGGAATAGAAGACTTTCAAGCATTCTTGAGGAAAAAAACAAGAGTTGAATAGAAAATTTGATATTCATACACAAGAAGCAAGTGATGCTTGAGAAGGTAAACAGGGAAAAGAAATCACCATAAACTTATCAAAGTTGAACTATTTACATTCCTACATTGAAAAACAATAACTGTAATTTATGAAACATTTCTCAGTATGAAAATAGCTGAAGAAGGGTATATGGGCGTATGAATACATATGTGAATGTGTGTATATATGTTTACAGGTATGCATAGATAGAGGGCACAGGTCGAATTTAATAGGAAGGGATGATACCTAAGGGGTGAAATTAAGAGGTGAAAGAAACATAACGAGAGGACATGGGGAGAGAAAGAATAGGGTAAACTATTGCATGTAGAAGAGGCAAGGGAAAGTTGTTGCAGGGTAGGATAAGAACATGTCGGCAAAAAGACAAAACCTTATTCTCATTGAATCTGGCTCAGGGTGAGAATGACATATATACTAAATGGGATATCTTACCCTACAGGGTAGTGGGGGGGGGGAAGGAGGAGGATGGGGGTGAGATGATGGAAGGGAGGGCAGGCTGGCTAGGGGGCAGTTGGAAGCACCCACTCTTGAAAGGGGATAGGACCAAAGTGGGGAGTGGACCAGGTGGGAGGTGGGATAGAAGGGAGGGAAATGTAGTCAGTCTTTTACAATATATCTTATATGAAAATGTTTTTCATAGCTATACATGTACAGCATATACTGAGTTGCTTATCGTCCCAGAGGGAGTGGGTGGCAGGGGAGGAGGGGAATGGGTCTACAATTTGAAGATTTAAAATCAAATGTTTTAAAAATATATAAAAACGATGATTGATACTATTTTGCATATAATTAGGAAATAAGATATACAGGCATTGGGGCACAGGGATTCACCTAGCCCTACTGGAAAAGTCAAAGGAGGTATGGAAGAATAGATGGGAGAGAACAGATTGGATGAGGGGATATCCTGTGGGACTGCTATTCTGGGGTGGTGGGTAGGGGAAAAATGGGGAAAAATTGTAACTCAAAATCTGATGGAAATGAATGATGTAAACCAGTATTTAATAAAATATTTGGAAAAAAAAGAAAACAAACAAAAAAGTATACCTTTGACTAACCAAACATTTCTTGGCAAGGTGATGTCTCTACTTTTTAGTATGCAGTGTAGATTTGCCATAACTTTCCTTAGAAGGAGTAAGTATATTTTAATTCCAAGGCTGCAGTTGCTGTTTGCAGTTATCTTTGAGCCAAAGAAGATAAAATCTGACACTGGTTCCATTTCCTCTCCCTCTATTTGCTAGGAATTCATGAGATTAGTTACTAAAATCTTAGTTTTTTGATATTAAGCTTCAAATCAGCCTTTATTTTCTCCTCCTTCAAAATCAACAACAGGATTTATTTACATTGTCTCAAAAATATTTTTCTCAAGGTGGTGATTTCATCAATGTGGGCAATTCATTCTACTGAATACATGCAAATATCATCTCATCCACAGAATTTCATCCTGCATAAGTCTTGCCCATGTCCTATCATTAATTTTCCACAATGTTTCAATATAAAAAACTGGAAGACCCCTCTAACAAGTTTAGAAAGTTGAACAAGGCTTTCTTGTTAGCATTAAATACAATAAAATGAAATAAAAAATCTTCTCTCTTCTTAAGAGTTTGCAACATGCTTTAAAAAATACCCTTATGAGAAAAGTGGTTCTAATTTTCTTTCAATGTTTTAAGTATGGAAAGGGAGGCTTCCAGAGTCCATGGTCAAATAGCGCCTAAGTACTGAAGACTATTTGTGAAACATGAGTTTGCCTTCACTTCAGTACTCTTTTTCATTATCATATACTGATTCTAATCTTAGAAATGTCCCTTTTCATGAATATTATAATTAGTATGAAAAAAACATTTTAGTATTATTTACTTTGTTAACTATGTTAAGAACACAGTTTTGAAACTCTTCCTTCTTTAATGAGTCATTTCTATTCTTTTTATTCCTTCTGAGAATTCTATTTACATATACATTTATGTTTAGACTTTCAGAACTCAATAAAATAATTTGGAATATTTATGTGTAACATGGTACACATTTAGATGTAGGATTAAAAATGCTTTTCTTGCTTATACGCATATATAATAATGTGTATTTAAGATTCTTTAGGGAATTCATTTCCATTTGTAACAAACTTTCATCTTTATTTATGAAGAAAAGCTCTGGGCTTAGCTACCACCTCCCTAAATCTTGCAATATATAAGGCCACTAGGAAGGAAATCGCCCTGCAGGCCATGTTATGGAAGAGTTGGGTACAAGAATTTCCTTGCAAATTAGTGAATGAATGAGTTTACATGTTCCTTTTATGCAACTAAGTGTAGGTGTGAATTTTTAATTCATGTATATTTATCACATTTAGTTTAGGCTAATGAAGGACTTTCAAAAATGAGACATTCTCTAGTTTGGAACTTCACCTTATATGTATAAGTTAGAGTGTGAAAGTATAACCAGCTAATAAGATGTTGGTCTAGGTATACACTAAAATGCTGGATATCCTATGCAAAACTTATAGGTAATGCAATCAAGAGACTCTTCCAAAGTTAATTTCTCTCTAAACCCTCAAGAATTGTGGGAGCATTAAGAGAGGCCGCTATAGCAATAAAACATTTGGAAGTTATGTGATCCATTGAATTGAAGCTATAGAATTATATGAAAATTAAATAAAGTACTATTTAGTCTATACAGTTGTTTGAGGCAATTTAAGGATCAGTGAAAATCTCTGAGTAATAACCTTTATAGTATAAGTATGGGCAAAAATCTCTAGCTCACTTCATTTGCTGTTTTTGGAAAGATCTGTCAAGTATGTATAATATACTTACTAGCTTTTTTTTCTAATTTAGTTGAGGATTCATATTAAAAATAACTAAACCAAAAAAATGTCCATACCAATTGAAAGAGAAATTCCAAGAAATTTCACTAGTAGACATATGCTCTAAGGAGGTAATTAATAAAAAATTGAGCTCATAAATGAAATAATTTAAGGCATTATTTTCTGACAAAGTATGAGGATGAAAGTAGACATCTATCAGTTGAAGAATGGGTAAATGTTAGTTATACATGGATGTCATGAAATAGTGTTGTATTGCAGGAAGTGATGAATATGATGAATACAAAAAAGCATAAAATGAAATCTCATATAAACTGATGCAAAGTGAAGGAAAAAAAATATATATATATACAGTCTAAAAAAATATAAATTAAAAGAACAACCACTAATTTTTTTTTAAAGTATGGTTAAGAATTATAAAGGATGAAGATGTCCTTGAATAAGAGATATGAGAAGAAAACATATTCCCACACACATATTCTTTTGCAGAAGTGGGGCAGTGGAAGTATAACATTATTTTATTAGCTCATTTTCAATCTATTGATTGACTTGCTGCTTTTTTTTATCTTTTTGTTCTTCTTTACATAGAGATACAGGCAGATGATATGAATGTAGACAGAGACATAAACTTAGAAACTTATTTTATAAGATTTTTCTCTGGTAAAGGAGGAGAGAAAATTTAAAATTTTATATCATGTGAAAAAAGAAGAAAAATTTAAAGAAATATAAAAAGAATAACCAAAAAAAAAAAACTCAATCAAAATGAATGTCACCAAATTAAAAAAAATAAGCATGGAGGTGTGTGGTTGTATGTATGTAATGTACACATCCATACACACACACACACATATATGTATATACATATATATGTATGTATGTATATTGTATGCAATGATGGATTTTTGACACATTGATCAATTTTAATGGGTGTTATTCTATTCCTAAGTTTCTTTATTTTACTTCTTAAATCACTTTTGAAATATAGTTCTTTTCACTGAGGGAGCAGAAAACTTAGGTGATATAAAATATATAAGTAAAAAGATTAAAATTAATACTAAAGCCATAACAAAAATATACTTCTTCATCACCATCATCATCACCACCAATAAAAAAACAATAGGGGCAGCTAGGTGGCATAGTGAGCAGAACGCTGGCCCTGGAGTCAGGAGGACCTGAGTTCAAATTCGACCTCAGACAATTGACACTTACTAGGTGTGTGATCCTGGGCAAGTCACTTAACCCCACTTGCCCTGCCCCCTGCTCCAAAAAAATAAAAAAAAAAACCAAAAGTAATAAAATCAACAATAAAATAGCATCAACAACTATCTTACACTTGCTGAAATGTTAGACCAAAATATCTATGGAACCCAAAAAAAATTATTTCTATTTTTTTTCTGAGATGATAGTTTAGTCCCTCTGCTATAGGAATGTTCAATTCTCTCTTACAACAAAAGGATGTTTACTCCATATATTGCCCTACTACATACACATTTGCTATATTAATTGTCATTCAAGAGGCAAGAAGTAATAAGTGGCTGCATTTGCTTTGAACTCAGGTAATGGCTTTCTTTGGTCTTTGTTCTAATTGGCAAGAGTTTTTACCTGTAAATTGTGCCTCAGGTGAAGCACAGTCTATTGACATGTGTGCTCTAGAAAGAAAGAATATAAATAAGGTGAATTTCTTCTTTTATACTTTAGTGTAACAGATCTTTATATAGTGAGATGGACAGAATCAAGTGTCCTTAATGGTCAACCATATTTACTGTCATAGATGATTGCATTATTAGTCATGAGATTATAATACATCTGACCAATGCAGATCATTCTAAAACAATTCATAATGCCTGAAGCACAAAATATATAGGGAACCGTCATTACCCTGGCATACCTATTCACAGTACTTCACAATATAAGTTATCATATGCCATGGTAATCTACAAAATGATCAATGGTTAAAGTCTGAACCTGGACTAGGGGCATGCAGCTACATAGGGCTCAGTGCATAGGGAGACAAAAGAAATGACACTTAAAAATATTATTTGTCAAAAATTAACTTATTTTCCGTGCCAGAAAATCTATTCCCCATTGAACATAGTATATATTCAATGTATAAGTCAAGTTGCCTGATACAGTGAAATTTCAAAGCGTCCTTTTGTGTACAGAAATAGTACAAATTTCAAATGGACTTGCAAACTATTTTCAGCCCCTATCTAGATTGCATGAATGTCTTTCCTTTTAAATGAAACCACTTAAATCATGATAAAGACCAACAGCTCCCCCCGCTCCCCCAATGACTGGGAACTAATTCTATTTTCTTTTTTTATACATTTAATTCAAATTATCCAAATGCCTCAGAAGTACTTCCTGGTTGGTTTACTTGTCCTGTTTACTAAGTTTCTTCAAGTGTATCTTGTATCACACTTATATTTCCATTGTATTTGAGCATCAGTGACAGATTTCTTTCATAAATTGAGCAAGAATGAACTGAGATCAGAACAACTTGTAACATGAGCATGTAGTAGTCATAGTTACTTTGTTCTAAACCTTAAACCAAAATACAGAAAGCAGTTTAGAAAACATGCATGGGAGTTCCTGCAGGTAAGTTAACAGTAGTGTTATAAACTCCATTGTGTGAGTGTCATCATAAGTTCCTGCCCACATATTCAATGATATATTCAAACAAGTGATAAAATAGACATATTAAAGGATGATTCCATAATGATTTTGCCACCAGGTATGTGGTAGCAAATATAAAATATAAATATAAAAAGAAAAACACTCATGTTATTGAAATTTAACTTTTCTTGAATGAACCATAGTCATAATTCATGGAATATATTTTAAAAAATTAAAGTTTAGTGTTTTTGTAAATACCACAATTCAAACAGCTTTGGAATTTTATCAAATAAAGTTTCCATGTAAATTCAAAGTATTACTGATTTCATGCTCCTCTGATTTGGTAGTTTGCATTTCATTTCCTTTATTCATTCATACTGAATAGAGGAACAGACTTTAGTATGTCTATCAATTTAGTGGCATAGCCACTGAATTCATTCTTTTATATAGTGATATTGGGTAGACGTTGCCAAAATAAGCACCAGTAGGCTCAGTATTAAGTATGATCCTAGGACACTCATTGTCATAATGTTAATACAGTTCTGGGAGTGGGGGGGGGGAACAAAAATATTTCCAAATCACAATGTACAAAATGGGAAATAAAATGCCCAAGCTGTTGTTACTCCATGCAAAATATTTATGATAATCTCAGTGAATCTCATGGGAACAAAGTCAATTCAATAATCATCTATTAAGTACCCCCTATGGGCAAAATAATGAGATAGATTTGGCCAGTATGTGTATGTTTGTGGGTGTGTGGGGAGGGTGAGAATAAGAACACTAATTCATCAATAGCTTCCATTTTTCAACCAGAAGAAAATGTCAGTCAGGTGTTCTTGTATGAAATTGTGATAAGCACACCAAGTTTATTAATTACCTTTATTTTTTTATTTGTAACTGGCTATTTCAAATATATGAAAATTATTCATATGTAGGTGTCTTGACTTCTTAAATTAAATCAAATTGCTATGAATTCACTTCTTACACTCTCACATATGTTTGTCTACAAAATTATATTTAATAAAAGAATACTACTACCATAATTAACTACATTGGAATTATATATAGATGATTTTTATTTATTGTTTTTAACAACAATCTGGCAATTTGGTGTAATTAAACAATTTTTAATGTGTAGCATGAAGTAGGAGTTGTGGAAATTTCACAACTAAAGGTCACTGAAGCAATAATCTTGTCTTTATTCTTGCAGAATATATTAAATAGCTAATACCTCAGTTTCTTATTTCTCTCCTCATCACTTTTTTTTTCATATATGACTTCCAGCATAGCCTGAAGTCAAACAAATTGGTTACTACTTGGGTTACTCATTTGCTAGTCCCATGGCCACTGGGCCTGCCTTTAACATTGCATTGTCAAACCTAGGTTTTCTATTGACAAGGGTATTGATTTCCTGATTAATGCACCATTTCTTTATTGGCATTTACTCCAGGAGACATAATTTTAATGTTTGTATGATCAATAGCTCCATCAACATTTAGAGATCCTACTGTTTGCCGGCATGGTCCTAACTATGGGGAGTTGTGTATTTCTTGATAAATACACCAAAGAAGTTGTAAACATTAGAGAGCCAAGGAAAATTGATGTTCCATGTGGTCTCTTATTGTATTTTACCCCTGAGAGAGAAAAAAAAATCTCAAGTAATTTTACAGAGAGAAAGCTACCCTGCAGGGGTTAACAGTTTGGGGTAGGATGTAAATGCATGGGAAGCAATTACTTTCAGAATTCTCATCTTCTAGCCCCTTCATCTCAAAATGTGTAAATACCCAATAACAAAAGTGTAAGTTGTGTTATTCACTCTTAGATTATGGAATTACTTTTGAAATGCTCTTAGTCAATTTAATTAGAGTAATGGAATTCTAGGGTTGTCATAGATCCTTTTAGAATGACTGCAGTCCATAAATTACAACAGGTACCTGAGGGTGACTGTTGAAAATGTAGATAAAGCTGTGCTTGTCTTTGCATTGTAATAGACTTTAAAATTACCTGCATGTTGCTGAAAATATATTTTCTTTTGCTTTTGAAATGGTAAATGCAGTAACTGAAAAAGGAAATTTTCCCATTTTAAACAAATGAGCAACATAGCCTCACAGATTTGAGATCAGTTTTAAAAATGAATGGAATTATTCTTGAACTCTTATCTATGAGGCAAAATTGACAATGAGAATTTGATTCAAAATGGGAAATGTCATTTACATTTTTCCCATATAATATTAGGAGAAACTAATATGATATCAATTTGGAAAACCAGATGATTCTCAGCTTGAAGAAACTACCTTCTTCTTTTCCTTAATCTTTAAAAATTAGTTAGGTATTATGAGATATTATTTTAAAATAATGGCTCTTTAGGACTTGCAAGGGGAGGTAGGGTCCATAAATGCCCCCTGAGAATGGCAGTGGCCTTGACAAAAGGAACAGGCTATACAAACATAGTATCTCTCTGTACCGTTGAATAATTTTCAAAACTCAACTCACAAGTCAATAGTATCTGACTGAAATTCACATGTATGTTCAAGGGAGGGAAATAAGTTATAAGTCAAGTATTATCTATTATGTGCCCAACCCTAGAATTTATTCATTCTGAAAAAAAAAATTATAGCTGAATATAGAGGGCTAGCTTGCTACTTACTGATCCTTCATAGCATTGCAGAGAGGGAATGTAATTTGTTGAGATGCTTCTTTACCTCAGAAATCTTGAACTCTAGATTGCTTAATACTCAAATGTATCTGTTTTAAAATCCAAATTGCACTTTGTCCTTTCCTTAACAATAAAAATCAAGTTATAAACAAAATAAAATTATTATAATAGCTCATTACTAATCTGGTATTTTGAGTTGGGGGAGTAAGGGAGGGAGAGTAAAGTCACCAAGATAAGACACTTGCATCAAATAATGACTAGTTATATGTCATACCTTCATCAATCACCTTCATGGTATCCATTTCCACATTAAATTTTGAGTGTAGTTCATTATATTCAGATTAACATCTGATTATATACTGTCCTGTATGGCTATTTCACACCTATAAAGTCTCGTCTCCCCAACTAAGGAATGTGTATCTCAAAGTCAAGTACTAGAAAATGACTTTTTTTCTTCATTGTCTAGCTCAATACCAAGCATGTATTAAAATACAAAAATACTTGCCCTAGGAATTGAAATGGTAAACTACCTTTAGTACAAATTCAAAGCAATTTGATGTTTTATATACTCCAGGTACACCACAAAATAATAGGAATGCAAAGACAAAACAAACAAACAAAACAAAACAAAAAAACAAGGACCTGCCCTTTAGAAATTGATATTCTATTTTTAAGGAAACAGATTTTAGCCAGATAGGCAAATGCAAAGTAATTTCAGTATGTCAGGGAGCAGATCTTTGGCTCAAGTAATAATTCTTTAGATTTTTATGTTTATGTCCTGGACCCCTTTGACAATGCTTAAAACTATGGACTTCTTCTAAGGATAATGTTTTTAACCTAATAAAAAATAGGATTATAGAGAGTGTCAATTTTATTGAAATGGTTACCATTTTTTAAAATTCTAAAACCTCAGGTCAAGAGCTAGTCAAGAAAAAGGTATAATAGTATGTAGCAGGGATCTTTGACTTGGACTTTGAGTAAGATATTGCTTCCTTATGAGCACATTGCAAAAGAAAAAAAATTATATATAATCTCATTTTTTCTATAACACTGAATAATTCCTCAAGAAGCCTGTTGGAATCAGATCACTATGTATTAAGTTGTGTGAGACATTCTTTGAAACATACCAACCCTCATACTTATTTTTGTAACACGGGTCAAGATTCTCTGCTTTTCTGCCTTGGTCTTCTCATCTCAAAAGTGAAGGGGTTGGACCACAGTATCTTTAAGGTGTTTGTCAGATTTATCTGAATCCTACAATCCTGTATATGAGTGACATGATAAGGATATATTATGGTATTATGGTATTTGGGGATCTTCTAATATGTCAAGATCTTGACCCAATAAGCATTGCTACTTATTAATAAGTGAAAGACCCAATCTAGGTCTACTTCTTTCAACAATTCTACCCCAACTCCATTTTCTCACTAACATCATTAAACAACAACAATAAAATTCAACATTGTAAGAAAATGTATTACTCTTAAGCTCATAGCATTCTATTACTTGGTATATTTCTTTATCACTACTGAATTTTGTAGTACCTGATTTAATTATTCTACTTTTTTTCTTTTCCTGTTTATCTCACCCTTTTTACTCCTAGTTTCATAAGTAAAATGTAGAATTTTATTTTTCACCTAACATAGTTGTGTTCTCGCACGCTTCTCTATAGACTATCCCTCAGAGAAACTCTCTTAGTACATGAATATTAAACAAGTAATTAAATTCTTTTCTGTTTAGTCTTTCTAGAGGTCAAGTAAGTCATATCTGCAAAGGGTCTGTCTAGACTTGACTAGGTTTTGCAATGAATAATGAATAACAGATCTGAGTATTCTGTAGCTACTGGTACTCATGAAATATAGCTAAACGTTTTCCTCTCCTCCCCAAATATGTAGGGGGAGGTAGAGACAATTATGTAGTGGTAAAGTAAAGAGTTTCATTGTATTGTAAGAGAAAATCTGTGTGGGGATTGGCATGAATATACAGATATGAAAAAAAAAAGAATTAGCAAAGTAACTTCAGAGGCAATAACCATATCAATGATCACTTCCAATGAGATTTTAACTATGAGGTAGTCCACACTAGGTAAGTATTGAAAAGAATTAAATAATTATATCACCAGGGCTTCATATTAGAAGATGACCAAAATTATGTCACTAAAACAGGGTCAATATATAGTGTGTCCAGCTGTGACTGATCATACAGATATGAATCTAGAAAGCTCCACTACAGTTCAGGCATAAACTGCCTAAATGAATAGCTGGTTTATGTCCAGTAGCATTGAGATGGAATCACTACTGTGAACTTTCTCAGAATTAACTTCTATGCTACATTAGATAATTTTCTTATATATTTATATGTTTACATGATATGGGCACTTTAAATTTTTCAAAGGACTTTCCTCACAATAAGCCTATGATCTAGATGGTGCAAGTATTAGTATACTCATTTTTCAGATGCAAAAACTGAGACTCAAAGACATAGAGTAACTTGCCTAGGGTCACACCGTAAGTGGTAGAGTCATGACTTGAATTCAGATCTCTTGACTTCAAGATCAGTTCTCTTACTGTTATGCCCTGCAGCCTCTCAGAAGAAAACAAGTGACTATCAAAAATTTGAATTATCTTAAGTAAATTTTTTTGACATTTAGATTCTTACCCTTTGCCATTTCAGCACTTTAGGACAGGTTGCAAAAAGTAGCTTGTTTATGAAAGAATATGAATATTTAATTCAGGCCGTTCTTGTACATACATGCTAGAAGCTTGCTCTGGCTTCTTCACTGACTCTCTCCCATCTAGAATGTATTCCTTTTTTTCTGATTCTTGATATCCCTAGATTTCTTCAAAGCTCAGCTAGAGCCTTACCCCCCTATTTGAAGATTTTAGTATGCTCCCAGCAAATAGTGTCACCCTTGTTCCTTGAAAATCATTCCATATGATTTACTTTACATTTACTTTTCTGCTTACATGTTATTTCTCCCAGTAGAATGCAAGCACCTTGAGCTCTGGGGATGTTTTGGTTTTGGTTTTTTGTCCCCTATACCCAGCACAAAGCACAAAATTTGTCACATGAGCACTTCAATAATGCTTGTTTGAATAAATGAATGAACAGAAGCATGACCTCTTAAGAAGATACTATTCCTATTGTCATCTCTATATGAGAAATAAAATAGTTTAGAGGCAAAAAAGATCCTAAACACAGCACAGTAAATATTAGAGGTAGTTTGTGATCTCAGGTCTTTTCTAACTTGAAACTCATCTTTCATTTCAATACAAGGCACTCCCCCCCATGGTACTGAAAGGCAGGAATGGCATCAATAACTTCATAACACTGAGTTACTAATATTGAGTTGGTATTGATAAGTCCATAACAATATCCTAAAAGCTCTGAAGAGGTGGGTATTTAATGGACTATATGAACTCATATGTGTAATTTAATATTTCTAAGTGTCAATGTTATTGTCTGGATGGATGAACAAAATGTAGTCAGATTGCACTCTAATCTAATGCCCGAAGTTACAATGAACTAAAGCTGTACTCATAGTATAGTGCCCTAAAACTAGTGGAGTGAGGCAGTGGGGTATAATGAACAAGTGAAATAAGGGTATATTCTTATTTGCATAATAAGGAGTGTGTTGTGAGGGGAGTAGGACTATAATCCTCAGGTCAATTAATCCTTAGGATACATGTTTCCTGGGAAATGAACCATTCATATCAGTTTTATCATATCACAAAAGATAAACACCACCACCAACACCAACAACAAACCCAGAAATCCATTACAGTATGTTTTAATTGAGGAGGCTCTGTATACAATTTCAGAAAAAGCGGGTTGGAATTCTGGATTACTTACTTTCTGAGTTATTCTGGACAAGCCACAGCAATTCTCTGTGCCTCATTTTCCACACCTATAAAAATAAATTGGAGCTAGGAGGTAAAGACGTTGGTTGCTACTCAGGTCAGATAATCCCATTCTTTCCAGTTCTAAAGTATCCTCTAATCTAAATCTATGAACTGTGAAATGAACAGTCAACAATCAAGTGAATAATACATGCATACATAATTGTAGAATGCCTACATTGTACTCCTTGTGAATGAATTTGGATAAAAATATTGACACTTCCTTTGCAAGGATAGATGAATCTGTAAAGTAATGTATTGATTTCACAGAAATAGGAAAATATAGGATGCATGTTATTCAAATCAGTTGTCCTTTCTTCTTTTCCTATCTCTTTCTTTAAGACTCTGTCCCCAAATATAATAAATTGAGCTGATTGCTTGGAAAAGTGGGGGACTCTAAGGAAAGAATATTACATGTTGCATACACTAGCAGATGTTTGGTCTTGCTTACATATTTTAACAGTTTAGTTTGAGGGGGGATGAGAGGGATGGTCATTAAGTGACTGATGTAAAATCACAAGAAATTAATAAAATTGTAATTAAATAAAATTTTGGGATCAAACTAGAGCCTCTGCTTAGTCCATTTCTCATTCATTAATAAAAAATGGAATAAAATTTAATGGAAAGCTTATCCTTGTAAATAACAGCCAGCATTATTTCTCTCCACACACTGTCCCAAAGCAGATGACACTAAGTGGATAGATAATTTTCTATCACAGGCAAGTTATGTAAAGTATTGCTCTGTGGATTCAATCATTGAAAATAGGCTTTTCAATAGCAATAATGCATTTTGAGAAAGAATATGGAGAATGTCCATATCACCAAAGAATAGAGGTCAAGGGGTGGCTAGGTTCCACAGTGAATAGAGCACTGGCCCTGGAGTCAGAGAACTGGAGTTCAAATCTGACTTCAGACACTTGACACACTTACCAGCTGTCTGACCTTGGGCAAGTCACTTAACTCCAACTGCCCTGCCTTCCCCACTCCAAAAAGAAAAACAATAAATAAATAAATGACAGATCATTTTTTATTATGATAGTTACAAGAAGTAAACATTCTTTAAATGTTGATTGCATGTTAAGTCCTGTGATTGTCTTCACCTTGCAAATTTGGCAAACCCAAAACTGAAATCCAGTGTTTTGTTAATGAATGTCCCAGTGGAAAACAGATAGGTGAACAAGCAAACTGAATTCCTGGTGCAACTTCCAACAATTGAAGTCAGAAATGTCCTCACCCCTCAAATCTCCAGTACCCCACACTCACTCATCACTAGGTCATAAATGCTCTTTTTCTGTAGCAGTGAAGAGAACAAACCCATTAGTGTATTTCATGTGTTTGTTATGAAAGAACAGACAATTTCTGAATAAATAAAGAACAATAGGGCCTTTATGATCAAGTGTTGTTGTTATTCAGTCATTTCAGTTTGGTCTGGCTCTTTGTGATGCCATTTGGGGATCTCTTGGCAAAGATACTGAAGTGATTTGCCATTTCCTTCTCCAGCTCATTTTTTTAATAGATGAGAATTGGAGGAAAGTTAAGTGACTTGCCCAGGGTCATGCTGCTAATAAGGTTCTAAAACTGGATTTGAATGTACAAAGATGAGTTTTCTGGACTCCAAGCCCAGAACTCTATCTACTGTTCCAACTAACTTCCCAGGTTATGAAGTAACGTTAAAGTTATCGATTGATCTACAGAAAATGAAGTATGACTGAGAATATGAGAAAGGGATACATGGATTAGTTATCCAGTGGATATGGGACAGATGGGACAAATAGTCTTATATTGGGGAGTGAATTATAACAACAGTTCCTGACATGAGCACTCTTAATCCAATTCCATGTTCAGGAAGTGAGAGTATAAGAAAATGTTTCTGACTTTGGTTCCTGAGAAATAATTCCAAGATAATACATATAGATTAGATTTCTAGCACTATTCTAGGAAAAGCAATTACTGTCTGTGGAGGGGACCAGATATGATTTAGGTCTTCCTTTTCTCTACAGTGTTATAATTTTTTTTGGGGGGGATGGATGATTTGATGAGATGGGCCTGGTTGATCAAAATATTTATCCACACAGTACTGAGCTCCAGCAAATCTCCAGATTGTGTAAGGAGACACCAATTTACCTAGAGTCTAAATGGGAAAGTGTGTGTATATTGTACATAGAAAGTGTTTAAAATGGCAGTTAAAACATGGAATTATGCAAGAATTGTCACTGAATTTCTTGTGCCCTTCACCAAAAGATCATCTAACTAAGGATATAACCAGAAATTTTCATAAATGTAAACACCATAGTCATATCAGTATCTTTTTGTGGTAGAAAAAAATGTGAATGCCTATTAACTAGTAAGTTGTTATAAAAATATGAATCTAATAAAATATATCATTTTAAAAATTAATTTATTAGTTTAGTTTCGGTTAACAAGATTCAATTCCATAGGTCCTTGATTTTCAAATTTCCTTTACTTCCCTCCCCCCTCCCCTCATGACATCATATAGTACAGTATAGGGTCTGCAAATGCATTCATATTAAACATTATTCCAATTACAAAGGCATATTGTACTAGGTGGGATGAAAGATGGTAAGGAAGAAATAAAACCAAACAATGAAAAGAACAAGATCATTTAGTTTGCTTCCATCAGGATTCAGGCTCAGTTCTTTCTAGTTATATCTCTGGATGGTGCATTTCTCACTTTCTTGAGTCTTTCGGGATTAACTTATATCACTGCATTGCTGAAAGGAGTCCAGTCTGTCATAGTTGGTCATCACAGATATGGTATATAATATCATTTTAAGAAACAAAAACTCAGAGCAAATTCAAAGCATTCAGAGAAATATGGGAAATATTGTAATAAATGATGCAAAGTGAAGAAAGCAGAACCTAGAAGATCATATACACCATGATTACAATAAATTAAAAGAAAATAAACCCAAGAGGCAATTGAGCTCATAGTATTTGCAATGTCTAAAAAGAAATATAATGAGCACACTTTCTTCCTCAGAGTAGAGAATTATTGAATATGAAATGTTGTATGCATTAGAATATGCAGTTCCCTGTTGTTTTGGAGCAATTGTTCTTTTTGTTTGTTTTATTTTAAAGGGGAGGAACAATAGTGGGTGAGATATTAAGATATAATTATGGTGGGAAAAACTGCATCGAGAATCAATCAAAAAGCATTTATTAAATGCCTTCTGTATGCCACATCCTGCATTTGTTTGTGGAGATACAGACAAATGTGAAAGCCACTGTTTTCAAGAAGTTTGCTGAGGAGAGACAATTTGTACATATGTAAAATAGATACAGGTATTTTTTTAATGGGCAAGTAGTGGGAAGCACCAAAGGCTGTAAGAATAGAGAAATAAAAGATGGTATTTGACATACACTTTTAAGAAATCTAGGGATTCTAAGAGTAGAGGTGACAAACAAAGATTTTCCAGACCCAGAGGAGAGATAAGGTAAAGACATGGATCAAGAATATGAATTGTTAGAGCCAAGAAAAAAGCTAGTTTAGTTGGACTGTAGCATATCTGAGGAGTAATATTTAATGAGACTAGAAAAGAATTTGATCCTGGGGCCTTGAAGAGTGTTAAAAGCCAAACAGGGGAGATTATATTGGATACTTGAAGTTAGAGGGAGGTGCTCAAGATTAATGGGTAGGCAAGTTACATGGTCAGAGCTGTACCTTAGGAAAATCATGTTTGGAGTTGTATGGAGACACTAAAGACAAGGAGATAAATCAGGAAACTGCTCTAATTTTTCAGGAGAGAAATAATGAGGGTTTGCACTAGAGTAGTGACTGAGTGAATGAAGACAAAGGGATGAATGTAATAGATATATGATGGAAGAAAATATAAAATTTGACAATTGACTATCTATTGGGGGTAAGGGTAGTGAGAGTAAGGAGAAAACATTTTGTAAAAATGTTATTCTTTCCAGAAATATTGTGTATTTTAATTTCATCACATAAGCTTTCCGCAGCCTAATGTGAAATTTGGTAGACTTCCCAAAAGTCAATGGAAATTTCTGAGATTGTGCATTTGCTGACTAGCCTGGTCATACGAGTAAAATCATGTTGTATTGATTGGTGTGTGGGGTATAATACCTTATGTTATGATTATTCAAGTAATGTTGCCACAGCATACCTACTTAAGCTTAAAGTAGAAAGCAGGGAGAATCCATGAAAGAATGGAGGGGATGGTCTTTTAATTGGGGTATATAGTATGAATTCCCATCGGCAAGGAAGAATATTTTAGCTTAAGACACGTCATCTTATTTTTAAAAAATATTTCATTTTTCCTGATTACATGTCCAGACAATTTTTAGCACTTATTTTCACAGGATTTTGAGTTTCATTTTTTTCCTCCCCTCCCCTCTTCCTAAAATGTAGACAATTTGATATAGGATATGTGTGTGCTATCATGTAAAACATATGCTTGTATTAGACACAGTTCTGAAAGAAGAAACAAATCAATTTTTAAAAGAATAAAATAAGTGAAAAAGTGTGCTTTGATCTGTATTCAGAGTCCTTTTTGCCCCCAGGATGTGGATAGGATTTTCCTTCATAAGTCCTTTGTACTTGTCTTGGATATTTGATTTGCTGAGAAGAGCTGAATTGTTCATAGTTAATCTTCCCACAGTGTTGCTGGTACTGTGTACAAGAGTTTCTTGTTTCTGCTCATGTCACTTTGCATCAGTTCATACAAGTCTTTCTTGATTTATTTTTCTCAAATCTACCTGTTTGTCATGTCTTACTGTACATTATATTCTTATACCATTGTTTGTTCATCCATTTCCCAATTGATGGACTTCCCCTCAGTTTCCAATATTTTGCTACCACAAAAAGGGCTGATATACATAATTTTTGCATGTGTAGGTCCTTTTCCCTTTTTTATGATCTTTTTTTGGGATAAATACCTAGTAGTGCTACTGCAGGATCAGAGGGTATGCACAGTTTGGTTGCCCTTTGGGCATAGTTACAACTTGTTCTCTAGAATGGTTGGATCAGTTCAGAATTCCACCAACAGTGTGTTGGTGCTCTAATTTTCAAACATCCTCTCCAATATCAATCATTTTCTTTGTCACATTAGCCAATCTGATAAATATTAGGATGTACCTCAGAGTTATTTTAATTTGCATTTCCCCAATCAAAATGATTTAAAGTACTTCTTCATGTGCCTATAGATAACTTTGATTTCTTCATTTCTCCTTTGATTGTTTGTCAGCTGGGGAATGACTTTTATTCTTATAAATTCTGTTCTCTCTATATTTGAGAAATGAGGCCTTTAATTGAGACTTGCTGTAAAGATTGTTTCTCAACCTTTTGCTTTGACTACATTGATTTTGTTTCTGAAAAATCTTTTTTTATTCTACATTTTGTAATAATCTCTAACTCTCATTTGTTTGAGAACCTGTAAATCACTTATCTTCTCCTTTAAAAATGTATATGCTATAACACTTAATGTATATATGTTTAGTATTTCTATTAGTTCATTGTCTATGGTATCTTTTAGCAAAATTTAGTTTCCTTCCTTATCTCTTTTAATTAGGGCTCTTTTTGCTTTATCAGAGATCAGGATTGCCACCCCTGCATTTTTAACTTCAGTTGAAGCATAATAAACTCTTCTCTAGTCCCTTACTTTTATTCTGTGTGTATCTTCAAGTGTCTTTCTTGAAAACACCATATTGTAGGATTCTGCTTTTTGATTTGTTTTGACATCTGCTTCTGTTTTGTGGGAGAGTCCATCCCATTTACATTCACAGTTATGATTATTGTGTTTTTCAATTCATCCTATTTTTCCTCTTGATTGTCCTCCCTCCTTTCACCCTTTCCCTCCACAACAGGATTTTGCTTCTGTCTATTGCCTTCCCTCGTGTGCCCTCCATTCTTTCACCCCTACACCCACGCATACAGTTTCCTCTCCTACTTTCTTGTTGGGTAAGATAGATTTCTATATTCAATTGATTGTTTATATTATTCCCTCTTTGAGTCAATACTAATGAGACTAAGATTCAGATGATGTCCATCATTCACTCTCCCTCCTTTCCCTCCACTGTATTGGTTTTTTGCACTTCTTCATTTGAAATAATTTATCCCATTCTTCATGTTCATGGTTGGTGTTGGTGTTTGCCTGCTCCACTCCACTAGGGCTCAGGATCCACCACTGCTTTGTTGAGGTGGGACTTGCTGTTAGCTTGCAGGTATGCTCCCTGTCCTGGACTGTGCTCCCCTTTTACCCAATTTAAATAAAACCTCCCTGTCTATCTTCTAATTTTCTGCTGGTTCTGCTGTTCCATGGTTTGTTCTGGGGAACTATTTTCTGGTTGATTGGAGGTGAATGTTGAAGTTACAGTGATTTACTGCTTACTCCTCCATCTTGGCTTGCAGAACTCCCTATAGTTTAATTATGACTTATGATCGTCAAATGACTGCATTAAGGGAGTATGCTTTAGAATAAATAAGTAAGCACTTTGATTTTTTATGAAAATGAGTTAACTATTGCAGGCCAAATGAAAAAAAATGAGAATTAGGCATTATCACAAATCTATGCTGCTTTATAATAACCTAAGTCATTAATTGCTCTTTACTTTTCAGGACTTCATCCATACTCCTGCATAAATATAAAAAAGACCCTGTCACTCTCTGATTCAATAAAATCAAGTGGCTTTCTAATATCTAGATGTAAATATATAATCTTTTGTTTAGTTTGTAAATTACTTTAAGATGTTGTCCCACCCTATCTTTAAAGTCTCAAATGAAATTATTGCCTCTTACATTCTCTATGATCCAGCAAAAGAGTTTTGTTTCTCAAATTCATTGCTTCATCTACTCTTTCCATGAATAGGCTATCCCTCCAGCTGGAAATGCATTCCCTCTTCATCTCTGTTTTCTGTAGTCAAAGGCTCAGGTGAGAAGAGCAGAAATTTCCATATTACTGTTCAGTCTTTCATCCCCTGTCCTTTGGTTACTCTGAGGAAAAGTACAATGACCTGGGTTGACTGACTCATCAAAATACTTTTCGTTGCACCAATCAATTTCCCCTTCTCTATAAGATCATCTATAAGAGTTTCCAGCCTCAGGCTGTTAGAAGCCAGACATATTAGACTACCATCTGCATTGGTACAAGGAAACCTCAACCTCCTGCTACATATGCCAATCTCATCTTCTATCTCCCACAATTTGGAGAACCTCCATTGGGAAGACAAATGATTTTCCCTTTGAACCTGGTCTTTTCATCTTCTGCTCTGACTATTCCCTTAGGGAAGAGGAAAAGGAAAGTGGGTAGGGAGTGAGTCATCTATCTTATCTCCTGCTTTGCAGGTTCAATTTCCACCTTCTACTTCACAGTTTCCCATCTAATCTTCAGCCTTCAGAGGAAAAGAAATAAGTAGAGGGGCTTACATCAATCTGACTATTGCTGACCATATTATACTGCACTTGTCTTCTGCCTGGTTGCCATCTTCCACTGAAAAAAGGATGGGTGTTTTCTACTCAGTGATGAACATACTCACTTCTAATTTTTCTTTATATATTCCAGCAATTCAGAACTAATTTAGGCCACTTTTCAGATTTCATTCACTGTCTACCACTACCTAATTATTCCCATTCCCTCAACCCTTGCTCCCCAAAGTCTCAACCAAAGACCACCCACCCCTTCCACTTTTTCCTCTTGAATGCCTGTTCCACAGGCAACAAGTTTCCATTCATCCTATTTTTTCCTTCTTCCACTCTTTCTGTCTCCTATCAGTCACTAAAAGCTGAGTTCATGGTGATGACACAGGCTCCCTGGCCACCTTTTCCAAAATTGCCTTCATTTTCACTCCTTTCACTCTGCTCACCAGTTGAGTCAGGGGAATTAGATAACTCTTTTATCCCCATTACTACAACCAGGGTCTTCCCCTACCTCCATCATTCTGTAACCTCTCTTCTTTTAAGGCCCATATCATCTCATAACATCCAATTAAAATTCCTCAATAAATTCAATACTTGGCTCACATTTTTTCTCCTCATCAATCCCTTCCCTCACTTTGAAGGATTTCAAAATTAATATTTATTATCCCTGAAAAAAATATAGATCACTCAGGTCCTGAAACTACTCATTTCCCATGAGCTACTCCCCACATCCACCTCAACCACACACAAAAATTGTCATATATTTGATCTTCACATTGCCCAAACATACCCTACCTATATGTTCAAGAATTCTGAAACCCCAGTTTTACCATAATCAATTGGCCTTCTACTTCTCCCTCTGCCTTTCCTTGAAAAACACTACTCTGCATTCACAATGCAACTTCAAATACTTCCATCTCTCAGTTCTCACTCATGCCATCACCTCTGTGCTGGCAACAACAACAAAACTATTTTAAGAAAGAAATTACCACTATTTATCTCGAACTCAGATCCTATAGAACTTTGCTGTTAATCGAATTGATTTAGCACTTACTATATATCTGGCTTGGTGGTAAATTATGGGGATATTAAGAAAACACAAAGTGTCTGACTTCAAGAAGCTTATATTCTAATGGGTGAAATAATTTGTGAATAAATCATTATGCATAAAATATAGTAAAGAGAAGATACTTTTTAACAGGTGGAACCTCTAGAAATGGTATCTCCTTCAGAAGAAGGGTTTTAATAGAGCCTTACTAGAAATCAGTGATTCTAA
Organism: Gymnobelideus leadbeateri; assembly: GCA_011680675.1. Lineage (NCBI taxonomy): Eukaryota > Metazoa > Chordata > Mammalia > Diprotodontia > Petauridae > Gymnobelideus > Gymnobelideus leadbeateri. Next base: position 374,932 of record WOXC01010154.1, read on the forward strand.
GAAGTACAGTTAAGTAGTGAAAACTTTCCTGGCTTAAAGGAAATCCAGCAGAAAGGCACAGAGACAGCATGAAGTATTAATTGACTGGGTTATCTGCATTTTTCTGATAGCATTAAGAAAATACTATTTTTTCTTGATTCTGTATTAATATTTAGTACACTTGTTGACTCAATATAGTTATTTAGTGAAGGATTGTTTAACAAAAGGGTTTTTGGGGATTTTTTTGTTTTGTTTTTTTATTAAAACATGATAAGACCTGATGAGGTCTAGTAAAAAAATATTTTTTCTTAGGGAGATTTACACATGATTAAGGTGTTGGCAGCCTGACAAACTTAAGAGTGAGTAAAAACTGTAAGCATGATGGCCAAGGAGAAACTTTCTCTGGGAAAATAAAAAGGCAGAGAAATGGCTTTTCATCACACTGAGAGCAGTTGGTAGAGATGATTTTTCCTTCTACCCAATGATAATGATGTCAAATGAATCCAAGCAAACCCAATACAAGTTCACAGTAAGAGCGCTAGAAAATATATGGCAAGGATGGGGAAAGAGAGCATTACCCAGAATACTATAAGCACCAAGCTGAACCTTGGGGTGGGAGGAGTGGGGGACTGCTAGGAAGAAGATAGAATGCCACCTAGGTATCAGGAGCAGTTATCTCAAGGAAAACAGCAATTGGCAACAGTAGTAATATTAATGATCAGGTCAGTGCTTGAGGTATAATATACTGATCTCATCAGTGAACATGAACAGAAGGTCGAGGGACACAGGCTGACCATAAAGAAGAAGCAAATCTTACTAATGTTTTGAGTTTGTTCCACCTCTTGGATTGAAGTCCAAGTCCCATTAGTGTGATTATATGTATCTTTGGGACACTGTGAAAAAAATAAGCAATTCTGAGTTTTAAATATTCTTGGGAACACTGTGGCATTTACTTAATCTTAGTAGATTTGGTGTTGGAAAAACTCTTTCTGACTTGTGCCTGCAATTGTGAAAGTGCCATGAGATTATTTAAGTTTGTTAGCATAAAGATTTGAATTTAGTTCATTAACTGGTTATTTGAGTCAATTCATTAATATGGAGCATAATCCATTAGTACAACCATAGCCCTCATCAGTACTATCCTGGACTATTTCAATAGCTTCCTTACCACTCTTCCTGCCTCTATCTTCTCCTGCCTTCAGTCTATCCCTCACTCATCTTCCAAGGTGATTTTTCTAAACCATAGGTCTGTACATATTACCTACTCAATGTTTTCCTATTACCTTCAGGATCAAAGAGAATTTCTTTCTTTTGAGCATTTTTTTATATTCTATTTTCCTGCTCTTTTTCTAAGCATGGTATATCTTACTTATTTCTGCACTCTACAATTGCATGAGATTGGACTGCCTGCAGTTTCTCAAATACATTACTTCATCGCTGTTCTCTGTTCCTTTGTACTGACTTTCTCCTATGCCTGTGGTGTCCTCCTTTTTCTTCTCTACTGCTGAGTTCCCTTGACTTACTTCAACATTTAGCTTATATCGAACCTTCTGGAGAATGTTGTTTGTGGGGGAATCAGTAGCTAATGTCTTCCTCTTTCATATTATCTTGTTCTTTTTCTCCTTCAACTCTTCTCCCTTCTGCCCCTCTTCCTTACTACTACTATTACTATTGCTACTTACTCATACTACTACTAACTAGCTAGCAAGCTATTATGTGTATATTACTTTAGTTTTTACAAAGCCCTTTTCATGTCTTATCATTTTATCCTCAAAACAACTGTATAAATGCTTCAAACTAAGGTATAGAGATATGAAGTGATTTGCCTAGAATCATACAGTTAGTATGTATCTGAAGAAGGATTTGAAGTCAGGACTTCCTGACTCTGGGTTCAGCTCCTCTATCTAGATATTAACCAGATATTAATATGGTGACTCCACCATCAGAATGAGAACTCTTAAAATTAGGGATTGGGTTTTGTTGTTGCTTTTGTTCCCCTTTCTTTATATGTCTATGATTTAGTTTTTGGAATATAATAAGCACTTAACCCATTATTTGTTATTAAATTTGTATCTAAGCTCATAGAATTAAAAATTTTTCCAACAATCTACAACACAACCATGCCTTCCTGTCCTATATAGAACTTGTCATTAAATCCCAATTCAGTGTTTCATTGTTACATGGAGAGGAACCCGAGTTCTCCAAGATTTTACCAGTGGTTTGACAACTAAGAGTACGCTCCCTCATCTGTTTTTACAGGGATGAGAGTAAGTAATATAAATAAGTCTTATCAGCAGTAGACTGGTCAATGAGTGATAGATTATTTGGCTTTGATAATGCTTCATATTCACAAGTTCAAAAACTATACTAATTGATATGTAGATAGTAATGTAAATTGTGCAAGTGGCTTTTTTGGTCTCTTATCTCATTTGAGTTTTTCAACAGCACTGTGGTAATAAAATGGGGATAGTAATACCTCTATGACTTATCATTCTATATAGTTGGGAAGCTCGAATAAGTTATAAAATCCTTGAGGAAACTGAGGCTTAAAGAATTTATGATATTCTTGGCATCCAACAACTTGTAACTATCAGAGACTGGATTTGAACCTAGGTCTTTCCAGTCACCTCACCACTGCCCCTGCAAGTCAGAGAAGTGAGGGACTAGGTAGTTAGGAGTGAACCCTGTTAGTGAGGGTTATGTTTTTATGTTTACAAATGGTGTCAAATGCATTTCTTCTACCTGTTCCTTGCCTTTGTTTTTAATACCTTATCCACACTGACTTAGCAGTGGCCTAAGAATATATGATTAGAACAGCATGAATTTGATGAATATCTTTTCTAAGGTAGATTGACAAAGTTCAGATACTTTAGAACAGCATGACAGAAGAAACAAGGGCACTTGTTGGAGGCAGACTGAAAAGGGTGTTGATTATATGAAAGGGGCAGCTTTAGATTGTTTTCTCCTCTGAACCGGGGTCCCCAATTTCTACCCAGATGATGGAGATTGCTGTGCAAACTTGCAAAGGTAAACAATACTGAAACTTCCAGGCATGGCTTCCTATTACCTGGGAAACTATTTGCAATTAATTTTAAGCACCAACTGGTTTGTGACAAGCATGCACCTTGACAAAGGTTTTCAAAAAGCCTGTTTCCCATTTCCTTTCCTTCAGAGAATAGTAGGGGTTTCTTTCAAAACCATAGAAAGGGAGAGAGGTAGCAAGCTGTGCATTGGCTAGTAGGTAAGATCAATCATCTCTTCTGTGCCAACAAGAGAAAAGGTGACAAGAAGGAAAATGGTTTGCAAACTAGTCATTTGAAAGTAGATGAAATTGAAGGTGGGTAATTCTTATTTGAAATCAACATATTAACAAAGTAATGCTAATGCTTTGAATTCTTTACTAGACTGTAAAAACCATGAACTGAAGTTTATAAATGACCCAGATCACTCAGACTCTTTCTGAGTATTAAAACAAAAGTAGTTCTATTACATTTTCTCTTAATTCAATCATGATTAAAAATATGTATCAAATATTTCATTGTGTGACATATCATTCTAGACACTCTGGATCTAATGATGAAAAATAGCATAAGTCATGCCCTAAAATAATACAAAATTTACCAGGTACATAAGACATGCACAAAATTAATTACTGTGCAAGTTATAGTGGGATACTTATGAAAGATAAGAGAGAAGTAAAGAATCTCAAAGACTCACAGATTTTGATAGACATGATAAGAACAGCTAATAGTGTTCAGTTAATGCTACAAACTGTCTCCACTGCTGACTTGCTTCGGTAATACCAAAGTTACACATATTTTAAAATAGTGTCCCTACCATTTTTCACAAAGCAGTGTTAATAGCTGATACTGCATAACCATTTGAATGGGAATACATTGGGTAATAGTTCATCTTTTCCCAATTAGCTATACCTAACAAGCTGATTCTCCAGTAGATGACTTTCAGTCATCAACATAGAGTCAACCTCTCTTTTCAGTGCTGTGGACAGAGACGGGTATCAGAATCACTTCCTCCTGAATTGACTTTTTCCTGGTAAAATTTCCAATGTGGATGAGGATTTCCTTACACTCAAGGAGAAAGTCAAGACAACAAGGTAACTAATGTCGTATAATCTAGTTTATCCAGCAGTTTAGGTTTTGGCAGACCTTTGGGAGCTTTACCTTAAACCTTATTTTAGGTTGTTATCTAGGCAATTGACATCCAAGAGAACAGAGGTCCATGTAAAAGTGCTCCTACATTTCCTCCCTTCTCTTGTGATAGCAAGAAGACTTCTAAACCTTCATATCTACTCACCATGCTTGATGTCTAGGCCCTCCTCTGCCCTGAGGTTGAGCTGAGTAGAAATGAGTTGGTAATTTGAGCAATGAATTGGTAGTTTCTCTCTTTCTACTTTTCTTACTTTTTCTCTTAGGGTTTGAAAGAAGCGCCTACTTTGTTCTTCCTTTTTTTTCTCCCTGCCTATGTGTTGGCAAGGATGACCCACTGGTCACAAACCAGAGGCAAGAATAATAGATCCCCTTTCTCCCTGCCTCTGTGTGTGTGTGTGTGTGTGTTCTCCAGTAGAAGTGGTAAGAGACATGAATGTAGAGACACAGAAACATCTCAGATGCAGCATATGAGATTTTGTTCTGAAAGATCCTGCACATCAGAGGATAGGACATAAAATGTGAAGGCATGAATGTTAGAGAAAGTCATGTAAAAGAAACAATAAGGTTGCTAATTTGGATAGAAAATGGAATATGTCAAGAGAAGTTAAGTCCATGTTTTAATACTAGTTAAACCCCACTGAATCTAGGAAATGAACTCATTGTAATCCATTCTAATTACTTCTTTTTTTTATATTTTTTTTCTTTTTTTTTTTAATTTTTTTAAATTTTTTATTAAACAAATGCTTTATTAACTTCTGGTTTACATCATTCATTTCCTCCAAATTTTGAGTTACAATTTTCCCCCCATTTTTCCCTACCCACCACCCCAGAATAGCAGTCCCACTAGATATGCCCTCATCTAATCTGCTCTCTCCCATATCTTCTCCCATACCCCTTTCGACTTTGTCATTAGGGCAAGGTAAATCTCTGAGCCCCAATGCCTGGACATCTTATGAAACATTTAATTTTAAAACTTCGATTTTCAGATCCATTCCCTTCCTCCCTTATCACCCACTCCCTCTGAGAAGATAAGCAATTCAGGATGTGTTGTACATGTATAGCTATGCAAAACATAATGATAGTAGATATATTATAAAAAAAACTGCTTATATTTCCCTCCCACCTGGTCCATTCCCTACTTGATCCTGTCCCTCTTTGATAGTGGGTACTTCTAACCTCCCCTCCCGGCAGAATGCCCTCCCCTCCATTCTCCCCCTTCTCATCCCTCTTTCCCTTACTCTCCTTCAGGGTGAGATATCCCATTTAGTATGTATGTGATTCTCTCCTTGAGCCAACTTCAATGAGAATGGGGTTTTGCCTTTTTGCCTTCCTGTTCTTCCCCTCCTCTGCAACTACTTCCCCTTGCCTCTTCTACATGAGATAGTTTACCCTACCCTGTCTCTCCCCGTCTCCTCTTGCCACTTTCCTCTCTCACCTCTTGACTTCACCCCTGAAGAATCATCCCTTCCCATCAAATTCAACCTGTGCCCTCTATCCATGTACACCTGTAAACATATGCCCATATACCTTTCTACAATTATTTTCATAATGAGAAAGGTTTCATCAGATACAGTTATTGTTTTTCCATGTAGGAATGTAAATAGTTCAACTTTGATAGGTTCCTTTTGATTTCTTTTCCCTGATTACCTTCTCAGGCATCTCTTGCTTCTTGTGTCTGGATGTCAAATTTTCTATTCAACTCTGGTTTTTTCCTCAAGAATGCTTGAAAGTCCTCTATTCCACTGAATGACCATATTTTCCCCTGAAACAAAATACTCAGTTTTGCTGGGTAGGTGACCCTTGGGTTCATTCCCAGTTCTTTTGCCCTCTGGAATATCATATTCCATGCCCTTCGATCCCTCAGTGTAGAAGCTGCCAGGTCCTGGGCTATTCTGATTGTGTTTCCACAATATTGAAATTGTTTCTTCCTGGCTGCTTGTAGTATTTTCTCCTTGATCTGGGGATTCTGGAACCTGGCTATAATATTTCTGGGAGTTTTCTTTTTGGGATCTTTTTCAGGAGGTGATCGGTGGATTCTTTCAACCTCTATTTTGCCCTCTGGATCTAAAACATCAGGGCAGTTTTCCTTGAGAATTTCTTGAAGGGTGATTTCTAGGTTCTTTCCTTGATCATGGCTTTCAGGTAGTCCAATAATTTTTAAATTGTCTCTCCTGGATCTATTCTCCAGGTCAGTGGTTTTTCCCATGAGATATTTCACATTGCCTTCTAATCTTTCGTTTGTTTGGATCTGCTTAACAGCATCTTGATTTCTCATAAAGTCATTAGCTTCCATTTGCTCCAGTCTAACTCTGAAGGAATGAATCTCCTCAGTGAACTTTTGAGATTCTTTTTCCATCTGGCAAATTCGACTTTTTAAGGCATTCTTCTCCTCATTGCCCTTTTGGGCCTCCTTTGCCATTTGAGCTAGTCTATTTTTTAAGGTGTTGTTTTCCTCAGTCAGGCTGTTGACCCTCATTTCATACTTTTCCTGCATCCTTCTCATTTCTCTTTCTAATTTTTCCTCCACTTCTCTTATTTGATTTTTAAAGTCCTTCTTAAGGTCCTCTATGGCCTGCAACCCACTCATGTTTTCCCTGGGGCTTTTGGAGCAGGACTTCTGACCTCACAGTCCTTTTCCCGCTCTATGCCCCCAAAATAGGAGTCTAGGGTTGCATTTTTCTGTTTCCTTTGCCTTGGCATGTTGCCACTTAATTGCTTGACTTTTGGGCTTGTTGCCACACTATGGCTTTAAGGCCAGCTAGAGGAATTTTCGTCCCGAACGTGTGGGGGCAACTTCCGTTTCTGGCAAGCTGTAAACCCACCCACAACTTCCACCCTAGATCACAATCCAGATCCAGGGAGGTTAAAGCAAGAGCGATTACCCCCAAGACTGATCGCTGGATCTCCCCACGATTTGTAGGCTGGGAGCCGGAAATGCCTCTGAAAACTACAAAATGGCGTGTCTCCTCAGCGGCTTCTAGCCCCCAGGGGAGGGAGCTGACGCATTCCCCAAATACAGGTCCCAAAGTCCATAGGACACTAACCTCTTACTTTGTCCTAGGCAAGTCTATGTTGATAATTCTGGAATCTCCACAGTCCCTGGTGTTCTGGGGTTCCTCCAGCCGGCTGCTGGCCCTGCCGCCCTGGGGCTAAAACCTCGGCTCATGTGGACCTGGGCTCGGCTCGACTCCTGCGCTCTGAGCGCTGCCGGCTCCCAGACCACTGCGCTGGTCCTTCCTGCAGGGTGCTGGGCTGTCCTCAGCGGGAGGTTAGCTTCTCTGTGTCGTTCTGTGGGTGCTGGGGCTCCAGAAGTTTTTCAGAGTCCTTTTTTACATAGTTTGTGGAGAATCTGGGGGCAGAGAGGCTTGGACGAGCTGTTTCTACTCCGCCATCTTGGCTCCGCCCCTTCCATTCTAATTACTTCTATAGCAATAACTATGTGATTTGTATGTTTAGTACTATTGCTAAGTATAGTAGTATAAGTATTACTAAGTACTATTGCTACTATTTTGTAGAAGTAATTTTGCTATAAGGTGAGACTCATCAGAAGACTCTGATCAATTTGATGAAAATACAGAGAGTTGGTATGATGGTTTGGAATATGTGGTTGTTGACACATGTTAAAGGTACTGTGGGAAAATTGGGACACTGATGCATTCTTGGTGAATTTGTGATCTCATGCAACAATTCTGAAGATCGTTTTAGAACTATGCCCAAAGAGTGATAAAACTGTGACCCAGCAATAGCACTGCATAGATCTGTATACTGAAGAGGTGAAAGAAAAAGGATCTAGATGTATAAAAATATTTATAAAAAAACTTTTTATAGTAGCAAAGAATTGGAAATTATGGGAAATAAGAAAATTGGGGAATGGCTGAACAGGCTGTGTTATATGATTGTGATGGAATACTATTGTGTATAAGAGATGATGAGCAGACACTCTCAAACAAACAAAAAAAAAAGCCTGGAAAAACTTACATGGAATTATGAAAAGTGAAGTGAGCAGAACCAGAATATGCATAGTAACCTCAATATTATCTACCGTGAATTACTTGGCTACTTTGATCAATACAATGATCTAAGACAGTACTAAAGGACTCATAATGAAATATGTTATCTGCTCCAGAGAAAGAACTGATTGAATCTGAATCCAGATCAAATGACATTTTTGAACTTTCTTTTCTTTTCTTTTTCTTTCTTTCACAAAATGACTAATATGGAAATATGTTTTTGCATGACTGTGTATGTATCATCTACATCAAATTGTCCTTCCTAACTCCAGGGCCAGCACTCTATCCCCTACACCACCTATCTGATGGGGTCCTTGGGATGTATATATGTCTGTAGTATCAATCTGTAACATCAGTTTGTAAATGGGGTGCTTTGGGATCTATGTCTGTAAAATCAATTTGTAAAACCAGTCTGTACAATTACATTTCCACACCCCCCCAGCCTCAGAGCATTGACTCTGCCCCTTCCCCCTTCCAGCACTCTGCCCAGCAACAACTCATGACCTGTTTATCTCTGCTTGAAACAATAAGTTATGTAAATGTTATCTCCCTTTGTTAGAGTGGCCAGCCCCACCATAAATTCTTCAATACCTTATCTATAGTGTAACTCCTTAGTCAATTATATACCCACACTGTCTCTGATGACCTTGGTGGGTGGCAGACTGGGCACTCTTTAGTGGTGTATCAGGCCTAAAACCACACCTCCAGCTAGCCCCACCTTGAGCTATTTCCCAGTGAATCATGAGCAATACACCTGCACAGTTGATATTAAAAGTGCATGGTCCTTTGAGCACTGACCACTCCTTAACTCCTCCCTGATCCCACCCTTACTCACCCAGTTAGCATAATTGACACCTTAAAACTATGCCTGTGATCTCTGCAACTTTGCAGGTTCCATAAGAATCTAGCCCACTGTCCTTGTGCAACATAACAATAAACTTTACAATTTTGGCTTCAAAGTTTCCTTGAGCCTGGTGAATTCCTTCCAGACTGGATGCCAGGGTGGGTCCCTGGCAGAACCTCTTACCATCCCCCCCTCCTTATCACCCTTCCCTTTTCATATCTACTACCACTGCCTAGGCAAAAAAACAAAAAAAATAAAATCTTGCAATTGCATTGAAAATGAATAAATTTTACAGAAAAGTTAAGGCACATATGTGTACACATACACACACACACACACACACACACAGAAAAAAAATACCTATAGAGTCATAATATAATAGGACATTTTTCACCAGGAATGAATGCAAAGTAAAGTAGTACCTGCTTAGAAAACAGGATTTGGGTTCTAGCTTATTTTGTCATTTAAATTCCCCCTGCAGCTCTCCTAGGGAAACCAATTTAGATTCATCATTTAAAACTCTCACCACACTTTCTTCCCTCCAACTGAACATCCAAGGGGAAAGGAAAGGGGGAAAAAAGTCTCCAGGGCTATTTTTTACCTGATATTTTATCAAACCAAGGGATATATAGATTGTTCCATGGAGCATTTAAATAATAAATGAATCCATTGTCCTTTAAAATTGGAAGTGTCTCCTTTCTCAGAGGAGCAACTCATATGCCAGGGCCTATCCATGTTGACTTAATACTGTCACCAAGAGTAACTAAGTGGGTGGATGAATTCCCAGTAAACAGAGACATAGCCCACCAGTGAATTAATAGTGCCAATAGTGCCAAAGAACAGAATTATTTAGTGTCTTTTGAAATGCAAAAAAAAAAAAAACATACCCTTAGGGAAACAAAGATATATACACTGAAGACTTTCTTCACTCCCACTCCCTATTGGTGAGTCCTTCTTCACCTTTATAAAGTTTTATTTTGGAATAAAATACTAATTTATCACTCAGTAGTTTCATAAAGGCTTCTTCTTTACTTCCACAGATGAAACTAGTAATTTGGGTAAAAACTATTTGGGAAAATGTACTATATCTAATAGCAAAACTGATTTTGCACCTCCATAAGACTCACTCAAAATTTCCTACCAATTTTCTTTCCTGTTTTGCTATACAATTTTCTTCTTATCTTAGCTACACTGCTGATGATGTCATAAGCCCTCCAACTCAGAATCTCCCTTCCCCCCAAATGGATCCTTCCTTTGGGACCCAATGATTGGTTAGAGTTTACTACATTCAGTCAAATTTAGCCATTGAACCTTTCTTTACTTCCATTTCTCTTACTTTCCACATCCTTAACTTTATTTGGGAAAACTTATTAGATAGAATATTACTGCTACTACTTTGAAAAGGGGTATGCCAATCCTTCCTTAGTTTCTATTAACCACCTTTATAACTTTACCCTTCCTTGCCCAACAATTCCTTTTATATGTTGTGTCCCTTTTATTTTTGTTTTTATTTTTAATTTTTTGAACAAAAATATAAGCTTATCAAAGGTGGGAATTGTCTCTTTTGTATTTATAAGCCCAATGTTTAACACAGTGCTTAACACACAATAACTACTCAATATTTTATTTAAAATTCACTTATCATAATAGGTGGGCATCTAAAAGCAACTCTTAAGTAATTTTCTCAATGTCATGCAAGAATAGGCAGCATAACTAGGGTTTCACTATTGGAGGCAAAAAAAAAAATGCTATCTTTCACATGTCAACCCTCCAAACACTTGAAAGTGGTTATTAATCTTTGAAAGGCAGGATCTAAAATAAAATGTCATCCTGTACTGTACTCTCTAGACCCTCCCTTAAATAATGCTCTTTTCCTTTATATCCCTTCTTTCTTTTCCTCACCATGTAAAGGTAATTGTTTGTAATGCTAATGTAATTTGAATTTGAAGATCCCTTTGTGTTGGCAAAGGTAGCAGGTACTTAGCACTTAGTAATTGTTCAAGCCTCTGTTGGGGAAACAAAAGGTACGAACTCCTGTCTTCTGTTGCTGACTTAACAGGAAGGGGTTGGCTGAAACAGGAAGTTAATGCTGTGTGTATATAAGGAAAAATCCCAGGAAGGGATAGTCAGAATTTCTTGGTACCAGCATTTGGAGGCAGAGCAGCTACAGAAGAGAAATAAGAATTGAGAACTGAGTCAGAATTTACTGAGAACTTGTAGAGGCAGAGCTTCTTCTGAAGAGAATCCCAGGAAGCTAAAGAGGAGCCCAGGAGCCCAGGAGCCACCCATACCCTAGTCTGGATAAGGTGATTCTGAATTTTTGAATGAGTTGCACAAGGCTGAGGAAGCATGACTGGGGTGCTAAACCCTTGTCTGTTTGTGGCTTGATTGAGACTTGAATTCCCAGGAATAGAAATTGTGAAGGACTGGAGATGGATTGGACCCTATGAACTTCAGTGTGGAGCAAGACCTACCCAGAGAGCTGAACAAGGAAATGGGAGCTGTCTGCCTTTGAATCCAGGTGACTGCTTGGTCGATTCAGGTAGGAGTTGCCTGCCTTGAGTCAAGATGAAAAGACCTCTCTGTGGGTACTGAGTAGTGATGAAACTGTAGTTTACTAATGATCTAGAGGTGGAGGGTCTGTGTATTTTCTAATGATTTTACTTAGTGATTAATGATACTTAGTAATTGATTGCTAAATAAGTGACTAACTGAGTTAACTTGGGTATGCCCCATGAGTGGAAGACTTTGACTATTGTACTTTGAGATGATTGTTCTTTGTTCAAAACTTTGTGGCCACTATGGTGGTAAATATATGGCCATTTTAATGATAAGCTGTTGTGAATACTATATTGTGATTTTCTGTGATAAGTTGTAATATTGTAAATGCTGCACCTTGATTTTCTGTGAATGTTTTGCTTTGATTTGTTAACTGAATAAATGAAGTGCTCATTATACTGTGTAATCAGAAGCTTAAAAGCTATTCACAGTAGCACTCTTCTGGAAAGCTGCTTAGCATGGTGTTACATTTTCCTTCATCTTTTATTGTGTTGCAACATGTATGACTAGTTAATATGATATTTTCAATGATAATGATATAATGAAACAGGAGGAAAACCTGGAATTAAATCCCACCCATAGTATTTATAAGCAGCTATGTGAACCTGGACATCCTCAATATTTCTCATGAAGCTCTGTAAGATTTCTTTTTTAAGCCTTTCATCTATTCTCTTCTGTTTATTGGTGGCAGTCCCTGTTGGTAAAGAAAGTCTCACAAATTGATGAAATTGAGCTCTTACACTGGGTTGGAGCAATCCTGACTAATAAGCTAGACGTTTATATTTTAATTCCGTGGGTCACCTGCAATTATATAAATATACAATGTAGTTGAGATAATGCACCATAAAAGAAAAGAATATTTATAAAAATTACTTCTATTATAATATTAGAATATTTTCATGTAACTTATAAACTAAGAAAATCTTTCTTTGAATTCCCCCATATTTGTTTTTCAATATTCTTAATTTAACCTGAAAACTTGGTTGAATAATGCAGTGCAAAAACATTGCCAAGTTGTCCTTGACACCCAGACCCCTAGCATTTTTAAAGGCAAAATATATTTCAATCCAAAAGATTTTTGATACGTTATGGGAAAATAAATATCTTTCCTTAAATTAAGCAGTTATTAAATTCAAGTAAGTAAAGTCATTCAATTTTTCATTTGGTTCTGGAGCTAAACTACTTAATCATACCTGAAAGCTTGAGATTAGTAAAAGCTGAAAGCATCATTGCTGTTCCAAATGAATGTCTGTAAAAAAGAAATTTATTTCCCAGCTCTGCAAGATGCCAGCATTACCTTATGGTTATATATCCCAATCAGAAGGTAAAGCTTAAACTTGCTACTCATGCTCATATAGTGCATGCTTTAAAACACTGTTCAACAGTCCCATATTTTATACACACAATGTCTGACATAGGCTTAGATGGAGAAAGGAATTGGATTCATACCTGGAACAATTAAGTTTCTTCTACTTTTTCAATATCCCTTCCTTTCTCTTCCCATTATTTCATGTATTTCCTGTCCAATTAAATTTTTCCAAGCGTCTTTGGAATTATGTTCCAGTGAAAATTTAAGATTTCTCCATAGTCACAGCAAAGTCAAGTGTCAAACTACTGCCACAAGATGATGCTGAGCACTGAAGGTGGGGAAGGATTTGTGGTGAATGCCTGGGGCTTGCCTTGGTTTTGCTCAGCCAATGAAGTCCAATGCTTCTTCTTGGGATGCAAAATGGGCCAAAAGGCATTCATTTCATCTATATACAATAAAGCAGACCAAGTGGAGAGGAATTTGTTAAACTTGGATAAGAAGATGAAGTCAAACTGGAGAAAGAGAGAGAGAATGAGAGAGAGAGAGAGAGAGAGAGAGAGAGAGAGAGAGAGAGTGTGTGTGTGTGTGTGTGTGTGTGTGTGTGTGTGTGTGTGTGTAAGGGACACAGATATGTTGAAGTATTCATGTGAAACAACATTGAAATAGATTGGGTATTGAGGGATACTCGTCAAAATAGTCCTAACACTGCCGATGATGGTTTTTCTGTGTGCCTTAGTGGTTTGCCATTTGGCAGAAGCAAGAAAGAAATTGTCCATTTTTTTCTCAGGGTTAGAAATTGTGCCAAATGTGATAGCATTGTCAGTGGACTTCCAGGGGAGAGGTATAGGATAAGCCTTCATATAGTTTGCTTCATAGGAAATAGCTTAAAATAGTCTAATGAAACACAAGGAAAGAACAGGGCACATGTATATTGAAATCTTCAACAGCAGATGGCCAAAACTCTGTACTCATGATCCTCCTTAAACCTAGTGGCTATACAGTGGCCAGGTCCTTATCACAAGACTAGGACTGGCAGAGATTATAAAAGCATTGGTAAAGGAGCTGGGTTTGAAAGAATGAGTGAGGTGCCTAGAGTCTAGGATATGGAGTATCTGATAAGTATAATGGATAGAATGATGCATATGACTGTGGATCAGATAGTTTTGGAAGAGACCTCAATTACTATTTTTTCAGGAATGTCTGATCATTGATACAGAGATGGTGGGTCCACTTTCCAGAGTACAATAGACCATTGTTTCCACATGAGAGGATTAACAGAACTGCTGCAAATGATATTGTTTGTTACCACTCAACCCTGTTCAAGTACATATTGAAATTAGACCTGATGGCCGAGTGACTGATGAAGCAGATGTTGGATTGACTACTCATGAGCATGCTATAGCAGCTATGTCAAAAGACAAAGCAAATATGTAGCACATATATGTAAAACTCTTCTTGAATTCTACAGAAGGAGCAAGCAGTAGCACTTATCATAGCCACATGCTAGTATGCATAGATTTGTCAAACCAGTCTAGTTACAGTGGTCCAGATAGCAAGCATATGAGTGGGGCTTACAGAGGGGGTTAGAGTAGTCAAATCATGAGCAGATATGACCATGTTTTACAGGAAAACTCCCCTGATTTTCAATCAAACATTGCATAAAGAGTCAAGGAGCAATGAATAGGAGCTATCGTATTGTTGGGAGCCATGCATCTATGGGAGTGAACAGAATGAGATGTCTGTCTAGTATGTTCAAACAAGTGGTGGATAAGGAATGTAATCCTGATCACTAACTTTTGGTCAACTTCTTTTTAAAGACAATAAAACAAACAAAAATGAAGTTTAACACTTTTGCAATACTAGCTTCTGTTTTATGTTTACTGTAAGTGAAATCAGTATTATTATTTTTTTTAAGCAATTGGGGTTAAGTAACTTGCTCAAGGTTACACGGTTAGTCATTATTTATGTGTGGGTGCTCATTTTCTGAGGCCGGATTCGATCTTGAGTCATCCCAACTCTGAGGCCAGCGCTCTTATTCACTGCGCCACCTAGCTGCCCTGTAATCAGGATTATTTTTAAAACTTTAGGTTCAGTATTTTGGAAAACAGAAAAATATTCATCTAGAATGTAATAACCAAGTTGAATAAAGCCTATAACTGTTAACTTCTGCTTTTCTCAAGGTAATTATCTTCTATGTATTTAAGAAATAAGCATATTTAAGTTAAAGTGGTTTCAATTATGTTAAATGTTGCTCTTATATCACATTACGTGGAACACTGTTTGAGACGCATGTTGGGAGATATGCTTTTTGTAAAACAAATACAGGAGCTGTGTCTGTGATTCAAAAATGAAACATTTGGCATTTGTTCTAGTATATTTAGTTTATTATTCTGTAAGGCACATACACTTAAGTTTGCTTTTTTTCTTACTTTTTAAGTTAATGGGAACAATTTTGCTTTGTAATATGAGATGTAATATGAATACTTTACTGTTTGTATTCAGTCCTGAGGCCTTGAATTAAATCTTTCCTTTCATTGTGATTTCCTTTTAAGTGTGTTGCACTAAGTGAAATTTGTCAAATAAATCTTCCTTTAAAAATGTAAAAAAAAAAAAACCTAGTTTATTCAGGGTAAAAAGTTTATTGTGGTATGGAAAAAAATCTCAAGAAGCAGGAGAGCAGGAGGGAGCCTATATAATAATAGAAATATAATAGAAAGCTAGATAGATAGATAAATAGATAGATAGATAGATAGATAGATAGATAGATCATATAACAGAAAGATCAATGATCCTCCAAGGAAATTCAGTACTTTCATTTCATCAATTCAATTAAAGAAATACTTCTTAAACATCTACCAAATGTGAGGCATTGAGTATACCAAAGAAAAAAAATGATTCCCTGTCTCAAAAAAAGTATATTTTACTGTCAGAGACAATAAGTAAATATAAGACAAGTTGGGAATGCAAAGAACACTAGCTAAAGTTTGAAAGAAGATATACAATTCTATATGACAAAAAGTCTGTTTTTTTCGGTTGAAAAGGAACAAAGGAAATAAAAACAACACAAAGTCATCATTTTCATATTTAGTAAAAGGATTCATTAGAAAGGTAACCATGGATACAAAATAAACCCACATAAATCCTCAGCATTCCTGTACATCTCTAATAAAGCTCAACAGCAATAGATAGAAAGAGAAATCCCATTTAAAGTCACTGTAGACATTATAAAATATTTGGGAATCTACTTGCCAAAACAAACCCAGAATATATATGATCACAACTACAAAACACTTCTCACACAAATAAAAACAGATCTAAATAGTTGGAAAAATATCAATTGCTCGTGGCTGGGTCAAGCTAATATAATAAAAATGACAATTTTACCCAAACTAAACTATATATTTAGTGCCATACCAATCAATTTACCAAAAAACTACTTTGTAGAGTTAGACAAAATAATAACAAAATTTATTTGGAAAAACAAATGGTCTAGAATATCAAGGGAATTAATGAAAAGAAATGCTAGGGAAGGTGGACTAGCTATGCCAGATCTTAATCTGTATTATACAACAGCAGTCATCAAAACTGCTTGGTACTGGCAGAGGTGTAGAGTAGTGGATCAATGGAATAGATTAGGTGCAGGAGACCCAGCAGTTAATGAATATAGCAATCTATTGTTCAATAAACCCAAAGACCCCAGTTTTTGGGATAAGAATGCACTATTTGACAAAAACTGCTGGGAAAACTGGAATACAGTATGGCAGAAACTGGGCATAGATCACTATCTAATACCATATACCAAAATCAAGTCTAAATGGGTGCATGATCTAGGTGTAAAGGATGATACTGTAAGCAATTTGGGAAAGCAAGGAATAGTTTACCTGACAGATCTGTGGAGAGGGGAAGACTTTAGGACCAAACAAGAATTAGAGAGCATTATAAAATGCAAAATGGATAATTTTGATTACATTAAATTGAAAAGCTTCTGTACAAACAAAGCCAATGTAACCAAGATCAAGAGGGAGGTGGGAAATTGGGAAAGAATTTTTACAACTTGTGTCTCTGATAAAGGACTCATTTCTAAAATTTATAGAGAATTGAGCCAAATCTATATGAATACAAGTCATTCCCCAATTGAGAAATGGTCAAAGGATATGAATAGGAAGTTTTCAGAGAAAGAAATTAAAGATATCTATAAGCATATGAAGAAATGCTCTAAATCACTATTAATTAGAGAAATGCAAATCAAAACAACTCTGAGATACCACATCTCCCCAGTCAGATTGGCTAAGATGACAAAACAAGAAAGTGACAAATGCTGGAGAGGATGTGGACAAATTGGAACACTAATACATTGCTGGTGGAGTTGTGAACTTATCCAACCATTCTGGAGAGCAATCTGGAATTATGCCCAAAGGATTATAAATAATTTCATACCCTTTGACCCAGCCATACCACTTCTAGGGTTATATCCCAAAGAGATCATAGAAGTGGGAGGAAGACCCATATGTACAAAAATATTTTTAGCAGCCCTTTTTGTGGTTGCAAAGAATTGGAAACTAAAGGGGTGCCCATCAATTGGGGAATGGCTAAACAAGTTGTGGTATATGAATGTAATGGAATTTTATTGTGCTATAAGAAACGAGGAGGTGACGGATTTCATAATTACCTGGAGAGACTTATACAAACTGATGCTGAGCGAGAAGAGTAGAATCAGAAGAAATTTATATACAATCACAGACATACCATATCTGTGACGACCAACTTTGACAGACTGGACTCTTTTCAGCAATGCAGTGATATAAGTTAATCCCGAATGACTCAAGAAAGTGAGAAATGCGCCATCCAGAGATATAACTAGAAAGAACTGAGCCTGAAACCTGATGGAAGCAAACTAAATGATCTTGTTCTTCTCATTGTTTGGTTTTACTTCTTCCTTACCATATTTCATCCCACCTAGTACAATATGCCTTTTTAATTGGAATAATGTTTAATATGAATGCATTTGCAGACCCTATACTGTACTATATGCTGTCATGAGGGGAGGGGGGAGGGAAGTAAAGGAAATTTGAAAATAAAAAGAAAAAGAAAGGGAAGGGATTTGACCAATGTCATATATGTAATTGGGTCATGTCTGGTACTGAAATCCTATGATTTCATAGACTATCCCAACAAGAAAGTCCTTTAGATGTCATTAAGTACCATTTTGTGTATGAGGAAACTGAGATCTAGAGACAGCTATGACTTTCCTAGTAAGTGTCAGGGCTAGTATTGGAACCTCAGGTTTTCCAGTGTTCCTAACAATAAGCCATGTGGCCTTTTAAAGGATCTTTGATAATTAATTCATATAGACATTGGAGATACTTTTCCAAATAAAAGAGTTCATTCTAGCAAAAAAAAAAAAAAAAGAAATGGCCAGCATCCTCTGGATATTTTCAGTAGAGCATCATAAAGCTATAGATCTCAAATATCAGTATTTATATAGATATTAAATATCAATATTTTTATAAATAGTAATATTAATAAGAACTACAAGAAGCCTTGGAGAAGAGTTCATTCAGTCACTTGATTTTGACCTCAGTCATACATGTAATTGCTTCTGTACTGTTCTTTTCTTGGCATGTAAAACTGTGCCAAGTAAATCTTTGTGCCTAAATTTAATCCTGATCCATCCATATTCCTAAAGCTATCAATAATCAGGAGTTCTCTGTGCCGATGAAATCACAGGTCTATTTCCTACACTGTCTTATAGCAAAGGATTATTACTCTTAGAAATGACTTTATAACGATAATGGGAAATAAATTTTCTTCACTATTGCTAGCTCAGGATGGTGGACATTTTGAGAGGAAAAAGAAAAGTAAAGATGGGAGTAAAGTAGGTTTATATTAATGCTAACAAAATCATATCTAGGGGCAGTAATCCTTTGTTGTGAGATAGGATAGGAGGTAGGCCTGTGATTTCATTAGTAGAGAGAGCTCCAAGATGAGGGAACTCCCTCCACCCATACAGGTCACCACTTTCTCTCCAACTTACAACCTTAGAAAATGTCCTAGAGTGCTGAGAGGTTAATCAATTGACACATGGTCACATGCCCAATATGTATCAAAGCTAGGACTTTGACCCAGTTCTTCCTGACTTTGAGTCAAGTTCTCACTTCTCTATACCTATTTGTATATCTGAATAAAGTTCCAGACTCATGAAAAAAAAAAAAAGGTAACCATGAAGGTACATAGGCTATTCTGTGTGCTCATTATAAACCTATAGATTTATCAATTTTTGCTAGGTGTTGTAAGCACACATTACATTGCATATTACATTCTAATAAACAAAAGTGGACACAGTTCCCAATAATATATTCCACACAGACTCTTTAGCATGTACTTTCCTTCATCCAAAAAGGAAAAAGCAAATCAGTAAATTTTGTCTTTTTGATAATATTCTCACAGTAAACACTATAGAGATATATTAATAGATAATAGAGAGATAGAGAGATACATAGATAGATAGATAGATAGATAGATAGATAGATAGATAGATAGATAGAATGTCTTGTCTGAGAATTTCTATGAGGTTAAATGTCTTAACAAAACAATTTATGGTATATGAATATAATGAGATAGAGTTTTGTAAGAAATGAAGAAAGGGCCTGTTTCAGAAAATGGCTCAAATGAAGTGAAAACACCAATGAACTATACACAGTTAAGTGAGCCAAACCAGCAAAACAAGTTATATTATAATGCTAATATTATAAAAATGAATAAATCTGAAAGAACTCTGATCAACAAATGATCAAAATGATTCAAGAAGACTGATAAAGGAGAATATTATCTACCTCTGACAGAAATGATGAATTGATATGCAGAATGAGACATGAATTTTTGGATATGATCAATATGGGAATTTATTTTGCTTGACTGTGTTATGATACAAGGGCTCTAAATGTCATTTTCTGTTTATTTTTCTTTCTTTTTTTCCTCCTCTTTTAGTGTGAGAGGTAAGATGGGACAAAAAGCAATTTTTATTTTTTAAAAGGTATATATGTACATATATATATATGTATACATATATACACATATATATTTGTATATACACATATGCCTATCTTTAAAAGTAAACAAAGAAAAGAAATATTTTAATTGAAAACATGAAAATATAAATAATTCAATATTTAATAAAAGTATGGCAAGGGCATGAAAAGAGATTTAAAGACAAACCCCATTCTTCAGAAAATACATGGAGCTGCAAGCCATGGAGCAATAGGAAAGCAAAAGTATGGGCAGAAGTAAAAGTGTCACAAAACCTGGGTCCAGCTTTCTGGGAACAAGGATATGTCTTCAAATTTGGCATGAATAGCATGAAGGCAGAACTTGTAATATTGAAGTGTTCACAGACTACAACATTATTCTATCTCCTTTTCCCCCTAAGGTTCCCTTGTGGAAAATCTGCTTATCTTTGTTTTAAATGTATGCTTAGTCTTTATAAAGTGTAAACCTCAGGCCTTTTCCAGTCTTCCTATCTCTTTTGGAAGCTTGTAGGGAATTGGATGTGTGGAAGGCACACCCACAGAAGAGGTAAAATCTAACTGAATTGTTTTGCTAGAGTACAATCTTTAACTCAGAGCTACAATAACTAAAGAAAATTATGTATTGTACAGAACACAGAAGGTATATTTATACTGGGAAGTATGTCTGGGAATCTAAAATATAGGAGGGTAAAGACGGGAAATAAGAATGGTTAATTCACTAGAAATACAAGAATTTTAGAATACCTAAGGACCAAACTGCATTAATTGACACAGTATACTTTTTAAGCATTAAACGAGACATAGTAGGATGAAAAAAATTTAAGTAAAAAATTGCTTCAATTTATCTGCATATCTTTTTTGGTGTTTTGAATAACCCCAATTTCTACCTTACTTCAAAGATGCTACATTACCAACAGGCAGGCACCTGGCTACAACAAATGCACTCATATCTTACTCCACCTACAAAGATTCCCATGTTAATCAAAAAGAAATTAATCAAAAAGAAAAAATCTTAGACAACAAGTTGGTTTTCATTATTGATTATCTTGTTGCATTCAATGCAACCTTCATTTCCCCACCCCCAAATTGGGCCACGTACTTTATTTCATAGTTGCCCTATAAGCATGAAGGAGATGAGGACAACTCAAATTTATGAGCCACAACTATGACATCCTCCACATCCCTCCAAAATCTCACTTGTCATAGTGCCTTGTGCATTCAGTTTCCACAGTGCAGTACTAAGTTGGCTTACTGATTCAATCAGCTTTTCTCTCTGTTACTCTATCTCTGCTTATGTTTTTCTGTGTCTCTCAGGACCTGGACTATGACAGTACCTTTCAAGTTAAAGTCTGGCTCCTTGGTCTACTCTTTGGACATAAACTTTTATTTCTGACAATGGAATAATAAGGAATAAGACCAGTAAATTCATGAATAATAAATAATAAAGCGTAGTGAAGTCTGTTCAACTTCCAATCAATAAAGGCTGGACTAAGCAAGAAAGGAATCGTATATTTTTCTCCATTCCATTGGGTACTTTGAAAGTTAGGAAAGTGATCTACATGCTCTATATACTTTCTTCAACTCTGATGTGTGGGTTGGCGCTGTGACAATACACCTATACTGTTTTACAGATTAACCTTGAATGACAATTTAAAAGAACCATTATTGTTTTAGTATTTACTAAGAGGGAAAATCTTATTAGGTTTATGGTTTAGACTTGGGCCTTTTCTAAAACTTCTAAGCCTTGTTATTTTAACATACTTAGATATAATATATATTGAATTAAAAGCTCTCTCAGATCTGCAGTTCTATGTTTTTTTCTGTTGAAAATTGCAATGGACATTTCTATTTGGATTCAAGTAGTCCTATCACAGTCATAATAGAAAACACCCTCCTGGTACAGCTAGGTGGCAAAGTGAATAGAGCAACAGGACTGGAGTCAAGAGGACCTGAGTTCAAATCTGGCCTCAGACATTTGACACTTATTAGATGTGACCTTGGGCAAGTCAATAAACCTTAATTGTTTTGCCTCCTCCCTCAAAAAAAAAAAAGGAATCAACTTCCTCAATTACTTTCTTAGGTCAACTTTCCTGATTGGAGCCAAGAGATAGAAGAGCAGCCTACTCCACTGCCCCCATTCCAAACTACTAGAAGATAATGGGATATTATCAACTGAGAACTCAAAATATTGCCAACAGTAGTGTGGAGGCAGTCTCCTAACATACAGATATAGGTGCAAGATTCTAGAAGATGTCTGTACTGCCATGAATAGCATGATGGTATGTACACTATTAGTGGCAGACCTATTATAAATCCTTCCCTACTGTTTCTTGGAACTGAAATGATAAGGTCTATCAATTGTAGGGCATTGTCAGGAACTGAGAAAATCTGGGGTCTTTGAAGGTGCTCCAGAGAGAAAGATTATAGCTGAATGAAATCTCACTAAAATGTCTCAGGAAGCAGGTGTAGACATGGCCTTTATCTCCTCAAATGGGTGTAGTTGAATATCAGAATGTAATTTGTATCTTCTTCACTGCCTTTCTTTTGCTGGACTAAGTGAATTTAAATTACTGCTACAGTAAATTTTTAAAAACTAAATCAAGGATCAGGTTTCTGGATCCCAGATCCTTCCAACACTGGGAGAAAGTCTCAGAAGGCAAGCCTGCATGTAACCCAAAATATAATCAGTATACTGCAAAAGTCACATTCAATGTGTTACTTAAAAGTTGAGGGATTGCTAATTACTGTGAACCATTCATGTGCTCAAACCCAAAAGTGTGAGTCAGCTGAGGATGCTAAACAAAGCAGGAAGAGAGTTTGAAATGTTTTAAAGGATAACATTTGAGGACTCAGAGCATTTGCAGCCTTAGGCAATGGCATGAAGCAGCCACAATGCTGCTCTCCCTAGAAACTACAAAACCGTTTAAAGAATCATTGTGGGAATAAGGGAGGAAAGCATAAGCACACTCATCATACACACACACACACACACACACACACCACACTACCCAATATACAAAACTAGTTTGACTCTATTTCTAAATACACAAAATTTAAGTATTAAAATCCTACATTTATATATCTGCACCAATATAACCTTCATAATAAAAAATGTTTGAAATTTAATAGCTATTCATACCTAAATGTATTCTGAACCTACATTAAAATTTTACAAAAATCTGTGTATGTATGTATGCATGTGTGCCATGGAAGCTTATATTTAACAAATTGCATATCTGTTTTCATATGATTAAAGCTTAACCCTGCACTAAGACTTTAGGAACACTTTGAATATTATAATCTTAAGATACAGTCATGGGAATGTCTAGGGAAATATAATTTTCAAATGAAAATATTCTATGAATTTGCACTTATCGTTCTTAAATTCATGGCATGTCCAAGTGGCAGAACCAGTCCTATCTAACAGCTTGCTTTTAAATTTAATAACATGTACTTAATAAAACCACATCCAGGTAAAACAGACCATTAAGTCTGGCTAGTTTGCAGTATATTTGTGTGTCTCATTAATCCACGGGGCTGAGTTGCATTTTCTCAATATTTGTGGCTCTTCAGTTTCTTTCACCCGTCCCTGGCAGCACCAGCTCTGTCACCCATGAGGCTCACTTAGAATGATTGCCTCTTAATAGCCCTCACATTGGAGTTGTTTACTGCCAACAGTTGAAATTAACTGTAGTGCCTGTTAGCCCAAGAGAAACAAAATTTTCAAATTAGAGTCTCAGCACTTTTCATTTCTCATGGAGCCTTTCTATCAAATATGTTCATAGTGAACCAAAGTCATCTGCATGGTTTAAATCATTGTAAATTTAATAGTACACTTTGAGGGGATTAGAACAGTAAGTGGTAGTGGGAATTGGGTTAACAACACTGACTCCATCTTGTGACTCAATTCTGGATCTAGCCTAGGTCCCTTTCTATTCAATTATGGGTCTAGTCCAATTTCTGTCTCATGAGAAAATTTTATTCAGTTGCAGAACTGGGAGAAACTATTATTACATTGTTTGAACTTAGCCTTGTGTGACTAGAAATCTGGACCACATCTACCTGCTATTTAGAGAACCTTAGCTAAGGACCTAGCTTATGCTAACCAGGAACCAAGTTAGAACTGACACTGATGCAGGGAGTTTTCTCACAATTATACATCTCAAGCAACACAAATGTCTTATCTGAAAACTGTCCCCATATTGATTAACTAGTTGGTGTTCCCATGTTCCTTTGTATATTGAATGTGGACTTAGGGGGATGAAATACCAATTTTTTTTTCCGATTTCAGGAAATTGTACCTATTTATTCTTGTAACATCCCTAATCACCCCTCCAATTAGAAATCAGATTGCCTAATTTTGTATCTTGGTTGTTTTCTTTTAATTAATTGCTTATTTGATTAATTCTTTTACAGAAAATCTATTAGGGGTTCAGTGCCAAAACTGCGGAGGACTGGTCCCAGTTTGTTAAGCAAATGGCATGTATTATTTAGATATGGATCAATATAACTCAAAAGCTTGAATTTGTGTTTTCTCAATCATTTCATCTTTTATCCACAACAACTTTTGGAATTCCCTTTTTTTGTAAATGACACTTCAGGATAACAGAGAGAAAATAATGCACATATTCCTCCAGCATATCCACCTCCTCTCCCCAGCCCACCAAACAATGGTGGAATTGGAAAATAGCCTTACAAATCAAATATGAAAAAAGAAAGACTATCTAGGATTGCATCATTAGATGAGTACAGGGAGGCTCAATGAAAGAATAGCAGTGGCTATTTTGTGGCTATCATGTCAGAAGATACTATGCAAGCTTATTTATAGAGACCCACTTAGGAATCTCCGTCTTGACCATTAGGATTCTGATTATTTGAAGTAGTTCCAGAAGAGAGAATAACCATCCTAATGTTCGGAACACTGTTTTTTGTTTTTTGACAAATTTTTGCTACATTCATCAACAAACTCCACCCTCTTCACCACCACTACCACCCCCATCTCACCCACAATTCTAGCATTTTCAGCAATCCAAATCAGGCCAGACTTCCATGAAAATGCAGTCAAAATATTTTTTTTTTTGCTTTTATACCAAGGCATTTTTCAAGTCTATATGAAGAGTCCTGTAGGCTGGTACTCTTCTGAACAAAGAGAAAAGTGATGGCAGTGAGATGGCATAATGGATACAATGCTGGCTTTGGAGGCAAGAAGACCTCAAGTCAAATGCTGCAGGAGACAACATACTAGGTGTGTGACCATGGACGAGTTAATTAATAATTCTCATTTATAAATGAGGAAAATAATAGGACCTACCTAATGGTACAGTGATGATAAACTGAAATAACATATGTTAAATTCTTTGTAAATGTAAAGCAATATATAAATATGGCTAATTATTATTATTATACTTTGGTTCTTTCAATCTCAGAATGTTTTTTTCTTACCAAAGTTAGCATCAGAATTACCATTTATATTTCTGCCTATAGAAGAGATATAAGAAATACATTTCAGAAGTCAGGATTTGTTTTTTGATAAAAGTTGATTTTTTCCCTGACAGGTCTAATTTATCATAAGAGACTTTTAAAAAATAACTTACTAAGAACAATTGCTTTTGAACTCTACCATGCAGAGTAACTATTTTCTGCATATTAAGCATAGGTTTGAAATGTGTGGGCATGGAATAATTATATAGTGGGGAAGATGTCATATAGGAATAAATTCATTTCATTAATTCATCATCACCATCACCATCATCATCATCATCAACCAGAACCATGGTTTTTGCCAGGAAGAGGAACTCCCCATGAGATAACTCCTTCTATCAATGCAGATCATCCTCTGCTTTTTAACTGCAATTTCACAGAGATGGGATACTGAGATAAGTGATTTGCCTTGTTTCATACGTCAAGTATTTGTAAGAGTCTGGATTTAAAACCCTAGTTATCTCTGAGAAAAGCTCTTTATCCAAGACCCCACACTGCTTTTTCCCCCCTCCTTTTCTATTTTCCTTTCTCTCTCTCTCTCTCTCTCTCTCTCTCTCTCTCTCTCTCTCTCTCTCTCTCTCTCTCTCTCTCCTTTTTCCCAATATCATATTTATTTATGCTAACATCAATATATTAAAGGACTTAAAAGAGGAAGGGTGCAGAAAAAAAACATTTGAGAAATGGAAAAGAATATACAATTGCCATTATAGATATGCACCTTACACTTAATCTCAATTGTAATGTTACTGTAGGCAATTAATAGCCATTTATTTGGGGGGGAGGGCATAAAGTATGTTACACGAAGCAAAAAGTGACAGATGCACCACAGCTGTTTTACTCCAAATGCCTTCTAGTAAGTCAGAATACTAGAAGAGTGAACAAAAATATTTCCAAATGGAAATTGCTGGTTCTTCTTCACTTCTCACCAGGATGCACCATTTTGGGACTCCTTCACCTTCTCTACCATGGCCCAGGTAATTCATCATTGGGAAAGTTCATCATCCTGTAAGATCAAATCAGCCTTCATATTCACACATCATCTTCTTTCTGCCCCTCTGATTAAAAGCAGTCATGAATCCCCAAACCCTCCATTTAAGGAGGGGTGCCAGGACAAACATACCCTTATTTTCCACCTGGCTGCACACCTTTTGGATTTCTCTGATTTCACCATGCTCCTGTCTCTATTATCCCACTCATATTTTCATTGCCTTTCATGTGCTACTTCCATTAGTAAATGTTAAGCTCCTCAAGGGAAAGGACAACCTTTCTTTTTAATATATGCATCAACACCACTTAGAACAGAGTCCAGCATATAGTGATCCTGTAATAAAATGTTTATTGACTGACTGACTCTCCCATGGTTGCAACTATTCTCTTCTTTGCATTTCCATTAAGTTATTTAGAAATGCTTCTTGACCTACTTCTAACCAAATTCTGCTGAAGGTAACATGATATGACTAGTCTCATATTCAGAGCATTAGTAAATGTGGTCCCTTCTATTTAAATACTGCAGTTATATTGAAATAGTGATGTGATTATTCATAAAACAAATATTTACTTTGATTTCATACTTTCACTTGTTTTCCCTTATGGTCATCCCAACACTGAATAAAAATGAAATAAATTGTAATTGTTTCAAAGGAGCAAGAGTTTATACCGTTGGGAGAATAGGATCAGTAAGCTATTTCAGGTCCTTCAGATTCTACATTAATAAAGGCTCCCATTTTTCTCCTGAAGCTCATTAACTGGCACCCTTCTTTCAAACACCATTTATTCCATATATTGGTGTCAGGCTTGATAAAGTGTCTGGATTTCGTGGTGGCTGGTACTTTATAATAAGTAATTCAAAAGAATTGAAAAAACATTACCTATTGTACAAAGAAAAAGAACATCAACATTTACTTTATCTAGGAAATACTCAGAGTTGGATTTCTTTTGTTCTTTTGTTTCCCTTCTGTCCCATTTTCCCCATATCTTACAAATCAGATCAGTCTATAATCTGCCATCTTATTATATGGTCTTCACAATACATATGAAACACTTAGCCTAACACATACAAAATCTGGGCTTAGATGTGTGGAACTCAATTTTATTGTTACCTCCAAAAAATTAATATTTCTTTAGATAATTTTATCCCCACTTGGGGATGCCTTTAGGAAATCTGAGAGTATAGTTGGACTATAATGTGCAAGGTAACAATGCACATAAGTAAAGGGAAGTATTTTATTTCCTTACATAGAAGGTATAGAAAACACACAAAAAAATACAGTGACGCAACAATTATCTCCCCTTTTCATGAGTTTTACCAACAGCTCCTCCACCCCCAGAATTATAGTATTGCTCAGCATTTTGAATTCTGCCTGGAAATGATGTGAATGGAACATTCTTTTGAGTCTCACTGTAACCCTGACGAGGTATATCCACCTGTAATATCATGCACAGAAACTTTCTAGAAGAATGCTACTGTGAAGAGCTTTTAAGGTTCTCATTACACAATATAGTGAACACTCTATTTATTCCATAACAAATCAAAGCAAAACATCCACAGAAAATCAAGGTACAGCATTCACAATATTACAACTTGTATTCACAAACAGCTTATCATTAAAATGGCCACACGCTTTTCACCAAAGTGGTCACAATATTTAAAACAAAGAACAATTATCTCAAAGTACAATAGTTAAAGTCTTCCACTCATGGGCACACTTAAGTTAACTCAATCAATCACTTATTCAGCAACCATACAAACCCTCCACCCCTAGATCACTCGTAAAGTACAATTTAATCATTCTCAGTACCCATGGACAGGTCTTTTCTTCTTGACTTGGGGACAGTTCTCAGATTCCCTGGATCACCTTCTATGGTCCCAGATTCTACCTGGATTCACCAGACTGTCACCTGGGTTGAATGGCAGATAGCTCCCAGTTCCTTGTTCAGCTCTCTGAGTAGGCCTTGCTCCACACTGAAGTTCACAGGGTCCAGTCCATCTCCTTCATAATCTCTGCTCCCAGGAATTCAAGGTTAAACCAAGCCACAAACAGAAAAATCTCAGCATACTGGACATGCTTCCTATCTTCTGCTTACTAAGTATTCTCTTGGGCTCCTGGTTCCTGGTTCCTTGTTTCTGGGCTCCTCCATCACCTGGGCTCCTGGGCTCCTTGCTCTTGAACTCCTGTTCAGAAGAAGCTCTGCCACCACAAATTCTCAGGAAATTCTGGCTCAGTTCTTCATTCTCTCTTCTTCATCTGCTCTGATACCAGATGCTGGTGCCAAGAAAATTATGACTACCTCTCTGAGGCTTTTCTTATATACACAGCATTAGCTACTTCCTGTTTCAGCCAACCCCTTCCTGTTATGTGAGCAATAGGAGATAGGAGTTCATACTTTCTGTTTCCCCAACAGAGGCTTGATCAGTTACTAAGTTCTAATGACCTTTGCCGACACAAAGGGATCTTCAAATTCAAATTCCATTACCATTACACCTCCTCTAGCCTTGAGGTAGTCCATTAAGTTTTTGGACATTGTCTGAAAGATTACTGGTGAGAAAACATCCATTCCATCTTCAATGTCTTCATAATCAATGGGAGTAGCAAAAGGGAAAGTCCAGGTATCATGTACCCTTGATGTTCCTGAAGCTAAGGGTGCCATGTGTGAGAGCCTCTTCTCTACAGGAAGCTGATGCTATTCAAGAACCCTCCTTTCTATCAAAAGGAATGAATTTTGGAATGCTCTTCTAATTAAGAGCCCAACTCTGTCTCTACATACCTCATCTAACTGCAGAAAGGTATCTCCTAGATCTCATAAATATGGGGTGGGAAAGGTGGAAAATTTTTGACTATCATTACAAAGAAATTCCCCCCTCTCTTTTTGAAACGGAGGTCCCAAATTTTTTTCTTAATCATTCACCTTTCTCAATTAAAAAACATTAGCATGTATCCCAAATAAGTCTGTTAATTTATAAAGTATATGCATGTACTACTTAATTTATGTATCACATATCTTTAAAAATAAGAGCATATAAATGGGGGGAAGGGAGAGAATTTGTACCTCAAAGTTTTAAAAATGAATATTAAAATTGTTTTATATGTAATTGGGGAAAATAAAATATTAAATAAAATTTTTGAAAAATAAATTCTACTAACCTCACCCTGGAAATTACTTTTGTATTCCAAATTTGCTTCTCAGTTTATATGTATTTTTTTTTGCATCCTGTCAGAATAGATGAGCAATGTAGAATAAACAGCTAGTCTTTGAGCCCAGAAGATATCTTCAAGTCTTGTTTCTGACAAATATTTGGTTTTATGACATGACAAATCACTTACTCCTATTTTTTCTAAACAATTAGAAACGAAGTATAGAAATAAAGTATAGAAACAATGATAGAAGGAGTTTCTCATTCAGGAGTTCCTTACATTACTAAAATTACAGGTTCATTCCATAGCTATATAATATTTGACCTCTCTAGGTAGACATAGTTTAGATTTTGTCTTTATACCTAAAATGCTGAACACATAATAGTTACTTAATAAAAAAGTATTGAATTGATTTGCAATAATTATCTTTTCACACTCTTTTATTTTCATTATGAACAATTCTTAACAGCACCCTTGTAGAATCAAAGTGTTTGGTGACTGTAAATAACCTCAGTGTACCTGTAGTTCAGGCAAGATAAAAATTTAGGAATCATTGTAATAAAATAAGCTACAAATTATTTTTCAACCCCTACTTAAAAACCTCTAAGGAGAAGGTATCTACTACCACCTGAGTCAGGCCATACCACATGAATAGCTCTGATCATTTTGAATTTTGTCCTGATACCAAGACAAAATTCCCTCTTTGCAATTTCTAATCTTTTCACCTCTTCTAACCGTCTGATGCCAAAGAGAGTAAAGTTTACCAACTACTTGTAAAAGAAATCGTCCTCTGAAAGACCATATCAATAAGGCCAAATAAGTAGAAGCAAATCCTAGTATGAACTCTGCTGAACTCCACAATTTAAAACAACATTTTTTATTATCATGAACTAAACAAACATTAACAAAAATTAACTCTGATATGCAAATAATTGCAAAAAGATGTTCATGAAACTAAATTTTTTTTACATAGCATTTAAAGGAGTAGATTAGCCTTAACATGCTAATGATGGGGCCGATAGGTGGCACAGTGAGTAAGAGCGCCGGCCTCGGAGTTGGGATGACACAAGATCGAATCCGGCCTCAGAAAATGAGCACCCACACATAAATAATGACTAGCTCTGTAACCTTGAGCAAGTTACTTAATCCCAATTGCTTTAAAAAACAAACATGCTAATGAAAATATCCTCGTGTCCCCTTCTGAATGTCTTTTTTTACTGTGAAGTTCTTAATGCTCTTTATTTCTGACCTTTTTTCTACCTGTCTCTGTTCCTTAATCCCACCACTGATTCCCCCAACTTAATCCAATTTGTAAATACAAATACAATTTGCACACAAAAAAGTATAATCAAATTGATCAGAGAAGTCCCTTAATCGATCCCTCCTCACAAAATTCGTAGATTCTCTCTATTGATTCTATCTCTATATTGAATTATTCTATTGTCGTCCATGATTTGGACATACTTATCCTATGCTAAAACTATGGCTAAACCTTTTAAATTTTATTTGTAACTGATTTTTAATATCTGACATTTAAATAATCACAAGTTTACAAAATAAGACCGTAGTATTCTATTAAAAATGAAAACACAACAACCAGTCCTCAACCAGTTTCATGTCTTTAGATACACTTGCTATTTTAAGTGGCTATTTTATTAAATCCTAGAATGCTATCTTGCTAGAGACTTTTGTTAACTTCCCTCTTTACATTTCTTGAGTGTAAAGTGCTATTTTATTCAAAATATCTCCAAGGCTACTAACCAAAATGATATTCAAAATTTAAGTTCAAAGTAGCATAACAGCTCTAACAGTCTAAATGTGTAATTCCATTTAGCTAAGAATTTAAAAGTACAATGTAGCATGCATTTAAGGACATAGATTTCCAATTATCTTTGCTTGTGTGATACACACACACACACACACACACACACACACACACACACACACACATATATATATTTTTTATACTGTTCTGGCAATCTATTGGTTTTCAGTGAGATACACACTAATCAACTTAAGAAGAAAGAATCAAGGGAATAAGAGAATAAGAAAAAAATAATTCAATACACACCTCTAAAAGTTCTCATTATTAGTATGTGGGGGAGGGGATGTTTTTTTTTTCTTTGTTTCTACTTGCTTTAAAATGAAAATGCCAGAAATAAATTCTCAAAGAATGACAACATATAATTACAAGTATGTAAATTTATATGAAATAAGTGTGGGAGGCATAAAAATGACATCTGTAGCCACATTTACAAGAGAAGTAAAATTGCTTTCTTCTCTCTCTCTCTCTCTCTCTCTCTCTCTCTCACACACACACACACACACACACACACACACACACACACAGAATCCACAAAGCTGACATCTCTTTTTTGTTGAAGTTGACTTCTTTGCCCTGTGCCCTTAAAATACTATCTGGGCTCATTTGCCTCCAGAAGCCATATGAATTATGCAGCAAAATCTGAATATTATTATCGATTAATCTTTGAGCCCAATTAATCCATGCTCCCATTGTACACACATCTTTTTATTTTTTTTTATTTTTTTATTTTATTTATTTATTTTTGGAGGGCAATTGGGGTTAAGTAACTTGCCCAAGATCACAGGGCTAGGTTTTGTTTGTGTGTGCATTAAGTGTCTGAGGTCAGATCCAAACTCAGGTCCTTCTGACTCCAGGGCCGACGCTCTACTCACTGCGCCACCTAGCCACCCCCACACATCTTTTTATGACCAATAGTTTTTTCTTCTGAATCTTGTACTGTCTTATGGTAACATGCCAAGTTCTTCATTCCATATCTAATCAAATTCAATTATTTGTTCAGGTTCTAAATATAAAATGGATTCAACAAGAAATAAAAACATATTTTTTTTTTACTTACTCTGTACCCTTTGTATCTTCTGATATTCCTCAATCATCTTTACATCTATGAATAATCAAAACCATCACAATAAGGTATTAGAGTAGGGAAGGAGGTTGCAAGTAATACTCATTGCAAAAAATAAAATGGTCCCACTGTGTAGACAAAGCAGCTTACACATTTTTGTTTTCCACAAAAGCATCACTGCCGCAGAAAAGGCAAGCTAACATTTTAACCATGGTAGGTATCCACTGAAAGTAAGTGAAAGTTGAATGAGCATAGGGCTTATTATAATCAGATTATATGGACTTGAATTGCATCTTGCCCATTCCTTATTTAAGTCTTTTCATTTTCAATATGTCCTAAAGGTCATCACTATATGCTAATACCTATTTCCAGAATTATTGTAATTATAATTACATCTTTGGCTCCTCAAAGTAATGGTAAAGAACATACACATATACACACATACATATATATGTATGTATATATTACTCTATTAACAAAGAAAAAATGAGTGTAAGACCTGTTAGAATACACATTGTCTTTAAAAAGTAAAAAAAGCAGACAGTGGGAAAAATTCACTTGTTTATAACTGTACATTTCCTGCTTTAAATGATATATCAGTCATATGCAGGATAATGAGGGAAATAATGTAGATGCAGTTTAGGACTTAGATATCAAATATATTTTTGAATTAGGACATAGATATCAAATTTATGATTAAGTTGAGTTAAGGTAACTTTTAACATAAGAAAAAAAATGAAGGAATAAAATTGATTACTGAAATTATTACATGCCTATATGGATAACATTTAAAGCTTTTCCTATCTAATTACCTTTCTATCTATTATCTATCTATCTAGATATACCTGTCTGTATGTATCTAGTAAATACAGTAAAAATGGAAAATGAGTTGGGTTGAAAATTAAACAGGAGGATGAGGGTGTATTACATTGCCTATAAGAAGTTGCAAACCTTTTTTTTTTTTTCTTAAAGCAATTGGGGCTAAGTAACTTGCTCAAGGTTACACGGCTAGTCATTATTTATGTGTGGATGCTCATTTTCTGAGGCCGGATTCGATCTCGGGTCATCCCAATTCTGAGGCCGGCGCTCTTACTCACTGTGCCACCTAGCCGCCCTGCAAACCTTCTTTTAATCACCCTACCCTTCAGAAAAGAAAAATGTTCTTTTTTTAAAATATCAGTAGCTCACCAGTGTTGTTATATCACTGTGAGACATGGAGCAATACAATATGCATGAAATTCTAAATGAATATTACTAAGAAGGCAATAGAAAGGTATAAATGGCTAAGATTGACAGGCTGCAAAATACAATAAATAAGAAACTTCAGAGATGAACTCCAGTAAAATAAATAATCAGAGAAAAGTATGAGTGCAAATGATAAATTAACTACATGGCAAAAGCAAAGGTAAAAGTCAAACTGTGGTGACACACTAATAGAAGGGGTGGATCACCTACAGCCTCAAAGCCACATGTGGCTTTCTAGGTCATTATGTATGCCCTTTTAACTGAATCCAAACTTAATGCACCCTTAATAAAGGATTTTTTTCTGTGAAGTACGGATTCACTCAAAGGGCCATATTGAAGAACCTAGAGGGTCACAAATGGCCTTAAGGCATTGGGTTCCCAACCCCTACACTAATATATTTATAATGCTGAAAGAGGAGTGACCTTAACATATTGATGATGAACACTCTGGTCAAATTTATTGGAGTGCATAAACAAGCATTATACAAGGTGACCAGGAAGGGGGGCATTGCTATTTGCTTTGATAGAGAGTATAGATGAATCAATTAGATTACAGATTTTTGCTTTATTTAAATATTGCTGTTGTGAATTTGTTCAAGGCTCCTTATAGCTATTGAATATTATGAGCCTAAATTACGGGTGGGCAGATTTGATTCAATTTGGGGAAGAAACCAAACCAAACAACAACTTACTCACTACAGCTGTTTAGCAATGGAACAGACAGAAAAAACAGTGAGTGATTTTCATCAGCACTGTACAGGAAAAGATCAAATGATTGTTTGCCAATAATATTACTAAAGCATTCATTTTGGAGAGGTTGGATTATATGACCTCTAAAATAACTTTGATCTCCATAATTCTATAATTCTATCTATTTTTTAGAAAAGGAAATGGTAAATATCTTTTCCAAGAAAACCCCATACAAAATCATGAAGAGTTAGACATAATTGAATGGCAGAACAATAACATATATTTCTGGGAAAAGGAGAAAGCGAATGGTAAAAAATAAAATATTGAGATATCAAGTTAGAGGATGTGGGAAGAAAACCATAAATTGAGAGATTAGCTTTGGGGAAGGGGACTGGTCAGTCTTTCGGTATGGGTTGAATTTTTTGAGAAATTAAATTGAACAGTCAAAGATTTTCTTTCCTTGAACCACTCAGAGAATAGAAAGAGAACACTGGTTCCTGAGACCTGTAATAGGAGCTCCCAGTAAAGGGGAGGAAAATAGAAAAGAACACATAGGAAAATTGCAAAGATAAAATTGAATGACTTCAAAATTTTGTCTAGAGTTGTCCCTGGTGTTATCACATAAAATTGACATGGCCTTCTTTTTTCTATGGTTCTGGCATTTAAAAGACTGACAAGATGGCACTATAATTTACTAACAGAAGCTTAATCTATTAAGAATAATGTTTACCCTGGAGGTTACCTATAATAGTCAATAATATGTGTACTCTTCAGTTTTCTCATAATATCACTAGGTGCTGTATTAACCAAAATAGCAGTACCCTGCTATTATCTTTTTCCCCAAAGCCAGTGAAACAACTTTCACTGATGAGTCATGAACTATGGAGATTCTTAAATTGTTTTAATCCAAAGAGGGTATATTAATATGGAGCAAACATTCTCCAGGACAACTCTTCTTGCAGCTGGAGAATTCCAGTCTTCTCAGAGATAGTGTCAAAATAATGAGGTACTGGCAATGAAAAGTGTATCCCTCAATTTTTGAGACTCAGATCTTGGCACATATGCATATGTCATAGCAGGGACATTTTGATATAAAATTTTTGAATTGACAGATTCTTTACTAATGAACTCAGCCTTCAAAAGTGAAAGTCCATTCTAATGTTAGGTGCTGTTGTTGTTTTCCTAGAGATGTAGTTTAAAAACCCTCTACTACAGAAAGGAAACAATTGGACTTTATAGGACTTCTAAATAAATATCCAAGATTCACCTAATACTCAATTTAGATTTACATCATACATTGTAGATGGGGGATTTCTCATCAATTACAGTACACATTAGGAGGTATCACAAATCATAAACCTAAAGATCAAGTGATTTTAAGTCACCCCAGAAGCATAATAATACCTAAGAAATAAATTGTCTTTATAATAAAGACAGTTAGATTAATGAAAAAGTGACCATTTTCCCTGGTGTTAAAATAAATTGCATAAAGGTTTCCTTTAATAAACTCTTTTAATTTTAATTTTATTCATTTCTTTTATCTCTGCCTCACTCAACTGAAAAATAGGGAAAAAAACAACAACCAAATAAAAAATAAAACAAAACGAAAACCCACCTTAATGAAGCATCCTCTCAGTCCTGAAAATTTAAAAAGCAGTAGTTTCCTTCAAGCTCCAAGGCAGAGCTGAGTCAGAGATGTTGGCTGGCATAGAAGCCCATGGGCCACCAAGCGGCTTCATCAAAGGAGTCCTAGTCACAGGTGGTGCTGGCTTCTTTGCATTACATGTGAGTCTCTCTAGTAGAAGACTACCCAGACTATATGATTATAAATCTTAACAAGCTGGATTACTGTGCAAGTCTGTAGAACCTCGAAACCATTTCTAACAAATATAAAGGTTGACATTTGCAAACCTCACTTAATTAAACTGCTTTTTGAAATTGAGAAGATAGATATAGTACTCCATTTTGCAGCTCAAACACATGTAGACCATTCATTTGTCCATGGCTCGGAGTTTACTATGTCATTATTTATTGTACCCATGTTTTTATGAGTGCTGCTTATGAAGTTAGAATAGAGAAATTCATATATGTGAGAACTGATGAAGTATATAAAGGTAGCTTTAATGAGGAATTTGATGAATCTTCATCAAAACAACTTACAAATCCTTATGCTTCATCTAAAGAGTCTGCAGAATGTTTTGTACAGTCTTACTGGGAGCAGTATAAGTTTCCAGTTGTTATCACAAGGAGCAACAATGTTTATGAACCACATCAATATTCAGAAAAGGTTATTCCAAAATTTATATCTTTATTGCAACACAGAAGAAAATGTTGCATTCATGATTTAGGACTCCAAAAAAGAAATTTCCTTTATGCTGCTGATCAGTAGAAGCTTTTCTGACTGTTCTAAAGAAAGGAAAACCAGGTGAAATGTATAACACAGGAACAAATTCAGAGATGTCAATGGCACAACTTGCCAATGAATTGATACAATTGATCAAAGAGACCAGTGCAGCTTCTGAAATGGAAAATATGGTTGATTATGTTGATGAGAGACCTTCCAATGACATGAGATATCCTATGAAATCAGAAAAAATGCATGGTTTAGGATGGAGACCTAAAGTAACCTGGAAAGAAGGAATAAAGAAAACAACTGAATGGTACAAAGAGAATTTTCACAAGTGGAAAAATGTAGAAAAAAGCTTTGGAGCCCTTTCCTGTGGAATAAAAATTTTTGCAATAAGAAACAACTATGGTCAAGAAAAGAAGAAAAATGCTCAATCTCATAGATATTTGATATGAAATCAAGTTACCAAACTGACTCTTCTTTCCTTTTGGAAGCAGATTCAGGTATTTTTGCACAAAATTTCAATGGCAAAATTATGATATAAATAGTAGGTATTCTCATTTAATGAAAGAGTCTCATTATGTACTGGTTTGATAGAATTTTGTTCTACTGTCAACTATATTCTCAAAGGATGATGCTACTCTTCTGCACAATAGGAAAAACAGTAGAAAATAAGATGAACGAAGTGCGGAGAAGCATAAGTTACAGATGTATGTAAAAGGAAAGAGTCCATCAATTGGTCTGAAAGTTCCATAAACTAAAGGTCTGTTTTGTAAGTAGTACACTAGCCCAGAAATCAATCATGGGGAGAAGAAAAGGCGTTACTTGCAGGCCTTGTCCTTTGCTCTTACACAGTGAATATGCTACAGATCTATTTCCACTTGCTAGGGATTCTTAAAAAATTGAATCTTAAGGTAATACAGAGTAAGTTTTTAAACTAATTAAAGGTTGAAATTCCATAAATGAATTGCAATAAAATAATAAATCCCTGTCTATACAAAGCAATAAATTTGGAACAAGATGAAAACATTTTAAGCACTTTTAAATTTTGGCACTTGATTTTTAATAATTAAGTTAAATAAAGTTAACTGTGCAATTTAAAAAATTATAAAAGAATATAGTTTTTAAAAATAAGAATACAAGATTTGTATAAGTTTCTAAATTAATTATTTTAACTGCAAAAAATCATCTTGAGTTAAAATGGAAATGTACTGCAAGTCGTTTTCATTTTGTATTTATGAAATTGTCATATTAATGTTTTTTAGTGAGGCATTGATGCTTTATATTCTTTTCCTGTTTGTTTTATCTATATACATGACCAAAAAATGCATAGCTTGGCCACTTTAGGTTAAATGATGCTTTTTTAAAATTAAACATTCATTCAATAAATATTTTTGTAGCATACTTTGTATATATCATTGAATTTAAGAAATATATATTTTTAAAGTGTCCTTTTTTAAGAAACCAAAAATTGTTGTTTTTCATTTTTAGAATTACTTTCATACCATTAAACTCAGGTCTATTGCTGTCAAGATTAGCATTAATTCTCCTAATTAGCAAAACTAAATTACTATGAAGGGAAACATTATTTGGATT
Source organism: Gymnobelideus leadbeateri (assembly GCA_011680675.1). Classification (NCBI taxonomy): domain Eukaryota; kingdom Metazoa; phylum Chordata; class Mammalia; order Diprotodontia; family Petauridae; genus Gymnobelideus; species Gymnobelideus leadbeateri. Next base: position 413,207 of record WOXC01010154.1, read on the forward strand.
TTAACATAAAGTTATGCCTACATGAGCCATTTTCAATTAAAGCATTTTTGACATTTAAAAAAAAAATTAAAAAATCAATCAGAATGCCCTTTGTGGAAAAAAAATATCTACAGAAGTTTCTTTATAAAAACATTCTCCTTTTCTGTAGTTCTTGAGTACTAGGGAAGTATTAGGAAATAAAGGCAAAAGAGATTGGTATAATGTTTAGCTATCTGAAATATTCCTCATTCTCTAGACCATGCTTATTTTTTCCAGACTCAGAAATCACATGGTGTTGGGACAAGTAAGCCTGAGGAAGCAAACCTTTGAGGGTAAGTTGAAATGGAAGAACTAAAATATGAAAGCAAGGTCAGCACATGTGGAGATTTGAACCTAAATGGAGGTTAGAAAGCCTAGACATCAAACTGTGGGAAAAAACAAAAACATGAGTTAAGTACCATTACCTAAATGTCAAAGACCCAGAGTGTCTATGTAAACATGACTGACAGAGATATAAGCAGCAGGTAAACAGCAGAGGTCTTGGTAGGTGACATTGCAGTACAGATTAAGGATCTAAATATAAAAGAATTAGTGCAAAGGGCAGGCATCAAATCATAGTCATTGAGTAAGTTGGCTATAAGACAGAGAAAGAATCACAGGAAATGAAAACAAGGAAAGAATCTATTTGTGTGTGTTGTAGGTATGAGGGGAATTGAGCTAGATGGCATGGAATCCTCTGATTTAAAAATAGAAGTTCAAGACAGGGAACCCTAGTAAGACAAAGTTTAATTATAGAAAAAAAGAACAAGTTCATAGTGGAGAAAGTAGGATATCGTTGATACTGAGTCATGATAGAGAGATACTTTAGAGTAAGAAAGGAACTCAAAGGCCATATTATTCAAACTGTATATGAAAAAGGATCTCCTTTCTAGAATGTTCCAGTAGGGGTAGCTAGGTGGCGCAGTGAGTAGAGCGCCGGCCCTGGAGTCAGAAGGACCTGAGTTTCGAGCCGGCCTCCGACACCTAATCCACACAAACAAAAAAAACCTAGCCGTGTAACCTTGGGCAAGTTACTTAACCCCAATTGCCCTAAAGGGGCGGCTAGGTGGCACAGTGAGTAAGTGCGCCGGCCTCGGAGTTTGGATGACCCGAGATCAGATCCGGCCTCAGAAAAATGAGCACCCATGCATAAATAATGACTAGCCGTGTAACCTTGAGCAAGTTACTTAACCCCAATTGCTTTAAAAAAAAAAAAAAAAAGAATGTTCCAGTAGTCACCTAGTCACTTTTGGAAGCCAGCTACCAGTCTCCATTACATCCTGAAATAATCCAGTCCTCTACTGTATATTTAGAATTTTTTTTTTTCTAAATCAAGGTTAAATATAATACTGTGCTGCTTCCACACAATCTGTTTCTGCTTTCTGGATCCAAACAGACCAAGTTCATTTCTTCTTCCAGGTGTTGTTGTTGTTCAATAATTCAGTTGTGTCTGACTCTTTTGTATGCCATGGACCACAGCATGCCTGGCCCTTCTATCCTCCACTATCTCTTGAGGTCTGTCCTGTTTCATCTTAATTGTTTCCATGATATTTATGTATCCATCTCATCCTTTGCTGTCCCCTTTTCTTTTTTTCTTCCACTTTTTCCCTACACTAGGGTTTTTTCTAATGAGTCCTGTATTCTCATTATGTAGTCAAAGTATTTAAGCTTCAGCTTCTATATTTAACATTCTAGTGAATATCCTGAACTAATTTCTTTTTCCCCCTTAATATTATTTTATTTTTCCAATTACATTATAAGATAATTTTTAACATCCACCCCTGGAGATTTTTTTCTTTGGGAGTACATTGATGACAGGTTCAATTATTTTTTTTCCTAAAATGTGGTTATTTAAGCATATTTATTTCCTTTTCTGTTAATCTGGGCAGTTTAGAAATTTTTTCATGAATATACATCCATGTAAATTAGATTGTCAGATTTATTGGCACACAGTTGCACAAAATAGCCCCTAATTATTGTTTTAATTTCCTCTCTATTGTTGGTGTGTTTTAGTATGTTATTTACTTATTGTTATCTTTAAAGTTATTGATTATTTATATGATTTGCTGTTTGAACCACTCATTCTTTAGAATAAGATTACTTAGTTTCTAATTAGTTTTAACCTATCTTTTCATTTCCCTTTATTATGTATAATTTTTATTGCATCATGATCTGAAAAGAATGCCTTTAACATTTCTGCCTTTCTGCATTTGATTGTGAGGGTTTTGTGCCCTAATACAGGGTAGAGTTTTGTATAGGTGTTATGTACTATGTAGAAAATGGTATATTCCTTTCTATCTCCATTCAGTTTTCTACAGAGTTTTATCATACCTAATTTTTATAAAATTGTATTCACCTCCTTAACTTCTTTTTAAATTTATTTTGTGATTAAATTTATCTAATTCTAAGAGGGAAATGTTGAGGTTTCTTCTCTGTTTCTTCCTGTACCTCTCTTAACTTTCCCTCTAAGAATATGAATACTATACCCCATGGTGCATGTATGTTTAGTATTGATATTACTTCATTGTTTATGATACCATTTAGCAAGATATGGTCTCCTTTCTTATCTCTTTTAAATAGTTCTATTTTTGTTTTGCTTTGTCTGATATCAGGATTGCTATACCTTCTATTTTTTTTCTTTACTTCAGTTAAAGCATAATAGATTCTGCTCCATCCCCTTACCTTTACTCTCTGTGTGTCTCTGTGCTTCAAATGTCTCTTGTAAACAATATATTGTGGGATTTTGGTTTTTAAGCCACTCTGCCATCCCCTTCCATTTTATGGGAGACTTCATCCCATTCACATACAGTTATGATTTATTAACTTTGTATTTCTCTCCATCCCCTTTTTCATCTGTTTAACTTTTCTCTCTACTTTTATCATGCCTCATCTCAACAAAGTTTTGCTTCTGACCACCAAATGCCTCAATCTTCCCTCCTACGAGCTCTCCTTTCTTTTCCTTTCCCTCTTCTACTTCTGCCCTCCCTCCTCTCAGACCCACTCCCTTTTCCTTTTCTTTCACTTTTCCTTTGCTTCTTCCCTATAGGGTAAGATAAATTTCAATAACCAAATGTTATGTTATTCCCTCTTCAAGCCAAATTTAAAGAGAGTAAGGTTCAAACAGTGCTCACTTCACTTCTTTCCCTTTACTGTAATAGATCTTTTGTGCTCTTTATTTGATATAATTTACCCTATTCTTCCTTCCCTTTCCTCTTCTCTCAATACAATTCCTTTTTTGCCCCTTAATTATTTTTATATTATCACTTCAAAGTTAACTTATACCCACACACTCTATGTATATCTGTTCTAACTCCTCTAATAGAGATACAGTTATCAACAGTTACAAGTATCACCTTCCTCTGAAGTGAAAACATTTTCTATCTTATTGAATAACATGTTTTCCTTTTTCTTTCCTGTTTTACTTTTTATATTTCTCTTAATTTATTTGATAATCAAATTTTCCATTCAGTTGTGATCTTTTCATTGGGAAAGTTTGAAAGCTCCCTATTTCATTTAATGTCCATTTTTACCCGGAAAGTTTAAGTTCAGTTTTGCTTGGTAGTTGATTCTTGGCTGTAACCCAAGCTCCTTTGCCTTATGGAATATCATATTCCAAGCCCTCAGATACTTTAATGTAGAAACTGTTAAGTCCCATGTAATCCTGACTCTGGCTCCTTGACATTTTTTCCTTGACCAGATAATTCTGAAACGTGGCTACAATATTCCTTGGAATTTTCATTTTTGGATCTCTTTCAGGAGGTGATTGGTGGATTTTTTGATGACTCTTTCATCTTTTGATTTTAGGAATATCGAGGCAGTTTTCCTTGGTTATTTCTTGAAACATGCCATTCAGGCACTTTTTTGATCATGGCTTTCAGGTAGCCCTATAATTCTTAAATTATCTCTCCTGTGTTTATTTTACATATCTGTTGTTTTTCTAATGAGGTATTTCACACGTTCCTCTATTTTTTTTTCAATCTTTTGATTTTGTTTAACTTGTTCTTGATGTCTCATAGAGTCGTTGGCTTATGCTTGCCTAATTCTAATTTTCAAGGAACTATTTTCTTTAGTGAGCTTTTGTACCTCCTTTTCCATTGAACCAATTCTACTTTTAAAGGGGTTATTTTCTTCAGTGGATTTTTTTATTTCCTTTTCCAAATTTTGACTCTTTTTTCATAATTCTCCTGCATAACTCTCATTTCTTTTCCCAGTTTTCTTCTACATCTCTTATTTTGTGTTTAATATCCACTCTCATCTTTTCTAAGAGGACTTTTTGGGATTGAAACCAATTCACATTCCCATTTGAGGCTTCACATGTAGTAATTTGATGTTGTCCTCTTCTGAGTTCATATTTTGAACTTCCCTGTAGCCATAATAACTTTCTATTGTCAGGACTCTTCTCTACTTCTTACTCATTTTTTCAACCTGTTTTTGTGACTTTTAAAGTTTAGTTTTGCTCTTAAGGCACAGGGAGCATTCTTCCAAGCTTCTTATGCTTGGGGCCAGGAATCTGGTCGCTGGTTTTCTACACCATGGCCTCCAGTGCTTGCAGCTGGCCCACGGCACTGGGGGTGTCCAGTCCTAGTCACACCTGTTATGTTGTAATTCTGGGGAACACAATTTGCCTTTTGTGCTGGGGCTGGAGGCCTTACCACTGGCCTGTGGAGCCAGAACCTACAGACCTCCGCGGATGATCTCTGATGCATCTAAGAGCCTCCCAATGACTTGCCCAGACATTGTCTTCCTTTGGCTGTGCTCTCCTTTTACCCAAGTGAGAAAGACCTTTCCTGAAGTCTTAATTTATCTAAGCTGGAATATTATTGTTGTTGTTTTTTAAGGAAGTGACTTTTTAAATCTTATTTATTTATTTATTTATTTATTTGTTCGTTCGTTCTTCGTTTGTTCGTTCATTCGTTTGTTTGTTTGTTTTGCTTTTTTTGGAGGGGGAAGGCAGGGCAATTGGAGTTAAGTGATGTGCCCATGGTCACATAGCTAGTAAGTGTGATCCAGTGTCTGAGGTCGGATATGAACTCAGGTCCGCCTGACTCCAGGGTTGGTGCTCTACTCACTGTGCCACCTAGCTGTCCCTGGAATATTGCTTTACTCCATTTTTTTTGACGATTCTGTCACTCTAGAATCTGTTTAGAGGCTTTATTTAACATTGTTTCCAAAGGAAGCTGGGTAGAGTTCAGGCAACTTATTTATTTCTCCCTTTAATCTTGACTCCACCTCCCCAATTTCTCTAACTATTGGCTGATTTGACCTCCTTACTGTCCAAGAAACTCTCAAACATCTTCCCTAGAACCAAAATTTGAAATCATTGTTCCTGTAGCATTCTGCTTTCCTTATAGCCCAACTCCCACAGCCATAATTTGATCCTGGAAAAATCATAGCTTTGACTATATGGGTATTTAATTTCTCTGCATTTTAGTATGCTGTCAAGATTTGCCATACCTTTCCTTACAAGGAGCTAGTATCTTTTAATTTCATGATTTCAATCACTATCTGCATCGATCTTTGAGACCAAGAATATAAAATCAGACACTATTTTGTTCTTCTATTTGCCAACAAGCGTTAGGACCAGTTGCTAGAAATTAGTTAGTTTGTTTGTTTTGTTTTGTTTTGTTGTTTGTTTTTATATTGAGCTTCAAGCCAGTTTTTACATTTTCCTCTTTCACCCACAGACTTTCAAATATTCATGTCAGGACAAAGTCTTCTTTTCTCCAGGCAAAATGTTCACAGTTCCTTCAACTGATTTGCATATGTGTAATTGAATTCTGAAAAAAAAGTCTTTTAATATTACTTGCTGTGTATCATTAGGTTTGATCCCAGAAAATGAAGGTTATGGTGGAAAGACCACTGAAACTTAAGTTGGGAGACACCATGGTTAAAATCCCATGTCTGACATTTATTATTATTTCTTTTCCTCATTTCCATAAATGATGATCTTCTCACTACCATCCTTTTCTTCCCCTCCTCTAACCCCAATAAAATTAAGTCTTTACACATGACAGCCTACAAACCCTTTTCTCATTTAAACATACACACACACTCAAAAGAAAATCAGCACAAATAATTTGCCTATAGATGTGTAAGGAAGAAAGTGACATTTTAGGTCTCCTACTCTTTGTATCCATATATCAATACCAAATAATATTACTGTATTCATAGTCATTTATTTATTGGTAGCTTAGTGCCTTTGTAACTGGAGTTAAGGATTTATACTTTAAGTTTTTTAAAGACATCACTATTACATATCAATGATAACAATGGTGACAAAATAATAATTAAAAATAATCATTTAAAAGTATGTTATATTGGTGATACCTTTATCTATGGATTGAATTAGATGATTACTGAGATCTTTCCAGCTCTCTATTTTTGTGACGCCATCAAAAACTCTGATTATAGGTGATATTTCCATATGTGTGGTTCAAGAAGTAGTTTACATGCATCATGAAAAAGTATAGCATTGTAAGTAGTGCTGGAGCTAAGACACTATACATTTGATTCTTGCTTCAGATAATAATTACTAATCATGTGCAGGTTAAGTCATTGTTGCCTCACAAAGTTATTCTAAGTCTCAGATGTAGTAAGGTCTTCAAAGAATTTTTTAACTTTAAATACATACAGTCACACAGGCACACACACACACACATACACAAGTGTGTGTATATGTATATATGTGTGTATGTATATAATAGAAAGCCTCCTGTGACTCTACAACCCTTGTTTTCAAGGATTATATGCTATATATTTTTGTATGATCAATGTCTAGCATAGTTCATTTGTACTTTACATAATATCAATAAATGTTTTCTATTCATGAACAGAAAGGCTCTTATCTGACACATAGATCAAAATTTTATCATTTCTAAGCTTGAAGAAAATCTTTAAAAATTTACTTTTTAAAGGAATCTACCTTTCCACTCCTCATTTCACACTGCTCCTCTTAAAAAGTTACATATCAAAGCCAAAGTAGACTAGCCACTGTGCTCAGAATATACATCCTACACATCTTTGCCTATCAAAATAGTTTCCTTCCTACAAGTCTCAACTCATATGCTACCAACTCCTGACAGCCTGCTCTATTCTTTGCCAAACTGCATATACCGCTCTGGCCTGTGCACTCCTTATATTCTAATATGGTACCTGCCCCCCACCCCCCATGCATACACGCAATTTGCCTCTTTCCTCCATCCAGCACTAGCACTGTCAAGCTAGATTCCCACAGGGTAGGTTACTCCTTTTATCATTAGTGTGTTCTTAAAATAATTCTAAAACATTGTAATATTTGAAAGAAAGAAAAAAGACAAAAAGAAAGGAAGGAAGGAGAGAGAAAGAGAGAGAGAGAGAGAGAGAGAGAGAGAGAGAGAGAGAGAGAGAGAGAGAGAGAGAGAGAGAAATTCTGGACCTAGAGTCAGAGAGATCTGAGTTCAAATCCATTCTCAGACATTTACTGCTTCAGTGACTCTGGACAAGTCACTTAACCTCTATTTGCCTCAGTGTCCTGAACTAATATTATCTGCATCTCAGGGTTGTTGTGGGGATCAGATGAGACCATATTATGAAGATTAGTATAGTGACTGATACACAGTAGCTCTCAATAATAAATTCTTGTTTTCTTCCTTCCTTTCTTCTCTTTCCCCAACCTGGTAGTGCAAAGCAATCTTCTCAGAAGCTTCTAAGGAAGATAATGAGAGACTGGCCAATCAATATTTTCACATGTACATTTAATTCTAGGTCAGCCTCTCCTGAATTATAAGTTCCTTTTGGTCCAAGGCCAATTAGAGGAATTTTTATAGTCATGTATTACTAAGTCATCATTGCTGAAACCAGTGTCTGATATCCTACACGTTGGATTACAGAGTGCAGAAAATATTTCATTGGTCAGTCTCTCTCACCATTTCCCCCTTTACATAAACAAAAATTAATCTCCTTGAAGGCAGAAACTGGAATTTTTCATGATTATATGCTAGTGCCTATCGTGTTACTTTGCCTATAGTAGTTGTTTAATAGATCTTTCTTTCTTATTCAGTGTTGAAATTCAAAATCATTGTGTTTTTAGAATGTAAATTTGAAGTAATCTGGATACTTAACAGACCACCTAAAAAAGAAATACCTTTCTAAATTTGAATCACTGTTATTTATTGACACCAATCAAGGAGGAGAAAAAATAGCCATAGTCTATTATTAGTTCTGCTTGTAATGGAAACATTTACCAGTCTTTGCTGTTTTCATTTATTTAGGAAACTTCCTTCTAAAATATGTTTATGCTTTTCAAGTGAATTTCCTTTAGCTTCCTTCTTAATTATTCCATTTTAGTTTTAATAAAAAATCTAATCAATATATAAATTATCTAAATCAATAGACACTAAATCATATATATTTAATCAAAACATAAATGATTCTGTTGCTGCATAAACATTGATTTAGTGAGACATGTCAGGCAGGAAAAGTACCAAGTAATGAAATGCAGAAATACAATTTATGTATGATGAATTTTAATCATGCTCTTTAAATAATTATTTGCTACAAGGGGAAGGTGTGAAAAGACACTCCTTCAAATGTCAAGAAATAATTCTTACTATTAATTAGGAATTTTCTATGAGATTTAAATATTTAACTTCATTTGAAAATACCTTATCTAGTTTCAATTATTAATTTTTTTTTAGGTTTTAGAGTTTGCCTTCTTTGAGTGCATTATTTCCATCATATAAAAATTCTGGTTACCAGGGGAGTCTGAATGTTCAGTGAAAGAAGGGGGCTATCTGCTTTGGACAAATAAAAATCTAACAGAATTCATGATGAACTCAATATTCAGTTAACAGTTTATCTACTACCCATGTTTTAGGTGTCTGAACAAATACACCAATATTCAACATTTCAAAGCCATGAGGCTTGAATCTTCATAAATGGGTAGCTTTCAATTCACTTTCTTTTTCTAATGGTGAAAGAGAGGTAAAAGGATTATTTGAGGCTTCTCAAAACCATCAGAGACATCATATTTTTTGACAAAATGCAGGAAATTTATTCAAAAACGGGTTTTCTGGCTACCAAGTGACTCAATAAGTCCTATTTGCAAGGATTAATATATTATTGCTTTACTGCTATGTATTAGAATTTGCCTTACCACTTGAAAAACTAGAGGAAGAAATTGGACAATGGAGATAAGTAGGCAAGTTATGTAATAATTTATATCATACTCAAGTAAAATCCTCACTTTCTGACCTAAATCAACATCTTGAAGCTTAATTAAGATGATGCTAAGTGATGTATTTCTTCAGAGTATTGACCTGAGTGTAGGGAAAACTGAATATATTGCCTAGAAAAGTAGATATTATTCACCTTTATGAATCTATTTGTGGAGGAAAATGAAAATAATTTAATTTAATTTAAATGAATGAGATTCATGATGTGAATCATTTCAAAATCTGCTTGTCAGCAGATTTTATTGAGTGCCTACTTTGTGAAGTGAGCTGGGTGATGGCTAAAGATACAAAAAAAGAAAATAGCAGATATAAAAATAGCTCATATTTACTTAACACTTTCTATATTAAAGGTTTAGAACAGGCAAAGACATCAGGGATCATTTTGTCCAGTTTCATCATTTTTTTTTTAATTTGCAGAACTGAAGTCAATAAGCTTAAATGAAGTAACCAAGGTCTTGAGGAAGTAATTAGAAGAGTCAGAGTTTAAAAACATGTCATCTCACTCCTAGTCCATTGGCTCTTTCCATTACAACAGGCTTTTGACATACAGAGCACATTCCTCACCAAAAAACAAAATAAAACAAAAATACCCTTTAAAGGAGGTCAAATACATGTTAATATTTTGATTTTATGGAGAAGGAAACAAACTAAAAATTTTAAATTATTTGCCATGTGGATAGCAAGGGGAAGAGCCAAGACTTAAATATGACTGACTCCAAGGCAGTGTCATTTTAATTATAGCATTATCTTTAACAGGATAGTAGCTAGGAATCTTAGCACCTGGGTTAAATTTAATTGGGATGGACCAAATTAAACCACACTTAAAAGTTTATGTCTTATAACCTACAGGATTTGGGGAAAAGGAGGGAAACAGATGAGTTCTGTTATCTCCCTTTCTTTTCTCAATTTGAGCAATCCTATTCACTTACCCTTTCCAGGGACAAATCTTGTTGGCTAAGGGCCAATGGAGTATGCTGGGCACATGAATATCCCTCTGTGTAGGGCCATAAGTAGGAATAGTCTGCCAGAGTTGTCAGTTTATGCATACTAACCCTGTATTCTATGCCCTACTTAGGAATTTCATCTTTAATGATGCTAAAATGCAGTTAAAATAGAAAAAAAATATATATATAAGAAAAAATTGACTAAAGGCCAACTCTTTTAAATTATAGTATCTTGCCTCTGTTAATTATTTCCTATTGATTATATATAGCTTGCCTTATACATATTAATTTGTCAGCTCCTTGATGGCAGGAACTCCTTTTTTATCCCTAGTGCTTAGCACAATGACTGGTACATAGAAGGCGCTTAACAAATATTAATTGATTGATTGATTATTTAAAAATTAAAAAAAAATTATAAAACAAACGAATGTAATTGTATGGCGGGGGAAAGTTCAGGGATTACTGGAATACTGAAAGGAAAATAGTGAGACCATTTAGGTAGAGTAGTCAAGGAAGGCATCATGATGGAAATATTTATTATTATTATTATAAGGATCATAAATTTCATTATCCTCAATGAACATCTCATTCCCAAACTTACTATCCCTTTTGACTTCAGGATCAATTGTGTGGGAACTAACTAGACTGACTGTGCAGTGTGAATCACGGTCTGATAATTTTCCCTTATACAGACAAGTGCTCCAACTGCATTTATTCTAAACTGAAACAATCCATCAATATGAGCCATTCATGTAAAAATCAATCAAAAATAGTTATCTGGCTTTTAGTATCATAAAATAACAGAGATTCAGTATTATAAGGGACCCTTGTTAGCCATTTAATCCAAACCTGAACAAGAATCCTTGCTATTTTACAAGTGACAAGTAGTCATGCTTCCTTTGCTTGAGGCCTTCCAATGAAGAGGGTAGGAGTATACTGCTTGCTGAGACAGCCCATGTCATTTCTGTGTGAAATAAGCAAAGGGTTGGATTTGAAGTCAAAGAATGTGAGTTCAAACCACAATATTGTCATTGTCTTTGTGACCTTAAACAAGCCATTTGACTTTTACTCATATCAAAAAGAGATGGATGAACTACCAAGAATCTTAGATTATTTCCTGTTCTAAATCTTTGAGTCTGAGGTAAGAGTAGGGTATAAGAATAGGAACTGGACCTGTGATTTTTGGTATAAGGAATTTCTAGAATAAGAAAATCCATCTTTAATGTTGTTTGGCAATTTTTATTCAGAGAGTGGCCTAAGTACTTAGAAGTTAAATGACTTGCCCAGGCTATCCCAGTCTTTATGTGTCAGAGGGAGGACTTAAACACAGGTTTTTCAGGCTTTGAGCCTTATTCTCTATCTCCTTTGCCATGTGGAGTCCTTGAAGTATGAATATCAACTCAAATTGTTAGGGAGTCGTTACTTAAATCACACCTAAATTTGCCTCCTTATTAATTTTTTTTTCTGCCTCCCAGGGTTAAACAGAAGGAATCAAATCTAACTTCCATTTGAATACATTGAATACTTAAAGATTGCTTTCATGCCCCTGTAAGTTTCTTCTCCATGTTAAGCAATGTTAGTTTCTTCCATAGATTCTAAGCGGGATACAATTCATAAATACCACAATCCTAGTTGCTGGGTAATACCTTTACCTGGATGCTCTCCAGTTTATCAATGTCTCCCCTAAATCATCGAGCACAGTATGGAAAGCAATCATCCAGAGAGATATTGAGTAGGGTAAGATATGTTGGTATATATATTACAATACAATATATTATAGTACATTACAGTACAGTATAGTACAGTACAGTACAATGCGATGCAATGTGATACAATATAATACTATATATATGTGTGTGTGTGTGTGTGTGTGTGTGTGTGTGTGTGTGTGTGTGTATGACTGTGTGAGTATACACACACAGCCAAACCTGGCACAGAGTAGGCAAATACATATACATACTCATACATATAAATATATGCATATTATGTATGCATGAATGTATGTATGTATATCCCTACTCTGTGCCAGGCATTGTGCTAAGTTATTTATAAATATTATCATTTGATCTTCAAAACAACCATAGGAGTTAGGTACTATAATTATCTCTATTTTATATTTGAGGAAATTGAGACATATAGAAATAAATAACTTACCCAAGATCACACAGTTAGTAAGTGTCTGAGTCCAGACTTGCACTCAAATTTTCCTTACTCCAAGTCCAGTGCTCTGTCTACTGCTCCAAAAAACTTCCTAGCAGACTTGCAACTTAAGGAACACTTACACTGAAAACAAGCTCTGATGGGTTCAGATACTTGATTGATAAATTTTATCCATAAGAAGGAAGTCTTAGTGACTTCCTGTAGAGGAGAGCAGATACAGATGAGACCCTAGGCAACTAAGGATATTAACACAACAGGAAAAGCACCAAGAAATGCAATGTAAAGACAAACTTTGCTTATGTCATTTCTAGCAGCCACTGTTCTTCTCCATTCTCGTATGCTTCATGACTTTGATGGATGTGTGTTTAAAGATGTGAGCTTAGTAGACTTTTCTGAACCTTGCATGAAGGCTAGACACTTCACTGACATTTGAAATTTGGTTGACAAGGCTAACTGTGCCTCTGGATACATCACCATGGAGCATAATATTACTAGTCAAGCATCCTTTACTCACAGTCCCCCAAATCAGATATATATTCTAGTTTCCACAAGACATGACACAGAAACCTATGACATAGCATAATACTTGTACCCATTTAAATAGGAGTTGCAATGTTTTACAATTATAAAAGGTAGTCAGCAATTGCTTTCAAGAGCATTATCTGTTTTTGCATGCATTGCTGAATGTATAACATCTGTTGCTAACTTCTGGTTACCTGTTTAAAATCGTCTAACCCTAGATGTATTGCTGACTCTATAGGAGTCATCCTTTCTAATGGTTCCACAAGAATCGATGTGCTTTGCCTTTGAAGTGTTTTGATTAATTTTCTTTATTTCTTTTGCAAAACTGAGGGTAGAGAATGGGATATAATGCAAGTGGACACTGAGAAAGCCTTTGTCTATATTAGCAGTGGCAACCACTGACATTGTGGGATTATTGCACTGAAACACAGGATTGCTTGTGGTTGTCCAGGGAATTGGTATGCAAATTAAATAGGGATTGCAAGGAGGGTGGGTGTCCTTTATAGCTTTAGAAAACTGCTTTAAAGGTCACCTTTCCCTATCTACCATGTCAAGACTTGAAAGCTTGATTTCCTAATGCTTTTGACACCCAACAAAGGCAGCAGTCCCAGGAACTGAACACATCTATCCACAGCACTTATTGTACAGCTGAGTGCAACAAGCACACTGGGCCTTTTTAGCTATAAATATATACTGAACTATAAATTAAAATAGAACAATTAGTATTCATGTTTTTCTCCTTTTTCATCCCCAGACCTCAATTAATTTATAATAGTTTATGAAGAATATTTTAATATTCTTAAATTATTAGAAAACAGAAGTGACTAGGTAAGAGAATTGGGTTATTTAATCAATGAAACTTAATAATTGGAATTGGAGAAAAATATTACCACCCGGGAAAGATAATATTTAAGATAAGTTGACATTTTCAGTTTCATAATCTGAATTGATTAAGTTGCTACCTTGAATCATCACTGTGGGTTAAATTGTCTATTTCCACTGCAATTCAGTAACCAAAGAACCAATTTTGAATTCAGCTTTAAAAGGAAATATACAAACTCAAACACTCAAACAGCATATGTTTCTTTGCATATCCTATAACAGAAAGTTTTGTTTTATCTTATTTTTAATATAAGGCACATATATTGCCCATGCAGTTTATGTGTATGGTCACCTAGGCTGTCCATATGCGGGTCTTGGGGATGCATGAGTAAATATTCATATCTACCAGTTCCAAAGGTGACTTTGATTCCTGCCTGAAAGGAAACAGTAATATTTGTACTATGCTAACTAACTGTCCCTGCTCCTCCAGTACAGATGTTTTTTAAGATTACTGCTTTGGGGGCAGCTAGGTGGCACAGTGAGTAAGAGTGCCGGCCCCAGAGTCAGGAGGAACCAGGATCTCTTCTGGCCTCAAATATTTAACACCCACACAAAAATAACTGGCTGTGTAACCTTGAGCAAGTTACTTAACCCCAATTGCTTTAAAAAAAATGATAATAGCCTGCCATACAGTTTTCCTATTGGAGGGAAAGTGGACTAGAATATAAACACACCCACAAACATATGTGTGTGAGTGTGTGTGTGTATGTATACATAGTATATATAAGTAGGTGTAGGTGTGGGTATATGTATATGTATATATACACACATACATATACTATATATAAATACATATAAATATTTATTAAATATATGTATATAAACACAATACACATGTATACATAGACATACCTGTATATATACATGTACATATTAAGTGTTTATATTTATTATATATGTATATATATATATATAAATCTATATAGCTAGTCAGTATAAGTGAATGATTTTATTTTTAAGTTTCAAGTAACTTTTATGGTCACCTTTCTCTATAAGCAGTTATGTGGCATAGAAGAGTGAGGTAAGGTCCTGGAGTCAGGAAGAGCTGAGATCAAATCCCTCCTCAGACACTTATTAACTATGTGACCCTAGTTAAGTCACTTATGTAGTATCTGTCTTGGTTCTCTAATCTATAAAATGGAGATCATAATAGCATCTATCTCCTAAGTATGTTATAAGGATCAAATGAAATAATATCTGTAAATCACTTAGCACATAATAGGCACATAAATCTTCTTTTTATTTAGAGAATGCTAGGTGAAACAATGGACAGAGTGCTGGACCCATGTCAGGAATATATGAACACAAATTCAGCCTCAAAAACTTTCCATTTGTTTGACTGGAAAAAAAGCATTTAATCTCTGCTTGCCTCAGTTTCCTCAACTGTAAAATGGGGAAAATAGCATCAACCTTAAAGGGTTTTGTGAAGATCAAATGAGATATTTGTAAAGCAATCAGCACAGTGCCTAGTGCATAGGAGGTGCCATTTACAGGCCTATATTATGTCAATTTCTCATGTCATGTATACAGCACTGAGTCATACTTCTTTTGTCCCTAATTTTAAGATCTCTTCTTTCCATTATTTTTTAGTTTACATCATACATTTCCACAAGATTTTGAGTTACAAGTTTTCTCCCCATTTTTCCCCAACCCACCACCCCAAAAGAGAAATCAGACAGAATACCCCCTCCCCCAATTGGCTCTCTCCCATATCTTTCCGCATCCCCCTCAAATATTCTAGTAGGGCATTGTGGATCTCTATGCCCAGTGCCTGTATATCTCATTTCCCAGTTAAATGTAAAATAATAGTAATAACATTTAGTATATTGTTGTTGTTGTTATTGATATTATTATTATTATTATATATTTTAAACATTTCATTTTAAACCTTTGAATTCCAGATTTGTTTCCTACCTCCCTTGCCACCCACCCTTACTGGGAAGATAAGCAATACAATATAGTTTGTACATGTGTAGCTATGGAAAACATTTCCATAGTGAACATATCATGAAAGACTGACTATATTTCCCTCCATCCTATTCGAACCCCCACTAGATCTATTCTCTACTTTGATCTTGTCCCTTTCCAAAAGTAGGTGTTTCCAACTTCGCTCCCTTCCAGTCTGACCTCCCTTCCATCATCCCCCCTCTCATCCCCTTCCCCCCAACTCTCCTTTAGGTTGAGATACCATATTTAGTGATATTTCATTCCCTCTGTAAGGCCAATGCAATGAGAATGAGGTTGATTCATTCCCTTTTACGTTTCTGTTCTTCCCCTCCATTGTAACAGTTTTCCCTTGCCTCTTCTGTATGAGATGATTTACCCCATTCTATCTCTCCCCATCTCCTCTCATTATATTCCTCTCTCATCTCTTAATTTCACTTTTTAAGTATCATCTCTTCCTATTCAATTGGTCCTGTGCCCTCTATGTATACCTGTACACATATATTCACACACACATATGTATTCATATGCCCATATGTATACATATATGTATGTATACACATATATATGTATATATACATACATACATACATACATACACACACACATTTCTTTTCCCTTCAACTATTCTCATACTGAGAAAACTTTCATAAGTTACACTTACCATTTTTCCATGTAAGAATGTAAGTAGTTCAACTTTGATAAGTTTCTTATGATTTCTTTTCCCTGTTGACCTTCTTATGCTTCTCTTGCTTCTTCTATCAGAATGTCAAATTTTCTATTCAACTCTGGTTTTTTCATCAGGAATGCTTGAAAGTCCTCTTTTCCATTGAATATCCCTGAAACATAATACTCAGTTTTTCTGGGTAGGTGATTCTTGGTTTTAATCCCAGCTGCTTTGACCTCCAGAATATCATATTCCAACCCTTCGATCCATCAGTGTAGAAGCTGTCAGGTCCTGTGTTATCCTGATTGTGTTTCCACAGTATTCAAATTGTTTCTTCCTGGCTGCTTGTAATATTTTCTCCTTGATCTGGGAACTATGGAACCTGGCTATAATATTCCTAGGAGTTTTCTTTTTAGGATCTTTTTCAACAGGTGATCAGTGGATTCTTTCACTCTCTATTTTGGTCTCTGATTCTAAAACATGAGGGCAATTTTCCTTGAGAATTTCTTGAAGGATGATTTCTAGGTTCTTTTTTTGATAATGGTTTTCAGGTAGTCCAATAATTTTTAAATTATCTTTCTGTGATCTTTTTTCCAGGTTAGTGGTTTTTCCAGTGAGATATTTCACATTGCCTTCTATTTTTTTGTTTGCTTGGATCTGTTTAATAGTATCTTGATTTTCATAAAAGCTCTAGCTTCCATTTGCTCCAATCTAATTCTCAAGGAATGATTCTCTTCAGTGAGCTTTTGTGATTCTTTTTTCCATCTGCCAAATTCAGGTTTTTAAGGCATTCTTCTCCTCATTGACTTTTTGAGCTTCTTTTTTCCATTTGAGTTAGTCTATTTTTAAGGTGTTATTTTCTTCAGTCAGGTTGTTGAATCTCATTTCATACTTTTCTTGCATATTTCTTATTTCTCTTCCCAATTTTTTCCTCCACTACTCTTATTTGGTTTTCAAAATCTTTCTTAAGCTCCTCTATGGCCTGTAAGCAGCTTATTCTTTTTTTGGAAGCTTTTGGTGCAGAAGTTTTGACTTAGCTGTCTTCCTCCTATTCCATGCCCTGATTCCTTTTGTCCCCCAAAAAGGAATCCAAATTTAGATCACTGTGCTTGCTTTGCTTCCTTTGCTTGCTCATATTGCCACTCAATTACTTGAGTTTAACCTTTTTGCCACAGTCGACCTCTGTTACTAGATCAGGGAGCTTTGTCTCAAATCACTGGGGTTTTATCAGCTGCTGGAGCAATTAGTTGGCTGCCCTCTCTGCAGCCTCCACACACTGTGGCACACTGGTTACACACCCCAAGACCTCCACCCCAGACAGTGATCCAGATCCAAGAATGTTAAACAAGAGTGATTACCCTTCAGACTGGTGGCTTGAACCCCTACAATCTGCAGGCCTGGAGCTTTGAAGCAGCCACATGGCAGTGGCTGAAAAGCCACCATGGCTCAGCCACTTCTCACTCTGGGGGCAAATGCCAGACCACAGTCCCAAACTCCCAGGTCCTAAAGTCCACACTGCACTGACTTCTCCCTTTGTCCTTAACATGTATGTGTTGATAATCCTGAAAACTGCCACTGATGGTGGTGATCTGAAGTTTCTCCAGTCAATGGCTAGCTGTGGCTGCCCTGTGGCTAAAATCTCTGGATTAAGTGGGGCTGGGCTCAGCTCCCAGAGTGCTGAGCTGGCCCCTTCCAGCCAGCCTGCTGGACTGCCTTCAGTGGGACATTAGTTTCTTTGTCATTTTGTGGATTCTGTAGCTCCAAAGTTTGTTTAGAGTCATTTTTTAAATGATTTGGCAAAGGTCAGAGTGGGATCCCCACAGAAGTCCTGTTTCTAATCTGCCATCTTGTCTCCCCCCACCCTGAGTCATCCTTCTTTGACAATTAATATATCAATCAATGAGTTTTTCCAATAAAAAATACTTTATTATCTATTATATACAGCTCTTGCCTTCTCATTTGGACACCTCAGTATACAGATTGTCTATTCATCAAATACTCTAAAGACTCAGGTTCTTAACCTTTTAATTTACCATGATTTACTCCTCCACCTCACCTGAGTCAGAAACAAACAGTTAAATCCTTGATCCTCCATGTATCCTCCTTTTCCATGTTCAAGAATTCTGAAATCTCTTTATCTGATCATAATCTACTGTTTTGTTTTTTTCCATCTCTTCCTCAGACTTCCAAAAAGAAAATGTACTCTGCTTCCTCATTATGACCTCAAAATTCCTTGACCCAACATTTCTCTTCCAGGCTATTTTGCCTTGACTAGCTACACTTCCTTTTTTTTCACTTTAACCCATTGGTGAACCACTTCAATCCTCTCCTCTTGTGTCCTCATATGACCTACTGTGCCTTGGATCACTCCCACCATCCATTGCCTTGATTCCTACACACATACTGCTGATTCAAAGTGGAAAAATTATGAACCATTCTGATTGAGTCCACTACAAATTTATTCTACAATTTCAAGTGCTCTTTACTGTCATTATTCAATTCTTCTACACAACTCTTTTTGTTACATTCTTCCCCATTTTATATTACACATATGATATCTGTCAAAGGTTACTCCTTCACCTCTATCTCACATTAAGAGGAACCTTACTCCTTATCAGAGCTAAACTCTTCCCTGGTCAAAAATGATTTTATTCTATTCTATTTCATCTAACTGATTGTACCTTTTGTCATGCCCACTTTGTTACTTATCAATCTCTCCCTTTCTACTGACTTCTTTTCTGCTGCTTAAAAAATACCCATTTCTCCCCTAGCCTCAAAAAACTCTCCCTTGGTGTGAACATTCCTAACTGTTTTCTAATATCTCTTCTATGTTTTGAAATTAAGTTCCTTGAAAAAGCCATCTACAGTTGGTGCCTTCATGTTTTCCCTTTCACTATCTTCCTAGTGACTTACAACACAGCATCTGCCCTTATCATTCCATCAAAAGTCCTCTCTTTAAAGTTACATATGGTCTCTTAACTGTAAAAACCTTTTTTAAATCATCATGCTTGACCTGCCCACAGCATTAGATGCTGTTTTAACTCTTTTCTCCTTGATCCACTTCTGTCTAGTTTTGCAGAACACTCTCTTCTAGTTCTCCTACTACCTATCTCCATACTCCTCTGTCTCCTTTGCTTTTTTTCCTGACATCACTACCTTCTAACTGTGTATGCTCCTTAGACTTCTTTTCTTAAGTTCTCTTCTTCTCTCCCTCTATGCTAATATATTTGGTGATCTCATCAGCTCCTGCAGATTTCATTACTGTCTCTTTACTGATCATATTTAAATCTACCTATTTGGTCATAATCTCTTTGCTTACCTACTGTCTCAAATCTCTAGCTGCCTTTCAGATACCTACTCAATATGTCCAAAAGAAACTTTTATCTGTCCCCCCTAAATGCTACCCTGCCTCCTAACTCATCTATTATTATTGAGGGAAACACCCACTTCTCAGTCCCTCAGGCTTATAAATTAGGTTTCATCTTCTTGACCCCTCACAATCTATCACTCCTCATGTCTAATTTGTTGTCAAGGCCTGTCTAATTAAACTTTTGTAACACCTCTCAAATATGAGCCCATCTTTCCTCTGATACTGCCACCATCTTTGTCACAGACCCTCCAAATTCATACTTGGCCTATTACAATAGACTGTCCATGGGTATACCCACATTCAGACTCTGCCCACTCTTATTTATCCTTAAGTCAGCTTCCAAAATGATTTTACTAAAGCATAGGTCATATCAAGTTATTCTCCCTATTCAAAAATCTCCAGGCACTCTTTATTCCTCTAGGATCAAATACACAATCTTCTTTTGGTGATTCAAGGTCCTTCACACCTAATCTCAATCTTACTTTTACAGCATTTTAATACCTAGTTCACAGTCATAATTCTTTGATCTGATGACACTGACCTCCCCACTGCTCCATGAAAATACTCCTTCTCTCACTTCTAGGCATTTACTTTTGCTGTCCCAAATGCCTAAATTATTATTCCTCATCTCTGCCAGGTTCCCTCAAGTGACAATTAAAATCATATCTAATACAGGAAGCATTTCCCGACCCCGCCCCCCCTTAATTCTACTAACTTATAATTATCTCCTATCATGTATATAATTTGCCATAAAAAAAAATGTGTTTGCTTGTTTTCTTTCCATTGGATCATGAGTTTTCTGGGGAGAGGATAGTATTTCCCCCCTTTTTTGCCCATGTAAAACTTAGGAAGATGGGAGTAGAGCCAAGATGGTGGAATAAAAGAAAGAATTTTTTGAGCTCATTCCATAATCATCTCCAATACCTATAAGAAATGCCTCTAAACAAATTTTAGAGCAACAGAACATACAAAATGATGGCGCAAAGCACATCTCCCACTGAATACAGCCTGTCAGGCTAATAGGAAGGTTAAATTGCACTGGATTGGAAGCGTAGTAGAGTTGCCAAATTAGGCCAGAACAGATCTCAGGGGACTGAATCACTGATAGCGGTGGCAATTTCCAGACTTCTCAATGCACAAACACCAAAGACAAAGGAAAAGGACAGTAGGGAAACTGTTAGAACAGGGTGAGAGAATAGTGCAGTCTGGACCCAGACCTTGGGGCAGGTGCGGTAGTGGTGGACAAAGTAGCAGCAACATGTAGCAGCAAGCACCCTGGCATCCCCAGTGTGGCTGCCAACACAGGTTCTTATATCTGCTTTTCTAAAGGAAAGCAACTCAAATGGGTTAACAATCTTGCTTTAATCAATCAATTATATCATTTACCTTGTACTGGGGAAAAAGCACCCCAAACTTCACAGTATACAGACAGAAACATTTCCAGCAGACAGGATTCCAACTGTCCAACAATTATATCCATATCAAATCACAGTTACCAGAGAGGGAAGCATCAACATCTGAATTTTTCAAAGCCTGGGGGCTCTCAATGGCTACCCAGAGTTTCATCTGGTCAAATCACACAATACTTCTCAAAGTGAACCCCAAAGCAAATGCTCCCATCAGGGCATATATAGCCTTCTCCTGGCTCAGAGAATGTGACAACCCTCTTGACCCACTGCCCAATCACAAAGTATCTCTTGAAAAACAAGCTTCCTTAATCTAGGGGCAGGGAAGATCTTAAAAATTTACATTCCTATAGCACAGAAGCAATTGCTTCTGGAGCTCTAGGCCCAAGATGGTGGGGGGATTAAGTGGCTGATAAAAGGGCAATTGCAGGACACTCTTTTCTGGTGCTGAGGCAGGATACTCTTGCCTTGCCCTGCTTGGATCTGGGTCCTATTCTTGGGTGGAGGTCCTGGGGTAAGGAAGGGTGATATTGTAGGAGAGTTTGTGGCAGCTATGGAGAGGGAGTCTTCTACACAGTTCTGAGGCAGGTGCCTAGAAGTAGCTCTGACTATAGTTGCACAAAACCCAGAAATTTGGGACATGGCACTCTCAATTCTGGAAGCAGAGTTCTACCATGGCAAAGAGCTGAAAAGTCAAGCAATAGGCTGGGAAAATTAGCAAACAGAGAAAAAGAAATCAGACTGTAGAATTTTTCTTTGGTGACAAAGAAGATCAAAACATAAAACCAGAAGATGATAAAAAGGTCAAAACTCCTGGATCAAAGCCTCCAAGAAAAATATTAATTGGTCACAGGCCATTGAGGAGCTCAAAAAGGATTTTCAAAATCAAGTAAGAGAAGTTGAGGAAAAATTGGGAAGAAAAATAAGAATGATGAAAGAAAACCATTGAAAATGAGTCAATAGCTTGATAAAAAAGACCCAAATCATACTGAAGAAAATAACACCTTAAAAATTAGATCAACCCATTACAGCCATGATGGAGACATAGAAGCAGGAAAACTCTGTGAGCACCCCCTATAACCACCTCAAATACTTAAAAAATAAGACTCTAAACAAATTTTGGAGCTAAAGAACTCATAAAGTGACAGAGAGAAACAGCTAACGGCAGTTTGGCAGGTTGACAGGAAGGGTCTATCACACCAAGCTGGGAGCCCGGCCCAGCCACATGTCAGTCCATGGTTTTAGCCCCAGATTGGCCCCAACCAGCAGCACTTGGAGCAGACTATTGGAGAGTGGATTACCAGCATCTGTGGCAGTTTCCAGAATTATCAAGCCATAAAAGCCAAAGGCAAATAAAAGGTCAATGTGGAACTCCATAGGAACTGAGTGGGATGGTGGTGTGGTCTGGACACTCCCCCCAAAAGGAAAAATCAGTGGAGGCAAGGTGCCTGTGCAGCCATCTCCATGAGGCTGCTACAGAGCTCCTGGCCTCCAGAAAATAGGGGCACCAACCAACTATTCAGAGGGTAATTGCTCTTGCTTCAACCTGCCTGGATCTGGATCACTGTGGTATTCTTGGGTATGTGACCAGTGACCCAGAGCTTGTGGTGTCTGTAGAGAAGGAACCCAACTAATAGCTCTGGTAACTGTGAAAGCCCCAGAAATTTGGGACAGAGTTTTTCTCTCTGGAAGCAAATTTCTATTGTGGCAAAGAGCTCATAAGTCAAATACTTGAGTGGCAACATGAGCAAGCAAAGGAAGCAAAGCAATCAAAACTTAGATTCCTTTTTTGAGGACAAAAAGCATGAAAGCATGGAACAGGAGTAAGACAAAAAAGTCAGAACTCCTACATCAAAAACTTCCAAGAAAAACATGAACTGGTAACAGGCCATGGTGGAGCTCAAGAAGGATTTTGAAAATTAAGTAAGAGAACTGGAGAATAAATTGGGAAGAGAAATGAGAATGGTGTAAGAAAATCATGAAAATAGAGTCAACACCCTGAGTGAAGAAAATAACAACTTAAAAAATAGACTAACTCAAAGAGCAAAAGAGGCCCAAAAAGCAAATGAGGAGAAGAATGCCTTAAAAAGCTGCTTTGCCAGATGGAAAAATAATTTCAAAAGCTCACTGAAGAGAATGATTACTTCAGAATTAGACTGGAGCAAATGGAAGCTAATGACTTTATAAGAAATCAAGATACTATTAAACAGATTTAAACAAATGAAAAAAATAGAAGGCAATGTGAAATACCTCACTGGAAAAACCACTGACCTGGAAAATATATCGAGGAGAGACAATTTAAAAATTATTGGACTACCTGAAAGCCATGATCAAAAAAAAAAAGCTAGAAATCACCCTTCAAGAAATTCTCAAGGAAAATTGCCCTGATATTTAAGAAGCAGAAGGCAAAATAGAAATTGAAAGAATTCACCAATGAACTCTTGAAAAAGATCCCAAAAAGAAAACTCCTAGGAATATTATAGCCAGGCTCTAGAGTTCCCAGACCAAGGAGAAAATATTACAAGTCACCAGGAAGAAACAATGTTAATATTGTGGAAACACAATAAGAATAACACAAGATCTAGCAACTTCTCCATAAAGAGATTAAAGGGATTGGAATATAATAGTCAGGAGGTAAAAGGAACTTGGATTAAAACCAAGAATCCCCTACCCAGCAAAACTGAGTATCATGTTTCAGGGTAAAATATGGTCATTCAATGTAATAGAAGACTTTCAAGCATTCTTGATGAAAAAAACATAATTGAATGGAAAATTAAACATTCAAATACAAGAAGCATAAGAAAGTAAACAGGGAAAAGAAATCATAAGGAATCTATTAAAGTTGATCTATTTATATTCTTACGTGGAAAATGATAATTGTAACTCATAAGACTTTTCTCAGTATGAGGATAGTAAAAGGAAATATATATGTATGTATGTATACACACACATACATTTATATGAAGGTAGTGTATGTGTATATAAATATATGTGTGAGTGTGAGCATATGTATGTCCATGTACATATAGGCACAGGATGAGTACAGTATGAAGGTATGATATCTGAAAAATAAAATTAAGAAGTGAGAGAGAAATTTATTAGAAGGAGAAAGGGTGAGATAAATTAGGGGACATTGTCTCATATCAAAAAAGCAAGACAAAACTGTTACAATGGAATGGAAGAGCAGGAAGATAAAAGGGAATGGGCCAATCTTACTCTCATGGAATTTGGCTTAACAAGAGAATAACATGCACCTTCAATTGGGTATTTTACCCTACAGGAAAATAAGGGTGTAGGGGATAAGAAGGGGTATGATAGAAGGGAGTGCAGTTTGGGGGAGACGTAGTTAGAAGCAAATATTGTTGAAAAGGGATAGGGTCAAAGGAGAAAATAGAATAAGTGGCGTTGGGATAGGATGGAGGTTAATATAGTTAGTTTTTCACATATAACAATTATGGAAATGATTTTGGTAACTATACATATACCACTTATATTGAATTGCTTATCTTCCAAGTGGGGGTGAGTGAGGAGAGAAGAAGGGAAAAATTCTGGAACTCAAAGTTTTTAAAACAAATGTTTAAAAACAATTTCTTTACATGCAACTGGGAAATAAGATATACAGGGACTGGGGTATAGAAAGCCATCTTGCCCTATTAGAAATTTAGGGTGGGGTGCAGAGTCAAGATGGCAGAGTAGTAACAGCACAGGTGAAATTAAGAGGTGAGAGAGTAATATAACAAGAGGAGATGGGGAGAGACAGAATGGTGTAAACTATCTCATATAGAAGAGGCAAAGGAAGATGGTTACAAGGGAGGGGAAGAACATGAAGGCAAAAAGGCAAAACCTTATTCTCATTGAATTTGGATCAGAAAGAGAATGACATACATACTGAATAGGATATCTCATCCTACAGGAGAGTAGGGGAGGAAGGGGAGGAGAGGGGGAATGATGGAAAGGAGGGAGGGAAGTTGGGGCAAGGAAGCTGGAAGCAGCCACTTTTGTAAAGGGACAGGATCAAAGTTAGGAATAGACCAAGTGGAAGGTGGGATAGGAGGGAGGGAAATATAGTCAGTCTTTTACAATATATCTACTATGGTAATGTTTTGCATAGCTACACATGTACAGCATATACTAAGTTGCTTATCTTCTTTTTAAAATCAAAATTTTAAAAAATATATATAATTACTGTTATTAATATTATTTTGCATATAATTGGGAGATAAGATGTGCAGGCAATGGGGCACTGGGATTCACCTTGCCCTACTGGAACATTCCAAGTAGGTATGGGAGAAGAGATGGGAAAGAGCAGATTGATTGAGGGGATATCCTGTATGACTGTTATTCTGGGGTAGTGGGTAGGGGAAAAATGGGGAAAAAATTGTGACTCACAATCTGATGGAAATGAATGATGTAAACCAGAAGTTAATAAAGCATTTGGGAAAAAAATAAAATAAAATAAAAGCAAAAGAAAACATTAAAAAAATGCCATGGAATAAATATGAAGCAACTAAACCTGAAGTAATTAACAAGTGATTAAAAATAAAGAATGTGAAATGGACAATAGAACTATCATTAATTTTATAACAATTGTATAAAAATCTTAAACCAATATAAATTAATTTCCCCATGAGGACCAGAGGTCCAAAAAGCACTTTTTCAACAAACATCTGGCTTACAATTGGAAGAAATCATTTTTGCAAAAACCAAAATCTTTACAATAAAAATATTCACAAACATTTTTAACAAATATGATAGACAATTAAAAGCAGTATCATTTCATGAACTATAGTGAATCACGGAAGGTGAAATCAGTTTTACAAAAAGGTAGTAAAAATATAAAATTCAGGAGATAATTCCAAGAGTATTTAATGACAAAAATGAGGAGAACAGAGGGAGAAAAAGGTAACAACATTTTTAAAAATTATAATGGTTCCAATCAGGGTAAACCACATCACTTAGATACTAACTTCATTACCTCAGCTGTCCTTAAAGGATAGATTAAGATGGCTCTAAAGATAGTAAAGCAACCAATTCAGATTATATGTGTGTGTGTGTGTGTGTGTTTGTGTGTGTGTGTGTAGATACATGAGATATAAGTCATAGACAAGGTTATTGTGAAGCCATTGAGAGTTTCTGGAGTCAAATTGCTTCATTGATATTCTTGGCATGTTAAGAGATAGACAGGACAGCTTCTGAAACAAGGAGTAAGAATTGTGCAGGTTGGGCACATGAACAAGCTTTGATTTTGGCTGTGGGGAGTATTTTCCTAAATCCATGAAGTTACAAATACACTTGGGTGTTGAGAACAGTATAACATAACATTCTTAGCAAATTAAAAAACATTATAACAGCAGTATAATGTGATATGACAAAACATAAGACTATAACAACACAGTGTAATGTACTGAAATGTAACATAATATAATGTATAATATATTCTACAATGCATTTGTAGAATTTTATGATCTGTAGAGAGGCAATATGATATCAAAAAGTAAAATAGCTACATATATAAATTCCAGAGATGTCCCTTATAAACTATAATAGCTACATACAAGACATTT
The DNA here is from genome assembly GCA_011680675.1 of Gymnobelideus leadbeateri. Classification (NCBI taxonomy): domain Eukaryota; kingdom Metazoa; phylum Chordata; class Mammalia; order Diprotodontia; family Petauridae; genus Gymnobelideus; species Gymnobelideus leadbeateri. Next base: position 439,896 of record WOXC01010154.1, read on the forward strand.
CAATTCTTTAAGCCTCAATTTGCCTATTTATAAGATAGGGATAATAATTATTTTTCTTTTACACTTTCACAGGTATTCCAAAAGGAAAACATAAGTAAAAGTTGTAAAATATTATAAAAATGATATTAAAATTATGATAAATGTAGTTAAAACTTGTGCCTAATTCCAGTTGCTGCCCCCTACTTAAGATTCTGGCATGAGGAAACAACAAAAATAACAGAAACAGAGGATGCCTTGGGTTTTCTTGTACTTTGAAATATTTTTTTCCTGCAAGTTTCTTGTGGGTTCTATGAAGTACAAGTCATTCAGACTGCATCCCTTCATCTTTGGTTCTGATGCCTAAAGGAGGAGTTCAAAGACTTAAAGAAAGAAGATTGTTTATTTTTTTCCCACAGATTTGATTTTCAAAACTACCCATACATCTCTTAAGGCAAAAGCTTTCAGTTTTTTAAGGTACAGCCTTTGCTTGCCTCTTTGTTATCAATTCACTAGAGCAGCTCATTTTTGTCAGCAAAGAACAACTCAGCAAGTGTTCCATTTGTTCCAACACATTTTTTCTTGAGTTGGGTCCATAACTGGTTGGTGCCTGCTAGGGCTTTGTTTCAGTATGTCTGAGGCTCTGAAAACTTTACATTCCTGGGGGCTTTGGCTTTCCTTTAAAAGGCAAAATGAGGCTATTGCATTTCATCATGTGTGCTTAGAGTAACTTTTAAGCTTTTGTTTTGAAGTGCAAGAATAGAGGTGATTAATATAATTCATTGCTTTGGCTGCCTCAACAGAAGGAAAAAAAGTTTGATTTTGTTTTTGTTGTTATTTTTCATTTTTATCAGTGTCAAGGGCTGAGTCTTTTCAGAAGAATTCATTACTGGATCAAGTATGAATTCACTACATTTCCAATGTAAGTATCTGGAGAGCTTGGACCTTGTGTATTGCTTTTTTTTTTTTTTAACCCTATTGCCTAGCATACTGACCTACAAAGAGAAAGTGCCCAATGATTACTTTACAAAAGCATCTGTTTTTTTTTTAGTTGTAAGGGAGCTCAGTGGCTATCTAGGCCAAAATATCTTATAAAACAATAATCTGTACAATAAAACAAAAAGACTGTTTATCCATCCTCTAATTGAAAATTCTTGAAGAGTGGGAGCCCACTACATCCAAAGGTGGAACATTGCTTTAATGCATAACTCTAGATATTAAAGTCATTTTTTATGTCAAGAAAAAAATTCTTTTTATGTCAACCGTCACTTTGAATTTTATATTTGGGGACAAAATGGATTTTCACATCACAAATTTCTAAACACCTGAAGATTGGTAAATATGTCAATGTGGATGTTCTCTTCAGTGATATAGAACAGAGGTACAAAACATGTTGCCTGTTGTGTTCTTCCCTACTATTATGGTCTAAGTTTAAATTTGCTCCCACCATGGATGCTACGTATATTTGAGGAGAGGAGTGAACCACATTCTTAGGAGAATGTTGCTATCTCCTTCTCTTTCTCCTTCTCCTCCTCCTCCTCCTCCTAGACCTCCTCCTTCTCCTTTTTCATTTTCATTTTTTTCCTCAAAATACTTAAAATATTTACTTTTTTTCTGTGTATTTTTTTAATTTTGCTTTCTTGATTTATAGCTCTAGAAAGACAGATTTTTGAAAAACCCCTTGTGTTTTAAAAGGAGCTACAAGAGCACACCTCTAAACCCAAATTATACTGGCTTTCAATGTCCCAAAATATTCCCCAACTCAAGCTTCTGTGGTTAATTGTTTAGATTTTGATAGCTTAGAATGAATGTAGACAGCAACTGTTTTCTGTTCTGGCTAGAAACTGGGAGGGTATTCTGCTCCCAGATATATATTTAAAATTGAGCTCACTTTTTTTTCAATGCTTTTTATTGTTTAGGCATGGAATGAGCTTGGACTCAGACAAACTGAGACCTGAGAAAGACCTCAATTTAGAAAAGTCAAGGTCATCCACTGCATTCTTGGCTATTCTTGGCAAGTCTTCTTCACTTTTGTCTTGCCACTGAACTTCAATGACTGAAGGAGAGAGTGAGACTGTGGATCTGTAATGCCAATCAAGGCTGCACAAATGAGGGCTGCTAGTTTTAATAATTTTAAGAGTCTGATTGCAAGGTAAAATGAGTACTCTATTTATTCAAAACTAAACCTGGAGCCAAGAAACTAAAGCATTCACAATCCATAACAACATAACAAGTATTACCAGGGTAGCTGCATGACCTTAAATAGACACAAAAGTTATGTAACATAAAATAGTATACCCCCCACCTTATGCATTTTTGGGGGGGCCGAAATCTTCAGGGACTGAGCAACCAGCTCCTCCTCACTAAGGTACTGTTCCAAAATACTTGTTTATACCAGGGGATCCTGGGCCTGGGTCTTTCCTTAACACAGCACATCCCCAGGGGTAGCAGAGAACAAAGCACACTCCACCCCGAGCTCACAGTAGTTTACAAACTCAATCCAAACAAAGTGTCCAAGTAAAGTCCTCTTGGATGTGGGTCCTTCTCCCCACACTGCCATTGTAGGCTCCCACTTGGCACTCTCAGGTCCATACATACTCTTATGAGCCAGAGCCCAAGTTTTAACACTTAATCACCTCATGCGGAAAGGACTGCTCCATTCCAAGCTCTCCACGCTCCTGCCTGAGTCCAGGCACCACAGACTTCAGGGCTTCCTGTCCCCAGCTTCTGTCTCTGGCCTGCACCACCCCAACTCTGGGGCAGCTCATCCTCCCCCAGCCTTACATGGGAAGGTACCACTCTAGTCTGGGCTGTAGGCACAGAGAAATAACACAGAAATTGGGACAAAAACAGACAACTATATGAGTCTCACAAAACTTCATACTTTCCTCAAAGATATTAACAATCTTACTTTTTATCAGTTGAGTGTTCCAATGTTCTCACAGGGGTTGGTATCAGAGATCTCTTTATCTCTTTTCTCTGTCAGCACTCTCTCTCTCTCTCTCTCTCTCTCTCTCTCTCTCTCAGAGGCCTCCTCTCGCTATCAGAGGTCATCCGTTCAAACCTTGATTAGTTATTCACATTCACAATTCAGAGCCCACTTGATAACCCCTAAATATTTTTCCATGAGCAAGCCCCAAGGCAATATCTCACCTCAGAATCAGTATACATTTTTTACTAATAAGCTCAGAGTCAGAAGGCATCAAATACTAAGGGGCTCAGTACAGCTGTGAATTACCAGGGTTTAAAGGAGATTGATCCTTCAGATGTTTACAGTTTAGCATGAGTCTGGGAAAATGAACTCCAACAACAAAAAGAAAAATAAAAACAGCACACAACACAGGGCCTTCCACAGCTATGCCTGGTTTATATCCAATTCATGCACAAGTTAAGATATCCTGAAGATGTCATTGGTCTTGCTGAAAAAGGAAGGATTAACAACAATCCCACAACAGTTCCCATGCAGGCAAAAACACTCCTGAATGTGGACAAATTCAGATTAAAATGTAATTTAAAATATTTAGAAAAATAAGTAAAAATACAATGAAACATAATATTACATTTCAAAAGAAAGTTAATATGTGGCCCAAATAACCCTTAAATATGATGTAGTAACCCTATAGACCACCACTACATTGCAATAAAATAAACTGACAATAGACATGGCCAACAATTTCAAGAATCCGAATTTTAACCTCTTCAAATATTGCTAGGTTTGTTCTTTAGCAATTCTTATAACTATTCTGAATGGAAACATTACATTTTATTTAATAAGATGAATTTTAATACAAATAAAATTCTTTTTTAGTTAGGTTTAGAAAGGCAGCTTCAGAACTATAAGATCAGGACGACATGTTGAAACAACAGTCTTTTTTTGTGAACATTTTCATGATTTTATTAGAACACATAAGGTTGGCACTGGTATACAACAGAAAGGGCAAAAGGGGGACATAAGCTGGAAGCTCACCCATGATGTTCCTTCAGAATTAAGGCTCTGGGCCCCATTGTTTTGTTTTTTAATTTATTTTTCTTTTAAATTTACATTTATTTATTTATTTTTGGTTTTCAACATTCATTTTCACAAGATTTTGAGTTACAGTTTTTCTCCCTGTCTTTACCCCACCCCACAATAGCAAGCCTACTGAACACCCCTTCCCCCAATCTGTTCTTTCTTTTATCATTCCCCAATTACCTCCTAACATTCTAGAAGGGCAAGATGGATTTCTATACCCCTGTTCCTGTATATCTCATTGTTTTTTTATAGAGTTTATTTTTAAAACTTTCAGTTCCAGATTTTTTCTCTTCTTCCTTCCTCATGCACCCCCACTGGGAAGATAAGCAATTAAATATAGTTTGTACATGTGTAGGTATGCAAAACATTTCCATAGTAAGTATATTGTGAAAGACTAACTATATTTCCCTTCATCATATCCTACTCCCCACTTATTCTATTGTCTCCTTTGAGCCTGTCACTTTTCAAAAGTGTTTGCTTCTAACTACCCTCTCCCCCAATCTGCCCTCCCTTCTATCATTCACCCTCTTATCCCATACCCCCCTATTTTTCTGTAGGGTAAAATACCCAATTAAGTGGGTATATTATTCCCTCCTTAAGCCAAATTCCAGGAGAGTAAGGTTTTCCCATTCCCTTTTATGTTCTTGCTCTTCCCTTATATTGTAACAGTTTTCTCTTGCCTCTTTTATAGAAGATAAAAGTTACCTTGATGTATCTCTCCCTTTCTCTTTCTTCCAATATATTCCTCTCTCAACTCTTAATTTTATTTTTTAGATATCATCCCTTCATATTCAACTCATCCTTTGCCCTCTGTCTATGTATACATGAATATACATATGCACACCCTCACATATATATTTACATGCACATACACCCTCCTATACATACATACATACATACATACATATGTATATGTATACATACAAAGATATATATTCCCTTCAACTATCCTCCTATTGAGAAAAGTCTTTGAGTTACAATTATAATTTTTTGTTTCCATATAGGAATTTAAATAGTTCAACTTTAATAAGTTCTTTATGATTTATTTTCCCTGTTTCCCTTCTCATATTTCTCTTACTTCTTGTATTTGAAAGACAAATTTTCTGTTCAGATTTTTTTTTCATCAAGAATCCTTGAAAATATGCTATTTCATTGAATATTTTCTCCTGAAGCTTTATACTCAGTTTTGCTGGCTAGGTAACTTTTAGTTTTAATCTTAGCTCCTTTGACCTCTGGAATCTCATATTCCAAGCATTTCCATCCCTGAGTTTAGAAGCTGCTATGTCTTGTGTTATCCTAATTGTGTTTGCACAATACTCAAATTGTCTCTTCCTGACTGCTTGCAGTATTTTCTTTTTCTTTGCTTTTATTTTTTTTTATTTTTTATAAAATGATTTATTAACTTCTAGTTTATATCATTCATTTCCGCAAGATTTTGAATTATAAATTTTCTCCCTGTTGTTCCCCTACCCACCACCCCAAAATAGCAATCCCATTAGATATCCCCTCCTCCAATCTGCTCTCTCCCATATCTTCTACCATACACCCTCTAACTTTCCAGTAGGGCATGGTGGATCTGTATGACCCAGTGCCTGTATATCTTATTTCCCAGTTACATATAAAATAATTTTAATAATAGTGTGTGTGTGTATATATATGTGTATATATCTATACACACACACACACACATATATACATATATATATACACACACACGTATTTTAAACATTTGATTTTAAAGCTTTGAATTCCAGATTCATTCCCTTCCTCCCTTGTCATCCATCATTACTGGGAAGATAAGCAATTCATTATAGGTTGTACATGTGTAGCTATGGAAAACATTTCCATAGTAGATATATTGTAAAAGACTGATTATATTTCCCTCACTCCTATCCCACCTCCCACTTGTTCTATTCTCTACCTTGATGCTACACCTTTTAAAAACTGGGTGCTTCCAACTTCACTCCCCCCAGCCTGCCCTCCCTTCCATCATCACCATTCTCATCCCCTTTTCCCCTACTCTCCTTTAGGGTGAGATACCCTATTTAGTGTGTATATCATTCCCTCCCTAAGCCGGATTCAATGAGAATAAGGTTGAATCATTCCCTTTTACCTTTCTGTTATTCCACTGAATTGTAACCATATTATCTTGTCTCTTCTTTTTCAGATAGTTTACCCCATTCTGTCTCTCCCCTTTTCCTCTCATTGTATTTGTCTCTCACCTCTTAATTTTACCTTGTAAACATCATGCCTTCCTATTAAATTGGTTCACTACCCTCTATGTTTACGTGTACACATATTCACATATGTATTCACATATAAACATTCACATATTCACATACACATTCACATATGTATTCATATGCCAATATGTCCTTCTATACAGACATATATATATATATATCATATATATACATATATACATAAATTTATTCCCTTCAACTATTATCATACTGAGAAAAGTTTCATAAGTTACAATTATCATTTTTCCATGTAAGAATGTAAGTAGTTAAACTTTGATAAGTTCCTTATGATTTCTTTTCCCTGTTGACCTTCTCATGCTTCTCTTGCTTCTTCTATCTGAATGTCAAATTTTCTATTCAACTCTGGTTTTTTCATCAAGAATGTTTGAAAGTCCTTTATTCCAATGAATGACCATATTTTCTCCTGAAACATGATACTCAGTTTTGCTGGGTAGGTGATTCCTGGTTTTAAGTCCAGCTCCTTTGACTTCTGGAATATCATATTCCAAGCACTTTGATACTTCAGGGTAGAAGCTGCCAGATCTTGTGTTATCCTGATTGTGTTTCTACAATATTCAAATTGTTTCTTCCTGGCTGCTTGTAATATTTTCTCCTTGATATTGGAATTCCAGGACATGGCTATAATATTCCTAGAAGTTTTCTTTTTGTGATCTTTTTCAGGAGGTGATCACTGGATACTTTAAACCTATGTTTTGGTTCTAAAACATCAGGGCAATCTTCCTTGAGAATTTCTTGAAGGATGATTTCTAGGTTATTTTTTGGATTTGGGCTTTCAAATATTCCAAATAATTTTTAATTTTTTTTTCTCTTGGATCTATTTTCCAGGTCAGAGGTTTTCCAAATGAGACATTACAAATCACCTTCTATTTTTTCATTTGTTTGTATCTATTTAATAGTATCTTGATTTCTCATAAAGTCACTATCTTCCATTTGCTCCAATCTAGTCCTGAATGAATGATTCTCTTCAGTGATTTTTTGAGATTCTCTTTCCATCTGGCAAATTTACCTTTTTAAGGCATTCTCCTCATTGGCTTATTGAGCCTCTTTTGTCATTTGAGTTAGCCTATTTTTCAAGTTGTTATTTTCTTAAGTCAGCTTGTGGAATCTTACTTCATTCCTTTCTTACATCTTTCTCATTTCTCTTCCCAATTTTTCCTCCAATTCTCTTATTTGGTTTTCAAAATCTTTCTGAAGGTCCTCTATATCCTGTAAGTAGCTCGTATTTTTCTTGGAAGCTTTGGTGCAAGAGTTGTGATTTTTTTGTCTTTCTGCCATTCCATTCTTTGATACTTTTTGTCACCAAAATAGGAGTGTAAAGTTGGGTTACTCTACTTGCTTTGCTTTCCTTGTTTGCTCATGTTGCCACTCAGTTATCTGAATTTTGGGCTTTTTCCCACAGTAGGACTCTGCTACCAGACAGGGGATCTTTGTCCCAATTGCTGGGGTTTTCTCAGCTGCTGAAGGTATTAGTTGGGTGCCCTCTCTGAATCCTCCACATGCTCTGGAAAGCTGGTCACATGCCCCAGGACCTCCACCCTAGACTGCAGTCCACATCCAAGCAGGTTAAAGGAAGTGCAATTACCCCTCATACTGGTGACTTTGTCCCCTACAATCTGGAAGCCAGGAGCTGAAGCTCCCACATGGCTGTAGCTACACGGCCACTGCACCTCAGCTGTTTATCCCTCTAAGAGGCAAATGCCAACAGCAGTCCCAAACTACTGGATCCCGAAGTCCACACTGCACTGACATCTCACTTTGTCCTTAGAATCTATGGGTTAATAATTCTGGAAACTGCCACAGCTGGTGGTGATCTGAATTCCCTCCAGCTGGCAACTGGCTGTGGACACCTTGAGGCTAAGACCTGCAGCTTGTGGGCAGCTGACTTTTGCTCCCAGAGCAAAGCACCAGCCACTTCCTACCAGCCTGCCCATCTATCCTTAGCGGGAAGTTAACTGTTCCATGTTATTTTCTGGGTTATGTAGCTCAAAGTTTGTTCAGAGTCACCTCTTTCATGAATTGGAGGAAGGCTGCTTGTAGTATTTTCTCCTTGACCTTGGAATTTGACTGTAATATTCCTATGAGTTTTCTTTTTGGAATCTTTTTCAAGAGGTAATTGGTGAGTTCTTTCAGTTTCTATTTTGCCCTCTGATTCTAAAATATCAGGGGAATTTTGATTGATAATTTCTTGAAAGATGGTGTCTAGGCACTTTTTTTGATCATGGCTTTCAGGTAGAGCAATGATTTTTAAATTATTTTTCCTGCATCTATTTTCCATGGCAGTGGTTTTTCCATTGAGATATTTCACATTGTCTTCTATTTTTTCATTTGTTTCGATCTGTTTTATAGTATCTTGACTTCTCATAAAGTCATCTGCTTCCATTTTCTCCAATCTCATTTTGAAGGAATTATTCTCTTCAGTGAGTTTTTGAAATTTCTTTACCATCTGGCAAATTTGACTTTTTAAGGCATTCTTCTCCTTATTGGCCTTTTGGGCCTCTTTTGTTATTTTAGTTAGTCTATTTTTAAGGTGTTATTTTTTTCACTTGGACTATTGAAAACCATGCATGAGTAGCTTTCCCAAAGAATGCTACTGTGAACTGCTTTTAAGGTTCTGATTATATAATGTAGTGACCATTCTATTTATTCTATAACAAATCATAGCAAAACATTTACAGTAAATCAAGGCATTTGTTACAACTTATCACAGATAATCAAAATACAGCATTCTCAACAACTTATTACAAAAAATTGCCCCATCTCTTTCACCACAGTGGTCACACAGTTTTGAACAAAGTATAATCATTTAGTCAATCAATCACTTAGTAACTCAATCATTCAATCAACTCAATCATTCAATCATCCTTAAGGAGGCTTGACTCCTTAAGGGTCCTCAAAATACAATAGTCAAAATTCTCCACTCATGGGGAACACTAAATTACAATATCAGTCACTACTCAGCACTCTCTTAAGGGGAAGTGTAAAATACACAGGCCATACACCCCTCAGTCTCAAATAAGTTATAATCTTAGTCAGCACAGTGTACCCAAGAAAAGTCTTCTTTTAGTTTGATTCAGGGTAGTCTCTCATATTCCATGGATTCCCTTCCATGGTCCCAGCTCTGACCTGGATTCACCAAACTGTCACCTGGGTTCAAGGGCAGAGAGCTCCCAGTTCTTGTACAGCTCTCCATGCTGTTTCTGATCCATGCTGAAGCTCACATTGTCCAGTCCACCTTAAATCTTTCATGTTCTCTGTTCCAAGTAAGTCAAGGCTTAACAAAGCCACAAACAGGTTCCTACAAAGTACCAGTATCACTGTCATGCTTCCTCAATTGTTGGCAGCTCCCAGGAGAAGCTGGTAGCTCCCCAGCAGAAACTCCAGCTTGTTCCCAGAATAAAAATCACTCCACCCAGGTTCCCAAAATAAAATCACTCTCTCCATCCTGGACTTTTCCTCTTCAGCCTCCTCAGTGGCAGCTGCTTCTGCTTCCTTAAAGCTTATCAAAAGGAGATCTGACTTTCCCTTTCTGGGGTTTTTCCTTATATACAGTATTGCTAATCCCTTTTCAACCCCTTCCTGTTATGTCAGCAACAGGAATTTATACCTTCTGTTTCTTTAAAAGAGGCTTAATTCGAACTAGGTGCTAAGTACCTCTTATCTTTCCAATACAAAGGGATCTTTACATTTCCTTACCATTACAGCTATTGAATCACTTTTCTTGATTTTCTTTCATCATTCTCATTTCTCTTCCTTATTTTTCCTCCACTTCTCTTACTTGGTTTTCAAAATCCTTTTTGAGCTCCTCCATGACCTGTAACCAGCATACATAAATTTGTCTTGGAAGCTTTTGATGAAGGAGTTCTGACTTGGTTGTCTTCCACCCATTCCATGCTTTGATCCTTTTTTTTCCCTGAAGAAGGAATCTATGGTAGGATTGCATTTCCTATGCTTGCTCATGTTGTCAGTCAATTACTTGACTTTTGAACTCTTTGCCATGGTAGAACTCTGCTTTCAGAATGCAGAGAGCTTTGTCCCAAAAAGCTTGGGTTTTCACAGCCACCAGAACAATTAGGAGGGTGCCCTCTCTGCAGCCTCCATGGGCTCTGGCACCTGGCCACACACCCCAGGACCACCACCCAAGACCATGATTCAGATCCAAGCAGGTTAAGGCAAGAGTGATTACCCTCTGAATGGTCACTTGGTTGCCTTACATTGTGTAGGCTGGGAGCTCCTGAGACAGCCACACAGTGCAGCCAATGTGCCTCTGCCACTTCTCACCCTGGGGGAAGGGGCCAGACCACACTCCTTTGTTCACACCTGTTCCTGTTCCAACAGAGTTCCACACTGACCTTTTAATTTGTCTTTGGTGTTTATGTATTGAGAAATCTGGAAAATACAACAAATGCTGGTGCTTTCAATCTCCTGAAGTCTGTTCAGGCCACTGATGGTTGAGGCTGCCCTGGGACCAAAATGCTGCAGCACATTTGGGGCTGGGCTTAGCTCCCAGCTTTCTGCAATAGACCCTTTCTGCCTGCCTGCTGGGCTGCCTTTAGTGGGAGATTTGATTCTCTCAGCCACTTTTTGGGTTCTGTAGCTCTGAAATTTGTGTAGAGTCATTTTTACATGTATTGGAGTAGGTGGAAGCTGGAGCCCTGGGGAAGTCCTGTTTCTACTCCACCATCTTGACCAACAGTCATTTTTTAAAAGAGAGTTGATTATCATGTTTTCTTTTAGCATTAAAAATATTTACAGGTCACTTTCAGTCCATGAGAATTCTCTTTCAATAAATTTAATGAAAGTTAACAAATTTGAAGTAAAATTAATAACAGTTACCTTACCTGAAAATATATGCAATATTCCACAAATAGTACATATACTTTCACCTCTCAAGTCAAATAATAATAATAATTAGCATAAATATATTTTCTCTTCTTTCCACTCACACAACTATTTAAGAAAAGAGAAAAGAAAAACAAATTACTTCTAATGAATATTCATAGTCAACCTAAACAAAGTCCCTCATTGAGTATACAGAAGTTCATGTTTCTTATTTTGTATCCTTAATCTATCACCTTTATGTCAGGAAATGATAGTACAAAGTTTGATCATCAGCTCTCAGGAATCACAAATGGTCATTCTCTTGATCATAGTGTTTATAGTTTCAAAGTTATTTTTCCTTACAATTATTTTGTTATTTTATAGTTTGTTTTGGTATAGCTCACTTCATTTTTAGTATTGAATTAAAATTTTCCAGTTATTTCTTTCATAATGTTGATGTTATAGTATATTTTTGTCTTCTTCTGCTTTTCTTATTCTGTGTCATATCATTTAAATCTTTCTACATCTCTTTGAAATAACCTATTTTCCACAATATAACATTCCATGACATTCATTCACTCAGTCAACATGCATTTAATTAACCCCTACTATATGCTCACTGTGGCAATTGCTGAGTATACAAATAAGGCAAAGAATAGACAATGCTAATTTCCAAAAGAATCTACATACAGGACAAATTTGAAATAATCAACAGAGGAAAGGCACTGCTATTAATGGGGAATAGGAAAGGCTTCTCATTATTGCCTGGATTTCATTGGAACTTAAAGAAGGTAGGCAAAGGAAGAGGAGGAGATGAGAAGGGAGATCATCCTAGGGGGATAGGAGGATAGCCAGTGAAAATGCCAAGAGTTGGGAGATGGAATGTGGAGGAAAAGCAAGGCAACCAGTGTCACTGGATTACAAAGTCTGTGCTCCACTGAATAACAAGCATTCAAGAAATGATATAAGTCAAGTTGCTATTTTTTTTCCTTCCATCACAAAATGATATTGGAATATTCTTAATGCTTTATTAACCATTGGTTTACATAATTTATTTCCATCAGATTTTGAGTTACAATTTATTCCCCATTTTCCCCCTACCCACCACCCCAGAATAGCAGTCCCACAGAATATCCCCTCATCCAATCTGCTGTCTCCCATCTCTTCTCCCATACCCCTTTCGACTTTTCCAGTAGAGCAAGGTGAATTCCCATGCGGCAATGCCTGCACATCTTATCTCCAAATTATATGCAAAATAGTATTAATCATAGTATTTATATATTTTCAAAATATTTGATTTTAAAACTTCAAATTCCAGACCCATTCCCCTCGTCCCCTGCCACCCACTCTGGCTGGGATGATAAGCAACTCAGTATATGCATAGCATTACCATAGTAGATATATTGTAAAAGACTGACTGCATTTCCCTCCCTCCCATCCCCCCTCCAACCTGGTCCACTCCCCACTTTGATCCTATACCCTTTCAAAAGTGGCTGCTTCCAACTTCCCTCGCCCCCAGCCTGCCCTACCTTCCATCATTCCCCTTCTCAGCCCCTTCTCCCCTACTCTCTCCTGTAGGATGAGATATCCTATTTAGTATGTATGTCATTCTCTCCCTGAGCTAAATTCAACGAGAATAAGGTTTTGCCTTTTTGCCTACCTGTTCATCCCCTCCCCTGTAACGACTTACCCTTGTGTTTTCTATATGAGACAGTTTACCCCTTCCTGTCTCTCCCCATCTCCTCTCATAATATTCCTCTCTCACTTCTCAATTTCACCCCTTAAGTATCATTGCTTCCCATTAAATTCAACATGAGCCCTCTATCTATGCATACCTGTAAGCATATATACACACATTCACATATGTATTCATATGCCCATATACCCTTCTTCAGCTATTTTCATAGTAAGAAAGGTTTCAATAGTTACAGTTTTTTTTTTTCCATGTAGGAATGTAAATAGTTCAAATTTGATAAGTTCTTTATTATTTATTTTCCCTGTTTACTTTCTAAATCATCTCTTGCTTCTTGTGTTTGAATGCCAAATTTTCTATTCAACCCTGTTTTTTTTTTCCTTAAGAATGCCTGAAAGTCCTCTATTCCACTGAATGGCCGTATCTTCCCCTGGAACATGATATTCAGTTTTTCTGGGTAAGTGATTCTTGGTTTTAATCCCAGCTCCTTTGTCCTCCAGAATATCATATTCAATGCACTTCAATCCCTCAGTGTAGAAACTGCCAGATCCTGTGTTATCCTGATTGTGTTTCCACAATATTGAAATTGTTTCTTCCTGGCTGATTGTAATATTCTCTCCTTGATCTGGGAATTCTGGAACCTTGCTACAATATTCCTATGAGTTTTCTTTTTGAGATCTTTTTCAGGAGGTGATTGGTGGATTCTATCGAACTCTATTTTGACCTCTGGTTCTAAAACATCAGGGCAATTTGCCCTTGAGAATTTCTTGAAGGATGATTTCTAGATTCTTTCTTTGATCATGACTTTCAGGAAGTCCAATAATTTTTAGATTGTCTCTCCTGGATCTATTTCCCAGGTCAGTGGTTTTTCCCATGAGATATTTCACATTGCCTTCTATTCTTTCATTTGTTTGGATCTCTTTAATAGCATCTTGATTGCTCATAAAGTCAATAGGTTCCATTTCCTCCAGTCTAATTCTGAAGGAATGATTCTCCTCAATGAGCTTCAAGATTCTTTTTCCATCTGGCAAATTCAGCTATTTAAGGCATTCTTCTCCTCGTTGCCTTTTTGAGCTTCTTTTGCCATTTGAGTTAGTCTATTTTTTAAGGTGTTATTTTCCTCAGTCAGGCTGTTGACTCTCATTACATACTTTTCTTGCATCTTTCTCATTTCTCTTCCCAATTTTCCCCCACTTCTCTTACATGCTTCTTAATGTCCTCTATGGCTTGCAACCCGCTCATATTTTCATTTGGGCCTTTTGGTGCAGGATTTCTGACCTCACAGTCCTCCTCCTGTTGCATGATTCGATCCCCTTTGCCCCCAAAATAGGAGTCTAATGTTGGATTTTTCTGTTTATTTTGTTTCCTTTGCCTAGTCATGTTACCACTCAATTACTTGACTTCTATCTGGGTCTTCCTTCCTTCTTTCTTTCCTTCCTTCCTTCCTTCCTTCCTTCCTTCCTTCCTTCCTTCCTTCCTTCTTTCTTTCTTTCTTTCTTTCTTTCTTTCTTTCTCTTTCTTCCTCTCTCTCTCTCTCTCTCTCTCTCTCTCTCTCTCTCTCTCTCTCCTCTATATTTTCATACACACCTGTTTCGTGATTTCTATTTTTTATATTTAGAATTTTCATAATATTTAACTGTATGCTCAGTGAGAAGCAAAATCCCTGGAACAAGTAGTTGAAATGTAATTAATACTTGTTTATTAGTTTGTTACAAATATAGACCCAACCCTTCTTCTGCAAGTATTATATGAAGGTCAAGAAGTTCCATAACAAAAAGAAATACACTATATATAGTAGAGCATTTTTAGCAGCACTTTTGTAGTTGCAAAGAACTAGAAGAATATCTTACCCATTTTTTTTTTCTCTAGAGGATGATTTTTGGATTGGAACAAGAAATAGAAAATACTTAATAGTGTATTTAGATCCAAAATAAATAAAGTGATAGTAAGGAAGCATGAAGCAGATGTTAATGACACAAAGCCCCTTGAGTTATTGGAAAAGGCATTGCATATGACTCTGAGATGCTATTGGTGTTTTTGCCTCTTCAGTGGCTATACCTTTGCCCATGTTATTCTCCAGATCTGAAATGTACCTCTGCCTTATTTTTGTTCTTGGAATTCTTACCTTTCTTTAGGGATTAATGCATATGCCATCTTCCATGAGAAGCCTTATGTGATCCTCTTCATTCTTAGTACTCTCACCCTATTTCCCAACTTTTCATACATATATTTATCTACTTACATGTAGTATATCTTCCCCATCCAATAAAATATAATTTATTTGAGAAGAAAAGTTCTTACTATTTTGTCTATTCATCCTCAACTTTTGGAATAGTCCTTTCCATGCTTAAAACAGATAATAAATGGTTGTTTAAATGATTGTAAAAGTACTTCAGTATTGGTATAGAACAAAAAACCTGACTTTGAAATGATGGAGAATAAAATGTACAAACTCGAAGCTACTTGGGTTTACCTTAATTAATAATAATTAGGATGATGATGATATCAAACATCCATATAGCACTTTAAAATTTACGAAGCATTTAACACATATTTGAATTTCTCATCTATGTTTCTTCACGAAATTTTAGAGTATTATCAGAAGCATGATAAATTATTTTAAAAGATAGTTAGCTCTAGAATCCCCTCAGAGGGGGCGGAGCCAAGATGGCGGAGTAGAAACAGCTCGTCCAAGCCTCTCTGCCCCAGATTCTCCACAAACTATGTAAAAAAGGACTCTGAAAATCTTCTGGAGCCCCAGCACCCACAGAACGACACAGAGAAGCTAACCTCCCGCTGAGGACAGCCCAGCACCCTGCAGGAAGGACCAGCGCAGTGGTCTGGGAGCCGGCAGCGCGCAGAGCGCAGGAGCCGAGCCGAGCCCAGGTCCACTTGAGCCGAGGTTTTAGCCCCAGGGCGGCAGGGCCAGCAGCCGGCTGGAGGAACCCCAGAACACCAGGAACTGTGGAGACGCCAGAATTATCAACATAGACTTGCCTAGGACAAAGTAAGAGGTTAGTGTCCTATGGACTTTGGGACCTGTATTTGGGGAATGCGTCAGCTCCCTCCCCTGGGGGCTAGAAGCCGCTGAGGAGACACGCCATTTTGTAGTTTTCAGAGGCATTTCCGGCTCCCAGCCTACAAATCGTGGGGAGATCCAGCGATCAGTCTTGGGGGGTAATCGCTCTTGCTTTAACCTCCCTGGATCTGGATTGTGATCTAGGGTGGAAGTTGTGGGTGGGTTTACAGCTTGCCAGAAACGGAAGTTGCCCTCCACACGTTCGGGACGAAAATTCCTCTATCTGGCCTTAAAGCCATAGTGTGGCAACAAGCCCAAAAGTCAAGCAATTAAGTGGCAACATGCCAAGGCAAAGGAAACAGAAAAATGCAACCCTAGACTCCTATTTTGGGGGCATAGAGCAGGAAAAGGACTGTGAGGTCAGAAGTCCTGCTCCAAAAGCCCCAGGGGAAAACATGAGTGGGTTGCAGGCCATAGAGGACCTTAAGAAGGACTTTAAAAATCAAATAAGAGAAGTGGAGGAAAAATTAGAAAGAGAAATGAGAAGGATGCAGGAAAAGTATGAAATGAGGGTCAACAGCCTGACTGAGGAAAACAACACCTTAAAAAATAGACTAACTCAAATGGCAAAGGAGGCCCAAAAGGGCAATGAGGAGAAGAATGCCTTAAAAAGTCGAATTTGCCAGATGGAAAAAGAATCTCAAAAGTTCACTGAGGAGATTCATTCCTTCAGAGTTAGACTGGAGCAAATGGAAGCTAGTGACTTTATGAGAAATCAAGATGCTGTTAAGCAGATCCAAACAAACGAAAGATTAGAAGGCAATGTGAAATATCTCATGGGAAAAACCACTGACCTGGAGAATAGATCCAGGAGAGACAATTTAAAAATTATTGGACTACCTGAAAGCCATGATCAAGGAAAGAACCTAAATCACCCTTCAAGAAATTCTCAAGGAAAACTGCCCTGATGTTTTAGATCCAGAGGGCAAAATAGAGGTTGAAAGAATCCACCGATCACCTCCTGAAAAAGATCCCAAAAAGAAAACTCCCAGGAATATTATAGCCAGGTTCCAGAATCCCCAGATCAAGGAGAAAATACTCCAAGCAGCCAGGAAGAAACAATTTCAATATTGTGGAAACACAATCAGAATAGCCCAGGACCTGGCAGCTTCTACACTGAGGGATCGAAGGGCATGGAATATGATATTCCAGAGGGCAAAAGAACTGGGAATGAACCCAAGGGTCACCTACCCAGCAAAACTGAGTATTTTGTTTCAGGGGAAAATATGGTCATTCAGTGGAATAGAGGACTTTCAAGCATTCTTGAGGAAAAAACCAGAGTTGAATAGAAAATTTGACATCCAGACACAAGAAGTAAGAGATGCCTGAGAAGGTAATCAGGGAAAAGAAATCAAAAGGAACTTATCAAAGTTGAACTATTTACATTCCTATATGGAAAAGCAATATCTGTGACTGATGATATCTTTTTCACTATGAAAATAATGGAAGAAGGGGGTGTGGTCATATGAATACATATGTGAATGTGTGTGTATATGGTTACAGTTATATATGGATAGAGGGCATAGGTTGATTTTGTTGGGAAGGGAGAGTACTCAAGGGATGAAATTATGAGGTGAGAGAGGAAAGTGGCAAGAGGAGATGGGGAGAGACATGGTAGGGTAAACTATCTCATGTAGGGGAAGTGGGTGCAAGGGAGGGGGAGAATAAGGAAGGCTAAAAAGGCAAAACCACATTCACATTGAATTTGGTTCAGGGAGAAAATGACATACATACTAAATGGGATATCTCAACCTGCAGCAGGATAGGGGGAAGGGGGATGAGAGGAGGGATGATGGATGGGAGGGCATCCTTGGGGGGAGGGGAGGTTGGAAGTACCCACTATAGAAGAGGGACAGGATCATGTAGGGAATGGACCAGGTGGGGGGTGGGATGAGTGGGAGGGAATTATAAGCAGCCTTGTACAATATATCTACTATGATAATGTTTTGCATAGCTAGACATGTACAACATATACTGAATTACTTATATACCAAGAAGGAATGGGTGACAAGGGAGGAAGGAAATGGATCTGAAATTCAAGATCGTAACATTAAATGTTTCAAATATATATATAAATACTATTATTAATACTCTTTTGCCTATAATTGGGAGATAAGATGTGCAGGCATTGGGACACAAAGATTCATCTTCCTCTAATGGAAAAGTCGATGGGGGTATGGGAGAAGGTATGGGAGAGAGCAGATTGGAGGAAGCGATATCTTGTGGGACTGCTATTCTGGGAGGTTGGGTAGGGGAATAATGGGGGGAAAATGATTGTAACTCAAAATCTGGCGGAAATGAATGATGTAAAACAGAAGTTAATAAAGTATTTGTTTTAAAAAAAAATATAGTTAGCTCTTTGGTGAGGGTATCACTGCTGCAGCCCTGTGGTGTCAGCACTCTCTGCCTCTCCTCCTCCTGACTTACAGCCATTATCTCTCACCAAGGAATAAGTCTGTCAGGAAGCTGCTGTGCTGCCACAGCATTCAAAAATACCTTCTAGACACTTGTGGAACCCAAAGTGGCCATTCAACAGATCCAGATCACCCTCACCAGCCCCAACTTGAAATCACTTGAGGAAGTGTGTGTTGACCTGATTAGAGGAGCCAAAAAAAAAGAACCTGAAAGTGAAAGGACTTGTTCTCAAGGACACTAAGACACTTCGAATCACAAATAGAAAAACCCCTTGAGGTGAAGGTTCAAAGACTTGGGATCAGTTCCAGATGGGATTCCATAAATGCCTTACTGTGTTGTACAGTCCTTCTAAAATTGTTAAACAGATTGATTCCATTACCACTGTAACAGGTATAGAAGTTGACGTCACCATTACAGATGCCTAACCAATCATCTGTTTTAATAAATAATTGAACCTATTTAAAAATGGTTAGTAACTTCACTAGGAGATTATATTTCATTATATATATATATATATATATATATATATGTGTGTGTGTGTGTGTGTGTGTGTGTGTGTGTGTGTGTGTGTGTGTGTGATAATTGTTGGAATCCAACAAACTATTCAACATCATATTAATACAAGCTTGCACGCTAACCACTGATGCCAAAGAGGCCAAAGTTGATCAGCTCAATGAAAGCCTATGTTCTCTAGAAATAACACCAAAAAACGTCACCTAGAGGAGTGGGATGCTGTAGTAGATAATCAAAAGGTAATTGGAATAAGGGGCAAGTTTGGCATTAGAGTACAAAATTAATCAAGGCAAAGACTAATGTAGTTTTCTTGAGATAATTGATGATAACAAATACTCCTTTACAAGAATCCAAAAGGTGACTCTACACATGGATATCGCCCAGTGGTTAATATAGAAATCAGATTGAATATATACTTTTTATTCTAAGGTGGCAAAGCTCTATATGGTCAATTTAAAAAAAAAAAAAACTAAAGCTGACTGTGACTCAGGTCATGAGCTTCTCATTGCAAAATCCAGACTTAAATTGAATAAAGTAGGGACAACCATCAGATCATTTATATATTACCTAAAAAGCATCCCCTATGGATATGAAATAGAGGTGAGGAATAGATTTAGAGGGACTAGATCTTGTAGATAGAATGCCTGAAGAACTATGAACAGAGGTGTAAAATATTGCACGGAGGCAGCAACAACAACAAAAAAAGAAATAAAAAGACAATAAAGCAAAATAGCATCTAATAAAGTTGTACAAATAGCTAAGAAGGAAAATGAAATGGCAAGGAAAAAAATAAAGATATGCCCAATTGAATGCAGAATTCCAGAGAATAGCGAGGAGAGATAACAGTTTCTTCAATGAGCAATGCAAAGTAATAGAAGAAAACAATAGAGGAAAATATAAGAAATTTCTTCAAGAAAATTAGAGATATCAAGGATATTTTTCATACAAAAATGGGCATGATGAAAGAGAACAACAAAAATAGTGTCTTCACTACGAGGTTACCTTTTATTACATTGTTTATAAACACACACACACATACACACACACACACATAACATATATACACACAATCTATCTCTATCTAGTTATCTATCTATCTATTGCATATAAATATTTATTTTCACATTATCTACACCATTAGAAAGAGCAGCTAGATGGAGCAATGGATAGACTGCCAAGCTTAGAGTCATGAATTTTCATCTTCCTGAATTCAAGTCTGGCCTCATTTAACTCCCTCATTTTTCAGATGGAGAAAATGAGTCACAGGGAGGTTAAGTGATTTGCTCAAGGTCACAACCCTGTATATTTGAGCTGAGGTTTGAATCCAGATCTTACAAATCCAAAATCAAATAATTTTATACAACATTATGCTATCTATATAAATCTCTTCAAATATTTAAAGGTCTGTGACCTATACAAGGGAAGAGACCTTGCACAGTGAATGCTGTCCAACTTGGTGAAACTAGGACTGGTGAATAGAAATTGAGTAGACAGATTTATACTTGATCTCTGGAAGAATATTCTAACAATTAGAGCTGCTTAAATATAAAGTGGCCTGGATTGAGTGATAGTAGGCTTCCCCTCATGAAGCCTTTAACAAAGGCTAGATGATCAGATATTTATTATGTTGTACATGGAATCCTTTTTCAAGTTTGAGTTCAATTAACTACCAAGTTCACTTCCAAATCTGAAATACCAAGATTACCTCTTGAATTTTAAGAGAAAAAAGTTGACTCATGAAATCAATCAATAAGTAATATATTTATTAGAGGATTTTGGGGAAAATTGCATGCAACAAAAGAAATCAAAATCTAATACTGAGAGTTTGTCTTCATCTTTTTTTGTAAACAGCATTCTAATAAATGATGCCACAAGTTAGTAAGTGCTACAAAGCAAGTACAGAACAGAAAAGATAATATCTTATTCTAGTTTAAAATATTCTTTCAAAGCTCAGCTTGTGCATGTTTAAAGGATGAAAATGTATACTCCCTACATAGTCCTTGAGGCAGCTAGATGACACAGTGGATAAAGTGAGGGCCCTGGAATCACAAGGATCTGAGATCAAATATGGCCTTAGACACTTACTATCTGTGTGATACTAGGTATATCTCTTAACCCTGTTTGCCTCTGTTCCTCATATCTAAAATAAGTTGGAGATAGAAATAGCAAACCACTTCAGTGTCCTTGCCATGAAAACCCCAACTGGAGTCATGAAGAGTCAGACATGATTGAAAAATGACTGAAAAACAAAGAATATAGTTTTAACGGAAAATATTTATTCATTTCCCAGGAGACTGCCTAGAGTCTTGCTTGCAACCAAATAATAGTGAACAGAGCATCCATGCAGAAACCATTTGTCCTTTACAAAGGAGAGAATGGTCCATTCCTAACCTTTTCTCCATTTTATAGGGAGGTATCATTGATGTAGTAGATAACTGCTGGGTTTAGTGGAAGGAAGACATGAATTAAAATCCCACACTTAAACACTGTCAAATTGTGACCTTTAATAAGCAATTTAACCTCTGTGTCTCAGAAAAGTCACTAGGATCTTTTAAAAAATAACAGGTGTGTTATAATTCATACAATGAGAATTCAGTATAATGATGAAATAACAGAGTATAGTATCACATAATTTGATCTTAGTTCTTGGAAATCTTACAGAGATCTTAGAGAACATATACCCTGATCCTATAATTTACAGGTAGAGAAATTGAAGGCCAGAGTATGTGAAGGTTTTCCTTCCTTAAATTAACCAGCAGCATATCATTTAAATCCCACAAGTGATAGTATAATAAAAGTCAGAAATGTACTACTGTAAATCACAAAGTTGCTCTCTCGCTCTCTCTCTCTCTCTCTCTCTCTCTCTCTCTCTCTCTCTCTCTCTCTCTTTCTCTCTTTCTTTCTCCTTCTCTTTCTCTGTTTTTCTCTTCCCCTCAATATTTAGAAGTTTAAAAAAAAGTATTTCCTCTAAAGGAAAAAATATTAAACTCAAATAATGAATTTTAGAACTGATTATATATCTCACTGTGGCATGTAATAAACATATACTACTAGAGTTAACAAGAAGTAAATGCTAGAAAACATTTGGATTTACTGCCAAGTTCCTTTGCAAGATTTTATCTCTTCTCAAAGTTTATTTCTAAAATGAATCACTTGTATCAGTGTTTTGCTTAGAGTTTTTTGAAGTTTGGATGTAGAAAATATTGCTTAAATTATGAAAAGGAGATTTGGATGGAGCTAAACTTGCAATAAGATTTTCACTCCTTTCATTGTATATATAAATGCTTCTGTAATAAACCATTACTGTTATTCTTCACAGGTTGATTTGGAATGAAGCTATCATCTTCTATCTTGCAGTATATTTCCTCTATTGGTACACAAATGAAAACTGAAGTTGGGATAGACCCTTCCTTTAAGTAAACATGTGCACAAACTAAGTTCTTTTCTGTTTTCCTGGGCAAGGTGGAGAGGACCATACTAGAAGTAGTTCTCAGCTTTGAGGAAATGTGTGTATGTGCGGGGGGGTGGGGGGTATTGCATTCACCAAAAAAAGTTGAAAACATTACCAACTGAACAAGTCAACTAGCAGCTTTTGAATACCTGCCATGATGAGAGCAAAACATTGGGATTTATGGGGGATGCAGGAATAATAAGATACAAAATATTCTTTCAAAGCTCAGCTTGTACATGTTTAAAGAATGAGAATATATACTCCCTACATAGGCCTTGAGGCAGCTGGATGTCACAGTGGATAGAGTGCAGGCCCTGTAAGAAATCATGCTTAAAAGTGGTTATATTTCCTAATGTTATCATATAAAATGTACTATCCAATTGTAGGAGATACATTATGATGAAAAATAATAACTAGTATTCTCAAGTCTGCAAAAATTTTGCATTCACTCTCACTTGGATCTCACAAAGACCCTGTGATGAAAGATTTAAAGCTAGCTATTGTTATGCTAATTATAATAAAAATATTAGTTATTATAATGAGAGCTACAATAACAATTATAACAACCAGCATTTGTGTAACACCTTAAAGTACAGAAAAGGTTTTACAAATGGTGTTTTATTTTATCCTTACTACAACCCTAGGTGATAGAAGTTATTCTTATCCTTATTTGTACATGAGAAACCTGAGGCAAAGAGAAGTTAACTTGTCAAAGGTCACACAGTTACTAATTGCATGAAGCCAGATTTTTACTTAGATTTTCTACACTCTACATCTTACTTTCTAAATACCAATATCCTAACTAGAATTTGCACAATTCTAGGTAAAACATGTGGTTAGAGTTTCTTTACTTCAGTATTATATCTATGCAAAGAATGCTAGAAGTGAAGTCAGCAGAGACCGCAGCTCAAAACCAACCTTTGACACTTATTAGCTATGTGACCATGAACATGTCACTTAATTTCTCTAAAACTAGAATTTTCTTCATCTGTAAAATGGCTAAAAGCACTGATGAAAATATCAAATGAGATAATATATGTGGAGGGTTTTCAAAACTTTTACATACTTTATAAATATCAGTAATTATTATTATTATTATTATTATTTGACCTATATTTTATTCTTAATACATTTTTACATCACCTGTATCACTTGTCCCCTACTCCTCACAGAGATCCATCCCTTATTACAAAAAATAAATGGGTGGGGGGAACAGCTCAGCAAAACTAGCCAATATATCAGAAAGTCTACAGTCACACAAAGTGTTCCATACCTAAATGTCTCTATCTCTGCAAAGCAATAGAGAAGGGAGGGAGTACTTTTATTTGTATTATTTATGGGCTGAGTTCAATTAATATATTTTCCATAAATCTACCTGATGGTATTTTTTTCAGTCAATTTCTCCTCTTAGTTTCAGTTTCTTCACTTTTAAAATGGTTATAGTAACAGCTGTCACACTCTTATTGCAACCAGATTTTGCAAAAATTAATGAAATGGTTGAAAGGTTCATTGAGCTCCTTAGATAAAAGTATCAGAGAAATACAAGTCATTATTTATACAAAGCCTTTTTCCTTGAATATACAATATGACATAGGAGTCAAGTGAGATGGCTATAAAAATCCATCACTCTGAAAGAATGGAGAGTTGGGGAAAAAAGTATATTAAGAGAGCAGAATAACTTCTGCCACCTTTAAAGTAGAAATAAAGTGGTTTGAAAACAAGGAAACTACTAATGACTGGGGAAAAGGTGTATCAAACATATATACAAATGTACCATCAAGGGCTTTCCATAGTCTTGAGATGACTCAAAATAATTTAGATGCAAAAGAAAGAGTATTAAATCTGGAGTTCAAAGACAACCTTCATTCAGATTTGGACACCTTGAACAAATCACTTAAACTCTCTGGGCCTCAGTTTCCTGGCCTAAAAATTTAGAGGGCTTGATGAATAATTTTAAAAGTTCCTTTGGGCTTAAACTATGCAATGTGAATATCCTGGAAATAAAGTCTTCTGATCAAAATTGGATTTGCTTTTCAATTGAAAGCTAACAAGAAACATTTTTTCATTGTTTTTATTTCACTCCTTATACAGATTGTTACAAAATAAAAACATTTAAATGTTTTAAATTAGTTTCATGTTTTCAGGTGCTAGCATCATGATTTTTAGATTACTTGTCATTTATATAGGACTTTGAATATAAATATAATAAAGTTATAAAATTATACAAAAGGATATCATATGGATCCTTGATGTTCTTTTTAAAGAATTCCTGATATGACCTTTTGTCTTGTTATTTGATTCTTCCTCATTTAATAAAAAAAAAGAAGGAAAGAAAAATATATTAATAAAACTAACATTTTTTCTTTTCTAATTAAAGAAATTTACTATTCTTTCCCTTAATATGATAGACATCACATGCTAAATCATACAAGATAACTGTATAAATGGATCAATGAATGATTGAATGGTTCCATGAATCATACAGATATACACTTATTATAGGCTTTCTATGTTTCAGAAACTGTGAAAAGTACCAGAGATGTAAATGCAAAAAAATTAGGGACGAACATCATATAAAGGTAATTGGTGGTTATGGAGGGGGCATTATGATCAGAGATATCACAGGGTAATAGAGTCATATAGGACTAATATGTTCTTTACAGGAGCATCAGGATAGATTTAGTTGTAGAGCTAGAAGTGAAAAGAGGAAAGAAGATGACACCAAACTACTTGGAAAGAAGCCATGTCTCCTTCTGTATCTTGAGTCTATCATCTGTATTTCAGAAAGTGATTGATATGATTCATCATAGGTTCTCTGGATAAGCAGTTGGTCATTTTTATAATAGTATTTGATTTTTCCCTGTTACGTGTTGATAAAATTTTTAGCATTAATTTTTATAAGATTTTGAGTTCCAAATGTTTTGACCTTCCCTTTTCTGCAAATGATAGGCAGTTTGACATAGATTTTACATTTGATATCATGTTAAAATATCCCCATATTAGTCACAGTTGTGAAAGAAGAAACAGATCAAAGGGAAGAAAAAAATATGAGAAAGAATAAAGTGAAAAAAATCCTTCTATCTACATCCGGAGTCTATCAGTTCTTTATCTAGGTATGGATAACATTTTCCTTCTTTAGTCCTTTATACTTTTCTTGGATCATTGTGTTGCTGAGAAAAACTGAGTCAGTCCTAGTTGATCATCACACAATAACAAAGAAACAACCCAGAACTTCTGAGCATTGATTAAAATAATCCAAAAATTATGTTCAGAAAGAAAAAAAATCAAAGAAAACCAAAATTTATTCTACAAACTCCATAACTCATAGTCATTAAATGTAACAATTTAAATGACAAAACATTTAAGTTAAAAAGAGAAACATGTTCAAATAAATTAAGGTGCTTCAAATAATACAAAATTATTCTGCACTGACCAGAAACAACAGAAATTAAAGTTTAAGATGAGGTACATATAACATTCTACAAATATGAGCCATTTTTCAAATGAAAATAAATAGGTGATCAATAAAACAGAGGTATTTTAAAAATTCTTACCAACAAAAAATCAGATTATTCATTTTGCCTAAATATAAGAAAAGGAAGATTAAATATACTTAACATAAGTGTAAGGCACAAAATAAAACAAGGAAAACAAAACAATACAAAACAAAATATTTCAGGTTACTATAGAAAGAAAAAAGCTAGAGAGTAAAAAAAAAAGACATATGAGATTAAAAACAACAAAGAGAAAATAATGGAGTGGTTATTAAGAGGTTTTTCTTTTTACTTTTTCTTATAGAGTGTGATAAAGATAAAACCACAATGTTAACTAAAGTGATAGTGGAGAAATACTGAAATATAGAACAAACACACACAATGTAAGAGTATATAGATATATGAAAGAAATATATATGTTTGTATATATAATATATGTACAAATATATGTGTTATATATATGCATATATATATATGGTACTAGATTGCAGAATGGGAGAGTGAATATATGGGGAGAACAGAGATAGAAAAGAATATATACTATATCACGTGCAAGTGAATGGCAAAATATGAAAGGAACATAATTCTGTTGTCTCTCAAAAAGAGGGACCATGGGGATTTGTGAGGCAAAGGGAATAATGAAATATGGGAAAGAAACAAAAAAGAAATCTTAATGCAGTTGTTAGAAGAGTTAGGATAAAAATATATTCTCCTGGGGGAAGAGATATTCTCTAAAGTGAAATAGGGATAGTTAAATGAGTATAATCAGTAGGAATTTGGTGTTCAGAAAGACCACAACCTCTGAGAGTTTTGTTCCTTCATTGATAGCCTCTTGCCTAAGGATAAGGGAATTCACAGCCCCTAAAGGAAACCAGTATGAATAAGATTGGGAGTGAAGGGACACATAGGGTAGATTTAATGTAACATAGTAAAGGCATTGATCATAGGGAACAAAGTGGGCAGGAAGTAGAATTGAACTTGAAAATCATAGAAACAGTGACATTTTGACCATGTGGCATTTCTTCTATTTGATATGTCTCCCACAGTATTGTTACTTTTTTAAAAGTGAAGGAAAATAGAAAAGGGGGGATAAAAATTCTACAAAGCATCACTATAACATAGACATTATTTGATAGAAGTAACTAAAAATGTCTGCTTTAGAAGTCTTAATTCCAATGATGTTGAATCACAGCACAAGAGTTAGAATAGATGAAGAAGTATACTATGCTTGATATCATGAAAGCAACATTAACAACTTTCAAACAGTTAGAGCTGGATGCAATAGGAAGGTAAAAGGAGGGGCCCCAGGAATAGGCTTTTAGAGTGGGTTGCTTAGTGGGCCCTCCATATTCATCTGGTAGAAGTCTTCAAGCACTGACTATAAAATCACTTGTTGAGTCCATTAGAGCTTATAGGTTGGACTTAGTGGCTACTAAGGATCCTTCTATTTCTCAGGTATGTATGCATGTCAAGGAATATTAATTCCAACTGATACCTAAAGAAGAACCTCCAAGAGAGAATGAAGCCTGTGACTTCATGAAAATCTGCCTCACTTAAATCCAATTTATTTCTCAGTGAAAAGACTTAATCCATACCATTTTACCATTTTTACCTACCTCAATGTCCTATAGTAACAGGCAAGTGGCAAAGGAACAGGTGCATATGGACTGGGAGCTAGAGTTATAACCCTGCTAACAGACAGACCAGACTGTAGGGTCATCTTTTAACTGGACTGAAGTAGCAATGGAATTCAGGAGCCTTTAGGTATTTGGGTAGTCTTTTTAAGGTCTACAAAGTTTACCACTTGGTTTGAGGAAAAGACTAGAATAGGTACCCTAAAAGTTATCTGCTTAAACAAACTTAAACCTGGCCTGCTTATCACAGCAAGCAGGAATCCTACCCTGTGATTGAAACAGACACACACACACACACACACACACACACACACACACACAGGATGTACTAAAAAAATCTGTTAAGATGTTTCCACTCACCATCAGTACATGGAGGGTGCACACATCTATGGACAGGAAATTCAGTAGACTTGAAAGATGAATATCTGTTGTTGCAAGAGAACTTAGGTATTGCATCCAAATAGCAGCTGTGAGTGGAACAAGACAAGCAAATGAAGGCCAACTTACCGAAGTTGGAATTTAATAGGTTGGTTTTTTTGGAGTGGTAGCAGGGATGTGGAGCTCTGTTAAGTTGGTGTAGGTTTTAGAATAAGAACTAATTTAGTCATCAAGTTACATGCCTTCCAAAAGATGTGAATTACAGGCTACTTGTCAGAAAGCACCAAAGCACCATGCCAGCATCATCAAGGGGTATGTTCCCAAAGAGATGAACCCTGATGAGGTCAAAGAAAAATTTTATAAATACCTAAAGATCTCATCATTAATTTGCTGAAAGAAGACAAGCTTGTAATTCTTGGTGAATTTACACTTGAGTTGGCAGAGACTATCAGATATAGCAGGAAAACCTTGGTGTGAATGGAGGCAGAATTAGCAACAGCAACAGTCATATACTGCTGAAGATTTGTGTTTCTCGTGAACTTCTTATCACCAACAACTGTCTTCCATTTGCCTGAATTCCAAAAACATTGTGGATGCAGCTTCATAGCAAAAAAAGGGGTGAGGGTGCTTATTTAATGTATGTCACTGTAAGAAGAAGAGACAGAATGTGACTTATCCCCTTCAAGCTAAACATTTGCATTCAACAAAAATGTCAGTCCTAAGGCAAGAAGACCACCAGAAAACTTAATGTGAACAGATTAGAATGCTTCCAAAATGTGAACATTTTGTTGTTAATTTGGAGAGAAAACTGAACCAGCACACAGCTGGCAACAGTGGTACATAAAAGGAATTGGCACCTTTCAGAGATTTGGTGTACGGCACCACATTTACTCATCTGGGCAAGAACACTTGCAAGCATCAAGATTGGTTTGACAAAAATGATGGGGAAATTGAGAAACTGCTAAATAGAAAACAAGGACTCCACAGGGTTTATCAGCAGGATAGTCTAGCTATCTCTGAAGAGGCAGACTTTGACTCCATCAGAAGTAAAGTGTATTAACACTTACTAGCCATGTGACCTTGGACAAGTCACTTAACCCCAATTGCCCTACCCTCCTCCCTCCAAAAAAATCCAAGTAAAATATAAGCAAAACTTAGAGAGATTAAAGATTCTTGTCCCAGTAAAAAGGCAGTTCAATTTCAGTTTTACACTGACAGGAATAATCTGAAGAACTTTTATGGTGCCCATTCAATTATAGTTCAGAGACTGATGGTATATCTGAACTATTCACTGCTGAAGGAGGCATATTGATTAATGATAAGTATGTGATCCTGGAGATATGGGCTTAACACTTTGATAGTGTCCCCAAAAGGTGATCATCAGAAAAAAACTGAATCCATTGACCATATACCTCTGGCTGCAGTCTGTTCCTCTGTAGGTGAACTTTCAACTGAAGAAATTTTGAATGCCACTAGACTTTCCTTCTGTGACAAAGTACCTGCTGCTTATTCTAATCTAGATAAGAGTTATAAGTCAATGGGTCCTCTGCTCATACAAAAGCTTAATAAATCTTGTGAGTTATATGGCAAGAGGAAGTGATTCCCCCCACAGTTGAAGGATGTTTCCATTGTTCATCTCTATAAAGGTAAAAAGGAAATAGGTTGTCTTGTGACAATCACAGGGAGGTGTCTCTCTCTTATTCATTGCTGACAATATTCTTGCCATAATCCTCTTTAATAGGATGATCCTTCACCTTGATTATGGTCATGTACCTGAGAGCCTTCAGGCACATGACTTGGCTTCAGAAAGGGTTGAGGAATGGCTAAGAAGGTGTTTGCTCCTGACAACTCCAGGAGAAATTCCAGAACAGAAATCTAGACAAAATATTAATAAATCTGACCACAGTTTTTAATACTATTAATCATGAGGGTTTGTGGAAGATCATCACAAAATATGGATGTCCAAGGAAGTTCATCAATATTGTACATCAATTTCATTATGGTGTGCTTGCACAGATTCTAGCTTATAGATGATGCTCTTACACTTTCCCAGTCACAAACAGAGTAAAACAGGGTTGCGTGCTTATTCTTTCAACATGACATTTTTAGTGATGTTGTCAGACCCATTCAACAAGGGCAGAAATAGTATCAAGGTCAACTACTACACTGATGATAAATTATGTAAATTCTTAAACTTCAAAAGGCTTCAAGCCAAGACTAAAACAGAGGGAGATAGTGTGTGATTTTTTTGATTAAAGATAATGGTACACCCAATGAAGCCTCTGAGGCTGAGGTGCAACTCTACCAATTCTGCTAAATTTGACCTAACATTTAACACTAAGAAAATACATGGCACCAGTGGTTACTATAAAGGTAGAAATTTTGAATACTCTGGGTAAGTTCACTTATGTTGACATATACTTTCCAGGGCTGAACATATAGTGGATGAGGTTGACACACACACTGCCGGAGCTTGCTCTGTCTTTGGGAGACTTCGAAGGAAAGTGTGTGAAGAGAAGTATTGGACTGCCTACAAAATTGAAGGTCTATAGAACAGTTGTATTGACCTCATTGTTATATGCCTGTGAAACTTGGACAGTGTACCAGTACCATGTCAGGAAACTAAATTGTTTGGATTTGAGTTACTTAGGAGGATTGTGAATATCACCTGGCAATTTGCTGAAGTACCAAGCATTCAGTCTCTCTTGATGAGAGCAGAATTCCAATGAAGTGGCCATGTTGTTGAAATGCCAAATGTATGTTTGCCCAAAAAAACCCTATTTTATGGAGAACTCACACAATGCAATATTCACACACATGTCAGAAGAAGTGATACAAGGACATTCTTAATGTCTCTCTGAAGAAATTTGGAATAAATCATGAGACATGGGAGACACTGGCACAGAATTGTCAAAGCATTTGTGCATCAAAGTGGGTGCTGTGCTCTCTGAGCAAAGCAAAATTGTAGTAACTCAAAAGAAACATCAGATTGTGAATTTAAAGACATCTCCACTTCTACTGCTCATCTGGAGCTCTCCTGCCCAACCTGTAGTAGAACCTTTTGAGGCCATATTGGTCTGATCAGTCACAGTTGAATACACCACAACATAGTGATGTCATTTTGGTTTTCTTTTAACATGATGGACAACAACCACTTTTAAAATTCTGTGATATCTCAACTGTTGAAACAAGGAATCACTAGCCTCAGGTAGTAAGTTGTAAATGGGTAAATAGCCCTGCTATTTTCCATCATACAGGTTTTATTGCAGTAAAGGTATTTTGATGGTGGTGTTTAAATTATGAAGTTGCTTGTAAAATAAAGATGATGCAATACATTGAATCAACTCTTGAATGGAGACAAGGAATCACCAAATAATGTACATAACCATTGCGTGAGGAAGATCTGATGGTGATAAATGACAATAAAAGAAATTACTATTTAATTGTTAGTTTCCTCCTTTATTAAGTTCTAAGAATGATTATCTTTGGGTTAGAAAACTTGTGACAAAAATTGATTATGGTTAACTGATTAATATGCACTATAAATTAAGAGATATCAAAAGAACATCTTGTTATTCTTCATAAATTCTAGCTAACTGACCCAAATAAGATGTTTCTGTAGGTACTAGAAATTGTGATTACTGAGACAGTATCAAGAATCTTTGAAAGATCATAGAGAAAGAGAGAGCTACTGTAGGCCAGAGAATGACAAATATATTGATTTTCAAAAAAATATAATTTTAAAAATAAAATATAGTCCAGCAAGCAAGCTTTAATTGATTCATGGTAAAAAATCTAGAATGCATTAAATAAAGGTTTAGTTAATGTGTATTTAGAAAGGGAAAAATTAAAAAGTGATCAAACAAAAAGAGAAATTCATGATACAGAACATTCCAGATTGAATTTTTTCTTTGTTAGCAGAGTTATATTACTGATAGAGCAGAGGTATATGTTGAATAGAGCTTGTAGAAAAAAAGATTGAGAGATGATTATATACATACATACATATATATATATATATATATAGAGAGAGAGAGAGAGAGAGAAAGAGAGAGAGAGAGAGATGATTGATAGAGAGATAGATTGAGAGATAGATAGATAGATAGATAGATAGATAGATAGATATAGATACAATTATGTGGTTTCAGATCTGATTAAACAGGTAAACCCAAAGAAAGATAATTTATTGTTGAATGCCATATTTGAATGGAGTCTTTCTTTTGAATTACTGACAGAGTCAATGTTTGGTTCTGTGTCATATAAAATCCTTATCAATTATTTAGATAAAAGCATAGATAGCATTAATTTATTTTTCATATGAGACAAAGATATGAGGAATAACTATTGCAATGGCACTTGTAGCCAGAATCAGGATTCTGAAAGATCTTGACATAATAGAAAATGGGACTGTAATGGAAATGCAAATTTAAAGATCTTCCCTGCCCGTAGGCCCTTTGATAGACTTAAGAGAATCTAAGAACCTTCCTTGATATGAAAATATACTCTGTCCCCTAATAGGCTGAATGTGGTCACATGGAGCCTGTGGCAGGAGGCTTGGTTTTCACACATGCCTACAACTTGATGCTGTATGATTGGGCAGTGGGTCAAGACTGCTCTTACATTCTCTGACCCAGGAGAAGGCTATATAATCCCTGACGTGAGGATTTGCTTTGGGGCTCACTTTGAGAAGTGTTGTGTGATTTGACTGCTCTGGGCAGCCTTTGAGAGGCCCCCAGCTTTGAAAACCCAGATGTTGATTTTTCCCTCTCTGGTAATTGTGATTTGGTATGGATGTAATGGTTGGACAGTTTGGAAGCCTGTCTGCTTGATCTGTTTCTCTGTCTTGTAACTCCTGTCTGTATACTCTGAAGTTTAGGGTGCTCACGTTTTCCCCTTGGACTAGGTAAATGATATATGTTTGAGTAATTAAAGTAAGCTTGTTAACCCATTTTGAGTTACTTTCCTTTAGAAAAGCAGATCTAAGAACTCGTGTTGGCAGCCACCCTGGGGATACTGTGGTGCTTGCTGCTACAGGGACTCAATTATATAAGATGAAATTTAGTAATAACATATGTCAAGTTTAACAACTAAGCAAAAATAAGTATCAGAGTAAAAGATTTTGCATGCATTGGTCAATAGAAATTCATCTTAAAAAAACAGGAAAATAGGCGCAGAGACAAGATGGAGGAGTAAAAGCAGAAACTTGAGATATCCCTAAAATCCCTCCATATAGCTGTAAAAATGACTCTAAACAAATTCTAAAGCAGAATAACCCACAAAATGACAGAGCAAAACAAATTTCTGGTCCAAAATAACCTGGAACATTGACAAGAAATCTCTGATGCACCACTATGAGAGAGGAGTATAGTCCAATGCAAAACATTCCAACACTGTCTGAATCCCAGTAAACCTGGAACAGACCTCAGGGGACTGATATTTCACATTATCTTCTATTTTTTATTTGGATTTTGTTTTATAATTTCTTGATTTCTCATAGAGTCATTAGCTTCCATTTGCTTCATTCTAATTTTTAAGGAATTATTTTTAAGCTATTATTTCCTTTAATATTTTGGGAGGGGTCTACTTTAGCAAGCTACTGACTCATTTTCATGATCTTCATGCATCACAAATAGCAAAGACAACTTTGATAGTAAGAAACGTCTGTTGGATGTGGATTAGAGAGGAGTGTGTTCTAGTCTCAGGCCTAGAGCAGTGGACAGTGGTATCAGTGCTCTTGGCCCACAATTGGGCATCTGATCAGAGGGAGATTGCAGGGATCTCTTTTCTGGAGCTGAGGCAGGGTTCTCTTGATTTGCCTATGCTTGGATTTGAATCACAGTCCTGGGTGGTGGTCCTGGGGTGAGAAGAAGCACTAGTGTCACAGAACTTATGGAAGCCACAGAGAGGGAATCTTTCTCACCATTTCAAAGCAGAAAAAAATGAGTGCTTGTGGTCACTCACAGACCAGAACACAAGACAGGAAGGGAGAAAACACCTGTTCCTTCATCATACTACTTTGGAGGTACTGAGAATTTATAGGTCCCTAGAAGTATCTCTGAAAGCAGCTGAATAAAACTCCTGAAGCTTTCCAAACTGGAAGCAGAGTCCTACCTTAATAAAGAGTTAAAAAATCAAATAATTCACTGGGAAAATAAACAAAAAGAGGGGAAACACTTCAGAGAATAGAATCTTACTTTAGTGATGAGGAAGATCAATCCAAACAATCAGAAGAAGACAACAAAGATAAAGTTCCTACATCCAAAGCCTCCAAGAAAAATAATATGAATTGGTCACAGGGCATGGAAGAGCTCAAAAAGGATTTTGCAAATCAGATAGAGAAGTAGAAGAAAAATTGGGAAGAGAAATGAGAGTGACTAAAGAAGTTCATGAAAAGAAGTCGATGGCTTGCTAAATAGACCCTCCAAAATAATAAAGAAAAGAACACCTTAAAAATAAACACAAATTGGCAAAAAGAGGTATAAAAAATGTTGAGGAAAAGAATGCCTTTAGAAGCAGAATTGGCCAAATGGAAAAGGAGGTTTGTAATGGTTATAGGATTTGAAGGTCTTCCATGCCCCTTGAACTTACTGTAATAGCAGGAAGGGGTGGGGCAAGAGGAAATGGGAGACAAGCCAGAGTGTCTACAGTGACTGGAAGCATGGCAGCAGTAGCAGCAGTGGCAGCAGTGGTGGCAAACTCCTTCTATTTTTGAGCCAGCAAGAATTTCTGCTAAGAACTCCTACTGATGACTTCCAGGGATGGGAACTAGGAGGGGCCAGAGCTGCCTGAGCAGTTGCCTTGAGTGAGTAGAGGAGGATCTTTGCCCGAGGTAGCTTGTTCTGTTTCAAAGGCTTGAGAATGTGGGTGTTTACTATATTAACTACGTGTGCCAACTTCATAACTACCATGATGGTTGTGACTTTCTGATTTTGTGACTCAGTTTTCTGGTATTCAAATAAATGTTCTAGCTTTATCCCCCATATAGAGACCCTGGTATATTTTGTGATTAATAGCCATATCAGCATATTTATAGGTACCGTAGGCATTGTGAATATTACATTGTTGATACAAGGTCCAAAAGCTTATTGAAGAAAATAGTTCTTTTAAAATGAGAATGAAGCACATGGAAGCTGATGACTCTATGAGAAATCAAAAAATCATAAGACAAAACCAAAACAATGGACATAGCTGAAGACACTGTGAAATATCTCAATGGTAAAACAACTGACAGAGAAAATGGAAAACAAATCCAGGAGGAATAATTTGAAAATTATTATTATTATTATTATTATTTTGCTTTTTGGAGGGCAATTGGGGTTAAGTAACTTGCCCAAGGTCACACAGCTAGGTTTTTTTTGTTTGTGTGTGCATTAAGTGTCTGAGGCTGGATCCGAACTCAGGTCTTTCTGACTCCAGGGCCGGCATTCTATTCACTGTGCCACCTAGCCACCCCTAATTTGAAAATTATTACACTGCTTGAAAGTCATTATATATATAAAGCCTAGATATCATCTTTCAAGAAATTATCAAGGAAAACTTCCCTGATATTTTAGAACCAGAAGCTAAGACAGCAATTGAAAGAATCCACCAATCATTTCTTGAAAGAGATCCCAAAAGGCAAACTCCTAGGAATATTGTAGGCAAATTTCAGTATTACCACGTCAAAGAGAAAATATTGTAAGCAGCCAGAAAGAAACAATCCAAGAGTTATGGAAACACAATCAGGATAACACAAGATTTAGCAACTTCTCCATTAAGGGATTGGATGCCTTGGAATATGATATTCCAGTGGTCAAAGGAGCTAAGATTAAAACCAAGAATCACCTACCCAGAAAAAACTTAGTAAAATCCTTCGGGGGAAAGGACATAAAATGAAACAGGGGACTTCCAAGCATTCTTGATAAAAAAAAAGATAAGAGCTGAATAAAAATTTGATTTTGAAATACAAAAATTAAAAGAAGCATGAAAAGGAAAACAAGAAAGAGAAATCATAAGTTACTTGTTAAAATTGAACTGTTTGCATCTCTATGTGGTAAGATGATATTTGTTCAGTATTAGGGTACTCTTAGGGAATTAATATGAATATCTGTATCTGTATCTCTGTCTCCATCTCTATCTCTATCTCTGTCTCTGTCTCTATCTCTGTCTGTCTCTGTCTCTGCCTGTCTCTATCTGTATGTATACGTATTTCTATCTATAGACATGCACATATGAATGTGGGAGAGCACAGAATGAGTTGAATATAAGCAGTTGGTATCTAAACAATAAAATTAAAGGGTTAGAAAGTAATGTACTGGGGGGGCGGAGCCAAGATGGCAGAGTAGAAAAAGCTCATCCAAGCCACTCTGCCCCCACATTCCCCCCAAACGATGTAAAAGGGGACTCTGAAAAACTTCTGGAGCCCCAGCACCCACAGAACGACACAGAGAAGCTAAACTCCCGCTGAGGACAGCCCAGCAGCCCTGCAGGAAGGACCAGCGCAGTGGTCTGGGACCTGGCAGCATGCAGCGCGCAGAGCGCAGGAGCCGAGCCGAGCCGAGCCCAGGTCTGCATGAGCCGAGGTTTTAGCCCCAGGGCAGCAGGGCCAGCAGCCAGCTGGAGGAACCCCAGAACACCAGGAGCTGTGGCGACTCCAGAATTATCAACATAGACTTGCCTGGGACAAAGTAAGAGGTTAGTGTCCTATGGACTTTGGGACTGGTATTAGGGAATGAGTCGGCTCCCTCCCCTGGGGGCTAGAAGCCTCTGAAGACAAACGCCATTTTGTAGTTTTCAGAGGCAGCTCCCGCTCCCAGCCTACAAATTTGTAGGGAGATCCAGCGATCAGTCTTGGGGGGTAATCACTCTTGCTTTAACCTCCCTGGATCTGGATTGCGATCTAGGGTGGAAGTGGTGGGTGGGTTTACAGCTTGCCAGAAATGGAAGTTGCCCCCCACACGTTCGGGATGAAAATTCCTCTAGCTGGCCTTAAAGCCATAGTGTGGCAAAAAGCCCAAAAGTCAAGTAATTAAGTGGCAACATGCCAAGGCAAAGGAAACAGAAAAATGCAACCCTAGACTTCTATTTTGGGGGCATAGAGCAGGAAAAGGACTGTGAGGTCAGAAGTCCTGCTCCAAAAGCCCCAGGGGAAAACATGAGTGGGTTGCAGGCCATAGAGGACCTTAAGAAGGACTTTAAAAATCAAATAAGAGAAGTGGAGGAAAAATTGGAAAGAGAAATGAGAAGGATGCAGGAAAAGTATGAAATGAGGGTCAATAGCCTGACTGAGGAAAACAACACCTTAAAAAATAGACTAACTCAAATGGCAAAGGAGGCCCAAAAGGGCAATGAGGAGAAGAATGCCTTAAAAAGTCGAATTTGCCAGATGGAAAAAGAATCTCAAAAGTTCACTGAGGAGATTCATTCCTTCAGAGTTAGACTGGAGCAAATGGAAGCTAATGACTTTATGAGAAATCAAGATGCTGTTAAGCAGATCCAAACAAATGAAAGATTAGAAGGCAATGTGAAATATCTCATGGGAAAAACCACTGACCTGGAAAATAGATCCAGGAGAGACAATTTAAAAATTATTGGACTACCTGAAAGCCATGATCAAAGAAAGAACCTAGAAATCACCCTTCAAGAAATTCTCAAGGAAAATGCCCTGATGTTTTAGATCCAGAGGGCAAAATAGAGGTTGAAAGAATCCACCGATCACCTCCTGAAAAAGACCCCAAAAAGAAAACTCCCAGGAATATTATAGCCAGGTTCCAGAATCCCCATATCAAGGAGAAAATACTACAAGCAGCCAGGAAGAAACAATTTCAATATTGTGGAAACACAATCAGAATAGCCCAGGACCTGGCAGCTTCTACACTGAGGGATCGAAGGGCATGGAATATGATATTCCAAAGGGCAAAAGAACTGGGAATGAACCCACGGGTCACCTACCCAGCAAAACTGAGTATTTTGTTTCAGGGAAAATACGGTCATTCAGTGGAATAGAGGACTTTCAAGCATTCTTGAGGAAAAAACCAGAATTGAATAGAAAATTTGACATCCAGACACAAGAAGGAAGAGATGCCTGAGAAGGTAATCAAGGAAAAGAAATCAAAAGGAACTTATCAAAGTTGAACTATTGTAGCAGCAAGCACCCCAATATCCCCAGGGTGACTGCCAATATAGGTTCTTAGATCTGCTTTTCAAAAGGAAAGCAACTCAAAATCAGTTAACAAGCTTAATTTAATCAAACAAACACACATTACCTAGTTCAGGGGAAAAAGGTGAGCACCCCAAACTTAAGAGTTACAGAACTTACAGATCAAACAGACAGGCTTCCAAACTGTCCTACCATTACATCAATACCAAATCACAGTTACCAGAGAGGGAAGCATCAACATCTGGGTTTTCAAAGCCGGGGGGCTCTCAACAACGGCTTCCCAGAGTCTCATCTGGTCAAATCACACAACATTTCTCAAAGTGAGCCCCAAAGCAAAGCCTCTCATCAGGGTTTATATAGTCTTCTCCTAGCTCAGAGATTGTAACAACCTCCTTGACCCACTGCCCAATCACAAAGTATCAAGGTGTGGGCTTCCCTGAAAAACAAGCCTCCCACCACAGGCTCCAGGTGCACTTAAGCTAGGGGCAGGGAAGATCTTTAAATCTGCATTTCCATTACAACTATTTACATTCCTATATGGAAAAGCAATAACTGTGACTGATGATATCTTTCTCACTATAAAAATAATGGAAGAAGGGGGTGTGGTCATATGAATACATATGTGAATGTGTGTGTATATGGTTACAGTTATATATGGATAGAGGGCATAGGTTGAATTTTTTGGGAAGGGAGAATACTCAAGGGATGAAATTATGAGGTGAGAGGAAAGTGGCAAGAGGAGATGGGGAGAGACAGGGTAGTGTAAACTATCCCATGCAGAAGAAGCAAGGGGAAGTGGTTGCAAAAGAGGGGGAGAATAAGGAAGGCTAAAAAGGCAAAACCACATTCAAACTGAATTTGGTTCAGGGAGAAAATGACATACATAGTAAATGGGATATCTCAACCTGCAGCAGGATAGGGGGAAGGGGGATGGGAGGAGGGATGATGGATGGGAGGGCATCCTTGGGGTGAGGGGAGGTTGGAAGTACCCACTATAAAAGAGGGACAGGATCATGTAGGGAATGGACCAGGTGGGGGGTGGGATGAGTGGGATGGAATTATAAGCAGCCTTGTACAATATATCTACTATGATAATGTTTTGCATAGCTAGACATGTACAACATATACTGAATTACTTATCTCCCCAGAGGGAATGAGTGACAAGGGAGGAATGAAATGGATCTGAAATTTGAGGTCGTAACATTAAATGTTTCAAATATATATAAATACTATTATTAATACTCTTTTGCTTGTAATAGGGAGATAAGATGTGCAGGCATTGGGATACAAAGACTCACCTTCCTCTAATGGAAAAGTCGATGGGGGTATGGGAGAAGGTATGGGAGAGAGAAGATTGGAGGAAGTGATATCTTGTGGGATTACTGTTCTGGGAGGTTGGGTAGGGGAATAATGGGGGGGAAATGATTTTAACTCAAAATCTGGCGGAAATGAATGATGTAAAACAGAAGTTAATAAAGCATTTGTTTAAAAAAAAAAGAAAGTAATGTACTGGGACAAGGAGAAAGGGAGAGGCAGAATGGGGTAAATTGTCTCTCATAAAAGTCAAGAAAAAGCTTCTTATTCTCTTTGGATTTGACTTAAAGAGGGAATAACATATACACTCAATTTGGTATGAAAATCTATCTTCCCCTACATGAAAAAAAGGAGGAAGGAAATAAGGGAAAGGGAGTGACATAAGAGAGGGCATATGGGAGCAGGGGGTAATTAGAAGCAAACACTGTTGAGGAGGGACAGGGTCAAAGTAGAAATTAGAATAATTTGGGGTTAGGATAGGATGTAGGGAAACAGTCTTTCACAATGTGACTTATGAAGTGTTTTGCATAACTATATATGTATAACCTATATCAAATTGCCTTCTCAATGAGGGTTACAGGGGGGGAATTTGACACTCAAAATTTTAAAAATGAATATTAAAAATTCTTTTTACATCAACTAGGAAATAAGATATACAGAGAATGGGGTATAGACATCTATCTGGTCCTACCAGAAAATAGGAGGGAAAAGGATAAAAGAAGGGATGGGGGAAGTGATAAAAGGGAGGTCAGATTGGAGGAAGGGGTAATTAGAATGCTTGCAATCTTGGGGTGGGGGAGAAGAGAAATGGGGAGAAAATTTGGAACTCAATCTTGTAGAAATTAATGTTGAAAATTAAAAATTAATTAATCAATAAGAAGTTTTGGTTTGTTTTGTTTTTAAACAGGAAAATATTTGAGGGGTTTATTTAATTGCAATGTGAACATATATAAACAGTTTGATATGGCTTCCAAACAAAGAAATTATGATTTTAGGTCATTTCAAAAGAGGTGTAGAACCCAAGATCAAATGAAAGATAGTCATGATATAGGTCATGCTGGTAACACTATATTAGAAGTATTGTGTCCTGTGTTTTAGGAAGATTACCAGAACTCTCTGGTTCTAGTTGTAAGAATAATAATATCCAAAAGACATCCTCCTCACAGTTTTGCCTTAATCTTTTTTGTTTATTTATTTATTTTTTTACTAAGCAAAGTTTATTATGCATATAAAAGCCCTGTACCTTCTAAGGGGATAATATAATGCTATAAAGTTTTACATTATTAAGTTAAAATGTCCCATTAGATTTTAGAACTAATGATTACAGAGCCATTAAATGGCCATTCAACTACTGTTTGCTCTATAAATTTCCTTAGGTCCCTTGCTTTTAAATAGAACTTCTCTCTCAAGTTGAATTGTGATCCTATTGGTATATGCCCAATTCAATGGATTTCTAAGTATTTTGTAATATCTCTAACAAAACTTAATATTTTAAAAATGCATCCAAGTTTTCCCTTGTCAATAAGAAGTAAATAAAAATTTCAGAAATACTGTTCTAAGAAGGTTTTTTTCAGTCAATAACCCTGGCACTGACAGTTCACAAATTGCAATAAAAAAAGCAGCACAATTCTGTACCTTGCAGCTCCCCACTAGATATCATTCAGTGAAATTCAGCTACAGAAAAAAAATACAATTTTTCAAAATGATCTATTGAAAGGTTGCGGCATTCCACAAAAATACGCTAAAGTGACTGGAACCTGCAAATTGATTTTCTGAGCTCTAGTCACATATGTGAAAAGCCCCCTTTATCAGTTACCCTGCTGCTTGTTTGACCAGAAAATCATCTGTTAGGATTGCTTTACATTGAGTAGCTTAGACACATCTTTGAATCCTTGAAGCTAGCATTTACGATAAACTGTTTTTATTCCAGAACGTCACACTTTGCAGATTCCTACGGTGTTTACGATTAAGGCATAGGAGCCCAGGCAAGAGAAGCTTGTGATAAATGTCATTACTGTACCTGATAGACCTTGAAGAGCTCCACGACATCAGTATATTGTAACCATGGGTTGTAATTCTGACATCACAAATGCTCCCTCCAGAAACAGGAAACAGCAATAGTTCCTGTACAGAAATTATAGGAAGAAACTGAAAACTATGTTGAACCACAAGTTATCTTCCACTTCACTGAAGTGATAAAAAGCCTTTACTGGTGATTTTCCTCATGCTTCAATTATGTACATTTCAATTACATTCCACCCTAAATGCCCCCCACCCCCCCACCCCCACCCCAGCCATCCCTTCTCCAATTCATTCTTTTGAACACATATTCAAGAGGGTTTTTGTTCTTGTTGTTGTTGTTGTTAACTATGTAATGGAAAAGCAAAATGTTTTCTCAGATGCCTATAAAACTCAAAGAATTTATAGGAGATCCAAAGTGCTCCTTAAATCTAGGTCAGGAGTTCAAATCTGGCTCAGCATAATAAAGACAGTGAGTAGCAACCAATACATTTCTAAAGGCTATTTTGAACCACCTGCAAAATAAAATAGCTGCATCTGTTTGGAATAATTGGTCATTTGTCTGAAGCTTATTGGTCTGTAAGGCAAATTAAAATAAATGAACATAGAGATTGCTGTGGTCTAGTAAACATTAAGAAGCCAAGCACATAAGTATTATGACCTTTTATCATGAACTCAGTAACAGTGAGCCTGCATTATTTTTTTAATTGGGAAGGTGAAGACAATAGCTAATTTACATGAATCCAGAATTCCATTGCTCTTGTCATGCTATTAGAAAAGCATCTTTGATCTAGGCATAAATTTTTTTGTAGTACAACTTGCAAAACTGAATTTCAGTGGTTGGGTAAATGTTGCATCAATTGGCATTTCATTTTAATGTTGCTAAATGTAATTACCTTTTAATTTGAGCAGCCCAAATTTCCAAATGGTGTAGAAATAAAATGGTTAGTCATTTCACTTAACGTTCCAATCGGATAATCTCAAAATTTGACCAGTTTCAAACTGTGTAAAGTATGCCTCCATTTTTTGTCTAGATTGCTTAAATATCAACAACAACAACAACACACACACACACACACACACACACACACACACACTTTTTTGAATGTGTCCTCTAAAATAAACCGAAGGAAAACATGTTGATATTTCTTCAATATATTAATGCTTTAAGTATTTCTGATTATGTTCTTAACACTCTATCAATCCCTGGTGAAACCATTTTTTTTGCTTAGCACATGGTGTTTGAGATTTGCTATCCCTGAAGAAAGAAATATCTTGGAGTTAAGCTGGCAATGACACCCCATAAACACAATAAGACTGTTCCTCAGACCTCAGACATACTATTCAACCATTACTATGTGAGAAGCCTTACATGACAGAATTTATCTTTTAGCATGGCATTCGGGAACTCAAATTCAATAATCCTCACACCACCATGAGGAAAAGTTCTTAGGAATAAGGAGGACATATTCTAACTGTGTTTTGTCCTGAACAGGACACAGTGGAACCTTTGTATGTGGTTCTGGGAACCTCATAGAATAGAATAGGAATAGAATAGAAAGGACAACTGTTAAGCTGGAGAGCATCCAAGAAAAAAAAAGATGAACCTGATGGATAAGAGCCTCAACTTCACACTATATGTGATTGATTCATCCCTAGTTATTCTGTATTGTACTTCATTTCACTCTTTTCCTATGTAGTTATATATGTATATCATTCTCCCTGATAAAATA
Source organism: Gymnobelideus leadbeateri (assembly GCA_011680675.1). Lineage (NCBI taxonomy): Eukaryota > Metazoa > Chordata > Mammalia > Diprotodontia > Petauridae > Gymnobelideus > Gymnobelideus leadbeateri. The sequence goes on from WOXC01010154.1 coordinate 482,827, forward strand.
TAACCTCCTTGAGAATAAGAATGAGTTCCTTTAAAAAAATATATTCCCAGTATCTCTCACAACACATAACACAAAAATAAGTGCTTAATAACTTCTTATCAATTGAATGACTAATTGTCAGATATGGGGATGTTTAACCTGGAGGTAAAAAAGGATTATGGGGAAGATGATCATTGTCTTCAAATCTTTAAAAAGCTTCTACCTTGGCCTATAGCTATACCAGATTTCAATCTGTATTATAAAGCAGCAGTCATCAAAACTACTTGTTACTGCCTGAGGAATAGATTGGGTACACAAGACTCAGCAGTCAATGACTATAATAATCTACTCTTTGATAAATCCAAAGACCCCAGTTTTCGGGATAAGAACACACTATTTGACAAAAACTGCTGGGAAAACTGGAATATAGTATGGTAGAAACTGAGCACAGACCAATATCTAACACTGTATGACAAAATCAAGTCTAAATGGGTGCATGATCTACGTATAAAGGATGATACTGTAAGCAATCTGGGGAAGCAAGGAATAGTTTACCTGTCAGATTTATGGAAAGGAGAAGATTTCATGACCAAACAAGAATTAGAGAGAATTGTAAAATGCAAAATGAATAACACTGATTACATGAAATTCAAAAGCTTCCATACAAACAAAGCCAATGTGACCAAGATTAAGAGGGAAGTGGGAAATTGGGGAAGAATTTTTACAACCAGTGTCTCTGATAAAGGCCTCATTTCTAAAACATACAGAGAACTGAGTCAAATCTATAAGAATACAAGTCATTCCCCAACTGATAAATGGTCAAAGGATATGAACAGAGTTCTCAGAGGAAGAAATTAAAGATATCTATAAGCATATGAAAAAATGCTCTGAATTACTATTGATTAGAGAAATGCAAATCAAAAGGACTCTGAAATACCACATCTCACCAGTCAGATTGGCTAAGATGACAAAACAGGAAAATGATAAATGCTAGAGAGGATGTGGAAAAATTAAAATACTGATACATTGCTGGTGGAGTTGTGAACTGATCCAACCATTCTGGAGAGCAATCTGGAACTATGCCCAAAGGGCTCTAAGTAATTTCATATCCTTTGACCCAGCAATGCCACTTCTAGTGTTGTATACTAAAGAGATCATAGAAATGGGAGGAAGACCCATATGTACAAAAATATTTATTGTAGCTCTTTTTGTGGAGGCAAAGAACTGGAAATTAAGGGGATGCCCATCAATTGGGGAATGGCTAAAGATGTTATGGTATATGCATGTAATGGAATACTATTGTGCCATAAGAAATGAACATCCAATGGACTTCATATCTACCTGGAGAGGGTTATCAAAACTGATGCTGAGTGTGAAGAGAAGAACCAGGAAAAATCTGTACACAATTACAGATTCAACATATGTGTGACGACCAATTTTGATAGACCAGACTCTTCTCAGAAATGCATTGCAATAAGTAAACTCCAAAAGACTCATTCTGGAGAGAGATATCTACATTCAGAGAAAGAACCAGAAAGAACAGAGTTTGAATGCAGATTGAAGCAAATTACTTGCTCTTTTTCTTTTTCTTGTTTGGTTTGGTTTTCTCTTTCCCATTGTTCATTCCAACTGATACTAACCTTCTTTATAACCTGACCAATGTCTAACGTGAAAGTATCTGCAGATCCTATACCTGACTGTATGCCACCATGGGTGGGGGGGAAGAGGTGGGAGGAAGAAAAATTTGAAACTCAAAGAATTGGGGAACTGAATTTTGTGAACTCAGAGTAAATGAATAAATTAATAAAGACCAAAAAAAGAAAGGCTTCCACCTTGAAAACTAATGATATTTTCTCTACTCTGTCTAATGATGGTGGAGATACTTCCAAGAAACAAGTTCAGATCTCATTTCAGGAAAAAAAAATGTCCTAATAGTCAAAAAATACAAAGGGTTGCTTTGAGAAATAATGGATTCCCACTAGTAGTTGGATGGCTTGCTGTTCTGAATGAAGTCATATGTATTTTTTTTCTAGGTATGATTTGAATAAGTAGGCCTGAGGTATTGGTGTAGATTATTGTGAACAAAGAAAATGATTATTACCTTAAAATATATCTATATTTTGTTGATTATTTTTTCAAAAGAATAAAAAGTCAGTTTTGAAATAATTAGCATACTGATTTATACCAGGTTACCCTAAGAAGTTATCATAAATTAATTTTGTTTATGTCATTTGCATTCCCTCTCATTTTTTTTTACTGTCTCACAGGCAAATGTCTGTATACAAAAATTTCAAATCTGAAAGCCAACCATCTTACTCTTCATTTGCATGCTTACTAGTGAATTGGACTCACCTAGATATGTATGCTGGAATTATGTGAAAGATATTTGCAAAAATATATAAAAATACGATTTCAATATTTGTGGAAAATATATTGTTTTAATAGAAATTAGAGTTATACTAACATGCAATAAGTTTATTATTTCATATTAATAAATATTTTACATATCAGTTTTAATTCCTAATACAGTAAATCTCATCAGATATAACTCCTATAAACAAAAACTCTTTGAAGTCCTCAGTAAATTTTGAGTTTAAAAGCTAATGATAAAAAAAGTTTGATAACTCCTTCTAGTAGACAGAATACAGGATGGTCTAGGCTCATATTCTGTCTTTGACATGAGCTATGTATCTCTGAGCAAAACTCAACACCTGGGTGTCTTGTGCAAATCTCTTGGGCTTACTAAATCAAAGACAAGTTTAGCTAAATTGGCGGAGTTTTCACATCAAGAAAAGCTCAAAATAAGAAATCAAAGATTTTTTTTCTACAAATCAAATGTTTAAAATGATGTGGCTGAATTAGAGGCAACATAACATTATCGAACCAGCACAACACAATATTTTACAACCACACATGGCTTAATCTCTTGCATTAGTTTAGCTTTAATCCTATTCAATTGTTTTTTTAAACTTTTTGCTTTCCTTTTTTTCATTTTTTTTCTTTCTTATTTTGTATTTAAGTTCCAATAATACTTTTCAATTCTTAAAAGGATTAAATAACTTGATCACTTGATATGTTTTGGCCCGTGCTTTAAGAAGAATTTGACAGCTAAGTGGAGAATGGATTCAAATAGGGTGAGAGTTGTGTCAGGGAGATCAAGGACACATGAAATGATTAGGGCTTGCATAAGGATCAGTGTACAGTAGGAAACGGGGCATTTACAAAATATTTTATGAGAGTAGAAAAGACAGCATTTAACAATTGATTGATATTGTGTGGTGACAGAGTGAGGAGGGTGATACTGAAGTTGAGAGCCCAAGTGACAGAGAATAGCTTATTTCAGAGTACTGTTATGAGGATCAAATGAGATAACAATTGTAAAGTGCTTTTCAAACCTTACAACACTATGTAATATGTAATTCTCTCTGTGTGTGTATACAAAGACATATTACACACACACACACACACACACACACACACATATACATTCACACACATCTCGATATTTATATATACACACAGATATAGATAGATATACACACATATATTTATATACACATATATATGCACACACATATACATATACTTATATAATGGTTATTTTGAATGTTTCTCTACCTCATATTTTCCATATTTCACTACTCATTATTTGGCTTAAAAGATTAATTATCACATAGCTTAAAAAGAGAATTACATTGGGGCAGCTAGGTGGTGCAGTGAATAGAGCATTGGCCCTGGAGTCAGGAGGACCTGAGTTGAAATCTGGATTCAGACACTTAACACAAAATCTAGCCATGTGACCTTGGGCAAGTCATTTAACTCCAATTGCCTTCAAAAAAAAGAAAGAAAAAGAGAATTACAGAGGATAATTATGGCATTTTATGACTGGAAGAAACCTTAATGTTTGGAAGGATAACTTGGCCTACCTTTGAAGTCTTATTAGCATTCCCATAAGAATATTCATTGTTGCCTCTTTTTGATAAATTCCTGAGTTGTGAATTTACTATTTCAATTGTTGGGCACATCTAGTGGTCAGAAAAAAAGAATAATTTGAAGCTTAATGTATGTCTTTTTATCTGAAATTATCTGGTTCTGTTTTTTCAAACAAAAATGTAGTCTGATCCATTGCCCACTTCACACATGTGAAGACACACCTAGTGTAACTCTTCTTCTTAATCTTTTCTTCTCTGTAATAAATATTATCATTTCATTTAATTTTCATACTATATGAAAATCTTCCAATACTTCTCACTATTCAGCAGATATTCCCTTAGACATAAAGCAATATGTCAATTCCATTCTTAGAAATAGAGTGTCCGAAATTGAATATTAGGTGCTTGGTGTGTTTTGTGAAACCCAGCAGATCCATCTTCTGGATGCAATCCTTGTCTGAACTAATCTATAGTTTGTTTTAGCTTTTCTACCATAGACTATCTTAGAGGTTGGAAATGGGATTGATTTAAATGGAGTTGCTCGAAGCCACTCTGCTCTATGGCAGCTAGGTGGTGCAATGGATAGAGTGCTACATCTCGAGTTAGAAAGACATGCATTCAAATTCAGCCTCAGGTACTTACTATGTATCACACTGATCATTTCACTTAATCTTATTGGCCTCAGTTTCTTCTTTTGTAAAATGACCTGAAGAAAGAAATGGCAAACCACTCTTGGCCAAGAAAACCCCAAATAGGTCACAGAGTTGGAAACAACTGAAAATTGACTAGACAACATTTCTATATATGAATCAATGCTGAGGTAATTTGAAGTATACAACACACTGAAAATGAATCAAACATCTAGTCATACATTTTTCAATAATGTTATTTTATTTACAGAGGAAATGTTAATGTTTCAGGCACATTATACCAAAATAGTTTTGTAGTGGGGGTAGAGCCAAGATGGCAGAAAGGGAGCAGTAACTTCTCTAAGCTCCTTCATGAATACTGTCACTAAACCTTAAAAAGTGAATGTGAATGGATTCTGGAGTGACAGAATCCACTGGGAGATAGTGTGGCAGAATCCAGCCCAGGAAAGTGCCCAGTGTGTCCAGACAGAGGCAGCATGGAGCATGTGGGGGTCTGTTCAGCTCAGACTTGAGAGCAGAGAAGCAGACTACACCAGAGAAAGAATGAGCCCCAGCCAGCCAACTCATCCATCCCAAGATGAATCACAGCCATCTCACCACCATCTCACCAAGGAACAGGAGGAATCATTGGAGCCAGGTAAGAGAGAGCTCAAGGCTACCAGCAGAGATAGCTGCTTCTCCTGGAGATATCAGACCGTAGCCTGGAAGTTTAGAAATCACCTGCCTGTTTTGCCACAATGAAAAAGTAAACTCTGGCAGCTCCAATTCCTCCATATTGAGTAGAAAACCCAAAAATATGTTCCTACCCAAAGTGAAATCCTAAGATGGTGGAAGTAGCCTCCAGCTTGGGATTCATTGAGAAGGGTTGTAACTGAGGCAGCAAGGAGTCCAAAGAGAAGGAAGAAAGGGTCCCAACAAACCCCACCTCACCTGACCAGCAAAAGCCTGCCTGAGCTGTAGCCCAGGGGTATAGAGGCAGAAATCTGAACTGGCCATTCTAGCCCTCCTCCACAGATCACTCTGTGCACATCAGCATACCTCACTGAGAGTCCTGCCTTAGCCTAAAGCTAGAAACCCAGAGGCTAGAGCATTCAAAGTCAATGACCAGGCCCTTAGCTCACAGCCTGAGGAATTAGGAAGTAGGAAATTACAATGGGAAGGAAGGGAGCTGAGAAGGAGAAGGGGAAGGCAAGAAAATCAATCAGAGCTTATTATATAGGTCAAGGACAACCAAATAGAAAGGACAATTTGGACTCTTTACTCACACCTGAGACCACAGAAGGAAATATGAACTCGTCTCGAGCCTAAATAACATTCTTGGAGGAGCTTAAGAAAGATTTTAAACACCAAATCAGGGAGGCAGTGACCAAATTGGAAAAAAGTTTGACTGAAGAAAACAAATCCTTAAAAAGTAAAATTAGTGAAGTAATTGGAGAAAATACCTCCCTAAAAAAGGACCTTCAAAAACTAACCGAAGACTATACTTTGCTAAAAATTAGAATAAGTCAAATTGAAATGCAGAAATCTATGACACACCAAGAGTCAATCAAACAAAACGTGAAGACTGAAAAATAGTAAGAACATGTAAAATATCTCACTGGAAAAACCACTGACCTAGAGAACAGATGCAGGAGAGATAACTTAAGAATTATTGGTCTACCAGAAAGCCATGATGAAAAAAGCAGCCTGGACAACATCCTCAAAGAGATTGTCAAAGAAAACTGTCCTGAAGTACTGGAATCAGAAGATAAAATAGTTATTGAATGAATTCACCAGATTCCTCTTGAAAGAGATCCCAAAGTGAAAACTCCAAGAAATATAGCAGCCAAATTCCAGAATTACAAGATTAAGGAAAAAATACTGGAAGCAGCCAAAAAGAAACAATTAAAATATCTTGGAACTACAGTCAGTATCACACAGGACCTAGAAGCTTCTACATTAAAAGACTGGAGGGACTGGAATCTAATATTTCATAGGGCAAGAGAGCTAGGACTACAACCAAGGATTAACTACCTAGCAAAACTGAGCATAATCTTTCAGGCAAGGAGATGGTCATTTAATGAAATAAGGGACTTCCAGACTTTCCTGATGAAAAAGCCAGAGCTCAATGGAAAATTTGATCTCCAATTAAAAGACTCAAGAAAGACATAAAAAGATAAACAAGGAAAACACAGTGTCACAAATACATGTACACATGCACACTCATGCACACATGCACAAAACTTGGTATGCAACAAGAGCAAAATGTTCACATCCATATATGAGGAGCTCATAACTATCAATATTAAAATTTATATGATTATCATGACCTTTAAAAGGGTTATAAACGGGTGTGGGTATGAATGAACTAACCTGAAGATAAAAACAAAACAAAAACCTTATTAAGGAGATCAAAGGGACTGTTATGGGATAAAAGGAAAGGATGAGATAGAAAAAGGTAAAGTATGCCATTCAAAGAGGGGTAAAACACACTATAGTGGAGGGGAAAGAAAGAGGGAGAAGAACATCATTTACATGCTATTCACACTGTTTCTGGTTCAAAGAGGGATCAACATAATCAGTTAAGTTTAAGATCCTAACTTAAATAGACACATACATTCATAAAACAGTAGAAAAGTAGTGAGGGAGAGGAGCATTGTTTGAAATTTACTCTCATTGGTTTGGTGTCAAACAGGGAGTAAAATATTCTGATAAGTATAAAAATTTATTGTGTCCTATAGGTAGCAGGAGGGTAAGGGGGCGGGGACAAAAAGGAGGAGAGTAAAGGGGGGAATTAAAGAGGAAGGGAACAGTAGTAAGGGGAGAGTGGTGGGAACACTGAGGGATGGGGTGGTCAAAGGGGAAATTTTCTTTTTCTTTTTTTTTTTTTTTTTTTTTTACAAATACTTTATTAACTTCTGTTTTACATCATTCATTTCCGCCAGATTTTGAGTTACAATCATTTTCCCCCCATTATTCCCCTACCCAACCTCCCAGAATAGCAGTCCCACAAGATATCGCTTCCTCCAATCTGCTCTCTCCCATACCTTCTCCCATACCCCCATCGACTTTTCCATTAGAGGAAGATGAATCTTGTGTCCCAATGCCTGCACATCTTATCTCCCAATTATAGGCAAAAGAGTATTAATAATAGTATTTATATATATATTTGAAACATTTAATGTTACGATCTTGAATTTCAGATCCATTTCCTTCCTCCCTTGTCACCCATTCCTTCTTGGTATATAAGTAATTCAGTATATGTTGTACATGTCTAGCTATGCAAAACATTATCATAGTAGATATATTGTACAAGGCTGCTTATAATTCCCTCCCACTCATCCCACCCCCCACCTGGTCCATTCCCTACATGATCCTGTCCCTCTTCTATAGTGGGTACTTCCAACCTCCCCTCACCCCAAGGATGCCCTCCCATCCATCATCCCTCCTCTCATCCCCCTTCCCCCTATCCTGCTGCAGGTTGAGATATCCCATTTAGTATGTATGTCATTTTCTCCCTGAACCAAATTCAATGTGAATGTGGTTTTGCCTTTTTAGCCTTCCTTATTCTCCCCCTCCTTTGCAACCACTTCCCCTTGCTTCTTCTACATGGGATAGTTTACCCTACCCTGTCTCTCCCCATCTCCTCTTGCCACTTTCCTCTCTCACCTCATAATTTCATCCCTTGAGTATTCTCCCTTCCCAACAAATTCAACCTATGCCCTCTATCCATATATAACTGTAACCATATACACACACATTCACATATGTATTCATATGACCACACCCCCTTCTTCCATTATTTTCATAGTGAGAAAGATATCATCAGTCACAGTTATTGCTTTTCCATATAGGAATGTAAATAGTTCAACTTTGATAAGTTCCTTTTGATTTCTTTTCCCTGATTACCTTCTCAGGCATCTCTTGCTTCTTGTGTCTGGATGTCAAATTTTCTATTCAATTCTGGTTTTTTCCTCAAGAATGCTTGAAAGTCCTCTATTCCACTGAATGACCATATTTTCCCCTGAAACAAAATACTCAGTTTTGCTGGGTAGGTGACCCTGGGTTCATTCCCAGCTCTTTTGCCCTCTGGAATATCATATTCCATGCCCTTTGATCCCTCAGTGTAGAAGCTGCCAGGTCCTGGGCTATTCTGATTGTGTTTCCACAATATTGAAATTGTTTCTTCCTGGCTGCTTGTAGTATTTTCTCCTTGATCTGGGGATTCTGGAACCTGGCTATAATATTCCTGGGAGTTTTCTTTTTGGGATCTTTTTCAGGAGGTGATCGGTGGATTCTTTCAACCTCTATTTTGCCCTCTGGATCTAAAACATCAGGGCAGTTTTCCTTGAGAATTTCTTGAAGGGTGATTTCTAGGTTCTTTCTTTGATCATGGCTTTCAGGTAGTCCAATTTTTAAATTGTCTCTCCTGGATCTATTTTCCAGGTCAGTGGTTTTTCCCATGAGATATTTCACATTGCCTTCTAATCTTTCATTTGTTTGGATCTGCTTAACAGCATCTTGATTTCTCATAAAGTCATTAGCTTCCATTTGCTCCAGTCTAACTCTGAAGGAATGAATCTCCTCAGTGAACTTTTGAGATTCTTTTTCCATCTGGCAAATTCGACTTTTTAAGGCATTCTTCTCCTCATTGCCCTTTTGGGCCTCCTTTGCCATTTGAGTTAGTCTATTTTTTAAGGTGTTGTTTTCCTCAGTCAGGCTGTTGACCCTCATTTCATACTTTTCCTGCATCCTTCTCATTTCTCTTTCCAATTTTTCCTCCACTTCTCTTATTTGATTTTTAAAGTCCTTCTTAAGGTCCTCTATGGCCTGCAACCCGCTCATGTTTTCCCCTGGGGCTTTTGGAGCAGGACTTCTGACCTCACAGTCCTTTTCCTGCTCTATGCCCCCAAAATAGGAGTCTAGGGTTGCATTTTTCTGTTTCCTTTGCCTTGGCATGTTGCCACTTAATTGCTTGACTTTTGGGCTTGTTGCCACACTATGGCTTTAAGGCCAGCTAGAGGAATTTTCGTCCCGAACGTGTGGGGGGCAACTTCCGTTTCTGGCAAGCTGTAAACCCACCCACAACTTCCACCCTAGATCACAATCCAGATCCAGGGAGGTTAAAGCAAGAGCGATTACCCCCCAAGACTGATCGCTGGATCTCCCCACGATTTGTAGGCTGGGAGCCGGAAATGCCTCTGAAAACTACAAAATGGCGTGTCTCCTCAGCGGCTTCTAGCCCCCAGGGGAGGGAGCTGACGCATTCCCCAAATACAGGTCCCAAAGTCCATAGGACACTAACCTCTTACTTTGTCCTAGGCAAGTCTATGTTGATAATTCTGGAATCTCCACAGTCCCTGGTGTTCTGGGGTTCCTCCAGCCGGCTGCTGGCCCTGCCGCCCTGGGGCTAAAACCTCGGCTCACGTGGACCTGGGCTCGGCTCGGCTCCTGCGCTCTGCGCGCTGCCGGCTCCCAGACCACTGCGCTGGTCCTTCCTGCAGGGTGCTGGGCTGTCCTCAGCGGGAGGTTAGCTTCTCTGTGTCGTTCTGTGGGTGCTGGGGCTCCAGAAGTTTTTCAGAGTCCTTTTTTACATAGTTTGTGGAGAATCTGGGTGCAGAGAGGCTTGGAGGAGCTGTTTCTACTCCGCCATCTTGGCTCCGCCCAAAGGGGAAATTTTCAAAGAGGGGAAGGGAAAAGGAAGAAACAAAAACAAAAGCAGGGGAGGGAATAGGATGGAGGGGCAGAGACAGATAGTCATCATTACTATTAATGTGAATGGCATGAACTCTTCCATAAAACAGAGGCCTATAGCAGAATGGATTAAAAAATATAATCCTACAATATGCTGTCTACAAGAAACACATTTGAAACAAAGGGATACCCAGAGGATAAATGTAAAGAGCTGGAGCAGAATTTATTATGCCTCAGCTAAAGTAAAAAAAAAAAAAACAACAACAACAAAACAAAAAAGAAAAAAAAAAACAGGGGTAGAGGGGGTGTAGCCAAGATTGCTGAGTAGAAATGGTACTTCCATGGTGTTCCAGCCCACAGTAATTCAAAATTATGTAAAAGGGGGACTCTGAACAACCTCTGGAGCTCCAACAGCCACAGAATGAAACAGAGAAGCTAAGCTCCCACTGAGGACAGCCTGACAGCCCTGCGGGGAGCAGCCAGCACAGCACCCTGGGAGCCGAGCCCAGGAGGATGTGATTTTGGAGGTTTTAGCCCCAGGGCAGCCGGACCAGCAGCCAGCTGGAGTGGCCCCAGAATGCCAGCAGCTATGGCTTTTCCAGAATTATCAACACATAGATGCTTAGAACAAAGTAAGAGGTTAGTGCCCTATGGAACATGTCAGCTTCTTCCCCTGGGGGCGAGAAGTCACTGAGGAAAAGCAGCACTGCCGCCATTTTGCAGCTGCAGTTGCAGCTTCAGCTCCTAGCCTTTGAACTGCAGGGGGATATGGTCATCAGTCTGGGGTGTAATCACTCTTGCTTTAACCTTCTTGGATCTGGATTATGGTCTGGGGTGGAGGTCTTGGGGTATGTGACCAGCCTGCCAGAATGTGTGGAGACTTCAGAGAGGGCACCCAACTAATACCTCTGGAAGTTGAGAAGACACCAGTGTTTGGGACAGAAGCTCCCCTGTCTGGTGGCAGAGTCTTACTGTTGCAAAAAGCCCAAAAGTTAAATAATTAACCGGCAACATCGATAGGCAAAGGAAACAAAATAAACAGAAAAATTCAACATTAGACTGCTATTTGTGGGGCAAAGACAATAGAAGCATGGAACAGGAGGAGGACTGTGAGGTCAGGACTCTCTGCACCAAAAGCTCGAAATGAAAATATGAGCAGGCTACAGGCCATAGAGGACCTTAAGAATGATTTTAAAAACCAAATAAGAAAAGTGGTGGAAAAATTGGGAAGGGAAATGTGAAGGATGCAGGAAAAGTATGAAATGAGAGTCAACAGCCTGATTGAGGAAAAGAACATCTTACAAAATAGAAGAACTCAAGTGGCAAAAGAGGCTCAAAAAGGCAATGAGGAGAAGAATGCCTTAAAAAGCCGAATTTGCCAGATGGAAAAAGAATCTCAAAAGCTCACTGAGGGGATTCATTCCTTCAGAATTAGACTGGAGCAAATGGAAGCTAGTGACTTTATGAGAAATCAAGATGCTGTTAAACAGATCCAAGCAATTAAAAGAATAGAAGGCAATGCGAAATATATCATGGGAAAAACCACTGACCTGGAAAATAGATCCAGGAAAGATAATTTAAATATTATTGGACTACCTGAAAGCCATGATCAAAGAAAGAACCTAGAAAACATCCTTCAAGTAATTCTCAAGGAAAATTGCCCTAATGTTTTAGACCCAGAGGGCAAAATAGAGGTTGAAAGAATCCAGAGATCCCCTCCTGAAAAAGATCCCCAAAAGAAAACTCTTAGGAATCTTATAGCCAGGTTCCAGAATTCCCAAATCAAGGAGAAAATACTACAAGCAGCCTGGAAGAAACAATTTCAATATTGTGGAAACACAATCAGAGTAGCACCATCTTCTATACTGAGGGATCAAAGGGCATGGAATATGATATTCTGCAGGGCAAAGGACCTGGGATAAAAACCAAGAATTATGTACCCAGCAAAACTGAGTATCTTGTTTCAGGGGGAAATATGGTCATTCAGTGGAATAGAGGACTTTCAAGCTTTCTTGAGGAAAAACCAGAGTTCAGTAGAAAATTTGACATTCAGACACAAGAAGCAAGAGACACTTGAGAAGGTAAACAGGTAAAATGGCTTTAGAGATGTGCTTTAGGATGGATAGTCAAACTGACTAGTAAGAAAACTGTGTGTAGACACCCCAGGGGCTTCTGTCACACTCAGGTGACTGAAAGAGAAGGGGGGAACATCTCTTCAAAGTCAGGGGTGGTTTAGTCTGTCTGCACATTCCCATTACGTGGTCTAGCACATAGTGGGCATTTTATTTACTATTATTAAATTTATTTGATTTAGACTATTTAAATGCTTGCCCCTCCCCCCCCATCTCTTCCAGCGCTGGGATTCTGAAATTCTAACAGTTTCAGTGCTGAACATAATAACTAACCAATCAATCAAGAATCATTTATGAAACACCTATTATGAGCCAGGCATTGTGTTAGATACAAAGATGAAACATTTCCTACCTTTCAACATCTTCACTACAATCTTGTTCAGAGGATTACTTTGAACTTGACCTTGGCTCCAGGCACCTTGCGGTGAGATAGCAAAATGTCTGTGGTTTTATTATTAAAATAGGGAAAATAAAAAAAAACAGGGGTAGCAATCCTTATCTCAGATAAAGCAAAAGGAAAAATAGATCTAATAAAAAGAGATAAGGAAGGAAACTATATCCTGCTAAAAGGAACCATCGACAATGAAGCAATATCACTCCTTAACATATATGCACCAAGTGGTATAGCAACCAGATTCCTAAAGTAAAAGTTAAAGGAATTAGAGAAATAAATAGATAGCAAAATTATACTGGTATACTAGTAGGGACCTTAATTTCCCCCTTTCTGAACTTGATAAATCTAACCTCAAAATAAACAAGGAAGAAGTTAAGGAGGGGAATAGAATTTTAGAGAGACTAGATATGATACATCTCTGGAGAAAACTGAATGGGGATAAAGAGGAATTTAATTTCTTCTCAGCGGTGCATGGTACCTACTCAAAAATAGACCATATACTAGGGCGTAAAAGCCTCACAATTTGGTGCAGAAAGGCAGAAATATTAAATGCATCTTTTTCAGATCATGATGCAATAAAAATTATTTGAAATAAAGGCCCATGGAAAGATAGACTAAAAACTAATTGGGAATTAAACAATTTAATCCTAAAGAATGAGTGGGTCAAAGAAGAAATTATAGAAACAATCAGTAATTTCATTCAAGAGAATGATAATAATGAGACAACATACCAAAATTTGTGGATGCATTAAAAGCAGTTCTAAGGGGAAGTTCTATAACCCTGTCTGCAAATATGAATAAATTAGAGAAAAGGGAGGTCAATGAATTGGGCATGCAATTGAAAAAGCTAGAAAAAGAACAAATTGAAAATCCCCAATTTAGTACTAAATTAGAAATATTGAAAACCAAAGGTGAGATTAATAAAATTGAAATTAAGAAAACCATTGAATTAATAAATAAAACTAAGAGCTGGTTTATGAAAAAATCAACAAAATTGATAGACCCTTAGTCAATATGATAAAAAAAAAGAAAGAAGAAAACCAAATTATGAGTATCAAAAATAAAAAGGGTGAATCTACCTCCAATGAAGAGGAAATCAAAAAAATAATGAGGAATTATTTTTCCCAAGTGTATGCACATAAATATGACAATCTTAGTGAAATGGATGAATATTTACAAAATCACAAATTGCCCAGATTAACTGAAGAGGAAGTGAATTACCTAAATAACCCCATCTCAGAAAAAGAAATCAAACAAGCCATCAATGAACTCCCTAGGAAAAAATCTCCAGGGCCAGATGGGTTCACTAGTGAATTCTATCAAACATTTAAAGAACAATTGATTCCAATACTCTACAAACTATTTGGGAAAATTAGTGAAGAGGGAGTCCTACCAAACTCTTTCTATGACACAAATATGGTACTGATTCCTAAATCAGGAAGAGATAAAACAGAGAAAGAAAATTATAGACCAATCTCCCTCATGAATTTAGACGCAAAAATTCTAAATAAAATATTAGCCAAAAGACTCCAACAACTTATCACAAAAATAATACACCCTGATCAGGTAGGATTCATTCCAGGAATGCAAGGATGGTTTAATATTAGGAAAACCATCAATATAATTGAGCATATCAACAACAAAACTGGCAAAAACCACATGATCATCTCAATAGATGCAGAAAAGGCTTTTGACAAAGTACAACATCCATTCCTATTAAAAACACTAGAAAGTATAGGAATAAATGGAACCTTCCTTAAAATAGTTGCTAGCATCTATCTAAAACCATCAGCAAGTATTATATGCAATGGGGATAAACTAGAAGCCTTTCCAATAAGATCAGGAGTGAAACAAGGGTGTCCACTATCACCCCTCTTATTCAATCTGGTACTAGAAACGTTAGCAGTAGCAATCAGAGAAGAAAAAGAAATCAAAGGAATCAAATTAGGCAAAGAAGTGACCAAGCTGTCACTCTTTGCAGATGATATGATGATATACTTAGAGAATCCTAGAGAATCAAGTAAAAAACTACTTGAGACAATAAATAAATTCGGCAAAGTTGCAGGATATAAAATAAACCCACATAAATCCTCAGCATTCCTGTACATCTCTAATAAAACTCAACAGCAAGAGATAGAAAGAGAAATCCTATTTAAAGTCACTGTAGACATTATAAAATATTTGGGAATCTACTTGCCAAAACAAACTCAGAATCTATATGATCACAACTACAAAACACTTCTCACACAAATAAAAACAGATCTAAATAGTTGGAAAAATATCAATTGCTCGTGGCTGGGTCAAGCTAATATAATAAAAATGACAATTTTACCCAAACTAAATTATATATTTAGTGCCATTCCAATCAATTTACCAAAAAACTACTTTGTAGAGTTAGACAAAATAATAACAACATTTATTTGGAAAAACAAATGGTCTAGAATATCAAGGGAATTAATGAAAAGAAATGCTAGGGAAGGTGGACTAGCTATGCCAGATCTTAATCTGTATTATACAGCAGCAGTCATCAAAACTGCTTGGTACTGGAGGTGTAGAGTAGTGGATCAATGGAATAGATTAGGTGCAGGAGACCCAGCAGTTAATGAATATAGCAATCTATTGTTCGATAAACCCAAAGACCCCAGTTTTTGGGATAAGAATGCACTATTTGACAAAACTGCTGGGAAAACTGGAATACAGTATGGCAGAAACTGGGCATAGATCATTATCTAACACCATATACCAAAATCAAGTCTAAATGGGTGCATGATCTAGGTGTAAAGGATGATACTGTAAGCAATTTGGGAAAGCAAGGAATAGTTTACCTGACAGATCTGTGGAGAGGGGAAGATTTTAGGACCAAACAAGAATTAGAGAGCATTATAAAATGCAAAATGGATAATTTTGATTACATTAAATTGAAAAGCTTCTGCACAAACAAAGCCAATGTAACCAAGATCAAGAGGGAGGTGGGAAATTGGGAAAGAATTTTTACAACTTGTGTCTCTGATAAAGGACTCATTTCTAAAATTTAGAGAATTGAGCCAAATCTATATGAATACAAGTCATTCCCCAATTGAGAAATGGTCAAAGGATATGAATAGGAAGTTTTCAGAGAAAGAAATTAAAGATATCTATAAGCATATGAAGAAATGCTCTAAATCACTATTGATTAGAGAAATGCAAATCAAAACAACTCTGAGATATCACATCTCACCAGTCAGACTGGCTAAGATGACAAAACAGGAGAATGACAAATGCAGGAGAGGATGTGGGCAAATTGGAACACTGATGCATTGCTGGTGGAGTTGTGAACTTACCCAACATTCTGGAGAGCAATCAGGAATTATTCCCAAAGAGCTATAAATAATTTCTTACCCTTTGACCCAACGATACCGCTTCTAGGGTCATATCCCAAAGAGATCATAGAAGTGGAAGGAAGACCCATATGTACAAAAGTATTTATAGTAGCTCATTTCATCGTTGTGAAGAATTGGAAATTAAAGGGGTGCCCATAAATTGGGGAATGGCTAAACAAGTTGTGGTATAAGCATGTAGTGGAATACTATTGTGCTATAAGAAATGAGGAGCAGGTGGACTTCATATTTACCTGGAGTGGCTTATACAAATTGATGCTGAGTGAGAAGAGTAGAACCAGGAGAAATTTGTTTACAATCACAGACACAACATATGTGTGATGACCAACTATTATAGACTGGACTCTTCTCAGCAATGCAGTGATATAAATCAATTCCAAAAGACTCATGATGGAGAGAGATGCCTACATTCAGAGAAAGAACTAGAAAAAACTGAGTTTGAATCCTGATGAAAGCAAACTGCTTGATCTTTTTCTTTTCATTGTTTGGTTTTATTTCCTCTTTACCATTTTTCATTCCATCTAGTACAATACGTTTTTGTAATCTGACTAATGTCTAATGTGAAAGTGTTTGCAAATCCTATGCTGGACCATATGCCATCATGGGGGGTGGTGGGAGGGAGGGTAGGGAAATATGAAACTCAAGGAACTATGGAATTGAATCTTGTAAACTAAAAATAAACAAACTAATTTAAAAATAGTTTTCTAATTAACTCTATTTGCTTTACTAAATCCAATTTAGAGCTTTTACTTTTCTAACAATCAAAAGCTTCAATTAAAAAAAATTCCTTTTTTCATTAAAAAAATATCTTTGGGGACATCTAGGTGGCACAGTGAGTAGAGCGTTTGCCCTGGAGTCAGAAGGACCTGAGTTTGGATCCAGCCTCAGACACTTAATGCACACACAAAGAGAAACCTAGCCGTGTGACCTTGGGCAAGTTACTTAACACCAACTGTCCTCCAAAAAAGCAAAAAAAAAAAAAATATATATATATATATACACATATGTATATATGTATATATATACATATATATGTATATATATATATACATATATATGTATATATATATATATATATACATATGTATATATCTTTGAAACCAAATGGTTAGGTAAGGCCCATTTTGTGCAGAGGAAAAGAAATGTAGAAACACATGTAGATATATTTGTGGCAAGCTTGTGAATGACAACTGGGACTTTCGAACAAAATCTCTTTGGCCTTATTTATGTCTAGGATAATATACAGGGCCTCCCCAAAGTCTTAATGAAATTTTAAGCCATTTTAAGTAATTAAAAATTTAACTCATTTAATAGCTGTCAGGCTATCAAAGGTTAAAACATCACTGACTTTTGCTACATCATTTATTTGTGTGAGTCTTCAGACACCTTTCCTTATTTCAGTATAGAAATTTATAAATAAATTGTATAGAGAGGGAATATTATGTAATGGATAAAGAACAAGACCAGGCAGACATTTCTTTAAATTTCACCTTTCACACATATTGTCTGTGTGACCTCTTATAGGTTACTTCAGCTCTATGTATCCAAGGCAACTCTCTAAGTTTATAATACACAATTAAGTTGATTATTTATTTGCAAAGCAGAGGAAGTCTTCTATATCAGTGAAAACACAGAGTTAATAAAAATACAGAATAAAATTGTAAAGCCTCTAAGATCTAGACACAAAATATTCCTCTTGACCATGACTTGTTTACATTTTTCACAGTTAATAAGCACCTACTTTGTTTTCAGTTCTTTGCTATAATAAAAAATATTGCTATGCACACATTAGTGCATGTAGAGTTTCCCAAAAGGCTACATAAAATATTAAAGTTTCAATCTTCTTTAATAGTATTTATATATATTTGAAACATTTAATCTTAGGACCTCGAATTTCAGATCCATTTCCTTCCTCCCTTGTCACCCATTCCCTCTGGGGAGATAAGTAATTCAGTATATGTTGTATATGTATAGCTATGCAAACATTATCATAGTAGATATATTGTACAAGGCTGCTTATAATTCCCTCCCACTCATCCCACCCCCCCACCTGGTCCATTCCCTACTTGATCCTGTCCCTCTTCTATAGTGGGTACTTCCAACCTCCCATCCCCCAAAGGATGCCCTCCCATCCATCTACTCTCATACCATATTCTGCTATAGGTTGAGATATACCATTTAGTATGTATGTCATTCTCTCCCTAAACCAAATTCAATGAGAATGTGGTTTTCCCTTTTTGCGTTTCTATTCTCCCCCACCCTTGCAAATGCTTCCCCTTGCTTTTTCTACATGAGATAGTTTGCCCTACCCTGTCTTTCCCCATCCCCTCTTGCCACTTTCCTCTCTCACCTCATAATTTCAGCGCTTGAGTATTCTACCTTTCCAAAAAATTCAACCTATGCCCTCTATCCATATATAACTGTAATCATATACACACACATTCACATATGTATTCATATGACCACACACCCTTCTTCCATTACTTTCATAGTGAGAAAGATTTCCTCAGTCACAGTTATTTTTTTCCATATAGGAATGTAAATAATTCAACTTTGATAAGTTCCTTTTGATTTCTTTTCCCTGATTACCTTCTCAGGCATCTCTTCCTTCTTGTGTCCGGATGTCAAATTTTCTATTCAATTCTTGTTTTTTCTTCAAGAATGCTTGAAAGTCCTCTATTCCACTGAATGACCATATTTTCCCCTGAAACAAAATACTCAGTTTTGCTGGGTAGGTGACCCTTGGGTTCATTCCCAGTTCTTTTGCCCTCTGGAATATCATATTACATGCCCTTCTATCCCTCAGTGTAGAAGCTGCCAGGTCCTGGGCTATTCTGATTGTGTTTCCACAATATTGAAATTGTTTCTTCCTGGCTGCTTGTAGTATTTTCTCCTTGATCTGGGGATTCTGGAACCTGGCTATAATATTCCTGGGAGTTTTCTTTTTGGGATCTTTTTCAGGAGGTGATTGGTGGATTCTTTCAACCTCTATTTTGCCCTCTGGATCTAAAACATCAGGGTAGTTTTCCTTGAGAATTTCTTGAAGGGTGATTTCTAGGTTCTTTCTTTGATCATGGCTTTCAGGTAGTCCAATAATTTTTTAATTGTCTCTCCTGGATCTATTTTCCAGGTCAGTGGTTTTTCTCATGAGATATTTCACATTACCTTCTTATTTTTCATTTGTTTGCATCTGCTTAATAGCATCTTGATTTCTCATAAAGTCATTAGCTTCCATTTGCTCCAGTCTAACTCTGAAGGAAGGAATCTCCTCAGTGAACTTTTGAGATTCTTTTTCCATCTGGCATATTCAAGTTTTTAAGGCATTCTTCTTCTCATTGCCCTTTTGGGCCTCCTTTGCCATTTGAGTTAGTCTATTTTTTAAGGTGTTGTTTTCCTCAGTCAGGCTGTTGACCCTCATTTCATACTTTTCCTGCATCCTTCTCATTTTTCTTTCCAATTTTTCCTCCACTTCTCTTATTTGGTTCTTAAAGTCCTTCTTAAGGTCCTCTATGGCCTGCAACACGCTCATGTTTTCCCCTGGGGCTTTTGGAGCAGGGCTTCTGACCTCACAGTCCTTTTCCCACTCTATGCCCCCAAAATAGGAGTCTAGGGTTGCATTTTTCTGTTTCCTTTTCCTTTGCATGTTGCCACTTAATTACTTGACTTTTGGGCTTGTTGCCACAGTATGTCTTTGCCGACAGATAGGGGAATTTTCTTGCCAAACGTGTGGGAGGGCAAGAACCATTTCTGGCAAGCTGTAAACCCACCCATGACTTCCACCGCAGATCACAATCCAGACCCAGGGAGCTTATAGCAAGAGCGATTACCCCCCAAGCCTGATTGCTGGATCTCCCTACAGTTCACAGGCCAGGAGCTGGAGCTGCCTCTGAAAACTACAAAATGGTGTGTCTCCTCAGCGGCTTCTAGCCCCCAGGGGAGGAAGCCAACGCATTCCCCAAATACTGTTCCCAAAGTCCATAGGGCACTAAGCTCTCACTTTGTCCTAGGCATGTCTATGTTGATAATTCTGGAGTCACCACAGCTGCTGGTGTTCTGGGGTCTCTCCAGCCGGCTGCTGGCCCTGCTGCCCTGGGGCTAAAACCTCGGCTCAAGCGGACCTGGACTCCGCTCTGCTCGGCTTGGCTCAGCTCGGCTCACCATGCTCTGCACACTGCATGCTGCCAGCTCCCAGAGTGCTGTGCTGGTCCTTCCTGCAGGGCTGCTGGGCTGTCCTCAGCAGGACGTTAGCTTCTCTGTGTCATTCTGTGGGTGCTAGGGTTCCAGAAGTTGTTCAGAGTTCCTTTTTACATAGTTTGGAGGGAATCCGTGGGCAGAGTGGCTTGGATCTACTCCGCCATCTTGGCTCCACCCCACTCAATCTTCTTTAAGACTTTTGGCAAACCTTATATTGGATCTTTACTTCAATCTTTGTCCTATTTGGTGTAACTACAGAGTAATGACATTTCTAGGTCCAAATACATTGATACTTACTAAATTCAATGTTTTCCTGATCATCTTTTTTTTTCCTGTTGTTATTCTATGTATCTTGCTTTTCAATTCTTGGTCTCCCACTTAGCTTAGCATAATAGCTTACTTTTATTTATTGTATCAGATAAATAAAGTTTATGCTACTTTTCTTGAACTTCCAAGCTAAATTCTTCATTAGTTTCACCGCCTGGAAGTACTATGACCCCTCCTCCAAGTGGGCCTAACCCTTATTCACGGAACTGTCCTCCCTTTACTCAGGGTTACACCCAGCCTGGACCTGGTTATCAATGGGGAAACTCAGCTGCTTATTGATTATGTTACAGGTAAATGCAGTTGTTAGCTACTTTCCATCCCAACAGACTCAATACTTCTTTTAATTTGTATTAAAATTCAGAAACTCAGGGAAAAAAAGGCAGAATATTCTTTATGGCATCACTGTTGCTGTTAATTGAAAGCATAATTTGCTGGAATAAAAGACCAAAACAAATCTTCATTTCCCCCTGCTTTAAATTGTATCAGCTTCTTAGTTTTGTTTTTTTTTTTTTTTTTTGAGACACTACCCTAAGTGTGTGTAAAGTGAAGGAATTCTAGCTTGCCTTGTCCAGAGGATATTAAAATGCTAGTTTGGTTGAGATTTAGCCATATTCTCCGGCTTGTTTTTACCATTAACATGATGTACTAAATTAGATCCCTTTGAGATAAAAACGAGGCATTATGTTAAAATGGTAACATTGACATTGAATGGCTAATAAAATGATTGAATCAAAAAAATATTGTCATCATGTTTATCAATGATGAAAGTGCACATCTTCTCAAGATAAGAAGGGATGGATGGGAAGTGAAGTGGATTATAGACTTCATTCTCCTTAAAATACCACATCTGGATTTGTTCTAATGAACAATATAATGAGAACATTACTATGTTCATTTTACAGATAGGATAACTGAGACTCTGGAAGATTGAGTTCTTTTTTTGTATAATCACACATTTTGTGAGTATTAGAGCAACTTTGGAAACCCAAGTCTCTTGCCTAAGCATGACTGCACTTCCCATAATACCACAATTCTTTCTTATGCTATTTCTTCGTTTCTTTTTACTGTGTGGCTGCTGATTTATTATTCTATCACTGGCACTCATTAGGAAAACCAAACATAGAAATAAATAATTGTCATTGTTGCTGTTCTTTACTCACAAGTTCTCACAAAAACCAAGTTTCCATTTATAAAGCTGAGGATGGAAACAATTATCCATGTAAGTTCAGTCAAGACCAACATCACACCAATTAATTTTTTATTAATAATAGTATTCGTATATATTTGAAACATTTAATCTTAAGGCCTTGAATTTCAGATCCATTTCCTTCCTCCCTTGTCACCCATTCCCTCTTGGAAGATAAGTAATTCAGTACATGTTGTATATGTATAGCTATGCAAAACATTATCATAGTAGATATATTGTACAAGGCTGCTTAAAATTCCCTCCCATTCATCCCACCCCCCACCTGGTCCATTCCCTACTTGATCCTGTCCCTCTTCTATAGTGGGTACTTCCAACTTCCCCTCCCCCCAAGGATACCCTCCCATCCATCATCCTTCCTCTCATCCTCCTTCCCCCTATTCTGCTGCAGGTTGAGAATTTAGTATGTATGTCATTCTCTCCCTGAACCAAATTCAATGAGAATGTGGTTTCGCCTTTTTGCCTTCCTATTCTTCCCCTCCCTTGCAACCACTTCCCCTTGCTTCTTCTATATAAGATAGTTTACCCTACATTGTCTCTCCCCATCTCCTCTTGCCACTTTCCTCTCTCACCTCATAATTTCACCCCTTGAGTATCCTCCCTTCCCATCAAGTTCAACCTATGCCCTCTATCCATATATAACTGTCACCATATACACACACATTCACATATGTATTCATTTGACCACACACCCTTCTTCCATTATTTTCATAGTGAGAAAAATTTCCTCAGTCACTGTTATTGTTTTTCCATATAGGAATGTAAATAATTCAACTTTGATAAGTTCCTTTTGATTTCTTTTCCCTGATTACCTTCTCAGGCATCTCTTGCTTCTTGTGTCTGGATGTCAAATTTTCTTTTCAACTCTGGTTTTTTCCTCAAGAATGCTTGAAAGTCCTCTATTCCACTGAATGACCATATTTTCCCCTGAAACAAAATACTCAGTTTTGCTGGGTAGATGACCTTGGGTTCATTCCCAGTTCTTTTGCCTTCTGGAATATCATATTACATGCCTTTCAATCCCTCAGTGTAGAAGCTGCCAGGTCCTGGGCTATTCTGATTGTGTTTCCACAATATTGAAATTGTTTCTTCCTGGCTGCTTGGAGTATTTTCTCCTTGATTTGGGGATTCTGGAACCTGACTATAATATTCCTGGGAGTTTCCTTTTTAGGATCTTTTTCAGGAGGTGATTGGGGGATTCTTTCAACCTCTATTTGGCCCTCTGGATCTAAAACATCAGGGCAGTTTTCCTTGAGAATTTCTTGAAGGGTGATTTCCAGGTTCTTTCTTTGATCATGGCTTTCAGGTAGTCCAATAATTTTTAAATTGTCTCTCCTGGATCTATTTTCCAGGTCAGTGGTTTTTCCCATGAGATATTTCACATTGCCTTCTAATCTTTCTTTGTTTGGATCTGCTTAACAGCATCTTGATTTCTCATAAAGTCATTACCTTCCATTTGCTTCAGTCTAACTCTGAAGGAATGAATCTCCTCATTGAGCATTTGAGATTCTTCTTCCATCTGGCAAATTCGAATTTTTAAGGCATTCTTCTCCTCATTGCCCTTTTGGGCCTCCTTTGCCATTTGAGTTAGTCTATTTTTTAAGGTGTTGTTTTCCTCAGTCAGGCTGTTGACCCTCATTTAATACTTTTCCTGCATCCTGTTCATTTCTCTTCCAAAATTTTCCCCCACTACTCTCATTTGATTTTTAAAGTCCTTCTTAAGGTCCTCTATGGCCTGCAACCCGCTCATGTTTTCCCCTGGGGCTTTTGGAGCAGGACTTCTGACCTCCAGTCCTCCTCCTGCTCTATGCTTCGATCCTCTTTGCCCCCAATGTAGGAGTCTAAGGTTGCATTTTTCTGTTTAATTTGTTTCCTTTGCCTTGGCATGTTGCCACTTAATTACTTGACTTTTGGGCTTGTTGCCACAGTATGGCTCTGGTGCCAGATGGAAACTTTCATCCCGAAAGTGTGGGGGGGACAACTTCCGTTCTTGGCAAGGTGGAAAGCCACCCACAACCTCCACCCGAGATCATAATCCAGATCCAGGGAGGTTAAAGCAAGAGAGATTACCCCCCAAGACTGATTGCTGGATCTCCCTACAGTTCGCAGGCCAGGAGCTGGTGCTGCCTCTGAAAACTACAAAATGGCATGTCTCCTCAGCAGCTTCTAGACCCCAGGGGAGGAAGCCAACACATTCCCCAGATACTGGTCCCAAAGTCCATAGGGCACTAACTTCTCACTTTGTCCTAGGCATGTCTATGTTGATAGTTCTGGAATCACCAAAGCTGCTGGTGTTCTGGGGTCCCTCCAGCAGGATGCTGGCCCTGCTGCCCTGGGGCTAAAACCAGGACTCATGTGGACCTGTGCTCGGCTCCCCACACACTGCGTGCTGTGCTGTTCCTTCCTGCAGGGCTGCTGGGCTGTCCTCAGTGGGAGGTTAGGTTCTCTGTGTAGTTCTGTGGCTGCTGGCACTCCAGAAGTTGTTCAGAGCCCCCTTTTACATAGTTTGGAGGTAATCTGGGGGGAATGTGGCTTGGACGGGCTGTTTCTACTCCGCCATCTTGGCTCTGCCCCCCCCACACCAATTATTGATTATGTCTGTATGAATTATCTGGCTTCCTATTGACTGGC
This sequence comes from Gymnobelideus leadbeateri, assembly GCA_011680675.1. Lineage (NCBI taxonomy): Eukaryota > Metazoa > Chordata > Mammalia > Diprotodontia > Petauridae > Gymnobelideus > Gymnobelideus leadbeateri. The sequence continues at coordinate 507,320 of WOXC01010154.1, forward strand.
TGAGTTTTCTGGATAATAATCCCAAATGTTGGCTTTCCTTTGATTATATAGACAACACAATCAATTGGCATAATTTGCATGAAAATTTTTTGTTGTATATTATTTTCCAAAAGTAGTCTTTTTTCTCACTTCTTATCAAATCCTAAGACATTGAATTTACATAATGGCAATGTGATCAATGCACTTTAACTTTTGAATTCGTGATAAAGACAACTGAAGTAAGAGGCATTTATATTCAATGACTATATCTTTAGAAAGAAGCACATGTTTTCTTTTTTTTTATTCAATAAATTAACCCATTTTTGTTGGACTATGGGCTACAGATATTTAATAAGATTTTACTGATCTTTCAATTCCTTCAGTCTTCTGATGGCAGATTTGACTGTGACTGCAGAGGTGGTATTGTAGGTTCACACACCACCAGCTACTGTTTTCATACAGGATCCACAGTGCCAGATACCCACAGTCCGTCTCTTCATTTTGGTCTTGCCACAGAAGGAGCAGGTATACTTGGCATGCTGGCTAATTTCAATTTTCTTCACCATTTTTCTGAGGAATGCACCATAACGTGTTCCATATTTACCAGCAATTCTGAACTTCTTGGTATGTTTAGCCATGTTAGCGGTGCTGGGGCTGGAGCTTGGAGAGGCGCAGCACATGTTTTCAATTAATAAGAATTGGCTGGCAATTCAGCACAATCTAGGACCATAGAGGAAACTTTGATAAATACTTTGGTCTTTCCATCTCCTGATGATTAGGCATCAGTGGTGTGTTGTTTTCATGGGGTTTTCTGTTTTGTTTTGTTTTTAATATTATTCACCTTTTGGTGAAATGATGTGCTAGAGAGGAATCAGGACGTTTCTGTGTATTACTTTCTCAGAATTTATGTGTCCTTGTTAAGCCTCATGTAATATTTTCTTTGAAAGAATATTTTAAACATACACATATTTTTGCAGTTGACCTATTTGACCATTTATGAAGAGGGTAGTGAACATATTCCTACACAGTCTCTAGATAATTTGAATTGTCTTTTCAAAAAAGAAGATAATAAGTTCCTGTTTCTAATGGTCTTTCCTTGTTAATGATCAGAATCAATTAAATTTAAATAGATTAAGCACAAAAGAACATGAGCTCAAACATTCTTATGATTCAGGCATCTTGTTTAGTGGAATTAAAACACACATACAACATAAACACGTAAGAAGAATCCAGCACCATTTTAAAATGGGATCTATTTTCATTAAAATGTAATTAGACATTTCTCAGATATCATGATACCCCCAAAGTATTGAGAATGGTTTAAAAATATATAATTTATTTCTATAAATGCTCCCCACTTATACTTTACATCATATACTTTTAATGGTAATAGGGTTAAAACACAAGTAGCACTCACTTTACAGTGGGTAAAATGCTATATTTGTAGTAAATGAGTTTTGAGTTCAATCCCTCCCTCCTCTGCCACTGGGGAATTCTGGTAAATCACAATCTTGATGGACGTTGAACAACTCCTTAGTATTGTATATACTTAGTAATGGTTTGCAAGCATGCTGATAGAAGTGGTTTCTATGATGATAGGTAATGAAATCAGAATTCTTTTGATATTACTTGATACTATTGCAGTGAATTTAGTAAGTATTCATAATACTCTTATGATTATACAAAAACTTAGACTGGACTCTTTCCTAGTAGATGCAGCTTTCATGCTAGCAATATTTTACTTTTCATTTCTGTCTCTATTCATCCATGCCTTCATTCATTCATAAAATATGTATTGAGGACAAGGGTATTCTGGTAAATGTTTAATAAACAGCTCTCCAGAAAAAAAAAATAATGCATGAAACACTTTTAAATTTAATTTACATTATTAACATTTTATCCAACTCTTTCATAGCACCAGACAATCAACAAAACAAAAATTCCAACCCTGATTTATAACACTGGCCGATTTTAAAGTTATAAATGATCACGTTTAAAATTTAACAAAAGAATTTCATAAACATATGCATCCCAGTAAATCCCAGATGGAGAGCCTATGAGATGATTCCAGGGATAGGAAGAGTCAGGACCCATCTGAGTCCAGAAATAAAAGTATTGAGCTATAGAGACATTTTGCTCGTCCTCTTTTCCAGCAATTTTTCTACAATCTATAATTGCAGAGAATTGTAAGGTCCTCTAAGAGGTGAAATCACTTGCTGAAAATCACTTTACATTATTGTTATTTTGCTCATCCTAAATGCCTATTTTTATTAATTATGGAGTCAATTTATATCTTTGTTGTTGAGGTCCTCATCAATAAAATAAATGAAATAGAATATATGACTTTAAGAGCTTTAGCAAATTTAAGACTCCGTGACTATGTAATTTAACCTGTCACATGGTGATTAACCAATAGTATAACATTCAAAATGAAGTTAAAAACAAAAGAAGTCAGATAAATATTCACTAGGTCACAATGAGAGGAAAAAATGCAACTACCATATCTTCTCTAAACTTAGATTAAAATTAACCAATGAGTATATCAAGAATTATAAATTAACTTGCATCCAATGTCAATCATTGTGAGCCGCAGTGCTATTCTACATAAGTCTCCAAGATTTGTTTCAGGCCTTGTGAATTCAATTTAATATTTAACTCATAAAGGTTCAGTAATGTCTCTTCCCTATGCAGAGAAATGGACCAGTAGGTTTTTAAAACAATTTCATTTCTATGTGCATGATTTTTAATATGCTGCTAAAACTATTAAAAATTCTGTAGGAGGTCACATTCTTTTTCTAAAATCAAAGATCAGCTAGACATCTACTAATCAGGTAATAGACATTTTTCATGTGAAAGGAAGGATCATGCAATGAGGCTTAGAAGGTAGGGTAGAATCTTGAATATTAAGTTATTAACTTTGCATTTTGTTTAATAGATAATGTAGACCCATCAACTATTTTATTACTACATTCTATATAAATACTCTTGGGAAAGGGAAATAGTGCTGGATAGAGTTCCAGACTTAGAGTCATGATGACTCATCTTCCAGAATTCAAATCTAACTTCAGAAACTTACTAGCTCTGTGACCCTGGGCAAGTCATTTAGGCCTGTTTGCCTCAGTTTCCTCATATACAAAATGATCTGGAGAAGAAAATAACAAGAGATTCCAGTATTTTTGCCAAGAAAACTCCAAGTATGTGTGACGACCAACTTTGATTGACCAGACTCTTCTCAGAAATGCCGGGATATAAGTCAACTCCAAAAGAATCATGATGGAGAGAGATATCTACATTCAGAGAAAGAACCAGAAAGAATAGAGTTTGAATGCAGATTGAAGCAAACAACCTCCTCTCTTTCTTTTTCTGGTTTGGTTTGGTTTCCTCTTTCCCATTGTTCATTCTATCTCATACAATTCTTCTTTATAACTTGACTAATGTCTAATGTGAAAGTATGCAGATCCTATACCTGATTGACTGCCACCATTGGGCGGGGGGACACAATGGAGGGGTGGAGAGAAAATTTGAAACTCAAAGTACTAGGGGACTGAATCTAGTAAGCTCAAAGTAAAGAACAAATTAATAATGACAAAAAAAAATTAAAAAACAACTGAACATGAAAAACAAAACCTCCAAATAAGGTCACAAAGAATCAAACACAACTGAAATGAGTGAACAAGAACAATAACAAATAAATACTCTTATTTTCCTACAGTTTTAGAACTAGAAAGAATTTCTAGAGATTATCTAAGCCGAAATCATCATTATGCAGATGAGAAAATGAAGACATGGAGAAATAAGGTACTTTCCCAAAGTCATGCATCGTATTTAAGGCAGAGCTGGAATGTGATAAAATACATCTTGATTTCCAGGTCAAATTTATTTCTGATATAGCAATTAAGCCCAGCTTATATAATCCTTATCTAATGTTATAATGAGTTTCAAATTTTCATCTAAAAGGAATAAAATAATTCTTCCTTATGTCTCTACTTCTCCCTTCATGTTACTTGTATGTATCACAGTAATATTTGTTGCAAAATAAATTTGATATAAATTCTCTTTGGAAATCTACCTTATGCTAAAAAATGTCTTCTATCAGTAGAGAAAAGTCATGTATATTTCTTGTTGTTAGATTGAGAATAAATATTCACTTTCAGTAAAAGTGTGGATTTGTTAAAAAAAAAAAGAAAAGAAAAAGCAGTTCATAACTCTTAAAAGCTAAATTATATAATGGTTTTAATAAAAATAAGATACTCATGTTATTAGTTGAATTGAATAGAAATTGAAATTAATCTAGCCAGATACTAATTACTAAATTCTCTTGATGTAACATTTGGCTTTTATTTAATTTTCTTTTTACTAATGTTTTGCCCTGTTTGGGGAGTATTTTCCATTGCCCTTTATTTTTTTATAATCTGAGGCAGTCAATCAATAAAAGTTAGAAATATTAGGAAACTTGACTTGAAACTAGAAAGACACATACATGAAACTCTTCTTCTAGCATAAGATCGTGTACTTTTTTCAATATGTAAAATAATTTTAAACTAGCTTATCCTTATAATTGAGAGTTATTTTCTACACCAAATAGAAATTTCCATAATGTTGTCTGGGCTTTCTTGAGGTTTTTCAAGATCCTATCATGGTGTCCAAAGGTAAAAACCATTTTAAATACTGAGACATTTTAATTTTATATAATATCAATAGAAATAACCAGTGATGCTCTGATACCATCTTGAATTATGGCAGATTTTTAAAAATTCTGTTTGAGGGGGCGGCTAGGTGGCGCAGTGAATAGAGCGCCAGCCCTGGAATCAGAAGGACCTGAGTTCGGAGCTGGCCTCCTACACCTAATCCGCACAAACAAAAACCTAGCCGTGTAACCTTGGGCAAGTTACTTAACCCCAATTGCCCTAAAGGGGCGGCTAGGTGGCGCAGTGAGTAAGAGCGCCGGCCTCGGAGTTTGGATGACCCGAGATTAGATCCGGCCTTTGAAAATGAGCACCCACGCATAAAATCAAAATGACTAGCTGTGTAACCTTGAGCAAGTTACTTAACCCCAATTGCTTTAAAAAAAAAAAAATTCTGTTTGAGAATATATACCTCAGAAAAGAGAAAATGCTACAAATCAAGGATTCATTTTGTTGTTGTTGTTGATTATATACACTTAAGAAAAATGTCATAGAAAATTTTAATAATATAGATTAAACTTGCAGATTAGATCTTTGGCTCCAAGAAGTGATAACATGAGTAACAACCACACTTTGGTAGAACCTTGTTGGCAGAAAGGCTAAACCATATTGATGGGAACCAACTATCCACAAAATCATCATTCAGTTTAGAGGGATGTCTTCCCCAAGAATGTGAGGACATTCCTGCCAAAATGCACAGTTGAGAACAATTTATTCCAATGGGTAAAAAGGTGACTGAATTTACGCAAATCAATGTTGAGGATATGGTTTGAAGAAAATAAATAACTACTGGCTTGCATTTGTTTTTAATTAGATATTGTTTATAACGAAGGAAAAACTGTTACCAAATTAGCTGCTTGGGATCTATGTAAGATTATGTTTCAAGAGATAATAATATGTTAGTTTAAGGTAAAATTAAAAGAAGCTCAAAGCCCAAAAATGCTTTTCTGTCACATATGCTTGTGTGTTTAGAAAGGGAGAAAAGAATGACCTTTCTCCTGTCTTTAACTTTTTTTCTGTAATTTTTATTTACCCACTGATCAGAAAGCAAGAGTGAAAAGCTTTTCGGAACTGAGAAACTGAAGAAACAGGCACTTTTTCATAAAGGAGTGATGTCTCAAAGGGATTGAGATTAATAGTATCCTAACCACCAGAATTTAGTCATGGAGCCATAAGAAATGTCACCTCCTTTTATTTAAAAAGCCCTTATCAGGACCTCTAAGGACCGGGATGGCACAGTGAACCCCAGCTGTTCCAACCCCCCTCCTCCGACCCTGAAAACATAGTAACTATTGCCCTAGGGTAAAACCCCAAACAGTAAAGGCTTGGGAACCCAAGAGGAAGGGCATGGCTAGGGCCCTGCCTCAAAATGGGTTAAAAAGCAGACTGCAAAGATTAAGACTCCAGAGTCCTACTATTGTGAGAGGGAGGAAACAAATTCAGAGGGAGACAGTGTTTACTCCACACCCACAGCTGAAGCCTCAACAAGGAACTGGTCTCAAGCACAGAAAGCATTCTTAGATGAGCTAAAAAAGAACTTTGAAAACCAGATTAGAGAGGGAGAAGATAAAATAAATAACTCTTTTAAAATCAAAATTGCAAAATTAGAAAAATATCACAATGAAGAAAACAGCTCCTTAAAAATGTGTGATATGGAAAAGGAGCTTCAAACACTAACCAAGGAAAATAATTCATTAAAAACTAGAATCAACCAAATTGAAGTGAATAACTCTATGAGGATCCAAGAATCAGTCAAACAAAACATCAAAAATGAAAAATTAGAAAAAGAGGTAAAACAGCTCAATGGAAAAATAACTGACCTGGAAAACAGATCCAGGAGAGGTAACCTGAGAATCATAGGCCTACTGGAAAATGATGATCAAAAAATGATCCTGGACAACATCCTCCAAGAGCTCATCAAAGAAAACTGCCCTGAGATACTAGAACCAGAGGCTAAAATAGAAATTGAGAGAATCCAACAGACAACCAACCCCTGAAGGAGATCCCAAACTGAAAAGTCCTTGAAATGTGGCCAAACTACAGAACTACCAGGTAAAAGAGAAAATACTTCAAGCAGCCAGAAAGAAACAATTCAAATATTGAGGAAACACAGTGAGGATCACACAGGATCTGGCAGCCTCTACACTGAAAGATCAGAGGCAGTGGAATACAGTTTTTCACAAGGCAAAAGAGCTCGGGTTACAACCAAGGATCACCTACCTTGTAAGACCGAACATATTCAGGCAAAGGGGTGATCATTCAATGATATAACAGATTTCCAGACCTTCGTGATGAAAAAGCCAGAGCTCAATGGAAAATTCAACTTCCAATTATGAGACAAAAAAGACTTAGAAAGGTAAACAAGGAAAACACACACGCACACGCACACACATCCTGTTATTTAATAAGAGCAAACTGTTTATAGACAAATAGAGGGTATGAGTATAAATTACACAAAATGACGATAAAAACAAATCTTATTAGGGGCTACAAAGGGATTTCAAAGGAAGAAGAGGAATGAATGAAGCAGAAAAGTGTAACTTATGCCACACAAAGAGTCATAAAAGCAATATATCAGAGGGAAAGAAGGGAGAGAAATGAGTATTATATGAGCTTTTCCCTCATTGGTTCTGGTGCAAGGAAGGAATAACACAACCCGTTAAGCATTGGACTCTATGGAAAAGAGATGCAAAACGTATCATAATAGAGGGAAAGAGGGGAGGGAGAGGAGCTTTGCATGAGATTTGTTCCTGTCACTCTTGGTGCAAAGAAGAAATAACATAGTGCATTAAGTATTAATATATCCTACATGCAATAGCAGGGGGAAAGGGTTACAAAAAGGGGGGGGTAGTTAGAAGGGATGGAAGAAGTAAGGGGAAAGGGGAGGAAAAATAAGGGGGGCTGATAAGAAGGGAATACTGAGGGAGGTGGTAGTCAAAAGGAAAATTATTAAGGAGTGGGAGAAGAGGAGAAAAAATATAAGCATCAACAGGGGAGGAATAGGATGGGGGGAAAGAAAAAGATAATAATCACAACTGAATGTGAATGGAATGAACTCTCCCATAAAACGGAGGTGGATAGCAGAATGGAATAAAAACCATAATTGTACAATATGCTGTTTACAAGAAACACATCTGAAACAGAGGGATATGCACAGGGAAAAGGGTAAAGGCTGGAGTAAAATACATCATGCTTCAGTTAAAGTAAAAAAACAGGGGTAACAATCTTTATCTCAGATAAAGATAAAGCAAAAATTGATCTAATTAAAGAAATAAGGAAGGAAACTATATCCTGCTAAAAGGCACCATCAAGAATGAAGCAATATCACTACTCAACATATATGTAGCAAGTGATATAGCATCCAAATTCCTAGAGGAGAAAGTAAAGAAATTAGAGGAAGAAATAGATAACAATACTATACTAGTGGGGTACCTTAATCTCCCCCTCTCTGAAATTTGATAAATCCAATGTAAAAATAAACAAGAAAGAAGTTAAGTAGGTGAATAGAATTTTAGTATGAAAAAGATTTTATTGGCCAAGAAAGGCTGACAAAAATTATAAGAAGAGTGAAGCATATTTCTGATATTTTCCAAGGAAAGTGATGCCAACTTGTGCTTTGTATGTGGATAAGTACCTATAAGTATTTGGAATGTGGGCACATAGATCTTTTTTCACTCCCACAAAAAGATAGGAAGTACATAAGCAATATCCTCTTGGTGAAAGATCATTTTGCCAGGTTTGATAAGCATATTCAACCAGGAAACAGAAAGTTTTTTTTTTGTTTGACAAAGTACTGTGGGAACAAGCTTTCTTCCTAAGAGGCTGCTTTGCCAGAATCTTCTCTTTCTCTAACTGAGGTAGAGACTTTGAAAGCCAAAGTACTTTTGAACCTAAAGGGACATTTTTTTTTCTTTTAGGTCACTTTTGCATTATTTTTTTTTAAACAAATGGTTTATTAACTTCTGTTTTACATCATTCATATCCACCAGATTTTGAGTTACAATCGTTTTCCCCCTGCTATTCTCCTACCCAACCTCCCAGAATAGCAGTCCCACAAGATATCACTTCCTCCAATCTGCTCTCACCCCATACCTTCTCCCATTCCCCCTTCGACTTTTCCATTAGAGGAAGGTAAATCTTTGTGTTCCAATGCCTGCACATCTTATCTCCCAATTACAAGCAAAAGAGTATTAATAATAGTATTTATATATATTTGAAACATTTCATCTTAAGAACTCGAATTTCAGATCCATTTGCTTCCTCCCTTTTCACCCATTCCCTCTGGGGAGATAAGTAATTCAGTATATGTTGTATATGTATAGCTATGAAAACATTATCATAGTAGATATATTGTACAAGGCTGCTTATAATTCCCTCCCACTCATCCCACCCCCCACCTGGTCCACTCCCTAAATGATCTTGTCCCTCTTCTATAGTGGGTACTTCCAACTTCCCCTCCCGCCAAGGATGCGCTCCCATCCATCATCCCTCCTCTCATCCCCCTTCCCCCTATTCTGCTGCAGGTTGAGATATCGCATTTAGTATGTATGTCATTCTCTCCCTGAACCAAATTCAATGAGAATGTGGTCTTGCCTTTTTTCCCTTCCTATTCTCCCCCTCCCATGCAACCACTTCCCCTTGCTTCTTCTACATGAGATAGTTTACCCTACCCTGCCTCACCCCATCTCCTCTTGTCACTTTCCCCTCTCACCTCATAATTTCATCCCTTGAGTATTCTCCCTTCCCAAAAATTCAACCTATGCCCTCTATCCATATATAACTGTCACCATATACACACACATTCACATATGTATTCATATGACCACACACCCTCCTTCCCTTATTTTCATAGTGAGAAAGATATCATCAGTCACAGTTATTGCTTTTCCATATAGGAATGTAAATAGTTCAACTTTGATAAGTTCCTTTTGATTTCTTTTCCCTGATTACCTTCTCAGGCATCTCTTGTTTCTTGTGTCTGGATGTCAAATTTTCTATTCAATTCTGGTTTTTTCATCAAGAATACTTGAAAATCCTCTATTCCACTGAATGACCATATTTTCCCCTGAAACAAAATACTCAGTTTTGCTGGGTACGTGACCCTTGGCATTATTCCCAGCTCTTTTGCCCTCTGGAATATCATATTCCATGCCCTTCTATCCCTCAGTGTAGAAGCTGCCAGGTCCTGTGCTATTCGGATTGTGTTTCCACAATATTGAAATTGTTTCTTCCTGGCTGCTTGTAGTATTTTCTCCTTGATCTGGGCATTCTGGAACCTGGCTATAATATTCCTGGGAGTTTTCTTTTTGGGATCTTTTTCAGGAGGTGATCGGTGGATTCTTTCAACCTCTATTTTGCCCTCTGGATCTAAAACATCAGGGCAGTTTTCCTTGAGAATTTCTTGAAGGGTGATTTCTAGGTTCTTTCTTTGATCATGGCTTTCAGGTAGTCCAATAATTTTTAAATCATCTCTCCTGGAAGTGTTTTCCAGGTCAGTGGTTTTTCCCATGAGATATTTCACATTGCCTTCTGATCTTTCATTTGTTTGCATATGCTTAACAGCATCTTGATTTCTCATAAAGTCATTAGCTTCCATTTGCTCCAGTCTAACTCTGAAGGAAGGAATACCCTCAGTGAACTTTTGAGATTCTTTTTCCATCTGGCAAATTCGACTTTTAAGGCATTCTTCTCCTCATTGCCCTTTTGGGCCTCCTTTGCTATTTGAGTTAGTCTATTTTTTAAGGTGTTGTTTTCCTCAGTCAAGCTGTTGACCCTTATTTCATACTTTTCCTGCATCCTTCTCATTTCTCTTTCCAATTTTTCCTCCACTTCTCTTATTTGATTTTTAAAGTCCTTCTTAAGATCCTCTATGGCCTACAACCCGCTCATGTTTTCCCCTGGGGCTTTTGGAGCAGGACTTCTGACCTCACAGTCCTTTTCCCACTCTATGCCCCCAAAATAGGAGTCTAGGGTTGCATTCTTTTGTTTCCTTTGCCTTGGCATGTTGCCACTTAATTACTTGACTTTTGGGCTTGTTGCCACACTATGGCTTTAAGGCCAGATAGAGGAATTTTCGTCCCGAATGTGTGGGGGGCAACTTCCATTTCTGACAAGCTGTAAACCCACCCATGACTTCCACCCTAGATCACAATTCAGATCCAGGGAGGTTAAAGCAAGAGTGATTACCCCCCAAGACTTATCGCTGGTTCTCCCTACAGTTCACAGGCCAGGAGCTGGAGCTGCCTCTGAAAACTACAAAATGGCGTATCTCCTCAGCGCCTTCTAGCCCCCAGGGGAGGGAGCTTATGCATTCCCCAAATACTGGTCCCAAAGTCCATAAGACACTAACCTCTTACTTTGTCCTAAGCATGTCTATGTTAATAATTCTGGAGTTGCCACAGCTACTGGTGTTCTGGGGTCTCTCCAGCTGCCTGCTGGCCCTGCTGCCCTGGGGCTAAAACATCACCTCACGGGGACCTGGGCTCTGCTCAGCTCGGCTCCCCGAGCTCTGTGCGCTGCGTGCTGCTGGCTCCCAGAGTGCTGCGCTGGTCCTTTCTGCAGGGCTGCTGGGCTGTCCTCAGTGGGAGGTTAGCTTCTCTGTGTCGTTCTGTGGGTGCTGGGGCTCCAGAAGTTGTTCAGAGTCCCCTTTTACATAGTTTGGGGGGAATCTGGGGGCAGAGTGGCTTGGATGACTGAATAGAATTTTAGAGAGGGTAGATATTATAGATCTCTGGAGAAAACCAAATGGGGATAAAAAGGAACATACATTCTTGTCAGTGGTACATGGCACATACACAAACATTGACCATGTATTAGGACATAGAAACTTTAAACTTCAGTACAGAAAGGTAGAAATAATAAATGCATCATTTTCATATTATGATGCAATAAAAATCATATGCAATAAAGGGCCATAGAAAGACAGACTTTTTAAAAACTAATTGGAAACTATACAATTTAATCCTAAAGAATGAACGGGTAAAACAAGAAATCATAGAAACAATTAGTAATTTCATTCATGAGAATGACAACAATAAGACAACATACCAAAATTTGTGGGATGAAGCAAAGGCAGTTCTTAGGGGAAGTTTTATATCCCTGAGTGCATACATGAATATATTAGAGAAAAGGGAGGTCAGTGAACTAGGCATGCAATTGAAAAAGCTAGAAAAAGAACTAATTGAATATCCCCAATTAAATACTAAATTAGAAATATTGAAAACCAAGGGAGAGATTAATAATATTGAAATTAAGAAAGCTATTGAATTAATAAATAAAATTAAGAGTGCGTTTTGTGAAAAAAAAACAATAAAATTGTTAGACCTTTAGTCAATATGATAAAAAGAAAGAAAGAAGAAAACCAAATTATGAGTATCAAAAATGAAAAGGGTAACTCTACCACCAATGAAGAGGAATTTAAAACAATAATTAGGAATTATTTTTCCCAGTTGTATGGACAGAAATTTGACAATCTTAGTGAAATGAATGAATATTTACAAAAATTTAAGTTGCCCAGATTAACTGAAGAGGAAGTCAATTACTTAAGTAACCCATCTCAGAAAAAGAAATCAAACAAATCATCAGTGAAATCCCTAGGGAAAAAATCTCCAGGGCCAGATGGATTTACTTGTGAATTCTATCAAACATTTAAAGAACAATTGATTCCAATACTCTACAAACTATTTGGAAAAATTAGTGAAGAAGGAGTCCTACCAAATTCTTTTTATCACACAACATGGTACCGATACCTAAATAAGGAAGAGATAAAACAGAGAAAGAAAATTATAGACCAAATTTCCTCATGAATATTGATGCAAAAAATTTAAATAAAATATTAGCAAAAAGGCTACAGAAACTTATCACAAGAATAATATACTTTGATCAGGTAGGATTTATTCCAGGAATGCAAGAATGGTTTAATATTAGGAAAACCATCAGTATAATTGAGCATATCAACAATAAAACTAGCAGAAACCACATGATTATCTCAATAGATTCAGAAAAGGCTTTTGACAAAGTGTAACTTCCATTCCTATTAAAGACAATAGAAAGTATATCAATAAATGGAACCTTCATTAAAATAATAGGTAGCATCTATTTAAAGCCATCAGCAAGTATTATATGTAATGGGGAGAAGCTAGAAGCATTTCCAATAAGATCAGGGTTGAAACAAGAATATCCACTATCACCTCTCTTATCCAATCTGTACTTGAAATGTTAGCAGTAGCAATAAGAGAAGAAAAATAAATCAAAGAAATCAAAGTAGGCAAAGAGACCAAGCTATCACTCTTTGCAGATGATATGATGATATACTTAGAGAATCCTAGAGAATCAAGTAAAAAAACTATTTGAAACAATAAATACATTTGGCAAACTTGCAGGATATAAAATAAACCCACATAAATCCTCAGCATTCCTGTAAATCTCTATTGAAATTCCACAGCAAGAGATAGAAAGAGAAATCCCATTTTAAGTTATTGCAGACATTATAAAATATTTGGGGATTTACCTGCCGAAACAAACCCAAGATATATATGAACACAAGTACAAAACACTTATCACACAAATAGAGTCAGATCTAACTAATTGAAAAAATATTAATTGCTTGTGGCTGGATCAAGCTAATATAATAAAAATGACAATTTTACCTAAATTAAATTAGATGTTTAGTGCCATACCAATAAATTTACCAAAAAAACCACCTTATAGAGCTAGAAAAAGTAGTAACAAAATTCATTTGGAAGGACAAAAGGTACAGAATATCAAGGGAATTATTGAAAAGAAATGCTAGGGATGGGGGACTAGCTATACCAGATTTTAATCTATAGTATAAAGGAGCAGTTATCAAAACTACTTGGTACTTGCTGAAGAATAGAGTAGTGGATAAATGGAACAGATAGGTTATATGAGATTCAGCAGTCAATGACTATAGTAATCTACTGTTTTATAAACCCAAATACCGCAGTTTTGGGGATAAGAACTCACTATTTGATAAAACCTGCTGGGAAAACTGGAATATAGTATGGCAGAAACTGGGCATACACCATTATCTAACACCATATACCAAAATCAAGTCTAAATGGTTGCATGATCTAGGTATAAAAGATGATACTGTAAGCAATCTTGGAAAGCAAGGAATAATTTACCTGTCAGATTTGTGGAGAGGGGAAGACTTTATGACCAAACAAGAATTAGAGGGCATTATAAAAGGCAAAATGGATAATTTTGATTATATAAAATTGAAAAGTTTCTGTACAAACAAAGCCAATGTAACCAGGATTAGGAAGGAAGTAGAAAATTGGGAATGATTTTGTTTTTGTTTTTTGGTTTGTTTGTTTGTTTGTTTGCTTTTTTTGGAGGGTAATTGCGGTTAAATAACTTGCCCAAGGTCACACAGCTAGGTTTTTGTTTGTGTGTGCGTTAAGTGTCTGAGGCCGGATCCGAACTCAGGTCCTTCTGACTCCAGGGCCGACGTTCTACTTACTGCACCACCTAGCTGCCCCTGGGAACGATTTTTTACAACCTATAAAGGACTCATTTCTAAAATATACAGAGAATTGAGTCAAATCTACAAGAATACAAGACATTCCCCAATTGACAAATGGTCAAAGGATATGAAAAGACAGTTTTCAGAGGAAAAAATTAAAGATATGTATGAACATATGAAAAAAAATGCTCTAAATCACTATTGATTAGAGAAATGCAAATCAAAAGAACTCTGAGGTACCACATCACACCAGCCATATTGGCTAAGGTGAGAAAACAGGAAAATGACAAATTCTAGAGAGGATGTGGAAAAATTGAAACATTAATACATTGCTGGTGGAGTTGTGAACTAATTCAACCATACTGGAGAGCAATCTGTAACTATGCCCAAAGGGCTATCAATAATTTCATACCTTTTGACCTAGCAATACTACTTCTAGAGTTGTATACCAAAGAGATCATAGAAGTAGGAAGAAGACCCATATGTACAAAAATATTTATAGCAGCGCTTTTTGTAGTAGAAAAGAATTGGAAATTAAGGGGGTGTCCATCAATTGGGGAATGACTGAACAAATTGTGGTATATGAGTGTTATGGGATACTATTGTGCTATAATAAACAAGGAGCAGTTGGACTTCATATTAACTAGAGAGGTTTATATGAACTGATGCTGAGTGAGAAGAGTAGAGCCATGAGACATTTGCACACAATTACAGAGAGAACGTATGTGTATTGACCAACTTTGATAGACTGGACTCTTCTCAGCAATCCAGGGCTATTAGTCAATCCCAAAAGACTCATGATGTAGAGAGATGTCTACATCCAGAGAAAGAACAGTTTGAACCCAGATTGAAGCCAATTACCTGCTCCTTTTCTGTTTCTTGTTTGGTTTTGTTTCCTCTTTTCCATTGTTCATTCCATCTGATACCATCCTTCTTTATAACCTGAGTAATGTCTAATGTGAAAGTATTTGCAGATATTATACTTGATTGTATGCTGCTGGGAGGGAGGGAGAAAGAGGGAAGGGGAGAAAGGACAGAAAATTTGAGACTCAAAAGAATTATGGAAATGAATCTTGTAAACTAATAGTAAACAAATTAATAAAGACAAAAAAAATTAAAAATAAAGGAGTGAACTCTCAAAGGGATTGAGATTAGGAGTATCCTATCTACCAGAAGTTAATCATGGAGCCATAAGAAATGACTAGCTCAAATGGCAAAGGAGGCCCAAAAGGGCATTGAGGAGAAGAATGCCTTAAAAAGTCGAATTTGCCAGATGGAAAAAGAATCTCAAAAGTTCACTGAGGAGATTCATTCCTTCAGAGTTAGACTGGAGCAAATGGAAGCTAATGACTTTATGAGAAATCAAGATGCTGTTAAGCAGATCCAAACAAATGAAAGATTAGAAGGCAATGTGAAATATCTCATGGGAAAAACCACTGACCTGGAAAATAGATCCAGGAGAGACAATTTAAAAATTATTGGACTACCTGAAAGCCATGATCAAGGAAAGAACCTAGAAATCACCCTTCAAGAAATTCTCAAGGAAAATTGCCCTGATGTTTTAGATCCAGAGGGCAAAATAGAGGTTGAAAGAATCCACCGATCACCTCCTGAAAAGGATCCCAAAAAGAAAACTCCCAGAAATATTATAGCCAGGTTCCAGAATCCCCAGATCAAGGAGAAAATACTACAAGCAGCCAGGAAGAAACAATTTCAATATTGTGGAAACACAATCAGAATAGCCCAGGACCTGGCAGCTTCTACACTGAGGGATCGAAGGGCATGGAATATGATATTCCAGAGGGCAAAAGAACTGGGAATGAACCCAAGGGTCACCTACCCAGCAAAACTGAGTATTTTGTTTCAGGGGAAAATATGGTCATTCAGTGGAATAGAGGACTTTCAAGCATTCTTGAGGAAAAAACCAGAGTTGAATAGAAAATTTGACATCCAGACGCAAGAAGTAAGAGATGCCTGAGAAGGTAATCAGGGAAAAGAAATCAAAAGGAACTTATCAAAGTTGAACTATTTACATGCCTATATGGAAAAGCAATATCTGTAACTGATGATATCTTTCTCACTATGAAAATAATGGAAGAAGGGGGTGTGGTCATATGAATACATATGTGAATGTGTGTGTATATGGTTACAGTTATATATGGATAGAGGGCATAGGTTGAATTTGTTGGGAAGGGAGAATACTCAAGGGATGAAATTATGAGGTGAGAGAGGAAAGTGGCAAGAGGAGATGGGGAGAGACATGGTAGGGTAAACTATCTCATGTAGGGGGAAGTGGTTGCAAAGGAGGGGGAGAATAAGGAAGGCTAAAAAGGCAAAACCACATTCACATTGAATTTGGTTCAGGGAGAAAATGACATACATACTAAATGGGATATCTCAACCTGCAGCAGGATAGGGGGAAGGGGGATGAGAGGAGGGATGATGGATGGGAGGGCATCCTTGGGTGAGGGGAGGTTGGAAGTACCCACTATAGAAGAGGGACAGGATCATGTAGGGAATGGACCAGGTGGGGGGTGGGATGAGTGGGAGGGAATTATAAGCAGCCTTGTACAATATATCTACTATGATAATGTTTTGCATAGCTAAACATGTACAACATATACTGAATTACTTATCTCCCAAGAAGGAATGGGTGACAAGGGAGGAAGGAAATGGATCTGAAATTCGAGGTCGTAACATTAAATGTTTCAAATATATATATAAATACTATTATTAATACTCTTTTGCCTATAATTGGGAGATAAGATGTGCAGGCATTGGGACACAAAGATTCATCTTCCTCTAATGGAAAAGTCGATGGGGGTATGGGAGAAGGTATGGGAGAGAGCAGATTGGAGGAAGCGATATCTTGTGGGACTGCTATTCTGGGAGGTTGGGTAGGGGAATAATGGGGGGAAAATGATTGTAACTCAAAATCTGGCGGAAATGAATGATGTAAAACAGAAGTTAATAAAGTATTTGTTTAAAAAAAAAAAGAAATGTCTCTTCTAGGCTAGAATGAGCTCTTCTTTAGAGACAGAGTAACAATCATTGGGCTTTAATCCAGCCCTTACTAAGTGTGTTCCTCTGTGTTGCATACTAGGAATTCAAATAAAAGTACAATAAAGACAGCCCCTCACCTCAAGAATTTTATATTCTATCATAGTTGACCAAATAAAAAAGGAAGATGAGAAAGGAGATTAGTGCCTATTCAGGGGTAGAGTAGAGAAAGTTCAGAATGGAGAATAATGAAGGCATGGATTACTAAGGCTGTAGCCTTGAAATGAAGATTCTGGCTACAACCAATCAAAGGAGAGTGCCATAGGGACAATGTATACTTCTCATGTGAGAAGTCTACAGGTTGAGTGAACTTCCACATGTTTCTGTGACGTAATAAAAAAAAATCTGGAGTCATGAGAAGACTTTAAATAGTAAATATTAGATTTTTAGTCTAACATATTAGATAGTTTCTTCTAAACATTAGGTGATTTTCTGGATTCTTATGTTCTTGGCACCTAGAGTAAGTAATATCTTTTGCCTTAATCTGGAAAGCCTAAACTAGTCAAAACTCTAAAAAGCAAAGAAGGAATTTTGTATCTTCCATTAGCAAGAAGACCATTTCTAGTCCAAGATTTGTTTCAACAAGTTAATGGATTATGAATTCTTATTTCTAAAAGAGCTATATAATAGGGGAAAAAATCTTACAGGGTTAAATGAAAAAGTATGATGAAGCTAACTTTTCTCATAAGGAATAGACAGTGCCTAAGTAGAGAGGTAGAGGACATGACTGAAAACAGAAGCTGTAAGAAGAGAGAAACTGCAGAAATATTGTAGTCACACCTAGTAGCTGTGAGCAACAGTAATTGGATGAATAGGACATAAATGCTGCTTACTTATTTACATATGTAAATTTGTATACATTTCTTTATTTGTTCAAGAATGGGCCCCATGTTTATGTGGGAATGATTTTATTTTTAATTTTCTTATTATGCAACTTCATTAAATCTTTGGGATTGATCCTCTGGTTGTGTCCTCTAGTTAAAGTACTTAAGAGAATGGTAGGGATTTGTGAGTTACATTTTTTAACTGGTTTGACATTTTAAATGTAAATGTATTTGGTAGAGCTACTTTGCAAGTTAATGAAGTAATAAATGTGTCACTCAGAATAAAGTCAGAATCATTCCAGTATGGTAGAAACTGTCAGGGTCAACACCATTATGGCAATTGATGGACTTATTAATTATTTAATTCAGATTATGTCTTCACTTTTTTAATGTGTCCATTTTGTCTTGCTAACTACTTAGAGAACTTCTTAAAGTTATTCCGTCAAAACCTTCTTTACATGTTATATCATGATTAGCACAATGTTATGTATGTAAATATTTAGTTCAATAAATATTTGTTAATATATATGCTGAAAGGGGAAAGATCAATAATCAATATCTTGAGTGATTTACTCTGTATCACTTTGCTAATCTTTTACCTGCTATAATCTTTAGGATAAGAAATTACTGTGTGATTTATAATAAAGATAGTCCCTGGTTAAAAACAAAACAAAAAATGTGTGTGTAAACAAACTATAATGTAGTCCCAAGGAAATTCCTGTGTTAACTAACTTTAGTCATTATAACAGTTTAGACAAATCAGCTTGGTCATTATAAAGTATCTATCTTAAGTATGTGACCATAATAACCATACATATATGTTAGTCTTGATATTAAAATGATAATGAAAATCCTGTAAAGGACTGATTGAGACATCATGGAAAATACAAAGTTAGGACATTACAAAGTTAGGGCATAATGACCTTCAAAATGGAATCTCACATAAATCAGCTTCTAAAGTACTTTATTGCAGCATTTTTTTGCATGGCTTTTATTTTGTTTCATTGTTTCTTGATGTCTCATAAAGTCATTAGCTTCCACTTTCCCAATTCTAACTTTTACAGAATTAGTTTCTTCAATGAGCTCTAGTACCTCCTTTTCCATTTGGTCAATTTTTCTTTTTAACGAGTTCTTCTCTTCAGTGAATTTTTCTATATTTTCTCATTTGGTAAATTCTGCTTACCAAGGCATTCTTCTCTTCATTGGATTTTTTTGTCTCTTTTACTATTTGGCCTATTCTGTTTTTTAAGGTGTTATGTTCTTAAGGACTTTTGGAGCTTTCTTTACCAAGCTGTTGATTTATTTTTCATGATTTTCTTACATCACTCTCTTTTCTCTTCCAAGTTTTCCTCTATCTCTCTTGCTTGATTTTTAAATCTTGTTTGAGCTCTTCCATCACCTCAGACTAATTGGTATTTTTATTTCAGGCTTTGAATGCAGGGATTTCAACTTTGCAGTCTTATTCTGAGAATGGGATTTGATTTTC
Source organism: Gymnobelideus leadbeateri (assembly GCA_011680675.1). Lineage (NCBI taxonomy): Eukaryota > Metazoa > Chordata > Mammalia > Diprotodontia > Petauridae > Gymnobelideus > Gymnobelideus leadbeateri. The sequence goes on from WOXC01010154.1 coordinate 526,841, forward strand.
TCTGTTACCATAGTAACTTCCTATGATCAGAATTCTTTTCTATTGTTTGCTCATTTTCCAGTCAATTTTTTGACTTTTAACTTTATGCTAAAGAGAGGTTCTGCTTCCCAAGTGGAAGGAATACTGTCCCAAACTTCAGGTATTTTTTGCAGCTATTTTCAGAGGTAATTCTGGGTAATTTGGCTCTTCCAAGGTGGTATTGTTGTGAAGAGAATAAGAGCGAGACTAAGACCTGGATTTAAGATAAATTTAGATGTGGATATGTTGATCAAGCTTGTGACTCCCTGTAGTATATACTCAAATCAGGCAGTCCCTAATTAAGATACAGGCAAAGCTTATAAAGGCAAAAACCACAATTGGGGAGGGGAGCTAGCGTAAACAAAGACATACAGAAGCCAATCCAGCCATTGGTTGGATCTATAGCTCAGGGCTAATTTGGGAAACATAGCACAAGGGTAGAAGGCCAGGACCCTCCATGTGATGGGTCCCACCCAAAACAGGGTGGAGGGTGCAGGGTGGAGGGCACAGGGGGAGTGGAATTTCCCAGAAAAGGCTGGGGTCATGGAAAAGGCCAGGGTCATGTTCTGGGTGTAGGGTGTGGGGGACCCTGCTTGGTAAGTGTTCTGGGTAGAGGACATTGCTAGGTCAACATCCTAGAACAGGGTGGTCTCTTTCATGGGATAAACTTACCCCATAATCTCTATACAGGCTTACATCATAATCCTTATACAAAATTCTGCTTCAAGGCTTACTGATTTAAGGAAGTACTAAATTAGGAAAAGATAAGGTAGCAGGGGACTTTATGCCTTGGGTGATTCACTCTTACATAGGACTATGCCTTTAAGCTGTTACAAGCAGTTACAGAGTTTATGATAAAGGCAAAGACAAATATAAGGGGCTCAATGGTGGCTTAATGGTGGGCTCCAAATCAGGTGGCATGTGATTTGGGTTACTTTACAACAGTATGATCTAGGGAGATGTACGTTTACTACTCTCATTTACTGTGCAGTGGTTTGTGAGTAATCACAAATACTCTTTTCAACCCTGGAACTGTGACCAGGATCTCTGAACCCTATGACGTCAATCTCTTCTCCTCCTCACACTGGGACTAAGACCCAAAACTGTGACCCAAGTATAGACAATGCATCAGAGTCCTGCCCCTGGTTCCAGCAAAGGCACCCCTGTAAATCTCCTTCTGACCTATTCTCTCATTTCCTTATTCTCTATGTGCCCAGAGATTTGAAAACCACCATTGCTGCCAATGATTTAGTCTCTTTGAGGTCTTCTCCAGGTTTGCATGGGCCTGGTTTGCACTGCTGTGGCATGTGCTGGACTGCATTCTTCTCTCACCCTGGTGCAACAGATCTTTCCTGTCAATCATGTAAGTTGTCTTGGGTTGGAAAATTGTTCCACTCCATCTTTTTGTTGGTTGTGACACTCTAGAATTTGTTTAGAGTCATTATTTAAATGCATTTAGAGGGATTTGGGGAAGAGCTCAGGTGAGCCCCTGTATTTACTCCACCAACTTGACTCTTCCTCCCCTCAATTTCTCTGGCATTTTTTTCTTTACCAATTAAATATTTTGTCCTGCTACTATGTAATGATCTTTCCTCCCCTCCTAAACCACAAACTAGTTTTACATCTATTGTTCTAAGACTTACAACAAAATCAACAATAACATTTCTAGTAAAAATAGTATTTTAATCTCTCACAATCCGAATAATTTCACAATTCAAAGTCATCTTTCCTGTGAATTGTTCCACTATAGATTCTGTCATCCCCATTAGTAGGCAAGCAACTTGAAAGCAGGGACTACTTTTGTATTTGTGTCTTTCATGTTTAGCATAAAGCATAGAAGCTAGTAAACAATTTTTTTATTTATTCATTCATGCATACATTCATTCATTGAACAAAATAGTTACTGAAATAAAAGTTGACCTAAGAATGAGTAAATTCAAAAAGGTTTTAAAGAATAATTATTTCTCTTCCTGGGACATGAAACATAGTACATTGATGTTGTACATTTATTTTGCATAGTTATTAAAGATGAATATTATATGGTATGCTAGACTAAATAAGAAATTTATATTGGGCTGCTTTTATTTTAATAAACCTTGCAGTGTTTTTAATGATATCAAGCTATTTTCCTATAGAAAGGTCAATTTTAGGCACCTATATTCTTCTAGTAATTCTATATGGCTATAAACTACTTCATTCTCTAAAGAATATAGATTTTGCAGAAACAAAACGCATTGAAAATTGTTGGGCATAACAAAGCAGTGATGTGTTGCTAATAATGACATCTATGCAAGAGTGACACAAAATATATCATCAAAGAAATGTCTGAATAGAAATGGAGATAGGATAGATATTTACCAAGATTAAGAGATAACAGAAATCTTCAGTGGTGCTCTGGTTCAAAGGTAACATTAAAATATCTAAAGGTTAGCCTTCATCTTACTAGGTAAATGTTCTATGGAAGAATTGTTCAAAAATATGGATAGGAAATATAAAGGATGAGGGGCACAAAATGGATTGTGACTCAAATTGAAGAATTACTTAAATATCAATGTGAGTTCCCATCTTGATATTGATACAAAATGATAGAATTCTTTGGGAATCACCACAACATTGAATGTAGAGAAATGTCCACCGAGTTGTAACAGAGTATTACTGAGTTTGGAAGAAGGTGAGATCAACATGGATGGAAATGGCCAATGAAGGTCTCATCAATAAATCAATCAAAAAATGAACATTTGTTAAGCACCTAATATGTGTCAGCCACTGTGCTAATTCTGGGGACAGAAAATGAAATGAAAGAGTTATAGCATAATGGAAGCAATAACCTACAAACAAATAAACACAAATTAATCTATACACAGGTTAAATAGGAAATAATTAATAGAAAAAAGGCACTAGATTAAGAGGTTTTGGGGGAAGGCTTCCTGTAGAAGGTGGGATTTGATTTGGGATTTAAAGGACTCCAGATAGATCAATAATTGGACTGGAGGAGGAAGAGCATTTAAGGAATGGAGGAGAGACAGAAAAAATGTCAGTGTCTTCTTTATGGAATTGCCATGAGGTCAGTGTAACTGTATAGAAAAAATGTTGAGAAGAAAGGTGTAAAAAGATCAGAAAGGTAGGTATAGGTAAAGGTAGGTTATAAAATCTTTGAATGTCAAACAGCATTTTGTATTTGTTCCTGGAATCAACAAAAAGCAAATGGAATTTATTAAGTAGAGAGATAGTATAATTGGATCTGTGTTTTAGGAAAATCATGTTAGCAGTGGAATGGAGAATGGATTGAAGTGGGGAGAGAATTGAGGCACACAGACCTACTAGCAGTCCTTAGCAATCATCAAGTCTTGGAGTGAGGTGGGTTTGAAGTAGAGTGATTGTGGTGCCTAAGGAGAGGAGACATGTTTGAAATATGTTACAAAATTAAAATTAGCAGGTCTTGGAAATAGCTTGAATATGGGGTGGTGGTGATGATGAGACATAATGAAGAATACAGGATGATGTTTAGGGTTCAATTCTGGGGGACCAGAGAATGGTATAATCTTCTACAGTATTAGGGAAACTGGGAGGGGCAAGATTTAGAGGAAAGGATAATAAGTTCAGTTCTGGGCATGTTGAGTTTATAATGTCTACTAACATCCAGTTCAAGATGTCTGAAAGGTAATTGGAGTTGTGAGATTAAAAGTCAGCTGAGACATTGTGGAAGGAAAGGTATATTTGAGAATCATCAACATAGATATGTTAATTAAATACAGAGGAACTAATGAGATCACCAAATGAATTACTATTGAGGAAAAAGAGAAAAGGAGAAATGAATTACTATTACCAAATGAATTACTATTGAGGAAAAAGAGAAAAGGAGAAAAAGCATAGATAGCTTATAAAGTGTCATCTGGATGAGGATATACCAAAGGAGAAAGAGGAATGTTCAGATAGATACCATGAAAACCAGAAGAGTCTTAAAAACTTAGAGTCAAGAATGTTTCAAGGAGGAGAAAGTAATACATTATATCAAAGGCTACAAAGAGGTCAAGGTGTGGAATGAGAAACTGGGTCTGGCAATTAAGGATTTGACTTGAAAATTAAGAGATGATTAGTAACTTTGGAGAGAATTCTCTCATTAGAATGATAACATTTGGAACCAGATCGTAAGGAGTTAAGAAGAGATTGAGAGGAGAGAAAATGGGGGGATCTAATGTAGGTGGACTTTTTGGAGAGTTTAGCTACACAGAACAGCAGATATATAAAATGCTAGAAGGGATGGAAGGATCAAGTGTGATTTTGCTCTTTTTTTTCAAAATAGGAGAAATGTGGACATATTTTAGGCAGTAGGGAAATGAGTCATTTGAGAGGGAGAGATTGAAAATAAGTAAAAGTGTGAGGAGAGAATTCTGGGAAGATGGGATTGTAGGACAGAAAATTCCAAGATCCCAAGATTTTCCTCCACTAAAAAAGATAAAACAGTGCTTTAGGGCAAATATAGAGTGGTACAAATCAATAAGGGAAGGGACAAATCAGACTCCCTGGAAAAATCAGAGATCTAAAGAAAAATTCCAGGAGGAAGATTGGTCCCTGTGAAGAATAAATACCTCCAAGCTAAGGTGGTATATATTGTTTAAACAATAAGCAACAAACCCTGAGAATGCCTTAGTCCAGTCACAGGAACTTTTGCCAGTGGGAAAGTGAGGAGAGTTGAGCATCTGATCTGGGAAAGATTGAGGGAACCTCTGCTGACAAGGAATGTCAGATCCAGTTGTGTTGCAGATATGCCATAGGAGCAAGAAGGAACCAGCATGTGCCAGTGAGTACAGAAGCAGTGGGGTGAGGACACTGCTGGCTGTGGGCATTTACAGGAGGGGGGAGGTGTTGTTTTGGTTTCAAGGTCAAAAGATTTGGTTTCAAGGTCAGAAGGGAGAACGGAAGGAAGAACTATAGCCAGAGATACCATCCCCTACTGCATTACTAAAATATGAGTACAAAAATTAAGCCATTACAAAAAATAATACATTGGCAAAGGAAAAAGTATCTAACCATAGAGAGTTACTATGGGAAGAGAGAAGACCAGTGTTTGTCTTCAGAGGAGGAAAGTGAAGCAAAGAAACCCTCTTCTACACCAAAAAGTAATGTCAAGATCACCTGCCCCAAAAGAATTCATAGAACTTTAAAAAGACTTCAAAAAGCAATTGAGAGAGATTGAGTAAAAACAAGCAAAAAAAAAACAATCTAAGAAAAGCAAGATTATGAAAGGAAAGTCAGCCAATTAGAAAAGGAAACCCAGATTTTTTTTTGTTTTTGTTTTTGTCTGGAATCATTTTATTTTAATTATTTTTTTATTTGAAACATTCACTTCCATAAGATTTTGAGTTCTAAATTTTCTCTCTTCCTTCCCTCATTCCTCCCCAAGACAGCATACAATCTGATATAGGCTCTACAGATACATTCATATTAAATATATTTTCACATTAGTCATGTTGTAAAGAAGAATTAGAATCAATGGGAGGAAACACAAGAAAGAAGAAACAAAAGAAGAGAGAGAGAAATAGTATATTTAGATCTGAGTTCAGACTCTATACTTCTTTTTTCTGGAAGTGGGAAGCATCATGAGTCTTTCAGAATTGTCTTAGATCCTTACATTGCTGAGAAGAGCTAAGTCTATCAAAGTTAGTCATCAAACAATGCTGCTGTTATTATGCACATTTTTACTGGTTCTGCTCACTTCATTCAGCATTAATTCATAAGTCTTTCCAGGTTTTTCTGAAGTCTGACTGCTCATCATTTCTTATAACACAACGGCATTCCATTATATTCATATGCCACAACTTGACAGGTCATTCTCCAATTGATGGACATCCACTCAAATTATAATTCTTGGACACCACCAAAGGAACTGCTATAAATATTTTTGTACATGTTGATCCTTTTCCTATTTTTTATGATCTTTTTGGGATACAGATTTAGAAGTAGTATTACTGAATCAAAAGGTATACACTATTTTATAGCACTTTGGGCATAGTTCCAAATTTCTCTCTAAAATGTTTGCATCAGTTCACAACTCCACCAAGAAAGTATTAGTATTCTAATTTTCCCACATCTTCTCCAATATTTATCATATTGCTCTTTTGTCATATGAACCAATCTGATAGGTATGAAGTGGCATAAGGGCAAGCATTTAAATATTTAGTTCCTTATTTCAGCTACTTAGTAGTTAGCACCTTGTTTGAGCCCCTTGTGATCTGAAGGTGGGAGGAACTTGCTGATGCAACAGGAAGGGGCAGAACAGGAAGAAAGTGACCATATAAAGGGAGGAGCACAAACTGTGACTGAGCAGAACTAAGAAGGGAGCACTTGTGATGGCTGGCACTCTGTCTGTTTGTGCTGATCTATGTTTGTGATACATTGTACAGAAGCCCTGGGACTTCACTGGAAGCCATGAAAGAGGATTTTCTGGTTTTCTGTTTACAGAAGTATGTGAGGAGGGTTTCAGAAGTCCTGGGATGATGCTGTTGATTTGCGTTGACTTCTCAGACCTTGTTTGTGGGTCTGTGTTGATTTCACATGGAGATAATGAATTGATTATGGTGACAGTAATGTGTGTGAATGTTGTTTTGGTTTTGTTGAGCTTTGTATTCCCAGAATCAGGGAGTTGTGAAGGACTTGAGGTGGACTGGACACTGTGAGCTTCAATATGGAAACTGGACAAGGATCTGGACAAGGAGCTGAATGAGGAGCTGGTTGAGGAACTGAGAGCTGCCTGCCCATGAATCCAGGTGACAGGTGGGGAGATTCAAGCAGGAGCTGGACCCATGGAATAGGAGCCATGGAATCTGGAAGCCAGCCTGAAGCCAAGATGAAAAGACTTCTGCTTGGGTACTTAGTGCTGACTGAGAAGATAATGATTTACTGTGGCCTAGAGGTGGGAGAACTTTGTACTTTGTTCCTTGTACCCCTTAATAATGATTGAGTTAAGGATGATTGGAAACTAATTTCCATTCAAGAAGAAAGAAGACTTTTTGACAGAGAGATTAAGATAATGCTACCTGGGGTGGGAAACCTTTGACCTTTTTACTTTGTGTCCCTTAAGGAGGCTTGCTCCTTAAGGATGACTGAGGTAAGGATTTACTGAATGATATCTTTTGTTTAAAACTTTGTTACTTTAATGCTATGTTATATCATTGTGAATGCTGAACTTTGTTTTCTATGAATGTTTTGCCTTAGTTTATTGATGAATAAATAGAGAGTTCACTATACAATGTGATCAGAACCTTAAAGCTAGTCAAAGAAGAAGTTCTCTGGAGAGCTGCATGTGCTTCACTTTACAACTGGCACCTCAGAGTTATTTTGATTTACATTTCTCCAATCAATAAGGATTGAGAACACTTCTTCATATAGCTATAGATTACATTGATTTCTTCATAAGAAAAATGGACATTAAATGAACTGTCATACTTTCACAACTTTGTTAAAAAAAAATAAAACCAACCCTGAATTTAAGAGTTCATTTGACATGCAAGAGCCATGAGAAACATAAGGTACATGCCAAAGACCAATTTCAAGGAAGTCAATTAGTACAGATTTTTATCTTTTAGGGAAGTAAGATACAAAACATATGTCTAATACAGAGAAGGAGGGAAGAAGGGGAAAAAAAACAAAATAAAATTGTACAGCAGAAAACAAAAGAAAACCTACAAAGCAGCAAAGATGTACAGTTCTCAGCACAATGCATAGTTTTTAATATATAGGCTTTCTGGAAGTGGAAATTTGCTGCTGTAGATTTGTTATTAGTAAATGGATAATTCATAAGAAAGATTGAGGTATACTTGAGCATATGACTTCAAAAAGTAAAACCATTTAGGAAGAGCTAAAAAGAATAATTATACAAATGAGGTGCAAGAGGAAGAACCCATATAGAATAATTAGATGGGGGAGGAGGGTTATTAGTTCTGGAAACCTGCTTTCATTGGGAATGGATTGAAGAGGGAACAATACATATACATCCAGAAGAGAACAAAAGTCTTCTAAGTTTAGAAAGAAATAAAATCCTAAGGAGATAGAGAGGGGGGATAGGATACATAAGGGATCTTTAAAGGAGAGGGTAAGGGAATAGGCTAAATGTGGATATAGAAGAGCTTATAGATTTGTGGGAGTGGGAGGATAAGGGAAGGATCATTGTTAGGGATGCATTCAATAATAAGAGAGCAAGGTAGTGGTAGAAATAAAGTGAAGGAATCATAAAAGAGAGGAAGTAGGATATACACACAAGCATAACAACAAAGATTAGGAGTAGAATCTCTTGGGGAAAGTATATGTTCATGTATGTATGTACATATGTATGCATGTATGTAAGTATGTATGTGTGTGTATACATGCATGTATATCTATATGGAAATATATTCCCACTTAATTGTAGCCTCCAGAGCAGGGAGGAGGAAGAGGAAACAAAAGCAAAGTAAAATTGTACAGCAGAGAACAAAAGAAAACCTACAAAGACACAAAGATGCATAGTATTTAATATATAGGCTTTCTGGAAGTGGAAATTTATTGATGTAAATTTTTAATCCTTTCTTATATTCTGCTGTGTTCATGACATTTTTTCTTTTCTTTTTATATTTAAGTTTATAATATGTTTCTTTTTTTCTTACATATTTGTTTTAGTATTTAAGGCTAAAATTTAAAAAAAGGGAGAAAAGAGTGAGAATTACAGAGAATATGTTGGAGGAGACAAATGAAATTTGATAACTTACAAATAGAGAAGTTGGTCTCAGTAAGGAGTAAAGCTACTTTTCCAGGTGAGACTGGCATGAAGGAGGTGAAAATGGCAGAATGTACCTCAGTGATAGGAGATAAGGAAGAGAAAAAAAACTTTTTTTTTTTAAAGCAATTGGGGTTAAGTAACTTGCTCAAGGTTACACGGCTAGTCATTATTTGTGTGTGGGTGCTCATTTTCTGAGGCCGGATTTGATCTCGGGTCATCCCAACTCCGAGGCCAGCGCTCTTACTCACTGCGCCACCTAGCCGCCCCTTTAGGGCAATTGGGGTTAAGTAACTTGCCCAAGGTTACAGGCTAGGTTTTTGTTTGTGTGGATTAAGTGTCTGAGGCCAGCTCTGAACTCAGGTCCTTCTGACTCCAGGGCCAGCGCTCTATTCACTGCGCCACCTAGCCGCCCCCTAGGAAGAGAAAATTAATAGTTCAGGCCATAATTTTTTTGGTAAAATACAGAGCAAAATTCTCAGCTGAGAGAGCAAGGGGAAGAAGAGCCAATTTGGATTTCAGTAGGCATGAAAAGATTTGGAGGAGCTGTTATGAGGAGTGTGATAGACAATTGATAATGGAGGTTTAATAGGATTGCCTAATAGCAGTGAGGGTTCAGTTGAGATGAAATATTATACATTTGTAGTTGACCAAGTTAGAATGATTTTTTTATTTTCTCCACCTTCATTCAGCAACACATGAATAGTCACAAAGTTGATAAATGTTAGGGTTCATCCAAGTTTGAAGTCTGACTTGGTGTGATCAGTGACATGATGAGAGGGCTTGGTATTCAAGAGAGGATGGGAATGTAGAGTTGAATTGTTAAATGAAGGAGACAAGAGGAGAGAGTGACTAGCAAAGGAGAAATTTCCTGGGAAAGAATCAAAGGATTGGAGGTCACAGTGAGGTTGAATAATAGGGTTATATGAGCAAAGGCAGAGGGAGACGTGAAAAACAAATATATTGTATTGAATGTGGGGATTTCAAAATTCTTGAATGAAGAGGTGGACCACTGTGGGTGAAGATCAAGGGAATGATCATATTTGTGTGTGGCTGTGGGTGGGGTCTTGAGGTTCACAGGAGTGAATATATTGAGGAACAGAATGATTAGAGTATTTGTGGGAGAATCAATATGTATATTGAACTTTTCTAGTATGACGGCAAGAGTTGGGAAGTGGAGAAAAATTATAACAAACTCATTGAGGAAGGAAGGGAAATGCCTTTGGGATCTGTTGACAATGGCTCCCAGGATTTTGATTGAGTGGTAGATATGAATAATACATTGACTTCAAAGGAAGAGAGAACACTGAATGATAGAAAAAGGAGACCAACTTGAAGTGGGACTTATGCTGGACCTGAAAGGATGAATACAACTTGGAAAGCAGAAAGGAAGTAGGAGAACATGCTTCAGAGAAAGAGAGAGACAGAGACAGAGAGAGACAGAGAGAGACAGAGAGAGAGAGAGAGAGAGAGAGAGAGAGAGAGAGAGAATCCACGTGAGTAGAGGCATAGTTAAAAGAATAAATATGATGAGACTGAGAGTAGAGTGCTTCAGATAGACTCCAGGATTCCTATTGACAGTACTGAAAAAAAATTGAGTTAGGTTTGGACTCTGAGTAAATTTTGTATGACAAAAGGATATTGTATATGACTCTTGGGTATACAAGAAGTCAATTCAAATCTTCAAATATTTTAAGTTAGGGGATGTGAAATAGATCTGTGATTTTATCAGTATCAGTAATCTTTGATTGAAATCCCTCTGCCAATGCAATTTGTAGCGTTATTTGGAGTTTACAAACTTGAGAGAGTTTCCTATAGAAAGAAGTTAATTGAATTTTCCAGGATCAAACAGGAAGTAAATTTCATAAAAAAGAACTTGAACACAGTTTGACCTGGCTCTGTATTTTTAAATCGCAATGTATCTCATATTCTTTTAGTGAACCATAGACAACTGATCATCAAGCATTTGAAAGGTTGAAGTCATTACAAAAAGCTGCATCATCACCATCCTTTACCCAAAGGTAAAAAACTCGAACTTCTGAAATAAAGCATTTCACTTTTGTAGAAATCATGAGAGATAATTTTAATATATAGACCCTAAGTCTAATCAAATAACATTTTCAAATAAATTATACACATACCAATTTTACCCCAAATCTTTAGCTTAAAAAAAGATGAGAAAAGAAATAAGGTAAAATACCTTATAATAAATACTTCACCCAATCATTTCTTTTTCTACTTCATCCAGTTATTTTAATTATTTGAATTCAATTGAAATGAAATTGAGCAAGAAAATATGAGAATTTCCCTCTCAAAATGAGTGTATATGCAATTTGAAAATGAATCATTTAGCAGTAGCAATAAGAGAAAAATATTAATAAAAGGAATAAGATAAGGCAAAGAAGAGACTAAGCTGTCACTCTTTGCAGATGATATGATGAGATACTTAGAGAATCCTAGAGAATCAAGTAAAAAGCTACTTGAGATAATAAATAAATTTAACAAGGTTTCAGAATACAAAATAAATCAACATAAATCCTCGACATTCCTATATATTTCTAATGAAACCCAACAGCAAGAAAGAGAGAAATTCCATTTAAAGTTATGATAGACATTATAAAATATTTGGAAATCTACCTGCCAAAACAAACCCAGGAACTATATAAACACAATTACAAACACTTTTCCCCTAAATCAAATCAGACCTAAATAATTTGAAAAACATCAGTTGCTCATGGTTGGGTCAAGCTAATATAATACAAATGACAATTTTATCTAAGTTAGTTTACCTATTTAGTGTCATACCAATCAATCTACCAAAAAATTATTTTATACACCTAGGAAAAAATAGTAACAATATTCATCTGGAAAAACAAAAGTTCCAGAATGTGAAGGGAATTAATGAAAAGAAATGCTAGAGAAAGTAACCTAACCATACCAGATTTTCAACTGTATTATAAAGTAGCAGTCATCCAAATTACTTGGTACTTGCTGAGGTATACAATACTGGATCAGTGGAACAGATTAGGTACACAAGACACAGTAATCAATGACTATAGTAATCTAATGTTTGAGAAACCCAAAGACTCTAGTTTCTGGGATAAGAACTCACTATTTGACAAAAACTTTTGGGAAAACTGGAAAATAGTATGACAGAAACTGGGCATAAGCCAATATCTTACAGCATACACCAAAATAAAGTCTAAATGGGTCCATGATCTAGATATAAATATGTAAGTAATCTTGGAGAGAAAAGAATAGTTTCCCTGTCAGATTTATGGAGAACAAAAGAATGAATAAACAAACAAGAGATAGGGAGGATTACTAAATGCAAAATGGATAATTTTGATTATATTAAATTGAAATGTTTCATACAAACAAAACCAATGTGACCAAAATTAGGAGGGAAGCAGAAAATTTGGAAAGAATTTTACAACCAGTGTCTCTGATAAAGGCCTCATTTCTAAAATATACAGAGCACTGAGTCAAATATATAAGAATACAAGTCATCCTCCAATAGATAGATGGCCAAAGGATATGTTTTCAGAGCAAGAAATTAAAGATATTGGTAAGCATATGAAAAAATAGTCTAAATCACTATTGATTAGAGAAATGAAATTCAAAACAACTCTGAGTTACCACATCTCACCAGTCAGATTGGTTAACATGACAAAACAGGAAAATGATTAATGCTGGAGAAGATGTGGGAAACTTGGAGCACTAATGCATGGTTGGTGGAACTGTGAACTGATTCAACCATTCTGGAAAGCAATCTGGAATTATGCCCAAAAGGCTATAAAAAATGTGCATGCCCTTTGACCCAGCAATACCACTTCTAGGACTGTATCTCAAAGAGATCATACAAGTGGGAAGAGAAACTGTATTACAAAAATATTTATAGCAGTTCTTTTTCGTGATGGCAAAGAATTAGAAATCAAGGAAGTGCCCATCAAGTGGGGAATGGCTAAACAAGTTGCAGTATATGAATGTAACAGAAGACTATTGTGCTATAACAAATGAGGAATGGAAGGACTTCATAATAACCTGGATAGACATATAAACTGATGCTGAGAGAAGCAAAAGCAGGAGAACAGTGTACTAAATTACAGACACGTTTTATCTGTGATGACTGACTTTGATAGAGTGGGCTCCTCTTAGCAGTACAAGGTTATAAGACAACTCCAGACAACTCATGATAAAAAGGATTATCCACATCCAGAGAAGGACGTACAGAATCTAAATGCACATCGAGGCAAAATACTTGCTCTCTCCCTCTTTTTTCTTTTTTGTTTTGTTCCTTCTTTCTCATTGTTCATTTCATTGGTTATAATCCTTCTTTAAACATGACTAAAATTTAATATGAATGCATTTGTAGAACCTATATCAGATTACATGCTACCATAATGAGAGTGGGAGAGGCAAGAGAAGGGAGAAACTGTGGAACTCAAAAGCTTGTGGAACTGAATGTTTTAAACTAAAAGTAAACATAAATAAATAAAATTTTAAAAATGAATTCCTTATTTTTAGTATAAATGGTAGACAGACAGTTGAGGAATAGAGTAATTAATTTGTAGTGGCACCTAATTATATTTTCTATTTTTTTAATTTTTTTTTCTTAAACAAATACTTTATTAACTTCTGTTTTACATCATTCATTTCCGCCAGATTTTGAGTTACAATCATTTTCCCCCCATTATTCCCCTACCCAACCTCCCAGAATAGCAGTCCCACAAGATATCGCTTCCTCCAATCTGCTCTCTCCCATACCTTCTCCCATACCCCCTCGACTTTTCCATTAGAGGAAGATGAATCTTTGTGTCCCAATGCCTGCACATCTTATCTCCCAATTATAGGCAAAAGAGTATTAATAATAGTATTTATATATATTTGAAACATTTAATGTTACGACCTCGAATTTCAGATCCATTTCCTTCCTCCCTTGTCACCCATTCCTTCTTGGGAGATAAGTAATTCAGTATATGTTGTACATGTCTAGCTATGCAAAACATTATCATAGTAGATATATTGTTCAAGGCTGCTTATAATTCCCTCCCACTCATCCCACCCCCCACCTGGTCCATTCCCTACATGATCCTGTCCCTCTTCTATAGTGGGTACTTCCAACCTCCCCTCACCCCAAGGATGCCCTCCCATCCATCATCCCTCCTCTCATCCCCCTTCCCCCTATCCTGCTGCAGGTTGAGATATCCCATTTAGTATGTATGTCATTTTCTCCCTGAACCAAATTCAATGTGAATGTGGTTTTGCCTTTTTAGCCTTCCTTATTCTCCCCCTCCTTTGCACCCACTTCCCCTACATGAGATAGTTTACCCTACCATGTCTCTCCCCATCTCCTCTTGCCACTTTCCTCTCTCACCTCATAATTTCATCCCTTGAGTACTCTCCCTTCCCAACAAAATCAACCTATGCCCTCTATCCATATATAACTGTAACCATATACACACACATTCACATATGTATTCATATGACCACACCCCCTTCTTCCATTATTTTCATAGTGGGAAAGATATCATCAGTCACAGATATTGCTTTTCCATATAGGAATGTAAATAGTTCAACTTTGATAAGTTCCTTTTGATTTCTTTTCCCTGATTACCTTCTCAGGCATCTCTTACTTCTTGTGTCTGGATGTCAAATTTTCTATTCAACTCTGGTTTTTTCCTCAATAATGCTTGAAAGTCCTCTATTCCACTGAATGACCATATTTTCCCCTGAAACAAAATACTCAGTTTTGCTGGGTAGGTGACCCTTGGGTTCATTCCCAGGTCTTTTGCCCTCTGGAATATCATATTCCATGCCCTTCTCTCCCTCAGTGTAGAAGCTGCTAGGTCCTGGGCTATTCTGATTGTGTTTCCACAATATTGAAATTGTTTCTTCCTGGCTGCTTGTAGTATTTTCTCCTTGATCTGGGGATTCTGGAACCTGGCTATAATATTTCTGGGAGTTTTCTTTTTGGGATCTTTTTCAGGAGGTGATCGGTGGATTCTTTCAACCTCTATTTTGCCCTCTGGATCTAAAACATCAGGGCAGTTTTCCTTGAGAATTTCTTGAAGGGTGATTTCTAGGTTCTTTCTTTGATCATGGCTTTCAGGTAGTCCAATAATTTTTAAATTGTCTCTCCTGGATCTATTTTCCAGGTCAGTGGTTTTTCCCATGAGATATTTCACATTGCCTTCTAATCTTTCATTTGTTTGGATCTGCTTAACAGCATCTTGATTTCTCATAAAGTCATTAGCTTCCATTTGCTCCAGTCTAACTCTGAAGGAATGAATCTCCTCAGTGAACTTTTGAGATTCTTTTTCCATCTGGCAAATTCGACTTTTTAAGGCATTCTTCTCCTCATTGCCCTTTTGGGCCTCCTTTGCCATTTGAGTTAGTCTATTTTTAAGGTGTTTTCCTCAGTCAGGCTGTTGACCCTCATTTCATACTTTTCCTGCATCCTTCTCATTTCTCTTTCTAATTTTTCCTCCACTTCTCTTATTTGATTTTTAAAGTCCTTCTTAAGGTCCTCTATGGCCTGCAACCCGCTCATGTTTTCCCCTGGGGCTTTTGGAGCAGGACTTCTGACCTCACAGTCCTTTTCCCGCTCTATGCCCCCAAAATAGGAGTCTAGGTTTGCATTTTTCTGTTTCCTTTGCCTTGGCATGTTGCCACTTAATTGCTTGACTTTTGGGCTTGTTGCCACACTATGGCTTTAAGGCCAGATAGAGGAATTTTCGTCCCGAACGTGTGGGGGGCAACTTCCGTTTCTGGCAAGCTATAAACCAACCCACAACTTCCACCCTAGATCACAATCCAGATCCAGGGAGGTTAAAGCAAGAGCGATTACCCCCCCAGACTGATCACTGGATCTCCCCACGATTTGTAGGCTGGGAGCCAGAAATGCCTCTGAAAACTACACAGTGGTGTGTCTCCTCAGCAGCTTCTAGCCCCCAGGGGAGGGAGCTGACGCATTCCCCAAATACAGGTCCCAAAGTCCATAGGACACTAACCTCTTACTTTGTCCTAGGCAAGTCTATGTTGATAATTCTGGCATCTCCACAGTTCCTGGTGTTCTGGGGTTCCTCCAGCTGGCTGCTGGCCCTGCCGCCCTGGGGTTAAAACCTCGGCTCATGTGGACCTGGGCTCGGCTCGGCTCCTGCGCTCTGCGCGCTGCCGGCTCCCAGACCACTGCGCTGGTCCTTCCTGCAGGGTGCTGGGCTGTCCTCAGCGGGAGGTTAGCTTCTCTGTGTCGTTCTGTGGGTGCTGGGGCTCCAGAAGATTTTCAGAGTCCTTTTTTACATAGTTTGTGGAGAATCTGGGGGCAGAGAGGCTTGGACGAGCTGTTTCTACTCTGCCATCTTGGCTCCTCCCCCTATTTTTTTAATTTAATATTTATTTATTTAAGCATTCTTTTCCTTTAAACTTTTTATTTCAAATTCTCTCTTCTGACAACTCTTTCAGCTCTCACTAAAAAGGAAAGAAATATCATATAATTATAGATGTGAAATCATTCAAAACATATTAGCC
The DNA here is from genome assembly GCA_011680675.1 of Gymnobelideus leadbeateri. Classification (NCBI taxonomy): domain Eukaryota; kingdom Metazoa; phylum Chordata; class Mammalia; order Diprotodontia; family Petauridae; genus Gymnobelideus; species Gymnobelideus leadbeateri. The sequence goes on from WOXC01010154.1 coordinate 543,138, forward strand.
ATTTTGTAGGAAGGAAAAGAAAATAGAGAAGAAGGAAGGGAAGAAATTGTACTTCAATTTGCATTAAGAGTTGATCAGTCAGGGGCGGCTAGGTGGCACAGTGAGTAAGAGCAGCAGCCTCAGAGTTGGGATGACCCGGGATCGAATCCGGCCTCAGAAAATGAGCACCCACACATAAATAATGACTGGCCGTGTAACCTTGAGCAAGTTACTTAACCCCAATTGCTTTAAAAACAAAAAAAAGAGTTGATCAGTTCTCTTTGTGGAGATAGCATCTTTTTCATATTGAGTCCTCTCAAAATATCAATTTTGCCCCTGAAGGTTTATACTCAATTTTGCTAGATAGGTTATACTTGGTTATAAATATAGTTCTGTGCTTTCTGGAAAATCATATTCAAAGCTCTCTGCTCCTTTAACATGGGACATGCTAAATCTTGTGTGTTCCTGATTGTGGCTCCATGGTTTTTGAATGGTTTCTTTCTTTCTGCTTGTAATCATTTCTCCTTGAACTAGAAGCTCTAGTATTCTGCTATAATATTCCTAGGAACTTTTATTTTGGGAATCTCTTTTAAGAGGTGATTGGTAGATTATTTTAATTTCTGTTTTAGCCTCTGGATAAAATATAAAATATCCTTGATAACTTATTAATGTGGTATTACTAGGTCAAAGGGTATGCAAAATTGTATATTCCTTTGGGTGTAATTCTGAATTTCTCTCCAGAATGACTGAATTAGTTCAGAACTCCACCAAGAGTGCATTAGTGTCCCAGTTTTCCCATATCCCCACCAACATTTGTTATTTTCTTCTTTCTGTCATATTAGTCAATCTAATACATGTGAAGTGGTACCTTGGGGTTGTTTTAATTTGCAATTGCTCTAATAAATGGTGGTTTAGAGTATTTTTTCCATATTACTATAGATAGTTTTAATTTCTTCAAATGTGCATTTCATATTGTTATAGATAGTTTGGGTTTCTTTTCCTGAAAACTATTCATTTATTTCCTCTGATCATTTCTCAATTGGGGAATGACTTTTACTCTTACAAAATTAGCTCAGTTATCTATATAGTTGAGACATGAGACCTTGATCAGAGAGACTTGATGTGAATTTCTTTCCCTGGTTTTCTGCTTTCCTTCTAATCTTGACTATATTGATTTAGTTTGGGCAAAACCCTTAATAAATTGAAAAAATACATTCAATTTACATCTCTAATGCTTTCTATCTTTTATTTGGTCATAATTTTTCCCCTTATCCATAGATATGAAAACATAAACTATTTTATGCTACCCTAATTTGTTTAAGGTATCAAGAACTATGTCTAAAACATGTAATACTGATATCCATTTCTGTTTCATAAGTGAGTTCATCCTACTTAAACTCACAATTATTATTACTAACTGTATATTTTCCTCCATTCTACTTTTGCCCCTATTTATCTTTCTCACTCTTTTTTTCCCTGTCCCTCCTTGAATGTATTTTGCTTTTGACCACCACCTCTCCCATTGTGCCTTCTTTTCTATTACCCCCCACCCATTCTTTTATCTCCATTACCTCCTACTTTCCTTTAGGGTAAGAAAGAATTTTATGCAGAACTAGGTGTATATGTTATTTCCTGCTTTAGCCAGTTCTGATCAGAGTAAGGTTCAAGCATTATCTAACATTTCTCCCATCACCCCCTCCACTGTAAAAGCACATTTGATACTTTTTTATGTGAGACAACTTACCTCATTCTACCTCTCCCTTTCCTCTTCTCCCAGTAAATTCTTCATTGTCACTGCTTAATCTTATTTCTGTGGATGGCAACTCGTCATAGTTAACTATCCCAATAATGATAAAGTTCTTAGAAGTTTTAAGTAACTTCTTCCCATGTAGGAATGTGAACAGTTTAAATTTATTGCATCTTTTATGAATTCTCATTCCTGTTTCCCTTTTTATGCTTCTCTTGAGTCTTGTACATGAAAGTCTAATTTCCCATTCAATTCTCATATTTTCATCAGGAATACTTGAAAGTCCTCTATTTAATTAAATACCTGTTTTCCCCAGAAGGATCATACTCAGTTTAACTGACTAGGTGATTCTGAACTGTAATCCTGTCTCCTTTGCCCTCCAGAATATTGCATTCCACACTCTCTGATTCTTTAATGTAGAAGTTGCTAAATCTTGTGTTTGCCTGAATTGATCTCCATAATTTTCTAATTATTTCTGTATTTTCTCCTTGATCTGAGAGCTGTGGAATCTGGATATAATATTGCTAGGACTTTTCATTTTGGGATCTCTTTCAGGAGGTGATCACTGGAGTCTTTAAATTTTTATCTTAATCACTGAGTCTAAGATATTAGGGAAGTTGGGGCGGCTAGGTGGCGCAGTGAATAGAGCGCCGGCCCTGGAGTCAGAGGGACCTGAGTTCGGAGCCGGCCTCCGACACTTAATCCGCACAAACAAAAAAACCTAGCCATGTAACCTTGGGCAAGTTACTTAACCCCAATTGCCCTAAAGGGGCGGTTAGGTGGCGCAGTGAGTAAGAGTGCCGGCCTCGGAGTTTGGATGACCCGAGATCAGATCCGGCCTCAGAAAATGAGCACCCACGCATAAATCAAAATGACTAGCCGTGTAACCTTGAGCAAGTTACTTAACCCCAATTGCTTTAAAAAAAAAAAAAAAGATATTAGGGAAGTTGAATAAAGCACTGGCCTTGGAGTCAGGCGGGCCTGAGCTGAAATCCTGCCTCAGACACTTAACACTTCTAGCCATGTGACCTTGGGCAAGTCACTTAACCCCAATTACCCTGCCCTCCCCTCTCCAAAAAAAAAAAAAAGAAAGAAAAAGTTTTCAGTTCTTCCAAGATGCTATTACCTAAGGAGAGGTGTGGTCACTGTTTCCCTGGTTTGTGTTCTCATCTTTGAGTTACCACAGGAACTCTTTTCCATCCTGGAACTGTGTCTAGGGTCTCCTTTCCTACTAGTGCTCCAACTCTCCTAAGATTGTGACACAGTTCTACATATGGACAATGCAACAGATCCTACATCCAACACCAGAAAAAAAGGACACTAGAATGTCCTTCAAACCAGTTGTCTAAACCCCTATCCTGCTGTGGGCTAAAGAAGTGAAAGCTGCTCCTGTCCCAGTTATCACCAATGTCTGCTGTTGTCTTGCTGATATGAGGCTAGTTCTAGTATAGCCTGTGCTGGGCTGTGTGTGATTCACTCTCATCTCAGTGAGACAGACCTTGCCTGACAAACTTCCCACTTATCTTGGTCTAGAATATTTTTCACCCTGTTCTTTTGTTAGTTCTGCCACTTTAGAATTTGTTTTGAGGTGTTATTTTAACACTGCTTGGAGGAAAATTTGGAAGGAGTCAGTCTCTTCCAGTTACCCCACCATCTTGTCTCTGCCCTCTCTTCCACACTTCTAATTTTTAAGGAATTATTTTCTTCAGTGAGCTTTTGTACTTTTTCCCCCCATTTGGCCAATTTTTATGTTTAAGGAGTTATTTTCTTGTATGAATTTTTGTGCATCTTTTACATTAGGTCAATTCTATTTTTTAAGTATTATTTTCTTCAATATTTTTTGTATCCCTTTCACCAAGTTGCACTTTCTGTTTACATAATTTTCTTGTGTAATTCATATTTCTTTTCCATTTTTTTTCTTGCAAACCAATATTATATCCTTCTTTAATTCTTCTAGGAAATTTTGCTGGCCTTGGGCACAATTAGCATTTTTCTTTGAAGGTATGCTTGTAATTGTTTTTACCTTATTTTCTTCTGAAATTATGTCTTGTTCTCCCTTGCCACCATGGTAGCTTCTTACAGTCAAGATTTGTTGTTATTTTGCTTGTTGTTCTAGTCTATTTTTTGACTTTTGATTTTATGGAACAGTTAGTCTCTGCTCAGTTAGGGGTGGGGATGCGCTACCTCAAGTTTTAGACTTTTGCATGCTGCTGTTTTCAGAGCAAGGTCTGTGGCTCTGCAAGTGTTTGATGCATATGCATGGAAACTGGTTTTATCTGCTGAAAAGTGTAGTCACTCCTCTCCAGGTCTGTGCTCTGGTTTTTACGCAGGAAAGGCCCTTGAAAATTGTGTCCACAAGCACTAGTATACTTCTTGGCCCTGGAATTGGAATCAAGGGCATGATTCCTTGTGACAAATCACAAGCACTCTTCTCCACCCTGGCTCTGCAACCCAGAACTGGTTATCAGCAATAGTTTTCAATCAGTGCCAGCTGCACTCAATGACAGCAAAGGGTCCCCTATAATCTCTTTTTGACCAGTTTTCCTACTCCCTTACCATCCATTTCTGGGCCAAGACTTCCAAAAGCTGCTCCTGCTATTATCACTGTCATAGCTCCCTCCAAGGCCTATCTCTGATGCCTCTCCCATTCTCTAGATAGGCCTCCACTTCAGTATCATAGGCCTCTCCTACCAACCTCTTAAGTGGTCTCACTGATCTTTTGCTCGCTCTGCCATTCAAAAAATTCATTTAAGGAGCTATTTTGAAGTTGTTTGGTAGGTAATATTGAGAGAGGTCATCTGGGTTGCTGCCTGTGTTCCACCATCTTGGCTCTGCCACTAATAATTTTAAAAGAATCTATTCACACTTGGAAAACCTTCAATAACCCTATGTCTCTACTGGTAAGGCACCAAAATAATTTGACAGCAATAAATTCACCTACAAGGCAGAATTATAAACTGATTTTTTCTAAAGCCAAAATTTTGTACACAAAGGCTATAAATATGTGCTAGCCAACCAATTCCTACATTTTCATGGAGAATAGAAGATAATGAAGAAAACACATAGGTAGAGACAGTGAATTAGCCAGAGATTTTGGCAGCATTTCCTGAGAAAATGGAAATATATTTTTTCTTTTTTATTTTACATTCAGAAAACCATTAAAGATACATTCTTACTCATGATCTCTATTTTTGCAGAGAATAAAAGGATAGATGGAAGGCAATTGAAATTTGTCCTGTGCAAGTCTATTCTCCAAAATATATTTGAATTACAGGAAAATTGTCTCTTTCATGGCACTGATAAGAGTCAAACTGTCCAAAATATGTGAATGCAACTGGCTTGAATATAGATTTGTTTTATTCTTTGTTCAGGGCCTTGGATGATTTCTCCTATCATGATATTGTTGAAATGAATGTTTTATCTGTAGAAAAAAAAAGCACAGCAAACAGATACATACACCAAATTATTTTGTTTCTAAAGATTCAGAATAAACATTTGGGAATTTAACAATTTCTAACTTGAGAAGATGTGCATATGAGAACAGTAATTTTGGCATTGATTGAATAAGAAGAAATCTCATAAGAAATTTAATTTTCTATCCAATAAAAAGCAGGTTTAAATATAGAAAACTGGTTAGCTGAAAGTCAAGAAAAGTCAGAGGTTATAAATGAGATTTAATCACAAGTAGGTTACCACTCCTAGGTAAGATATTTACATTTTAAAAAATAAATATTATTCTAAATTAATATTTTTCATATTATAAATAAATTTGATTCCAAAAGGATTAAGTGGAATAGGGTTACAATAGAGGGAGTAGAGTAAGTTCTGGAAATATTTAGGATCTTTGGCCATCTTTTAGGAATTTGTAGCAGTAGCTAGGTGGCATAGTGTGTAAGAGCACAGGAGCTGCTGTCAGAGAGACATAAGTTCTAATCCTGCCTCAGATACTTACTAGCTTTGTGATTGTACAAATCAGTTACCTTCTTTCAGCCTCAGTTTCCTTATTTGTAAATTGGAGATAATAAAAGGTAACTCCCAGTTTTGTTATGGTAAAATGAGATAACAAAAGAACATTTTTTAGCAAATGATAAATGTATAAATGGCATTAGTATCATTACTAGTAGCTTTAATTTTAATATTCCTTCTAGGTATGAATTAGGCCTGGTGGTCCACGAGGTTCTTTATTCTCAAATTCTGTGATTCCATTTCTTTTACTAAGTTGTTCAGTGGGTCTAGCAAAGGGTCCCTGAAAGCCAAGGAGATAGTTCAAGATACTGACCCCCTAATGAACTGAAAACCTGGAAGAAATGCAGCTAGAGCATATAAAAATAACAATATCCTTTGTGGAAATTCCCTGGAAGTTGAAAGGAAAATGATTAGCAAGTTTAGACACGGAGCAGCCAAAGTTGGAATCCAACAGCTAGACTATTCATAGGGAATCAACAGCAAAAAACAAGAGCATGAAGCATTTACTAGGCCTCTATTATGGGAAGAGAGCTAAATAAAACACTGGGTATATTCATACTGGAGTAGAGTACTGCCGGGGGGGGGATATAAAATTTAGGAAAGAATCACTTCTTTTATAGAACTTACAAGACACAAGTATATAGTTTAGAATAGTCTGCCTTAGGAGGTAGTGTTTTTTGCATTCACTGGAGGTCTTGAAGCAAAGGTTGGATAATTACATTATCAGGTATAGGATAAAAGGTATTCTCTTATTCAGATAAAAACAACTAGGAAACCTTTTATTATTCTGTGATTCTGATACAGCCATAGGGTAAGGAGAATGAAGGGTTAATCATTTATATTCTAAGCACTTCCTAAATGCTTATTATTGCTATCATTATTACACCTATTGGGTACCAACAATTATATTAACTGCTTTCTAAAAATATTTTCTCTTAAAATACTCAAAATAATCCTGTATATTAAGTGCTATTTTTACTCCTATTTTACTGTTGAGAAAACTGAGACAGACAGGAATTGTGACTTTCTAAGTAGAAGAGTTATATGTTCAAAACTACATTAAAAATATTGATATAGAAAGATAATTGCTGTTTAGTCATTTTCAGTTGTGTCCAACTCTTCATAACCTGATTTCAGGTTTTCTTGGCAAAGATAATGGAATGGTTTGTCATTTTCTTCTAGAGCTCTTTTACAGATGAAGGAACTGAGGCAAACAGGGTTAAGTGACTTACCTAGGATCACACATCTGTTAAGTATCTGGGGGCAGAATTGAACTTACATCTTCTTGACTTTAGGCCAAGCATTCTATTCACAGTAGATAAATCTAATATTTAGAAGATGCTCTTTCAAAGTCCATCAAGGACCACTTAATCATTAAATGTAAAGTTCCTTTTGTAAGTTTACATCCCTGTTGGCATTTGGAGCATTTTATTTTGTTAAAGACAGCACAAATTCCCCAATTAATAAAAAGACAAAGGATATGAACAGGCAATTTTCAGATGAAGAAATTAAAGCTCTATAGTAACATGAAAAAATATTCTAAATCGTTGTTGATTAGAGAAATGCAAATCAAAAGAACTCTGAGGTACCACTTCAAACCATCAGATTGACTAATATGACAGAAAAGGAAATTAATAAATGTTGGAAAAGAGGTGGGAAAATCACAACACTTAGGTATTGTTAGAGGATTTGTGATCTGATATAACCATTCTGGAAAGATATTTGGAACTTTGCCCAAAGGTCAAGCAAACTGTGAATACCTTTTGACCCAGAAATACCACCACTGGGTCTGTATCCCAAAAAGATCATAAAAAAGAGAAAGGAACTATGTGTACAAAAATATTTATAGCACCTCTTTTTGTGGTGGCAAAGAATTGGAAATTGAAAGGATGTTCATCACTTGGGGAATGGCTAAACAAGTTGTTTCATATGAATGCAATGGAATTGTATTTTGCTTTAAGAAATGATGAGCATGGTGTTTTCAGGAAAAAATAAACCTGGAAAGATTTACATGAACTGATGCTGAGTGAAGAGAGCAAAAACAGCTGAACATTATACACAGCAACAGCAACATTGTGCAATGATCGGCTATGATAGACTGAGCTCTTCTTATCAATACAATGACCTAAGACAATTTCAAAAGACTCACAATGGAAAATGCAATCCCCATCCAGAAAAAGAACTATGGAGTCTGAATACAGATCAAATACACTTTTTTTGTTTTTTCTTTCTCATGGTTTTTCCCTTTTGTTCTGATTCTTTTTTTCACATCATTACTAATGTGTAAGTATGTTTAACATGATTGTACTTGTATAACCTATATAACATTGCTTGTTGTCTTTGTGAGGTGGGAGGAAAGTGAGAGAGGGAGTAAAATTTGGAATTCAAAATCTTATAAAAACGAATATTGAAAACTATCCTTACATGTAATTGGGAAAAAAAACACTAATAAATGGGAAAAATAAAGATAGTATGATTTAGTGCATGGCATGCAGTTGGAGTAAAAGATGATCTAGGCTCAAGTTTTTTTTTACTAAAATTTAACTGCATGACCCCATAAGCGAGTCATTTCATGTGTCTGAATATCAATCTCCTCATGTACAAAATAGGAGTAGAAAAAAAAAGAGAACTAACCTCAAATTTTTTATGAAGCTCACATTTAAAAGAATTATAAAATGCTTCTCATAACTTTAGGAATTACATACATGTCAGTTATTATTATTTTCCACTACCTGCTATTGAATTTTCTCTTCCCTTCACTTCATAGTTACCACAATGTCCTAGATTACCTACTCTCTAAAAACGAAAAAAAAAAAAAACACAACTATTTATCTTAGAAGGGTAGAAGACATATGAAAGAGACAGAGTAATATATTATATAAATATTGGATTGAAACATAGATAGATAGATAGATAGATAGATAGATAGATAGATAGATAGATAGATAGATAGATAATTGCGGCAATATTAGCAAAGAAAAAATGGAAGGGTGGAGAGAATTGAGGTGGGAAGTCATACAAAGAGTTGACTGCAGCAGCCCAATTAGGAGTCAAGGATGAATATTATTAAAATAGTGACTATGAGACCAGAGAGAAAATGAAAAATGAAAATGATATTATAGAGATCAATCAATAGTACTTGGTAGCTGGTTGGACATGAAGGATGCAAAATAATAGAGACCAAATATTTCAAACATAGCAGATAAGGTAAATGACTTTGTCCCAGAGAGGAGTATATTTATGAAAAAAGACAATGAGATCATTTTAGGATGCTTAATCTGTTATAGTACTAGAACATCCATGTAAATATGCATAAAAGCAGTTGTAAATGTGGATTTGGAGCTCAGAAAGGAGATTAAAACTAAAAATATTGATTCACATGTCATCTACAGAAAGCTGGTATTGGAAACAATGAATGTGGCTGAGAATGTCAAGGGAGAGTATAGCTAGAGAAAAAAATATGGTGAATGATATTATTTGTTCACTTGTTTCTGCCTGTGTTAATGACAGACCTTTCATAAATACCCATGTTATGGGCTCAGGAAGATCATTAGCAGAGAGATAGAAAACCCAAGAGAGTTTTGGGAATTCTTTCATTACCATTCTCTTACTTATCTTTAATCTCTTCCTATCTACTGCTTCACTATCCCATGTCTCCTTATTCTCAAAAAGGTCCTCACTTGATCCATCCACGTGCATTATATATTGTCCTCCATTTCTACTCCAACTTTTGGCTAAATGACATGAGAAGGTCTTCTACAATCAATGCCTCCACTTCTTTCCTCTCACTTTCTTCTCACATTTCTGCAATCTAACTTCTGGTATACAAATTCAATTTAAACCACTCTTTCCAAATTTATGGCCACTTAATTGCCAAATCCAATGGCCTATTCTCAGCTTTCACTCTTCTTGACCACTTCATAACTTCTCCTCTTTGACATTCTCTTGTTTCTAAGATTTCAGGACTCTACTCTCACCTGGTTAGTTTCCTACCTATTTTGACAACTCCTCAATATCTTTTGCTGAATTTACATTCCAGTTACACCCAGCTTTCTGTGAGCATCTTGTGGGACCCTGGAGTACAGGGTCCTCCTTCTTCTCTCATTTCACTTGGTGATCTCATCAGCTCCCATAGATTTAATTACCCATGCTTAAGATTCCCATATATTTTTATATAGCCCTGCCCTTTATCCTAATGTCTAGCTTCTCGTCTCAAACTTTCTATTGAAACTGTAAATCTGGATATTTCATAAAATTCTTCAAATCAAAAAATCCCAAACTAAATCTATTTTTTCCTAACAAACTCTCTTCCCTTCCAAAAAACCCCTATTTCTGTTAATGATACCATCATCCTCCAAGTTACTCAGTTTGACATATAGGCATAATATTTCACCCCCCATTCTCTCTTTTCCTGCATGTCTAAGCTGTTGCCAAAGCTTATTGATTTTATGTTCCTAACATCCTTTGCATTGTCAACCAGACCAGAACCAGCCTCTAACCTGTGGGTTGCTGCAGCCAAAAAGAGCAGGCTAGCGACAGGAGATTCAGGAATCAAACAGAAGTTTAATTTTAAAGTGAAGGAAACAGCTTGTAGGCAATGATACATGTGCTGGAACCCCTCCCCTACTAGGGCTGGGAGACCTGGGCATGGTGGAAACACTCAGTACTTATATCTATGACTAAACAATGAGCTATAACTCTGACAATGTAAGAGCAGCAATGAAAAAAGTTTTATTCGTAGCAGAACTTCATGAGTGGAACATATGTACTTGTCTGAACGTTTCTGGTGCTTGTCCAAGCTAAAAGAAAACCTGATGCTGATAAAAGTACTAAAGTTAGGGGAGGTTAGGTGTCGCAGAGGATAGAGCATTGGTGGTGTCAGGAGGATCTGGGTTCGGATCCGGCCTGAGACACTTAACACACACACACACACACACACACACACACACACACACACACACATACACACACACACACCCTAGCCATGTGACCTTGGGCAAGTCACTTAACCCCAACTGCCCTCCAAAAAAGCAAAAAAATTAAAAAAAAATAAAATAAAAAAATAAAAGCATTAAAGTGATTACATGATTTTTGCCAGAGGGTAAGTGCAAAGGATCATTGTTATGCCAAGCTCAAGGCACAGTTTACTTGCCCGGCCTTACCTATGGAAAACAGGGTGTTTGCTAATATCTTGACAGCATATAGCCCTGTCTCTCCTCTAACACCCCTTGCAAGGATAATTTCATGATCTTGTGCTTGGGCTATTTCACTAGTCTGATGGTTGGCGTGATTACCACAATTCACTCTTCACTCCAAACCATCTTCTACTGAGATGTCAAAGTAATCTTCCTAAAGTATAGGTCTGACCATGTTATCCCTCTACACAATAAAACCCTTTGTATCCTTATAACCTGGATAAAATATAACATCATCTACTTGTTTAAATCCATTCACAAGTTGCCTTCCACAACCACTTCTCCAGTCTTCTTTTATCTTACATTCCCCCATATTTTCTGTGATACAGTGGTACTGGTCTTTTTTGTGCCTCTTGCACAAAATACTCTAGGAAAATTCCTAACTCTCACAATTTTCACTGGTTGTCATTTATGCCTAAAATGCTTTCTCTCCTGGTTTTCCTAGCTTCCCTCAAGTCCTACCTAAATTCCTTACTCCTAAAGGAAGACTTTCTCAATCCCTATTAATTCTAGTACCTCCCCTATGCTGATTTTTTCAAATACATCTGTATATAATTTGTTTGTACATTGCTGGTCCCACCTTGACTCCCACATTAGACTTGAACTCTTTGAAAAGAGCTAAAAGAGTCTTTCAGTCTTTTTTGTATCTGCACAACTTAAACAGTGCCTGGTAAATAGCAGGAACTCAAGAAGTATGTATTGACTGAATGCCTAGAGCTAAGTGAATTAAGAGATCGCAATGGGAAATGGTAACAAATAATGGTATGTGGATTTTTGTTGTTGTTCAGTCATTTTAATCATATCCAACTCTTCGTGAATTGTTCTTTAGGATTCTCTTGGCAAAGATAGAGGACTGCTTTGCCATTTTCTTCCCTAGCTTATTATAAAGATGAGGAATTGAGGCTAACAGGGTTGAACAACTTGCCCAGCATCACATAGCATTTCAGACTGCATTTGAACTCATAAGAATGAGTGCTCCTCATTCCAAGTCCAGTGCTCTATTCATTATGCCACCTTGTTGCCCATCTGGCTTTTATATAGCACTTCAAAGTTTTCAAAGTATTTAACACATAACATATGCATAGCTGTATATATACATATGTTTGTGTATATTTATTAATATGTACATATATTGTGTATATCTTGGAGTCTCAGAAGAACCTTAAAACATTCCCATTTTGTAGATCAGAATATTGGGGCTTAGAGAGTTTAGATGCCTTGTACTGGGATTCATGCAGGCAATTTTTAGGCAGGACTTTTAGCTAGGTTTTATGGATTCTGAACATATCAAACTATCTACTATATCACACTTAATTAACAAAATACAATTCTTCAGTAGTCAAGGTAGATGTGTATAGCAAAATGAGCTTTATATTTAATGATTGAGAGGGCACTATTATCTTTGAGAAAGTAAGTTCATTAGTGAAATGGTATCTGCAGCTCTAATTGATAGTTTTGAAGAGAATAATGAACAAAAATTCATCTACAAGTTCTTTAGGTAGTATACTGAGTCCTTGGGATAAAAACACAAAACTGGAAGAGACCTTGCTCTCAAGAAATTTACATTCTATCAAGGGAGATAACAATTACATAAATATGAATATATAAAGAAAATACAGACTAAATAAATTTAGAGGAGGTGAAGGACATAAGGGAAAGCTTCACCATGAAGGAGGATCTAGAAGAGAAATTTGGAGGAAACAACAGAGTGAATTATAAGTGTGGGATGCAAACGCAAGATCATAGATGAGAAACTACAAGAATGCCAGAGTGTGACTAGATGATAAAGCATAAGAAGGTGAGTATTTTATACTAAGGCTAGAATAACAAGTAGCATCCAGGTATTGACGAGCTTATACTGGAGTTTTTTGAAGAGGAGAATGACATGATCACATGCAAGCATTTGGGAAGTTATTCTGACAAGAGTGGAGGCAAGGAGACCAGTTAGAAAGCTAGAAAGCAACAATCTAGGAGAGGGGTGATGAGGGCATGAGGGATGGTAGTAGCCACATGAGTAGAGATAGGAGGACTGATACAAGAGACACTGTGCAGGTAAGTGTAAGGGTGTATTCAACCTTGAACTTTTATAGCTACATATGAATGAATAGAGGGTATGACACCAGACCCTGAAGGTAGCCTTATTGTTAGTAGCATTTTTCAAATTATGGTTTGTTTGTTTGTTTTTATAGTTGGAATGTTTTCAGAATAAATAAGCCCAGGAAAAGGGCAAGAGTGGATATAAAGCAATATGGTGAATTAGAAGACATACTAATATGTTTGAAGAACTGACCTCCATGATGAATGTGGGTCTTTGTATGTGAAAATGTAGAAACATGGGTGTGGGTGTGTTGGGGGATACCCCATGGTATTTTAATGCTTCAAATATTCTCTTTACTTTGGGTGATCATAGGAAAAAAAAGAATTTGTCCTAGGGAGTTTTCCAAGTTGATGAAATAGGATCAAATGCTAAAGAGGGACTTTTATACTTATAGAATCATGAAGCTACATCTGGAAAGGATTTTAAAGATCATCTAGTAAAAACCTCTTAATTTTACATAGGAAGAAACTGATGGCAAGGTAGGATAAATTACTTGTCTGTGGTCACAGAGAAGTCAAGATTTAAATTCCAAAATTTAAAATGATTCCAAATAAAATATTCTTTCTTGGAGTGGAAACAGCACTTCCAAGGTGCTATGCCCCACACAACTTCCAAATAATGTAAAAGGGGACTCTGAACAACTTCTGGAGCCCCAGCACCCACAGAACGACACAGAGAAGCTAACCTCCTGCTGAGGTTAGCTGCCCTGCAGGGAGCAGCCAGCTTAGCACTCTGAGAGCAGGCAGCACAGCGCCCTGGGAGCTGAGCCCAGGCCCGCTTGAGCCTGGGTTTTAGCCCCATGGCTGCTGGGCCAGCAGCCAGTTGGAGGGAGACCCAGAACACCAGCAGCTGTGGTGATTCCAGAATTATCAGAACAGATATGCCTAGGACAAAGTGAGAGGTTAGTGCCCTATGGACTTTGAGACCAGTATTTGGGAAACACATCGGCTTCCTCCCCTGGGGGCGAAAAGCCTCTGAAGAAACACTGCACAGAAGCCATTTTGCACTATCTACGAACTGAAGGGAGATGCAGCACTCAGTCTGGGGGTTAATCACTCTTGCTTTAAACTGCCTGGATCTGGATTGTGGTCTGGGGGGGAAGTTTGGGGTGTGTATCCAATTTGCCAGAGTGGGCGGAGGCTTTGCAGAGGCTACCCAATCTGCAGAAGTTGTGAAGACCCCATATTTGGGTGGAAGCTCTCCTTTCTTGTGGCGGAGTCATACTGTGGCAGCAAGCCCAAAAATCAAGTGATTAAGTGGCAACATGCCTAGGCAAAAGAAACAAAATATGCAGAAAATTCAACATTGGACTCCTATTTTGGGGGCAAAGAGGATCAAAGCATGGAGGAGGACTGTGAGGTCAGAACTCCTGCACCAAAAGCCCCAAATGAAAATACAAGCTGGATACAGGCCATAGAGGACCTTAAGAAACAGATAGGAGAAGTGTGGGAAAAATTGGGAAGAGAAATGAGAAAGATGCAGGAACAGTATGAAATGACAGTCAACAGCCTGACTGAGGAAAATAACACCTTAAGAAATACACTAACTCATGTGGCGGAAGAGGCTCAGAAGGGCAATGAGGAGAAGAATGCCTTGAAGGGCCGAGTTTGCCAGATGGAAAAAGAATCTCGAGGGCTCACTAAGGAGATTCATTCCTTTGGAGTTGGACTGGAACAAATGGAAGCTAGTGACTTTGTGAAAAATCAAGATGCTGTTAAGCAGATCCAAACAAATGAAGGGACAGAGGGTAATGTGAAATATCTCATGGGAAAAACCACTGGCCTGGAAAATAGATCCAGGAGAGATAATTTAAAAATTGTTGGACTACCTGAAAGCCATGATCAAAGAAAGAGCCTAGAAATCATCCTTGAAGAGGTTCTCAGGGAGAATTGCCCTGATGTTTTACACCCAGTGGGGGAAATGGAGTTTGAAAGAATCCACCGATCGCCTCCTGAAAAAGATCCCAAGAGGAAAAATCCTAGGAATATTATAGCCAGGTTCCAGAACTCCCAGATCAAGGAGAAAATATTACAAGCAGCCAGGAAGAAACAATTTCAATATTGTGGAAACACAGTCAGAATGGCACAGGACCTGACAGCTTCTACACTGAGGGATCGAAGGGCATGGAATATGATGTTCCAGAGGGCAGGAGAGCTGGGACTGAACCCAAGGGTCACCTATCCAGCAAAACTGAGTATCCCGTTTCAGGGGAAAATATGGTCATTCAGTGGAATAGAGGACTTTCAAGCACACTTGAGGAAAAAACCAGAGTTGAATAGAAAATTTGACATCCAGACAAAAGAAGCAAGAGATGTCTGAGAAGGTAATCAAGGAAAAGAAATCAAAAGGAACTTATCAAAGTTGAACTATTTACATTCCTACATGGAAAAACAATAACTGTGTCTGATGAAACCTTTCTCAGTATGAAAATAATTGAAGAAGGGTATATATTTACAGGTATACATGGATAGAGGAAACAGGTTGAATTTGATGGGAAGGGATGATTCTTAAGGGGTGAAGTTAAGAGGTGAGAGAGGAAAGTGGCAAGAGGAGATGGGGAGAGACAGGGCAGGGTAAACTATCTCATGTAGAAGAGGCAAGGGGAAGTAGTTGTAGGGGAGGGGAAGAATAGGAAGCAAAAATGCAAAACCATATTCTCATTGAAGTTGGCTCAAGGAGAGAATCACATACGTACTAAATGGAATATCTCACCCTGCAGGAGAGTAGGGGAAAGGGGGATGAGAGGAGGGAGGATGGAGGGGAGGTCATTCTGGGGGGAGGGGAGATTGGAAGTACCCACTATCAAAGAGGGACAGGATCAAAGTAGGGAATGGACCAGGTGGGGGATGGGATGGGTGGGAGGGAAATATAAGCAGTCTGCTACAATATATCTACTATGGTAATGTTTTGCATAGCTATACATGTACAACACATACTGAATTGCTTATCTTCTCAGAGGGAGTGGGTGACAAGGGAGGAAGGGAATGGATCTGAAAATCGAAGTTTTAAAATTAAATGTTTCATAAGATGTCTAGGCATTGGGGCTCAGAGATTCACCTTGCCCTAATGGCAAAGTAGGAGGGGGTATGGGAGCAGATATGGGAGAGAACAGATTGGATGATGGGGATATCTAGTAGGACTGCTACTTTGGGGTGGTGGGTAGGGAAAAAATGGGGGGAAAATTGTAGCTCAAAATCTGGTGGAAATGAATGGTGTAAACCAGAAGTTAATAAAGCATTTGTTTAAAAAATATATTCTTTCTTTTATGTCATCTTAGATATCATGTGTCCCAGTATCCTAATTATGTAGAGTGGATTTAACTTTTCTTTTTTGGGTTTAATAAATAAGTAATATTTCTTAAATAGGTAAGGACAAAAATGTATCAATTTTGTGGTTATCAGATAGATTTAATTAAATATTCTAGCAGATTAACGCCATATAAAGCCTTAGAAAATTGTGTACACAAAACTTTGAAATATGACAACTATAAGGAAAAGACACCATCACATGCTTTTAAATTAGCCCAATTTAGTATAAAATGAAACCTTCCATTTAATATTTTAATTTCTCTAAACAAAGCCAAATGGAATATGAATTAGTATAGATATTTCCTTGGCATAATTGATTCAGCAGGTCAAATATTAGAGAAATGAGTTTCCAAATGTACTGTAGATAAAGGTAAAATAATTTTGAAGAGATAGACATTTTTAATTTATAGATGCATGGAAAAACTTAATTGAGCTGAGGAAATAATTCAGCAGTATAAGCTTTTATATCTATATCTCTATAAATATAGAGAAAGAAATAGAGATATAATTAGTACTACAATAAGGTAAATGGAAAACAATAACAAGGAAACAGAATTTTATCTACTCATAATTAGCAAGCTTTTCCTAGATGATGAATTGAGAAATATACTCTCCTCAGTTTTTTTAAAAGGGAGGAGATTAAGGAAGCCTAACAGCACATGAACCACAAGATATGGTTGATGTAATGAATAGTGTTGCTATAATCTTTTTCTTTTCTTTATTGTTTATATTGTTGGTTACAGAGATAATGCTTTTGGCTTCTAGAAGAGGAAGGGATATATTTAAAAAATGATGCAAAAATTAATAAAAAATGTCTTCTTCCATCCCTCCTTTTCTCTTTCTCTTTCTTTCTTTCTTTCTTTCTTTCTTTCTTTCTTTCTTTCTTTCTTTCTTTCTTTCTTTCTTTCTTTTTTCCTTCCTTCCTCATTTCCTTCCTTCCTTCCTTTCTCTTCCCTTCCCTTCCCTTCCCTTCCCTTCCCTTCCCTTCCCTTCCCTTCCCTTCCCTTCCCTTCCCTTCCCTTCTCTCTC
Source organism: Gymnobelideus leadbeateri (assembly GCA_011680675.1). NCBI lineage: Eukaryota > Metazoa > Chordata > Mammalia > Diprotodontia > Petauridae > Gymnobelideus > Gymnobelideus leadbeateri. The sequence continues at coordinate 560,460 of WOXC01010154.1, forward strand.
TCTCTCTCTCTCTCTCTCTCTCTCTCTCTCTCTCTCTCTCTCTCTCTCTCCTTCATGCTTTCTTCTTAGATTGGGTAATACTTGTGCTAGTTTGTATTCTATGCTAGCTAGTATTTCTTTCCCCCACCATACCTATCCAGTTGTCAAAAAAAATTAAGTGTTTTGGGATTGATGAAGTTTCTATGGATTTTTGAACTCCAAATTTTGGCAGTTGATTAGCATTAGTTAAATATCCTTAGGACATTGATCTAGATATCCCAGTTTGGAATTAGTGCAGCATGTATTTTACTCACATGGTTATTTCATCCATTTTTATATAATTTAATATTTATTCTAGTATTTCTACAGTTTGAAGCTTCAATGTCATTTCTGGTATTTTGATCTCTGAAATTCCTAACTCCTAAATCATATTTTAATGTGTTTTATTATTTTCCCCTCTTCCCACCTTTACTTTGAAATCATTGAGTATCAAAATATCTGTTGTTTAATTAGGGGATGTAGAGATATTATTTAGTTCATCAGATTGCTTTATATACTTGTCTCACACTGATAGTCACTTTTTCAAAATGTTTATAATGAACACTGTAGTATAAGCACTTTGCACACAATAGGTATTTTAAAATGCTTATTGACTTGAATTTGAGATAACCATGAAGTGGTGTTTCTTGTTGTCTTTGAACATCCAATAAAATCAATCACCAAAAAACTCAAATACCAATAAAACCCTCCTTTACTTTTATAAGGACAGACCTGTGAATGATCTTTATATTTAGCTTAAAGATTCTTTACTATCCTGTTTTAGCTAAAGCAGGACATTCATGTTTTATATAATATAGTTTTTTCCAGAAATTTGCCACTTTTTTGGTGAATAGACATATTTTCCACATTTAGAAATGCAGCATCTAAGTTAATAGAATGCTTTAAAACTGTAATTATTAGTACTCTCCATTCCTACCACTCTGCCATTGCTACTGGTGGGGCAAGGTTGGTAGCTAAAAACAGCTTCCCTGGACTGAGTAGCATTTTGAAAGAAATAATCACCTGATATTGATATGGTTTTTAAAACTGAGCTACCTTCATAAGAAAATGAGCATCTCAGTAGAATTTGGGGGGATCTTATTTAATGTCATTCTTTAAATCAATAAAATGACATTAATAAAACTCCCCATATTCACTTGTAGGGTTCTTATAAAGATAAATCAAATGTAAACATGGTTATGAAGATGTTTCAAAAATATATGCCATTTAATTTTCATTTGTAATACACCTTTTCTTTTTTAACAACATTGTTTATACTGTTAAAGTTTCATATAAATAAAAAAATTAAGCAAAATTTTCTTAGATATATTAGGTACACCTCTTTCTAGCAAGTCTGAGTCAGACCATGAGAGATGGGGCAAGTGATCCATGGTCAAAGGAAAGGTGCCAGCTCTGTCTTCCACACCCAAGTGAAGCATAGGAAAGGGGCCACCAAGCTCTGGGCTGTCGACTTCACCAAGAGGCATGGTTACATTCAGGGTATTGTAAAGGACATAATCCATGATCCAGGCTAAGGGGCTCCTCTTCAAAAAGGAGCTTTTCAGAATCCTTACCAATTTAAAAAGAGGACAGAATTGTTCATTTCTGCTGAAGGTATCCATACTGGCCAGTTTGTGTACTGTGGTAAGAAAGCTCAGCTCAACATTGGCAATGTCCTCCCAATTGGCACTACGCCTGAAGGGACCATAATGTGTTGTCTTGAAGAAAAGCCTGGAGACCTGGGAAAACTTGCCCAAGCATCCGGAAATTATGCCACAGTGATTTCCCACAATCCTGAAATGAAGAAAATACGAGTGAAGCTTCAGGCTATAAGAAAATGATCTCTGCTAACAGAGCTGCGGTTGGTGTTTTGCTAGAGGAGGTCCTATTGATAAACCCATCCTTAAGGCAGGTCATGCCTATCACAGATACAAGGCCAAGAGAAACTGCTGGCCTGGTGTCCAGGATGTGGCCATGAATCTTGTGGAACATCCCTTCAGAGGAGGTAATCACCAGCATATTGGAAAATCATCCACCATTCGAAGAGTTGCCCCAGCTAGATGAAAGGTCGGTCTCATCACTGCCCAGCGTCCTGGTCAACTCCGGGGTACCAAGACTGTTAAGGAGAACTAAGGTACAGTATCCTAACAATAAAAATTATTTTGGAAAAAAAAAGAAATATTAGGTACATTGACATTAATTCATCTAACTGAATAAAGTTGAACAAAATATCTGCTTCCTTTGGACCACTATTAGGAATATACTGTTCTGTTCAGTCATTGCTTCTAAAACTTTGAACACTCATCACACTCTTCAGATCTGTCCTTATGACTAATGTCCACAGTCTCCTTCAATTAGTTTACTTGATCCATCTAGTTGATTGAAGAGTGAACAAGTCCACACATAGAATATAGTGTAAAACTTTTAAATCAATAAAATGACATTAATAAAACTGTTAATAAAAATAATAATGATTAAATAAAGATACCATTGACAAAAGTGAGAAGAGAAAAAGTATAAAGGAAGAAACCTAATAACACTAGTAATAATAATAATAGTAATAATAGTCAAACTGTCTCAGTGGGGGGAGGGAGGAAGAGACAGAGACAGAGATTCAGTCTGATTTTTGCCAGAGAGAATCAAAAGCATGACTCTTATATACTTCTTCCTTTTATCTTCCTCAAATTTCTTGCAATATAAAATCATCAGTCCCTTCACATTGACAATTCCATTTGGGCATCTATCAACAATATGTTATTTTTTAAATTTCTTCTTTCATTTTACATTCTCAGGAAGAAGAAGAATTTTCTGGCTTGTTCTTTTTCTCAATCTTTATAATTTCTCCTCTTAGCCTTAACAGGCCTCATATAAGACTTTAAGTAACAAACACTCAATAAAGGTTTGTGGATTAAATCAAAGAATTAAGAATGAACTGAACTGCTAAGGATTTTAAATGTCTAACAAATCCTTTGCAGACTTAAAAAAAATGATATGAAAAAAGAGTTCTGGATTTGGTTTCAGAGTACATGATTTCAAAAATGAGCCTTTATTCTTACCATTTATGTCATCTTGCAAAATATACCTCAATATTCTGGGACTCAGTTTTCTCAACTATAAAATGAGATTGGAAGAGACATCCTCTAGGACCTCTTTCAGTTCTCAATCTATGATCTTACCAAAGTGCTGTAATTCCTACATAAGAAATTCTCTACAATTTGTATATAGCAGAGTTTTGATGGAAAAGGTAGATTCACATGCTCGTATTAACAGGACTGTTTTAGAATAGATTTTTGAAGGTGACACTAATGAGTAAAGGGGACAGTGGCTAAGCACAGATTGGATACTCTTAGAAAGGATGAATTAGCTGAATTTAATTCATTGTAAAACATGATTTTATATTGAAAAAGAATATTTAAACCAGAATAATCAATTATTTATATCTATCACCATTTGTTTTAAGATGGCCAAATTTTAAAGCCTAAATTATAGCCTGCTTCAATAATGAATGGACAGTGTCCTACTTTTTGAAAGCTTAAATTATTCTTGTCAGCATAAATAACAAATGGATTTGATGCCATGAATCCTGCAGGTAAAAATGCTTACACTTATCCTTTTTCATTTTAGATACAATATAGTTATATGACTCTTATATAACAAAATCCCAAGAGAAGATAATTCTATGGTATTGAGAACTAATTAATCTATTTCTTCATTATTAACCAAAATCAATGGCTTGTTTTATATATTTTCTTTTGTTTTATGTGTTTCAGTTTACGGAGGAACAACTTTTATGTCTAAAATCAGAATAAAACAATTGAGATGTTATTTTGTATAATTTCTTTGATTTAAATAAATGATGAGAAAAATTTAAGTTTATTATTAATGATAATAATTCTTATAGTTGTTGTCTTTCAGGAGCAAATTTTTTTTTCTTGAGACAGCCAATTAATTTCCTGAATTCATTGAATTATGTTGCCTATAAAGACTTAGGATTCATACTTTGTCTACATAGAGTTGAGGGAAGGTTTTAAGAAGTCTTTTGACTATTAACATCAAGAAGTGGCAAATGATACTCAGGTTGATCTGACTTTCATGGAACTATGATCAATTCAACTGAAAGTTATAGCTGAAATATTTCTTATAACAATTGAACCTTTGTGAATGCAGCTGTAATGTCTAGCTGAAAAGTTCAAGAAATAGAAATTGACATTGAGGCAGCATTCTGATATTTTAGTGTAAGGTTTGGATAGGAGTTATGAAATTTGGAATGGGATGACCATGTTTAAAGAGATGCTTGTGAATATTCCATATTAAGTGGATGCACCACTAGCTGCTTAGGACATATCTAGATGATGTAAGTAAATTGGCCACAGTACTCTTTTTTTTTTCAAAATCAGTTACATGGTCATTAACTGTCATGACTGTGCAGTGATCCCATTCAGCTAAGACACCTGCAATAACGGGATTGACAGGTACCATCAGGTTATTATTTTGTTCTATTGAAATGACCTACGTCTTGCAGCTTATCATAGTGACAGGACAAGACAAGGAATTCTGAACTATTTCTATTTTTAGCATTAAATCAGCATAAATATGTGTCACTAGCTTCCTCAGAGGTAAAGAAACTAAAACCTGTTCATGAGCTGAATTTACTGGAGACTGTATATTGAGAATTTATATGCATATCTGGAGACCATCCTATTGCTGTGAATAAAAGATGTATTCTTTCACATATGAAGGATAATGGTTATGACCAAATGGACTGGAAAACAACCTTTATTATATATTACATATATAACATATAGATCCCTGTCTATACTGAACAAATATATGAGGAATATTTAGGAATAACTAAAGCCTTAACACATTTCAGTCCATTTTCATGTCCTAGCCTCCCCTATGCATTACTCTTCTTCTTTTTTTTTTTTTTTTGCTTTTTGGAGGGCAATTGGGGTTAAGTAACTTGCCCAACACCACACGGCTAGGTTTTTGTTTGTGTGTGCATTAAGTGTCTGAGGTCAGATCCGAACTCAGGTCCTTCTGACTCCAGGGCCGACGCTCTACTCACTGCGCCACCTATCTGCCCCCATATGCATTACTCTTCTGACAGAGAAGTTAAAGACTAAGAGTGCAGATTGAGTCCTATTTTCTTGTTTCTGGCATGGTCAATGGGGGAATTTGTTTTCTTTCATTATACTTGTTTGTAACAGGGAATGATTTGGGGTTTTTTGTTGTTGTTGTTGTGTTTCCTCAATGAATTGAGGGAGATCTGAGAGAGAAAATAGGAGGAAGAAGAAGATTTTTAATATTCGAAAATACACATTTATTAAAAGATAAAAAAAGAGTAAAAAGAAAAGATTAAAACCAGGGAAGTTTATTTGCTTTTAAGTTAAAATTATATTTAGGTAGTCTCCAGAGAGACCTTTGAGGCTCTTCAATGTCAGTGTAAAGGGTATGTATTTTATCTTATTGTCAATAAGGAATCACCAGAGATTTTGGAACAGGGCAGTCATGTAATCTATGCAATGCATTAGGAAGTTTATTTTGGCAGCATCATTAAAGATGAATCAAAAAGGAAGGGAATGGAAATAGTAATTTTACTCACCCTTCCATTCTGTATGCAGCATTGTCCCTATGGACTGCATTATGAGGAAGTTTCAGTTTATCCCACTCTGAAGTGAATGGATTTTAGCTAGAAAAGATATAATATACTCTTGCCCTTTTGTTTTGGAAAAGAAGGAAACAAGACCCAGAAAGCTGAAGAGCTTTGTCTAAGGCTGTATACTTAAGTAAAACAGAAGCACTATAGCTCAAGTCCTATGATTCCAAATATTGTGCCCTAACTATTGGACCACATTGCCTTTCATTTCTGTATTTGTCCGCAATATTATAAGTCTAGAAAATTTGAAATTATTAGATGTGACATGGCAAGAGAAAGAGTAAAAGACATAATCAAAGGACCTGAGTTCAAATGCATTTTTTTGCTTTTAAGTGAATGTCTAATTTATTAATCAAATATATTATTAAGGATTTACATATATTTGAAAAATAGTCATACAGTTCTGAGAGATAGTATCTATCTACAAGAGATATTTCCTCTGCAGAGGGCTCCTGGCCATAATTCCATGACCCACAGCCTGATAGCCACTTGATGACATCCCAGAAAACCCTTCCAGCTTTGACATTCTATATTCTATGCTCCACATTCTATATTGTATGTCCTAAACTTCTTAACAAATTGCATACTTCATTTTTTTCTCTTTTAGATGCCTCTCAGTTCTGACCTATATTTTAAGGTTCCACCTTGCTCTGACTTTCTCTTACCTATCTTCTAATGTCCCTTTCTTCTCTAATCCTCTCTGTTAAATTCTAAAGACCGTCTCAGACTAAAGCAATATAATATGAACAAGCACCAGCGATGTCTTACAGCATCTGGTCCTGTAAAGCCAAGCAGCTTTCCAGAGGACTGCTGTTGTGAACAGCTTCAATATTCTGATTACACAGTTTAGTGAACTCTGTATTAATTCAGTAAAAAAACTAAGACAAAACATTCACAGAAAACCACGGTACAACTTTCACAATGTTTTGGCATAATAACTTATCACTAAAATGGCCGCATCCTTTTCACCAAAGTGGTCATGTAGTTTTAAGCAAAAGATAACATTCATTTAGTAACACAATCATTTATTAAGTCCTTAATTCAGTCATCCTTAAGGAGGCAAGCCTCCTTAATTGATACAAAGTAGAAAGTTCAAACTTCTCCACCCTTAGGTCATATTTTCTTGATCTTTTCAATCAAAAAGTCCTCTTTATTCTTAATTGGAGAACTCCTTAACTCAATCATCTAAATATAAAGGTCAGGGTTCTCCACTCCTAGGCTGCAATAAGTCATGATTTTCTCAGTTTGCATCAAATACCCAAGGGGAGGTCTTTTCATCTTTACTCAAGGCAGGCTCTCAGCTTCCATAGTTCCTCTTCCATGGTACCAGCTCCTGCCCATATCTATCCAACTGCTACCTGGGTTCAAAGGCAGACAGTTCTTTGTCCAGCTTCTTGTGTAGTTCATGTTCCATGTTGCAGCTCATAGTGTCTGGTCAACCTCAAGTCATTCACAGTTCCGGTTCCTGGGAATGAAAAGTTTTACAAAGCCACAATAACATTCATGAACATTCCCAGCATCTTCATCAATTCACTTTCTGCCTGAGAAGTCAACATAGACCCAACAAGATCTGAGACAAAGTAATATCAAAACAAACAAACAAAATACTGGCACCACAGTCATACTTCCTCCCAGTTCTCCTTTCTTCTCATTTCTCAGTTCTCACTCCCTGCATTTCCAGCTGGCTCTCAGAAGTTCTCAGGAGCTCTGGCTGGCCCTCAGAAGTTCTTGGCAGCTCCAGCTGGCCCTCAGAAGTTCACAGCAGAGCTCAGAAGAAGTTCTGCCAACACAAATTCTGTTCTCAAAATCTTCTCTCTTCTCATGTCTCAGTTCTTCTCATTCCTCATTTCAGTTCTCAGTTCTCTTCTCAATTCTTAGCTCCTCAGTCTTTATGCTGCTTTGCTCCCAGAACTTCTGGCTCTCTAGGCTTTTCTTTATATAAGATAATAGCTCCTTCCTGTTCCAGCCTTCCTGTTATGCCAGCCACTTCCTGTTGCACTGTGTGATTCACCAGTTCTGGGTCTTAATCCTTGACACAATCATGAACTTGGAACAAGGTGCTAAGTACAAAAACAAGGGGTAGGGAAGGGAAGGGGTAGGGGTAGGGAAGATCTTTAAATTCCACTACTATTAAAGGTCCTACCATGTGATACATCAGTTTAGAAAGATAACAGGGGGCGGCTAGGTGGCACAGTGAGTAGAGAGTCGGCCCTGGAGTCAGAAGAACTTGAGTTCGGATCCAGCCTCAGACACTTAATGCACACACAAACAAAAACCTAGCCGTGAGACCTTGGGCAAGTTACTTAACCCCAATTGCCCTCCAAAAGAAAAAAAAAAAAGATAACAACACTTGCTGACATTTACCGCTTTTTTTTAAAATCAATGGATTAACATTTATTTTCTCTTCCACCCTACTAGAGCATCATAGCCCAAAAAAGAAAAATAAAACACTTCTAATAAGTACACATATCCAAGGAAAACAAATTCCTACATTGGCCATTTCCAAAAATGGTTGTGTTTTTCCACACCACATCCACCATCTCTCTCTTAGGATATGGGTAGAATTTTTCATTATGAGTTCTCTGGAATCATGATGCTTATTGCATGCATCAGCATTCTTAAATTGTCCCAAATCAGTCGTTTTTATAACTGTTGTTATTGTCTAAATTGTTCTGTTTCTGCTCACTTCCTTCTGCATCAGTTCATATAAATGCTTCCCAGGTTTCTCTGCAATCACTCCCTTGTCCTTTCTTATATCATACTAATATTATGTCACATTCGTCTACCACAATTTATTCAACCATTAAAAATATTTGGTATTTTCCCCACTTACATGCCAAAGCAATTTTAACATTCATTTTTAAAACTTTGAGTTCCAAATTCTTTCCATTTCTACATCCTCACAGACCACTCTCATTGAGAACCCATGTAATTTGATATACATGTGTGTCATGGCCTACATTTCCATAATAGACATGTTGTGAAAGAAAAATATAGACAAAAAAAACTCAAGAAAAATAAAGTTTAAAAAATTATGCTCCTATGTGTATTCAGTCACCATCATTTTTTTCTCTGAGAATGGATAGCATTTTTCATCACGTCTTTCAGAGTAGTCTTGAATTGTTTTATTGTGCAGAATAGCTAAGTCATTCACAGTTGATCATCTTACAGTATTTCAGTTACTGCGTACCCAGTATCAGCTTATTTAAGTCTTGCAGTTTTTTCAGAGATAATTCTAGGGACCTATAAGATTCCAAAGTGGTATGATCTAAGGAGAAGTGTTTACTACTCTCCTGGTCTGAACTCTGATCTGTGAGTGACCACAAGCACTCTTTTCTGCCCTGAAACTGTGAGTAGTATTCCTGCTATAAGGTATCTGCACGTTCTGTTGGACTGATTCTCTTCCTAGCCCTGATGCTGTCACCCAGAATTTTGATCCAGAACTGAGTATAGACAAAGCAACAGGGTCCTGCCTCAGTGCTAGCAAAGAGAGCCCTGTAATCTCCTTCTGACCAATTGTTCAACCACCTTACTGTCTGTGCACTGAGAGCTCTAGAAATAGCTGTTCCTGATTCCATCACTTTCAAGGCCAGCTCCTGGTTTGCTCTGGCTTGGGCTATGTTGGTGCAGCCCCTGCTGTACTGTGCTACATTCTCACCCAGGTGTAACAGATCTTTCCTGCTGACCTTCTAATTTGTCTTTGGTGTCTGTAGGCTGAGAGGTCTGGAAACTGCTGCTGCTGTCATTGTTTGATTTGCCCCAAGGCCTGCTCCTAGTTTGCTGGGGTTTGGTCTGTGCTGGTGTGGTCTGCACTGGATTGAATTCTTCTCTCACCTTGGTGCAACAGACCTTTCCTGCTGACCTTCCAAATTGTCTCTGGCTAGAAAAATTTTTTCACTCCATTTTTTGGTGGGTTCTGGCAATCTAAACTTTGTTTAAGATCATTATTTAAAGGTGTTCGAAGGGGTTTAGGGGAGATTACAGAAGAATCTCTGCCTTCACTCTGCCATTTAGGCTCTACCCCTCTATTTCCTGTGTTCAAATCTTGCCTTTATTACTCTGCAATCTTGGGCAAGTTGTTTGATCTCTGTTGGTCTCAGTCTTTGTTTTGTTTTGTTTTTTAATTTGTAAAATGATAATTTGGGATGAAATAAACTATGCGGGCACTTCCAACTCTATATCTATGATCTTGTCATGTTAAAACTTTGATCAATCCTTCATCCTTCATAATCCACCAAATAGCTTGTCGGAACATTTTTTTTTCTTTGAAAAGAAAACATTTGCATGCATTTTCCCTGTTACCTAGTATAGGTCTTCCTCTCCTGAAGCCTACATTAGTCCATTTGCTTCCTACCTGCTCTGGTAAACCTCCCTTCTTTTTCTTCCAATTCTAGCTAAAAGCCACTGATAATTTGGCTTTCCACTTCAGCCAATAAGCAAAGACTTATTCAGTACTCACTATATGCCCCCATGTTTAAATATAATTGTCTAGAATTATTCTTTATGTTAGATAAAGAATTTTTTCTCTAAATGTCTGTCTTTCATAGGATGATTTCTTGAGAAATATAAATTTCTATCAGTCAAATTACAACTCATTTGCACTTTCCTAAATAAGCCCATGTAAATGACAGCATATTGAAGAAAAATGACAAGAGACATGCATGAGTCAATTTTGATGAAAATTCTTACTTCTAGGAGTAGGAACACTGGAAAACCCAGTAACATTAAGAGTTATACCTAAATGCAATAGAAAAGGAAAGAATCTTCCTTATAACTAACAACTTGGTTACAACTAAAATATCTGATAATTGGTAGGAATGTTCTTTTCTGTCACTGGCATAATCCTAAATTCTGTAATATTCCACCCAATTTTGTTTAAACATATACTAGCAGTTGAGATCTTGGCACAAAGAATGAATAATTCTGGAAACAATGCATAGGGAATTCTAATAAAATATATAGTCCACGACTTAATACTCACTTTTCTTTACCACTACCCACCCACCACCATCACTTGTGTCAAGTGTTAGGCCAGTCCTGGAGGCCTGAGTTACTCCAGGAAAGCCCTGAAATAAAATTTATGTCCTTGTCTTTGATTCCTTCAAGTGTGGGTAACCAATTTTCCACCTGAGACCTTAAGATAATTAAGGTTACTAGGTATGGTGAAGCACTTATCTCATGGAAAATGCAGAAGAGAGGTAAGATTTCTCAGAGTCCATAAATGGATTTTTAAAGAAATAACATGAGTTCCAGTGGAAGATAGTCAAAGATTTTCAGAATTGGAAGAGACTGCAGTGACCATCTGATACAAGGTATACACCAAAGGAATTAGCACTCTGACGTGAATGATAAGTCATCAAAGCTTTGCTTGAAGACATCTGAGTAGTTGGAAACCACATCTTCTTAAGGCAATCCATTATCCTTTTGGGTGGCTCACACTATTAGCCATCAAGCCTAAGTTGTTTACTCTGGAGTCATACCCATTATTCCTCCTTCTACCCTCTGAGGACAAATGAAACAAGGCAATATGCTCTTCTACATGATAGGTATCCTGATATTTCAAGACAGGTATCATCTGCCTGAAATATTCTTTCCTGTTTCCTAGGTCAGCCCTTTATTTTTCAACTGATTCTGACATGACATAGACTAGAGGTCCTTCAGTATCCTGTTTGCTCTTCCCTGAACACTTTCAAACTTATCAATCTTTCTCAAACTGTGGTGCTCAGAACTGAACACAATAATCCAAAAGAGAACTGATGAGAACAATCATGCCTTGGGACTCTTGAATAAGTCAAACTGCTATCCATTTGAGCCCCATAGCCTGCGAAAGCTTATGACAATTCTGTGTGAGCAAGGTATTTTGAGGGAGGGTGGAAAGGTTCAAGTCTTTCATTTCCTCAACTTTCCCTTTGCATGTATTCTTGTTCTAGAGACTATAAGAATAACCTTCATCTTTTTTTTTTTTAGCAAACTTTTTTTTTTAGCAAACTTCATTGTGAAACAATCCCATCCCCTCCCTCAAAGAGACTGGATTATGGGAATACTTGCATTTCAATCCTGTTTAAGCCACTTACTAGCTGAGTAACTGGGCAAATCATTTATCCTCTCAGCTTCACTTTCTTTACCCATAAATTGAGGTAATGACAGCACTTACTTCACAGGTATGTTGTTTGGATCAAATGAGATCTATTTGAAGAACTTTGAAAATATCAAGAGCTTATATTAATTATCATTGGTTATTTTTATATTATTATTATTATTATTATTATTATTACTATCTCTTTAACTAGGATTCTCAGAATCTACTTAAGAACTCAAAACCCTCTTTCTTTATACAGGACTTTCATGAACTACCATCTTTGGTCACTTAACTATACACAGGTTTCCATCACATGCTTCTTCAGGAAATATGTAATATTTTCCTAGAATGGAAAAGAATTTAAATTTTATATATATATATATATATATATATATATATATATATATGTGTGTGTGTGTGTGTGTGTGTGTGTGTGTGTGTGTGTGTGTGTGTGTGTACAATACAATTCCATTTTCTCCTACTTATGGAAGCCATTGGCATTTCTTGGAAGGAGATACTATGTTTAGGCCCAGACCTCTCTTTCCCCAGAACTAGGCCCACACTACTATATGATAATTAAAAAAAAAAAAAAAGGAAAGTGAGTAAATAAATAAAAAGGGGGAAAAAACACAGAGTGGGCTCTTCTCCTTTATATGTCTGGCAAAAGTGTGATTCTAATTAAAGAATCCGCTATCCTGAATACCAACTACTAAATTATCTGAGCCAGAGTCAGCTATTCAAAAGTAATCAGGAGTTTCCCCACCCCTGCCCCTGCCCGTCTTCTCATCAAGATACCAGTGGGGACATGACCATACCCTCCATGGCACTTCTCAGATGCCTCCAAGCAAAGGTCAATGCCCTGAAATACTATTAAGTTGATTAAATACCTCATCAAATTGATCTGTATGGCGATGGGTAAGAGCCCCTGATCAATAACATATAAGAATAAAGATTATAACTATGATTACTTTAGGATAACAAACTACAGGGAGAGGTAGATCCCTCTACAAAGCAGATCAAAAAGTTTTCTTCAGGTTAAGTGTTATATAGAGTTCCCTGGAGAACTTAGAGGCTTCAATGACTTGTACAGAGTCACATAACCAACATAGATCTGAGATGGGACTTCAGTTTAGGTTCCTGATTTGAAACAAGCTCACTATCCTCTACTCTATGATGCCTCTATGTAGATGTAGAAATTACATGTCCAATTTAAAATTTTATGTTGTGCGGATAGATATCATTTTCAAAATTATATTCTAGAAAGTTTGGTTTTCTTTTTTTTAATTAACAAAATTTATTAGTATATTAGAAAAGAAATCCACTTAAAACCAAGAGAGTCAGTGTCAAGTATAAGAATGCACATAATACACACATACAGATAAAATACGTGGAAATTTTCAAAGAAAATAATACATGCATGTATAAGGAGTATAGTTCCAACCACAACATCAATTCATGTAATCTCAGAGGGCCTGACACTTCAAATAAATCAGCCTATCATCATGATGTCATCACAAAGAATAAACTACAACCATAATACATGAATAAGTCTTAAATCAATTAGAAGAGATTATAGGAGTTTGGTTATTAGATGAAAGCAGATGACTCTCTCTATAAAACATCTTGTCATCAACTGAATCAGAGATTCCATTGAATCTATGTCTAGAAATAACAGTCTTCCCCATGAAGAAATGATCAAATGATAGTCCAGTTTGTTGGTGGAGGACTTCAAGTTTGGGAACTGAAAATTCCAGAGTTGGAGCCAGCTAATTGCAAATAGAAAGGCCCTGGTTGGGAATCTGTGAATGACTATATTAGAAATCCAGCCACTTACTGCTATTCTCAGAACATCAAAAACAGTAGTATTATTATGAGCCACACTCTTGTAAATGGGATATAAAATCTGCTCCCTCTCCCCTTATTGGCCTCATGTAGAGCCCATTAAGGGCAAATTGCTTAGAGGAGGCTTGCTTGTAGGAATGCTTTCACACCTTTTGTTAATTTCTAATTAAGCACTGAGTCACACCAGGGTTATGATGCACTCTGACTCTAAAGAGGGCATATATACTCTAAGGTTGACATTTTGTTTTGGGGCTAACTCATTGGAAGAGTGTTCTTGTGATTTGACCAGATGAGACTCTGGGTAGCCATTAAGGGGTCCCCCAGCTTTGAAAAACCCAGATGTTGGTGCTTCTCTCTCTGGTAACTATGTATGTAATGGTCAGACAGTTGGATCTATCTGCTGATCTGTGCCAATTTCTCAGGCAGTTAGAAGCCCTGTCTGTCAGTCTTTGGTTCCCCACTTGTTTTTTCTCTACTTTCTTTGGATTTTCTCTGAAGTTCAGGATGCTAGCTTTTCCCCTGAACTAATGAATGTAATTTAAAAAAAAAGACTGTTGACCCCTTAAACAGCCGTCTTTCCTGGAAAAGCAGATCTAAGAACCTGTGCTAGCAGGCATCCTGAGTATGCCATTGTGATTGCTACTGCACCTCCGGGGACCGTGAATGAGTGGTACACATGAAACAGTGGCACCTGTATGAGTGCAAGCTGGGCAGAATGACCCCAAAAGGGGTGTTACAAACATATCCTCCAAAATATTTGGAACAAAATTGGTTAAGCAGAACACATTTAAATATATAACCAATCAGTTTTTGTATGAACGTCTATATAACCTTTAAAGAAGTCGTTTAAAGGATTTCAGGTAAACAGTAGAGTCATAAGTTTTCAAAATATGAGTTTTACATCCAAAATAAGTGTTATATTTTCTTTTTTTTTAATCAAACAAATGCTTTATTAACTTCTGGTTTACATCATTGATTTCCACCAGATTTTGAGTTACAATTTGTCCCCGTTTTTCCCCTACCCACCATCCCAGAATAGCAGTCCCACAAGATAGCACTTCCTCCAATCTGTTCTCTCCCATATCTACTCCCATACCCCCTTTGACTTTTCCATTAGAGCAAGGTGAATCTCTGTGCCCCAATACCTGCACTATATATATATATATTTGAAACATTTAATTTTAAGACCTCAAATTTCAGATCCATTCCCTTTCTCCCTTGTCACCCATTCCCTCTGGGAAGATAAGTAATTCAGTATGTGTTGTACATGTATAGCTATACAAAATATTACCATAGTAGATATATTGTACACAGCTGCTTATAATTCCCTCACACCCATCCCACCTCCCCACCTGGTCCATTCCCTACTTGATCCTGTCCCTCTTCTATAGTGAGTACTTCCAACCTCCCCTTCCCCCAAGAATGCCCTCCCATCCATCATCCCTCCTCTCATCCCCCTTCCCCCTATTCTGCTGCAGGCTGAGATATCCAATTTAGTATGTATATCATTCTCTCCCTGAACCAAATTCAATGAAATGTGGTTTTGCCTTTTTGCCTTCCAATTCTTCCCATCCCCTGCAGCCACTTCCCCTTGCTTCTTCTACATGAGATAGTTTACCCTACCCTGTTTCTCCCCATCTCCTCTTGCCACTTTCTTCTCTCACCTCATAATTTCACCGCTTAAGTATAATTCCTTCCCAACAAATTTAACCTATGCCTTCTCTCCATTTATAACTGTAAATATATATACACACATTCACATATGTATTCATATGACCATACACCCTTCTTCCATTATTTTCATACTGAGAAAGATTTCATCAGTCACAATTATTGTTTTTCCATGTAGGAATGTAAATAGGTCAACTTTGATAAGTTCTTTTTATTTCTTTTCCTTGATTACCTTCTCAGGCATCTCTTGCTTCTTGTGTCTGGATGTCAAATTTTCTATTCAACTCTGGTTTTCTCCTCAAGAATACTTGAAAGTCCTCTATTCCACTGAATGGCCATATTTTCCCCTGAAACAAAATACTAAGTTTTGCTGGGTAGGTGACCCTTGGGTTCAGACCCAGCTCTTTTGCCCTATGGAATATCATATTCCATGCCCTTCAATCCCTCAGTGTAGAAGCTGCCAGGTCCTGGGCTATTCTGATTGTGTTTCCACAATATTGAAATTGTTTCTTCCTGGCTGCTTGTAGTATTTTCTCCTTGATCTGGGGATTCTGGAACCTGACTATAATATTCCTGGGAGTTTCCTTTTTAGGATCTTTTTCAGGAGGTGATTTTTCAGGAGGTGGATTCTTTCAACCTCTATTTTACCCTCTGGGTCTAAAACATAAGGGCAATTTTCCTTGAGAATTTCTTGAAGGGTGATTTCTAGGTTCTTTCTTTGATCATGGCTTTCAGGTAGTCCAATAATTTTTAAATTGTTTCTCCTCGATCTATTTTCCAGGTCAGTGGTTTTTCCCATGAGATATTTCACATTGTCTTCTATTCTTTCATTTGTTTGAATCTGCTTAACAGCATCTTGATTTCTCATAAAGTCATTAGCTTCCATTTGCTCCAGTCTAACTCTGAAGGAATGAATCTCCTCAGTGAGCTTTTGAGATTCTTTTTTCCATCTGGCAAATTCAGCTTTTTATGGCATTCTTCTCCTCATTGCCCTTTTGGACCTCCTTTGCCATTTGAGTTAGTCTATTTTTAAGGTGTTGCTTTCCTCAGTCAGGCTGTTGACCCTCATTTCATACTTTTCCTGCATCCTTCTCATTTCTCTTCCAATTTTTCCTCCATGTCTCTTATTTGATTTTTAAAGTACTTCTTAAGGTGCTCTATGGCCTATAACCCACTCATATTTTCTTTGGGGCTTTTGGAGGAGGATTTCTGACCTCACAGTCCTCTTCCTGTTCCATGCTTCGATCCTCTTTGCCCCCCAAATAGGAGCCTAATGTTGCATTTTTCTGTTTATTTTGTTTCCTTTGCCTTGGCATGCTGCCACTGAATTACTCGACTTTTGGGCTTGTTGCCATAGTAGCACTCTGCCACCAGACAAGGGAGCTTCTGTCCCGAACATTGGGGTCTTCACAGCCTTCTGGCAAGCTGGATACCCACCCCAAGACCTCTACCCCAGACCACAATCCAGATCCAGGGAGGTTAAAGCAAGAGGGATTACTGCCCTAGACTGATTGCTGGATCTCCCTACAGTTCACAGGCCAGGAGCTGGAGCTGCCACTGGAAACTGCAAAATGGTGTGTCTCCTCAGCAGTTTCTATCCCCTAGGGGAAGAAGCTGAGGCGTTCCCCAAATACTGGTCCCAAAGTCCATAGGGCACTAACCTCTCACTTTATCCTAGGCCTGTCTGTGTTGATAATTCTGGAATTGCCACAGCAACTGGTGTTCTGGGGTTCCTCCAGCTGGCTGCTAGTCCAGCTGCCCTGGGGCTAAAACCGCAGCTCATGCGGACCTGGGCTCAGCTCTCCCCACACTGCGGGCTGAGCTGCACTCCCGGCTCCCAGAGTGTTGTGCTGGTCCTTCCTGCAGGGCTGCTGGGCTGTCCTCAGCAGAAGGTTAGCTTCTCTGTGTCGTTCTGTGGGTGCTGGGGCTCCAGAAGTTGTTCAGATTCCCCTTTTATATAGTTTGGAGGTGATCTGGGGGGAGAGTGCCTTGGACTTGCTGTTTCTACTCTGCCATCTTGGCTCCGCCCCCTGGTTTTCTTAATAAGAAAAAGGTAATTTCCCATAAAAATAGGTCATTAAAGTTGAAGAGTTGCTATAATTCAATATTTAATCTATAAGTATAAGAACAGAATATATATTTGGGGGGAAAATATGTCTGATAAGAATATGGAAGTTCAGTCCATTAAGAAAGGAAAACTACTCACTTCTGATTGGGGAAAAAAAACAAAAAACCTTACAACTTGGGTTTTACAATGTTGACAGGCAATGTCCATCATCTTTCTCTTAACATTCTCCAAGATTTATGGATGCAGAAAGTAGAGACTTGAAGAGATAATAGTTAAAAACTCAGAAATAACTTCAGTAACTAAGCAAATTCAAGGAAGAGATGTTGAGTAACTAAATATTAGGAAACAAACTTAATTCTGTTTATTTGCAAAAGAATAATGAAACAAATATTTGTAAGTACCAACTATGCACACCATTTGTACTAGATTTGAGGGGATAAAGTTTAGGAAAAATATTCCTACTCTTATAATAGTCTAAAGTTTAGGAAGGTTGTAAAATAGATAATGTAAGAAAACATATCATAAACTAGAATTACAGAATGAATTCCTATGTCAGAAGAGATAAAAATTATTATCTATCAAGAAAATCAGGGTACTTTTAGTGTTGGAAATGGTATTTAAGTTGAACCTTAGAAAATGGATAAAAATAAGAGAGAGGACATTTTAGGTATGAGGAACAGTGAGCAAAAAGGTATGGAGAGAATACAGTGCATGATACATTCAGAAGACTTCAAGTTGATCAGCATAGAATTCACTGAGAGGAATTATAGGAAATAAATTTAGAAAAGTAAGATGATATTAGCTTACTTTTAAACTTTGTTCCAAAGGCAACTGAACATTTTTGCACAAAAGAATAGCACGTGTATATGTATATATGTGTGTGTCTGCGTGCGTGTGTGTGTGTGTGTGTGTGTGTGTGTGTGTGTGTGTAAGATTTTGTTCTGCTAATGCAATAAAATATTGATAGGATGGAGGGCAAAAAATTATCTGTGTAGGTGGTGTTGTAAGATCCCATTAGAATAATAACAGTCCAAAAGAAAGTGACAGATGTGAGATGTTACAATTGAAGTTTGGATATGAGATGAGAGACAAAGGAAAGAATCAATATTAATATTAGCTATAATAATCAATGAAATCAACAATCATAATATATAATAGTAATTAAAACATATGTATATAGAAAATTGAGTAGATGTCAGTAACAGAAAAAAAAATTAACCCAAAAAAGAGTGAATGCTGAAGGAAGAGCAAGTTTGGGAATGAAGAAAATGAGCTTGCTTTTGTAAATGTTGAATTATAAAAGCCAGTGATATATCCAAATGGAGATGCCTTCAGGGTGGCTAAAGACTTCTGAGAAGAAAGGTCAGAATTAGAGATGATAATTGGTAAATCAACTACACTGATATGGGGATGAATGAAGAATTCAGGGAGGACTAGCACCTCTGGTAAGAGGACTTGTAGAGCCCTTTCCAGGGCTCACACATATATCATTACATTTATCATCCGACTCTCACCTGTGGCACCAAGAAGCTGTAGTGTGTCCAGGGACCACAGCCTGGTAAAACTATCTTAGAGCAATTTGTTCCAAAGGTCATGAAGGCCCTTGAGGTAAACACTGTGGAGTGCTTAAAGCTTAGCCATCAAAGACACCAAGGTCATTGACTGCACCCCTAGTCATCACTATTGTTAATCATTCTGATTTTTGTCTTGCCACTGAACTTCAATGACTTTTTAAGAGAGAATGAGCTTTGTGACTTTGGGAAACTCTGCCTCACTTAAATCCAACTCACAACCAAATGTAGGTTTCACTCCCTTGGTGTTATCAGTCTTCTTCCACATACCCAGAAGGACAAAAAACAAAACTGATATGGCAGATTAAGCCCTGCTAGTCAAAGGTATTGCCCAGGATAAGCATTAAAAATAAGGAAAGGACAGTGATAAGGAAGGATTTAGAAAGGAGCTGAAAAGAGTGTCTAAGTGAATTTCTTTCAAATCTGAACTTCAGAATACTGAAATTCCAACCAACTCTAACTTCAACAGAACTTACTAATTCAACTTTCTAATTAAGCAACAATGACAACAACTTATGGTCGTATCTTCCTTAGACCCCATCCCCTCCCCTTTCTGAAAACATGATCAAATTAATTCGGTCATTGTCCCTGAGTGGGTTCTACTCTCTTAACAATCACTCAGCATCCCTATATCCAAAATAATTGTCTCTCCCTGGTCATCACCCTCAGGAATTTGTTGTCTTCTTCTATTACAATATAAACTCCCTGAGGAGCTTTGCTTTCATATGTGCATGCTCAAGGTTTAGCTAACTGATTGGCATGTAAGAAATGCTCAATAAATATGCTGCTCCTCATTCATTCATTCTTTCAGAAGGTCTTCAGTAGGACTTCAAGATTAGCTTATGAGGAACCACCCAATTATGTTTGAGAGTAAAAATTCTGATCTAGCACAAGTCTAAGAACAGAATACTGAAATTCCTCCTCCAACACACACACACACACACACACACACACACACACACACACACAGACACACACACGGACACATGCTGACGCTAACACACACACAGTCCCCTAGTCCTTGAGCTAAGCTTTTCCCATAGGAAAAAGAAGTACAAATGAGTACAACCTCAAAAGTCATTTATTATTCCAGGCCACTCCAACTAAATAGTGGTCTCTAAGCATTTTTCATAATATGAGAGGAACCTAGAATCACATATGCTCAGAGATTAAAAGGGTTTCAGAGGTCATCCAGTACAACCTTTACCTGAACAAGAATTTGCTCTACCAAGAAGTCATGTTTATCCTATGAATTCTTTAGAGATGTTGAGGTTGGTTTTATTTTTTAATTTTTAATATATTTTTGTCTTAGATATGCATTAGGCCTAACCCACAGATATGATATAACATTCTACCAAGATGAAAGAAATACCCTGAAATCCTTTGAAAACTTTTGACAAGTGCCTAAGGCCACAGAGAAGCTGATAAATATGACTGACTTCCTTAATCTTTTTTCTGGAATCACTAAGAAGTAGTAGGTGAACAGGAAAAGGAAACCTAGAAAAAGAATGAAATATTCTAGGGGCAGGTTCAGACAATATTTTGTAATAGGAATCGGACTTTTTCTCCTCCTGGGGGCAGGCAGGGTTGTGTTAGGCATTGTGTAAGGCACCAGAAATACCAAAATAAACAAACACACACTTTCTTTAGTTAAATAGTTTTCATTTTAAGGAAGAGGAGAGTTATAACAAATAAAGGGGAGTTGTGGTCAGGTAAGAAAGCTATACATATGGCCTAGAAAGCTACAGATGTGGTGAGTGGACGCAGAAGTCTGTCAAATGTCATAGTAGAAATGGAGGAATAAAGTAGTGCTGATTTCATTGTTCTCAGAGGCACTGAGAAAGGAAGGGATGGACATGCATAATACTTGTGGTAAGAGAGGCTGTGTTTGCTAGGTTTCCATTTTCTGTTACATAGCTGTCTGAAAGCGGTGAATGCCCAAAGATGCAAAAGAGAAGATAAGGGTGAAAAAATGGGAGAAGTAGGCATTGCCAAACTCATATTTTCTATAATTTATAGTTTGGACTATGAAGTAAATTGGTTCTGGAAATGATATATGCATAAGATTAAAATTTTAGACTTGGAGAAAATCTTAGAGATTTTGTAACCTAAATCTCTTATTTAGAGGAGTTCTACCTTAAGACATCTCTCAGGTATATTCCCTTTTCTCCTTTGACCCTGTAGTCACCCTGGGAAGGCCCACATCACCTCAGAACTGCATAATTTGTAACTTCCAACTGGTGAATCTCCTCGCTTCAAGTCTCCCCACACCCTAATCCATTCTCCAGTCAGGTGCCAAAGTGCCATTCTTAATGTACCAGTCAGACCATGTAATCCCCCTACTCAATAAATACCAGTGGCTCCCAATTATCTCCAGGATCAAATATAAAGTCATCTGTTGGGCATTTAAAGCCCTTCACAATCTAACATCTTCCTACTTCTCCAGTCATCTTAGAATTTACTCCCTTCAATCACAACACTGGCTTTTTTATTGTTCCTCAAACACCATACTCCATTTCTGAACATCATGTGTTCTCACTGGCTGTCTCCTATGTTTTGCCTTGTCATCTCACTCTCCTGGCTTCCCTGCCTTCCTTAAAGATTCAGCTCAAATCCCACCTTTGGCAAAAATCCTTTACTTGTGTCCTATCTCCTTCCCCATTGCTAGTGCCTTCCATCAAAGATTACCTACAATTTATACCTTATAGTTTAATCATTAGAGGCAGCAAGGTCTGGGAGTAGTGGATAAAGTATGGGCCTGGTGTCTGGAATATCTAAGATCAAATCTAGCTTCAGGCACTTAATAGCTGTGGAACCCTCATTATTTTACCTGTATGCCTCTCCTCAACTGTTAAAAAAAAGGGAGGGTGGGGGGATACTAATAGTATGTGACCTGAATAGTTGTTGAGAGGATCAGAAGACACAACATGTGTAAAATGTTTAGCCCAGTGCCTGGCACATGGTACGTCCTTAGTAAAAATTATTTTTTTTCTTCTTCCTTCCCTGCATCCCTTTCCCTCTATCTTCCCTCCTTCCATTCTTCCCTCTCTCCCTTCTTCCCTTCCTTCCTTCTTTTCTTTCTTCCTTTCTCCCTTCTCTCCCTTGTCTGCATCATATATGTATCTGTTATATGCTCAATTGTTTGCAAACTCAGACTAAAATCTGAGTTGCCTGAGAAAAGGGATTGTGTTGTTGCCTTTCTTTGTATCTCTAACACCCAGCAAGTAAAGAGTAAGCACTATAAAAGTGTTTGTTCACTTGACTGAGAGAGACAAAGAACCTTGCCTAAAGTCACATATAAGTAAAAAAATAAAGATTTTTACTAATGACCTCTGATTTCAAAGTTTAAAATCTTTTCTTAAGATTACTTAGTAGTGAGATAGAACTCAATTTAAGTCTCAACTCTGTATACTAAGGGGTAGTTTGCGTGAGGAATGGCAAGTACATATAGTTGGCTCCCATTATGAATATGGCAGACCCTCATGTACAGAGCCCTTCTGATTATGAATGAAGCTCCTTCTATTACCTGGTCTAGTATAAGCCAATTAAGCACAGCAAAACGATGCTGGTTCTTGAAGGTCACTTCATGAATAGAATAAAAGCAACTCTGTCAAGGGGAGGATGGTCAAAAAGCCCTCCCTACTCTATTGTACATTTCAATTATTCAGAGAGTTTTTCTCCTCAAAGTTATTTTCCACAAGATTTTTTATGAGGTTATAAAAAGATCTATATTGCATTACTGACTTTCCTCCAAAACAATCATTCCTTCTGCATGCTGAGAATGCCAGACAGTTCACTAAAAAAAGAGAGAGAGAATTCTTTTGATGAACTGGCCTCTAGAGAAAACTAATATCATTGTCTTAGACTTTGTACTGAAAAATAAAATTTTTCCTGCATGTAAGTAAGCATCAAAAAGGGAATAAGGAGAATAGTCTCATGATTTTATAAGATTAACATATATATATTAACTCACATAATGTGATTGATAATTCTTCATTAATATTTAAGATTTTGTCAAGGTCTTCTCCAGAACTAAAAGGGCAATTATGATTTAACTTCTTTTTTCTTGTTTTCTTTTCCTGAGGAAAAAGTGCTATCCCAGTTTTAAAGGCAGAAGCATGGATTTGGAAGAAACCTCAGAGGACATTCTGACAGTCTATTGATGTGGCCAAATCAATCAGTCCATGACTGATTCATCTTTTTCACAACTGTACAAAAAATAAGGGGAGGAGGAGAAAGAATCAGTGGATCAGTGGTGTATTTGGTAGTGTATTTCAGGTACAGACCTTAGTCTTTTCCCTTCTTTGAAACAGGGTCATAGTGCAATCACCTCCAATTAAGTTAGAACAAGACAGTATTACCTCCCTGCCTACACTGCTTCAACATCTACAGGCTTTATACTGAAACTGTTCTGAGTGTTTTACTAAAATCTTTAGGGCAGCAATTTAAGTATGAAAAGACAACCTGAGGGTGAAGTAGAACACAGATTCACATGTGACCAGAAGCTCTTCCATACAAGCAACATTGATTAAGTACCTACTGTGCATGGTTCTCAGATTTCTAGTAGAAAAGAATCAGTAGTCTAACCTCATAGCTGGGGAACTCCATCTCAGAGAGGCTAAAGGACTTGGCCAATGCCATTTTATCATTTAGCAATACAGCTGAAAGTAAAATTCATCACTTCTGATTTCTGATCCAGTTTATTTTCCCCATTATTACACATTTGAATAAGCTTATTATGAAATGAGATATTGGTAAAATGATTAGCATGATGTCTGGCACATCTTAGGTATTTAATAAATCCTCGTCCCCTCACTACTCATCCTCTATGCCCTTAAGAAAACTATTCATGAGCTGAATAATTAGGTACTTGTGGGTATGGGTGGGCTAGGTCATGTGAACTAATAAATTTCTGATAGGACTTAGAAAAAGTTTCAGTAAAAAAAAAATCAGAAAGTTATAGAAACTCCTTCTCCCTCATTATCCATATATAATAAATTGTCAATTCTTACTAATTAGATGCCCAAAATGACTTCCATAATCATTCTCTCCTCTTCATTGACATGTATAACACTTCAATTCAGGCTGTCATCATTCCTTGCTTAAGAGTATGACAATGGCTTTCCTGTTGGTGTCCCTACCTCCTCTCCCTTCTTCAATCCATCCTCCATATGACTGTTGAGGTGATATTTCTAAAGCATAGGTATGATCATGTTATTCCCCTGCTCAACAAGATTAATAACCTCTAAAAGAATAAAATACAAACTCGAGGTACCTTTATAATGCTCTTCCTAATGGTCTCCAACCCACATTTCCAGCCTTGCTTATTACTTTCCTCTACCCATGCTTCAGTCTAGCAAAAGCAGACATGCCAATGTGACCAGGGCAAGTCACTAATGTCCCAACTTGGTTTCCTCATCTCTAAAATGAGAATAATAACCTAACTCCAAGGGGTTTTGTGTAACCGTACTGAGTTTTGTGTAGCTTTTATCAGGAACTTTGTGAACCTTAATACATTCATAGACATACACACATACATGCACATACATAGGTGATGCTTAGGAAAGTAGCTGTGTGTGCATACATGTGTATATATATATATGTGCACATATGTATATATAATATTTGTATATGCACATATGCACACACGTGGATATCCAAGTATATAATATATGCTTACATAATATACATGTATAATATGTGTAATATGCAGGTATAAGTATGATCTAATAGTATTATTATAAAAGGAACTTACCTGGGTAATCTCTAAGGTTCTTTTAAGTTTTATCATTCAATAATTAGATGAATACAAAATAAGCTATCAGAATTATAGTTGCACCTTTTTGATATTGTTTTCATTCTGTAGGATGTTATCTATCACATTTTACAACACATAGTTATAATATATAAGGCTTCCTCTACTTTAGGAGGAGTCATTACACCTATACTACATACAAATACCCTACATATGTGTGTGTGTATATATATATATATATATATATATGCTTACATAAATTCATTTATATGGATATATATGTGTGTGTGTGTATTGACTATACATGTACAGGCACACTGATATTGACTTGGTCTGTCAACAAATAACATTTATTAAGTGTTTACTATTTGTAGGCTAATTACTAGGAAAATAGAGAAAAATGTAATCTCTGGTCTCAAGGAACTCTTACTTAAAAGAGGGAGATAGGTAAATAACTGTGTCTATTAAAGATATAAACAAGATAAACAAAGAAAGGCAAGCTATGAGTTTGAAAAGAACTCTTGCAAAAGTTAAGATTTCAGCTCAGTCATTAGGAAGGTCAGGTGAAGGTGAAGGCCAAGGTGAAAAGGGAGTATATTCCAAGTATGAGAAATAGCAAATGGAAATGCTTGGATTCAGGAGTTGGAGTATAATGCAGGGGGGAAAGCAATGAGGTTACAGAAATGCAGAGGGACATAAAGTGTAAGATTAGGGAGGCAGGAAGGGAAGAGATTGTGAGGGGTTTGAAAAGCCATGCAAAGGTTTTTATATTTGTTCCTAAAAATAAGGGGCCCGATGCCATTTACTGAGCAAGAGAGTGATATGGTCATGGGACCTCAGCATTATAAAGATCACTTTTGATATAGAATGGAGGATGGGTTTGGAATAAGGCAGGGAGACCATGCAGAATGTTATTATAATAGTCCATGCATAGGAGATGAAGGCCTGCACCAGGTTTTTGATTGTGGGAGTAAAGAAAAAAATCACAGATAAGAAAGGACTTACTATATGCCAGGCATTGACCCCATATAAGAACCCAGGTCTTAACTCCAAATCAACACTCTCTCCACTCTATTATGATACTTTCTTTAGTTAGGAACTCTGAGGTTCAGAATGCTTAAGTGGTTGTCCCAAGGTCTACTTTATTGATGCATAAATTGAGCTGTTAGTATATTGGCATTCAAAAAGTTAAATCTGTGGTTTAGTTGAGATTAGAAACATAGCTCCCTGATTCATTTCTGTATCCATTTGGCAGACTATACTTTCAATTTAGAAATTTTAAGTTGTACTAAATTCAGAATAAAATGATGGAGATAAATATTTTTGAAAACACAAACATAAGAATCAGATCCTTCTTTCGGTATATTCTAATAAGGAGCTGACCAGTATCATACCATGTAGAAGTCAGGATCTCTGATGATAGTGATTCCTTGTAGAGCGACCTTCAAACCTGTTTTCCTGAGGTGATGAGAGCATCAGGTTTGATAATATAACCATTAATTTCTTCCTCTAGAGTGTACTTCACATGAAGGATATTCAAGTGTAGGAAGGATTCTCTCTTCTTAATGACTTTGAAGATGCTGCAGTAGGTGTTCAGATAAGACAAAAAATAAGCAGAAATAAACAATGTTCAGTGATTTATTTATTTTTATTAAAAAATATGCAATGTTCTTCAAAGCTATCACCTTGTAAAGGTGGCCTGCTAGAAGACAATAACACAGAAACAATGAAAATATAATGTTGGTTTATTAATAATATTTGACTACTTTTTTTTTACAGTGACTTACTATACAGTGATGTATGTTATGGAAATGAGATGAAGTGAAGTCACAGCACCATTGACTTAGGAAACAACAAACTAGAATTATCTATGGCAGATTGTATTTTTGAGTTCTTTTGTTTGTTTGTTTTTGTGGGGGGGGGAAGTATGGAAATTGGGTTAAGTGACTTGTGCAAAGTCACACAGCTAATGTTAAGTGTCTGAGGCCGGATTTGAATTCAGGTCCTCCTGACTCCAGGGCCAGTGCTCTATTCACTGTGCCACCTAGCCACCCCCTATGGCAGATTGTATTAATTTATTTTTCAATATTCCCCAATTATCGTTTCATCTAACTTGAACTGTACTTGGAAGCTTTATTTAGGGAGGCAAGTTTTCCACCTCTTATATAGAGAATACTGATGAAGAAACTCCCTCTACCAAAACATATACAGTTTTTCTCTAAAACATATAGTCTTGGAAAGTTGTTTGAAGCAGCACGATCTTAAGCAACTTAGCCAAAGTGATAAAGTTAATATGTGTCAGAGTCCAGGATTGAATCCAGATCTTCTTGACTCTGGACCAAGTTTTTAAATTTGGCTAATCGAACTAAAAGTTTTATAATATGAAGATATAACCTATGTGAGCTCTGATGTTCTTCATCCCACCAATGAGCAATGTTACCATAACTTGGTTACACATTGTTCTAAGGGTTTTAGCTTCCTTGAGAGGTTTGGGGTGATGTTCTAGTGTCATTGGCTCCAGCCCCTGATAGTGTGCTTCCTTCAGGACTATTATGTGAGAATTATTTAGCCAGCTAACCTTAAAAGGATATTTCCTAAGGTGACAGGATAATAACAATTGGTACCACCAAAACATCTCCCCCAAAAGTCTTTTGACACACTCTCTTACAAGTACATATACCAGGGAAGAGGGGATGAAGAAATTCCTTATTTTCAGTGAATCCAGTATCCAGGCCATCCTTGGCTATTGATGTGGTTCATGCACATAGAACCTACTGATCTGGGGAGTGTGTATGGGAGGGAGGGAATGGGGGAACCTGGTGAGAAGATGAGGAATCTGAAATCCTCTAGACCCTTATAAGCTCACAAGATCCTTCACTGGTCAAAACTGGGGAAGAAGAAGATTTGCCTAGACACACAAAAAAGTTTCGCTCTGTGAATTCCCTCTTCAATATAACCCACCATTCAATTTCTCTTAAAGGGTACAATTCAATATTCTCTTCATAATTCCTAGAATAAAAACTTCTTTCTAGAATTGCTAGAATTCCAGCTAATGGGATTATTTTGTGTAGTAGTAAGAGAGCATCATGAAATCCCTTAACCAATGGGTTCATGTCTAACTTAGCATTATTTCAATTCACTAAGCATCTATCAATGACTTTTTTCATACTTGATATAAAGTCTAAAAGCAAGATTTATTTCTTGAACATATTACTATTAACTTTAAAATGGGTGGTATTGAGTAAATCAATCATCTCACTCTTAAAAGAAATGGTACAGTCAAAAGCAAAACACTTGTGAAGAGGGACAGGGTGAAAGGAGAGAGAAAAGTACAAGCAGGGTGAAAAATAGGGAAATACAAAAATATACAGTTAGTAATCATAATTGTGAATGTGAATGAAATTGACTTTCCCATAAAATGAAAACAGATAGCTAAGTGGATTTAAAACAAGATTCCAACAATATGTTGCTTATATGAAATACATTTGAAACAGAGATATGCACACAGAATAAAGGTAAAAGGCTAAAGCAAAATATATTATGCTTCATGTGGGAAGTAAAAAAATGAAATAAAATAAAAAAGCAGAGGTAGCAATCCTGATCTTAGATGAAGCAAAAGCAAAGAAAAAAAAAGATTTAACTAAAAGAGATAAGGAAGGAAACTACATCTTGCTAAAAGGTACACTAATGCCTTGTTGGTGGAGTTGTGAACTGATCTAACCATTCTGGAGAGCAATTTGGAACTATGACCAAAAGACTATAAAACAATGCTTACCTTTCAATCCAGCAATATCATTACTAGGTCTGTATCCCAAGAGATCACAAAAAAGGGGAAAAGACCCACATGTGCAAAAATATTTATAGCAGCTCTTTGTGTGGTAGCAAAGAATTAGAAATGGAGGGGCTGCCCATCAACTGAGGAACAACTGAACAACTTTTGTTATGGGAATGTAATGGAGTACTATTGTGCTATAAGAAATAATGAACGAGAAGATTGCAGAAAAACCTCAAAAGACTTAACATAAATTGATGCATAGTGAAATGAGTAGAACCAGGAGAATATTATCCACAGTAATAGTAATATTGTGCAGTGATCAACTATGATAAACTTAACTCCTCTCAGCAATGCAATAATTCAAGACAATTCCAAGAGAAGTTTATCCACATTCAGAGAATTATAGAGTCTGAATGCAGTTCAAAACATACAATTTTACTTTTTTATTCTCTCATGATTTTTCTGATTCTTCTTTTGCAATATGACTAATGTGAAAATATGTTTAACATGACTGCATATGTATAACCTATACCAGATTGCTTGCTGCCTTGGGGAGGGGAGGGGGAAGGAAGGGAGAAAATTTTGGAACTCAAAATCTTACAAACATTAATGTTGAAAACTATTTTTACATGTAATTGGAAAAAATGCTATTAAGTGCAAAAATATTTTTAATTTAAAAACAAAAGGAAATGATAGGCATCTACTTAAATTGACAAAGTGAATTGTACTTTTTAGTATGAATACACTAGAATGTGCAGTGATACCATTATATAGAATAGGGAAACCACCCAGGAGGCTCTCATCATTTATTTTTCCCCTAGCTTGCTTGATAAAATGCTAAAACTTAAAGAGTAGAGATAGGGTATTATAATGAAAATGGGAAATTCAAGATCTTCCCTGTCCCTTAATAGACCTAGGGGAGAATTTGAAGATCTCCCTGCTTTGAAAGCAAACTCTGCTCCCTAATAGGCTGAATATAATCACATGGAGCCTGTGATGGAGGGAGTTTGCTGAGGAGAAGCAGAGCCCATGGAAAGCTGGTAGTCAAAGCTAGACAGATGGTGGGGGAGAGAGGAAGACCTCAGGCAAGGAGTCAGATAGGTTCATGAGCAGATATTGATCTTCTCTTGGTCTGTGGAAAGACTGAAGGATGCTGTGGCTCTCATCATTCTTATGGCTTCTGAATATCTTTGGTACTATAATGGAATCAGCTTGCTGGTTTGGGGATTCAATTTTCTGGAGTCTAAATAAATGCTTCAGTTCTATTCTCTATCTGGAGAGTTTGGTATATTTTGCAATCAAACATTATGTGATACTTATAGTCATGGTCTTTATCATGGTCATGGGAACTATAAATATTGCATTGGCACTCCAGGCATTAATATCTAAAACAAAGTAGGAAGAATGTATTCCATGTTGTTACTCCTTAAGGAGGTGAAAAGTTACCCTGATCAAAATTGATGGGATTAACTTTATTGACTTCTTATTTCTTCTTATTATTCACGACTCAAAATTCTACCTTAACTATCAGCTGCTTTCAGGCAGGATCTGTGTCATACATCTTTGTACTCACCTGCATGCTTAGCATCGTACCTTGAACAAAGGAGATGCACACTAAATACTTGTTGATTAGTTGAAACAGTCTAAAAGAGAGATTGTTTCTGTAATATCTAGTATTCATCTTCCCATACAGTGGACACAGGGCTAGATATCTGAAACAATATGCTGGATTTGCATAGTCCACAAATAGGTATCCCAAACACTTCTAAAAGGCAATGGCTCCCTATTATTTCAAGGATCAAACATGAAGTTCACTATCATTTAAATTCCTTTACAACCTAAGTCCAAACTATCACTCCAATCTTATTAATTGTTACTCCCCTTGGTCTGAACTATGATACAGTTAAATTGATTTTTCTAACATTCCTTATAAATGACATTCTATCCCCAGTCTCCATGACTTATCACATGCCATTTCTGATTCCTAGAAACTGATTCTCTATTGAGTTCAGTTTAATACCTGGTTTCCTTTAAGACTTATCAAACTCCACCTTACACATGAAAACTTTATTGATCTTTCCTCTGCCCCAGATACTAGTGCCGTCTTCCTAAATTTCCTTTCTATCTATTTTGTATATAACTATGAATATGCAAGGGGCAGTTAGGTGGTGCAGGGGATAGAGTGCCAGATCTGGAGTCAGAAAGACATGAGGTCAAATCTGGCCCCAGACACTTACTAGCTTTGTGACCATGAATAAGTTACTTAACCATGTTTGCCTCAGTTTTCTCATCTGTAAAATGATCTAGAAAAGGAAATGGCAAACCACTATAGTGCCCTTGCCAAGAAAATCCCAAGTGGGGTCACAAAGAATGGGACATGACTGAAACAATTGAATAACAGCATACATATGTTGAACTATATGCAAGTAATCACCCTTGATTAGAATATGAGTTCCTAAAGGACAGGGCTTGTTTCGATCATGTCTTTATATATATATATATATATATATATATATATATATATATATATATATATCCTCAATTCCTAATACAGTACATGGAAAATAATAGTTATTTTATAAATCATATTGATTTATTAATTGACATTATTAATTGACCCAAATAAATTGACATATTTCAAGTTTACCCTGAACTTATGGAAACATTAAAGCTATTTTTGAAGTCCTTATAGGAAACAAACAACAAAATAAATCCAAGTGGGGGCAAAATGAAACAAAGAGGCAGAGTTTTATTCAATTGTTCCCAAATTTAACCTTGTTTCTGCAAGCCCAAATCTTGGGATGATGCACCATGGATTATATATATACTTTGCTTTATTTATCTTTTCTCTTGTTATTTTATCACTTACAACCCAAATAACATAAATTACCTGGAAGCAGGAACTATTGTATTTTTTTTCAAGTAGTTATCACAATAGTTTGCATGTAGTAGGCCACAAATAAATGTTTGTAAGATTAAATTACATTGAACTTATCTCCTCCTTCTCTAGGGACAGTATTGAAATATGAGAGAAACACCAAAGCAAAACAACACCTATCATTCTATAGAGCTTTAAGGCTTTTTACATAATGTTTTTAATAAATTAGAGAAATTTCTTAAAGCAAAACAAACCAGCGATCTCAATGGCCCTGTATGTGTGTATAAAGTAAACTTGAGAAGGAACATTGCTGTAGCCAGGACAGTCAGACTTGAGAGAATCTGGCATGCCACTTTTTAGTGTTAAAAACCCCATTAAGAACTTGAACAGCATTTTGAACATGGGGGCTATGAATGAATGACATCAAATATTGGATCAAAAACAACAAATACCATCAATTAATCTGGTATTTTCAACTCACTTAATGATTAAATCAAATCAACTGCACAGTCAACTGAATTGATAATACTGAAATGGGTCATTAAGATATCTGAAAGGAAATTATGTGAATGAAAAACGGTCAATTCAACAGCAAAGTGGAGACAACCTTGGTTTTCCCCAATGACACTTTTGTGTCAGTACCCATTTTCTTGACAAGTGTTGTGACAATTAACATTTGCATTGTTCTCATTGGAGGGGAAGACGTTTCTTCTGGTTCCTATGACACAAATTTTCTTAGTGTGCAATTATGCTGTCTCTCAAGAAATGGCCTTTTCCTAAGTGATGGTAAATATTAAATTAGACTCAGCAAAGAAATGGCAGCGAAATACTTTGTGTACTGTGCAGCAGATGAGATAATTCTGTAACATATTGTTGAGAAAATCAGTCAGTCATAATGTTTAGGGGTACAATGTATCACAGCAGGAGAGGTGGTGAGGCCCCCATCAACTTGTTTTTCTTTTGTGAAATGGAAATGTCTGAACAAAGACAGATGGCATGGGCAGAACTTACATCATCCTCAATGTTAGGATTTCAGAAAGCTGCCAGTACACAAGTCCATCAAATGAAACAGCGCTTCTTTGTAAATTGCTATATTCTCATGCTAACAAACATATTTAATGAAGTCTTTTTCATCAGGGATTCTACCTATTAGAGTTCCCAGCTAATTTTAAGATATAGACTTTCGTGCTGTAATGATCAATAGAGTTCATAATGATAAATCCAAGGACCTGCTATAACAACAACTACTGACAATCATGTGGTGTGCTTAGTTTTTTTTTTTGTTTTGTTTTGTTTTGTTTTTTGCTTTTTGGAGGGCAATTGGGGTTAAGTAACTTTCCCAAGGTTACACGGCTAGGTTTTTTTTTGTGTGTTAAGTGGCTGAGGCCAGAACCGAACTCAGGTCCTTCTGGCTCCAGGGCCTGCACTCTACTCACTGCGACACCTAGCCGCCCCGGTGTGCTTACTTTTAAAAGCTCTTTGCCCTCAATATCTTTATTCATATCCATGGTCCACTCCAACCTTTCTGGTCCATGCCCCTAGAAATCTCTTTATTATCCAATCTCATGATAAATGTAATTCACACACTGGTGTTATCCACCAACCCTGGGGCCTCTCCCTTTGCACTTTTATAGCTTCCTTTTATATCCATAAGAAAATATGTCTTCCATAATAAAAATTTAAGGCCCTTGAGTTTGAGGGGTTGTCGTTCTGTATTTGCATTCCCAAGGCTTAATACAATACCTAGTAGGCTAGTAAGAACTCAATAAAACTTTGTAGACTGATCTCGTTTGAAGGCCACTCAGTGAAGTATTCTTTTCTCCATTATGCAAATGTGGAAATTGAAGCTCAGAGATACTGTGACTTGTTTATGGACACATAGAACTAGCAGGTGACAGAGGGAAGATTTGAACCAAGAACTTCCTGGATCCAGTGCTTTATCCACTCTGCCAAAAAGTCCCAAATGCCTTTGAAAACCAAAAAATGCCTAATTTTTATTTGATATTAAGTTCAACTATTTCATAGAATTGTTGGAAAGCACTTCTGTCGTCTTTCTGGTGTGTTCTTACATGCTAGGGAGACCATGCAACCTTTCTCAACCTCAGTTTTCTCATCTGAAAAATGGGGATAATAACACCTATTTTACCAAAACGTCGTGAGGATCAAGTAAGATATTTGTAAAGCACTTTGTAGACCTTAATGCAATATGTTAATGCTGAGAATGATTATTTATTGTTACCTAGGGCTGAAAGGGACTATCATGCATTTAGCCCAACCATTTCATTTTACATATAAATATACTAAAACCCTTCACAGTGAAAGAGCTTGCCTGGGTCACACATATAGTAAGCATCAGAGGCAGAACTGAAACCTACATACTCTGAAACTGTAGTCAATTCTTTTTCTATTGTGTCAGGCTCTCGCCTTAAAATACCTGAGTAATGGTTGCCCATCTTCTATCTGATCTTCATTGACAAGTAACTCACTACCTCATAAGGTAAGTTAGTTATGCTGGGATAATACTAATTTTGCAGTACTTTTTTTCTTGAATTTATATCAGGATCAAAACTGGTCTCCCAGAAATTCTTGCCCATAGCTTTTATTTCTCCCATCTTCAGCTAAGCAGGACAGATTTGAACCTTTTTCCATAGACCATTGCTACTAATATCTGAGAACAGTCATAGTATAAAGAAAGGAATACTGATTCTGATGTAGGAGGATGAAAGTTAAAATCACACTTTCCATGCTCACTACATGCATGACTGTGGACAAGTTACTTGATTTCCCTGAGCCTCAGTTTCCTCAATTATAAAATGAAGATATTATCTGGTTAGATTCTATTTAAGTGTTAAATTAACTGAATTACCTAAATAAAAATTTCTTCTTATTATTGTTATTTAATTAAATAAAACCTCATATACATTTAAGCTCCAAATCCATGATCATCAGACTCTATTCTTCTTGCTAGATGGCCCAGTAGATAGAGTTCTGCACCTGACGTCATAAAAGCCTTATTTCAGATCTGGCCTCAGATACGTGCTAGTTGTGTGATCCTGAGCAAGTCACTTAACCTGTGTTTGCCTTAGTTTCCTTAGCTATAAAATGGGATAATAGCAAAATGTTCCTCACAGAATTATTGTGAGTCTCAAATGAAATATTTGTAAAATATTCAGCATGGTACTGCTGAATATAGAACACAGTAGGTACTTTATAAATGCTTTGTTTTTCTCTCCCTTCTCTTCCTCCCAAGTAGTCTCTTCCCCAGATTAAATATACCTACTTCCTTTCTTCAATGTACATGATTTTCATTTCAATGTCCTTCCTAATGCCCTTCCTAAAAAGGTTGCCTCCTAAAATGAAAACAGTACTTCAGAATATGAAGAGAATAAAGTGAAACTGACACGTTAATTACTAACTCT
Source organism: Gymnobelideus leadbeateri (assembly GCA_011680675.1). Lineage (NCBI taxonomy): Eukaryota > Metazoa > Chordata > Mammalia > Diprotodontia > Petauridae > Gymnobelideus > Gymnobelideus leadbeateri. The sequence continues at coordinate 595,195 of WOXC01010154.1, forward strand.
ATTCTGATAGTTGTCAAATTTATTAATCCTGCCCTAACTTCTCTGCTGATCTCCAACCTTACATTTCCAACTGCCTTTCACATATCTTAACACTGTATGTCTAGTAGTCATCTTAAATTAAATATGCCCAAACATGACCTCCATATCTTTCCCCCTAAATCTTTCACACCTCATATCTTACATAGAGCACATCTTCCCAGTCCCTCAGGATCTAGGCGTAATATTTTATCCCCCACTATCTCTCACCTCCCACATCTGATCATTGCCAAGGTCTGTCAAATTTACCTATTTAACATCTTCCAAATGTGCCCCTTTTTCTCTCATGATACTGCTGCCATTATGGTTTAGGCCATCATACCCTCATGCCTGAACTTTAGAAATGGCCTGCTCTTGGGTCTGTCTGACCCAAGTCTCTCTCCACTCCAATATATCCTCCATTCAATCTTCAAACTTTTTTAACCTAACGTACAGTTCCAAACTTGTCAACATGGCTCCATATCTCCTCCATGACCAAATAAAAAAAGTCTTGTTTGGTATTCAAAGCCCTTTGTAACTTAATCCTCTCTTATTTTCACACTCTTTTTACACTTTACTCCTCATCAAATACTCATCAATCCAATGATGTTGACTTCCCTGCAGTTCTACTAAGAAGTCACACCATCTCTTAGCCCTGGGTCTATCTCATGCTTTCTTCCATGTCTGTAATGTGTTCCTCATCTGTGCTTAATGCTTTCCCTGAATTCCTTTAAGTCTCAGTTAAAACCTCATTTTTAATGGAAACATTTCCCAACCTTTCTTAATTCTAGTGCCTTCTCTGTCTTTAATGATTTCTTATTTATCCTGTATTTGAGCTCATTTACATATACTTCTTGTTGCCTCCCCCATCAGATTCTGAGCTCCTTGAGTACAGGGACTAACTTTTGACTCTGGTATTCCAAACATTTAGCACAATAGCCTGGCACATAGTAGGTTTAATTAATGTTTATTGATTGAGTGACTGACTTTGGCGTTCTGGGCTTTTTCAATTCATTCAAGGTGGTAATGCCAAACAATAGTGAAGTTAATAGTCCCTTAATACCTTAGTAGATGATATTTGAAAATTATCATGATTAACAAATAGATCACCGTCCATAAAATCTGCTGATGATCTTCTAGAAACATACTTAAGCTGGTATTGGTCACAGATGTCAGATATATAATTTATAATAGGGACTATGCTTAAAACTTTTCAAACTTGGTAGGACTTGGAGAGCTTACATTTCTTTGGCATGGCCTTCAAGTATCTCCATGTCAAATGAATCAACAGAGAAGAACATTAATGAATATCATGAATTGATTGAGTACTTAATATGATTTTATCCTGTTGACATTTGGAAATCATTCAAAAATACTTATTATGCACCCACTGTCTTCCAGAATCCAACTCTCCTTTACCAAAATGCTGAAATTCTAAGCATTTTGAAAAGGGGAGCTCACTAGAATTAGAGTTATTTGCTAATTACTAATATCTGTTCTTTTTCACTTGGTTTATGCTCAATTGTGAACATCTACTACTCAAGTTATGAGAAAAGATAATGGTAAAAGAAGTGAGTTATTATAGAAAGCAAATTCCTGCACATTTTCTGTGGATATAAGACTATGTATAGAATAAATGTATATTTTGCTCTATGGAAAGAACCCTGACTTTGAATTCAGAAAACCTGAATTAAAGTTATGGATCTACCATTTAGTACTAGGTCTCAATTTCTTCTTCTGAAAAAGAAGGGATTAGACTATATGTTCCTTAAGAGTCCTTTCTACCCAACATCTATGATTGTATGTTCCTACTGGCATTTTTAATATGAAATTCATATGCCTTTACATGAATACAGTATGGGCTTTTTTAAAGAAAAGAATTGGTATATTGAGGGCGTGGAGGACATATATAATCCCTGTTATTATCATGGCAAAGCAAACTTGATTCTTAGGATGCATAAAAGTATATATTGGTATCATAAATCTAATGCCAGTAGGGAAGATTTTAAATCATTTAATACAGCTCCCTCATTTGCTTTTGCAAAAGAGGAAACAGAAGCCCAACGACATCACATAGCTTTTCCAAGTTCACAAAACTACTAAGCTGAGGATCCAGGATTTGGACTCAGGATTTTGAACTTTAGACCCAACATTTTTCCTTGAATAACACTTTATTAATTAATTTTGTAATTGCAGGGCTTTCTGTAGAGTGAAGGGTGTGAATGGGTATGACCCTGCATTAATGAAAACAGTCTCCCTTTAGTGTAGTAGGTTTTAAACATGATTGGGTTTGGAGAAAAATTCCACTTTGTGAAACAGATAAAATTGCCATTTGAGGTCAATTTTAATAAATCTGATTACCTAGTAAGGACACAAATTCATGTTTGTACGTTTAGCAGCTGTTTACAACTTAAGGAATACCCAAAAAACTAGCCTTAAATTACTTTTCCCCCTTATTTAAAATTTTAATAACAAAAGAGCTATTAATACAATGATATAACCTAGTTCTATATAATCTTGTTTGAGGATAATCCAAGCTGTCATTTCTAGCAACCTGTTGCTATGTACATTTAGGATTTGTAGGAAACAATATTATAGCATAATATTCTTTTTTTTTTAATTAAACAAATGCTTTATTAACTTCTGTTTTACATCATTCATTTCCGCCAGATTTTGAGTTACAATCATTTTCCCCCTGTTATTCCCCTACCCAGCCTCCCAGAATAGCAGTCCCACAGGATACTGCTTCCTCCAATCTGCTCTCTCCCATACCTTCTCCCATACCCCCTTCGACTTTTCCATTAGAGGAAGGTGAATCTTTGTGTCCCAATGCATGCACATCTTAACTCCCAATTATAAGTAAAAGAGTATTACTAATAGTATTTATATATATTTGAGACATTTAATGTTAAGACCTCGAATTTCAGATCCATTTACTTCCTCCCTTGTCACCCATTCCCTCTGGGGAGATAAGTAATTCAGTATATGTTGTACATGTCTACCTATGAAAAACATTATCATAGTAGATATATTGTACAAGGCTGCTTATAATTCCCTCCCACTCATCCCTCCCCCAACTGGTCCATTCCCTACACGATCCTGTCCCTCTTCTACACGGGGTACTTCAAACCTCCCCTCACCCCAAGGATGCCCTCCCATCCATCATCCCCCTTCCCCCTATTCTGCTGCAGGTTGAGATATCCCATTTAGTATGCATGTCATTCTCTCCCTGAACTAAATTAATTGAGAATGTGGTTTTGCCTCTTTCGCCTTCCTATTCTCCCACTCCCTTGCAATCACTTCCCCTTGCTTCTTCTACATGAGATAGTTTACCCTACCCTGTCTCTCCCCATCTCCTCTTGCCACTTTCCTCTCTCACCTCATAATGTCATCCCCTGAGTATTCTCCCTTCCCAACAAATTCAACCTATGCCCTCTATCCATATATAACTGTAACCATATACACACATATTCACATATGTATTCATGTGACCACACACCCTTCTTCCATTTTTTTCATAGTGAGAAAGATATCATCAGTCACAGTTATTACTTTTCCATAAAGGAATGTAAATAGTTCAACTTTGATAAGTTCCTTTTGATTTCTTTTCCCTGATTACCTTCTCAGGCATCTCTTGCTTCTTGAGTCTGGATGTCAAATTTTCTATTCAATTCTGGTTTTTTCCTCAAGAATGCTTGAAATTCCTCTATTCCACTGAATGATCATATTTTCCCCTGAAGCAAAATACTCAGTTTTGCTGGGTAGGTGACCCTTGGGTTCATTCCCAGCTCCTTTGCCCTCTGTAATATCATATTCCATGCCCTTCGATCCCTCAGTGTAGAAGCTGCCAGGTCCTGTGCTATTCTGATTGTGTTTCCACAATATTGAAATTGTTTCTTCCTGGCTGCTTGGAGTATTTTCTCCTTGACCTGGGGTTGTGGAACCTGGTTATAACATTCCTGGGAGTTTTCTTTTTGGGATCTTTTTCAGGAGGTGATCAGTGGATTCTTTCAACCTCTCTTTTGCCCTCTGGATCTAAAACATCAGGGCAGTTTTCCTTGAGAATTTCTTGAAGGGTGATTTCTAGGTTCTTTCTTAATCATGGCTTTCAGGTAGTCCAATAATTTTTAAATTGTCTCTCCTGGATCTATTTTCCAGGTTAGTGGTTTTTCCCATGAGATATTTCACATTGCCTTCTAATCTTTCATTTGTTTAGATCTGCTTAACAGCATATTGATTTCTCATAAAGTCATTAGCTTCCATTTGCTCCAGTCTAACTCTGAAGGAATGAATCTACTTAGTGAACTTTTGAGATTCTTTTTCCATCTGGCAAATTCAACTTTTTAAGGCATTCTTCTCTTCATTGGCTTTTGGGCCTCCTTTGCCATTTGAGTTAGTCTATTTTTTAAGGTGTTGTTTTCCTCAGTCAGGCTGTTGACCCTCATGTCATACTTTTCCTGCATCCTTCTCATTTCTCTTCCAAAATTTTCCTCCACTTCTCTTATTTGATTTTTAAAGTCCTTTTTAAGGTCCTCTATGGCCTGCAACCCACTCATGTTTTCCCTGAGGCTTTTGGAGCAGGACTTCTGACCTCACAGTCCTTTTCCCGCTCTATGCCCCCAAAATAGTAGTCCAGGGTTGCATTTTTCTGTTTCCTTTGCCTTGGCATGTTGCCACTTAATTACTTGACTTTTGGGCTTTTTGCCACAATATGGCTTTAAGGCCAGATAGAGGAATTTTCGTACCAAAAGTTTGGGGGGCAACTTCCGTTTCTGGCAAGCTATAAACACACCCACAACTTCCACCCTAGATCACAATCCAGATCCAGGGAGGTTAAAGCCAGAGTGATTACCCCCCAAGACTGATCACTGGATCTCCCTACAATTCACAGGCCAGGAGCTGGAGCTGCCTCTGAAAACTACAAAATGGCATGTCTCCTCAGAGGCTTCTAGCCCCCAGGGGAGGGAGCCCACTCATTCCCCAAATACTGGTCCCAAAGTCCATAGGACACGAACCTCTTACTTTGTCCTAAGCATGTCTATGTTAATAATTCTGGAGTCGCCACAGCTACTGGTGTTCTGGGGTCTCTCTAGCCAGCTGCTGGCCCTGCTGCCCTGGGGCTAAAACCTCGGCTCATGGGGACCTGGGCTCCACTTGGCTCGGCTCGATGCAAGCTGCCGGCTCCCAGACTGCTGCGCTGGTCCTTCCTGCAGGGCTGCTGGGCTGTCCTCAGTGGGAGGTTAGCTTCTCTGTGTTGTTCTGTGGGTGCTGCGGCTCCAGAAGTTGTTCAGAGTCCCCTTTTACATAGTTTGGGGGGAATCTGAGGGCAGAGTGTCTTGGATGAGCTGTTTCTACTCTGCCATCTTGGCTCCGCCTCCTCCGCATAATTTTCTTTACTCATGAAGACAAAATCATCAATAAGTTATAGATGTCTATTTCTAGGAATAATTTCAGAATTCTTTTTTTTTTTTGCTTTTTTTTTTGGAGGGCAATTGGTGTTAAGTAACTTGCCCAAGGTCACACGGCTAGGTTTTTGTTTGTATTAGTTAAGTGCTGAGGCTAGATCTGAACTCAGGTCCTTCTGACTCCAGGACTGGCACTCTACTCACTGCGCCACCTAGCCGCCCCTAATTTTTAGAATTCTGCTTTGTGGACTTTAATATAATTTAATATAAATGGAAAAAGGTACTTAAGAGGGAAATAACCAAAGAAGTTAATTCATGTCATTGTATATCATTTAGATTTAGATTTTGAACTAAAAAGTTTTTCACTTAGATTGGAGATATACCTTTTCTTATATTCATAATTATAGAAAAATTTCTTATTATATCTACTGATATTACACCATGTTTATTTTACATTGTTTCTTATTTTCTCCTTTAGAACAAGAGACAATGCAATGTGTTACCTCCAGTTCTAGACATGTTTGTCCTTCATTTTCGAAGAGCACCATGACATCAGGGAAGTGATGACATGACTTGAAGCTGACTTTGAATTTAGTGAGGTCTGTGTGAAGTCAACAGCCTCTTTTTCTTCTCCATAGCCATCTGGGTCCAGTGGCCAGATATTCATCAGGATAACTGGAGATGTTCCAGGATGCAATGAGAGACCCCTGGCCCTTTAGTGTAAGGCCTTTTTAGGTACTCACTTAGAGTGAGATAACGTCCATTCAGTGAACAGGTCTCTTTAAGTGTGTCCTTTAATTAAAAAAAAAAAAAAGCTGGGAAAGGAAAATTCTCAGGGTTGCTGTTCCAAACAGAAACAGTTTACATTGACATTCACTCTAAGCCAGGAGGTCCCAAAATACAGCCATTAAGTGGAGGTTGGGCAGGGATCTATTAACAGTTCTATACTAGAAATTGGGTAAATGTGGTTCAAGGCCCACTACTATTAACTCTGTGAAAATAGGCAAGTCCCTTCACTAGGCTACATCAGATTAGTTTAGGGATCCCTGACACCTTCACCAACACCTTCACACACACACACACACACACACACACACACACAACTCTTTATGATATATGAAATACTTTATTAATTCATATTAGCACATCAAAATACACAGTTCATCACAGATACACAGCTCAAAGCTAGTGTCAAGATGATATTTCAATTCATAACAACTTAATTTATAACAAAATTTAACCCTTACCTTCATTAAATACAAAGTCCTAAAGAATATCAATTGTTTCATTCTATGTATCCCCAGTATATGGTGCCAACTTCTCTGGGTTAGAGGCAAGGCTTGAACCTTGGACTTCTTTGACCCAAGGCCAGCTCTATGTTCACTAATTGTTATGAAGTATATATGAGTAATTGTTGCAGAGAAATTGTAATTCAAAATAAATTGAGTCGGTTCTAACAAAACCCACTAAATGGGGACTTAGCAAAGTATATATTTATACTATTTTCTTATCTTTATGAGTTGTTCTGCCCTAATTACTAAATGAGTATATTACGATTATGAATATTAACATCATCACCCATTTGAAATGGAGCATTTTCAAATGCAAAGTTAATTTTCCTTCATGAAAAATAAAATGTCTGCTAGCATATCTAATTATTGAGCAAAGTTATAAATTCAGGATTACTAATCAAGTTTTAATTCCAGTAAAATCTTACTAATTGGGAAGACTAAATGGGGGGAAGACTAATCTGAATGACTGGCAAGTTTGGATTGTATTATATTTGGGGTTTTTAATATATTTTTTGAAAGGACAAAGATCTTTTTTTTTTTCGCACACAAAGACATATCACATCTCCCCTAATTGGCAAAATGAGGAAATGAATCATGGAACAAGCATTTTGTACCCTAGGGGGCTCCCATTTGGAACAGGTATATGGTCATTCCCTTGCACATTACACGTATACAACCCCTCTCCATCAATCACACATCACAACTGCTTTGCATTTTGCAGCCCTGTATTGCCAGACTGATGAAGAAAGGCTCACACTACAAAGCTGGAAATGTCACTTTATACACAAAGGCAAATGCATGTTCTATTTTGTCTTGAGAGCCATGAGCTAGGGTCAGGGCTCAGCAGAGGGAGAAGACAGAGTTGTAGGGTACAAAACAAGGTGAAAGGCAATCAGGAATGAAGCTCATCAGACTGAGGTACCACAGTGGAGGAGAAGCATCTGATATGATGACAGACAGCTATCCCTTCTGCCCCCTCTATACTATATTTGTAAAGAAATATGGGTTTGTTCAAAACAATTTCCTTTGAAAACTCTGCAATGACTAGAATTAGATTTGTGGGGTTTCTTCATTGATTTATATAAGTACCTACTGTCAGCACACAAAAATATGTAAGCTCTTTGAGGGTGGGAACCACTTCATTTCCATCTTTGTTTCTGCAGCATCTAACTCTGTACCTGGCAAATACTAAGTGCTTAGTATATTCTGACTCAAATTGTCAATAAATATTTTAAGATAATCTATTTTTTAATCCCTGCTTTCGGGATGGTTAGGTGGCACAGTGAATAGAACACTGGCACTGGAGTCAGGAGGACCTGAGTTTAAATCCGGCCTCAGACACTTAACACAAAAAAACTAGTCATGAGACCTTGGGCAAGTCACTTAACCCCAACTGCCCTACATTGCCCCCCTCCAAAAAGCAAACCAAAAATAAATAAATAAATAAATACCTGCTTTCAAGGAGGCTATAGTCTAAAAACCACTATGTGTAAGTTTATGTGTTTGTAGATATGGATAAAAGAAGAAAAAGAAGAAGAGAGAGAGAATAATCTCAGATGGAAAGCATTAAAATTACATTTTCTGTCATATTCGGGGGGGGGGCAGATAATGTCCCCAGTCCCCTCACTATGCTAAAGATCAAAGTTATAGAGATGAGAAGATAAATTATTTTCCCATCCGTTATTTCTAATTGAAAATTTTTTTAAATGGTAGCAATTTTGCTGCTTTAAATAAGGTAGAATTCAATTCCTAATAAAGGAAGTGACACATAAATGAAACACACAAATTTAGATTAAACTTATGATGTAATTAGTTAGGTAATTCCTAGTAAGTAAATAACCTACACATCTACTTATGCAAATCAGCACCTGTCCTGCTACTAATAATCTAAATGGGTGGCTGGGGCCCCTGAGAGTTGAAATGTCTTGACTAGGGTTACACAGTCAGTATGTGTCAAGATGTAGGATTTGAACTCCAAATTTCTTGTCTCTCAGTTCAATTTTCTAAATACTTTCTCTTAAAACTATTAGATTGAATAAAACTCAATATTAAAAACCAATGAACACTCAGTGACCTACACTTTTCCCAACTTTCTAGATTATTACTCAGGAGCAGTGATAGGGTTGATATGAGAACGATGTGTCTAGATACAAGAATTCATCTTCCAAGGTTTTCTCTTTGACATACCAATTGAACAGATCCATCAAGGACATTAATAATAAAGGTGAGGTAAGGGGGGTGTTGGTATATTCTAAACACATTTACATATCATTATAATAAAATTATTTTCCTGTCATTTAAAATTATTGATATTATAAACAAATACAATGCTGTCATTTCCATTAAGTCTTTGAAAATTTGTGATTTCTTTGTGAGAATAAGAACCTGAACAGCAGCAAAGAACAATCCCAAGATAATATCTAAATGTTTAGTTACTTAAACTACAGCTTTTATTTCCAGTTTTCAAGATTTATACCACAAAGGAACATTGGAACTATTAATGCCAGCTATGATTGGTTTCTAGCTCTTTCCACCTCCTGGCATGATGACATGGTTTATTTTCTTTAATTATGGTATGATGATTGGCCAGTAGCACTATTTCTATTATGAACAGAGTTAGCCTCTTGGCCTTTCCGGACTAATACTTTGTCTTCTGGCCTTTCAACTGTGTTTTCCCAGTGTCTAAACTACCAAGGATTTATTTGGGGGGAGGTGTTCACTTTGCAAATTTACAAGGTGAAATATAGCAGAGGATTACCATCAGCTGTAGAAGAAAATATGGAAAATACTTTTAACTACTCCAATACAATCCAGTACCATGAAAAGCTACACTGTATAATACTACAAATAGACTTAAGCAGAATATTAATTTACAACACAGCAGGGAAGTATTTTTTAACAGAGAGAACCTAGATGGATTCTTCAAATATAGAAAAACCTTCCCCCCCCCTTTCTTTATTTACCTCTGTTCAGAATTGGTTTGTGGATGATGGCAGTTCTTGCACTAAATTTACAAGTCATTTAAAGCCTCTGATTTTTTTTTTTTACTGTTCTTTAAAATTTGAATAGTTTGCTATAAAACAATTTTGTCCCATAATCATGTTTTATTATATATTTCAAAAGTTTTATTATATATAGGAAGAGCTCAAAACTTCTAGAATATATAGTACTTGATATTTTTTTTAATTTGTCTTTCTGTGTACCATCTGATAGTCTGTCATCTCCCCTTGCTTTTATTATTTCTTATAGGAAAAAAAAAAACTAACTAATGAACTGTAAAAGAGATGGTTATATCCAAACAGGTTTATGTCTTGATAATAGTATTTCCCATAATTTAACAATCTTGTTCTTGTTATTTAGACATATGTTTATAAAGAAGTTGATAAATGAAAAACTGAACCAAAAGTAGGACCTAGAAATCATAGAAAGAGCTATAAGGAACGAATTACTCTCATTTCCCAAATTTTTCATTTTAAAGTTAAGAAATCTGAGTCTGGAGGAGTAGAGACTTATCCATGATCATACATGTGATGATCGGAAAGACTCAGATTTAAATCTACATTCTTTGATTGAAAATTCAGTTTTCTTTTTCACATGAGGACATTGTGCCCTTGTAGCTAAGTGAAAAATCTGTATTTAAAATGATGTGAAATATTATTTGCATTATATACTAGCATGTATATGTACATATCAAATTTTAAGGCAGCATCATTATTTGGTTCAAATGAAATTTATTTATATAGGAGTACTTGCTTTTTTGGGGGAAAAGTGTTTTAATTATATGAATCTAAGTGCAAACTACAGAAAAAAAATTATCTAGCACACAGGGTACAAAAATGGTTTGGTTTCCTTGTTATTCATAATTTATCAAGATCCTTGGAAAAGTAGTAACAACCTTCCAGAATTACTGATTACAAAGCTAAATGTTGTATAACAATGATTACATTTTTTATAACAGTGAAGAGAGGAGAGAAGAAAGGAAGAAAGGAAGCAAGGAAGGAAGCTTTGCAACTGAATTTGAATGAGATTATTAAAATTCATTTAAAATAAACTAAGGATATGACATTGTGAAACCTGAGAAAAACATAAAGAAATCAATTGTATAACAATATTTAATATTTTAAATAAGAAGGAAGGATGAGAGGGGTAAGATTTTGTTCAAAAATGCATTATTTGGTTGTTAATTTACAAGGAAAAGAGATACTGGGGGCAGCTAGGTGGCACAGTGAATAGAGCACCAGCCCTGGAGTCAGAGGACCTGAGTTCAAATCTGGCCTCAGACACTTAACACACACAAAAAAAAACCTAGTGGTGGGACCTTGGGCAAGTCACTTAACTCAGATTGCCCTACCTTCCCCCTCTAAAAAAAAAAAAAGCAAAATGAAATTGGGAAATATTTAACAAAATAAATAAAAACAATAAAACATAGATAACATTACATTTTGGGATGGCTAGGTGGTGCAATGAATAGAGCTTCAGCCCTGGAGTCAGGAGGACCTGAGTTCAAATCTGGATTCAGACACTTAACACAAAAAAACTAGCCATGTGACCTTGGGCAAGTCACATAAGCCCAGTTGTTCCTCCAAAAAGCAAAAGAAAAAAAAAAAAGGAAAAGATATACTAAGGCATAGTTCAGGTTTTAAGAGCGATTTGTTTTAAATTTATGGATGGTTATAGTAAATTTATAAGAAATTCATTTTTATCCAATAATATAATAAGAAGGAGAACAAGAATAACAAAAAGAAGAAAATCTAGACTTTTCTCATAAAATGATTTTTCCTTGTTCTTTATCATAAGATATAATCAAATAAATAGCTTTATATAAAACTTGGGAATCTTCTTTTTTTTTAATTTAGGGGGCGGCTAGGTGGCAAAGTAAGAGTGCTGGCCCCGGGAGGACCAGGATCGGTTCCGGCCTCAGTACTTAGCACTCACACATAAATAACTAGCTGCATAACCTTAAGCAAGTTACTTAACCCCAATTGCTTTAAAAAAAAAAATAGTATTCCTGTAACTATTGAAACTAAATACCTTCTGAAAACCACATTTACTTTGTAAGGTGCCCTTACCCTAGTTCCTTAAAAAATATTAATCATTTTAAGTGGTTTCAAGATAATACACTTGAAATATATTCTCAAGCTTCATAAGAAATTCATGTGGCAAACCTATGTTTTCAAGTACTAGTAATTCAAAATTGACTCCAGAGTTTTGCTACAGGCTTAAGTCAAGTTATGAAGATAATTTGTGGAGACCTTTCATTCAAGACAGTTCAGATCATTTGTTAGTAGAAATCATTTTATTAGCATAGCATATTTCTAACTCAACATACTCATCGGAAACCCTTTTGGGGACTTTGGGAAACACTGAAGTAGAGTTATGTTTTGTATACCAAATGCCTATACAGATCAATGGCTTCCACTTTTCACATACAGATTGCTAGTTCTGATTGGAGTGAGTTGTAGGAGGTATATCAGATTGGGAAATCATCTATATACCAAGATAGCATAGCTCAGTAGATTACCCAGAAAGATGGGATAAAATAAATGGTATCTCTCATCCCCCCACCTTCCCTGTTGGATGATATTGATTTTAAAGGTCATTGTTATACATATTAAATGACCTGATTATGATACAGCTGATTCAGATATTTTGTCCATCTTAAAACAAAAATTGATGTAGATTCTTCACAATGGATTTAGCCATTATGGTAATATTGATTGCAGGGAAGAAAAGTGATAGGCATAGCTGAGCCAAGATTATATTCAGTGACTAAGTACACTTGTAGTATTCGATTTGCTGATTATTTATTTAATTATTTATGAAGATCTTTCTGAATGTTTATTTGCTCCAGGGAAAGGATGGGGAAATTCATCAATCAAATATAGAATGCAGCTGACATAAAATTTGGTGTTTTAAGTCTGTACAACTTCAAGTGTACCTTGAAGTTGAGTGACTAGTTTGTTAGGTTTATGGTATGAAGCTAATGTTTAGGTAATTATTGCAATTTAGTTTATTTAATCTTTCTCTTCAGAAATAGTTAATATATTTCAATTGGTAATGGAGTGTGTTAAAAATTGTCTCTCTCTAAAAAGTAAATATTCCCCTTACTAAAATACTTTGTACATATATTTTGTATATTTTTTATTCATCTATATAGAGACTTTTTTTTTTAACAAATGCTTTATTAACTTCTGGTTTACATCATTCATTTCCACCAGATTTTGAGTTACAATTTTTTCCCCATTTTCCCCCTACCTACCTCCCCAGAATAGCAGTCCCACTAGATATCCCCTCATCCAATCTGCTCTCTCCCATATCTTCTCCCATACCCCCTTCGACTTTACCATTATGTCAAGGTGAATCTCTGTGCCCCAATGCCTGCACATCTTATCTCCCAATTACATGGAAAATAGTATTAATAATAGTATTTATATATATTTGAAACATTTAATTTTAAAACTTCGAATTTCAGATCCATTCCCTTCCTCCCTTGTCACACACTCCCTCTGGGAAGATAAGCAATTCAGTATGTGTTGTACATGTATAGCTATGCAAAACATTACCATAGTAGATATATTGTAACAGACTGCTTATATTTCCCTCCCACCCATCCCACCCCCGACCTGGTCCATTCCCTACTTTGATCCTGTCCCTCTTCAAAAGTGGGTACTTCCAACCTCCCCTCCCCCCAGAATGCCCTCCCCTCCATCATCCCTCCTCTCATCCCCCTTCCCCCTATCCTGCTGCAGGTTGAGATATCCCATTTAGTATGTATGTCATTTTCTCCCTGAACCAAATTCAATGTGAATGTGGTTTTGCCTTTTTAGCCTTCCTTATTCTCCCCCTCCCCTGCAACTACTTTCCCTTGCCTCTTCTACATGAGATAGTTTACCCTACCCTGTCTCTCCCCATCTCCTCTTGCCACTTTCCTCTCTCACCTCTTAACTTCAGCCCTTAAGTATCATCCCTTCCCACCAAATTCAACCTATGCCCTCTATCCATGTATACCTGTAAACATATATAAACACATCCACATATGTATTCATATGCCCATATACCCTTCTTCTATTATTTTCATAATGAGGAATGTTTCATCATTCATAGTTATTATTTTTCCATGTAGGAATGTAAATAGTTCAACTTTGATAAGTTCCTTTTGATTTCTTTTCCCTGATTACCTTCTCAAGCATCTCTTGCTTCTTGTGTCTGGATGTCAAATTTTCTATTCAACTCTGTTTTTTTCCTCAAGAAAGCGTGAAAGTCCTCTATTCCACTAAATGACCATATTTTCCCCTAAAACATAATACTCATTACTTGTACATTTATAAGCAGATTGCAGTTCACTTTCTTTTATTAACAAAAGATAGCTATTATGAAACAGCATCAATGTCCCTTTAAAAGTTAATTCTGTTCAATTCAATCTATATTTTAAGCAATAGCTACCTACTACATTTGAAGAAATAATTTTAGATGGAACAGATACAAAATTAAAAAAAAAGAAAAAGGTCAATACATAATTTCAAGGAATATATATTCTATTGTGAGAATCAATTAATGAAAAGGTATTTATTTAGCATAAACTCTGAGGAATTCAAGATTTGGACTGATTTTTTTCAAGCTTTACTTGGAAATAAGGTGTTGTAAAGTATATAGTGTTAGATGAATTCAAACCCTGCCTCAGACATTTACTATGTGATGCTTTCTCTGAGCCTCTGTTTTTTGTGTTTGTTTTGCATCTGTAAAATGGGATTAATAATATCACTGAGATATATACATTGTTTTGCATACCATAGAGTACTGTATGAATATTAGCTATAATTAAAACATATTTTATAAGTAACAGTTTCAAAATATATCTAAATATATAACTAAACAGAGCCCCTAATAAACAACTTTCTTATTTCCATATGTTTGTTTATATTTCTAATCATATTATAGTCATAGTCATTACTACTTCTCAAGAACCATGCAGTATAACAGAAAAGGGCCAATCTTTTGTAAAAAAAAATAATAATAATCTAATACTCAATTTTCAATAAATATTTGTAAGGAATACAGAACCTTCACATTCTGCTAATTGATTTTGTTAGTAGATTGAACCATTTACTACCTATTTGTGTGACTATGGGAAAGTCATTTATCCTTCATTCCTCAGCTAACTTATCTCTAAAATGAAGATGTGGGGTAGGTAACATTTCATGTTCTCCTTCAAAACTAAATGCATGATTCTAGTATTTTCTTAGTCATGAGAGCTGAGTGTTATGAGAAAGGGATTACTTTTGCATATTCCCAAATAATTCTAAACAGATCCCACAAATTGCAACAGCTCCCATAAGAATCTATGTCCTGGAGGAAAAGGAAGCCCTCACATATTCAAAAAATGGAGCAAAAGAGATCCAAAATCAAAAGTAGCTGAGACAGCCATGGATTATCCTTCCTTCCCCCCACCTCCAAGTAGATCCTGCAACCAAAAGAACCCAAGTCTGACTTCAAGTTACATGAAGAAAGCTAAAGAATGCCACAGAATACCATTAATATTGAAACAGAAGAGGCTTTTCCTAATTTTCTTTCTGTCCCTCTTGAAATTACTTCTTATTTACTTTAGATGATACCCTGTAACTTATTTATGTATGTCTTGTACATTACACTCACATGCGTGAATGCACACACACACACACACACACACACACACACACACACACACCCTGAATGAAATCTCATTGAGGCAACAGTTGCTCCATTTTTGTCTCTTTTATTTTATTTTTTTTTTACCCACAGTGTCTTTCACAAAGTAGACAGATGTTCAAAAAATGCTCATTGGATAAGTTTGTTCCCTGAAGTACAGATTAATATTTATCATCATGGACCTTCTACTTAGAAGGCAAAGGAGATCAGTGAAGGCTGTAGTGGTCAAATGAATTTGAATGAAAGAGAGTGATTTGATAGGGCTAAATCAAGATTTGGGAAAATAAAGAGGAAAGGCAAGGGTATTGCAGATAAGAAGCATTTTTTTTTTTTTATGATTCTTGTGTGTTGGTAGAAACAGCTGATTGTGTATACAGAAGTGTTGTGCCCATAGTATTGTTCAATAAAAGTTTGATGAATTAAAGTATATAGGCTGTGATTGGTGTTTCTGAAAGTATCAATTGAAAAGAAATGGCAATATCTAAAGGAAATGAAGTCTGAAGGTTAGTGTCTCAAAGGACTTGTATGTCTATATATTTCAACTTCAACTAAAAGTTTGAGAATTTGGGTAGGCTACTTCAAATATCTACACAGTGCCAAAATCTTGGTGAATTTGAACAGTTCATTCACACATACAAGCATAGATTCCTAGATAAAAGGGATTAAATTCCATCTACTTAATAGAGATCAGGAAAATGAGGGTCATAGATGCAGTTACTTATCCATTGTCATACAGGTAGAAAGTTGTAGAACTGGGATTTGACCAGAAGTCACCTGATTCCAAATTCAGGACTCTTCCTGTTTTACCATGTATCTGATTAATCCTTTTGAAAAATTCAAGAAAATTTTATTTTGGAATAATATGGATGCTGTAACCCCTCTTGGATACTTCTCCATCTCCCACTAGCATGGGTAGGTTGGAGAAGATGGTGCTAATACAATTTTATCGTTCAGTCATTTTCAGTTTTGTCTTACTCTTTGTGAATCTATTTGTTTTTTTCTTGACAAAGATTGTTGGAGGTGATTTGCCTTTCCTTCTCCAGTTCATTTTGCATATGAGGAAACTGAGGCAAATAGGTTATGGATTAAGTGATTTGCCCAGTGTCACACAGCTAGTAAGAGTCTGAGGCCAGATTTGAACTCAGGAAGTCTTCCTGACTCTAGGACTGGTGCTCTATATACTGTACCACCTAGCTATTCCACTAATAAAATTACTTCTGTTTTAAAGATAAGGAAACTGAGAAAGAGGAAGTATAATTGATATCATTAGACAAGGATCATTTGACTATTAAGTAACTGAGGTAGGCCTTGAAACCATGTAAGTTTCTAAGCCCGATACCCTCTTTTCAAAATTCTGTACCATTTGAATTTTTCTCACATTTATAAGAGAGACTTTAAAGTATACATGACACTTTAATCCCATGTTATCACCCCCATTTTATGGAAGAGACAGTTGAGACTCAGAATACTTAGAGATATCTAATGTTAAGTAGCTAATAAGTATCAGAGTAGGATTTAATTTCAGGTCTGCTGAATCTTGGCCTCACACTATTTCTAATATACGAGGCTGCTTCCTGGTAAAGTTATATTGTGGGATGGGTGTGGGGAATAAAAATAGCTATGAAGACAATCAAATGAAATAATATTTGTAAAATGCTTACCACAGTTCCTGGTATGTAATAAGCACTTAATAAATGCTTGCTCCTTTTCCCTTCCTGTGTCATAGAACTATTTCACAAGATATGGATAGTTGGGGCTGAGGTTAGGGCCAGAAAGTATCTATGAGCATAGATAGAGAAGCATTGTATTTGCTATTTTTGGTGGCATACTTGCATTTTATTTATTTGTTCTAATATTTTTAATAAGCAGATTCATGAGTTGATAGAACACTACCCCCATAAAAGTAATAGATACTATTACTATAACCACATTTATCAAATCAACTTCTCACTGGTGGTCAGAGTAGCCAATCTATTTCTCTTTAGCGTGAGCAATCTGTCATACTCTCTGGCTGACATCTCAACATAGTCATTTGAGAAATTGAATTGTCAGTTTCTGCTTCCTTTTCTGCTCATCCCTATTTTACACAGAACAAACAAGGAATGAGTTCAGGGTAACAGTGTTTTCCTTTGCCTTACTTGTCACTTCAATGGCAAGGTCAGAAAACTATGTTGAGCATTTAGCAACAAGAGTCACTGAGATAGGGCATCAATGTGGAAGAAGCAAAACTGGTAGTTTTGACTAGAACCTGTGAGAATGTGAGAATTCCTAAATTCAAAGTCCCATATGATTGGGCTCTAAATGATTTTTCCAAACTGATTTTATTATATTGTCCTTTATATTTCAGTCATTAGTCCATATTCTAGCCAAAATAGACTCTTTGATGTCCCTAATGCAAAATATATTTTCTCAAAGCTCTTTGACTTTTCATAGCCAGTCACCAATGTCTAGAATGTTCTTTTCTTATATCTATGTCTTTAGTAACCTTAAGACCTTTTATTAGTATTAACTTATATCCTACCTCCTACACAAAGCCTTTCCTGATACCTCCTTCCTATCATTAGCCCTCTCTTATCTCCCATACATACTGTATCACATTAAATATGATCCTATGATTCCAACAGCATCCCTGCAGACAATTTGGGGAAAATTTTAAAATATTTAAAATGTAGATATCAAGTATAGAGACACATGTGCTAAAATATCTACAAAGGAAGAGGGTGACATGTAACTTCATTCAGTTAAATTTTCTCTCTCTTGTGTACAAAGATTATAATTAGAAAGCAATAGCACACAAGTCCTACTTGTAGGTACCCCTTACTTTCTCCCTCAGGCTACCAAGAAATTATTTTCATTTCACATGATAACAATACACTTATTTATT
Organism: Gymnobelideus leadbeateri; assembly: GCA_011680675.1. NCBI lineage: Eukaryota > Metazoa > Chordata > Mammalia > Diprotodontia > Petauridae > Gymnobelideus > Gymnobelideus leadbeateri. The sequence continues at coordinate 613,476 of WOXC01010154.1, forward strand.
TATATGAGTATATAAAATCTCCCTCACCTCCCACCTCCAGCAAATGTAAGCACCTTGAGGGCAAAGAATGCTTTGTTTTTCACACTGCATCCTAAGGTCCCAATTCTTTTGTATCTCAGTTATTCCATTGTAGGTATTAACTACACGAAACAACATTGAGTAGTGGCTACTGAGGGCTGACTCAGGCAATACCATCTTATGCTAAGGTCATATCGTGACATGTTATGTCATGTCAGGGAATATTATCAAATCAGTCCTTGTGTGATGCCATGCAATATCTTGTCATGTCATGTAATTACGTTATGTAAAAAGAAACTACACTCTGCTAAGTTATCGTCTATAAAATTACTTACCGTATCACATTAAATATGGTCCTATAAATCCAATAGCATCCCTGTGGACAATTTGGGGAAGGTTTTAAAACGTTTAAAATGTAGGTATCAAGTATAGAAACACATGTGCTAAAATATCTACAAATAGGAAGAGGGTGACATGTAACTTCATTTCATGTTTCTCCCACATTCAAAGATTATAATTAGAAAGTAATAACATACAAGTTCTACTGGAGTAATAGTAGTAGATTACATGTCCTATGGAGCCCTTCCCTTCTCCCCCTTTCACTAAGTGATTCCTTTAAAGAAAGAAGAGGAGAAAGGGATAGGTGCTTACTTAATAACTGCTGTGCTCCAGGCACTATGCTAAACACTTTCTAAGTATTATCTCATTAGAATCCCCAGCAATCCTGTGATGGAAGCATTATAGTTGTTGCCATTTCACAGGTGAGGAAAATAAAACAAGCCTTTTAAGTGACATTTCCAGGATCACACAGCCAGAGTATGAGGCCGGATTTGAATTGAAGTCATACTTATTCCTAGAAATTGGTTTCAGATCTCTAGAAAGAGGAATAAAAATATTTTTTTCATATTATCTGGCTTCTTATTATGATCCCTTCACATTAAAGCCTAAAGTAAAATATTTAAAGTTTAGGATTGGCTCCAGTCTTATCTGGTTAGTCAATCAATTAGCATTTATTAACTCAAAAAAAAAAGGAATAGAATGGTTCTTCAACATAGAATGTTGATCAAGTACAGATTTCCTGTATTAGTCAATTATTTGTCAATTAGTCAATAGATTAGTCAATCAATTAGCATTTATTAACTCAAAAAAAAAAGGAATAGAAAGGTTCTTCAACATAGAATGTTGATCAAGTACAGATTTCCTCAATTATTAACAACAACAACAACAACAAAAAATTCCTAGAACATGAATAACAGGTGAGTACTAAAAAACCTTAAATATGCATTAGTAGCAACTTATACTCAAGGATTTTGATGTAAACCTCAAAACATGAATCATCTTGTTGGACTGCTATATAAGCATTTCATGTTAACCATATGCCTGCACTGTCTCCTATGCTACATATCTACAGGTAAGCTAAGGAAGAGAATAAGCTCCTTTTACTCTAAGAGACTATCTCCTCCTAAAAATACTGTAGCTGTTTAAGGGGATTAACTCCCATAGTGCATCTGGCACTGATTAGACACTTCAGGAAGTCCTGACCTATCAAACACATATTTGATGATCCATCCCATTAAAATGAATTACTATGCAATTGATTATGAGGAAGAATCACAGAGCAGAAAAGGGAGATAGTGTCCATATTCCTAATTTATAAAAATTCTCTAGGCAACTTGAGAGGCTCAAGTATCATAATTTCAAATGATGCTCCCCTAAGTTTTCCCTAAAGAGTCTCAAAAAGTCCATGTGGAACTGTAATGGACTAGAAAATGTCAAATACAGAGTCCCAAGAAGTTAATTTAGCATAATTCTAATATAGGCCCCAAGGGCAAGAAGGTTGTGCAGTGGATAGAGTGCCAGCCTGGAATCAGGAAGGCTCATTTTCCTGAGCTCAAATCTGGCCTCAGACACTTATCTCTGGGATCCTAGGCAAATCATTTAACACTGCTTGCCTCAGTTTCCTCATCTGTAAAATGAGTAGAGGGAAATGGTGAACTGCTCTGATATCTTTGCCAAGAAAACCCCAAATGGAGTCACAAAGAGTTGGACAGGATTGAAAATGACTGAATAATATCAAAATCCCAATGGAGATAATGGAAAGGTAGAAAATTCAAAATTACAGATTACAAATTTTAAGGCTGCTCCCCAAAGCAGCTGGTGACTCAATAGCTAGAATACTGGCACTGGAGTCAGAAAGACCTTAGTTCAAATTGAGCTTCTGATGCTTCCTGGCTGTGTGATGCTGGCCAAGTCACTTAACCTTATAATGCCCTTTATAATGATGGGGTGAGTGTAGCAGCTAGCACCCCAGTATCCCCAGGGTGGCTGCCAACACAGGTTCTTAAGAAAATTATCTAAAGGAAAGCAACTCAAAATGGGTTAACATTCTTGCCTTAATCAATCAAACATATCATTTACCTAGTTGAGGGGAAAAGGTCAGCACCCCAAACTTCAGAGTATACAGACAGGTTATACAGGCAGAAGTTACAAGACAGAGAAACATTTCAAGCAGACAGCCTCCAACTGCCCAACCATTACATCTATACCTAATCAGTTACCAGAGAGGGAAGCATCAACATCTGGGTTTTTTCACACAACACTTCTCAAAGTGAGCCCCAAAATAAAGTCTCACCTCAGGATTTATATAGCCTTCTTCTGGGTCAGAGAATGTAACAACCCTGTTGACCAATCACAAAGTATCTCCTGAAAAACAAGCCTCCCACCACAGGCTCCAGGGGCATTTAAGCTTATCAAATGGCTTAGGGGCAGGGAAGATCTTAGACAATACAATCTTAGAAAGATGACAACAACATAAATTTACATTCCCATTACAGTGAGTAAGAATAGTGAAGCATCTAGTAGGATGCTAGCCATGCCTAAACCTGAATGTGGGATGGATAGGGATTAGAAAAAAAAAAAAGGTGGGGTGGGGGGAGAGCCTTGATAGGCTCAAGGAATAATAAAGGCAAATGCATGAACAATGGAAATTACAGGTCATTATTAATGACATTATTTGTATAACTACAGCATAAAATATGATACATGGAGAAGAAGGAGTAAAATCAGAGAATATTGAAAATGTAAGGGGAACCATATCATGAAGGACTTTGGATATCAAATAGAGGAATTCCACTTTACTCTATAGACTTTGGACCAGATCTATGCATAAGAACACCCGCTTTAGGCAGCAGTAGGGTATATGAATCAGAGTAGGGATAGAGTAGACAAATGAACTTTTAAGAATATGTTACAAGAGTCTAAATAAGTGGTAATTAGGTCATGTACTAGAGTGGTGTTCATAGGATTAGAAAGAAATGAAAGAATACGGTAGATGTTGCTAAAATTAAATGAATTGGATGTAGTAATAGGTTGCCCCTGGGGCAAACAGCTAGTTTTGGACTATTTCCTTAAAAAGGATTATGGAAGGAAAAGAGAAAGAAGGAGAAAGATGAGAAAGAGCAAGAGGAAGAAGAGAAGGAAAAAAAGAAAAGAAAAGGCAATCCTCTGGTCAAAAAGACTTCAAAAGGAAAACTTGTATTCAATTCTAACAAAAGCATTTTGACCTGAAGTATTCACCGAAAGCATGCCATTAAAGAAATTTTGTTTTGACAAGATAATACAGTCTCCATGTAAGAGGCCTATTCAGGGCAACATAATTCTAGTGATATAATGTGGCGATATATGCAAAATACACTACCTGCTGAGCAGTGTAAAGAGATCTCTTACATGTTCATTGGTATTACCAGTATTTTCATTATGTTGTCAGAGTTTAAGAACAGTTTCTAGGGCCAAAAACTCAAATGACCACGAAAGCTTGTTTTATACTCTTTAAAATATATAACTGTTCTTACTCAAAAATTTGTCCCTTTAGCTTGTTTTAAAAAGATAACCTGAGATGAATAGTAGTTGCAAACCTTCACAGATTTACTAATAGTCTCCTGTCAAATTGTTTTCGACTGCTCTGTATCTAAATTCATCTTGAGTCATAATCTGACATCCCTTCCTGTCTACCCATATGATCCCAGTTTCCTTAAGGGTATTCCACTAGATTACAAATTTTGTCAATTCTACTAGGCTGGAGAAGCATCAAGTATACTTCTGGAAACACACTATCCATAGGACATAGGAAATGTTTAAATTTCCAACTTGGATATAAGAAGGCATCAAGCAGAGCTATCTCAAATTATAGATGATGAAACTGAGACCCAGTGAGGTAAAGTGATTTGCTCAAGATCATAGAGCTAAAATAACTGAGTCAAGATTTGAATGAGAGAGGTTCTAATGCTGAGCTAGATAAACCAACTAAGAGCTGATTATTACTTTTTTCAATGTATTTACAATTTAAATATCAGCAAAGATTATAATCAAGGTGTGATTTATTGTTTGTTGACTGCATAATTTTTTAATGTTAATATTGAAGATTAAACTTAAAAATGTGCCATGCATACATCCTTCCCCCCCCACCCCCATGGATACCCAGTTGCTCAACATTTTCAAAGCTAATAGAAATCTATCTTACCCCATAAGAAAATAGAAGGGAAGGTGATAAGAGAAAGGGGAAGGAGGTGAGGGGAGAGATGAGGAGAAAATTTGGAACTCAAAATCTTGTGGAAATGCTGAAAACAAAAAAATAAATAAATAAAATAGTTAATTAATTATAAAAAACAAAAACATTTCCCAGGCTACCCCTGACTTCAATGCCTATCTTCCTGTTTCCAAGTCCAGTGCCTACCCTCATGTCAATTTTATGGGGTTCAGCTTAGCTAAATTTAGAGAGCCTTATCACCAGGAGGCAAGTCAAGTGATGAATTCTTAACCAACTCAGCCTAAGAAACAAAGAAAAATGCCTCCTAAGTCCTGGGGAGCTCTATATTTCTTCTGTTTCTTATTTTTAATATCAAAGTGTCAAGAAAGAGACATGGAGAGGTTGGAGAGTTTAAGGAAGCTTAGTCTGAGGCAGCTACTTGGTGCAGTTGATAAATCAGTGAACCTGAATTCAAATTCAACCTCAGTTACTAACTGTATGAATGCTGGCAAGTCATTTAATCTCTATCTGCCTCAGTTTCCTCAACTGTAAAATAGAGATCATTCTAGTACTTACCTTCTAGGGCTGTTGTAAGGATACATTAATACTTGCAAATCAAAACTTGCAAATCTTAAAGTGTTATATAAATGCTTGTTGTTATATATATAGTTATTCCATAGCTTTTAGAATAACTTTTTATACACATTTGTTTGTTTGTTTTATGTTCTAGGTGTGAAATCTTTGTCAAATGTTCATCAATGAATAACATAACTACTAGTGGAAGAATTGAGATATGTAAATCCTGGCATTCTTGGTATAAAATGAAATTTGAAGATAAACGTTAAGTTGTGGTTTAAATGAAAGAATGTTACATAGCTTCTTCTCAGAAGGGAAAATAAAGGCATTTGCAAAGTTGATTTTATGTGTCTGAAGGCAACAAGAAATATCATTTCTTAGGGACATTGGTCATCCAGTATTGCAATACTCATAACAAACATTTCCAAAAGGCCAACATATGGATAATTACAGTTAATGTGCCAGCACCTGTTGCCCAGAATGCAAAGGTAAAAACTTCTTCAAATAACATGACCGACTTTCTTCCAAATTAAATCATCACATATCTACTTTAATGAAAGTTTGACATAGTAGATTAAAAAAAAAAAAACCTTCCTTGGAAATGTAAAGAGGTGGGTTCAAGTCCTCTGACAGATAATTAGCCATATGATCCTAGACAAATCACTTAAACTAATGATTACTCAAATAATGTTTAAAAAATAATTTGGAGCAAAATTCAGTATCTACATAAGTAAAATGAGTTCCTTCATCTGGGGTTTCCTCCATCAATTGATATGTCCTTTTGTTATCACCTATATAGACTTAGCATAGTAGAGGCTCTCATCACCTTTCTTCTATTTTCTTGCTATTTAGCTTTCCAATTGGCAATTCTCCAATACTTTCTCCATAGAGCTTCCAAATCAATATTGTTCAGAGTGAGACCTGATCATGTCACTTCTCTAGTTATAAGTAATATGTAATTATTAGACTTTGATTGTAAACTCTTTGATGGCAATGACTGTCTTTTGTCTCTTTTTGTATCTCCAACTCTGAGGTGTATGGGGTATTAAGGAAGGACCAGCATCTCTAGTGTGAGGGCTTTCTGAGCCCTTCTCAGGGTCACTCATGAACCTTTGGTGTCCACCTATCACCCAACTTTCACCTGTGACTCCAAGAAGCTGTAGCATTGTGCAGTGGTCAGACCCTAATAAAACTGTCTCAGGAGATGAGCTAAACCAGGCTGAGGGTAAGCAATGGGACTCATATTGATAGGCGAGTTACGGAGATATCTACCCTCAACATGTTAAGACTGTCCATGGTAGAATGGGCTGATGAGAGCATTTTTTTCAATGCTCCAATGTTCCACTGACTGAGGCAGGATCTATGGAGTGCTTAGAGTTTGGTCAGATATCACAGATGCCCAGGTCATTCACTGTATCTCAGACCAATTGTTTTCACTTCTGTCTTGCTACTATTGATGACTGGATGAGAGAGTGAAACTGATGACAATGCAAATCTGCTTTACTTAAATCCAATTCATTGATTCTCTTTGAAAACAAATGCTTAGCACAGTGCCTGACACATAGTAGACACTTAATTTTACTCAATAGATTAATTCCCTATTGTCACTAGGATAAAACACAAAAATCCCAACCTGGCAAGTAAAGTTTTCCACAATATGGTTCCAAAATACATTTCCGTCCTTATTCTAGTCTCTTATATACTACTCTCCAGTCCAACAGAACTCTCCTGCTAACTTTCTCCTTACATAGAATTCCATTTCCTGGTTCCATATCTTTTTCACAGGTCATCCTCAATGTCCAGGTTGTTTTCCTTTTTACCCAAAGGTTCAGAGAAAACCAAACTTCCCTTAGAGCACAAATCAGTTGTCACTTAAAATAGGTTTCTGTAATCTGAGATGTCCACAGCACCATCATGTTAATACTTTCCCTATTAAGTTTATTCATTCATTCATTCATTCATTCAATATCAATCATTTGTTTGTCCATACATTTATGTGTTTATCTATGTATTTATTTATTCATTAGACTTTAAAAAAAAAAAAACAACTTCCTCAGAGGTACCACTTCACATGCATCAGAATAGCTAAGCTGAGAATTAAAAAAAAAAAGAAAAGAAAAGAAAAAGAAAATGCAAGTGGAGAGGTAATGGGTAGTTAGGTGGTACAGTGGATAGAATGGCAAGCCCAAAGTCAGGAAGACCTGATTTCAAATCTAACTTTTCACAGTTACTAGCTATGTAACCCATGGCAAGTCACTTAACCCTGTTTGTGTCAGTTTCCTCATCTGTAAAATGAGCTGGAAAAGGATATGAAATACTACTATAAGTAACTTTGCAAAAACAAAACAAAACAAAAACGAAATGAGGTCACAAAAGAGTTAAATATGACTGACACAATTGAAAAACAGAATGAGGATGGGGACAAAAACTCAAAAACAAAGCAAAGATGTCTGCTCTGCTCTGGGAGTTTATATGCCATTGATAGAAAAAACACAAAGAGAGTTCACGAAGGTGTATTTTGGTTTGGCAATTAGAGGGATGGTGAGTGGGGCCCCAGAGAAATAGATTGATACTTACCATCAAAGAACAATTATAAAGTAGAACTATGGCTCTGCTATGTTCTAGAGCTATGTTCATAGTTCTAGTTCTAGAATTATGGTTCTAGACTTATAAGATAGGGTGGAAGAAGAGGACAAAAGAAAAGTTCCTCCAGGACATAATCTCTGGAGTCAGTTGGCAAGGAGAATATGAAGGAGGTGGATAGATAAAAGGGTGCAAAGTAAAAAAATAATATTACCACTAATATTAAATATTCTTGGACAGGTAGTTTATTTATAGGGAGTGGAAGGCCCCAGGGTGGAAGTTACTCCAAGGCAAGGTTCCAGTGCTATTGGTAAGGTTAAGGAGGTTGTGGATGAATTGGCCAGAGAGGGGAGAGTAAGTAAATATTAATATATGGGGTGGGGCATTGCTAGTCCCTGAACAAATTGAACAGTCTCCTTTCCAAACCCCGCCCCTCCTGTTAAGCTAATGACATTACAGAGTTTGAGGGAACTCCCAATGGCTTGCTAACCAAAAATCAGCCACCTTTCCTTATAGTCCATATAAAAGTAAGCTAATCTCATTCTTTAGCTTTCTTGGCTCCTTAAATTCTCCAAGCCCATAACTTGTCCACTTAATTCCCTTTTTCTTTTGTCCAGTTTTCAGTGAGTACTGAAGGTGGGAAGAATCCCTCTCTCCATTCACTATCAGAGGCAATAATGCACAGATGCACCTGTCCATCAGAGACATGTGCTTGCATACAGAATGAGAGGGAAATTCAAGGGGGTTCGACTGTGTAAAAAAGTAGGAGAGAAAAAGGCTTTATAATTTCATAGGAAGGATGATCCTAAAATTCTTTTAATAGAGAAGAGATTTCCTAGATACCACTAGCTTTAACAGTTCCTCCAGGAGTAACCCCGAGTTCAAGAATTTACGAATTCTTGATCTCAAGTGTTTGGATATCAGAAAAAGAAAACTTCTGACACAGCGTGTTCCTTGGAGAACAAAAGGGGGAATTGACATGGTACCTATAGAATTTCCTACTTGGAGAACAAAGGCAATAAGTTTCTCAGACAGCAGAGTGTGACAAAAGAAGTTTGGGGGTTTGTTTCCTTGTTTTGATTGTTCAGCAAGTGCTAAGCATGTTTACTTTTTGTTTGAGTCTAATCCACAAGGTGACACTACAAATCTTAAGGAAACTGTATAAGAAAGACTTTATGGGAAAGAAAGACTCAATAAAAAAAATATGTTTGTCCCTATAACAACCTCAAGCCCACAATGAGTTCCTTTGGAGGAAGGGAGGAAATGAACTGATGCAATATTTTAGTATGCAATGTGTCTATGTCTTCCCAGGCACTAATGAGTCCCTAATGCTCAGTGACTCGTGCATTTTCTGCTGTGTGAAATAAAAGGTGACCCATACTATACTTTAAGCAACACTGCCATATTTGGCAACCCTTGTATAAACATTTGGCACACTCTAGACACAATTTATAATTGTTTCATTTTGGATACTTTTGGATTAATCCAGATGGGTGCAACCCAAGGAAGATAAATCAATCTATTACAAAGAAGTTCTAAGGACTAAACTCAGTTTACTGAATACAGAGTCCTTGGAGTTTCTTGGTCATTAATTATTTTACTCATTTAGAAACATGGACTCAGAGGGGTAAGTGACCTGACCAAGGCTATACAGATTCTGAGTGATAGAGCCAAGGCCGTCTAACTTCAAATAGCTTTTTCTTTTATCTCAGGTATTCTGTTTTACTGGCATGACTTTTATTAAACATGGATAAAACACTAGGAAATAATGTTACAAACAATGCTTTCTTCCTCTTAACTATTGAATTTGTATATATACTCAGTACAAGAGAAAAAATGACTAGCAGTGAGGAGGTAAAATCTAAATGTCAGAGCTTTACTCCCCATTATATTGAAAAAGATTTCAAAAAATGTCTGCCTTTCACTTGTATACTTTGGTTGGAGAGGAAACTTAAGAGTTCACAAGGTTTGGTAAGATTAAAGTGACCTTTGGCAGCTACCCAATTTCATAAGTTTGTGAAATTGAAAGAAATCAAAGAAGACATTTCAAGTATAGATTTAGGCCTGTCTTCAGCCAGCTAATGGGTTTTGGGGGGCTAGTGTCATGAAGATCAGTATGTCTTCAGAAACTGTCTTAGGTGAATTCAGCCACTGGTTCAATAAGAATTTCTTTATAATGTAAAGAGGGTCTTGCTTGCGTTCCACAGCTCAAAAATAAAGCTAATTGTTAGGGCCCGCCTGGGATGTCAAATGTACCTCTCCAGCCACCTCTGCAGCACTCCAATCGCCTTCCGCGATTCTGGTCGCCCTACTACGACCCTTATGGTCGCCCCACCGAGACCCCTCGGAGAGGTCCTTTCCCAGTCGCCCCACTGTGACCTCTGGTTTGCCCCCACGAACCCCTTGGGGGAGCCTGCTCCTCCCAAACAGACAAAAGAGTCCTGACACCAAGATGTAATGTCTTGCCGTTTAATCTCTTTCTCATTCACAATCCCCTCTTCTCTCCCTCCTCCTCCTTTCACCTTGTCTCCCTCCTTTTAGCTCCTTTCCCCTCCCCCAACTCCGTTCTCCCACCTGCCTCAGCAGTAGCAGGCTTCTCATGGCAGGGGAGAGCTCCCCTGTTAGCAGCGCATGCTCAATACCCCAAAATCACGGGAGTAGAATACATGCTCAGGTGCCTCCAGCCCTGCTTGAGTTGCTCTGTCCTTTGCCTGAGTTTTCAGTGGGTTCTCAGAGTTCGGGTAGAGTCTTAAAGCGCCCCAACAGTTAATGAATTTGCTCCATGCCTTCCAATGCTAGAGGTGTTCTCCAGCCTTCCCCCCCACATGGGCTGAAATCCTACTAGGCCTCCTTCCCTTTTGTAAACTCACTTGTGAAAAGGGCTTTTCTTCATTTTTGTTGCACTCATCAACCAAGAAGCACCAAATAGGAATGACAGAGTTTATATGACAGACATTTCCTAGAAAGGCCTTAAATGGTAGCAGAGAGACTACAAAGAGGAATAGGCAAAAACTTTGATATTTCATTGCTATAAGGAATTCCCAGGTTAGGTACTTCCCTCTACCAAGCAAGTCTTCACCTCCTGAGTGTTTTATCTCATTAGAGAATTGCCAAAAATATTGAGAAGTTAAGTGATTTGGCAGTATCAAAAAGAATCTATGTAAACCCAGGTATTCCTGATTTCTAGGTCAGCCCTCAATGCATTGTGTCAGACTACCTTTCTTTTTGTTTGTTTTAAAATGTAATGTTGCATATGTTTTATTATACTTGTATTTATTTTCAACAATATTTTCCAATTACATTTTAATCTAGTTCTGGTGGTTGTTGGGGGTGTTGTGAGCCCGTTATGGCCCAGTGTTTGATACCTCTGTTGTAGGCAATAGATTTGGATGGGAAAGAGATTAGATTCCGGGAGACAAATTAGAAAACTCTTGCAGCAATCCAGTGAAAGGTGTCAAGGTCTTGAATGTGGGTGGTATCATGGGGATAGAGAGAAGCATACACAGATGCCTACTTCTTTGCCCTCTACACTGGGTCCTTATTGTGCCTTAGGATGAGAGATCCAAACAGTAAGGGATCAAATGGATCTCTTTCTTCAACGCTGTGTGGCCTTACTCCTAACCAAGGCTAAACCCCTCTGCTTGTTCAAGTAAATCCCTTCCATTCCTTCTCCTCCAACTGACTGCCTCCTCTGTCATCCCCCCTCTTTCACTTATTTTCAATCTCTTTTTCTCTGCTGTCTTGCCTCCATTTTCTTGCCTCTCACTTTTTTTTTTTTTTGCTTTTTGGAGGGCAATTGGGGTTAAGTAACTTGCCCAAGGTCACATGGCTAGGTTTTTTTTTTTGTTTGTTTGTTTGTTTGTTTGTGTGCATTAAGTGTCTGAGGCCAGATCCAGACTCAGATCCTTCTGACTCCAGGGTCAGCACTCTACTCACCACGCCACCTAGCCGCCCCATCTCACTCTTTTCTTAACAACCCAGCTTCTGACTTTGTCATTCCACTGGTACTGCTCTCTCCAAAGTTACTAATCGTCTCTTAATTGCCTGTTTTTGAAGCCTCATTCTTCTTGACTCCTCTGCAGCTTTTAACACTACTCTTTGCTGATTCTCCTACCTCTCTGACTGCTCCTCCTCTGTCTCTTTTGCTGGATCTTCCTCCAGATCATGCCCTCTAACTTTGGATGTCTCTTAGGATTCTATCCTGAACTCTCTTCTCTTCTTCCTCTATACTACTTTATAGATCTCATCAGCTCCCATGGATTTAATTGCCATCTCTATGCTTATGATTCTCAAATCTATCTTTCATTCCCTAGTTTCTCTGCTGACCTCCAATCTTTCATTTCGAACTGCCTTTCACAATCTCAAAATGAATGTACAATAGACATCTTAAACTAAATATGGCCAAAATAAAATCCATCATTTTCTTCTTCCCACCTCCCCCATTCTTTCTCCTTAGCTCTCATTACTGTTGAGGGTAAATCATCCTTCTAGTACCTCAGTCTCCCAGCCTAGGAATCATCCTGAACTCCCCATTCTCTCTCACCCACAAAATCCAAGCTGTTGCCAAAGCCTGTCAACTTCACCTTCACAACATCTCTCAAAGACACCCTTTTATCTTCTCTGACATTGCCTTCAGCCTGCTACAGGCTCCCATCATTTCACAACTGGACTATAGCAATAGCTTACTGGTGGGCCCTCCTGCCTCAAGTCTCTTCCAACACAGTCCATTATACATTCAGCCACCAAAGTGTTTTTCCTAAAGTGCACATTTGATCATCTCCCTAGCATTAATTTACAATTGCTCCCTCTTTCTTCTAGGATCAAATACAAAATGCTTGGTTTGGCATTCATAGGACTTCCTAACCTAGCCCCCTCATAACTTTTCAGTCTTCTCACACCTAACTCCCCAACATATACTTTTCAATTCAGTAACACTGGACACTTGTTCCATGAACAAGACACTCTATTTCTCGAGTGGGCATTTTTTTTTCTGACTGGCCCCCATGCCTAGTTCTACCTTCTGGAGCAAAATAGGAGTTCCATCCTTCTTCCATGTGTTACAAATGACTATCCTAGAGAGCTAGTGGACAGAATATTCGATGTGAAGTTGGGGAGATTTTAATCTGAATCCTGCTTTGGACACTTAATAACTATGTGACCCAGAAAATGAAAATAGATTGTCCTTGACAACCACGGCAGGAACGCAAAAGCAGAGGAGGGGAATCTTTCTTATTCATTGCTGAGAAGATTCTTGGCAGAGTTCTCCTTAACCCGTTGATTCTTCACCTGGAAGATGGTCATCTACTCTAGAGTAAGCATACTTCAAAAAGGGCTGAAGAAGTCAGAGCCAAGATGGAGGAGTAAAAGCAGGAACGTACTGGAGTTCCTGCTGCAACCACCTCTAATACCTGTAAAATATGACTCTGTCTACAGAGATACAGAATATGAGCTAATATGAGCTACAGAACCCACAAGATGACAGAGAAACACAAATATCCTGCTGATGGCAGCCTGTCAGTCCAACAGGAAGGGTCTATGGCACCTGGCAGGGAGCCAAGCACTGTCTGCATTGGCCCAGACCTGGGGCACCTCCAACCATTGGCCCAGACTGGCCATAGCAGACTTCAGGAAGGTGATTCACCAGTAGCTGTGGTGGTTTCCAGAGTTCCCAACCCATAAACTCCAAAGAGAAAGTAAAATGTCAGTGGGAAACCCTGTTAATCCAAGCTAAGAGAAGAGTTGTGTTGCCCCTGCCTCTGGGGTGAGAGGTGGTGGTGGCAGGATGGCTGCAGCTGCTGCCATGTGATTACTTTTGGAGCTCCTGGCTTGCAGATCACAGGGGGACCAAGTGACAATTCAGAGGATAATTGCTCTTGCTTTAACCTACTTCGATCTGGGTCACAGTCTTAGATGGTGGGCCTGGGGTGAGGAACAACAGTGTACCAGAGCTTGCAGTGGCTGCAGATAGGGCACCCTCCTCATAGCTCTGACAACTGCAAAAACCCCAGCAATTTTGGATACAGCCCTCTCCACTCTGGAAGCAGAGCTCTACTGTGGCAAAGAGATGAAAAGTCAAGTGATTGGCTGGCAAGATGAGAAAGCAGAGGAAGGAAAATTAGACTATAGAATCATTTTGGGGGGGACAAAGAGGATCAAAACATAGAATCAAAAGAAGACAACAAAATCAAAACTCCTGCATCAAAAGTTTCCAAGAAAACTATGAACTCATCACTGGCCATAGAGGAGCTCAAGTCCAATTTTGAAAATTAAGTAAGAGAAGTAGAGGAAAAACTGGGAAGAGAAATGAGAATAATACAAGAAAATCATGAAAAGAGAGTCAACACCCTGACTGGAAAAAATAATACCTTAAAAATAGACTAACTCAAATGGAAAAAAAGACCCAAAAAAGCCAATTAGGAGAAGAATGCCTTAAATAGCTGTATTGGCCAGATGAAAAAGGAATTGTAAAAATTCAGTGAAGAGAATAATTCCTTCAAAATTAGATTGGAGGAAATAGAAGCTAATGACTTTATGAGAAATCAAGATATTGTAAAACAGATCCAAACAAATGAAAAAAATGGAAGACAATATGAAATAGCTCATTAGAAAAACCACAGACCTGTAACATATATATATATATATATATATATATATATATATATATATATATATATATATATATATATATATATATATATATATATATATATATATATATATATATATATATATAGGAGAGATAATTTTAAATTACTGGACTACCAGAAAGTCATAATCAAAAAAAGAGCCTAGAAATCATCAAGAAATTCTCAAGGAAAATTGCCCTGATATTCTAGAACCAGAGGGCAAATTAGAAATTGAAAGAATTCACCAATTACCTCTTTTTTGCTTTTTGGAGGGCAGCTGGGGGTAAGTAACTTGCCCAAGGTCACACAGCTAGGTTTTTGTTTGTGTGTGCGTTAAGTGTCTGAGGCCAGATCTGAACTCAGGTCCTTCTGACTCCAGGGCCGACACTCTACTCACTGCACCACCTAGCCGCCCCCCACCAATTACCTCTTGAAAAAGATCACAAGGGGGTGGCTAGGTGGTGCAATGAACTAATCAATGGCCCTGGAATCAGGAGGACCAGAGTTCAAATCCTGTCTCAGACACTTAACACAAAAACTAGCTGTGTGACCTTGGGCAAATCACTTAACCCCAATTGCCCTCCAAAAAAGGGGGAAAAAGAGAGAGAGAAAAGAAAAGAAAAAAGATCCCAAAAAGAAAACTCCTAGGAATAGTATAGTCAAATTCCACAGAGGTCTCAGTTCAAGGAGAAAATAGTATAAGCAGCCAGGAAGAAAAATTTGAGTATTGTAGAAACACAATTAGGATAACAAAAGACATAGCAGCTTCTATAATAAAGGATCAAAGTGTTTGGAATATGATATTCCAGAGGTCAAAGGATCTAGGATTAAAACCAAGAATCACTTACACAGAAAACCTGAGTATAATGCTTCAGGGGAAAATATGGTCATCCAATGAAATAGAGGACTTTCAAGCATTTTTTTTGTTTGTTTTTTTAGGTTATAAAGAAGGATTGTATCAGATGGAATGAACAATGGGAAAGAGAAAACAAAACCAAACAAGAAAAAGAAAGAGAGCAGGTAGTTTGCTTCAATCTGCATTCAAATTCTATTCTTCCTAGTTCTTTCTCTGAATGTAGACATCTCTCTCCATCTCAAATCTTTTAGAGTTGACTTATAACCCTGCATTGCTGAAAAGAGTGCAATCTACCAAAGTTAGTCATCACACATACAATGTGTCTGTAATTGTGTACAAATTTCTTCTTGTTCTGCTCTTTAACTCAGCATCAGTTCATATAAGTCTCTCCAGGTAAATATGAAGTCTATCTGCTCCTCGTTTCTTATAGCACAACAGTATTCCATTACATTCATATACCACAACTTGTTCAGCCATTCCCCAATTGATGGGCATCACCTCAACTTCCAATTCTTTGCCACCACAAAAAGAGCTACTATAAATATTTTTGTACATATGGGTCTTCCTCCCACTTCTATGATATCTTTCGGATGCAACGCTAGAAGTGTAATTGCTGGGTCAAAGGGTATCAAATTATTTGTAGCCATTTGGGCATAGTTACAGATTGCCCTCCAGAATGGTTGAATCAGTTCACACCTCTACTAGCAATGCATTAGTGTTCCAGCTTTTCCACATCCTCTCCAGCATTTATCATTTTCCTGTTTCATCATCTTAGCCAATCTGACTGGTGAGATGTGATACCTCAGAGTTGTTTTGATTTGAATTTCTCTAATCAATGATTTCGAGCATTTTTCATATGCTTATATATATATCTTTAATTTATTCCTCTGAAAACTGCCTATTCATATCCTTTGACCATTTGTCAAATGGGGAATTATTTGGACTTTCAAGCATTCTTTTTTTTTTTTTGGTCACTGACTGGACAGCTCTTTATTCTTATTGCACATAATTTTTAGGATATAGCTGGAAAAGCTTGACTTCTTGGGTGGGCTGAAAGCCATGCTTTTCCAGGTTTTTAGGGTCAAAGGTTCCTTCTTTAAAGTCCTTTTCAATTGAAGGGGCTACAGCTTCCATAAAGAGCTGCTTGGCTCTCAGTGGTTCATCTGTGCCAGCTGGAACTCGATAGGACACATACGGCTTGAGTTTGAAGCCTCTCAAATCTGGAACCACAAACTCAGGGACCATTTCCTTCTCCATCACAAATTTCCCACCAAAAGAAAAGCCAGTAAACTTAGCTCCTCGGCCTTTGTAGAATGTCCGGGGGCCTCGCTTGCTTGTCCATTTGCTCATTCTGTCTGCCCCTCGGACCAGGCCTCGAGTCAGAGCTGAAAGGAGGCTCATATTGTGCATCTCCGCTGCTCACATTCCAGCAGCAAGGATCTCACTTTCAAGCATTCTTGATGAAAAAACCAGAGCAGAACAGAAAATTTGACTTTCTTTTTATTTATTTATTTTTTTAAACAAATGCTTTATTAACTTCTGTTTTACATCATTCATTTCCACCAGAATTTGAGTTACAATCATTTTCCCCCCGTTATACCCCTACCAAACCTCCCAGAATAGCAGTCCCACAAGATATCGCTTCCTCCAATCTGCTCTCTCCCATACCTTCTCCCATACCCCCTTCGACATTTCCATTAGAGGAAGGTGAATCTTTGTGTCCCAATGCTTGCACATCTTATCTCCCAATTACAAGCAAAAGAGTATTAATAATATTATATATATATATATATATATATATATTTGAAACATTTAATGTTAAGACCTCGAATTTCAGATCCATTTCCTTCCTCCCTTGTCACCCATTCCCTCTTGGGAGATAAGTAATTCAGTATCTGTTGTACATGTCTAGCTATGCAAAACATTATCATATTAGATATATTGTACAAGGCTGCTTATAATTCCCTCCCACTCATCCCACCCCCCACCTGGTCCATTCCCTACATGATCCTGTCCCTCTTCTATAGTGGGTACTTCCAACCTCCCCTCCCCCCAAGGATGCCCTCCCATCCATCATCCCATCTCTCATCCCCCTTCCCCCTATTCTGCTGCAGGTTGAGATATCCCATTTAGTATGTATGTCATTCTCTCCCTGAACCAAATTCAATGAGAATGTGGTTTTGCCTTTTTTGCCTTCCTATTCTCCCCCTCCCTTGCAACCACTTCCCCTTGCTTCTTCTACATGAGATAGTTTACCCTACCCTGTCTCTCCCCATCTCCTCTTGCCACTTTCCTCTCTCACCTCATAATTTCATCCCTTGAGTATTCTCCCTTCCCAACAAATTCAACCTATGCCCTCTATCCATATATAACTGTAACCATATACACTCACATTCATATATGTATTCATATGACCACATACCCTTCTTCCATTAATTTCATAGTGAGAAAGATATCATCAGTCACAGTTATTGCTTTTCCATATAGGAATGTAAATAGTTCAACTTTGATAAGTTCCTTTTAATTTCTTTTCCCTGATTACCTTCTCAGGCATCTCTTACTTCTTGTGTCTGGATGTCAAATTTTCTATTCAATTCTGGTTTTTTCCTCAAGAATGCTTGAAAGTCCTCTATTCCACTGAATGACCATATTTTCCCCTGAAACAAATACTCAGTTTTGCTGGATAGGTGACCCTTGGGTTCATTCTCAGTTCTTTTGCCCTCTGTAATATCATATTCCATGCCCTTCGATCCCTCAGTGTAGAAGCTGCCAGGTCCTGTGCTATTCTGATTGGGTTTCCACAACATTGAAATTGTTTCTTCCTGGCTGCTTGTAGTATTTTCTCCTTGATCTGGGGATTCTGGAACCTGGCTATAATATTCCTGGGAGTTTTCTTTTTGGGATCTTTTTCAGGAGGTGATCAGTGGATTCTTTCAGCCTCTATTTTGCCCTCTGGATCTAAAACATCAGGGCAATTTTCCTTGAGAATTTCCTGAAGGGTGATTTCTAGGTTCTTTCTTTGATCATGGCTTTCAGGTAGTCCAATAATTTTTAAATTGTTTCTCCTGGATCTATTTTCCAGGTCAGTGGTTTTTCCCATGAGATATTTCACATTGCCTTCTAATCTGTCATTTGTTTGGATTTGCTTAAAAGCATCTTGATTTCTCATAAAGTCATTAGCTTCCATTTGTTCCATTCTAACTCTGAAGGAATGAATCTCCTCAGCTAACTTCTGAGATTCGTTTTCCATCTGGCAAATTTGACTTTTTAAGGCATTCTTCTCCTCATTGCCCCTTTGGGCCTCCTTTGCCATTTGAGTTAGTCTATTTTTTAAAGTGTTGTTTTCCTCAGTCAGGCTGTTGACCCTCATTTCATACTTTTCCTGCATCCTTCTCATTTCTCTTTCCAATTTTTCCTCCACTTCTCTTATTTGATTTTTAAAGTCCTTCTTAAGGTCCTCTATGGCCTGCAACCTGCTCATGTTTTCCCCTGGGGCTTTTGGAGCAGGACTTCTGACCTCACAGTCCTTTACCTGCTCTATGCCCCCAAAATAGGAAACTAGGGTTGCATTTTTCTGTTTCCTTTGCCTTGGCATGTTGCCACTTAATACTTGACTTTTGGGCTTTTTGCCACACTGTGGCTTTAAGGCCAGATAGAGGAATTTTCGTACCGAAAGTGTGGGGGGCAACTTCTGTTTCTGGCAATCTGTAAACCCACCCACGACTTCCACCCTAGATCACAATCCAGATTCAGGGAGTTTAAAGCAAGATCGCTGGCTCTCCCCACAGTTCGCAGGCCAGGTGCTGGAGCTGCCTCTGAAAACTACAAAATGGCGTGTCTCCTCAGAGGCTTCTAGCCCCCAGGGGAGGAAGCCAATGCATTCCCCAAATACTGGTCCCAAAGTCCATAGGACACTAACCTCTTACTTTGTCCTAGGCATGTCCATGTTGATAATTCTGGAGTCGCCATAGATGCTGGTGTTCTGGCTCTCTCCAGCTGGCTGCTGGCCCTGCCGCCCTGGGGCTAAAACCTCGGCTCACGGGGACCTGGGCTCCACTCAGCTCGGCTCCCCCGCCACACACACACACACACACACACTCTGCGTGCTGCCGGCTCCCAGACCGCTGTGCTGGTCCTTCCTGTAGGGCTGCTGGGCTGTCCTCAGCAGGATGTTAGCTTTTCTGTGTCATTCTGTTGGTGCTGGGGCTCCAGAAGTTGTTCAGAGTCCCCTTTTACATAGTTTGGGGGGAATCTGGGGGCAGAGTAGCTTGGATGAGCTGTTTCTACTACGCCATCTTGGCTCCACCCCTGAAAATTTGACTTTAAAATACAAGAAACAAGAAAAGCATGAGAAGGTAAACAGGAAAAAGAAATCATAAAGAACTTATTAAAGTTGAACTATTTACATTCCTACTGGAAAGACAATAATTGTAACTCATGAGACTTTTCTCAGTATAAGGATGGTTGAAGGGTATATAAGGGGGGGTGTGTATATATATAGATGTGTTTGTGTGTGTGCATGTGTGTGTCTGTGTGTGGAGACTATATATGTATGTATAGGGTGGTGCATGTAAGTATGAATATATATTTGAGTGGTATGTATATGCTTGTACATGTATACATAGACAGAAGGCACAGTATATGAAGGAATGATATCTAAAAAATAAAATCAAGAGGTAAGAGGAATATATTGGGAGGAGAAAGGGAGAGGTAGAATAGGTTAAATTATCTCATATAAAAGAGGCAAGAGAAAGCTGTTACAATGGAGGGGAAGAGCAGGAAGGAGAAAGGGAATGGGACCTTATACTCACTTAATTTGGCCTAAGGAGGGAATAATGTACACACTTAATTGGGTATCTTACTCTACCGCAAAGTATCGAGGAAGTAGATTAGAGGGGGGATGATAGAAGGGAGGTCAGATTTGGGGAGAAGGTAGTTATAAACATACAGTATTGAAAAAGGACAGGGCCAAAGGAGAAAATAGAGTAAGTGGGGGGTGGGATAGGATGGAGGGAACTATAGTTTTTTATAAACACACACACACACACACACACACACACACACACACACACACACACATATATATATATATAATGTCTTTCACAATATAACTACTATGGAAACATTTTATGTAGCTACACATGTATAATCTATATGAATTGCTTGCCTTCCCAGTGGGGGTGGATGAGGAAGGAAGAATGGAAAGAATCTGGAAATCAAAGTTTTAAAAACATATATTTAAAAAAAAGTTGTTTTTTTACATGCAACTGAGAAATAAGATATACAGGCACTGAGGTATAGAAATACACCCTGCCCTACTAGAAAGTTAAGGGGTGGGATGGGCAAGGATATAAGATAGAACAGATTGGGGAAAGGGGTATTCAGTATGCTCACTATCTTGAGGTGGGGGGTAGGGGAAAGACGGGTAGAAAGTTTGTCACTCAAAATCTGGTGGAAATGAATGCTGAAAACTAAATATAAATAAATCAGAAAAAAAACAAGAGAGGGCTGAAGAATGGCAATATAGTATTTGGTACCTGACAACTCCAGGAGAAATGCCAGGACCAGAACAGAGTTCTGTATCAAGGCTTTGATCTGACCAAAGCTTTGATATTGTCAGTTGTGAGGAGATCAGAGTAAAATCTGGTTGCTGGGGAAGTTCATCAATATTGAACACTAGTTTTATAATGGCATGTTTACATGGATTCTGAATAATGGACAATGCTCTTATGCTTTCTTAGTCACCAATGAAGTAAAGGAAAATTGTGTGCTTGTTCCCGTGGTTTTTGCCTGATGATTTCAGCAATGTTGTTGGAGGCCTTGGCAGCATACTTTCCAGGGATATACACATAAATGATGAGGTGAATGCACACATTGCCAGAGGTAATTCAGTGTTTGAGAGGCTCCTAGGATTATTGTGAGGACCAAGTGAGATTATATATATATATATATGGTCCTCTGAAAACCTTTCCAATATTCTTATGGTTGAGTTTGCTCCAGGTATTTTGTCATCCAGGAAGTCCTCCCCTCTTGTTGACCATCTCAGGGGTACTACTTCTGCCTTTTCTTTGTCTGGATCCCATGCCAGGAATGCTCTTCACCTCTGTTTCCAGGTTTCTTTCAATAATCATTTTAACTCCCACCTTCTTCAGTAAACCTTTTCAGATTCAGATGGAGATGGTATGGAATCCTAAACACAATATCTTTGGGAATATATGTGACTCTCTATAGGCTATTGATCCTGTTTATAGCCTAAGTCTGTGATGATTAAAAACATTCTGAGAGACAAAGTTTCTGGGTAATTTAATCATTTCATTAATAATACCAGCCCATTATTAATAAAAGGATAGCCATTTTACCATCTCTCTTAGACCATAGACCATGCCATACTACTTCTAACAAGAGAGCATGTATTTGAAATCCCTTTAAAGCAATCATATCTCTGCAAATATGGAAATAGTTTGCTTATGACTTTACTAAAGAAAAAATAGACACATAAATGAATGATATATACACACATATACACGTGTGTATATATGTAAATATGTGTGCATATATATACATACACATACATTCTACATTTCATGGTTTCTTGACTTGTAGAAAAATACTTCACATGGAGCTTTTGGCAATATATTATAGATTATTCCCTACAGTTTTGGGTCATTTGGTCTATGTAGAGATTCCAGCCTGAATTTATATTTCTCCTTTCTCAGAAACTGATTTAGTTACAGAAAACAAGGGTAATTTGCCAACATGAGTCCCATTAACAATGGCTTATACTGGAAGCATCAGTTATTTCCCTGGTAAATAGGGAAATGCCTGGTGAGAAAACAGGGACTATTAAATTAGAAGGAGCCTTGCAATTCTCCCACTTGTGTAATGAGAGAAATAGTATTACATTTTGATTTTTTTTAACTGACAAATAAAAACAAGGAGCAAGTGAATAATTATTTTTCTAAAATATGTGTCATGCTAGAATATTGCTTTGCTTCACTCCTCATCACATGCTATTCTGCTTAATGCTCCCAGAGTAACTGACATCTGCGATTTATTTCCTGGTGACCATCTGCCATCAAGAGATCTAATTCCTATCATTACTGCAATTCATTTTGGGTATATTTCAATTCATGGTCTATTTCAGCTTGTAGCTGGCACAAAACATTAGAATTGAATTAAAAACTCAGGAAAACAGTATTTCATAGGAGAAATCATTCCAATTAGACAATTATGATCCATTATGACCAAATCTGTGCTAGAGGGCAGTGGTAAAAATGAAATGGCTATCAGGGGGTCTAACAGCATTCCTAAGATTCCTGTGCAACAAATACAATGAGAAGCAGAAAACAAGATAAAATTGTGAAAAAGGAGGAAACAGGATAAACTAGTCTCCCTTGCCCCCAGTCCCCCCCCCACATACTCTCTTCCAATAACACCAAAAAAATCAGTGGTTAGGAGAAACTAAGGGAGAAATTATAATACTGTCTTTGTAGCTCAAGATCACAAATTTAATTTACAGGCAAACACAAACTCACCCACTCTCAACACCAACAGTATAGAGTGTTAAGGTCAGGGTACCATATAATATCAAGGTATAGAGTTAGGGGTGCTTAAAACCCCCAAATACCAATATGTTGGGTCCTGCCCAATGAATTCAACTCAAGTCTTCTCTCAGCCAAAGTAAAGAAAAGTTTATTAAATATTTGTCATAATGGGTATACTCTTAAGGACCCTCGGTATCTGTGAGGCTTGTCCTGGACAAGTGGGCCAGAATCATCTGACACAGAGTGAGTCTGTTCTAGAAAATTCTCTGACCTCTTCATGGAGGCAAAATGGGTCTTATATAAAAAAATGTTATGGGAGGAATCTAGGGATGGTCTAGAGGAAGAGTTAGGGGAGGGTCTTCAGGAGGAGTCAAATGAGGTCAGACTCCGGTGATGAGAGATTAAGAGTAGGAAGTAGCTGGAGACTACCAAGAGATGATAGACAATGGAGGGCTAGACTAGTCTAAGGGAAAAAGATTTGGGTATAGATATTTGGGGAGGATCAAGAGTGGGACCTAGCTGGATAATGGAGGGCTAGACTAGTAAGTGAGATTTGGGTAGAGCTATAATGAAAAGCTCATGGCCTCAGGCAGATGGGAAGATTCAATCAGATTTCAAGGGGGTTCCCAGAGCCTGCACCTCATCACAGAGAACTGTCTGGACAACTCAGACTTAATCTTCAGAGTTCTTGGTCAGGCCAGAAACATTGGATTGCCTAGAGAATATGCTGGAAGAATGAGTAAACAAACAAAAAGATAAAAAGCCATTATGTTGATAGAGATGACTAAGACACAAATTTTGAATAGGAGATTTAACTCTTGGAGATCTATCTACAAGTAAAGAAAAACATATCTTCCTACCAAGATCTGGTAGAATTTCTAAAAGAAATGGTGCAAGGGGCAGCTCGGTGGTGAAGTGAATGGGGCATCTGCCCTGGAGTCAGGAGGACCTGACTTCAAATCTGGTCTCAGACAATTAACATACTAGCTGTGTGTCCTTGGGCAAGTCACTTAACCCCAATTGCCCTGCCTTCCCCCCTCCAAAAATACAAAAAAAAAAAAAAAAAGATAAAAAAAAGAAATGGTGCAAGATTTTAAAAGAATGAAAAACATTATAAATTAAATGAGTAATGGAATAAAGAATTTTAAAGGAGATGAAAGACATGAAGGACAGAGTTAGAAAGTAAATCGATAGCATAGCACAAGAGGTACAAAAATAACAGATTTCCTGAAAATTACAATGGATCAAACAGAAGTAAATATCTCCATGTGGCCAAATACACACACACACACACACACACACACACACACACACACACACACACACGCATTTATGGATCTACCTATTTGTCTATATTCAAAAGATTGAAAAAAATAGAAAAAAACATTAGGTATTTCATTTTTAAAAAATCATCTGGAAAAAATAAAGATCAAAGTTAGGTATTTTTAAGAACTATTGGACAACCTGAAAAATAGGAACCTAGATTTCATATTTTGGAAGTTCATGGAAAAAGAAATGCCCAGGCATTAGAAGGTTAAATGAAAGCAGAAAGAATCTACTAGAACATCCTGAAAGAAATCACAAAATAAAAACTCCCAGGAGGGTCACAAACAAAATCTAGAATTTCCAGATCGAAGAAAACATATTGCAAACAGCCAGAAAGAGTTCAAGTACAAAGAAATAACAGAGTAGTAATATGATTTAATAGCTGCCAACTCCAAAGAATTCAAAGCAAGTAATATTGAGGAAGTACAAGCTCCGGGAAACCTTGAACTCTGATTGAATCTTCCCTCTTGATGAGGCATTGCCTAGGTCATAAGCCTTCATTATTGCTAGGTCCAAATCTCTGTTACCCTCTCTTTTCTCCTCTAGGTGGTTTCAAATATCCTCAGGAAAACTTATTCCAGAGGAAAATCAGTACAGAAGAATACCCTCCAATCTTTGATGTAGTCCATTTTTACTGGCACTAAGCTAGTAGAAACCATTCAACAGGTCTGTCAGGCCTGCCCAAGCTGTGCTCAGGTGAATCCTGAAGGGGCAATCAAAACCCCTGCCCTTTTAAAACCTGTTCAGAGGAGGGGTACATACCCAGATGAAGACTGGCAAATAGACTTTACACCTATGCCCCTGTGTAGGGGTTTCAAATTTCTGTTGGTTTTTGTTGACACCTTTACTAATTGGGTAGAAACTTCCCCTTGCAGATCTGAAAAAGCTCAGGAGGTATCAAAGTTCCTATTAAAGAAATTATGCCTCATTTTGGTTTGCCTGGCTCCTTACAGAGCGACAATGGCCCACCTTTTATTTCACTGATAACCCAGGCAGTGGCAAAAAGGCTTAAAAGCACTTA
This sequence comes from Gymnobelideus leadbeateri, assembly GCA_011680675.1. Lineage (NCBI taxonomy): Eukaryota > Metazoa > Chordata > Mammalia > Diprotodontia > Petauridae > Gymnobelideus > Gymnobelideus leadbeateri. The sequence continues at coordinate 638,551 of WOXC01010154.1, forward strand.
CCACCTCCACTCAGCCTGGAATATAAAATCTTCTGGTAAAGTAGAGAAAATGAATCACACATAAGTGAGTCCTTACTGAGCTATGCATAGAAACAGAAGATTGGATTAAGTATCTCCCAATTGGGCTGCTTAGAGTCAGAATCAAGCTAAATCCTTTTGAACTCCAGTATTGGAGGCCCTTCCTAACCTCTGATACCCTTGTAGACCGAGAATAGCATTTAATTACTCAATCTGCAACTCAGTCAGGAAGGGTCAGGAATGCTCTAATACAATATGCCAATAAGTATCTTCCAAAACCTCTTGGTCATGAAAAGGAGTGTCCAGCTGCAGTACAACCTGGAGATTGGGTCTACTTAAAGTCATGGAAAACCCAAAAGGGAGAACAGCTAGATGTCAACTGGAAGGGAACCTACCAAGTCATACTTATCACTCCAATGGCAGTAAAACTCAAAGGCCTCCCCAGCCAGACTCATAATTCTAGGATTAAACCAGTATCACTTCTTACTCCCCCTCCCCACCCCAGAGACTCTGGAATATACCTGTGAGCCCTTGGAGGACCTCAAACTGTTTAGAAAAGCCCCAGCTCCTTCTAGCCAAAGGGATAAAAAGAGTTGAAATTATATTCGCCCTTTTCCTTTTGGTCCTGCCTACTGGTTATATTCCTCTCATGCTTGTTTGGTCCTTGCTTGCTTAACATCCTCACCAAGTGTGTCTCCTCCAGGGTCAGAGCTATTAACTTCCAGATGACCACTAAGGCTATACCACCTCCCACTCAATCCAAGGTCTCCAGACCACTGGACCTGGCATCAGCCAGGTTCTGAAGTCTGACCCTTTGAATGTGAAGTCTGACCCCTTGGAACAGGACCCAGAGAGGCAGGGACAGCTCTACAATCCTTGCCATCAGGAAGCACTTTCAGAAGTTGAGATCTTAGCCCTTTACCCCAAAGGAATTTGGATCCCATTTGTTTGAGGGGGGAATGATGGAGCAGAGGCTTTGGGAAACCCCTTGAAATCTGATTGAATCTTCCCACTTGATGAGGCATTTGCCTGAGGTCATAAACTTTCATTATCTTTAGGCCCAAATCTCTGTTACCCTTAAACTAGCCTAGCCTCCATTGCCTGTCATCTCCAGGTAGCTTTTAGCTATTTCCCATCCTTATTCCCATTCCTGGAGTCTGACCTCAGTTCCTCAAGATCCTCCTTAGACTTTTCCTCAAGACCCTCCCCAATGCTCTAGACCACCCCTACACTACTCCCACAATCTTTCTTTATATAAGCTCCATCTTGACTCCATGAAGGTGCAGAGATTCAATCTAGCACAGATTCAGATTGTGTCAGATTATTCAGGCCCACTTGTCAACATAAGTGTCACAAATACTTAAGTTTCTTAAGAGTCTACCCATTATAGCAAATCTTGAATAAACTTTGTTTTACTTTGGTTGAGAGAAGGCTTGAGTCTAATTCATTAGGCAGGAACCCAGTGTGTTGGTATTTGGGGTCTCAAATCTCAATAATATGATATAAAAAGTGAATTATATAGACATGCAACTAATAACTTACCCAGAAAAAAGTGAGTGTAATCCTATAAAGGAAGAATAAGTTTTTAAATGCAATAGAGAATTTCCAAGCATTCCTGATGAGAACACCAGAATTGTATAGAAACTTTGAAATACACATGGGAATAAATAAATACATAAAAGGTAAATGCAAACAAGAAATCAGAAAAAAATATACAAAGATAATTTTTTTTTTGCTTTGTAATGCAAGGGGGTGCCATTAGCATCCCCTAAGAATCATAATCTCATAAAAATTGATAAAAGAAATTAAATAATATGGAGAATCTAGAAGAGATTTTTGTTATGTTATGACTACCTTTAAAAAGGAAGGGAAAAAGAAGATGGGAAGAGGGAAAGAAAAGGAGAGGTTTGGAGGGTTATTTCATATAATTTGGGACTACAGTAGATGCCTATATAAAGATGTCTATATAAACAAGGAAAAATTGAGCAGGCACATATCATTCAAATTTCACTTTCAACTAAACTTGTTAAGAGTGTGGAATACACATATAAACAAACAGTTTAGTGTAAAAATACAATCAACTCAACAAGAAAACAAGAAACATAAAAAATGGAAAGGAATAAATAAAAATGAAAAAAATATATAGATCTAAGCATTAGTCATAAGCAAAACAAGCCTTGAATTCTAAAGGGTGAAAGAACCATAATGTGGATATAAATGGAAAGAAAGAATAAGGAATTGTGATTAGTTTATGGGTGAAGGGAAGAGAAGACGCAAATTCAATGCAGCTAAGAATAATTCCCGTTTGAACTTTTAAAATTTGATGGCATTCTCATCTACGATCACAAATTGACTCACAGATCCAAAGTAAGGCGTATCTGTCTCACTGTCTTTTCAAAGTTTATCAAACTTTATCAAGAAAAAAAACAAACAAACAAACAAACAAACAAAACTACTATGCTCCCATTACCACTTCTCTATCTCTGATGTCCTTGGCTCATTCATACCCAAGGGAATCCAGTGCTTCTACCCCATGCCTAGGATTCTCTTCCTACTCACCTTCTTTCTTCCTTGCCCTCCTTGTGAAGAGGGTTTAGGGGTGCTTGAGACCCCAAGATATCAATACACTGGGTCCTGTCAAAAAGCTTTCTCTCAGCCAAAGAAAAGCAAAGTTTATTAAAAGATCACCATCCTGGGTAGACTCTTAAGGAGACTGGGTATCTATAAGGCTGGTATTGGACAAGCAAGCCAGAATCATCTGACACAGAATAAGTCTATGCTAGAATTCTATGGTGCTCTCACACCACATGGAGACAAGATGGGGTCTTATATACAGAAAGGTTGTGGGAGGAATCTAGGGGTGGTTTAGGGGAGGAATTTGGGGAGGGTCTTCAACAGGAGTTAATGAGGTCAGGTAACAGTTGATTTGGGTATAGATATTTTGATAGGCTATGGGAAGCAGATGGACAAGGAGGGCTGAGATAGTAACAAAGGTTTGGGCAGAGCCACATGGAAAGGCTTATGGCCTCATGCAAATGCCACATCAAACTGGATGATTCAAACAGAGGTCAAGGGGGTTCCCAGAGCCTGTACCTCAAAGATTCAAGGAGAGCTCAAAGGGATTCCCAGAGCCCATACCTCATCACTTGGAATCCCAACTAATATTCTACCTTCTGCAAAAAGTATTCTCCTGTAAATCTAATGTCTTCCTGCTTTTCATTATCTCCATGTTATCCTCTATAGATAATGTTTTGTACACAATTGTTCAAAAGTCTCCTTTGTCCTATTGGATTCTGAAATCCTCAAAAGTTGGGGCTATTTTCTGTACTTAAGATATTTAAGAAATGCTTATTGACTTCACTTGAATTCAACTTCTTCTTTGAACTTTGAATTAGCTGTGTTATCTTGGGAAAGTCACTTCACTTCTTTGACATTATAATTCCTTATATATTTAAGGAGGACTGGACAAGATGATTTCTATTCCTTTCCATATAAATCCTATTACTGCTAGAAGAGAGTTGAATATAAATGGAATCAGCAGAGCCAAAATGGTGAAGTGAGACCAGCATTTTTTGCCAAGCTCTCTCAATACAACCCATTTACAACTTTAAAAAAGAGTCCTTAGAGCGCTGGCCCTGGAGTCAAAAGGACCTGAGTTTGGATCCGGCCTCAGACACTTAACACACACAAACAAAAACCTAGCTGTGTGACCTTGGGCAAGTTACTTAACCCCAACTGCCCCCCAAAAACCAAAAAAAAAAAAAGAGTCCTAACAAATTTTTATTGTAAAAGTTATGAAAAAGTCATAGAAATTTATTTTTCGAGTCCAGGGCAACTTATTAAGACAAAAAGCGAGGTCTGCAGACACTGGGGTGGGGACTAGCCAGGAGTGTAACACTGAAAGCAGAACTAAGGTATGGAAGCAGCAGTGGCTGGGAGTAACCCAGTATTCTGGGATCATAAGGAGATTGAACATCTCATCAGAAAGAAATCCCAGAGGACCAGTGTAATAGTAATAGGAGAAGAAACTGGTGCCAGTCAGAAGCTCTGTTATCATCACCCAGTTCCTGGGTCATTTAGAGGCCTAAGAGAATAAGAGTAGTCATGAGGGACTAGGGGTTCTACCTGGAAAAGGAACAGAATGCAGACCAGAAAGGCAGTAGCCAGACATCTCCCTAAATCAAATGAGTTTGGCAACACCAAAAGTTCATAGGCCTCCACTGACATGTGAATGCAACTAAAGAATATCAAAATTAGAAAATATCAAGCCAGAAAATCCCCATCTCCACCCCCAGGGGTGAGCAGAGTCTAACTCTAACATAAGATTTAAAATATAGAAAAAGCTTATAAAAATTAACAAACAACAATAATAGCAACAAAAAGATCCTGAACGTGAAAAGCTACTATGGTGACAGGTTAGATCAAGACACAAACTCAGAAGAAGATAATAAATTGAAAAAATATGCAAAATTTGTTTATTTTCTCTGTTCTGTGTTTGTGTTCTGACATTTGAATATAAAATAAAAATTTTTAAGAAAAAAAAAAGTATAACTACCCTGAAATTTTAGAACCAGAGAACAAAATATAAATTAAATAATCCAATGTTTTTTTTTCACTGAAAGAAATCCCAAAATGAAAATTCCCAAGAATATTTATAATCAAAACCTAGAGTTCTAGGTCAATGAGAAAATATTAAAAACAGCCGAAAGAAATGATTCAATTAACATGAGCTGCAGTCAAGATCACACAACATTTAGCAGCTTCTATTATCAAAGGAGCAGAGGGCCTGCCCTGGAATATGATATTATGGAAGGAAAAGGAGCAAAGATTACAAAAGATATTTAATGAAATAGAGGACTTTTAAGCATTCCAGGTTAAAAAAAAATAAAACAGCCAAATAGAAAATTTGGCATTTAAATATAAAAATCAAGAGAAGCATAAAAAAGAGAAAACATGGATGAGAAAACATAAGACATGTAAATGGAAATCAACTGAGATTTGATTCAGTATTCTGTATTTTCTAGATTATCCAGGGCTCTTTTATAATCTTATAATTTCTCTCTCTCTCTCTCTCTCTCTCCCTTCTCCCCACATTCCCTCTTTCTTTCTTTGATAGATATACACAATACACATAAACATAACATGCACACATATATGTATATACATACATACACGTGTATGTTATGAACTTGGGATATATCAATATGTAAATATATATACATATATGCATACATATATGTTGTTTCATTTTAATTGAGTTTTTTTGCAATCATCTATTTTATTTCATACATTTATTTCATACTCTCAGAAAGGCTCCATAAGATTTACCAATTTGCTAAGGGGGTCTATGATTTAAAAAAAGAAAATGTTTAGGAACGCTGATCCAATTGTATATCTGGAAAATAGACATTTTGGTCTAGTTGCATTTTCTTTTGTGATATTTATGAATTGTGGATCTCACCTAGCAGGCTATACAGTGGTTTGTGCCTTGCTGCAATCAGGGGAATATCATCTGTAAAAAAGAGGAATTGTAAATCAATATAGGCAATGCCTCTTCAACTTCGACTCTCCTCCATGGCAGTAGCACATACCTTTGGCAAGAATATGTCTACCTATTCTGAGTTATTGAATCAAATTGAGTAAATTTAATTGCATGTATATATGTATGTATATGTATACATACATGTGCATATGTATATAAGAAATTGTATACATGCTGTTTTATCTTTCAAGGACTCTTGCATAAATATGATTCATGTATTGGGAACACTTCATTATAAGAGAGGCTTTAAAAATTTGCTTTACCAAACCAAGTGTGTATGTACACATATACATATATAGCATGTGTACACATACACATATATAGCATGTGTAATGCTGTATATATGTGCATATGGATATATATTCAATTCAACATTCAAACTGAATGTATATACATTTGCACATATAGTGAATGCTGTGGATGGTTTAATTTCCAGGGATATACACACAGATAATGAGGTTAATGCATGCCCTGCCAGAGATAGCTCAATGTTTGCAAGGCTTCAAAGGAAAGTGTGGGATAGAAGAGTTATTAGACTTCTACCAAACTGAAGGTCTATAGAGCTGCTGTACTAATCTCTTTGTTGTATGCCTATGAAACCTGGACAGTCTACCAGCACCATGCCAGGAAACTGAATTGATTCCATTTGAATAGTCTAAGGAAGATTCTGAAGGTCATTTGGCAGGATAAGGTACGAGACACTGAAATTCTTTTTCAAGCTAACCTGCTGAGCATTCAAACTCTACTGCAAAAACTTCATCTTAGATAGGTCGGCCATGTTGTTCAAACACCAACCTACCTAAAAGATTATTTTGTCTAAATGAAGAGTTTGTGGATAACTCACACAAGGCAAGCCACTGAGGTCAGGAAAAGGCATGTAAGGGCAATCTCAAGGTCTCTCTGAAGAACTTTAGAGTCAATTGTGAGACATCAGAGAAACTTAGCATTGCATACCCACATCAAAGAAAATGCTCTGCCCTTCAAGCAAAGCACAACTGCAGTAGCTCAAAGGAAAAGTGAGAAGTGCAAATTTAGAGACATCTCTATTCTAAATATTCAAATGGGCTATTTGTGCCTGACATGTGCTAGAACCTTCTAAGTTTGTATTGATCCAGTCAGACACTGTACCTTGATCCCAACATAGTGATGTCATTTTTGTCCTCTTCATGAACAAAAGATATCAACCAACCATGTACATACATGCATACATATATAAATTCATATGTATATATGTGTGTATGTATACACATTTACATACATGTATACACATGTATTTGTTAAGGGGTACCTTGAGCTTGCCTTTCTGAGTTGGCATATTTTTCAGAAGCACTGGACCCAGAATATGCAAGAGGCTCTGAATGTATCAAGGATGTGTCAAGTTGACATAATTTGTTGTTTGCACCTCAAGCTGGACTCTCTCTGTGCCTTTGGGAGCCAAGACAGGCACCAGTCAATCTTTACTAGACTGGGAAACTGTACTGTTGGGACCCTTGTAGATAAACAGAGCATCTTATCTTCACAGTCTAGTAGTTCCTGAGGAAAAGAATGAAATTTGTGCCATCTTAATAATTCATAATTTTTTCTCCTCTGCCATGTTCATTTACGTTGAGATTTCTGTTTCTTCTTCTATATTTGTCAGAATTTCATAAATATGCAAGCTTCTGCTTGGGTTAAGAACTCTTTTCCCTGCTTTAGGGTTTCATATGCACGTTCATTTCTCTTGTAATAAATCTAGTTGCAGTTCAGTGTCTCATGGACTTGTGGTTGATTTTGTGCGTGCGTGCGTGTACACACATATGTATATATCTATATATAGTTATATGTCTATATATCTTCATACACACACACACACACACACACACACACACACACACACACACACACATATATATATATATATATATATATATATATATATGGAGAGAGAGAGAGAGAGAGAGAGAGAGAGTTAATAAGCAGCAATTAGGGCAAGAAAAGGTTCTTGTATTATCTCTAACTTCCAGTCTGCTTTTTTTTTTTAATTCTGTGATATTACTTGGTTAAGCCCATTTCCTTTTAATTTCATCAAGGATGCCCTGTATATTTATGTAGATTAGGCATTGCATAGAAATGGAAAAGTGAGATACAGTCCAATATTTGTTGATGTTTTCTTTCATCTTTTTGGCATTTATCAGTTCCAAGATGGTTTCTATCCCTTTGGGGAATTCTCTTTGGGGAATTTCCTTCAAATAGTTTATGGATTGATCCCTCAATTCCCTCATAATCATGTTATGTCCAGAATTGATTCTTTAATGCAAATGATCCAATTCCACTGTTTTATTTTCTACTTCTTGCTCTTCTTTTAATGTCATTTCTATTTCTTTTACAGCTGGCATTATGATATTAGAGCCCAAATGTGGTGGCTCCATTTTCCTTGATGGTGAAAATTCTGTGATATAGATCTCTGCAGATCTCTTGCATCTTTTCTCTGTTCTTTTTCCTCCTTCCAGTTTCATTCTTGAGAGCCCTCAGCATGATTTTGCTGGTTTATATCCATCCAAGTTCTTTAAATTACCCTTATCCTTCACTCTATTTTTAGGTGACTCAATACATAATCTTTTACCACTCAAGCTTCAAGTGAAAATTTGACATTAAGAGTTCTTTATAGTATCTATTAGGAAATAATATTGCTGGAAAAATATTGTATTTCCTACTTTTTTCAGCTTCCTCTCTAATCAATTTAATGTCCAACCAAGTGTGCTCTAAAACAGATAAATAAATGGGGGAAAATAATTAGAATATCTCTTCTTTTTCTTTATATCCAGACATATTCATCCTTTGTTATTGGGAATATGATAAGAAAATGAATATTAATGAAATGGTGGAAATTTGAGGTAAATAAAATAGAAAAGAATGAAAAAGGAAAGGTTAGAGCTTAAAGTGGAAAAAAAAATTGAAATACACATCAGTATATCTGAGATAATTTTTTTTTTCTCTGCCCCTAACTCACTATGTGAAACTTGGCTAAGGTCTTTCTTTGACCTCAGCCTCATTTCCCTCATAACAGGGGTTTTGAATCCTTATGGTTCCCTCTAACTCTTATATTCTGTTATTCTATGAAAGGATTAAAGGAAGGTGAGGTGTTCTGGGAAAATGGGGAATGTGTTCTAGGCAAGTGGTATTAAACTTAAAGAAATGGAGACTTATGGACCAAAAATTGACTTAGAAAACCACAAATTAACATTATCTATGTTTTTTATATATTTTTAATTATTTTGTTAAATATTTCCCAAGCATTTTTTAATCTAGTGCAAACCAATTTTGACACCTCTGTTGCAGGATGCTTTATACCTAGAAGTGGGAGGAATAGAATTATATTTGAGAAAAAGATGTATAACATTAGTACCCACCCTATCTTTCTGTTAATTTTCTACTCCAAAAGTGGGTACAAGAAATACCACTTGACCTCCTGAATCATTCTCATGTAAAAAGTCATAATGTAAAAGCCAAAGTTAAGTGGAATTGTCTTTGCCTACTCACAACATAAAATTGCATGGTTCCCCCACACACACCCAAAGGATTCCTGTTACCTTGACATCTGACTCACTTTTCAGTGAATTAGATTTATTATTTTGAACAAAATTTGACATTTCCTAAAGCTGATTGCAGGATAAGAAGTAGGCTTTATTTTCCATTTAAAAGACTTTTTGAATACATCCAGGCAATACAACTAGAGATTACACTTTTGCTATGTTGAATTCAGTAATATTTTATCTTAAGTAATCAGCCAGTCAATTTAAAGGTATATGTATTACATACATAGTGAATCTAGATCTAATTGTACTATAATGTCAAATGTTGAAATTATTAAAAAAAAAAAACTGTTAAAAGAAATTGTAACTGCTTAGGCCATCGAGAACAGGTTTATTCTAGTCAAAACTCCACTCCCCCACCCCTCCTGATTATGTTTGTTTTTTTTAGCTCAAATGCATTAACAAAAATAAAATTATATTTATTAATATGATATATATATATATATACATATATGTATGTATATGCACATATGTAGTAAAAGGAAATGTTTAATACTTTGATCTAACAACTTGGCATTGTGATTTAGAATCATAGGATCTCCAAGTTGGAAAGGACATTAAAGACCCTCAATCCTTAGACAGAATTAAATAGAAATCAACTCAAGTAGATGTCTCACTGATTATCATCCAACCTCTATTTAAGGCCCCTCAAGTTTAAAAACTCACAGTCCTTTGCAGGAAGCTCATTCTCCTTTGAGAAAGGTCTGTTAAATAAAATGTACTTCTTCTGATCTTATGTTTAATTCTGAGATCTCTGTTTTAGAAAGGCTAACAACATGGAGCATGTCCAGGAACCTCAGAATTGTACATAATACAGAAAATGTCATCTGATTGATGGAGTGACCAAAGGAGTCATAACCTCTTTCTGAATGTGATACTTTTCTTATTGCATCCTATGGTTATTAGCCCTCTTGCCTCCAACTGCTATGTTACATGAGGACTCAAACAAGGATTGCAATGTACTAATAACTTCAGGGCTTTTTCCATCATGAATTACTGTCAGTTATATCTCCTCTATTGTGTACTTTGGCATTTTTCAAAACCCAAGTGAGGACTCCACATTCATCCCAACTGAACTTCATCTTACTAGAGTTAGCAGAACATTGGATCCGTCAAGTCAGTCCACAAACATTATTAATTGCCCACAATATGGCAGGCTCTCTGCTAAATGCTGGGGCAACAAAAACAAACAAACAAATAAAGAAAAACCACCACCAACAACAACAAAAACAAAAATGCAAATATTCCCTTCCTGCTCTCAAGGATTTTACAATTCAGCATCTATCATGACTACAATTCTTGGGATTAGCAACAAGTGAGAACCTTTGGTTCTGCTCTGACCTTGTACCTCAGTTCCAGGAACAAGATTCTTCTTATGCTGCAGTTTCTGTAAATTGACCTTAGTCTTGGGACTTCTCCCCTCACATTTTCCCTGCTTGTACTCTCTCCCAAGTACTATAATTCCTAGATAACTTAATCTTGCCTTGCACTTCTCAGTCCTTTCAAGGATTTAAATCCCACCTATGTTTTATTAACATTGTTTACAAGCTAAAACCTTTCCATATTTGCCTACTGAAAGATGTCCTAAATGCCAATTGCTAACCCATCAAGACTTCTTATGTGTTCTGTTTATACTGCTTACTGTATATCAATTGTTAAGTACGGTAAATGTAAAAAAAGAAAAAAAAAAGCAAGACCATGGCCTTTGAAAGCTCATATTTTAATAGTGGAAGACAATAGTCATGGGCAATGGTAGCAGGGGACGTGTGTTTTAGTCAAGGAAAGCACAATGTTAGTGAGTGTTATCAGATAGGGACTCTTTGACATGTGTTATTCATAAATTATAGTTTTGATTTGCTTACTGTGCCCAGAGCAATAAGTGGGGTGGAAGGATGTGTGGTAAAATGGTTTAAACATGATAGAGGGAGGGGATCAGGTTTTAAATGATGAAAGTTCACTAATCAAAAGCTCTGGTTCCCAGGGTGTTAGAAGAGGTGCCATTATGGAGATAGAATTTAGAGCACATCAGCATGGCTGTGAAGATGGGAATAGTCAATAAAATCAGCACATATGAAAATAACTGGCAGGTCAAAATAATGGAATCACAGACAAAGGCAAAATTTCAATTAAAGGGGATGAGTTTTAATAGTAATAAATTTAAAGTTATATGAACTAAATAATTAGTTTTAAAAATTCCACTGGAAAAATTATCTGCCAAGAGAGAAACATATAGAGAACAGTTTATATAAATGATATTTGATTAAATTGAACTTTTAGTACAGAAGTAGTATAGAACTAAGTAGAAAGAATGGAAGTATAGAAAAATATGCCAAGTGAAGTAATAGTTCACTACACCCCAAATTAGACTAATGACAAGAACAAAGGAATGGATGGATGGATGAAAAATATTTATAAAGATCTTACAATGTATAAACTACTGTACTAAATGCTGAAGGTACAAACTGATCATCAAAAGAGACCCTCCTCTTGAGGAGTTCACATTCTAGTAGTGGAAGAAAGTATATATAAAAATGCAAGTTTTATGAAAAGGCTTCTTAGTTTTTAAGGTACAATAGCAAGTTAAATGGTAATAAATCTTTTTTAATGTTATTGCTCCTGATAAAAATGATATGCACATAGGATGTTGAACTTTATGATAGTGCCAAGGATTGTGTGACAGGAACTTTCTTTTCTAGGTCTTTATTAGCTTCATTTGCTGAGGAGGCAGGGTTGGTTTCCTGGAAGGAGGGTGGTCCTGGAATATTGTTTTTCTTAGACTCGAGTCAAGGGACTTATGCTATCCCCACCTGGGTCTGTAGGAAGGTTTTAGTCAAAGTTATGGTGGTGGTTTTGAGTTACCTTTCCTATATCATCTCTCTTTTCCTGTTACTTATATTGCCTTGGGCTTTAGGTAGGTTGGGATGCCCTCTTTGTGAGAACATTCTGTTGTTAGTTGGTGTTTCTTTTCTGTAAGGGATTGTTGTCCTGGATGATAGCTGTAGGTACTGTAATGAAAACAAGGCTAGTGGTCTAGTAGGGCACTACTTTTCCTAAGCCACTAGTATTTACCTATCTATTAATGGCATTTAATCTGTGCTTGATATTGGTGTTACCAAAGAGGGCAGGTCCATTTTCCACAGGTATTGCTTCCTTTACTGATGACTACAGGGGCCATGCTAAAAGGCTGGAAGCAGGGATAGGGATAAGAGTGCGCTGATATTCACAGAGCTCTTAGACTCAGGGTCCTGAGCTGTCTTCCCTCAGTTATTAAAGGAACGGGTGGTAGAAGGTTGGTTTGCCTGCATTGTCAGTATCAGTTGGTGGAAATAGCTGACCCTTATGTAAAGAGTTGCTCCCTTGAATAATAGCTGTAAAGGTAAGGTAGGAAACTCAATACCTGGAATATTATATTCAGGTCCAGGTACAAAATTTTAAGAACCATGACAATAGGGAATATGTTCAGAGATGAACAATCATTATAGTAAAGAGATTTAAATTAATGCTGCAAAAATAATTTTGTAACTTGTAGATTTTTGTAACCTGTAGATTTATTATTTATTTGTTTATTGTAGACAAAGGAAAATTCAGACAGGAAGTTTTTCAGGATCTTCATAAATCTGTTTTTGGAAGGGGAATGGTCTTTATTTTATTTCTTTCTCATTCCAGAAGACAAAAGTAGAAGCAGTAAGTGGATGTCACAGGAATCAGGTTTTGGCTCAATATAAAGGAGAAAATCCCCATGAAAAGATCTGCCAGCAAATGGAATAGTCTTCCCCCATAAGGTCATTAATTCCCTTTCGCTAGAGGTATTCAGGCAGAAACTAGATGACCAGGTGTTGAATAAATCATACAGGATTCTTACTTTAGGTAAAGGTTTCTCTATATGACCTCCAAGCCGCCTTCCCACTCTGAGCTTCTACTTTGAATGTGTGGAAGTTAGTGTAGGGAGTAGAGGGGTTTATACTCCCCTCACCTCAGTAGTGGAATTGTTATAGTCATAGGACCATAATCAATGATGACAAATAGTAATAAGGTTTTAGCACATAGCGATTATTTTACAAATTATAAACTATTCTCTCTGAGCCATAAAAGATTAAAAAATGATTTAATAAGCCTCAAAGAGCTATAGAAATGATGATGTTCTTCTTGTTTTTTTAATCATTATTTACAAATCTAAATCCACTAATCATGGATGTTTTCTGTAATATCTATCACATGGGCCCTTTTTGTTGTTTCTTTCAAGAGCTTACTCTGTCATGTATATGTCTACAATTTAAGATTATTTGGAGATGTTAATTTCTATGTATCACTTTTCTCACACCCATATCTGCTGAAAATCCCACCTAAATATTGTCACATTTGCTTAAAATAGCAATTTTTTTTTTTCAGAAAAGCAAATCTAATTCCATTAGCTCTGTGCTGTTGGCAGTGAACACAGTTAAAACATCTTTGCACTTTTTTTTTAGCTCTTTAGAGTATAAAATAAAATAGCAGTCTGAAAAAGTATGTTCCCTTTGTGATATGGACCCCAAGACAACCAAAACAGAACTCTTGCCTCATAGTTACATACATACAAGGTTCTGTCCTACTAGTTTTATACTACTCTACTAGGAGACAGCAGGAAAGTTTATTCACTCTTCCCCAGGCCTTCTAATGGTCTTTCCATTGCTTAAAGATAAGCTTTTATGTTACTACCTTTTCATTTACATATTTGTATTCACTCTATATTTTGTTCTCCTAGTTTCTGTTTTGTTTTGTTTTTTGCTTTGGAATAATATAAATTTCCTCACATTTGTCTGAAATTCTCTTATCAATCATTTGTAGCATACAATCTGCCATTACATTCATTTAAATAGTTTCAGCCATTTTAAAATTCATAGGCATCTTTTTTGTTTGTTTTGTTTTGCTTTGTTTTTTTCCTAACACAGAGTGTTGCTGTGAATATTTTGTTATTTATTGTACATGTTGTTCTGTCTGTGATTTCCATGGAATTTATTTCATCAGTTTTTGTTTGTAGCAGGGATGATGGTGTGTCCATGGCAAAATCAAAGATCATTTGCCTGTTTGCCATCTGTTAGCTTCAGCTCTTGGGGCTGTTGTCATTTGGTCTTATCAATTGGAGGAATTGAAGAGGAAGATGAGTGTGGATATTAGGAAGAACATTTTGATGGAAATGGAATTGGAGACAAAAATTTTCAAGTCAAATAGATTTCCATGGTTGAAAGATTTTTGAATATTGTTTTCCGACCTAATTAATAGTTGCCTTTTAAAAGAATTCTCAGTTGGCTAAAAAACAATGTACCAATTTTTCTGGGAAGTTACATATGAAAAACCTCCTTCTAGATAGTTAAATAATCTTAGTATAAGGGATTGGTTGCTAGACTTAATGTCTAGAAGGTCTAAATATAAATCTCAACATTTTGAGAGACTATATGTATGACTTTGAGCAAGTCATTTGCTTTCTCTGTGTCTTAATTTACCACTCTATAAAATTAGCAGTTGGTACTAGATGACGTCCAAGAACTCATCCAGTTCTAAATCTATTTTAACATAGCTATTTTTTGTTGTATTTGAGAGGCAGTGTGGTACAATGGAAAGGGCACTGCCTCTGGATTCAAAGGGCTAGGGTCCCAAGCTGACTTTTGATGATTTCTACTTTTGTGAAGTTGAGCAATTCACTTAAACTCCCTGGGTCTCAGTTTCCCAATTTATGTAATTGGAATATTAGTATAGGTAGATTTAGGACTCTCCAGCTCTAGGTCAATGAAATTCTGTTCATTTAATAAACTCATAAAAACAAAACAAAAACTAACCCCATCTAAGGCAAATTAGGCCTTGCTTCAAAATTTTTTATCTTAAACTGGAGTACTAAGAATTTGAGACAGTTCCCCAAGAACATACAGTCAGTATCTGTGAGAAGAAGGACTTTGCATATGGCTATTCCTGCCTCTGACAACAGCTCTCTCTCCACCACCCCTGGTGTTGTTCCTCAGAGTGAATTACAGTAGAAAGAAGAGTTAACAGTGTTGGAATTTTTATGCTTGATAGCTGCTCCTCTGTTTATTTTTGGCTTCAGGGGTTTGTCTGAAGTTCTAGGAAGGTCACCTCACGTTTGATTTACATGTTCTCAGACATTCCCTATTTCTCTCTTTCAAACTTTGCTATTCAGATGACTATTTCATATTTACAGGACAACCTAACCTGGATTCTTATAGTCCTTATCCTTTTCTAAAAGTATGCCTCTACTTTCTTAGGATACTCCCTTCTCTTAATGATATGAAACATGGGAAGGGAAGAAAACAACTGAGGAAGAAGGCAATGGTAAACTGCGTGAATCATCTTAGGAATTCTTCCTGCCAAGTTGGTTAACTTTATTCTTTGAAGTAGAATTAAAAAAAAAACCATATAATTAAAATCTGAAAATTTTTCCACACTGATTATTCTAAAAAACACATTCAATTCTAATGTTTCTTTCAGTCTTATGTACATCATGGAATATGTTAGTTTCTCACACTATATAATTCTGTAGTTATGATCTTTGGGGGGGGGAAATAACTTAAACATTATAGGAACAATGCATTTAACATGTCTTCATTTACTACCCAGAATAATGGCAACCCACCAAAAAAATGAAAAATGAAATTCATAAGACTAAGTATATTCATTCTCTCTCTGTCTCTCTGTCTGTCTCTGTCTCTCTCTGTTTCTATCTCTCTCTCCCTCTCTCTCTTCTCTTTCTCTCTCTTTTTCTCCCTCCCTCTCCCCCTTCAGAAATCAGGAGGACCTGGGTTCAATATCAACTCTAACAATTATTAAGTGTATGAACCTAAGCAAGCCAACTAACCACTGTGTCCCAACAATAATTTGGGACTTCAACTGAGTCATAGATGTGTTACCATCTACACCCATGGCTTTCCCCACAGGAATTCCCAAAATAATGAAATCACAGACACTTCTCAAAGTACCAGTGTTAAAAATGTTTGTTAAATTGAAGTTACCTTTGCAGGGACATGTATATATATCCTTAAAAAGTATTGCCCAAAGTACACTAAAACCCCAAACTAAGCATCCTCTAAATGTCATAGACGTGGAATGGGTTTTAGACTATCTAGTCTAATCCTTTCTTATATATGAGGAAACTGAGGCACCAGAAAGTGACTTTTCCAAAATTTTAAGTGTTATGTAATTGCTAACTATAATGGTGATGATGATGATGATGATGATGATGATAATGATGATGATGATGATGATGATAATGATGATGATGATGCTTCTGATTCCAGGAACCTCATTTTGTCCATGGAATCATCAAGTTGTTTCAAACTCCTTGAAGCCACAGATCATTTTTTAAAACTTGTTTTTTCTTTTGGTATCCCCTGTGCCTAACAGTCTTCCATTGCACATAGAAGGTGTGTGAGAAATAAATCCATTTTAGATTGTTTTGGATCCGGTTTCAAGTTCAGGGTGTCACACATGTAGTAAATGAGGCAGCTGGGATTAAAACTCAATTCATTTTATTCCAAATCCAGCCCTCTTTCCATTACATCATGTTGCCTATATAGCCCTCTTTTACTTATTAGGGTCAAATCCTGCTTCCTTGTGTAAGGTTGTAATTCCACCTCCATCCTAATTTATTTCAGTGAGTCTAGGCATCTAGACTTTATCAATCAAAAATGTAAATAAAGTTCTCAAATAAACTTACAAGATTTAAATGATTTGACTATTGGATAAGAGAAGATTGGCATTTGATGGAGAGAATTAGACACACACCTTTGGGGTAATGTATAAAAATAACAATCAGTCTAGTGAGTGGGCTCACTCAATCAGTGTACTATCCCTGCTTCAGTGAGGAAATCTCTTAGTGGGATCACAACAGGTTTTAACACTCTTCCATTTCCCTCCCTCACTAACCATGGCACTGGAGACATTCCACAAAGTACCCAGCAAAAATCAGAGAGACATATCAAGGACAAATTGACCATTTTCTGTTAATAAAGATGCTATCCACAGTAGCAGAGAGAGATACACTAAGGACAAAGCAAGCAAAAACAAACAAACAAACAAACAAAAAACAGAGTCAAATGGCTAAAGGAAGGTAGCTACTTATGGGAAGAAACAGATGTGAGGATCAGTATTTCTTGGACTAGAGGACAATGATAGCCAAGAAATTAAGAAAGGATTTCCAACAATCTGGAGTAGAATGTACCTTGTGGCCATAACTGTTTTCTACAAACGTGTCTCATTACCATCAGACTATGAGTTTCAGACTTCCCTTAGGCTCTGTGTACTTGTCTAAGAGTGTTCCTAAGACTTTTTGAGAGGCATAGAATGAAAAGCCAGGGAAATATTTTGTACTAACTGTCCTTATACTATCATCTTTGTAAATGTCCTTTCACAAAGCTTATTGGGTCTGTGTGATTATTAATGGTAAACATAGTCGTAGGGGTTCATGAGAGAATGAGTAAACTAGTCCCTCAGTGTTATTCCTGTAACACTGTGTGTGGGAGAGGCAATCATCCACTGGAGACCTGGTCAGCTGATACTAGTTGAAGATGTCAGAAGAAGCCCATAACAGAGTCCTACACTCTTAGGGACAAATTCCTTTAAAAGAAGTACCATTTACTGCTAATCAGTAAGTGTTAAGCAACTAGAAAATTCTGTTAGGTCAGTATTGTAATGAGTATAAAATCAGCAATACCCCTCTTCAAATCTTCTGATACCTATTGGCGATGTGACCTTGGGCAATCCTCTTAACTTTTCAATGGCCAGGTAACTCTCAAGGACCCTGAATTGCAGACTATTCTATATGGATAGACTAAGAATGTTTCTACATTGAGAGTTCTGTTAACTGATAAAATCTGAGGTGAAGGCACACATAAGATTTTGAAGATTAAGGTTAAGCTTTCCAGTAAATAAATAAGGATAGCAAAGAGATAATAATGATTCCTGTCTTTTATACTTGTTTGATTGATTCACAAAGAAGGAATGTATGTCCTATTGTACTTCTATGTCAGTGAGTATTAAATATTACTATATGCTGAAAAGGGTCTTATCTTAATCTCTTCAAAAGGCTGCCAAATTTGACT
Source organism: Gymnobelideus leadbeateri (assembly GCA_011680675.1). Classification (NCBI taxonomy): domain Eukaryota; kingdom Metazoa; phylum Chordata; class Mammalia; order Diprotodontia; family Petauridae; genus Gymnobelideus; species Gymnobelideus leadbeateri. The sequence goes on from WOXC01010154.1 coordinate 656,769, forward strand.
GAGAATTCAACATTCTTATTGTGATCATCCCAGAATACTTTAGTTCCCAGAACTCTTGATTATGGAATAAAGCATTCCCCTTTAATTAGCTATGTGACCCAGGCCAAGTCATCATCTTCACACGTTTCGATTTTCTCATCTATAAATTGAGGTGGGTAAACCAGATGAACTTTGATCTCTTCCAGTCCTAACAATAAAAGACTGCAAACAAAAATGAGCTCAGTTTCTGAGCAGGCTGATGAGAAAATGCCCCAACTCTACTTAATAGAATTGAGCCCAGACATCCTTATGAATATTCTGTCCTATGTGACTGGGATCCCAGACTGGGGTCACTAGCAGCCCTCCTTTCAGATATGTTCCTTTCAGAACCACTTTTTTCCTCCTTTTGAATTTTTGTGGTTCAGTGAAGGGAGTAGGATAGGAATTAAATACCTGCTCCGCCCCCTCTCAGTGTCTGCATAAGAATAGGACGCATTTGATTATCTCCCATGGGTCTGGATCTTAAAATTCTTGTTTGAAAAATGCTCAGAAGAATCAGGTTCCTAAGATAATAGAAAAATCCAAAAGAGACTTTTTAATTTGATTTTGGGGGAAAGGATTATTGTTTTTGCCCTTATTTTTTCTCAAAGCCACCCAGACTATAGAGTGCTAGACTTGAAATCAGCAAGATTAGATTCAAATCTCCTACTTTTCAGACCAGTTTCCTAATGTGTAAAATAAGAAAAAAGTAATATTTACCTCTCAAAGTTGTTGGGAGGTTCTGATGAGGTATTTCTTTTCTTTCCTTTTATTTTTCCTTAGAGAACATATAGTCAGAGCTATAAAAGATAGTTAAAACTGAAACTGGGAGAGTTTAAATGACTTGTCTAAAGTCACATAACTAACAAATAAGGTTTTGAGGCAATATTTAAACTCAGGTATGGTTGACTCAAATTGGTCCAGTGCTCTAGCCACTGTGGTACCTAGCTACCTTTCAAGTATAAAGTTCTTTATATAAATAGGTAAGTTGTATTATGACTATTACTATTATATTCTGATATTACTATTATTGTTATTATGCTATTTTCTTAGAAGTGAGAAAAAAAACAATTACATTTATAATGTCCTAAGCCTATTTTGATTGTATTATTTCTCCCCATACTAATAAGTAATGTAAATAGGAAATAATATTTTCATTCACTTATTCATAGGCTCATAGAATTTGAAAGAAGAGATAGAAGTTTTGTCATATAATTCCTTCCTTTTGCAGGGGAAAGGAAGCGCATGTTCTTACAGAACTCTGAAAGAGTAAGTTCCTGGAAGTTCGGGCCCTGTCTTATAAGTGCATACATATGGCACAATACTTAGTCTGTTGACTCTAAAAGATAGTGCTGAATACTTCAGTGAACCTGGAAAGTTAGTTCTGTGACTTACTTTTCTTTGAACTAGGTCATAACTCATCCATATTTTTTTTTTTTTTACATTTGAAACATTTAATGTTAAGACCTCGAATTTCAGATCCATTTCCTTCCTCCCTTGTCACCCATTCCTTCTTGGGAGATAAGTAATTCAGTATATGTTGTACATGTCTAGCTATGAAAAACATTATCATAGTAGATATATTGTACAAGGCTGCTTATAATTCCCTCCCACTCATCCCACCCCCCACCTGGTCCATTCCCTACATGATCCTGTCCCTCTTCTATAGGGGGTACTTCCAACCTCCCCTCACCCCAAGGATGCCCTCCCATCCATCATCCCTCCTCTCATCCCCCTTCCCCCTATCCTGCTGCAGGTTGAGATATACCATTTAGTATGTATGTCATTTTCTCCCTGAACCAAATTCAATGTGAATGTGGTTTTGCCTTTTTAGCCTTCCTTATTCTCCCCCTCCTTTGCAACCACTTCCCCTTGCTTCTTCTACATGAGATAGTTTACCCTACCCTGTCTCTCCCCATCTCCTCTTGCCACTTTCCTCTCTCACCTCATAATTTCATCCCTTGAGTATTCTCCCTTCCCAACAAATTCAACCTATGCCCTCTATCCATATATAACTGTAACCATATACACACACATTCACATATGTATTCATATGACCACACACCCCCTTCTTCCATTATTTTCATAGTGAGAAAGATATCATCAGTCACAGTTATTGCTTTTCCATATAGGAATGTAAATAGTTCAACTTTGATAAGTTCCTTTTGATTTCTTTTCCCTGATTACCTTCTCAGGCATCTCTTCCTTCTTGTGTCTGGATGTCAAATTTTCTATTCAATTCTGGTTTTTTCCTCAAGAATGCTTGAAAGTCCTCTATTCCACTGAATGACCATATTTTCCCCTGAGACAAAATACTCAGTTTTGCTGGGTAGGTGACCCTTGGGCTCATTCCCAGTTCTTTTGCCCTCTGGAATATCATATTCCATGCCCTTCGATCCCTCAGTGTAGAAGCTGCCAGGTCCTGGGCTATTCTGATTGTGTTTCCACAATATTGAAATTGTTTCTTCCTGGCTGCTTGTAGTATTTTCTCCTTGATCTGGGGATTCTGGAACCTGGCTATAATATTCCTGGGAGTTTTCTTTTTGGGATCTTTTTCAGGAGGTGATCTGTGGATTCTTTCAACCTCTATTTTGCCCTCTGGATCTAAAACATCAGGGCAGTTTTCCTTGAGAATTTCTTGAAGGGTGATTTCTAGGTTCTTTCTTTGATCATGGCTTTCAGGTAGTCCAATAATTTTTAAATTGTCTCTCCTGGATCTATTTTCCAGGTCAGTGGTTTTTCCCATGAGATATTTCACATTGCCTTCTAATCTTTCATTTGTTTGGATCTGCTTAACAGCATCTTGATTTCTCATAAAGTCATTAGCTTCCATTTGCTCCAGTCTAACTCTGAAGGAATGAATCTCCTCAGTGAACTTTTGAGATTCTTTTTCCATCTGGCAAATTCGACTTTTTAAGGCATTCTTCTCCTCATTGCCCTTTTGGGCCTCCTTTGCCATTTGAGTTAGTCTATTTTTTAAGGTGTTGTTTTCCTTAGTCAGGCTGTTGACCCTCATGTCATACTTTTCCTGCATCCTTCTCATTTCCCTTTCTAATTTTCCCTCCACTTCTCTTATTTGATTTTTAAAGTCCTTCTTAAGGTCCTCTATGGCCTGCAACCCACTCATGTTTTCCCCTGGGGCTTTTGGAGCAGGACTTCTGACCTCACAGTCCTTTTCCCACTCTATGCCCCCAAAATAGGAGTCTAGGGTTGCATTTTTCTGTTTCCTTTGCCTTGGCACGTTGCCACTTAATTGCTTGACTTTTGGGCTTGTTGCCACACTATGGCTTTAAGGCCAGCTAGAGGAATTTTTGTCCCGAACATGTGGGGGGGCAACTTCCGTTTCTGGCAAGCTATAAACACACCCACAACTTCCACCCTAGATCACAATCCAGATCCAGGGAGGTTAAAGCAAGAGCAATTACCCCCCAAGACTGATCGCTGGATCTCCCCACGATTTGTAGGCTGGGAGCCAGAGCTGCCTCTGAAAACTACAAAATGGCGTGTCTCCTCAGTGGCTTCTAGTCCCCAGGGGAGGGAGCTGACGCATTCCCCAAATATAGGTCCCAAAGTCCATAGGACACTAACCTCTTACTTTGTCCTAGGCATGTCTATGTTGATAATTCTGGAGTCGCCACAGGTCCTGGTGTTCTGGGGTTCCTCCAGCCGGCTGCTGGCCCTGCCGCCCTGGAGGTAAAACCTCGGCTCACGCGGACCTGGGCTCGGCTCGGCTCGGCTCCTGCGCTCTGCGCTCTGTATGCTGCCGGCTCCCAGAGTGCTGCGCTGGTCCTTCCTGCAGGGCTGCTGGGCTGTCCTCAGCGGGAGGTTAGCTTCTCTGTGTCGTTCTGTGGGTGCTGGGGCTCCAGAAGTTGTTCACAGTCCTTTTTTACATAGTTTGTGGGGAATCTGGGGGCAGAGAGGCTTGGAAGAGCTGTTTCTACTCCGCCATCTTGGCTCCACCCCCCACTCATCCATATTTTCTCACACTGGATGGTTGTTGCCCATGTTCTTACAGAAGAAGAATGATTATTTCCTTATTTTTCTCTATTCCAAGGCTCTTCCACATTTCCTGGATTCCTTCCTCTTGGTTCTCTTACATTTTCCTTTTTTCGGTTTGGTCATTGGACTGTTTAGCAGTGATTCCTAAACTAAACTACATAATTGGCCCCAATTATTTTTCTACCACACATATCTTTAATAATATTGAGGCAGAATGATAATGGATAGAGAGCAGTACTTAGAGTTCAGATGACCAGAGTTCAAATCCCACCTTGCACACTTGTTCAATGGGTAACTTTTGGCAGGTTTCCTAACCTCATTAAGGCCTATACATAAAATAGGAACAATAATAACATTAAAAATACCTATAACACAGTCCTTATTAAGAGAAAATGAAATGATGTATATATTGTAAAACATTTTTGCAAACTTAAAGCACTGTACAAATACATATAAATTAATTCCTTTTGTCAACTTGTGCACATAGGCCATCATTAGAGTAATTAAATGCTGGAAGGATCTGGTCAGAGTTACTAGATATATATAGCCTTGGACAAAATATTTGACCCGATAGGACTGAGTTCAATACATACATACATGCATGCATGCATATATACATACATATATACACACATACAGACATATACATTTATATTATATATGCATATGTATCTATATCTATAAATCTATATTTATATATTTTCATACCATCTTCCTAGCCATACTGTGGAGTGATTTGCCTGAACAGTGTCCACATATTATATGAAGGGCTTATTGTGAGTTCTTATGTGTGTGTGTGTGTATGTGTGTGTTTGTGAATGTGAATTTTTGGGGGTAGGGAATATAGGGTGGAGGTGATAATATCGTTTTAAGAATTGTAGAGTGATTTTCATATAAATACACATACATTCATATTATATATACATATATTATATATACATATATGCCTGTGAGTATTTGCATATATATATATACATATATATATGCAAATATAATGTGTGTATATTCATATCATCCTCCTAGCCATACTATGAGGTAGGTGTTATTATTCTTCTGATTTAATAACGAAAAAGACAAAACAAAACAATTGAAGCTCAGAGAGGTAAAGCTTTTTTTTTCTCCTCATTGCTACACAATCAGTATCAGAGATGACATTTGGGCCTGAGGTCTCTCCTGACATGCTCTGTTTCATCCTTTGTATAATTCTTAAATTATATTCCCACTCTTACCAAAAACAGGAAAACCTGGAAGTAACAAAAGCATTCATCATGTTGTTTTATTTTAGGTCTTATCTTATCAGAAGATATTCTAAAATAAATATCATAGTTATTTATTATTATTATTCTTTCAAGAGAAATACAGACAGTTATTTTCTATTGTAGATTGCTCGCTCTTCATACAAAGTTGTGTACTGCTTAGGATAGTCAGAATATATGCTTTGTTTAAGCAGTAAGGCATAGATCCAAAGGAGAGGAGTCACTGGGGTTTGTGCAATATTTTGCCTTCTCCTAAGTTTTTCATAAGATTTTTATTTTACTTTTAAGTTAGTGGAGCTGATTTTTAAATAGTCTATCTACATGGTCTCCTTGTTCATGTCCCTAGATGAATTCTCTTATGTGAAATTGGCTTTCATCTTTTCTTTCCCCGCTAGGTTAAAGGTATACCAGTAGGCTATTGAAAAAGGAAACTAACTAAAATATCTTAAACTCAAAAAAAAAAAAAATGAATGTACTACCTTTCTCAAGGAGACTGAGCCAAGTTAACCAGATAAACCCCAAAGCCACTCAGTTCATCATTTTGTTCACTGAGACTTGGCTATCAACCACTTTTGAAAGAGATAGATAACAATTAAATAAAAACTCAGCAGGAAGACTAATGTCTAATGAAATGTCTACTTCTTACTCTTTGCCAATGTTCAAATGTCTGTGTTCCTCACAGATTAGATTAGGTAAAAGAAAACATTTCTTAAACATTTAATATATGTCAGACACTCTGCTTAATGCTAGGAGGGCAAATACAAATAACATAAAGAAAAGAAGAAGAAGAGGCAGGAGGAAGAGAGGAGGATGAGGGGAAGAGGAGGGGGAAGGGGAGGGGGAAGGGGAAGAAGAAGGGGAAGAAGAAGAGGAAGAAAGGAAGAAGAAGAGGAAGAGGAAGAAGAGGAAGAAGAGGAAGAAGAGGAAGAAGAGGAAGAAGAGGAAGAAGAAGAAGAAGAAGAAGAAGAAGAAGAAGAAGAAGAAGAAGAAGAAGAAGAAGAAGAAGAAGAAGAAGAAGAAGAAGAAGAAGAAGAAAGCACAAAGCCTCAAGAAGCTTATGTTCCAATGGTGAAAATAGCACATAAAAGCAAACTAGGAAGGTGGGGATGTGCAGCAGTGGAGATGTATCAGCATTATTCAGATTGTTTAGCAGGATGTACAAGATTAGAAATGTGCATAGCTGGTAACAATATGTCCTCATATGCAGTTCTCATGAAGACTAATAGAAAAGAGGTAGAGAATTACTTCAGGGAATTTGGGGCTTCATCATAGATAACATAGAGAGTCCAAACTCTAGTCTAGGTCTAGCAGTCAGTGTATGCATGCATGTTAGCTTGAAGCATGAAAGTGAGCCCATACTCATACAACAGAGATAAAGAACAGGAAGTTGGGGGAGGGAGTTGGAGCCAAGATGGCAGCATAAAAGCAGGAAATCTCTGTGATATCCCCCCCATAACCACCTCAAATATCTATAAAACATGACTCTAAACAAATTTTAGACCTACAGAACCCACAAAGTGACAGAGAGAAAAAAAATCTCCCACTGAAGACAACCTGGCAGGCAGACAGGAAGGGTCCATCACAGCATGCTGGGAGAGCCCAGCCCTGCATGAGCCTATGGTTTTAGCCCCAGGGCAGCCTCAACCAGAATTGGATAGAGTAGACCTTGGGAGAGTGGATCACCAGGAGCTGTGGTGGTTTCAAGAAATATCAACCCATAAATGCCAAAGACAAAGTAAAAAGTCAGTGTAGAACTCTGTTGGAATGTGGGCTGCATATACAAGGCTGCTTCAGATCTCCTGGCCTGCTAATTGTAGGGGTGCCAAGCAACCATTCAAAGGGTAATCGCTCTTGCTTTAACCTGCCTGGATCTGGATCGCAGTCCTGGGTGGTGGTCCTGAGGTGTGTGACCAGTGAGGCAGAGCATGTGGAGGCTATAGAGATGTCACCCTCCTAATAGCTCTGGCAGCTGCAAAAACCTCAGTGATTTTGGACAAAGCTTTCCTCTCTGGAAATAGAGTTCTAACTGGTGCAAAGAATTCAAAATTCATGTAATTGAGTGGCAACATGAGCAGGCAAAGGAAGCAAAGCAAGTACAGCAATCCAACTTTAGATACCTTTTTGGGCAACAAAAAGGATCAAAGCATAGAGTGGAAGGAAAAAATGAAGTCATAACGCTTGCACCAAAAGCTTCCAAGGAAAACATGGACTGGTTACAGGGCATGGAGGAGATTAAGAAGGATTTTGAAAATCAAGTAAGAGAAGTGGAGGAAAAATTGGGAAGAGAAATGAGAATGTTGCAAGTAAATTATGAAAAGAGAGTCAATAACCTGACTGAAGAAAATAAGAGCTTAAAAAATGGATTAACTCAAATGGCAAAAGAGGCCCAAGAAGACGATGAGGAGAAGAACGCCTTAAAAACCTGAATTTGCCAGATGGAAAAAGAATTTCACAAGCTAACTGAAGAGAATAATTCCTTCAGAAATAGATTGGAGTAAATTACAACTAATAACTTTATGAGGAATCAAGATACCATTAAACAGATCCAAAATAAAAGGAAAAATAGAAGGCAATGTGAAATATCTCATTGGAAAAAACCACTGACCTGGAAAATAGATCCAGGAGAGATAATGTAAAAATTATTGCACAACCTGAAGCCATGATAAAAAAAAAAAAAGAACATAGAAATCATCCTTCAAGAAATTCTCAAGGAAAATTGCCCTAATATTTTAGAACCAGAGGGCAAAATAGAAATTGAAAGAATTCACCAATATCCTCTTGAAAAAAATCCCAAAAAGAAAACTCCTAGGAATATTATAGCCAGGTTCCAAAGTTCCCAGATCTAGTAGAAAATATTACAAGCAGCCAGGAAGAAACAATTTGAATATTGTGAAAACACAATCAGGATAACACAGGATCTAGCACCTTCTACATTAAGGGATCGAAGGGTTTGGAATATGATATTCTAGACATCAAAGAAGCTAGGATTAAAACCAAGAATCACCTACCCAGCAAAACTGAGCATAGTGTTTCAGGGGAAAATATGGTCATTCAGTGAAATAGAGGACTTTCAAACATTCTTAATGAAAAAACCAGAGTTGAATAGAAAATTTGACATTCAGATACAAGAAGCAAGAGAAGCATGAGAAGGTAAACAGGGAAAAGAAATCATAAGGTACTTATCAAAGTTGAACTATTTACATGCCTACATGGATAAATGCTGCTTATGAAACTTTTCTTAGTATGAGGATAGTTGAGAATATAAATGTGTATGTGTATATGTATATGTATATATGTATGTATGTATACATACATATTTATATCTATATAAGAGGGTATATATGTGTATGTTTACATATGTGTGTGTGTATATATGTGTATAGGTATATATAGAGGGGACAGGATCAATTGAATAGGAAAGGATGATATTTGAAAGGTACAATTGAGAGGTGAGGGAGGAACATAATCAGAAGAGATGGGGAGAGAAAGAATGGGGTAAATTATGTTATATAGAAGAGGAAAGGATAACTGTTACCATGGAGGGGAAGAAGAGGAAGGCAAAAGGGAATGGGTCAACCTTACTCTCATTGAATTTGGCTTAGTGAGGAAATGACATACACAATAAATTGGTTATATTGCCCTACAGGAGAGTAGAGGGGAAGGGGATGAGAGGGGGAATTGTGGAGGGGAGAGCAGGTTATGGGGGGAATGTAGTTACAAACACACACTTTTGAAAAGGGACAGGGTCAAAATAGAGAATAGAACAAGTGAGGGGGAGGGATAGAATGGAGGGAAATACAGTCAATCTTTCACAATATATCCACTATGGAAATGTTTTGCATAGCTACATGTGTGCAGACTATACTGAATTGCCTATTTTCCCAGTAAGGGTGGATGACTAGGGAGGAAGGGAAAGAATCTGAAATTCAAAGTTTTACAATCAAATGTTTAAAAAAATTTTTAATTATTATTTTTTTTTTCACATGCAACTGGGAAATAAGATATATAGGCACTGGGTATGGAAATCCATCTCGCTCTACCAGAAAGTCAGAGGAGGGATGAGGGAGCATATATGCAGAGAGCAGATTGGGGGATGGGGTATGCAGTGAGATTGCTGTTTGAGGGTGGTTGGTAGGGGAAAAATGGGGAGAAAATTTGTAACTCAAAATCTTGTGGAAATGAACGATGTAAACTAAAAATAAACACAAAATTTAATTTAAAAAAGAATACTGAATAGAAAAAAAATGAATAGGGAGTTGGGGTTATGATTTGAGCCTGGTTCTCACTCAGCCCACCTCTTCATTCCCTTCCTGACTGATGGATTCACCCAGATCTCTCTCTACCTTTACATTTTATTGTCAAATATGCTGTTAAAATGAGCATGTTAAAAAAGCATGGGACCAAGCATGCTACATTTTTGTTCCTTTTGTATGAGCAGTGGATCCCTTCTGGCTTGTAAATATCTACTAGAACAAAACCAGCACCAGGCACTTTGCTGTAAAAGAGGAGCCTAATGACATTTAAAACCTCTTCTTCTGTTCAAAGTTAGGCTAAAGAGGGAATGACTTCAACCTCACATATATAGTCAATAGAATCATGATTAGTTGATGATCTATTGAGAACACCAAGGAAGTGTTCAAGCCATCAGTTCAGGAACATGTCCTTATCACCTCCATCACTGCTGAGTAGTTGAGATGCATGCATCACAGCTCTTTGCTCCATAAATAACCTTCAGGGCATCATAAAAATACTTTGCATTGTTACTATCAGCATAAAATTGAATTCCATTTGCCTTCTTACTAAGCCAATAATCCTACATATCACAACACTTCACTTACACTTTACTTTTGATAGAGTTAAATGCTGCCTTCTTAGAGATGGATGAACTATTCTGCTGGTAAACCTTTTTGAGTTCTTGTTTTCCATTAAGCAGCTTCTGAATTTCCCCATCACTTTCATCAAACCACTCTTAACGTTTTGTTAAGTGTTTTGGTCCAGATCAGTAAATGCAAGGCTCTTCACCAAATCTCTAAAAGTTGTTCAATCCTTTTCTGTTGCACTGTTGAAAACTGTGTGTTGGCTAAGCTTTTCTTCCAAGTTAATAAACTGTTCAAGCATGGAGAAGTGCTCTAATTTGTTGACATTATGTCATCTGGTAATCATCTTGTCTTGGAGACAATGCTTTTGTGGAATGCAAATATTTTGTGTGGAGAGGATAAGTCTATAATCAGTGCAACACCCTATGCTACACATTGCTTTGTCATTCACACATCCTGTCTCTCTCTACTCCTTCAATGACATAGTCTATTAAGTTCCAAAGTTTGCTGTGAAGGTGCATCCACAAATTTTCATTGCATTTAAGTAAAAGGAAGACAATGTTGGTGATGAGGTCATGAAATATACAAGTCTTCAGTAGTAAATGACTATTGCTATTTCTGATTCCATTCCTAGTAAGGAGTCCCTGCCACATCTGCTAATCTGTGCCTACTCTGGCATTAAAGTTACCCAGAATTGCCAACATTTTTCTCTTTCAGCACATTGATGATAATGGTATCAGATCATCATAAAATTTTTCTTTGACCTTGTAAGGGTTCATCATGGAGGGAACATACTTGCTGATGATGGTGGCATAGCACTTTCTTACAAGTAACAATCACGCTCTCATAGGTCTGTCATTCATTCCTTTTGGGAGACATACAATCTAGTTAATTAGGTTACTTTTGATTGTGAAACCTATGCCAACTTCCTGGTACTCCTTTTCACTACAGCCACTCCACAAAACAAAACAAAACAAAATAAAAACAAAAACAAAACAACAACATGTATCCATCTCCAATTTAGATAAGCTGGTTTTCATTTGCCAGTCAACTCAGGAATAATATTTGAATATGATACATGTTGAGTTTTCTCACAACAAGAGTGATTCATTTTCTAGATCTACTGCATTTTGTGTCATTCATAAGTGTGTGAACATTCCATGCACCAACAATGAGTAGAATCATCTTTGCAAATGGTTTTCTACATTTTTGTTTTGTTTTGTTTCAACTTCAGAGTAAGATATCCACCTGCCAAGGTAAATAGGCCAGGGTTGGGTTAGGTGAAATAGACAATTTTCAGGGCACCTTTTCTAGCCCCTTCCCCATACCAGGGATTTAACAGCATGGTCCCTAAAAAAGGCTTCTCAGGCATCCAGGTGATAGAAGAATCCCACTGCTGCTTCTATTCAGTGAGAAGAGACCCTATGGCCTGGGCTAGTTGTGGGCAGAGTTGTGACTATTGCTCCCATGGTATCCTCACCTGCTGCTTCATCACTTTGCTATCACCACAGGACTTTGAGGTAGGGAAAAATATTAAAATGGTATGGGTGATGCCTTTTAATTCATGCATAAATTGTATTTAAGTGAGGCAAAGTCACATGAAGTTGATGACCTCACTCTTTCTTCCAGAGCCTTCTAAATACAGTAGCAAAACAAAAGTCATGAAAAATTACAATAATTGTGGATACAATAAATGACCTTGGCAACTTTGATGTCTAATCAAACATTAAGCACTCCATAGTGACTACTTCAACCAACTTCATTGATTTAGGAATAAATGGTTTTCATCTGCCCATTCCACTGGAAGAAGTCTTCACATCCTTGGGTAGACACTCCCCTAATTCAGCCATGGGTTTGAGACCCCTCATTTACCATCAACTGGCTTTGCTCGTGTGCTTAAATGTTTTACCTGGGTATGTCCACTGTGCATGTTATAGCTTTTTGGCACCACTGATGAGAGTTAGTGTATCAGGTGGACACCAAAGGTGGAAAACAGTCCTTAAAAGGGCTCAGCAGCCTTCATATCATATAATTACTCTTCTTTAGATATCCATGAACCCTACTATAACAGTGTCCTCTCTGCAGAATTCTTCTCATCTCAGATTCATTCCCTGGGGCTTACACTTTCTTTCCTTAGTAATTACATCACATAGTCTGCTATATCCTGCCAACCTCAGCCATGCCAGATATTCTACACTGGTCAATATCTTCTTATCTACCCTTGCTATTTCACCCTGCCACCAAGAGTTCATCCTGTTCCCTCTCTCTGCCCCTTGCCAGATCTGGAATCTGAAAAAGAGGCAAAAATGCTGTAGTGTTAAAAAATAGAACTGGACAAATGATAAAAATTAAATTAAATTAAAAATTAAACTGGACAAATGATAAAAAATAGAACTGGACAAATGATAAAATAGTAAAAAAAAAAACAAAAAAACAAAAAAACGCTTCACTGATGAAAAATATAACCTTAAAAAATTAGATTGGTCAAGTGGAAACTAATGACTCCATGAAACATCAAGAAAAAATAAGAAGTCAAAATAATTAAAAAGGAGAATTTGCAAAATATCTTCTCAGAAAAATGACTGATCTATCAATTCCAAAAGATTCATGATGGAAAAATGCTATCCACATTCAGAGAAAGAATTGATGGAGTCTGAATAAAAGTCAAAGCATACTATTTACACTTTTTTTGTAGCTTTTTTTTTTCTTTACACTGGGGAACTGAGACAAAGACAGGTTGAGTAACTTGCCCACAGTCAAACACCTAATACATGTGTAAGATCAGATTTCAGCTTAGGTGTTCCTGACTCTAGATCCAGAGCTCTATAAACTGTACTATCAATAGCCCAAGCACACTGGGCACTTTAAAAGTGAGCTAAATGAGGTCTTGGGAAGTAAAATGAATTGCTAAAGATCACATTTAGGGTCAGAACAAGAACTCAGGTCACATTATTGCAAATTCAGTGCTCTTTCCACTGTGAGGGAGGAGGGTGGAAGGGGAGAGAGAGCATTTTGAAATGGAAAGGGAGAGGGAGAGGGTTTGGGGGAGAGAGAGAGAGAGAGAGAGAGAGAGAGAGAGAGAGAGCGAGCGATGTAAGCAAAACTATAATCAGTATTTTTGTTTTTTAAGTTGCCCCTACATCTTATCACCTTATCTTTCAAATCTATTCTCATTCTACCTCTCTCTCTCTCTGTCTCTCTCTCTCTCTGTCTCTTTGTCTCTCTCTCTCTCTCTCTCTCTCTCTCTCTCTCTCTCTCTCTCTCTCTCTTCCTTTTGAATAACTGAACCACACTAAACTAAGTGAAAGGCAGCATTGTATAGTAGATAGGTTAAGTAGATTCAAGGTTTGCCTCTGATGCTTACTGGATGAGTAATCTTGGAAGTCACTTTCTGTGATAGTACCCCTAAGCAACACTATTAAGGGGACAGAGAATGGAGGGTCTTTTGCTTTGTTTTGTTTTTGATATGTTTGTTTTTCCAACAGATGCAAAAAATTAAGGGAGAAAATAGAAAGGTGAGGGAGAGACAGGAAGAGAGGGGTAAGAATAGAGAAGGGAGAGAAAGGGGAGGGGCGGAGAAGAAAGGAAGGAAAGAAGGGAGGAAGGAAGGAAGGAAGCAAGGAAGGAAGGAAGGAAAGACATTTATGAGGACCATAACAAATACTAGGCTTGCTCAACTATACTAATTTTATTTTAACTGAACTTCCAGAAATAAAAGATTACATTTCCAATTTCTTTGCCTCTTAGAACAACTTGCTTTTCTACACAGAACCTGTTCTTGAAGCAGGTGTTGTCATCCTACCCCATAACTACCAGAGTAGGAATGATTAGTTTAGCATATTGTAGGCCGTTAACATCCTTTGCTTGTCAAAATCTACAATACCACAGACAGTGCTGCCACCACTTATTATTAATTTACCTTTCAAAAAGACAAAGGTACGATGTAGACTTAACATAAAGGTAAAGTGGCAGAGTCCTTTATGCAACCCAAATAAATATATCAATGTCAGCTGGAAATCATCTGTTTTCAGAGGAATTTCTCCCCCTGCTATGGTAGGAGGTTAAAGGAGTACAAAAATAGGAAAGACAGCTCATTGACTTTCCCTATGTCTATCTATACCAATTTTAACCTTGCACATGAAAGGTCAAGCATAAAATTATTTCCTTGGAGCTGCAGTCTTCAGAGGTTTAATTTAACATAGATGGAAAGCACTGTAGGGAAAAAAAGTTCATTTTACCTTAATTGGATTAAGACAGGTCTCATCCATACTGAGAGGATCAGGTTTCACCAAAGTAGAAACTGCTAGGTTGACAGAAAAAGGATTAATTTATGGGCTTCTGTCAGGTTGTTGACTAATAACATATTGATCTTATCTGGTAGATATGCAGAATGTCTGTCAGAAGGAGAGACACTTCAGGGTGGAAGATTGCTCCCATATCTGACATGATCAAAGTTAGATTAATATCATTATGGAGCTACAAGGGAGTTTCGTCTTACCTTGGAAACCAGCGTAGTTTCTGCCATTTCCCTTGGATTTGGACATCGTAAACATTCACTGTACTTACCCACACTGTTTGAAGGAAGTAACTAATTTGTATGGCTTTTGGTTCATGGATTTTTCCCCTCCCCCTCCCTTCATCTTTTCTTTAATGCCTTCTAGCTGACATATTGAAGTACCCCAGTTTAATCCCAGTGGAGCCTGCAGGTGGTATTGTCCTTGCATGGAGAAGTTATTAAATTCTTAAGGTCACCATAAAAAAAAGGTTCCATTAAATTGAGTTAATAAAAACATTGGGCAAAGGTTTGCAAAGAGCAAAGATGTCAAAGCTTTGGGAATTAGAGTGTCTCTTATGATATTGGGCTAAAAGAATAATTTTAAATGTACCACGATATGAAGATGTCATATATGTGGGGGTGGGGGCATATTTAAATATGCATACTTCTATGCAGAATAATAACTGATATTTATAAGAACTTTTACATTTTGCAATATATTTTCATGTACATTATCTCATCTGAACCTCACAACATTTCTGTGACATAGAGATTATATTTTTAATAGTCATTTTACAAATGAAAAAACTGAGATTCAGAGACTTTAGTTAGCTCATGGCCAAAGAAGAACTAGAAAGCAGTGTATCCAACAAAGAACACTGGATTTAATGTCACACAATTGCATTCCAATGCTGCTTCTGCTACTTAGTACCTGTGGGTTCTTGGATAAATAATACTGTCTCTGGGCTTCTATAAAAGGAAGGGGTTGGTTCTTGTGATGTCTATAGTCCCATTTTACTCTTAGTTTATAATCCAAAACTTTGGTGGAAGAAATTAAATTGTCATAGTCCTGAATCCTGACTCCATGACTCACTCTCTCACATATCTGTATGGATATTTCTTCTTTGTTTATTTTAGGGGAAGTAGAGACAGATCTGGTTACTTTAAAGTTGTGAAATAGTTTTGCTGTAAGAATAATAAATGTGTCTAACTGCTCCTTGGCCTTTTGGTGAGGATAAAGTATAGACAGTAAAGGAGCTGAGATTACAGCCAAGAATAACCTATCCAACAAAATTGTATAGAATCATTTATGAACTAATAAACTATTAGTTCAGATTTTGAGTATTTTTTGCATCAACCACCTATGCTTGGTGACAAAATGAAAAGGTTGTAATGTACATAATTATACTACCACAAAAGGAGGAGCAAATGAAACTAATGGGGTACAAGTTCTGGGAAACCCCTTGAACTCTGAATCTTCTGACTTGATGAGGCATTTACCTGATGCCATAAACCATTCATTATAGCTAGGCCCAAATCTCTTACTCTTACTAGCCTAGTCCAGTACTTCCCACCCTTAATCCTATTAAAATTTTTACCCAAATCTTTTAATCTTAAACTAGCCTAGCCCTCCATTGTCTGTCATCTCCAGGTAGCCTTCAATTACTTCCCACCCTTAATCCTAATAAAATCTTTACCCAAATCTGTTACCCTTAAACTAGCTAGCCCTTCATTATCTCCAGGTAGCCTTCAGCTATTTCCCACCCTTAATCTCATTACTGGACTCTTGACCTTAGTTCCATCCAAGATCCTTCTCAGATTCTTCCTCAAGATCCTCCTCAAGACCCTCCCCAAACTCATCCTCTAGACCACCCCTAAACCCTCCCACAAAATTTCTGTGTATAAGCTCCATCTTGCCTCCAGGAGGTTGCCAAGAATTATCTAGTGCAGAGAACCATAAAATATTGAGGTTTAAGGTTTAGGGGTCCTCAAGACCCCAAATACCAATACAATAGCTCCTGCAAATTAATTTGACTCAAATCTTCTGTCAGCCAAAGTAAAGCAAAGTTAATAAAGATTTGCCATAATGGTAGGCTTTTAAGGAGCCTGAATATCTGTGATGCTTATATTGACAAGCAGGCCAGAATAATCTGACATAGAGTGAGTCTGCACTAGATAATTCTTGGCAACTTCCTAGAGGCAAGATGAAATTTATATACAGAAAGATTGTGGGAGGTTTTAGGGGTGGTTTAGAGTAGGAGTCTAAGGAGGGTTTTTGATGGAACTGAAGTCAGACTCCAGTAATGAGATTAAGTGTGGGAAATAGCTGAAGTCTACCTAGAGATGACAATGGAGGGCTAGCCCAGTTTAAGGGTAACTGATTTGGGTATAGGTATTTTGATAGTATCAAGGGTGGGAAGTATCTGGACAGTGGAGGACTAGTCTAGTAAGAGAAAGAGATTTGGGACTAGCTATAATGAAAGACTTATGACCTCAGGCAAATTCCTTATCAAGTGGGAAGATGTATTTAGAGTCCAAGGGGTTTCCCAGAGCCTGTACAGCATTGAAACCACTTTATCAAATATTTCTTGTGACTTCTTAAATTCAGAATCATTATTCATGTGAAATGTTATAAATAATGTAAGAGAAAATTAGGTAAATATGAAAATGTGGTCATGTTGTTTTAGAAATCTAATGAATTGTGTTAATTAAATTAGATTAATTTGTAATTAGTCTTCCTTCAGTGTCATTGTCCATGATAGTAAAATATATAGTAAAGAGTGAATATGTTTCCCCTGAAAACTCCTTTTTATTGTTTTGTCATTTTTCAGTTGTTTCTAACTCTTCCTGCTCCTTTTGGGATTTTCTTGGCAAAGATACTGGAATGGTTTGCCCTTTCCTTCTCTAGATCATTTTTATAGATGAGGAAACTGAGGCAAACAAGGTTAAGTGACTTGCCAGAGGTCACACAATTAATAAGTGCCTGAGGTCAATTTTGAACTCAGAAGGTGGTGTCTGTCCCACTCCAGACCTGTCACTCTAACTACTGTGTCACCTAACTGTCCCTTCCCCCCACCAAAAAAATGTCTTTGTTGTTCCTTTTCCAGCTCATTTACAGTTGAGAAAACTAGGCTAAGTAACTTGTTCAAGGTCACACAACTAAGTGCCTGAGGTTGGATTTTAAACTCAGATCTACATGACTCCAAGCCTCTGTTCAGTCTACTGGGCTACCTAGCTACACCAGCATTTGTTGTTGTTCTATCATGTCTTAGTGTCTGAGTACAGATTTGAACTCAAAAAGATGACTCTTCCTGATGCTTGGCACTCTATTATGGCACTCATCTATACCTAACATGAATTAGCTTTCTATTTCTGATTAAACCACCTGAAAAGTATCAAGGTTTTTTTTTTTCTTTTTCTCAATCATGATTGAAATTTTCATATACTAATTATTTGTTATTATAGTTACTATGAACTCTTGGCTAAACCATAGGTAAGCGTGCAGTGATTTTCCATCTCTTACTCAAAACATTTGTTTATGCTCAATGTTCTCTCCATAAAGAGTGAGAATTTGAAAGGATCCCCAAAACCATCTAGTCCAGACTGTAAGTGACCAAAAAAAAAAAAAAAGAGAAAGAGAGAAATTCTCTTTATAATGCTCCTGAACAAATCACTTAATCTTCTTTTAAAAATGTGTACTAAGGGGTAACTTATGTACCTGCCTGAAGAGAAATAAAGATTGTGATATATGCCCCCAAATCATCTAGAACTCTTATCTAGCTTATTTGGAACAGTAATTTTTGGAGACAAGTCCTTTCAAGAGTTCTTGACTATAACCCCACAAAATAAAAATGAAAATTTTGCTAAAGAAGGAAGAAATTTAATTGACACTAGTAGCACATTGATTATTAGAGGAAATGCTTAAATCAACCATGAAGATATTGCAAAGCAAGTAGGGTTATAAGCAGAAACTACTGAATATCTAACAAGCTCACTGATCTATCTAAAATCCCTAACTTCCTTTTTTCATTATAAGAAGTAAATAATAAATATATAAAATATTTCCTTATAAAAATAATATATGTATCCTAAGTAAATAAGTAGCTAAGATTATGATTAGTTTTTAAAATTATTACAAGCTCCTGATTAAAATGAAACATTCTCCAAATCATTCATAATGAGGAATCCTAGTTGCAAAACAACTGAGTTTCATTATACGTGCTTCAGATTGGCAAAGATGACAAATAATGATAATAGACAATGTTGAAAGGCCAGTAGGAAGATCAAGAGACTACCATGTTGGAGTTGGTAATAGATATAAACATTCTGTGGGGGGAAAAGGAATTAGAGACTAAATTGTTAAAATCTTTTGACCTAGAAATTTCTTATAGAACACACAGGCTAAAGAGACTATATATATAAATAACAGAATTTTTTATTGTAATGGTAGTGAAGTGTCTGAACAAATTCAGTGTCTATCATTTAGGGGAGAGGGAATGATTGAACAAATTGCTCTGTGTGAATGTAATGCAATTGTGATTTTCTTTTAAAAATGAGCAATGTATAAGTATTGTTCCATGAGAAATAAAAAAAAAAACAAAAAACAAAATAAAGGATTCATAGAAACAGACGAAGAAATATATCAACTGCTACAAAGTGAAGTGGGTAGAACCAGAAAAGCATTATGCAGAATGACTATAATTACAAAATAAAAATCAAAGTGAAGCGAAGTCACACTGAGTTACCCAATCTTGCCGTGGGTAAAGAGATACTGAAATACAAATGCTTCCTTTGCTTGAAATGATG
Source organism: Gymnobelideus leadbeateri (assembly GCA_011680675.1). Lineage (NCBI taxonomy): Eukaryota > Metazoa > Chordata > Mammalia > Diprotodontia > Petauridae > Gymnobelideus > Gymnobelideus leadbeateri. The sequence continues at coordinate 675,941 of WOXC01010154.1, forward strand.
AAATGGTGGGGGACTGAGGGTGCAGAATATTATAACCACCATCATACCTAGATAGTATCTTGGATGCTTTTGCTTAAATATTTTTTTTCTTTTTCACAAGGGTGGTGGGTTGGAAGATATATATATATATATATATATATATATATATATATATATATATATATATATAATATTGTGGCATATAAAGGTATTAATAAAATTAAAAATAAAATGAGAACACTTGAAAAGAATCCCCTTTTCCATGCCTGTTTTTTTTTTTTTAAGACTAAACCTCTCTAATTCCTTGCTCATCTTTGACACACAGAACTAAACCTATGTACTACACGATCACCTCCCTCTTCCTAGATACTACTCCATTCTTAATTCGAAGACAAGAATAGGTTTTTGGGAGGTTGCTATGTTTAACTGTTGTATTATCAAGCTCACAACCCACCAATATTGAAAGATGAGAGATGTATACATGTGTGTGATACACACATACACATATGTATAGACTTTTTTTAGATGAATTACTACCTAACTCTACTTTTCTTTTTGCCATCTCATGATTGTGAAATTGATTTTTTTAATGCAAGTATAAGAACTTAAATTTATCTTTATCACATTTTCCTTTATTATGGACATGGGGAGCATAGACTTTGATCTAAAGTAAAATAAAACAAAACAAAATCAAAACAAAAACAAAATCAAAAACAAAATCCTCAGACATCATCTAAACTAAAGACCCAGAGAGGTTTTTACTTGTCTACAGTGATAAAATTAGTAAGAAATAGAATTGGTACTCAAATTCAGATTTTCTAATTCCAAACCTAGTGCTTTTTCCCCACTGTACTATGAAAGTCTACATATTTGGATATATTAAGGATCATTTTTAACCTATCACTTAATATTTCCACTATCCCCATAAGTTTTTTTTTTTATTAGAAGATGTTATGTCTTTTTTTAATTCTTGTCTTTCAAATGATTTGTTCAATTCTATATTTTTTCCTTGCGTTTCTCTTTCTGTTAAATTTGTTCCCAACTGAGAGCACATATGCCTTTTTTTTTCCCAAAATATAATTTGATAAACACATCACCCGTCGCATAATCAGAATCGTTGTTAAGACGGTGAACATCACAAAGCTAAGGACAGATCTTTGAGGTACTATACAAGGACCTTGATCCTAGATCATATCCCATCATTTATTATGTAGCTAACTGCTCTTTGGGTAAAGTCATTCAATGCCTTCTAAATCTACCCAGTTATTCTATCATCTGTATCAATGATGTCAAACTCAAATAAAGGCAGCCTTAATACATTAACCTAAAAAAAATAAAACAAATTAACATTGTTTTATTTTTGTTAATTTTATTAATCACTTCTCAGTTACATTTAATTTTGAATTTAGGGTGCACTCTGAAATTTTGTTGGTGTTTCTGATCTCAGACCTCTAGTTATCTAAATAATATCTTTTCATAATATATACAAGTCTATATGAGAGAGATTTCTGTCCAATACTTTGCCAAAACAAGTTTCCTTTTGTTCTTCTATCTCCTAATTTCATCTATAATTTATCTCTTCATTTCCTATTGACATTATAACAATGATTTCTTGTCTATGTACACAGCCATGTCTCCCTATTGCATGTTTGGTGAGATGTGTGTGCTGTGTGTGTGTGTGTGATAATTAATGAGATAGCTGCTGTTCAGTCATGTCTGACTTTTTGTGACCCCATTTGGGGTTTTCTTGGCAAAGATACTTAAGTGGTTTACTATTTCCTTTTCCAGGTTATTCTACAGATAAGGAAACTGAAGCAAATAGCATTATGGGACTTGCTCAGGGTCACATAAGTAGTAAGTGTCTGAGGCTAGATTTAAATTTGAGAAGATGAATCTTCTTGACTCCATGCCCAGCACTCTATCCCCACCACCACCTAGATGCCCATAATTGATATCTTCATTTAAAATAATGACAATAATATAATATAGTCTATGGAATGCATTTTTAAATATATCATTTCAAAATTTCACCTGATCTATGATCTCTTTGCTATTCTCTTCACAAGCATAGATAAAAGCATTTCTTGTATAAGATTTTTATTTATGTGTGTAATTCCCATTGATAAATTATCCAATGAATGAGGGGCCATCTTCTGGGTTTTTAACACTACTGGCAACTGTAGAGCACTTGCCTACTGCACATATTATCCTTCATTCTTATTTCATCAAATGGACCATAGAGCAGTAGAAAGAATGCTAAATTTTGAGATGTAAAACCTGGCTTTGGATCACAGCTCTGATACTTTCACCATCTTTGAGAACTTAAACTCTGTACATCTCAGTTTTCACTTAAGTAAAATGAAGGGCTTAGTATAGATGAACTCTTAGTTACCTTCTAGCTCTAAATCTTTGATCTTATAACCAATGGCCCACAGCATAAGTTATTATATTGGAAAAGAGTTTGTTTTGTTTTGTTTTGTTTTTAATTCAAGCAATCTAGTCTTGGAAAAAGATAAAAGAATTTGAGAAGTATTGCTGTATTGGCTCAGTCAAAATACCCAGGTCCATGCTAAGTATTACTCCACTATGAAGGAACCAAAAGCATAAGAGAACTAGTAAACTTCTCCTAAAATAACAACAAATATGAAGACAAAGTTAACAATCTTTCAGAGAAATCACGATTTAGTAAAAGTAAATTTCGTTGGGAAGCTTCATTCTGCTGACTTGAAGACACATAGAAAAACTAAAACTCTTTTTTTTTTCTTCCTTTGGAGTCATAAAGGGAGGTGAAAAGAACAAGGCTTTTTTGTGTCTAGTAGGTACCTGGTACTATGTTATTTATCAATATTATCATACTTGATCCTTACAACAATCCTGGGTGGTAGGTGATATTATTATTCTCATATTACAGTTCCAGAAACTGAGATAGCAGAGGTTAAGTGACTTATCTAGAGACAAATCTAGAAAATTCCTGAGATTAAATTTGAACACAAGTCTTCCTGATTCCACACCTACTACTCTATTCATTGGTCCAGCAAGAGGAAGCTGAGAACTTTTAAAAGTAAATATGATCTTTTTTTTTACCCTGAGACATTCTGAGTACTTTGCTAATGATCTTTCTAACTCAGAAATGATCAAAAAGAAAACAAACACAGCATGCAAGGTTTTATTGTGAACCTTCCTGAGAACCAAAGGATCAGAACTAGAGCTCTGCATATTATTTGTAGATTAGTAATGGTCTACAGTTGGTAAAAATATCATTGATAAATCAGAAAATATTGCTCTACCCAAATCAAAACAGGAATTACATTAAGTAGTGCTTTAGAAAAGTCAGTTATCTGGAAACATAATTCATTGTGTTTAGTGTTGAATTTCATTAAATCTTCTTGTAAGTGGTACATTCTTAAATATGTATTACTTAGCAACAAATCACTATCTTTTGTGGTATTAAAAAAATGTAACACAGTGGCTCTTGAATCATAAGAGGGTGATTCAAATACTGTCTCTGACAATTTAATGCTTCTCTGACCTTACACAAATCACTCGTAACCTCTCTGTGCGCCTCTATTTCCTCAATTATAACATAAGGGGATTCCACTAGAGAGCATTTGAAATACCCTCCAGTTTGAAAGCTATAATTTTCACTCCATTTGTTTTTTAAGGAAAACAACAGAAAAAGTATAATTGAGTAGAAAACCATTCTAATCTGTGTCTTATTCACATCCATAAGAAACTTCACTGTTTGGACCAATAAGCTTTATACAAAAGTAATCCAGCTCAATTTCTTATCTCCAAAATCACTAATGTAAAACCTGACCTGTTTGAGTAGGCAGATAGCCATCTAGAGAAGCATCCTTTAGTGGAAAGAGTATTCATTTTAGTACCATAAAAATTTAGGCTTGAATCACTTTGTTTACACTTTCCGGCTTTATAATTTTGGGTTAGTCTCTGGGTCAGTTTTCTCATCTTAAAAAAAAAAAGGACAATTCTCTGTCCTCTGTACTGCTTAGATGCTTATTGAGATAAATTATGGGATTTGGAGTCAGGGAGGCCTATCTTCTCTTCCTCCCTAAGAAGTTCCCTAGCTATGTGACCCTGGGAAAGTCACTTTTTATCTTATTTTCCTCATCAGGAATAATAATAGCAACTATTTTCAAGGGCTATTACAAGGATTGAATGAGCAAATATTTGGAAAATATTTTGCAAACGGTAAAATGTCATGCAAATGCTAGCTATCATGATGATAATGGTCATACCTGTAGTAAATACCTCACAGTGATGTTGTTGTGATTTGAGGCTGTAAATGTGTGTGTGTGTGTGCACGTGCACATACAGACTTTAACTATTAACAATCACATTCATTAAAAACCTAAGACAAAGTAGAATTTTGAGTACTGTGTTATATTACATATGATCCTGTCCCATTAAATGATAATAGAAGCATTTTAACCATGTATAATTCTTACCTTGAGTAGTATGGTACTTTTTCTTAGTCCAATGTTAGAGGCAAGTTCACTTAAAGGGAAGCTTTCCTTTCCACAGATACTTTGCACCATAGTTCAGTGAGATGATGGAAAATAAAGAAAATTCTGGTCCATACTTTTTTTTTTTTTTAAAGTTGAAGGATTTATTTAGACACCAGAAAATTGAATCCCAAAACCAGTAAGCCAAAGTACCAAAGATATTTAGAGGCCATAATAATGCTGAGAGCCACAGCATCCTTTAGCCTTCCTACAAACCAATATGTGATCAATATTTACTCACAAAACCCTCTATCTCTTTAATTAGCTCGTTCTCTCCAACTGTCTGCCACTGTCTCCAACTGTCAGACTAACCCTCTACCAGCTTTTCTGTGGACTCTGCTTCTCCTCAGCAAACTCCTTCCACCACAGGCTCCATGTGACTACATTCAGTTTATCAGGGGGCAGGGATTATCTTCACAGCAGGAAAGCTTCAAACTCCCCCCGAGGTCTATTAAGAGGCAGGGAAGATCTTCAAATTCCCATTCCCATTACACCCTTCAACTGACCTCTGCACGCAATCAAAAGGCCTTTAGGATAGCCATTTTAGAATATCCTGGGGCCAAGATTTTGCCTTTGTGTTTGTTTCTGTTTCTTTCTTTTTTTTTTTTTTATATTTGAAACATTTAATGTTACAACCTCAAATTTCAGATCCATTTCCTTCCTCCCTTGTCACCTATTCCCTCTGGGGAGATAAGTAATTCAGTATATGTTGTACATGTCTACCTATGAAAAACATTATCATAGTAGATATATTGTACAAGGCTGCTTATAATTCCCTCCCACTCATCCCACCCCCCACCTGGTCCATTCCCTACATGATCCCGTCCCTCTTTTATAGTGGGTACTTCCAACCTCCCCTCCCCCCAAGGATGCCCTCCCATCCATCATCCCTCCTCCCAACCCCCTTCCCCCTATCCTGCTGCAGGTTGAGATATCCCATTTAGTTTGTATGTCATTTACTCCCTGAACCAAATTCAATGTGAATGTGGTTTTGCCTTTTTAGCCTTCCTTATTCTCTCCCTCTTTTGCAACCACTTCCCCTTGCTTCTTCTGCATGGGATAGTTTACACTACCCTGTCTATCCCCATCTCCTCTTGCCACTTTTCTCTCTCACCTCATAATTTCATCCCTTGAGTATTCTCCCTTCCCAACAAATTCAACTTATGCCCTCTATCCATATATAACTGCAACCATATACAGACACATTCACATATGTATTCATATGACCACACACCCTTCTTCCATTATTTTCATAATGACAAAGATATCATCAGTCACAGTTATTGCTTTTCCATATAGGAATGTAAATAGTTCAACTTTGATAAGTTCCTTTTGATTTCTTTTCCCTGATTACCTTCTCAGGCATCTCTTCCTTCTTGTGTCTGGATGTCAAATTTTCTATTCAATTCTGGTTTTTTCCTCAAGAATGCTTGAAAGTCCTCTATTCCACTGAATGACCATATTTTCCCTGAAACAAAATACTCAGTTTTGCTGGGTAGGTGACCCTTGGGTTCATTCCCAGCTCTTTTGCCCTCTGGAATATCATATTCCATGCCTTTCGATCCCTCAGTGTAGAAGCTGCCAGGTCCTGTGCTATTCTGATTGTGTTTCCACAATATTGAAATTGTTTCTTCCTGGCTGCTTGGAGTATTTTCTCCTAGATCTGGGGATTCTGGAACCTGGCTATAATATTCCTGGGAGTTTTCTTTTTGGGATCTTTTTCAGGAGGTGATCAATGGATTCTTTCAACCTCTATTTTGCCCTCTGGATCTAAAACATCAGGGCAGTTTTCCTTGAGAATTTCTTGAAGGGTGATTTCTAGGTTCTTTCCTTGATCATGGCTTTCAGGTAGTCCAATAATTTTTTTTTTTTTAAAGCAATTGGGGTTAAGTAACTTGCTCAAGGTTACACGGCTAGTCATTTGATTTATGCGTGGGTGCTCATTTTCTGAGGGCGGATCTGATCTCTGGTCATCCAAACTCCGAGGCCGGCGCTCTTACTCACTGCGCCACCTAGCCGCCCCGTTAGGGCAATTGGGGTTAAGTAACTTGCCCAAGGTTACACGGCTAGGTTTTTGTTTGTGCGGATTAAGTGTCAGGAGGCCGGCTCCGAATTCAGGGCCTTCTGATTCCAGGGCCGGCGCTCTATTCACTGCGCCACCTAGCCACCCCAGTTCAATAATTTTTTAAATTGTCTCTCCTGGATCTTTTTTCCAGGTCAGTGGTTTTTCCCATGAGATATTTCACATTGCCTTCTAATCTTTCATTTGTTTGTGTCTGCTTAACAGCATCTTGATTTCTCATAAAGTCATTAGCTTCCATTTGCTCCAGTCTAACTCTGAAGGAATGAATCTCCTCAGTAAACTTTTGAGATTCTTTTCCCATCTGGCAAATTCGACTTTTTAAGGCATTCTTTTCCTCATTGCCCTTTTGGGCCTTCTTTGCCATTTGAGTTAGTCTATTTTTTAAGGTGTTGTTTTCCTCAGTCAGGCTGTTGACCCTCATTTCATACTTTTCCTGCATCCTTCTCATTTCTCTTTCCAATTTTTCCTCCATTTCTCTTATTTGATTTTTAAAGTCTGTCTTAAGGTCCTCTATGGCCTGCAACCCGCTCATGTTTTCCCCTGGGGCTTTTGGAGTAGGACTTCTGACCTCACAGTGCTTTTCCTGCTCTATGCCCCCAAAATAGGAGTCTAGGGTTGCATTTTTCTGTTTCCTTTGCCTTGGCATGTTGCCACTTAATTACTTGACTTTTGGGCTTGTTCCCACACTATGGCTTTAAGGCCAGCTAGAGGAATTTTCGTCCCGAACGTGTGGGGGGCAACTTCCGTTTCTGGCAAGCTGTAAACCCACCCACGACTTCCACCCTAGATCACAATCCAGCTCCAGGGAGGTTAAAGCAAGAGCGATTACCCCCCAAGACTGATTGCTGGATCTCCCTACAAATTTGCAGGCTGGGAGCGGGAGCTGCCTCTGAAAACTACAAAATGGCGTTTGTCCTCAGTGGCTTCTAGCCCCCAGGGGAGGGAGCCGACGCATTCCCTAATCCCAGTCCCAAAGTCCATAGGACACTAACCTCTTACTTTGTCCTAGGCAAGTCTATGTTGATAATTCTGGAGTCGCCACAGCTCCTGGTGTTCTGGGGTTCCTCCAGCTGGCTGCTGGCCCTGCCGCCCTGGGGTTAAAACCTCGGCTCAAGCGGACCTGGGCTCGGCTCGGCTGGGCTCCTGCACTCTGCGCGCTGCATGCTGCCAGGTCCCAGACCGCTTCACTGGTCCTTCCTGCAGGGCTGCTGGGCTGTCCTCAGCGGGAGTTTAGCTTCTCTGTGTCGTTCTGTGGGTGCTGGGGCTCCAGAAGTTGTTCAGAGTCCCCTTTTATATTGTTTGGGGGGATTCTGGGGGCAGAGTGGCTTGGATGAGCTGTTTCTACTCTGCCATCTTGGCTCCGCCCCCTGGTCCATTCTTGATAGATGAGTATGTAAGGAGAGGAGAGGAGATGGTGGAAATCTTGAACATGTGTCCAATACAAATAATGGATATTTCTTTAATTTCCAGGATGTTTAAAGAGCTACATTTTGTTGTGATTTTTTTTCCCTTTCCTGAATGTCTGTTAACTTCAGACTTTGTGTTTAGGTAAAGCTCCATATTGAATTAAACAGGAATAAAACATTGTGACGTTCTTCACACATTTTTCAGCTACCAGTGAAAGCATTTTACAAGCCTCTACAAGTTAATAAATGCTTAGGCTGCATACAGAAAGCAACTGAAGCAATTATTAAAGGGAACATATGGCAGGTGCCTGAAAACTCCAGGGTGACAACTAAAGCATATGACTTTAGCTCATTATATGTATTTTCTAGGATCCTTTTAATTGCTGTAGTAATTAAAATTCAACAAAAAATTGTGAAAATGCCAAACAATTAAATAATATATAGTTAATGTATGCTTTGGAATGTTGCATTGAGTAAAAAAAAAAAAAAGACAAAGTAAGTTAAAAATACTCCAAAGGAAAAAGAAAATCTTTGAAAGACAAAAATCCATCTGCCATGGGCTTTTCCATATACTCCTTTTATTTTCAACCCATTGTGACCTGTGTGTCTCCTAGATTTTTTTCTAATTATTCAAAAGCATGAAGCATGTTTCCAATCTGTAGGTAAAATGCAGTGTAATAATTACTATTAAAAAATTATGGAATCGGATCAACAAAGAAAGACTATAAAGCAATACTGTGATTAGCAAGAATATTTACAGGCTTAAAATGCAAATAAAAATATAATGACATATTAACATTTTCATTCTAAACTCCTACACAGTGAAATAAAAAACAACTTTTGAGAGGGAATTGTATTCTTCAGTTCAATCCTTTCATGTCATTTGGTATTAGAGGTTATTGGATACCCTTGAGAAAACAGAGTTATTTTAAAAATATAATCTGAAATGCATGGCAACATAACCACTTGAAATTGCCTTTCAACTGAGGGTTTAGCTATTATTTGTTTAATCAGTGCAAGCTTTATGAAAACTATTTGTGGTATATACATTCCTGGGAAAGGAAGTCTTTTTTTTTTTAACAGAAAAAAAATGAATTAAAACGGAATAGTGTTGAAAGGGAACTTGGATATGATCTACTCTAGACCAATAATTTTCTAGGAAAGCAAACTGAGTCTCACAGAAGTTATTTAATCTACCCATTGTTGGAGAGGTAGTTTTTGCCAATTTAGGACTAGTACTCTTTTATTCTCTTAATGTTATAATTTTCTTAGGCATTGGTTGCTAATCAGTGCTGTAGCTAAGAGCCTTCCACTGGCTTGCCGGGACACATCTGCATTGGCCTCTGCGCCCATTTTAGCCAAGTGGGATGGATCTTTCCTGAAGTCCTTCTAAGTTATCTTAAACTCAAAAATGGTTTCACTCTTTTTGTAGGTTCTGTCCCTCCAGAATCCAGTTAGAGGCTTGATTTAATGTCGTTTCCAAGAGAAACTGAGAACTTCCTGGTTTTTTTTCCAAGTGGGCTCTACCTCCCTGGCTTTGGCTTATTTGTCTGAACATTGTCTGTTCATATCCTTTGACCATTTATCTGTTGGGATATGTGTACTCTCTAAAATGCTTTACCTACCCAGCAAGGTACCTAGGAATTCTGTCTCCTACTGGGTATTTTTGTTTCATTTTGCAAGTGTTTTAAAGTCATTTGAAATATCCACAAAGTATCATTTTTGCAATTGCACAGTCTTAGAACAATTTACTCACATAGGATAGCCAATGGCAAAACTGACTGCAGCAGCCACTAGACCAGTCACACTTTATACTGCTTACTGGTTTCTCTAAAAACAGAATAGCTCACCAAATGATCAGAGGAAATGAACAGTGTTCAAAAGAATTGCAAACTCTCTCCTTATGAAAAGATGCTAAGAATCACCCATGATTAGAGAAATTCAATTTCAAAACGAGTCTCTGTTTACACTTCACACCCATCAAATTGACAAACATGGCAACCAATAAAAAAGAATTGTTTAAGGCACTGTGAGAAGTGAGGCACACGAATAAACAATCAGATTAACTAAGACTTAGTCTAACCATTGTGAAAAACAATTTGGACTTGTGGGAGAAAAGTATTTCATTGTTGTAGATCTTTAACCCAGAAACTCAGCTTCCAGGCATGGACCCCAAAGCAGTTCCAGGCAAGGCAAGGCAAGGCAGGGCAGGGCAGGGCAAGGCAAGGCCAGGGAATTTTTGCAGATTTGAGGTGTACTGGAGAAAAGCACAGATGATGCCTCTATGTAAAGAAAACATTTTTTAAAAGTGGAACAAAAAATTGTAGTACTTTAATCAAAATAAATACATAAATATCGTATATTATAAATTTATGTTATCGTTTACAACTATAAGTGTACATACATAAATTTGTGATCAATAATTAATTTTGTTGAAAGTTTCAGCATGCAAAAGAATCATGGGGACACATTCTCTTTGGGAATGCTTCTCTCTACAATCCAGAATCAGTCAATTGATTTTCTCCTGCAGTGATCATTATATCTTGGGTTTATCATAGAAGAAGGAAATCTGTGAAGCAGTTGCTGAAGCTATACCATCTATATAGTATGCCAGGTACTAATCTCTATCCTAAAGAAACTGTGCAACATTTTTATGAGTTCAATTTGTTGTTTTTTGTATTAGAAAAATATGATCAGAATTATTAAAAATAAAATTTTGGGGTGGGGTCCAAAGTTATCCAAGGTTTTTCACATTTGTGGGGGTCTTACATTTCCAAACCCTGAAAGTGTCTAGGGGTGGCTATTATTATTGTGGTAGAACTTAATGATAATTTCAAGCTTCAAAAGTTAAATGAGAAAAAAAAAGAAAATTGCATTGTGAGAATAGTACCTGACACATAATAGCTTACTAAATACTTGTTAATAGATTGCATCTTATTCTAATCAACAAGAGGAGCAGGGACTCAGTTTAGGATAGGTGTGATGAGGACTTTTGTTGGAAGTTACCATTGTTATATAGAATTTTGTAATACAAAACAAGTAGTTTGATATTCACACTAGATTTGGGGGAAGAAGAATAGCAAAAATCTGGAAATTCTTCAGAAAGTTATTCTGAAGACAAAGAATAATAAATGTAAAGAGTGGTAAAGAGGGACAATTGTCAATTGTCTAGAGAGATTGTTGTAAATGAACAGGGAGTTCACAGTTTAAAATATATACAAGGAGACCAATGGGAGAGAGAGTAATGGGGTATGGATACAAAGGTGTGGTAGAGTTCTTTTAGAATTGTGGCATCTGGGATAACACACAGAATGAGTTATCTGCTAAGAAAAACAGAGAATAAAAAAGGCTTTGTTTAGTTACATTGAGAAAAATGAAAAGATCAAAAATAGAGATAGAATTAGGATGGTTGGGATAATGAAAACCGCTTTTCAGATAATACAATTTCACTTTTCTCTTCCAAAGAGAATGATATGCTTCCAGAATGGACAAAACACAAGTGACCATAAATTAATAATAATAGGTAGCATTTATATAGGCTTGCATTAAGTCCTACAACACACTGAACTTGGTTTCTCATTTAATCCTCATAATCCTGTGAGGTGCTGTCACTTACAGATAAGGAAATTGAGATTCAAATAGATTAAATGACATGACAAGGGTCAGCTAGTAAACATCTAAGGTTGGATTCAAACTTAGTTCTTTCTGATTCAATGTCCAGCAGTATAACTGCCTATATATCGCAATTTCCAATACACATCTAGTCACCTTTGATAAGTTTAAGTCAAATAACCCAAATGAAGCTTTGGGTAAAGAAAAAAAAAATGCCATGTGTGGTTATTAAGCTACTTTCAGTGATTCTGAAAGATAATAAGAGGAAAGAAGTGTAACACACAGAATCGTAAAAAGTCAAATTATGTCTTGATTTTCATAAAAAAGTCAGAGAATTAATTATGCAGGCTATAAATCAGTTAACTCTTCTGTTATTCCTGGCAATAATCTGGAAAGATGCTTAATGAACATATGGTAGAGGAAACATGATAACCAAGGGCCAACATAGCTTCATGAAGAAGAGAGCAGAATGTGGACTTATAGCTGGAAACTTTAGTTTATATATTAATGTCTTCTCAAGTATCCTGCTTTCCAATTCACCATCTTTCTTAGTTTCTTTGATTTATACCACTTTGATCACACTCAGGGGTGGCCAAATCCTTGATCCTATATCATCATCCACAAGTGTTCTATTTCCATAACTCTTAAATAAAATTCCTCTATTAGAAAATAACCTCTGGTTTTTCCATCTTTCCCTGTGCCTCAACACTCTAACTTATTCTCAATTCTCATCACGGCCTCCTTTCGATTTACCAATATCTACTTTCCCAGGTCATCATCCTTGTTCTCCTCTTACTTTCTTCCCTTAAAAAAAGAAAACAAAAGGAAAGGAAAGGGAAAGGGAAGGAAAGGAAAGGGAAAGGGAGAGGGAGAGGGAGAGGGAGAGGGAGAGGGAGAGGGAGAGGAGAGGAGAGGAGAGGAGAGGAGAGGAGAGGAGAGGAGAGGAGAGGAGAGGAGAGGAGAGGAGAGGAGAGGAGAGGAGAGGAGAGGAGAGGAGAGGAGAGGAGAGGAGAGGAGAGGAGAGGAGAGGAGAGGAAAGGAAAGGAAAGGAAAGGAAAGAACATTCCTAGAGTTTGGTTACTTTATCTTACATTGTTCTCTTCACTTAAATGTCCTGCTCTATCATCCTAACACCAATCTTACATTTCCAAAGCCTAATCCTGGTTTTCTCCCACCATCTGTTTTCTCTGCTTTCTCATGTGTTGCTAAGTACAGCTGGAAGAAGTCACATAGACTTGTTGAATGTTCACTCTAAATCTGTTATTTAATATCACTAGGTCTCTTTCTGTTTTACACTAATCATGTTATTCTTCCCTGATTGACTCTCTATGGAACTTACCATAGCAGCTGTTCCAAACTTTCTTTTCTATCATCAACCCATCTATTCCACCCACTCTTCATTTCTCTCACCAGAATACCTTTTTTATACATCACTTGAAGTCAGAATTAATGCCATTCATCACAAGCTCCCTCTTATACCCAATTCTTCACTTTAAAACTCCTCAATACCATGCTGCCTCATGTGTTTTTCCCAACCATCCCAATCCTGGGAATGGCTTCTTCAGAATAAAACCATACCAGCCTATATAAAATGGATATTTTTATTTACACATCCGAGAAGGAAATGTTCAGTGTAGTACATCAATGAGCTAAACTTGTCTGAAGCCTTTTTATCAATAACTTAGATAAAGTCATAGATGACATCATGACATAGCAGGCAGGTGTTGGACTTGCAGTCAGATAGGACTAAGTTCAAATATCATTGTAGACACTTATTTTCTATTGGCCTTGGACAAGTCATATAAATTTTATACTGTAGTTTCTCCATCTCTATAAGAAAGTGATTGAAATTAATGGCTTCAAAGATCTCTTTGAGCACTAAATATATAATTTTATGATCATCTGGGCACGCTTGTAAAATTTCAGGTGAAACACAGTTGAGGTATTTCACTAATACTTTGGATGAATCATTCAGAGTTAAAAATAATTTTACAAGCTAGAAAAGCTGTTCAAATCAAATGAGATGAAATTGAATAGGGATAAAAGTACAGTTTTGTACTTACATTCAAAGTAATTGCTTTTATACCATAGTGAGGTATGGTTATACAGAAATTCATTTCAAAAGATTGGGGTTTTAATCAATTATAAGGTCAACATCAATCAATAGCAATATGGAAGTGAAAAGAGGTAATATAGTCTTGTTATGGTTTAAGAGACGCAAAGCACCCGAGATTATGCTGGTATTATGTTCTGCCCTGATCTCACCTTATTTTCAAGGTATTTAAAAGATGGAAAGAATCCACAGTATGGCAACTAGAATTGTAAAGGGTCTCTTCATCACATAATATGATAACCACTTGGAGAAAATGGAAAAGGCTAGTATGGGGAAGATAGATCTGGTACCATCCCCTCTAATGTCACTTTTTAAATATTCTCTATTTAGCCCATGTGTACAGTTTTATACACGTTGTCTCCCCCATTAGAATGCTAGCCCTTTTTTTTTCCTTTTTCTTTGTATTCACCTTCCACCTTACTTAGGAGAATTCATGGCACACAGTGATTTCCAAATATTTATTGATTGCTGTTTAATTGTTGATTGCTTAGGAAGGACATTTTAGTTGTCTTCAATTATTTGTAGAATTGTCACATGGAAGACAGGATTAGACTTGTTCTGCTTGGTCCCAAAGGACAACATTAGAATGAGGGGAGAATTCAAATAAAGAAATTTAGGTTGAATATAGGGAAAATCTTCCGAAAAAAATGTTATACAGAAATGGAATGGACTTCCTTGGTGGGTACTGAGCTTCTGGTCACTGAAGGCTCCAAATGTAGAATGAATAGCACCTTGGCAATTATCATAGTGAGGGAATTATTCTACAAATACCTTTTGGATAAATTGGTCCCTTTAGGCTTAGAAATTTGATATTCAATTATCATGCATTTGTTTCTTTTTCTTAGTTCTGATAAAATCTGAGAGTATTAGAATATAAATTTTGCCTGTTATATTGAACAATTGTTGATTATAGATAGGCGAATTATAAATACAGAGATTGTGATATGTGTGTATAAAATACTCATATATGTATGATTATTTAAACATCCTATAAAATATAGACAAAGGCAAATGCACAATTAATCAGAAAGGAAAGAGAATTGAAACAGTTTTCTGAATAATCCAGGCCAAGAAAACCTATACACTAACTTATGAAATATAAGAATAAGCCCAAAGTATTTGGACACTGGAGTAATCCAGGTAATTGCCTTAATTCTCCATGTCACTTTGCACATGTAGACAGAGTCATAGCCTACAGCAAACCAAGGGCATCAGCTTTCTAAATCAGATGATTAATTAATGCAGCTTTTGATTCCCTATTTAATAATTGTATTTTGCCTATCAATGCCACCATGAAATCCCAGAAGCCCCTTATAAAAAAGTGCAATGAGACAGAGTTAGCAGGTGTTATTAAGAGAACATGCCTGTTTCTTTTACAAAATGCCAAAAGTTGATTGCCGACCAACTGGGGAAGACCTACGAGAACCTTCCAGTGTACACAAAAGGAATGAACCTATAATTAAATTACAGTTAAACGCAGATGGTTATTTTACAGCAGGTGCTCAACTTTGAAAGTATATCTCTGGACTATTTTTGTTCCAACATAGTGTTCAGTCCCTGTTGGGCATCTGGCAGTGTTTTATGGTTACAAAAAATATTCTTTTATAAAAACTTTGGATAGTATTTTACTGTTAATGATTTTTTTGAGACTACAAAGCAGCTACTGTACTATATTTTGATAAAAGACTAAAATACATATATTAAAAAGAGGGCTTTGGTTTGAGCAAATACCAAGTTTCAGAATCCATACTTATATATAATTCAAAGGTTTTAAATGACTCGAATTCCTCAACAGCCAAGCCTATACATACATACATACACATAGACATGTACTGTGACATTCTTGTGACTTTATTTGGACAAGGAGTTACCAATGAGAAGATGACTTCAAATGCTCTGCAGCAAATAGACTTAGAGAATCCCTGAATTGCCACTGAGAAGGCAAGGGAATTGTCCAAAAACATAATCAGTAAGCTTTGAAGTTCAAAGGTGGAATTTCAACTTCAGTTTTCTTCACTCTCAGGCTGGCCCTCTATACATCATGTCATGCTCCCTCTTAAGATAAATGATATAACTATATTAAACTGTCCTATTTTATGTTTTCTTATAAACTCATGTCTTCTTCAAAAGCAAAAGTTAATAAAATGAAAAAGTGAAAGCAAAAAAAAAAACCCATAGGAATGTATAGTTTTCATTAAACGGTTTAATAGTCATGGGGCTAATTCCATGACATTCATTTGTGTTTTCTTATCAATTCTCCTTAAGTTTATCTGTGTCAATACTGTTCAATACTAGAGGACACAAGTCTGACCCCTTCTCCAGATGCAGCATACATTTCCACAGAATTCAAGGTCATGAGAGATTTCTGGTTGTGAGCCTGAACTCAAAGCCATATATGCCTTTTCATTTGGTTTCTTCTAAGTTTATCTCTCCCACCCCTGCTCCCACAACAGTTAACATGTACAATGTACTTGCATTGTTGTAGGTGGTCCATTATATGCCCATTCAACCATTTGGATGTTTGTGTGTGTTTCTCAATGTCCAATTTGGAAAGATCAGTGGGAAATACATGTTTCTAATTGCCTTGGCTTTGCTGTCTGGCAATATCACTTCCAATCTGTTATTTTCTACAGTGATCCAAATTGGGATTTCTTTTACCTGAATCTGATTTGTTCACCAGCTCCTAAAAGAAAAGAAAGGAAAAGATTGGTTTCAAAGAAAATATGGTTGGTTAGAAAAAAATATAAATCAGGAAAAAAGGATTTATTAAATGCTTTCTACATTACAAAAAATAGTTTTAAGCACTGAGAATACAGGAATAAAAATATAGCCCATATCTACAAGAAGTTCACATACCTATTTGGGAGACAACAGTCTAATCTGGGAGACAAGTGGGTACATACATGATATAAACAGAGCAGATGAAATGTTGTCATCATGTTATTTGTCCTTTGTTTTCAAAGACAACAACACAAATGATATTTCAATTTGCTCAAGAATTGGATATAAGTGAGGCATAGTTATGCAAAGCTTTCAGCCTTACACTGTCTTCCTGAGTTATGGAAGTCCAGTGGCAGGATAAAAGTCAAAATGACTGAGGTAACCACAGTGAAGAAGGAAGTAACAGCGAGTGGGGAGTGAAAAAATCCTCCTACAGAAGGTGAAAATCTTACATAAGTCTTGAAGAAAAACAGGACACAGGAAGAGGAGGTAAGGAGAAAGGATATTTAGTGGTTTTGCAGTCAGAATACTGACATACAGATCTTCAATCTTCACCATACTACATATATGTTCTTCTGCAAATCACTTAAATATTCTGCATAATAGTTGTCATATTAGCAAAATGAGAATATTCAACCACCCAGATAATCTCTATGGTCCCTTCTAACTCTACTCTGTATGATTTTTAAGTACTTATATGTTTGATTTATAAATGTTCTTTTTAAAAATTATAGATCAGAACTCTCATCTCCAGGTGAATGATAAGTAGTATTTAAACTTACACACTGGAAAAATCAAATTCCCAGTACTTATTATGATATCTGAGTCGGGCCAGAGAATCATTTAATTAGAGAGTTGCAAGGGATTTTAGTGGTTATCTGGTCTAACACATACCCAATGACAGATCAGACATACACAAATTGTCCATTCAGTTCACTCTAACAAGTATAAGTTTTATTGTTTGGGCTTGGTTTGTCTTTGGGTTGTTGTTTTGACTTATTTTATTTTAGAGTCTCCCCACCTCACCCAAGCTGAAAATTGAAGATACTCACAAGCTGATCACTATATCGGTTGTCACTAGAGTTTTGATTGTTCCTACCCATCCCCACATCCCTAGCACACTTCACCATCTTTTTTTAAATTTATTTTTTTTCACAGTTTACCATCTTAATGCCCAGCTTAGTGTTAACAGTGATTGACTTAGCCTACTGAACTTCAGAATTCCAGAGCTCCAGAGTTCCACCCACCTCACTCCAATCCAGGCACTGGTATTACAGGGGTGTGTGTGTGTGTGTGTGTGTGTGTGTGTGTGTGTGTGTGTGTGTGCCTGTGTGTGTGTGTCTGTGTCTGTGTCTGTGTCTGTGTGTGTCTCTCTGTCCAAGTTGGATTGGTATTGTTTTATTTTAAAATACAGGTCTCTGCGCTAGCTCCTTGGAATTAAAAACCTTGCCCTTCAAGGAGTTGATCTTCTTCTTGGGTATGTACATAGAGTATATATAAAGAAAATTCAAGATGGAGAACATAATGATAATCAGTGGATCATGAAAAGTGTCTGAGGTGGCACCTAAGTTGTATTTTGAAGGAAGCTATAATCTCACAGGGCAGGAGAGAAGAGAAAACATTCCTGATATAGGTGTCTACTTTTTCAAGGTCACAGAGACAGGGAATACTGTAGACATGAAAAAGTTCTTGAATCAGTTTTTCTCTGGGAAACAGTTTGAAGGAGGGTAACATAAAATGAATCTGGAAGGGTAAGTGGGAAACATATGGTGAAGGGCTCTGCTTTAAATGCCAGCCTGAGGTCATGCACATAAACTGTAATATGAATACTTTCTCCAGGGAATCTCCAGAAAGCTTTAAGGATATAGGAGATTATACTAAAAATCTCTAAACTTTACATTCACAGAGCAAAATAAAATTTCATTAATTCTGACCCAAGAAAAGAGGACAAAAGCAAAAAGAAAGTTCCAAGCTTAGAGTTTTGTATCTTTCTAACACAGGGAGTGCTGTCTTTCAGATACAGGAGCATGGGTATGCTAGAAGTCATCAAGGTTGTGGCTTCTCACCGTTTTAGGCAGCAGAGGTAGCCTGCTATTTTTCCTTATCTACAGAATAGTCATGAAAAGCCAGGCAGCCTTATTATTAGTTGTAACATAGATGCCTCTTTGAAACAACAATACTCTTTAATGTATTTTTAATCTGTAGATTCAAATGAGCTAGGTTATCAATAGAGAGGGTGTGATTGTGCTAGATCTGAGGATACTGACAATATTACTCTACAAATCCCTTGGCTGCCATATGGTAATAGAAATATGTTATATGCCTACATTTGAATTAAATCAAAATGTCAAAATAAGCCCAACTTACATCCAGCCTATTTCTTTTTTTTTTTTTTTTTTAAGCTCTGGTCTGTAGTTTTCATATTCCTTTCTTTAACCTTTTTTTTTTAAACAAATACTTTATTAACTTCTGTTTTACATCATTCATTTCTGCCAGATTTTGAGTTACAATCATTTTCCCCCCATTATTCCCCTACCCAACCTCCCAGAATAGCAGTCCCACAAGATATCGCTTCCTCCAATCTGCTCTCTCCCATACCTTCTCCCATACCCCCATCGACTTTTCCATTGGAGGAAGATGAATCTTTGTGTCCCAATGCCTGCACATCTTATCTCCCAATTATAGGCAAAAGAGTATTAATAATAGTATTTATATATATATTTGAAACATTTAATGTTACGACCTTGAATTTCAGATCCATTTCCTTCCTCCCTTGTCACCCATTCCTTCTGGGGATAGAAGTAATTCAGTATATGTTGTACATGTCTAGCTATGCAAAACATTATCATAGTAGATATATTGTGCAAGGCTGCTTATAATTCCCTCCCACTCATCCCACCCCCCAACTGGTCCATTCCCTACATGATCCTGTCCCTCTTCTATAGTGGGTACTTCCAACCTCCCCTCACCCCAAGGATGCCCTCCCATCCATCATCCCTCCTCTCATCCCCCTTCCCCCTATCCTGCTGCAGGTTGAGATATCCCATTTAGTATGTATGTCATTTTCTCCCTGAACCAAATTCAATGTGAATGTGGTTTTGCCTTTTTAGCCTTCCTTATTCTCCCCCTCCTTTGCACCCACTTCCCCTACATGAGATAGTTTACCCTACCATGTCTCTCCCCATCTCCTCTTGCCACTTTCCTCTCTCACCTCATAATTTCATCCCTTGAGTACTCTCCCTTCCCAACAAAATCAACTTATGCCCTCTATCCATATATAACTGTAACCATATACACACACATTCACATATGTATTCATATGACCACACCCCTTCTTCCATTATTTTCATAGTGAGAAAGATATCATCAGTCACAGATATTGCTTTTCCATATAGGAATGTAAATAGTTCAACTTTGATAAGTTCCTTTTGATTTCTTTTCCCTGATTACCTTCTCAGGCATCTCTTCCTTCTTGTGTCTGGATGTCAAATTTTCTATTCAATTCTGGTTTTTTCCTCAAGAATGCTTGAAAGTCCTCTATTCCACTGAATGACCATATTTTCCCCTGAAACAAAATACTCAGTTTTGCTGGGTAGGTGACCCTTGGGTTCATTCCCAGTTCTTTTGCCCTCTGGAATATCATATTCCATGCCCTTCGATCCCTCAGTGTAGAAGCTGCCAGGTCCTGGGCTATTCTGATTGTGTTTCCACAATATTGAAATTGTTTCTTCCTGGCTGCTTGTAGTATTTTCTCCTTGATCTGGGGATTCTGGAACCTGGCTATAATATTCCTGGGAGTTTTCTTTTTGGGATCTTTTTCAGGAGGTGATCTGTGGATTCTTTCAACCTCTATTTTGCCCTCTGGATCTAAAACATCAGGGCAGTTTTCCTTGAGAATTTCTTGAAGGGTGATTTCTAGGTTCTTTCTTTGATCATGGCTTTCAGGTAGTCCAATAATTTTTAAATTGTCTCTCCTGGATCTATTTTCCAGGTCAGTGGTTTTTCCCATGAGATATTTCACATTGCCTTCTAATCTTTCATTTGTTTGGATCTGCTTAACAGCATCTTGATTTCTCATAAAGTCACTAGCTTCCATTTGCTCCAGTCTAACTCTGAAGGAATGAATCTCCTCAGTGAACTTTTGAGATTCTTTTTCCATCTGGCAAATTCGACTTTTTAAGGCATTCTTCTCCTCATTGCCCTTTTGGGCCTCCTTTGCCATTTGAGCTAGTCTATTTTTTAAGGTGTTGTTTTCCTCAGTCAGGCTGTTGACCCTCATTTCATACTTTTCCTGCATCCTTCTCATTTCTCTTTCTAATTTTTCCTCCACTTCTCTTATTTGATTTTTAAAGTCCTTCTTAAGGTCCTCTATGGCCTGCAACCCACTCATGTTTTCCCCTGGGGCTTTTGGAGCAGGACTTCTGACCTCACAGTCCTTTTCCTGCTCTATGCCCCCAAAATAGGAGTCTAGGGTTGCATTTTTCTGTTTCCTTTGCCTTGGCATGTTGCCACTTAATTGCTTGACTTTTGGGCTTGTTGCCACACTATGGCTTTAAGGCCAGCTAGAGGAATTTTCGTCCTGAACCTGTGGGGGGCAACTTCCGTTTCTGGCAAGCTGTAAACCCACCCACAACTTCCACCCTAGATCACAATCCAGATCCAGGGAGGTTAAAGCAAGAGCGATTACCCCCCAAGACTGATCGCTGGATCTCCCCACGATTTGTAGGCTGGGAGCCGGAAATGCCTCTGAAAACTACAAAATGGCGTGTCTCCTCAGCGGCTTCTAGCCCCCAGGGGAGGGAGCTGACGCATTCCCCAAATACAGGTCCCAAAGTCCATAGGACACTAACCTCTTACTTTGTCCTAGGCAAGTCTATGTTGATAATTCTGGCGTCTCCACAGTTCCTGGTGTTCTGGGGTTCCTCCAGCCGGCTGCTGGCCCTGCCGCCCTGGGGCTAAAACCTCGGCTCACGTGGACCTGGGCTCAGCTCGGCTCCTGCGCTCTGCGCTCCCGGCTCCCAGACCACTGCGCTGGTCCTTCCTGCAGGGTGCTGGGCTGTCCTCAGCGGGAGGTTAGCTTCTCTGTGTCGTTCTGTGGGTGCTGGGGCTCCAGAAGTTTTTCAGAGTCCTTTTTTACATAGTTTGTGGAGAATCTGGCGGCAGAGAGGCTTGGACGAGCTGTTTCTACTCCGCCATCTTGGCTCCGCCCCCCCAGCCTATTTCTAATGTATTCTTTATTCTTTCTGTCCTAAAAGCAAAATAAAAAAGCAAAAAAAAAAAAAAAAAGAATCCCAAAAAACAACCTGACCATTTTAAATGGATATTTATCATAATATTAAAAAGTCATCTGACAGAAACCTTTCTGTCTATTGGCCCACGTTTTATAATGTATGTATTGCCAATAGTAAGCCTATTTTGAATTTAATTTAAATCAGATTAAATTAATTTAATTTAAATTATTTTTTAAAAAACCTTTAATGTGCAATAAGTTCTTACCATATCTTTTTTTTTTTGAACTTTTAAACAAATACTTTATTAACTTCTGTTTTACATCATTCATTTCCGCCAGATTTTGAGTTACAATCATTTTCCCCCCATTATTCCCCTACCCAACCTCCCAGAATAGCAGTCCCACAAGATATCGCTTCCTCCAATCTGCTCTCTCCCGTACCTTCTCCCATACCTGCATCGACTTTTCCATTAGAGGAAGATGAATCTTTGTGTCCCAATGCCTGCACATCTTATCTCCCAATTATAGGCAAAAGAGTATTAATAATAGTATTTATAAATATATATATATATATTTGAAACATTTAATGTTACGACCTTGAATTTCAGATCCATTTCCTTCCTCCCTTGTCACTCATTCCTTCTTGGGATATAAGTAATTCAGTATATGTTGTACATGTCTAGCTATACAAAACATTATCATAGTAGATATATTGTACAAGGCTGCTTATAATTCCCTCCCACTCATCCCACCCCCCACCTGGTCCATTCCCTACATGATCCTGTCCCTCTTCTATGGTGGGTACTTCCAACCTCCCCTCACCCCAAGGATGCCCTCCCATCCATCATCCCTCCTCTCATCCCCCTTCCCCCTATCCTGCTGCAGGTTGAGATATCCCATTTGGTATGTATGTCATTTTCTCCCTGAACCAAATTCAATGTGAATGTGGTTTTGCCTTTTTAGCCTTCCTTATTCTCCCCCTCCTGTGCACCCACTTCCCTTACATGAGATAGTTTACCCTACCATGTCTCTCCCCATCTCCTCTTGCCACTTTCCTCTCTCACCTCATAATTTCATCCCTTGAGTACTCTCCCTTCCCAACAAATTCAACCTATGCCCTCTCTCCATATATAACTGTAACCATATACACACACATTCATATATGTATTCATATGACCACACCCCCTTCTTCCATTATTTTCATAGTGAGAAAAATATCATCAGTCACAGATATTGCTTTTCCATATAGGAATGTAAATAGTTCAACTTTGATAAGTTCCTTTTAATTTCTTTTCCCTGATTACCTTCTCAGGCATCTCTTCCTTCTTGTGTCTGGATGTCAAATTTTGTATTCAACTCTGGTTTTTTCCTCAAGAATACTTGAAAGTCCTCTATTCCACTGAATGACCATATTTTCCCCTGAAACAAAATACTCAGTTTTGCTGGGTAGGTGACCCTTGGGCTCATTCCCAGTTCTTTTGCCCTCTGGAATATCATATTCCATGCCCTTCAATCCCTCAGTAGAAGCTGCCAGGTCCTGGGCTATTCTGATTGTGTTTCCACAATATTGAAATTGTTTCTTCCTGGCTGCTTGTAGTATTTTCTCCTTGATCTGGGGATTCTGGAACCTGGCTATAATATTCCTGGGAGTTTTCTTTTTGGGATCTTTTTCAGGAGGTGATGGGTGGATTCTTTCAACCTCTATTTTGCCCTCTGGATCTAAAACATCGGGGCAGTTTTCCTTGAGAATTTCTTGAAGGGCGATTTCTAGGTTCTTTCCTTGATCATGGCTTTCAGGTAGTCCAATAATTTTTAAATTGTCTCTCCTGGATCTATTTTCCAGGTCAGTGGTTTTTCCCATGAGATATTTCACATTGCCTTCTACTCTTTCATTTGTTTGGATCTGCTTAATAGCATCTTGATTTCTCATAAAGTCATTAGCTCCATTTGCTCCAGTCTAACTCTGAAGGAATGAATCTCCTCAGTGAACTTTTGAGATTCTTTTTCCATCTGGCAAATTCGATTTTTTAAGGCATTCTTCTCCTCATTGCCCTTTTGGGCCTCCTTTGCCATTTGAGTTAGTCTATTTTTTAAGGTGTTATTTTCCTCAGTCAGGCTGTTGACCCTCATTTCATACTTTTCCTGCATTCCTCTCATTTCTCTTCCCAATTTTTCCTCCACTTCTCTTATTTGATTTTTAAAGTCCTTCTTAAGGTCCTCTATGGCCTGCAACCCGCTCATGTTTTCCCCCGGGGCTTTTGGAGCAGGGCTTCTGACCTCACAGTCCTTTTCCCGCTCTATGCCCCCAAAATAGGAGTCTAGGGTTGCATTTTTCTGTTTCCTTTGCCTTGGCATGTTGCCACTTAATTGCTTGACTTTTGGGCTTGTTGCCACACTATGGCTTTAAGGCCAGATAGAGGAATTTTCATCCAGAACGTGTGGGGGGCAACTTCCGTTTCTGGCAAGCTGTAAACCCACCCACAACTTCCACCCTAGATCACAATCCACATCCAGGGAGGTTAAAGCAAGAGCGATTACCCCCCAAGACTGATCGCTGGATCTCCCCACGATTTGTAGGCTGGGAGCCGGAAATGCCTCTGAAAACTACAAAATGGCGTGTCTCCTCAGCAGCTTCTAGTCCCCAGGGGAGGGAGCTGACGCATTCCCCAAATACAGGTCCCAAAGTCCATAGGACACTAACCTCTTACTTTGTCCTAGGCAAGTCTATGTTGATAATTCTGGAATCTCCATAGTTCCTGGTGTTCTGGGGTTCCTCCAGCCGGCTGGCCCTGCCGCCCTGGGGCTAAAACCTCGGCTCACGTGGACCTGGGCTCGGCTCGGCTCCTGCGCTCTGCGCTCTGCTGGCTCCCAGACCACTGCGCTGGTCCTTCCTGCAGGGTGCTGGGCTGTCCTCAGCGGGAGGTTAGCTTCTCTGTGTCGTTCTGTGGGTGCTGGGGCTCCAGAAGTTTTTCAGAGTCCTTTTTTACATAGTTTGTGGAGAATCTGGGGGCACAGAGGCTTGGATGAGCTGTTTCTACTCCGCCATCTTGGCTCCACCCCCGCCTTGACCTTCTTAAACAGGTTGGTCTGTGTGTCAGTTCTTACCATATCTTAATAAATCACATTGATTCAAAGAAGACCTATATAAAGGCAATGAGGTCTGATGTCAACATTTTGTTACAGTCTACATTTGAGGTTCAGGACAGTAGGCTGAATACTTTGAAAATAAAGTATGCTTCCAAAAAAGTTACTATGGCAACAGAATTTGCTTCATAATTTAGTTAAAATGATATCCTTATATTTATCAAGTATGTTTCTCTTGAAGGGGAGCAAGATATTTTACAACTAGGTTCATATGAATTGTCAGAACGTTCAGATACAGAACCACATTTATGTCATCTATATTGAAAGACAAAGACTATGAGGCTCAGGATGCCTAAATGCCTCATCGAAGTCAGGGGACAATTCATGGAAGTCATTGATAAAAAACACCAAATTAATTTGTTAACGGAAAATTTAAAGCATAGTTTGCATAGATGAATGTAAAAAAGATATATAGTTCCAGAACTGTAAGAACTGGCTTCTAATCTAAGTACCCATTCCTGATAGCAAATTACTGGAAATAAGTTGGTGAATAAATGATACAATATAATAGAATGTTTTGTTTTAATTTAGTAATATTTGAACTACATATTATATATAGATTTTTGCTGCTGTTTTTATTATTTATTCATTTCAGTCATTTCCAACCCTTTATGACCTCATTTGGAGTTTTCTCAGCAAAGATACTGGAGTGGTTTGCAATTTCCTTCTCCAGTTTATTTCAGAGATGAGGAAACTGAGGTAAACAGGGTTAAGCAACTGACCCAGGATCACATAGCCAGTAAGTGTCTGAGGCAAGACAAATATGAATCTTCCTGACTCCAGGGCTGACACTCCCTCCACTGTACCACCTAGTTATAAGTATGTATATGCATATATACATATGTATGAAGTATAAATATATATATATGTATGTACGTACACACATACCTGTATGTATACATGTACACAAAATTTTTATATGAAATTTGAGTTCTGAAACCTTAAACATAAACTCAGAAAGACTCTAAATTAAAAGCTAGGAATGCTTTAAAATACAGTGTAACTGTACTCTACTTGCACAGATCTTTTTTATTTTACTGCCTTGCTAAAAAGGAAAACACCAAACCTGTTGGATCATCGGTCTGATGCAATGTGACATTTCTTATTTCCTGCTTTTCATTATAAGTAGACTTCTAATTGAGAGAGCACTCCTCTATTTGAGGATCAAATCTCAAGCATTCAAACTTTTGATAAGCTATTCCCTTAACTTTTCCAGTCTTTTTATACATTGCACCCACCTTGCTTCCCTACTGTTCCTGCACAAGACACTACATCTCTGAACCACAGACATTTTCAATGGCTGTCCTACATTCCTGGATTGTTTTCCTTCCTCATCTCTGCTCCCTGGCTTTACTTACTTCTTTAAAGTTCCAGATAAAACTCTGCTCTTTAGGAAGATATGAGACAGGGAGACTGATTAGAAGACTATTTTAAGAGTCCTAGCAAGGAGTGATAAGGGCCTCAACTATAGTGGTAGTTTTATATGTAATGAGAAGTAGATGCATTGTCTATAGAAATGATAATAATGGCAATTCAAATTTGAAGAAAAATTAAGCAAATAGACTATTTCCTCTAATTTCAAAGATATAGGAATATAGATGTGGAATATAGATATAGTGGGGCTTAATAGATAATGGAGATAATTGTTAGAGTTGTTGAAACTTTTACTTTCATGGTTTTTGTTAAAATATGTTTTCCCCAGGTTAAAAAAAGGAGCAGGATATATATTCAAAAATTAATATGATTTAATAGCAAAATAAAACTAAAAATAAGATTAAAATTTTCTTAAATCAATTGATTTGTAAAGGGAAAAAAGAAAAAAGAATATCATTTATATGAGACCCAGCCCTATTATTAAGTTTCATAGAGATAATATAGTAGGTATGTGTGAGAGAAACATATACACAAATAAATGCATAAGGGAAGTATGAGCAAAATTTTATGAGATAATTGAGAAGGACCAGGGAAGGTTCCATGGATGAGGTGACAATGGACTTAAACTTTGGAGAATAGGTTGGGAATCAGCAGATAAAAGAAGGGAAGTCACTAAAGACACATTTAAGAAATGGTGTGAGCAAAGAAATGAGATGGAAAATAACGTTCAATGTATAGTTTTGGCTGAAGCATAGAACTCATGATTGTATAAAGGGGATGGTCTCAGGTATGGCTGGAAATATTGGTTGACACCAGATTATGGCAGACACTGGAATTTAAAACATATGTGGAATTTAACAGGGAGCCATTTAAAGTTCTGAATCAAAAGAGTGCTAGGCTAAATTTGTAATATTATTCCTTTGAAACAAATATCTTCAAAAATATCAATTCTTCCCCCTTTTTGATGAAAACAACATCCCTTATTTTCCCCTAAGCACATTGTCTTCCACAAAATTGTACTCTAAAACCTCATTAAGACATGCTAATAACAATGGGATCTCAAAGGATATTACTTAGAGTGAAAATTCTTCCAGGTTATGCTCCTAGAAACTAACTTTGACTTTTCTGTGGATCTGTCTTGCTAAGTATAGTGGCTCATCTGGAAATATGATAGTAAGTACCTTTAAGATCATATATACAGTCCTCTGTTTAGCTTTTAAAGACCTTCATGACTTGGTCCTTTGCTACCTTCCCCATATTCTTATACCTCATTCTTTTCTGCATACTCTCATATTGGCCACTTTACTATTCCTCTCACAAGAAAATCCATCTCTTCATTCAACATTTTTAGTGGTTGTCCCAGAGACCAGAACTCTTGCCCTCCTCATTTCCAACTCCTAGCTTCCTTCAAGTTTTTGGTAAAGTATCTTCTTTTTAGTGTCTTGCCTTTCTTGATTATTTCCAATTTGTCTTTTATCTGTATGCAATTGTTTTCATTTTCTCTCCCCTATTAGACTGTAAACTCTTTAAGAGTACATACTCATTTCTGCCTTCCTTTGTAATACCAAATGCTTAACAAATACCTAGAAGATAACAGGCACTTAATAAATGCTTAGTGACTAACTGTAGAAATGTTAGTTGCAGAACTCCCACTTGTATCTGAAGTTTAATTCCTTCCTCCATTACCTAGTATTTATTATGTGCACACACACACACACACACACACACACACACACACACACACACACACACACAAATAATATATATGCCCAGGGAAAACCATTCCTCCCAACTAGGTTTTGCCAATTATAAAGCCAAGCACTAGCAGCTTTCCAGAGGACTGCTGCTGATAGCTGTAAGGATCTGATCACATAGTATAGTGAGCTCTCTATTTAGTAGTACACTAAGGCAAAATATTCACAGAAACCAAAGTACAGCATTCACAATGTTATAACGTAGCAACTTATCACAAAAGTAGCCATATAGTTTTCACCAAAGTGGCCACATAGTTTTAAACAAAAGATATTATTCAATAAGTCCTTAATTCAGTCATCCTTAAGGAGCAAGCCTCTTTAAGGGACACGAAGTACAAAGGTCAAAGTTCTCAACCCCTAGGTCACATTGTCTTAATCTTTCAATCAAAAAGTCTTCTTGCTTCTTGATTGGAGATTAGTTTCCAATCATCCTTAATCCAATTATCCTTAAGAGGTACACGGTACAGAGTACAAAGTTCACCCACCCCTAGGCCACAGTAAAACATGTTCTTCTCAGTCATCACTAAGTACCCAAGTAGAGGTCTTTTCATCTTTACTTGAGGCTGGCTCCCAAATTCCATGATTCCTCTTCCATGGGTCCAGCTTCTGCCTAAATCTACCCAATCATCACCTGTATTCATAGGTAGGCAGCTCCCAGTTACTCATCCAGCTCTTTGTCCAATTCCATATTGAAGCTCACAGTGTCCAGTCTACCTTAAGTCCTTTCTGTTTCTGGGAAGACAAAGCTTAACAGAGCCAAAACAACATTCATGTACTTTGCCAGCTCCATCAACAATTTGCTTTCTGCATGTGAAACCAACAGAGCCCACAAAGTCTGAGAAATCAACACAAATAATCAGTAAAGTCCCAGGACCTCTGAAACCTTTCTCCATGACTTCTGTAAATAGACAACAAGAAAATCCTCTTATTCAAAAGAAACAGGATATATAAAGGGCAGGGAGGGAGGCAATATTTCAGAGAAAATCTAGTAGATAGAGATTGGAACCATGATAATTAGCACTGGATGGAAATCAATGAGATGAATAGAAAGGAAGGGAAAAAATAAACATGATTTTTTTTAGCACCATGGGAGTATACCACAGTTCACTTGGAAAAATAGAAAATAAAAGATAATTAAATATATTTAGGAAATAGATCATGAGTATAGCATGAAGGTACAATATAATGATTAGTAGATTATAATTATTCAGATATTTGTTGGAGTTTTCACTTTGCTAAAGAGAGAAAAGTTAAAAATTTCATAAATAGCCTTAATGTTCATTTCTTCCTTCAAAACAATAGTGTCAAGTAGTATCTACCAAGAACCAATATAATCAGTAACAGAGACAAAGTAAAGACTTTTCCAGTAAGATCACTGGTAAAGCAAGGATATGTGTTATCATCATTCCTATTTGATATAGTGATAGAAATAAAAACTATAAGCAATGAGATAAGAAAAAAGAAATTGAGGAAACAAGTATAGGCAACAAAGAAAGGTGTTGTTACAGATGGTATGGTCATTTACTTAGAAAGAATAAGAGAGTCAATTAAAATTGAATAAAATAATCAATAACTTCTATGAAATTGCAAGATATACATTCACCCAAATGAACAGTTTCAGAGAAACCTGAAAAGTATTGAACAAATTGTAGGCAAAAGAGAAAAATATATTCAATAAAAAACAATCCAATGACCAACAACAATTTCATAGATACAAGGATAAAATGTGCTATACACTACCTTACGGAAAAGGGATGGAATCAAGATTCATAGTGAGAGTGAGACATATATTTTCGAATAGTGCTGATAAAGAATTTTATTTTGTTCAACTATGAATATTTGTTATAATGCTGTTTTTAGAAGTAGAAAAATATGGGTATATATGAAGTAGATGATAATATAATTGAACTAATTTGGACAGACCCAAAGTGTAGTCATTAGTGGTACAGTTTCAACTTGTCAAGAAGACTCTAGGGAAATGTCAAATGGATCTAGATTTGACCTTGCACAGTAACACATTTTTCAGCAATTTGGATAAAAGCATGCCCTGGGCATCCTTCTACTAATCCATCTTCCCATTAGATACGTAGAGGGAGGCTGTTTCTATGAGCTTCTAAAGGTATCCTGTGACAACTCACTTCTAACACTGCTGCTCATAAGCTCACACTGGTGTGCTTCCCATTATCAGAAGGCCACTAGATATAATTAGCAAAGCAAAGTCGGATATAAAAAAACCTGCAGTAGGTCCAAGAATATTCCTACGCATGTATCTAGCATGAACTTTTCCACATATATATATATATATATATATATATATGTAATGGCCATGAGAAAGAGCACAAACTCTGAGTAAAATCGTAATGAAACATTTGGGTAAGACAACTTATCATTTCAGCACTTTATAGAACTGACTTCCTTTTCTTCTCATGATGTCTTTACAAAACTCAATTTATAATGACTGAATGGCAAGTTCTCTTTTGAATATATGTATATACATACATACATATACAAACATATATATATATATATGTGTATGTGTGTATACACACACACACACACACACATATATATGTCTTCTTTTCTATCAGAAGTTACATCCCTTAAAGCTGCTTTTGAATTTTACTAGCTGCCTACTTATATCCATGTGTGTCTGTAGAGTGTCTCTACTCTGCTTTCTTCCACCTGGATCCTCCTGAAACAATCTAAAGGATTGATGGGATGGGAATTGTATTCTTAGTTCGAAGTTCCATTGATAAAGTCAATGGCTGATGGTGATGTGAAAAGAAAAATTCCCTCACTTACATTGCCCCCCAAGATGGTGATGAGCTCTTTGTCCAGTTCTCCATCACCTTCTGGCTTGTGGCTTACACTTCCTTAAATGGTCTAAGAGACGGGATATCTCCTCTTCTCCCCTACTCCATTGCTGCCATCTTGAATAAGACTTGGGATCATACTCTATAACCACTCTGATCCATGGCTTCCAATTGAGCTCTGCAACACTAACTGTTTTTCTAATTGAAGGTTTAGATATGTAAATCTGGATGTGGTTTATTTTTGCTCATCTTATGGCAAGACTCATCTTAATTATATCAATGAAAGCTTATTATACTTCTTCAAGGAATGACCTAGGTGTGTTACCATTATATAATATTGACCATCATTATCAGTGATTTCTTCCTTCGTGTATATCAAGTGAATTTAGGTGTAACAAAATTGCCTACCCACCTTAGAAAAAGAAAACAGATTAATTACATTTGTATATGAAACGAAACAGAAAAATAGCTAATATTCTGAATGATAGAGAAAGGATCCAAAAAAGGATTCAATGGACTTGAGCATTGGGCTAAATTTATTAAGATGCAATTCAATAGGAAGAAATGTAAAGTAATACATGAGCTAAAAAAATAAAAAAAGAAACTTCAAAATTACAAAATTGGGGATATATGACTAGAATTAAATTTGCCTGAAAAAAGATTTGGAGATCTTACCAGACTATATATTCTATAAGATTCAATAGCATGATAAGGCATCTAAAATATTCTGTTCAACTTGAACTTCATGGAAAAGAGACATAGCTTACAGAAATAGGGAAGTAATAATCTCATTGGTTGTACTCTGTCCTGGTCAGTCCTCATAAAGTATGTTATCAATTCCTAGTGAAACAATTTGGAGGGTATTAGTAATCTGGAGAGTGATAAGAAAAGGGCAACATGGATAGATGGTGAGAAACTTTAGATCCATGTTAGACGAGAATCTCTTGAAGAAAGTGGGGATGTAATACCAATCACCTTGCAGTAAAGCATTATTCCCTCATGTCATTGGTCATTAAAATCTTTGAAGAATTGAAGTGGAGGTCTATACTCATTTGCATATTCCCTTGTGAATCATTCACAGTCATATCACTTAATATGTTTTGTGTGCAGGACTTCAGTAAAAGAAAGGAAATGTGATCATAAATGTCTAGTGTTTAACTTATAATGTTAGAAGGGTTAGAGAGAAAAATAATAAAACTCTTGTTCTGCCATTGGAAATGTATTTTAAGATTGTAGAGTGACAGAATAATGCATATAAATCAAAATAGAAAATGAGGCAAGATACACAAGAAAAGTAGAGCAGGTCTTGACCAACATGTAGAAAGCTAAGCTCTAGAGATGTAACACATAAAAGAGGTATCATGGAAAACTGTAGAGTGCTAAACTTGGTTGCGAGAATGGGTTTTGAATCTTGTCTCATATTCTTATACATATGACCATGGTTGATTAAATTCTCCGTCTTGATTTTCTCATATGTAAAATGGTGATAATAACATTCATATAAATTACCATTAAGGAGTTTTGTGGAGAAAATGCTTACAGACTTGAAGGGGATCTATCAATATGAATTTTTCTTATGCACACACATTGTACATTATAAGATTAAATGTAAAAGAGCAAACGATGCAGAACCAGGAAAAGAATATATTAATTAAAATGGAAATGGAAAGAATTAAAGTAAAAAGATAATAAAACAAACAAAAAAGAACTCTCTTAATGTAATAACCAAGCTTGACTCTTCTAATAAGAAGCCCAAAGGACAGGAAAAAATTCATCTCTTTTCTCTCTTATAGATCTAAGGAAAAAATTGATATGGAACAAGGCACAGTCTTATGATTCAGTTGATATTTTAGTTAGACTGAACTTTTTTTATTCATTCTTTATTGTAAGAAGTGAGGAGGGAAACAATATATTTGGAAGCAAGTCTGATATAAAAACAAAAAAATAATAAAATATATTTTTAGGATTTAAAAATAGAACAAGCTATGACTTGAGAACTCAATCTTTAATGAAATGTGTGAGCAAATGGGTCATTTATGATTTTTTACAAAGTGACTTTTCCCCCAATGCCGGAATTTCATAGTCCAAATATTTTACACCTACTTTGTAAATTAAGAAACTAAGGATCATTTAAATAATATCCATGGCTATCATAAACATTCAGTAATCACCTACTATGTACCTGAATTGTGGCTATGTAGCTATTAAGTGCTTAATCCAGGATTAGATTCTTGGTTTTCCCACTCCAAGCTCAGTGTTCTTTCCCTTAAAGCATTCTGTCCAAATTCTCTACACATTTAGTGATTTTTCAAAAATTAATTTTCTCCCCTGATAATATACAATGATTAGCAGGGTATTTGGCCTCCATAATGATAAGACAATATTTATTTATAAATTGTACTATTGGCATACCCTTTATTCTAATTTTTCAATTTAGATAAGAAAATAGAAATTGTATTACAGTTAACACCCAACATTAGCCCAGAGATTCTGTTTCAAGTTAAATTTTTAATGAACAAAAACATAAAATTGGTACTAAACAAAGACATAATGATAACATTGAAGATATGAAAAGTACCTGGGTTTCCTCTTTCCTAAATCCTTCCCCCAGGAACAAGGTTTAGATTACTCTAATTTGGAGCTGTATGTGATTTTACTCGATCTTGAGCTCTCATATATCTTCTTTACAGAATCTAAATCCACTAACAATTCCTTAACAGAATAGGTATAAGGCTCCCTAAGAAACAGGGCCTAGGACCATATGCAAGGCATAAATGGGCACAATTATCTGGCAAACACCTGAATCAAAGATGGTGCCCACCCTTCCCCCTCTCCATAGGTATCCTAGAAGGACCTTATTCAGAAAAGCAGAGATTTCAGTGTGGGACCACCTAAAGAAGATTATGTGTAATACACATGAACTATGCTGCCCTTTCACACAGCACAACTGGGATGGACAGCAATGTAATAGTACTCACAGGAGAACAATGGTGGAGTTCAGTTATCAAATTATAGCCGTAAGTTCTTAGGAGAGGGTGAAGACATGATCAATACATTCCCAGGGCCCATAATGTGTTGGGATGGTGACAGTAAGGTACTCAGTGGGCATCTTGGGTGAAGTTTTGATTTTCTAATAACACAGTTGCTACACAGAGGTGTGAGGTTTCTGAAGACAAGAGGTCTGATGTGGCATTAGGAACTGAAGAACTGACCCAGTTTCTGGCCAGGAATAGTCAGCAAAGCAACCAGCACATAGATGGTTCATTGCACAGGGTAATGTTTGGGACAAACTCTTATTTGTTCTGAATAATACCTTACATTGGTATAGCACTTTATGTTTTTCAAAGAGCTGTCAAAATACTTTCATTTTCTTCTGGGCACTCAGGCTTATTCTCTTCTTCCTCATCATCGAGGCTGGTTTAGGCCTGTCAAGTTCTTGAGAGTCACGGCTGCTCCCATCATTCCCTGCACAAGTGCTTCCCCTGTAGATTTGAACTGTTTGGCTGTGTGTCCCATGTTCATGGCATCATTGATCCTGTTTTCAAGGAAGCGCCAAGTGTCTTCAAAGTCAGGAAATGAGTCTTGCATCATCACTAGCTCTGTAGTGTTGTAGATGCCAGCCAATACTGCCCGACGTGTATACCAGTTAACGTCAGTGGACTGGTCTCCAGCATAGTGCCACATGTCATCTACCATACTGGTGAGGAGGTTTAGGCTGGCTGGGATATTATGAGGGAGCATAAGGATGCTGAGGGCCCGGGGCCAATGTTCAATATATGGGATCAGCATTCTCAGTCTGGTTTCCACTGCATCCCTCAGGAACTGGTCTGTCTTCCTCTTCTCTGCTTGGCCCAACTGTACGAGCTTTTGTTCCTCTTCCATCACATGACCAAGTTTAGCATTGCACTGTGTCACAAAATGCAGGATCAGTTCACTGCCATCATTTCCAAACATGCCAGCTGCTGCACTAGAGAGACCCAGGGACTGAGCTCCTTCTGCAGTGGCTTCTGGGGTCCACCCGTGGGCAGGCACAAACTCTAAAGCTGCAGTCAGGATCCGATGCTGTAGCTGCTCCTCGCTTTCATAGTCCCCATCCTCCTCACCACCCTGATCTGTGTACCGGGGAGGTGAGCGTGAGGACTCTGGATCGGGCTCTTCTGTTCCCTGTGACTCCGAGTGCTGCTGAGAAGAGGAGGGTGGGGGCTGGTTCTTTTGTTCATCTGAAGATTTCATTGCCAAGGCTGAAACATGGAAGTCACGTGGCATCGGGGAGGGCTGACACCTGGTCACGGGCCGGCACTGCAGCCGTAGGAACCTCCATCCTGTCCGACGGAGGCACCCAGCCACCGCCGCCGCCATCTTGGAAGTGGGCACTGAGCTCTCATATATCTATTGAACATACACATTTTTATATAATCTGTGTGTGTATATGTGTATACATATATATATATATATATGTAAATGGTCATTTATATACACATTTAAGAGAGAGATAAGAATGAGCATGGTAAAGTGGGTAGAGTTCTATAAGGCTAGTGTTAGTATCAGGAAGAGACCTTCATGCAAGTCCTTACTCTGAAAAATAAATGATATTGATACTATGGGCAAATCCTATAATCTCTCAGTGGCTTAATAAACTCTTTAAGACTAATATTTCAGGGGAGAAAGTCTCTGCATTCATAGTAGAAAGACTTCCCACACAGGGAATTTTCAAAATTGAAGAAATCAAAGGTTGGGAGCTATGTGATGAGAGCCCTGCATTATAAATTTACATGGTCTTTGATTCCATAGTTTTTCATTCACTGAACAAGGGAGTTGCATTAGATGATTTTTCAGGTCACTTTATAATCTAGTAACACTATGATTCTTATTCTCGTGTAGGATTTAATTTGGGATAGCCAAGGACAAGAGTAGCTATAAAGCAATTCAACTCAAGGCTCAAGCACATCTACTTTCAATTATACGTCATTTATTTTATTTAATTGTCAAATACTTTTTATCCCAGGAAAGTGAAAATAAGTGGTATCCTTAAGAGAAAAGCATGGGTTAAATTAAGAAATCTGATGTATAGAAAAGCTTATTGGGAATTAACTGTAGTAAGCAAACAAGTTTTAATGGAATCCAAGATTCATCTATTTTGTTCTCTCCTTTTCAACAGGAATGTTACTAGCAAATCATTTATTCTAGATGCAAAATAGACTCTCTTCTCTCTCAGGCTGAACTTATGCCACCTGGCACAATTTGATGGTTGACTATGGCAGCTGGGAAAACAGCTTCATACCAAATTGTCTTTCATTATTTTTGTTGGAGAAAAAAAAAAGCTTAAGCTTAAGAACAATGGAGTCCAGACGCAAGAGTTTCCTGACCATATCACACACTAGTCTATTATCACTTTGGTAATTCCATTAATGTTGGGCCATTTTAAGAAGCCCTACAGTTTCTAAGCTCCCAGGAATTGCTTCCTGTTGTCTTTGCCTAAAACAACCTTATATTTCTCTCCATCTACTAAATCACTATGCATCTTTTAAAGTCCAAGTGAAATGTGACTTCCTCCATGAAACCTTAACTAATTTCTGTTACTGATGTCATTTTCTTTCACAGCCTATTTAGCATGGTTTTGTGAATTGTCTAATTAATTTATGTTCTATACTTTGTATTATTGGGTATTTTGTCCTGTATTCCCCTCCTATACTGTAAGTACTTGGGGGAGGAAGAATCATATGGGGCGAAGGCCACCCCCCCAAAAAAAAACCCAAACAAAACCTTTTATATCTCAAATTCCTGGCTTTGTACTTTGAACTCCATAGGCACTTAAAATAGATATTTTTCATTGTTGAATTTATAAACCCTAGGTCAGAGTTGAGGAGGTATTCATCTTTGCCCTCATGTAAAGCTGATTGTCATTTCTTCCTTGGTTTAAAGATAGCCTGGGGCGGCTAGGTGGCACAGTGAGTAGAGCATTGGCCCTGGAGTCAGAAGGACCTGAGTTCAGATCCGACCTCAGATACTTAACTCACACACAACAAAAACCTAGCCGTGTGAACGTGGGCAAGTTACTTAACCCCAATTCACTCCAAAAGGCAAAAAAAAATAAAGATAATCAGCCCACAAACTATCCTCTTAGGGGATTATGTGGCTACTTTGAATTGTAGACCCATAAATTTAAAATTGAAAGGGACCTCAGACCTTATCAACTACAATCCCAATCGTTGTTAAGACTTAAATTTTTTTTCTAAGATTTTATATATATATATATGTATATATGTATATTATATATATAAGATATTATATATATCTTAGATATATATATATATCTAAGATATATATATGTATATAGATATATATATATATATGGGAATTTTAATTCTAAATCTCAAGTTCTTTTCATTGTACGATATGTTGAATAAGTTGAAAATCAGAATTTATAAATAAGATATGACAACTAACTTTATTTTTTCTCTCTCTTTATACTGTTTGTACTGTTTCAAAGTGACCCAAGAACATAAGAAAACGTGGCCAGAAGTATTTTTGTTTTGTTTTGTTTTTTCCCCCTAGTAAGATTTGAGATAAAAATAATTTTCATACATAATTCTCTAATGGATAACTATGATATTATATGTGATTAAGGATAAACTCCAGAGGTCATTTCTGTTCATTTATGTGCTGAATAGAATTAGGTAATGAGCACAGTTGTACACTATTAACCTTTGTGGATTTCAAATGGAGATTTTTACAAATTTGAGACAGTTATCTTTTAATCAAAAGGTCAATAATATTGTAAGGCCAAATAACAAGGACATTTTTTACAATATATCTATGGTGCTAGTGCTGTTATTCTTTCAAAACTTGTGGTGTAAAAGTAGTGTAGTATAATGTTAAATTTACCCACATAGGGTCAGAAGACCAGGATTTGAGTCCCACTTTTGTCCATTACTTGCTGTGTCACCTTAGGCATATCACTTCATGCCTTGAAGTTTACTTCCTTCATCTACAAAGTGATAATGGTGTAACTGAGCTACCTATTTCATAAAGTATTTTTGAAGGAAGTGCCTTGAAATTATATTGCTCTATATAAATTATTCCTAACCTGGGATTATATATACCCAAATGGTCAATTGAATAGATTTCAGTGGGTCCATGAAATTGAAAGGAAAAAATATATATATTTTATTTTCTTCAAACTCTAACTGAAATTTAGCATTTTGTTCAAAGATTTAAATCATTGCTATAAGAAGGCATAAATAAGCTTTATCAAATTGTCAAAAGTATCCATCACACACACATGCACACACATGTTAAGGAAACTTTATATAAATGTTAATTGTTGTTATATTCTTGTTGAGTCATTTTCAGCCTGCTCTGTCTCTTTGTGACCCCATTTGCATTTTTTTTTGGCAAAGATATTGGAGTTATTTGTCATCTCCTCCAGCTCCTTTTAAAAGATGAGGAGAAAACAGGGTTAAGTGACTTGCCTAGGGACACACAGCTACTAAGTATCTAAGGATAGATTTGAACTTAATTCCTCCTGACTCCAGGTCCATATATACTGTACCCCCTTATAGTGAATTATATTTTCTTAGAAGAATGTAATATCCTTGAGGGTGATCTCCTTGAAGGTAAGGACTACAGTTTGAATTTTTTTGTATTCTCAACATTGTAATAGTAATGGAATTTAAAGATTCCCCTGTATTAGCTTGGTTTTCAAGTAGAGTATTGAAACCCAGAGCTTGTGAATCCCACTTGTGGGATGGACTTGTTGACGTGGAAAGAGAGGGGACTGAAATGTGAGGAGCTGGTGCCGTGGATTTAGAGAAGGCCTAGGCAGAAAGAGGCAGAAGAACTTTTGGGAGAAGCATCATGGAGGCAGAGAGAGAGGGGCAACTGCTGAGGGCCGGTTGGAGCTGCCCAGGACTTTTGAGAGCTGCCACTGTGAGCTGCCAAGGACTGAGGAGAGACATGGCTGTGATGCCAGTATTTTGTCTGTCTGTTATGATGTTGCTTTGCCAGTTTTGTCTGCTGGTAAAGGACAGTGCTGTTGTTGCAGAGGTCCTGGAACCTTGCTGTTGGTTCAAAAGACCTGAAGAAGGATTTTCTTGTTGTATGTTTACAGAAATCCTGGGAGAGGGTCTTGCTGATGTTTTCTGTGTTCCTGAGACTGTTCTGCAGGCAGAGAGTGAATTGATGAGGACACTGGCAATTGTATATCGTGGCTTTGTTAAGCTTTGTCTCCCCAAGAACAGAGATTTCTGAGAACTTGCCTCAGGTCAAGATGAAGAAAAGACCTCTCTTTGATTATTAAATGCTGTGATGATATCTTAACCTTGTTGTAACTCAGGGGTAGATGGCCTTTGTGCTTTCTACTGCCCCTTTTGAGAAGGTGCTTGGTGTTAAATGATGATGATAATTATAATTCACTTGTGATCCAGGGGTGGGAAACTTGACTTTTTTATGCTCTGACCAAATGAATATACTTTGTTTATTATTGGAAACTAATCTTAATCTCCATTTGAGAAGAGAGACTTTGTGATTGACTAAATGAATGTACTGCTCAGGGGTGTAGTAGTACTTGGAAATTATTGAATCACACTTGATGAATGCTGTATTTTGATTTTCTCTGTTCTGTGAATGTTTTGCCTTAACTTGTCACTGAATAAAATGGAGAGTTACTATACTGGTATCCTGAACCTTGGAATTTGCCTTTCCTTGGCATTACAAATATTTAGCACAATACTTGGCACATAGTAGGTGCTAAATAAATGTTTATTGACTCATTGACTGATTCAGGGTAGAGGCTTCTGTTTTCATCTTATGGGCCCCAGCATCTAGCAAGTGTTTTGATCTCTGCACTCTATTAATTCTCGATTAAATACCTTACTTAGATATCTAGTATATGCCTTGTCTAGGTATTTAACAAAAACCTTGCCTAGATATTTAATAAATATTGGTAGAATTCAATTAATAACAATTCTAATGGTTAGAACTTATACAGACTTCAAGATTTGCAAAGCATTTTACAAATATAATCTCGTTTTATCCTTACAACAACTCTGGGAGACAGGTATTATTATTATCCCCATTTTAAAGAGGAAGAAACCAAGAAATTCAAATGTTAAATGATTTGTCTTGAGTCATATAGCTAGCATCTAAGACAAATGTGAACTCAATCTGACTAACTCCAAGTCTTGCTCTGTATCCATTGAGTTACCTAGATAAACATTAAATAAAAAATATTTCTTTTAATAAAATGTTTTAATGGCTCTTTTTAATATAACTGTATTTAGTCTAGTGTTCCTATCATACTCCCTACAATAACAATTTATGTAGCAAATAATGTTTTTAAAGACAAAAAATTAGGGAAAAGAGAAGGAAAAAGCAAAACTGATAAATGCATTGAAAAATTGAAAAAAAATATATGCAAGGTACAAAACCCATGGGCCTTTCTAAGGGTGTGTGAAGTATTCTTCCCATACTTCGTCTTTGGATCTGCTATTCTTTGTAATTTTACAACATTCACTTCTGATATTTCTGTGTAGTTGTTTTGTCACTGTGGTCATGTTAGACATTGTTTTCTTGGTTACGAACAAAGATATAGATATACACATATATGTATGTATACATATCCATATTTATCCATTAATTGTATATGTGCCTCAAATCTCAAAATTTTGTCAAAGAAATTAGATACAAAGATTTTGCCCCATTCTTATACTACATTCATTGATGCTGTTTGTGCATAAGCTTTTCAGTTTCATGTCATCAAACTTCACTATTTTATCTTTGTAATTGCCTCTATCTACTATTTTGTTAACATCTATTCATCTCTGTGAAATATATTTGATCTACTCTTTTTTAATAGTATTATCGTGACTATTAAAGTTTCCAATTCATTGTGAATATGGTGTGGAACATGATATTAGGTGTTGGTGTAAGACA
The DNA here is from genome assembly GCA_011680675.1 of Gymnobelideus leadbeateri. Lineage (NCBI taxonomy): Eukaryota > Metazoa > Chordata > Mammalia > Diprotodontia > Petauridae > Gymnobelideus > Gymnobelideus leadbeateri. The sequence continues at coordinate 716,626 of WOXC01010154.1, forward strand.
GGCCTGCACAACATGTGGCCTGCCAAGGGATTTCCAGTGACCCATGGAAATTGTAGAGAATGTTTTCCTCTACATTTGTCAAGGGCCACCAGAAATCCTTTGGTAGGCCACAGGTTGTGCCAGCCTGGTGTAAGCCTAGCTTCTATAAGATTACTTCTCCGTTACTTCAGTGGCTTTTGTCAAATGATGATGTTTTTCCTATGCCATTTGTATTTTTTGGTTCATTAAAAACTGGGTTATTGAATTCTGCTGTTTTTTAACTCTTTCTTATCTAATCTGTTCCATTGATCTACTTTTCTACTTGTTACTAGACGGTTTCAATGACTGCTGATTTATAATACAGTTTGAGGTCCAGAAATCCTATTCTGTATTGAAACCTATATTTTTTTTCATTATTTTCCTTGATGTCCTATGTATTTCATTTTTGTAAATTGATTTGGCTATTATATTATTGTATTCTATTGGATTGCTCTAGTATTAAAATGGCAGTTGAACTTTATTGTTATTGTCATTTTATTATATTGGCAAGGTCCAAGCATGAGCAGTAATTATTTTTCCATCTATTTAAGTTGATCTTTACTTCTTTTTTATTTTACATTTAATTTTTATTCATTTTATATTAGTGCCTCTTTACTCATAATTATCTTATTTTTATGTATTCATTTATGTCAAAAAGTTACTTTTGGAGGGTTTAATCAATAACCACAATATTGCTGAAGCTATTATTCATTTCAATTAGTATCTTTGTTGATTCTCAAGGATTTCATAGGTAAATTATCAGGTCATCGACAAATAAGAATTTTTTGACCCTCATTACCAATTTTATGCCCTTAATTTATTTCTCTTGCTTTATTATTATTGCTAGCATTTCCAGAACTAGCATTGCTAAATAACAGAGGAAAACGGAATCATTCTTATATGACTATTGCATTTATTAGAAAATGTTTCATGTAAAACAATTGGATATAATACTTTTGGTTTCATATAGATATTTTTATTAATCATATATGAACACATAAGCATATTTAGGCATGATATGTATTAAATATATACATGTGCATATATTCATTTGTATACACATGTGGGTTTATTTTGTGTGTGTGTGTGTGTGTGTGTGTGTGTGTGTGTGTGTGTATGTGTGTGAGAGTGTATAATTTAAAGGTCCCACTATACCTAAACAGAGTTTAGGGTTTTCAGGATTTATAGTTTAAAGCATGAATGAGTATATAGATTCTCAAAAACTATTTATACATGTAGTGATATTATCATGTGATTTGAGATTTTAAATATGATTAATTTTGCTGTTTCCCTCTTTTTAATTTTTCTTTCATTTCTGGTGTGTGTTTATGTGTATGAATATATTTTGTTTAAAATTTTTAAGTTTATATTTATTAATTATAGTTTTTCTTTGTATTTTATTATTACCTGGTTCACATATTAGGATTGTATTTCTCTCTTTACAGAAATGTGATAGAGTTCTTTCTCAATTTTTGAAAATAATTTGTATCTTGTGAGATCTAATTGTTCTTTAAAAGTTTGATAGAATTTTTGTGTGCATCATCAGGACCAGGATTTTCTCTCTACTTCCTCCAAACTCCTATCACAGATTTGGTAGTATGTTTATAGTTAGTATTATCTATTTTTCTGAGATAAATTATTTAAGATCTCAAGTTAGCCTTCTGTTAGTTTGAGTATTTTATATGTTTGAGGATTTTCCTCTAATTCTTTTGTTGTTGTTTTCAGTTTATTTGAAGAACATAGTTTTTGATTTTTTTTAAGTTTCTTCCAGTTTTGTTATGAGTTCACCTTGTTCATTTGTTATTTTATTGATTTGATTTTCTATCACTTAAAAATAGTTTAGCTCAAAATAAATCTATTTGATTAGTCTTTTCAAAGAACTTTTATTCTTCTCTAGCATTTCAACAGTTTTTTTTTCTATTTATCTCTTTGTCCTATAATTTATTCTTTTATAATATTGGTTTTGATTGCTTTTAGACTTTCTAATTTTCAAATGCATTTACAAGCAGTTAACCTTCTATTCCTTCCATTTAAATTTATGCTTCTAGGGATTTTTTTCTTTTTCTATTTTTTTTTAAATTCATGGAATAAAACAAGCATTTCATAACATAGTACAGAAAAAAAATTATCATATAGAGAACTGCAAGTTTTCTTCATGCTACTTGTTATTCCTTTCAAATATACAACTAAATTCTCATGTAAATTTCTTTTTTTCTTCCCTAACTCCTTTACCCCACCAGGACTGGCTACATTAGACACAAGAAGGTATGTGTATGTATTATATACATACATAGATAATATTACATATTATACAGTGTGTGTGTAAAATTATTCTACACATCCTTCTATTTATTAGTTCTTTCTCTGGATGCAGATAGTATCTTTCTTCACATGTCCTTTATAGTTAATTTGGGTAATTATAATAGCCAAAATATCAGTAACTCAAAGTCATTTTTAAAACAATATATTGTATAATATGTTCTCTTGGTTTTGCTCATTTCACCCTTGAATCTTTTCTGCAAGACTCTCCAAGTTTTTCTAAGATCATTGAGCTCATCATTTCTTATAGCACAGTAGTATTCCATCACAATCATATACCATAATTTGAATCAAACATTCCCCAACTGATGGGCATCACTGCAACTTCCTTTGGAAGAGAAATCTAGTAGGATAGATAGATAGATAGATAGATAGATGCACAAAACAAATAAAAACATACACATGCATATATACATACATGCATATACACATATGTATATGTGTATATGCATGTGAGTGTATGCACATATACACGCATGCATATACACACAAATGCATCCATTCATGCCACTCCACCTGCATTTTTCACACATGCATGTATACATATTCACAATCCATACACATGTACACACATATGTATATTATACATGTGTGTATACATTCATGCATGCATACATACATATAATTTATTTTTCTCCTGAGGACTGCTTTAGCTGCATCTCAGAAATTTTGGTATGTTATTTAATAATCATAATTTTCTTTCTTATACTTATTTACTATTTTTCTAATTTATTATTTGACCTAATTATTTCTGATTTTATTATCAAGTCTCCACTTTAGTCTATATGAATCTCTTCCAAGTACTAAAATATAGTTGTTCTTTTCTTATCCAATCTGACACTCTATTAAATGTGAAATTTTATTAATTCCATGCACATGTAATGCAACCCCACCATTTCTTCATTTTAATTTTTTATTAGGTCATCTCATTTTCTGTATTTCTTCTTTTTTTTTTGTTTTTGGAGGGCAATTGGAGTTAATTGACTTGCTCAAGGTCACATGGCTAGTAAGTGTTAAGTGTCAGGGATTAGATTTGAACTCAGGTCCTCCTAACTCCAGGGCCAGTGCCCTGTTCACTGTACCACCTAGCTACTCCGTGTCATTTTTTTCCTAAAAATAATTATTTCTTATATCCTCTTCATTATTTTTCTTCCATCTCTTTCATCTGCTTGAATTGTATTATCTTATTTATAGACCTGATGCTTACTTTATCCCTGTTTCATCTTTGTAATAATCATTTATCATGATAAAATTTTTACCTTATTCCTATATATAATTTTAAAGATATATATTTTTAAAAATGCGTAAACTTATTTTTATTTACATATGTGTGTATACATATACCTATAAATACATACACACATGCATACAGATGTACATACATACATACATATATACATACATGCACACACATATAACCATGACTATAGGAAACTTAGATGGATAACATGTCCCACTTTTGAAACCCATTCAAAATCTAGGCATATTGTCAAGGAAGAATTAAGTTGCCTCTGAAGGAATCTTGCCAATGCATCATATAATGTGATGAATATGGTTATATAGAGAAATTCATCATTTCCATAGCCTTAAACTATTAATAGGTCTTGATTTTCTCCACCTGTCATTATCTTATTTTGTTTTTTAACTTGAAAAGTATTTGTCAAAATATTGATCTTACTATTCCTTATGTGGCCTAAATTCTTAAAGCTTAATTTCATAAAAAAATTGAAAAATGAAACCCAAATATGTATTCATTTCTCATTCCTTCAAAAGACTAACAACACCCACAACTTTAGAGAAGAGGACTTCCAAATAAAAGAATATTATTTTTCACAAATGGAAAATTTCATGGAGATAGACCAGTTGGCTTATGAAATTAATATGATTGACTCTACATAAAAATTATTCTGTAATAAAGTTGTTCATTTCTCTTATTCTATAATGTCAGAGAGTCTGTTTCTCCTGAGAGACAAATGTTATTGCTAGGTCTTTGTTCTCTGTTCTAGATTTATCTTTTATGGCATAATGGATTGCTGCTCTGTCTACAAACACCACATACCTTTCTTCTTTACTTTTATATGCCCCAACAGAGTACGTGTATTCATGAGTGTGTATATATACATGATTATGTATATATATATATATGTACATATGTATATGTCTATATATACACACATGTATGTGTGTATATATACCTGTCTAGATAAATATAAACTTAAACCTAATTAAAAGTCAAATATTTCTTAAGATCATTATTTTGGAGTACAAGGGTAGGGAATTTTAGTAACTTTGGTGTTTTTTTTTTTAATCTTAGGCCTCAAGAAATTTCACTTATTTTATTTTTGTGTGCCCAGAAATTTCACCATCTTACCTCACACCCTTAGTACAATCTTACCTGAAAACTAAGAAAAGAAAAAAAATGCACTCCTTTCTCCCTGTTTGAATGACAACATGTTTTATTGACCTTTTAATCCATGGCATCTGTTAGGTCCTCTAAGTGTATACTCTTAACATTTTTTCTGACTAGTAATTCTCTAAAATGTTGTGACCTTTTGTGCTAACATTTTAGTTTAAAAAAAAAACCTGATTTCAGACAATATTCACATTTTATAACATGTGAAATAAACAGTAACGTAAGTACTGTATAACAAACTTCTGAAAGCTAAAACTTTTTTGTAACCTGAATCTTATCTTTCACTGAATCAGGTAGCAGCATGAAGGTGGCTGACAGATGCTGCAGACATTCTGACTTCAATTGTATATATAACACCTTTGTTTCCTCACAATGCCACATGGCTGACTTTAATAGAAAGAAGAGGGAAAAGTAAGGTGTCAATCAAGAAGAAGCTAATAAGCTTCTACTACATGATAACCACTGGACTAGAAAACAGTGATTCAAGTACAAAGAATGAAACATTCCCTATTTATAATGAGCTTACTTTTAATGGTGAGGAAACAAGTATATACAAAAATATATAAAACAAAAATATGTTTCAGCAAATGTATATAAGACATTTCGGAAGCTAGATGGTCTAGTGGGTAGAAGGTTTAGCCAGGAGCCAGGAAGACCCGGGTTCAAATTCAGTCTCACAAACTAACAAGCTGTGTGACCTTGGGCAAATCATTGAACCTCTGCATCCTTATTTCCACCTCTGTTAAATGGGAAACATAATATCTCTTGCCTCCTAAGATTATTGTCAGAATCAAATGAGAGAATATTTTAAGTAATTTGTTGAATATAAAGTTGTAGTATATGTGCTATTTTTATATATATATATATATATATACATATATATACATACATATATACACACATGTTATATATACAAATGTATACATATATGCTTATTTCAGTTGTAACATATAACATTATATATGCTTTGTGCATATGCATATTTCTTATATAGGTATATTATATATGTATGCATGTGTATATATATATACTATATATACATATATAATGCATGTGTATGTGTGTATATATGTTTGTTTAGTCAATCGTACACTTTCACACTGGTAAAATTCCTAAGAAATGATTGGAAAGTTAAAAATGCAAATATTAATATATTGAACCTATAGGAAACAGTGGGTTAAATTTCCACAACTACCAAAAACTACAATCTTTCACTAGAGATTGATAACAGTATACTTTTCCACATATAATTCTTTATGTCAAGATATTAATTTTGAAAATATGCACTTTTCCTGATAAATAACCATGAAATAACCATAAAATACAGGACATCAAATAAAAATGATCATATATAAAACATTTTTTCTGACCAGTAATTCTCGAAAATGTTGTGACCTATTGTGCTAACATTTTAGTTTAAAAAAACCTGATTTCAGACAAAATTCACATCTTATAACATGTGAAGTAAACAGTAACATAAGTACTGTATAACAAACTTCTGAAAGCTAAAACTTGTTTTAACCTGAATCTTATCTTTCACTGAATCAGGTAGCAGCATGAAGGTGGCTGACAGTGGCTGCAGACATTCTGACTTCAATTGTATATATAACACCTTTGTTTCCTCACAATGCCACATGACTGACTCTACATGCTTGGGCTTAATGCCCAAAGGACATGCACTGTGCTTCAGGGGCATAATTGAAACACAAAACAAGTTTTAAAGGCAAACAATGAAAATCTGTAACCAATTTCACTAGGAAATATCTACAACAGCAGAGTGAACAAGACTAGTGAAACATCTAGTGGAATGCCACATACTTCACAAATTTGCATGCATTGCTCCTGTTATTATTTTTCCTCTATTGTGCATACCAAGGAAAGTATGTAGTTGTCATCAAGACAGTTAAAAAAACAGTTACAAATAAAATTACATGAATATTTGAAGTTAAAACTATGAATGTTGAGGATTGACTGAATACACATGTGTATATACAAATAGAAAAATGGATAGATAGATGGATAGATGGATAGATAGATAAATTTGTGTTTGACATCTATCAATCATCTACCTGTAATAGATATATATATAGCTGTCTATATCTATATATACAGATATCTACCAATCATTTATCCATTTCCAAACATTTATCTACAAAGGTATATCAGACACTTATATGAAAAGTCTTTTTTTAGTTAATCAACCATTAAACTTCTTAACCTAATTGAACTTATTTTGTTTATTCAAGTTTTCAATTAAATATAATTAGGATTATTTATAAGATCCTTTATAATTGCCTCTATTTTTTGTTTATATAAGAATACATATTTTGCCCCTATCTGAGAAAGTTAGGGGATTTGTTTCTATGCTGTTTTTTCTTTACCTCTTTTGCAGGTGATTTAAAGGTTTCATTTAGAAAATCATAATTAAATAAAATTTAATTGAAATAATTAACAACCTCTGCTAAGCTGTAATATATAAATAAATCCACACAATTCATCAGCATTTTAGTATAAAACCAATAAAAGTCAGCAAAAAAAACACAGTAAGAGAGAAATTACACATAAATTTTGTACAGAAAGTATAAAATATTTGAGTTTGCCGACCAAGATACAAGTAAAAGCTTTATAAATGCAATTAAAAGGGGGGGGGCGGAGCCAAGATGGCAGAGTAGAAACAGCTCAACCAAGCAACTCTGCCCCCAGATCCCCCCAAACTATGTAAAAGGGGACTCTGAACAACTTCTGGAGCCCCAGAACCCGCAAAACGACACAGAGAAGCTAACCTCCCACTGAGGACAGCCCAGCAGCCCTGCAGGAAGGACCAGTGCAGCACTCTGGGAGCCAGCAGTGCAGCACACAGAGCACTGGAGCAGAGCCGAGCCCAGGTCCGCTTGAGCCGAGGTTTTACCTCCAGGGCAGCAGGGCCAGCAGCCGGCTGGAGGAACCCCAGAATACCAGGAGCTGTGGCGACTCCAGAATTATCAACATAGACATGCCTAGGACAAAGTGAGAGGTTAGTGTCCTATGGACTTTGGGACCTGTATTTGGGGAATGTGTCAGCTCCCTCCCCTGGGGGCTAGAAGCTGCTGAGGAGACATGCCATTTTGTAGTTTTCATAGGCATTTCCGGCTCCCAGCCTACAAATCGTGGGGAGATCCAGCGATCAGTCTTGGGGGGTAATCGCTCTTGCTTTAACCTCCCTGGATCTGGATTGTGATCTAGGGTGGAAGCTGTGGGTGGGTTTCCAGCTTGCCAGAAACGGAAGTTGCCCCCCACACGTTCGGGACGAAAATTCCTCTATCTGGCCTTAAAGCCATAGTGTGGCAACAAGCCCAAAAGTCAAGCAATTAAGTGGCAACGTGCCAAGGCAAAGGAAACAGAAAAATGCAACCCTAGACTCCTATTTTGGGGCATAGAGTGGGAAAAGGACTGTGAGGTCAGAAGTCCTGCTCCAAAAGCCCCAGGGGAAAACATGAGCAGGTTGCAGGCCATAGAGGACCTTAAGAAGGACTTTAAAAATCAAATAAGAGAAGTGGAGGAAAAATTGGAAAGAGAAATGAGAAGGATGCAGGAAAAGCATGAAATGAGGGTCAACAGCCTGACTGAGGAAAACAACACCTTAAAAAATAGACTAATTCAAATGGCAAAGGAGGCCCAAAAGGGCAATGAGGAGAAGAATGCCTTAAAAGAATGCCTTAAAAAGTAGAATTTGCCAAATGGAAAAAGAATCTCAAAAGTTCACTGAAGAGATTCATTCTTTCAGAGTTAGACTGGAGCTAATGGAAGCTAATGACTTCATGAGAAATCAAGATGCTGTTAAGCAGATCCAAACAAATGAAAGATTAGAAGGCAATGTGAAATATCTCATGGGAAAAACCACTGGCCTGTAAAATAGATCCAAGAGGACAATTTAAAAATTATTGGACTACCTGAAAGCCATGATCAAAGAAAGAACCTAGAAATCACCCTTCAAGAAATTCTCAAGGAAAACTGCCTTGATGTTTTAGATCAAGAGGGCAAAATAGAGGTTGAAAGAATCCACTGATCACCTCCTGAAAAAGATCCCAAAAAGAAAACTCCCAGGAATATTATAGCCAGGTTCCAGAATCCCCAGATCAAGGAGAAATACTCCAAGCAGCCAGGAAGAAACAATTTCAATATTGTGGAAACACAATCAGAATAGCCCAGGACCTGGCAGCTTCTACACTGAGGGATTGAAGGGCATGGAATATGATATTCCAGAGGGCAAAAGAACTGGGAATGAACCTAAGGGTCACCTACCCAGCAAAACTGAGTATTTTGTTTCAGGGGAAAATATGGTCATTCGGTGGAATAGAGGACTTTCAAGCATTCTTGAGGAAAAAACCAGAGTTGAATAGAAAATTTGACATCCAGACACAAGAAGGAAGAGATGCCTGAGAAGGTAATCAGGAAAAGAAATCAAAAGGAACTTATCAAAGTTGAACTATTTACATTCCTATATGGAAAAGCAATAACTGTGACTGATGATATCTTTCTCACTATGAAAATAATGGAAGAAGGGGTGTGGTCATATGAATACATATGTGAATGTGTGTGTATATGGTTACAGTTATATATGGATAGAGGCATAGGTTGAATTTGTTGGGAAGGGAGAATACTCAAGGGATGAAATTATGAGGTGAGAGAGGAAAGTGGCAAGAGGAGATGGGGAGAGACAGGGTAGGGTAAACTATCTCATGTAGAAGAAGCAAGGGGAAGTGGTTGCAAGGGAGGGAGAGAATAGGAAGGCTAAAAAAGGCAAAACCACATTCACATTGAATTTGGTTCAGGGATAGAATGACATACATACTAAATGGGATATCTCAACCTGCAGCAGGATAGGGGGAAGGGAGATGAGAGGAGGGATGATGGATGGGAGGGCATCCTTGGGGGGAGGGGAGGTTGGAAGTACCCACTATAGAAGAGGGACAGGATTGTGTAGGGAATGGACCAGGTGGGGGGTGGGATGAGTGGGAGGGAATTATAAGCAGCCTTGTACAATATATCTACTATGATAATGTTTTGCATAGCTAGACATGTACAACATATACTGAATTATTTATCTCCCTAGAGGGAATGGGTGACAAGGGAGGAAGGAAATGGATCTGAAATTCGAGGTCTTAACATTAAATGTTTCAAATATATATAAAAACTATTATTAATACTCTTTTGCTTGTAATAGGGAGATAAGATGTGTAGGCATTGGGACACAAATATTCATCTTCCTCCAATGGAAAAGTCGAAGGGGGTATGGGAGAAGGTATGGGAGAGAGCAGATTGGAGGAAGCGATATCTTGTGGGACTGCTATTCTGGGAGGTTGGGTAGGGGAATAAGAGGGGGAAAATGATTGTAACTCAAAATCTGGCGGAAATGAATGATGTAAAACAGAAGTCAATATTTAAAAAAATTAAAATGAAAAGTTGAACAAAAGGACAAAACAAAACAAAACAAAATAAAAGAGTCTGAGGCCAGATTTGAACTTAGAAAAAAAAATGTCAGGCTGAGGATATTGTATTTTGTCCTAGAAGTATTAAACAGACACTAAAGAATTTTGAGTAGGTTGAGGTGGCCTTGGTGATGTGATTCTATCTGCATTTTAGGAATATGAGTTTGGCAGCTATGTGGAGGATAGAGACTAGAGTCAGGGAGTCTGATTAGGTAGACTTTATAGTTTTCTGGCCAAGAGGCAATGGGACCTAAACTCCAGTAGAGGCTGCGAAAATGGAAAGAAGATGACAGATTTGAGAGATATCATAGAAGTCGAACAACTTGGCAATTGATCAGATGCTGTGGGGTGAGAGGAAAGGAAGATTCAGAGATATCTTAAAGTCAAGAGTGGCATGAGAGAGGATGCCAATTCTGAAGGCTTTTTCATAATCGCTTGAGTCTTGCCCAGCAAACATGGCTAAACAGAGGCTGACCCCTAACCCACATGAACAGACTGTTTTCTAGGAACCAGGGCAACTCAAGGGTTAGCCAAGAAGAACTCCAAATGTCCAATGGAACGAAAAGGGAAACACCCATTATGTCTTCATTACCTGACTCTACACTCAGGGAAAAACAAATGGATTTATACAAAAGAAAATGGTACTTATAATAATAACAACAAACATTTATATGGTACCAGGAACTGTGCTAAGTTTTTACGATTACTATCTCATTTGATCCTTACAACAAACCTGTGAGGTTGGTGCTATTTTTAGGCCCATTTTAGAGTTGAAAAAGCTGAGCCTGCCAGAAGTTAAGTGACTAGCCTAAGGTCACACAGCTAGAAAGAATCTGAGGTCAGATTTGAACTCAGGTCTTCCTGATTCTCAGCCTGGTAACCAATTCCTTGCCCCAACACCTGGAAATAAGGCAGTATATCCTCATTTTGGTAAAATTGTGCCATCTTGTTTCATTTTCTTTTCTTTGCCTTTCTTTCCCCTTTTTTACATTCTTTTCTTGTCTTTCTTCACTTTGATTCTTATTTCTTTTTGTTTCTCTTCCCTCCTTTCTACTCCCCTTCCCTTCCCTTTCCTTTCCCCTTCCCTTTTTTCTTTCCCTTTCCCTTCCTCCAATGCAGTCTCACCAACACATTTTAAATCTAACTCCCTAGATGGCATTTTAGGTTTAGGTAGTTAAGGCATTCAGACCTATTTATAACAGCCATATCAAGGCGTGGTTTGGATTGTTGAGAACCATGTCCAAAACTAATAAAAAAAAAAAAGCAGAAGAAAAAAAATAAATGCAATTAAAAATATTGTTTAGAGAAATAAAGACAAACATAAATTAACTGGAGGAAAATATCATTAAAATGACAATACTTGTCAATTGCTTATTAAGTGCCATACTAAACTACTAAACGATAACTTTACATAATTACAAAAACAATACCACAAAAGATTAAGAATGTGTTTAGTGTTCTATGAAACTGGTTCTTACCTATCTTCCCAAGCTCACTAGACATTATTATCTCTTCTTTGCTCTGAGAGGTTTTAAAATGAGGTAGCTGAGAGAGATTAAGTAAACTGAACAAGGTTACATAACCAGTAAGGGTCAACTTAGGTCATTCAATATCAAAGTCCAGCTCTCTCTATCTCCACAATGTTATGTGACTGAATATAAAGTTCTCAAAAGAAGAACTGCAAACCATTAACAACCATCAACAAGAATGCTCCAAATTGGGGTGGCTAGGTGGTGCAGTGAATAGAGCACACACCCTGGAGTTAGGAGGACCTGAGTTCAAATCGGGCCTCAGACACTTCACACACACACACACACACACACACACACACACACACACACACGCCATGTGACCTTGGGCAAGTCACTTACCCCCAATTGCCCTACCTTCCCCCCTCAAAAATGAAAAAAAAAAAAAGAATGTTCGAAATCACTAATAATGAGAGAAATGTAAATTTAAATAACCCTGAGGTTTCCCCTGACACCCCATATTGTTAAAAATGAGAAAAGATCACAATAGTCATCACTGGAGAGGTTGTGGGAAGGTAGACACATTTTTGAGCTGTAGGTGAAGCTGTGAATCAGTAAAAAAAAAAATTTAGAAAGATATTTGGAATTATAGAAATAAATTCCATAACACGTTCTCTATTAACTCTTAGATTCCATCAGTAGAATTATACCCTAAGGGAATCATTGGTGAGAAGAAAATCACCAAATAAACCAAAATATTTGCAGTACCACTTCTTGTGTGAACAAAAAATTGTAAATAAAGTTGGTTTCCATCAACTGGGGAGTGACTAAACAAATTGTAGGATATAAATACAATAGAATGTTTTTATGCCATAAGAAATGGCAACTATAAGATGCACAGAGAATTACATGAACTGATGCAAAATGAAGAGCAAAGTCAATAAAGCAATATGCAATATAATTATGACAATATAAGTCAAAAGAACCACAATCACAAAATAATTTTTTAAAAAGTTTTATGACATTAAAAAAAAAACCCTTGGCCCCAAAGAACAGGAATGGAAAGAAAACCCTATTACTCTGCTTTGCAAAGGTGATTTAAAGGTATGAACATTGCATATATTTTCTGACTTTTTGATGTATTAATCGATTTGGGTAATTTTTTTCCTGTTTTCTTTTTTTTGTTCCTTAAAAATAAGCTTCGTTTGAGATGGTTTTCTTGGAGGGGGGATGGATGCTAAGAAAAGTTCTAATGATATAATGTTTTTAAAAATCATATAAATTCATTTAAAACCTGAAACATTATGAACAAAACTACATTTTTACATTTACAAAGTAAAGGGCATCTTTTAAATGTTGTTGGCATACGTTTTACTGATTTTCATTCATTCTCTTGCACCAGTTTTTTTGGGTTTTTTTCCCCTAAAATATTCTTGGAGAGTGTAGGGGATTGTCTTCAGAAAAAGTGACCTGATTGATTCAGCAGAACTTTTGGGCAGTCTTCAGCAAAGCCTAATATTTATGGAAATGTCCCATTAACATGATGGTTTTTGGTTTAAAGTTTTCTTCCTAAATTACTGCTAGGTGAAGAGTTCCAGTTTTATTTTTCCAATGTTATAGGCGACAAAACTGAAACTTTTTAAGGTGAAATGACTTCCATACCTAGTTACATACTAAGGCACAGGACTTATGACAAATCCAATGCTTTCTACCTTTCATGCAGCCCAACAAATATATTTACACAGCTCTATTTTTATCTTGTAGCTTATCTGTCAATCAATACAACACAGAACTGATTTTATTATCAGTTAATACTTCAATCATAAAGCACTAGATAGATGATTAAACAATCAATGTAATTACACATACAAAATTTAGTTAGTATCTAACTTCATTAACTAGAATTTTATTGATAGCTTGGTAGTTTAGTACATTATGGGCTGGTCTTGGAGTCAAAAAGATCTAAGTTCAAATCATACCTCAGATACTGACTAGCTTTTTTACCCTGAGCAAGACACTAAACTCTCAGCCTCAGTTTCCTCATCTGTTAAATGATAACTAATAATGGTTCATTCCTCAGAGTTGTTTAGAAGATGAAATGAAGTAACATGTGAATAAGTTTACAAAACCTAAATAGTTCCATAAATGTTCGCCATCAATATTGCCGCTGCATTTCCTGCTCTTCAGATTTTTGTATGTTAAACCAAAATGGAAAAAGTCTATTAATGGCAAATAAATCATTTTGAACTTTAGTATCTAGAATTATAAAAATTTAGCACAGAAGTGAACCTTTATCACTTATGATTTAGAATTACGCAGAGTATAGAGTGAGCTTTAGCTACAGTCTTGTTGGAAGGGGGATAGAAAGAGTTGTAAAAGAGTATATTACAGTAATGTATCTTATTCTCTCCTGCCTTTTTAGGACTCTACAGTAAAACAATACAACATTCTTGACATACAGTCTTTTTTATGTGATGTGACTTTCATTAGGTTATCAAATTCATGGTGCATACCATTTATCTTTATTATGTTTTATCTTGTTATATTTGGCCCATTATTCCAGCCAGTCATGGCCTTTTTGGATCACGAGCCTGTCATTCACTGTATTAAGTATTCCTCCTGGACTATGCCATCTACAAATTTGATAAATATGACATAAATATCTTCATCCAAGACACTGATAAAATGTTGAGCAACATAAAGCCAATGACAATGCCCTCAAGGGATCTCCTGGACATCTTCTTCCAGGCTGGCATTGGTTCATTAATCAAATTTTTGGAGATATGTTTGTTCAACTGTTCCACTCTTATACAATGCAAACATCATCCATTTCACATTTTTCTAACTTATTCATATAGAATTCATAAAAGGAAGAAAGAAAAAAGATACACTTCATCAAGCATCTTATTAATACCCAATCTGCTCTTTTGTTACACTTTCCCAGATATATGAGGCGTATCAAAAGAAAAAAAAAGATTTGAACGATATCCTTTGTTTCTGGGATACCTATGTCATCCTAGTCGTCACCATTTTATTTTCTTAGTATTCACAAACCATTCATTTAATGATTGATTGTAGATTGAAGTATTGACATCAAGATGATATCAATATGTGAAGCACCAGCCACCAGATTCCCCCCTGTTAGAGATTAGGGCATTTTGTTTTCTTCATTTTTTCTGGCAACACACTTCTTCTTCAGACTGCCAAAAGTTAAGAAGTGACATCCATAAGTTCCTTCTGCCTAGAGTCTAATTCGGCTTGGCTAGAAAATCTGAACTCATGTTTGTCAAATTTGTGAATGGAAAAAAGGCTGAGAAGGATAATTAAGCCATTGTATACCAAGATCATAACCCTAAAAGAACACAAATGACAGACATATCAGTAAGCCAGTCAACAAGTGTCTATTAAGGGCAATATGATCATTGTTAGGAATACAAAGAAAGTCAAAAGACAGCCACTATCATCAAAGAATTGATAATCTAATGGGGCAGACAACATGCAATTAACTATGTAAAAATGATCTGTATACAAGATAAATACAAAATAATAAACAAAAGGAAGCTGCTTGAATTTAGAGGAATTAGGAAAGGGTTCCTGTAAGTAGGTGAAATTTTAGTTGGGATTTGAAGGATTCCAGGGAAACTAGGAGATAGATGAAGAAAAGCGCTCCAGGGAGAGGGAACACCCAGTAAAAATGACCAAAGTCAAGAGGAGATGGAATATGTTGTTCAAGAAATAGCAAAAAAGACAATGTTACTCAATCCCAGAGTACATTGTGGGTGTGGGAAAGAGCAGAGAGTGAAAGTGAAAGAAAAATGTCAAGGGAAAGGGAGAATGCCTATTAATGGCTTTGAATGCCAACAGTGGATTTTATATTTTATTCTGAAAATGATAAGGAGTTATTGCAGTTTATTGATTAGAGGAGTGATATGGTCTGATCTGCACTTAGGGAAATTTACTTTAGTAGCTGCATGGGAGATGGACTTGTGCCAGGCACACCACCCAACCCAGAATGGGGAGATGAAGATTTGTACTAGTGTCAGAGAAGGGACGATATTTGAGATATATTTACAAAGGTAAATTTCATAGGCCTTGCCAAGTGACTGGATATGGAAGATGAGATGACATCTAGGTTTTAATACTTGGGAACGGAGAAGGTGGTACCCTTAACACTAATAGGAAATTAAAACAAGAAGGGTTGGGAGGTGAAGATTTTTAGTTCACTTTGGGACATTTTTGTTTAAGATGTCTACAGAACCATCAAGTTCAAGAAGACTAAAAGGCAATTGTTAATTCAACACTGGAGGTCAGGAGAGGGGAGGACTGGATAAGTAGATTTGATTATCCTCAATATAGAGATAATAATTCCAGGGAAACTGATCACCAAGTGAACTAGAATAGAGGGAGAGGGGCAGCTAGGTGGCGCAGTCAGTAGAGAGCTGGCCCTGGAGTCAGAAGGACCTGAGTTGGGATCCGGCCTCAGACACTTAACACATACAAACAAAAAACCTAGCCGTGTAACCTTGGGCAAGTTACTTAACCCCAAGTGCCCTCCAAAAAAAAAAAAGAATAGAGGGAGAAGAGAAGAGGATCCAGGACAGAGCCCTATGTAACACCCATGATTAGCAGGCATGACTTGAATGAAGATTCAGCAAAATAGATGAGAAGAATCAGATAGTAGAAAAAATTAGGAGACATTAGTGTCATGAAAACTTAGACTAATGTCTAAAAAGAATAATATCATCAACAGTCTCAAAGCCTTCAGAGAGGTCATTGTTTCTCTTACCCTCTGACTTTGTCCCTCTCTTTCTCCTCTCTCCTTTCTTCCTTTACCTCTTTCTTTCTCTCTGTGTCTCTTGGGTCCCAGTGTTCAACAATTCTATATCTCTCTTTGGATATAAATATTCTTCTTCTCAGGAATGGTGGTCCTATTCAAATGCCTTCTGTGTATGTGTTTCTCTCATTGAATAAGTGTTTGATTTAACAGTAGGGGTTGTTAAACCTAAGTTCTTATTGCATAGTAATTATTTGATTGCACTAATTCTTGTTTTGATGAAAAATGAATTATGTTCATGCTCATCTGTGATAAAAAATTTTACTAGCATGGAGTGTATATTTTAATCCTCTTAATACAGCCACACACCTGTTTTCAAGTCAAATTCCATTAGAGCATGACTTGTGGGTTAAAATCTTCAAGAATCAGAATGGGCAAGAAGACAATCCCAAGAATACAAGATTCTTATGAACAAAAGAAGCAGATGACCAAAGGAGCTCACGATTACACAATTGACTGAAATTATAAGTAATATAATATCTGTTGTTCGCTTATTTATTTGTCTGGTTGCTTTTAAAAGACAGTTTTAAAAGTTGCTTTTAAAAGACAGTTTTAAAAAGTATTCCACTGAAAGATTACTCCAAAAGCCATAATTATGAATTCTGGTACCTGGAATAAACAATTGATTAAGTTGAATTGTGGGACTTCTGGGGATAGAAAGAGAAGCAAGAGGGACTATGGATCTTGGAGGCCAATTCAAAGCCCATTGCTTTTCTAGGGCATGTGCAAGTAACTCAATAACACTTCTCTTCAGATATACATAACCCAACCTGAAACACTCCTGTCAATGTCCTTAGAAGGCTAGAAAAGTGGAAAACTTTCCTTTCCTCAAGCAGAATGTGTTAAAAGACCCTTTAAATTCTCAATTCTCTATTGGTGAATCCTAGTTGGGAGGGCTGATTTTCTCTGAGTAGCCTGGTATAAGGTCTGTCTCTCTGCCCACGTCCAGACCTAGCATGCCTCCAGCTAAACCTGACCTCACAAGCTTCTTGTCTTATGACCAACCTTTGTTCCTTTCCCTCTTCCAATAGGAGAAGTGACTCAAAGAGGAAATACCAATTCTCTTAGTTGTTGGTACCTTGGGACCAAAGCCCCACTTACCCCAACCTATTAATGACATTAATGTCTCCCATGTCTATGTCAAAAATCATGCAAGATTCCTTTACAGATGTGATCAATCATATACTATTTTTTTTTAAAGCAATTGGGGTTAAGTAACTTGCTCAAGGTTACACGGCTAGTCATTATTTATGTGTGGGTGCTCATTTTCTGAGGCCGGATCTGATCTCGGGTCATACCAAATCCGAGGCCGGCGCTCTTACTCACTGCGCCACCTAGCCACCCCTTTAGGGCAATTGGGGTTAAGTAACTTGCCCAAGGTTACATGGCTAGGTTTTTGTTTGGATTAAGTGTCGGAGGCCGGCTCCGAACTCAGGTCCTTCTGACTTCAGGGCCGGCGCTCTATTCACTGTGCCACCTAGCCGCCTCGATCAATCATATACTATTGTTCAACAATCCCTTTCTTAACAATATCAATTCACATTTAAAATGAAGAAAGAAAGGTAATATGGAATAGTAGATAGGCCATTGGACTTAGACTTATGAGGATTTAGTTTCAAAATTCAACTCAAACATTTAGCAGTTTTATGACCTTTAGCAAATCATCTTATTACCTTGTATCTGTTTCCACATTGGCAAAAGGTGGGGATGAGGAGTGTATTTAATTGCTTCTAAGAGTTCTTCTATCAGTCAATCATTTTGTGGTCCATGTCCTTGCACACAGTCCAAATAGAGGAGGGATTCTTTATAGATAGAATGACTTCCACATGTTCCTCTTTGTATATTGTACTTACTGGATCAAGCCCCAAAGCTCTCTAAGACAACTTTAATAATATCCATAACCAACCAAAAGAGACTGTCATAATGACCCAGGTAGGAAAAAAAACAAATGGAAGAAAAGTGGTTATTATTCTGACAATGATTTGCAGATACCTGAGCAGTCGACTGAGTTAATTTATTAGCACATTTCCCTTTGACAGGCTCTTGAAGAAAGATAATGAACTGATTCTAGATTTAGGAGGAAGGGAGCAGGTTGAATGACATTGAGGTTATCAGATAGTATTTGCAATAACTCCAGACTACTTCCTGGTACCCAAATCCATGTCAACATATATATGTGATGGTCAACAGGCCATCTTCTGACCAATTTCCACCAAAATGCTTATATACACAGGACCATTGGAAGTAGACCACTAGACCTGCTTTTGGTCTAGTCTGCACAGTCATCATCTAGGTAGGCAATTCCTATGGAAAAGGGATGAGTGATCTCTGCCAAATGTCAATCAGATGTCACTCATAGGAGGGGGGAAATAGTTTAGCTTAGAACATGCTGAGAAGAAGACAGGAGGCTACATATACCAGGAAAGTTGACTTAAAATAACAACCACATTGCCAACTACCTCCCCTCTGACCCTGATGGAGACAGACCAAAATAGTGAACCAAAGAACCTCAGGGATAGTTTACCAAATAACCAGACTTGCTTCCAGCCCAGGATCTGGAGCCATCATTTAGGTGAGAAACCATTGTGGAAAAGAGGCCCATATGTCTCATTATGACCAACAAAAATCACTAACCAACTGCCATGAACATACACATAGGCACAAGAACTCTAGGAGGGGAAGCACCCTCAGACTGCTGATCCTGTTTCTAGTACACCCTGATAGTCATCATTTAGAGAAGCTGCTTCTAGAAGGGCTTAGTCACCTGTACCAACTATCAGCCAACTGCTGCTACCCGGAGATCGAGGAAGCTACTCTAGATGTTGTAACAAGGTATCATGAGAGAAATAGGAATCAATGTATGCAAAGCACTGAACCACTACCATCACCACTTTGACCAACATCTCTCCTCAGAGCCGGATAATAATCCAGGACTTCGATCTCAAGTGTCTTTGGAATAACAATGTTTACACTGCAGTGGAAGGTAGGTCAAAATAGAGAATATTTTTTTTTCTCAAAGGAAATTTTAATAAATAAGAGGCATTGCATTTTGCTTTGCCATTGTACCCTGAGGTCCATAGGAACTTTCCATGTGACTTGTAGCTAAAATCTTCCATATGTCTTATTTCCATCATTAGAGTGTGGAAAAGGGGCTGTTTCATTTTTCTATTTGTATTCTCAGGGCTTAATATAGTGCTTTATATGTAGTAAGTTCTTAATAAATGTCTCATTCATACATTTCCATTTCTTCATATCCTGATATATAAGATTTAAAATTATAAATAGTCCAAAGAATGAAAAGTCAATTCAAATAAATGCTTAAGTACTTATGTTTTCCAGTGTTGCTACTATACAAAGACAAACATGAAATAGTTTTATCTTCAAAGGGTTTTCATTCTTTGAAGCATAAGCAAGTTGCAACATGTCATCATTAACTTACATGTGATAAGTAGCATAAACAATATTTCAAGTATTTTAAATCTAATACTAATTGATGGCCTCAATATATATTATTGAAAGCAAAGGAGGAGCAACAAATTTGTAGCAATGATACCTTCTGTCCTTCAATGAATTTTGGGAGATATTGTATCATGGTTTTATGGAGATAAAAATAAATGAGGAGAATCATTCAGGATAAGAAAGAATAGAGGGATTTAATTCCTGTTAGCTACATGAATATTCAATGGGAAAAATCATTTCTCCACTTAAAAAAAACAAAGTAATATCAGTATCTGTAGCGGCAAGCACCCCAATATCCCCAGGGTAGCTGCCAACACAGGTTCTTAGATCTGCTTTTCAAAAGGAAAGCAACTCAAAATGGGTTAACAAGCTTACTTTAATCAAACAAACACATTACCTAGTTCAGGGGAAAAAGGTCAGCACCCCGAACTTCAGAGTTACAGAACTTACAGATCAAACAGACAGGCTTCCAAACTGTCCAACCATTATATCAATACCAAATCACAGTTACCAGAGAGGGAAGCTTCAACATCTGGGTTTTCAAAGCCGGGGGGCTCTCAACAACGGCTTCCCAGAGTCTCATCTGGTCAAATCACACAACATTTCTCAAAGTGAGCCCCAAAGCAAAGCCTCTCCTCAGGGCTTATATAGCCTTCTCTTGGCTCAGAGAATGTAACAACCTTCTGGACCCACTGCCCAATCACAAAGTATCAAGGTATGGGCTTTCCTGAAAAACAAGCCTCCCACCACAGGCTCCAGGTGCACTTAAGCTAGGGGCAGGGAAGATTTTTAAATTTGCATTTCCATTACAGTATCACAAACAATATATAATAATAACCCTATAATAGTGCTATTTTTATTAAATTTTATAGAATAATGTATACCTGGGATGGCTAGGTAACACAGTGAATAGAACACCAGTCCTGGAGTCAGGAGGACCTGAGTTCAAATCTGGCCTCAGAAACTTACTGGCCATGTGACCTTGGGCAAATCACTGAACCCCAATTGCCCTGCCTTAACCCCTCCAAAAAAAGCCAAAAAAGAGAATATACGTTTAAAGTTAAAAAAAAGAAAAATCAGTCAGAAAATGTACAATGTATATCAATTGTAAATTGTATGAAAACATTACAAATATAAAATTAAATCAATTTGAAAAAGTTTGGCCTTTCATATCTGAAATTTTAAGATATTTGCACAACGATATACTTTTTTCCAAATAATGCCTTATGTGTTATCTATAATCACGTGAAAAAAGAGAGGCAGAAGGATAAAAAGAGAATTACGTATAATAGAGGGGATGATGATGATAAATAAAACAAGTTTGTGTGCTTACTGAAGTGCTTCCCACACATCTAATTTGAGCTACATTATTTCATGTAGTTGCACAGGTAAAAATACGTAATATTCTCATTGACAGATGAGTGGCTTGAAACTCAGTGAAGTTAAGTGATTTGCTCATTGTTGCACAAGTATGAAATGTTTAGAGGCAATAACTAAATCTTCAGACTCAGGTCTTCCTCATTCTAAGTCAAGTATAGTATTCAATATAAGCCACTATGCATTCTTTTATAAAAGATTATTACACAAATATGTAACTTGCCTATAATGCCCTGATAATTCAGCAATTGGCTCTTGGTCAATTCAGTAATTTAGTCATAGCATATGAATTGAACCTATTACATTTGATCCATAAGAAAAAAATATTAATCTCCAGAGGCCATATTTTTAACCATTAGAGGGAATGATTACCACATGCTGAGCTTTCTGGTTTAATAGTAAAGCTTATCAGGGGCGGCTAGGTGGCGCAGTGAATAGAGCGCTGGCCCTGGAGTCAGAAGGACCTGAGTTCAGAGCCGGCCTCCGACACTTAATCCACACAAACAAAAACCTAGCCTTGTAACCTTGGGCAAGTTACTTACCCCCAATTGCCCTAAAGGGGCGGCTAGGTGGTGCAGTGGGTAAGAGCACCGGCCTCGGAGTTGGGATGACCCGAGATCAGATCCGGCCTCAGAAAATGAGCACCCACGCATAAAAATAACGACTAGCCCTGTAACCTTGAGCAAGTTACTTAACCCCAATTGCTTATAAAAAAAAAAATAGTAAAGCTTATCCATCAAATATCTTCTTTGCCCATTTTAAAGTAAAAATAATGATAGTGTATGCCCATATTTTCTGTTGTTTTGGGGTTTGTTCCCTACCTCTAGAATGACATAAGAATCAATAAATCTATATAAACTATGTTGTCTTTAACATGAATTCCTTTAGTATGTATTTTGTAAAGTTCAGCCACTCTCTCAAACATTATTTAAATGCTATTTCTGCTCCCTTATATAGAATACTGGTTATAAAGATGTTACAGCATAAATATGCTGCTTGACATCACTGATGATGAGAATAGGTTGCTATAGAAATTATAGCAATTTGTTCCTTATCTCAGATCCTTGTTGTCTTTTGTTGTTTAATCTATAAATGCTCTCAGGATAATCTGGCAGAGTTGGTTCTTGTGAGAAGTTTCTTGAAGATTTGTTTTTTCATCTGCTGCTCTTTTGATATTTGGAAAACAATGTTCCTTATAATCTCATTCTCTGTCATGTTTGGCAAATGAAATAGCGTTCTAAACTGGTGGCTTATAGCTGCTATGTCTCCACTTGGCAAGAAGATCAACTATTTATAGGCTGAGATTTCTGATCTCTTTTGACCTTCCCTTTAGGGTGATTGGTTTATATCTGTAAAATATTTCTAACAAATGATATTAATCACATGCCTTTTATTTTGTATTTTGTTGTTGTTATTTAATTGTTCAGTTAGGTCCAGCTGAGTCCAAGGACAAGTCACTTAACCTCTTAGTTTATTTTCTCATCTGGGGGGTGATCAGATTTTTAGATAGCTTTTAGGTATAAGGTAGATGCCTTGTGGGGGATGATGTGATACTGAAGTAGATGATATATTACATGTTCTGTAAGTCTTAAAGTCTTGTACATCTTTTGTAAGTCTTAAATGTCATTTATTCTTAGGAGTGAATTGTTAAAAGGGTCAGAAGATGGATGAAGACTAAAAAAAGCCATTAAATATCATAACCAGAGCAGTCTTTGGTGATATTTTAGAAACTAGTTTCTTTCAAAAGATGGTGACAGAACACAGATGGTGAAGGGTTGGAAAGACAGGGTAGTGAAGAAGTAGAGTCATTTGTGAAAGAATTTTATGACATATTTACTGAGGAGAAGGAGAGATAAGAAATGATAGCTAGGTCAAGCCAAAGTTTTGATGTTGGATTTGCTTTTCGTTTCCTTTGGTTTTGATTTTTAGACTTATAAAGATTTTAGAATGTCTGTAACCAGATGGGAATGAGTCAGTGGAAAGGGAGAAATTGAAGGTGCATAAAAATATGGATTCTGCTAAAATCCAAGACAATCTGTTTAACATCATGGTAATACAAATCTATACTCTAACAACTGATGCCAAAGAGGCCAAAGTTGCTCAATTCTATGAAGAACTATAACATCTTCTAGAAATAACACCAAAAAAGGACACCACATTCATTATAGGGGATTGAATGTTAAAGTAGGAAATGAAAGATAATTAGAATAAAAAACAAGTTTGGCCTTGGAGTATAAAATGAGGCAGGGCCAAGACTGAGTTTTGTCACAATAACTTGCAGATTAAACCAAACAGTCTTTTTCAACAACCAAAAAGGTGACTCTATACATAGCCATCACCAAATGGTCAATATCAAAGTCAAATTGATTACATAGTTTGCAACCAAATGTGGAAAAACTCTTTAGAGTCCGTTAAAACAAGAAGTGAACTGTGGTTCAGATCATGAGGTTCTTATTGCAAAATTCAGACCGAAATTGAAGAAAGTATGGAAAATCATCAGACTATATAGGCATGACCTAAATAACATCCCCTATTAATATGAAGTAGAAGTGAAGAATAGATTTAAGGGAATAGATCTGATAGATAGAGTACCTGAAGAAATATGGACAGAGGTTTGCAACATTATACAGGAAGCAAGAACAAAAAACAAAAAAAACAAAAAACAAAAACATTCCAAAGGGGGAAAAATAAAGATCAGGAAAGCAAAATGACTGTCTAGTGAGACTTTACAAAAAGCTGAGGAAAAAAGGAAAGCAAAAGGAAAAGGAGAAAGGGAAAGATATGCTCAACCAAACTCATAATTTCAAAGGATAGTAAGAAGAGGTAAAGTTTTCTTAAGTAAATAATGAAAAGAAAAAGAAGAAAACAAGACAATGAGGCCAAGAGATTGCTTCCAGAAAATTAGAGACATCAAGGGAATGTTTCCTTAAACAATGACAATGATAGAAAAGCAAAAGTGGAAGAAATATCAATATCTACTTAAGAAAAGTAGAAGAGATTGAGAAGAGGTGGCAAGAATATGCAGAAGAACTCTAGAAGAATGCTCTTAACATCACTGATAACCATAATTGTGAGGCTACTAATCTAGAGCTATACATTCTAAAGAATGTAGTCAAGTGGCCATAAGAAATATTTCTAACAATAATGCTAGTGGAGGTGACATAATTCCAGATGAGCTATTTAATTTAATCCTAAAAGATAATGTTGTTAAAGTGTTACACTAAATATGCCAGCAAATTTGGAAAACTCAACAGTGGGTACTGTATCTCAAGTCTAAAGAAGGCTAACACCAAATAATCTCCAAATTACTGAACAATTGTGCTCATTTCACATGCCAGCAAGGTTAACCTTAAGATTCTGCAAGCTAGTCTTCAGCAATAAGTGAATCAAGAATTTATAAAAACATGCTGGTTTTTGAAGAAGCAGAGGAACTAGACACAAAATTGTTAATGTTGTAAGGTAACCCAAATCACATGCCACCTGATTTGGAGCCCACCATTAAGCCCCTTTATATTTGTCTTTATCTCTATTCTAAATCCTGTAACTGCTTGTAACAGCTTAAAGGTGAAGTCCTGGGTAAAGTGAATCACCCAAGGCACAGTCCCCTGCTCCCTTATCTTTCCCTGAGTTAGTACTTCCTTAAATCAGTAAGCCTTGAAGCAGCATTTTATATAAGGGTTATGGTGAAAGTCTGTATAGAGATCATGGGGCAAGTCTATCCCATGCAAGAGACCACCCTGTTCTGGGATGCTGACCCAGCAAGGTCCTCCACCCAGAACACTGACCAAGCAGGGTTCCCCACACCCTTCACCCAGAACATGACTCTGACCTATTCTATGACCCCCACCTGTTCAGGGAATGCCATGACCCCTGTGCCCTCTACCAGGTGCCCTCCACTCTGTTCTAGGAGGAACCCCTGTCACATGTTGAGCCATGATTCCCAAATTAGCCCTGAGCTATACATCCAACCAATGGCTATGCTTGGATTCTGTATGTCATTGTTTATGCTAGGTCCCCTCCATAATAGTGGTTTTTGCCTTTATAAACATTGTATGCACCCCAATTCGGGGCTGCCTGATTTGAATGTATACTCTAGGCAGTCATGCACTTGATCAATAAATCCACATCTAAATTTCTCTAAAACCCAGATCTTGTCTTGCTCTTATTCTCTTCACAACATTAATATTTGTTAGATTATGGAGAAGGAAAGGGAGTTACTGAAAAAAACAAACTACTTCTGCTTCACTGACTACACTAAACCTTTGACTGTGTGGATCAAAACAAAATGTGACAAGTTCTGAAAGAGAAGGAAATAAAAGTTCATCTTGTCTCCTAAGGAACCTGTATGTAGGCCAAGGGATTGACTGATTGCTTTTAAGATTGGGAAAGCAGTATGACAAGGCTGTATGTTGTCACCTCATTTATAAGCAGAGTACATCACATGACATGCCAGGTTGGATGAATCAAAATCTGGAATTAAGGTTGCTGGGAAAAATATCAATAGTCTCAAATATGCAGATGATACATCTCTGATGGCAGAAAGTGAAGAAGAATTAGAAGCCTCTTGATGAGGGTGAAAAAAGACAGTATCGAAGCAGGCATGAAGCTTAACTTAAAAAAAATCCTCTAAGATTTAGCAACTGGTACCATGCTTGCCAGCAAAAAGAGAAAGAAGAAATGAAGATGGTGGCAGATTTCCTATCCTTGAACTCAAAGATCACTGCACATGGCAACTGTAGCCATGAAATGAAAAGATACTTGCTCCTTGGAAGGAAAGCTATATATTGATATTCAAACTGTTACATAGATGAATGAAAGAAATAATTTATTAAGTGCTTATAATGAAAAAATGTATGGGCTGTATTGAGCTTGGGTGTAAAAGGTTGAAAGCCTAATTATTAGATCAGTAAAATAAAAAGAAGGTCTCCTCAATTTAGTTATGTATTATAAGTATACATTTATACATAAATGAAGAAATAAATGAAAGAACAAATGAATAACTTATTCTTTTTTTTAAAGCAATTGGAGTTAAGTAACTTGCTCAGGGTTACATGGCTAGTCATTATTTATGCGTGGGTGCTCATTTTCTGAGGCCGGATTCGATCCCGGGTCATCACAACTCCGAGGCCGGCACTCTTACTCGCTGCGCCACCTAGCCGCCCCTGAATAACTTATCCTAAAAATATTAATGACCCATTATGTTCAAAGCACCATACTAAATTCTGGGAATTCAATTAGAAATGCAAGGACCATCCTTGTTCTCAAGAATGTCACACTCTTATGAAGGAGAAAATTATAGAAAGTTTAAATTTCAAGTCAAATGGAAAGGTCCAATGGTCCTTTGGGGAAAGCAAATAATCAAATGGTAATAAGTCTTCTCTAATATCATATCCATTCATAAAATTATATACGTTTCTAATATTAAGCAATTTGATAGTACCTTGGCCTCAAAAGCAAAGTATTTCTTTTCTTTGATTTTTATTAACTCCTCTCACAGACAGTGATGAGAATGAAACAGATGTTTAGGGTATATTGTTTTCCATTAGTTTTTTTCTGCTTCTTTTGTTTCCTATGTATGCCCTCCTTTTTGTGGCCAAGGAACCCATAAAAATTCCTTTCAAATACAATGGGGAAGATGTTTTCTGATTTCTTCAGCCCCTACAGGGGAGCAAAGTACTCAAACTACCTTTTTCTGATAACTTCTTTAACATGGTTCTTAAATATAACAAATCTTATTTAACAACTAAAATACAATTTTAAGAGATAAATAATGCTGTTTTATACTTGGGATTTTATATTTCTTTTTTAAAATGTTCGAGGTTGGGCAGGATGAGGGGAGTTGAAGGGCAATTATTGCATGATGATAGAACAAATGAGCTATAAAGTGCACAATAGCTTTCATCTCTGTGTGTAAATTACGTACTTTGGTTGGAAATACTGCCTATTATAGGGCAAGATATTAGCATTTGTTGTCAATTATAATTTGCAGCAAAGAAATCAACAATGAACTATTAGTAGAGATCATCTAATAGGGCAAACTGTTCCCATATGAACTACTGCCTAAGACTCTTAAATGTGTAAAACAGTTTTGTGTTTTGTATTTTTTTAACTTTTTGTATTTTTTTAACTTTTTTTTTAACAGGTTTTACATTTATTTCTTATTAAATTCTATCTTATTGGATTTGGCCTAATATTCTGTCTTGTGGTGTGCGCGTGTGTATGTGTTGATTGGATCTTGATTGGTTAGAATATGGAGTATGTGAAATAAATCTGGGAGGCCTGGGGATAAACAATGCTTCAGGAAGGCAATTTTGGCAGCTTCATGGTAGACTGATAGTAAAGAAAGAAGCAGGGAGCACAATTAGAAGGTTATTATAATTGTCCAGTGAAAATTATACTGAGTTGAACTAAGGTGATGACTGTGAAGAGGAGAGGAAAAGGATATAAAGAACAATATGCAGGTAGTATTTACAAGTCAGGAACTGATTAAGTATGGATATAAGGAAGAATGAAAAGTCAAAGACGACTCTGAGCACATGGTAAGTTAGAATGATGGCAGACTTAACAGCAATAGGTAAGACTGTAACACTTATAAGTTTTCATATGAATATAATTAGCTCCATTTTGTATTTTACATGTCCAAAATTATGTCCAATAGTCAGTTTATAAAGTGTAATCAAAGTTCAGGGGAAAGATTAGGGGTGGGATGATATAGACTTTACACTAATCTTTATAGAAATGATAATTGACCTTTGGGAAGCTGATGAATGTAGAAATAGACCAGGCCAGAATGGACCTCAGGGGACTGAAGCACTGGCAGCTGTGGTGGTTTCCAGACTTCTCAACCCACAAGGGAAAAAAGAGAAAGTAAAAAGTCAGTGGGAAAACTCTGTTGGACCTGGGTGAGAGAAGAGCGCTGTCTGGTCTCTTCCCCTAGGGCAGTGGAGGTGACAGCTGTGGCTGCAGCAGCAGTGGCAGAAGCAACAGCAGATGCTGCTTCCAGAGCACAAAGCCAGCAGAAGTTGGGGGTATCATGCTGATCAGAGAGCAATTTCAGGAATCTCTTTGCTGGTGCTGAGGCAGGATTCTCTTGCTTTGCCCTGCTTGGATCTGGGTCGCAGTCTTGCGTGGCAGTCCTGGGGTAAGGAGGAGTGCTAGAGTGACAGAGCTTGTGGTGGTTGTGGAGAGGGAATCCTCCTCACAATTCTGAGGCATGTGTCTGGAAGTAGCATTGACAATAGCTGCACAAAATCCCAGAAATTTGGGACACAGCACTCTCCCCTCTAGAAGCAGAGTACTATCATGGTGAAGAACTCAAAAATCAAGTTATTTCTCTGGATGTAGGCATCTCTCTCCTTCATGAGTCTTTCGGGATTGACTTATATCACTGCATTGCTGAGAAGAGTCCAGTCTGTCATAGTTGGTCATCACACATATGTTGTGTCTGTGATTGTATAAAAATTTCTCCTGGTTCTACTCTTCTCACTCAGCATCAGTTTGTATAAGCCTCTCCAGGTAAATATGAAAACTGTCTCTTCATTTCTTATATCACAATAATATTACATTACATGCATATACCACAACTTGTTTAGTCATTCCCCAATTGATGGGCACCCCTTTAATTTTCAATTCTTTGCAACCATGAAAAGAGCTGCCATAAATATTTTTGTACTTATGGATCTTCTTCCCTCTTCTATGATCTCTTTGGGATATAACGCTAGAAGTGGTATTGCTCGATCAAAGGGTATGATATTATTTATAGCCCTTTGGGCATAATTCCAGATTGCTCTCCAGAATGCTTGGATAAGTTCACAACTCCACTAGCAATCAATTAGTGTTCCTATTTGCTCACATTCTCTCCAGCATTTGTCATTTTCCTGTTTTATCATCTTAGCTAATCTGACAGGAGAGATGTGGTACCTCAGAGTTGTTTTGATTTGCATTTCTCTAATCAATAGTGATTTAGAGCATTTCTTCATATACTTATAGATATCTTTAATTTCTTTCTCTGAAAACTGCCTGTTCATATCCTTTGACCATTTATCAATTGGGGAATGACTTGAATTCTTATAGATTGGACTCAATTTTCTGTATATTTTAGAAATGAGTCCTTTATCAGAGACATAGGTTGTAAAAATTCTTTCCCAGTTTCCCACTTCCCTCTTGATCTTGGTTACATTGGCTTTGTTTGTACAGAAGCTTTTCAATTTAATGTAATCAAAATTATCCATTTTGCATTTTATAATGCTCTCTAATTCTTTTTTGGTCCTAAAGTCTATCCCTCTCCACAAACCTGACAGGTAAACTATTCCTTGCTTTCCCAGATTGTTTACAGTATCATCCTTTATACCTAGCTCATGCACCCATTTAGACTTGATTTTGGCATATACTGTTATGCCCAGTTTCTGCCATACTGTATTCCAGTTTTCCCAGCAGTTTTTGTCAAATGGTGCATTCTTATCCCCAAAACTGGGGTCTTTGGGTTTATCAAACAATAGATTACTATACTCATTGATTGCTGAGTCTCGTGCGCCCAATCTATTCCATTGATCCACTACTCTACTCCTCAGCCAGTACCAAGCAATTTTGATGACTGCTGCTGTATAATACAGATTAAAATCTGGTATAGCTAGTCCACTTTCCCTAGCATTTCTTTTCATTAATTCCCTTGATATTCTAGACCATTTGTTTTTCCAAATAAATTTTGTTACTATTTTGTCTAACTCTATAAAGTAGTTTTTTGGTAAATTGATTGGTATGGCACTAAATACATAATTTAGTTTGGGTAAAATTGTCATTTTTATTATATTAGCTTGACCCAACCATGAGCAATTGATATTTTTCCAATTAGTTAGATCTGACATTATTTGTGTGAGAAGTGTTTTGTAGTTGAGATCATAAAGGTCCTGGGTTTGTTTTGGCAGGTAGATTCCCAAATATTTTATAATGTCTACAGTGACTTTAAATGGGATTTCTCTTTCTATCTCTTGCTGTTGAATTTCATTAGAGATATATAGGAATGCCGAGGATTTATGTGGCTTTTTCTTATATCCTGACAGTTTGCCAAATTTATTTATTGTCTCAGTTTTTTACTTGATTCTCTGGGATTCTTTAAGTATATCATCATATCATCTGCAAAGAGTGATCGCTTGGTCTCTTCTTTTCCTAATTTGATTCCTTTGATTTCTTTTTCTTCTCTAATTGCTACTGCTAATGTTTCTAGTGCCAGATTGAATAAGAGGGGTGATAGTGGACACTTGTTTCACCCCTGATCTTATTGGAAAGGCTTCTACTTTAACCCCATTGCATATAATACTTGCTAATGGTTTAAAATAGATGCTATTTTGAATGCTGTAGCCTCTGGGTGTCTAGTTTGAGGCTAAGGCTGGAGTCTCAGAGAGGTATGCTGATGTGTATAGAGTAGTCTGTGGAGGAGTGGCAGTCTGGCCACTTCAGATTTCTGCCTCTATACTGCTGGGCTATAGCTCAGGCAGGCTTTTGCTGGTCAGGTGAGGTGGGACTTGTTGGGACCCTCCCTGTCTTCTCTTCAGACTCCTAACTGCCTGTTACATCCCTTCTTGAAGACTCCTAAGCCAGAGGCTATTTCCACTTAGGATTTCAATCTGGGTAGGAGACTTATGTTTGGGTTTTCTACTTCATGAAGGAGGGATGAGGGATCAGAGCGACTAGAATTTACTTTGCCATTCTAGACCCTGCATATACAGGCAGACAATTTCTAAACTTCCAGGCTGGGGGCTGATAGCTGCAGGAGAAGCTGCTGTCTCTGCTGGGGGCCTGAGCCCTCTCTTACCTGGCTCTGATGATTCCTCCTGTCCCCTCTTGAGATGATGGTGAGATGACTGCCATTCATCCTCGGTAAGTTGGCTGGCTAGGGCTTCTTCTCTCTCTGGTGTAGTCTGCTTGTCTGCTCTCAAATCTGAGCTGTGCAGACCCTATGTACTCTGCACTCGCCCTGTCCACACCTACTGGGCACGTTCCTGGGCTGGATTCTGCCACGCTCCATCTCCCAGTGGATCCTGTCACTCCAGAATCGTTCAGATTCACTTTTTAAGGTTTAGTGATGGGATTCACAGGGCAGTTTAGAGAAGTTACTGCTTCCTTTCCACCATCTTGGCTCCACCCCTGACTTTCAAGCATTCTTGATGAAAAGATAAGGGCTGAACAGAAAATTTGACTTTCCAATACAAGAAGCATGAGAAGCATGAAAAGACTCCTGGTGGCCTCCTCATTTGCAGAGGCTCAAGATATTCATGCTGGACAAAATGTAGATGTCTGATTATTTTATTCTACTCCAGTTCAAAATTCCCAGGCTCAAGAGATGTGTGGCCGTAAGCCTGCCATGAACTGTGACTATAGGCATTCATCACCATGCCCAGGACTCCTTGCTTAAGCTTTCTAGGGAGTCCACTCAACATGCTAGAAGTTCTCATTTTATCCTTCAAGAATTGTGAAGATACCAGTGGAGTGTTATGGCTGTCTACCTTTAATCTCTTACCTTTGCCACATAATCAACCAATCTTCTCTTCCTATCATATATTTCCTCAATGATATATTCTTTTTTTTTCAGAGTTCTTCCTTGGTTATATATTTCAACTTGAAATTATACCAAAACACACATCTTCATTGTACTTTGTATGACTAATTTCAAATACTGGAGTCTGTTTTAATTGAAATATTTCATTGCCATACTACAATACCAATAAATTATTGGTATCAAAAATATTGTCCTTTGTTTCTTGAAGAAATATGGGGTTGTTAAATTATCTTTGTAATATCTTACAGGCAACAGATTTCTCTCTTTATCTCCTGTTCAGCTATGGTCCTAACTCATTATATATTTGCACTATCTGACCCAGATATACATATTGATGAACAAGCTCTATTCCTTTTGAATCCTAGTGCATGTAATAATCTGAGCAATAAACATTTTTTATTCATTTAGTCTGTCTTTTTATCAATAGTCAGTTTAAGTGTTTTATTGATGTATATGAATTTCTTATAGGAATATTTGAAATGTTCCATAACTTGATGTCCTAGATGCTAAGCACAGTGTCTGGCATATAGTAAGCACTTAATAAATAGTTGTTAATTTGACTTGACTTGATGAAGCCAGAAGACTATCAGCTGGCAGGGGAATCTAGATGGCCTGTGGATACAGCAAGAGAGCTAGGAAGACTTGAATTTAAGTCCTTAGTTGCTAGCTAAATTATCTTGGGTAACTCACTGAAGCTCAGTCTGAATCAATTTCCTCATCTGTAAGATGGGGGTAGAAATAACACCTGTTTTCTAGGATTGTGGGGAGGACAAAAGGAAATAATATTTGCAAATTATTATTTCTAATATATTTATAAAATAAATTGATTTGTAAACCTAAAAAAATAAAGAATGAAAGTAGAAAATGAATCAGTTAAGGATCTAGCCTTAAAGAATACTCACTGTAAAAGGATGGGAAAATTAATATGATTCAACAAAGAAACACTAGGCCCTGGAATCAGGATTACCTGAGTTCAAATATGGCCTCAGACACTTAAATAGCTGTATGCCCCTGGGCAAGTCACTTAATGGAGTTTACCTCAGTTCGTCATATGTAAAAAGAGATGGAAAAGGAAGTGGCAAACCACTCTAGTGTCTCTGCCAAGAAAACCCCAAATGGGATGATGGAGAATCAGACATCAGCGAAACAATTCAACAACAACAAAGAAGGATTAGGAGCAGTCAGACATGTAGGAGAGACAGAAATATTCATATGAACACTAGTTGTACTATAATAGTAGTGTTATGTGAATACAGAGGAGACAATATTTAGTAGGGTATCTGAGATTGTTAACTATCAAAATTAAGTGAAGGGGTCAAGAAAGATGGAAAGTGAAAAAAAGGTCATTAGATTTGTCTGCATGAAGATCCCTGGTAACCTTTGAATGAGCAGCTTCACTTAATTGAGAAGGTTAGAAGTCATA
Organism: Gymnobelideus leadbeateri; assembly: GCA_011680675.1. NCBI lineage: Eukaryota > Metazoa > Chordata > Mammalia > Diprotodontia > Petauridae > Gymnobelideus > Gymnobelideus leadbeateri. Next base: position 749,961 of record WOXC01010154.1, read on the forward strand.
TTGTAAGGGACTTAAAGTAAAAGCGGCTGAGGAACTTGAGGCAGAATGAAGTTTTTGTTTTCCTCCTCAAAGTTTGCCTAGGGAAAGGAAGAGGTATGTACAGCAGGATCCTGAAGTAATGATCAAATCCTTTGGAATGCACACACACACACACACACACACACACACACACACACACACACCCCTTAAGGATGAGGGATACCTTAAGATATTTGTACACATACTAGAAAGAATCAATAGACAAAGACAGATTGAAGATTAGATGGGAAGTTGGTATTTGAAGAGACATTCTTTCAAAAATTAGGGAGAAGAGGATTAAGCAAGCAAGTAGAGGCATTGGTCTTTTCAAGGAGACACCTCTTTATCAGAACCTGGAGTAAAAAGGGAAGATATAGAAGATGATATGTGATATTTTAAAGTGTTTTTGAGGAAAAGATGTAAAGCTCATAGTGGATGATCACCACCATCCTGCCTGGCATGAAATCTTGAGAAAAATTCATCATTCAGTCTAAATTACTTGTTTTATCAACTGTCATAGTAAGAAAAAATTAAACCTAATTTGAAGAATAATTCTTATATGACAAACTAAGGCAGAAAGAGAAAGTAGGCATTTTGATGGCAGCTGACATTCAACCTTCCAGTAGGAAAAATATTTCTTAGATTCTGTATTAGGTATAGAGTAAAAATAAAATCTCCCACCTCACAACATTTTCCTTTGTGGTATCTGTTTGGAGTGAATTTAGAAGATTATATTTGATATTTTCTTGAGAATGGTCTTGCAACAAGGTCAAGTGTATTTCTTTACCAAAGGGAAAAAATAGACAGTTATGATGGGTGTTAGTAGGCAGCAACACATTATTAAAAATATTCAAAAGAGAGCCAACAGAAATAAAAAAAATATCTTACTGAATAAGATAGACATGTCACATAGTGAGAATGAAGAATATCAGATGTATGGACATAATGCTCTATTGGTGTCTGCTTAATGTCAAGAAAGCCAGATGATATCCTGTATGTCTCCCAGCATGTTGGTACACTTCCAATGATAAGTGATAGGGGCAGGGAGGAGGGCAAGCCAGAATAGGAACCATAGAGAGGCTGTGATGTGCATCATTGTAAGGCTGAGTACATAGATCCATCCAAGTAATGGAATATCAGGGCGTGTTTAAACCATATATATTGCTCCCATTAATGGTAGTGATTTCCTTAAGAAAAGATTTTCTCTTTTATGAGAATACATGGTGCTGCTTAGGGAAATGTGAGACAGAATTGTCTAAATGATTGTGCAGTATACAGTATGTCACTTTGTTCTCGGACTATATGCCAAATCACTGAAGAAGGACATGCATGTTCTCAGGTAATTGGCTGATGAATCTGCACTCTGAATTTATACAATTTCATTAGTTCCACTGGCAGATAATTGGTAATTAGATGGTACATAAAATGTCATTTTCTTCCATGCTTCATCTTGCAATCTTATTTCCCAGATAACATTTGTTAGAATATAAAATCATGGGCTAAAATGAAAACAGTTTTATATCCTAAATAATGCAACAGAACAGGGGATAGGGATTGATTAATAATTGTTTCGCTGATGGTAACAATGAGTTCATTCATTTTAAAGGAAATATGATTTGGTTTTATTTGTGTTTCACTGTAACATTTTAAGATAAATTGTCTAAGGACACTAACCCTTTGCTGTGAAAGATTAAAACTTACCACATGATACTGCCTTAGCTTTGGCTGCAATCTTCAATTTCAGAATGATTTTCTTTGTATAGTTCTGCTCTGAATGTGTTTGATGTGGTCAGATCTACAGAAAAGTCTTAGAGACAGCCTTTCCCAATCTATTGTAAGTAATAAGGTTTGTCTATTATTCATTACCCTGAGAGAGATTGTTTTTGTGGCTATGATGATAAAGATAATGATGGCAATTATGATAGTAACACTGAAAGGAAGCATGGATGTATAATTGACCATGGAGTCAGGAAGACCCAAATTCAAATCCTGCCATTAACACATGCTGGGCATATGAGTTGGGAAATTCATCTAACCTCCCAGTGTCCCAGGAAACTTCTTATAATTTTAAGTTACAGATGTTCCTCATTTTGATTTCCCCAAACCTATTAAATCACTGGTCAAATCAAAATAATCAAACAAACAAATAAAACACCAATACCATCAGACATTGCTTGAAGGATTTTCCTTATTTAGATTTCCATACATTAATGAAATGAAATATATGGAAAAACAATAACCATGGACAATTAGGCAGTCCTTCAAAGTCTGTGATACATTTTACATTATCTCTTCTAGATGCCGCAAAACTATGTGAGAGAGGTATTACAGTTATATTTATTACTATTTTGCATATGAGGAATCTAAAATAAAGGAAGAAGTGAATTATCTAATGACTTAGCTGTTGAGTGGAAAAAAAAAACAGGGTTGGAACCCAATGTCCTCCGAGCTGACACCAAGTCTAGAACATTAAGGGTGAGGTCTACACCAACGATGTAAGATAAAATATTGTTTCCAATCTAGGTATAGAAAATTTTAAAGTGGAATTATCTGATGTTCAGATTAATCATCACTATTTTTACCAGAACAGTTTATTTTATATTGTAATAAATTACTGAGACATCTTTTAAAAATATCTCTCCTCTTACAAAAAAAAAAACTAAGATTCAATTGGTTTCTCAGTCTATCTGAACAAACGATGTCTTAATAACAGTAATAACACACTTTATAGAACTTTTAGATTTCCAAAGACTTTTCTCACAATAAATTTGTGAGGTAGGGGATGCAGGCATAATTAGGATTATTTTTCAGGTAAAGAAGTGGAGATTGTAGGTTTGGGAGCCAAGATGTCGGAGGAGAAACATCACCACCAAGGTGCTCTCCTACCAGACCACTTTCAAACCATGTAAAAGGGGACTCTGAACAACTTCTGGAGCCCCAATTCCCATAGAACGACACAAAGAAGATAACCTCCCACTGGGGACAGCCCGGCTGCCCTGTGGGGAATGGCCAGCGATCTGGGAACCTACAATGCAATGCACAGGGAGCCGAACCCAGGTCCACTTGAGCCCCGGTTCTAGCCACAGGGCAGCCGGACCAGCAGCCGGCTGGAGGGACCCCAGAACACCAGCAGCTGTGGGGAATCAAGAATTATCAACACAGACATGCCTAGGACAAAATGAGAGGTGAGTGCCCTATGGACTTTTGGACCAGTATTTGGGGAACACGTGGCTTCCTCCCCTGGGGGCTAGAAGCCAGTGAGGAGACAAGGCACACTCAGCATTTTGAAGCTCCAGTGGTGGCTTCAGCTCCTGGCCTGCGAACTGTAGGGAGATCCAACGATTAGTCTTGGGGGTTAAGCGCTCTTGCTTTAACCTGCTTGGATCTGGATTGTGATCTGGGGTGGTTATCCAACTTTCCAGAACTGGAAGTTGTGAAGACCCCAACGTTCAGGACAGAAGCTCCCTGTCTGGTGGCAGAGTCCTACTGCGGCAACAAGCCCAAAAGTCAAGTAATTAAGTGGCAACATGCCTAAGCAAATGAAACAAAATAAAAAGAAAAATGCAACATTATACTTCTATTTTGGGGGTAAAGAGGATTGAAGCATGGAACAAGAGGAGGGCTGTGAGGTCAAAAATCCTGCTCCAAAAGCCCCAAAGGAAAATATGAGCTGGTTACAGGCTATAGAGGTCCTTAAAAAGGATTTAAAAAATCAAATAAAAGAAGTGGAGGAAAAATTGGGAAGAGAAATGAGAGGGATGCAGGGAAAGTATGAAATGAGAGTCAACAGCCTGACTGACGAAAATAACACCTTAAAAAATAGACTAACTCAAATGGCAAAGGAGGCTCAAAAGGGCAATGTGGAGAAGAATACCTTAAAAAGCCGAATTTGCCAGATGGAAAAACAATCTCAAAAGCTCACTGAGGAGATTCATTCCTTCAGAGTTAGACTGGAGCAAATGGAAGCTAGTGACTTTATGAGAAATCAAGATGCTGTTAAACAGATCCAAGCAATTAAAAGAATAGAAGGCAATGTGAAATACCTCATGGGAAAAACCACTGACATGGAAAATAGGTCCAGGAGAGATAATTTAAAAATTATTGGACTACCTGAAAGCCATGATCAAAGAAAAAACCTAGAAATCATACTTCAAGTAATTCTCAAGGAAAGTTGCCCTGATGTTTTAGATCTACCATCCTGGTAGTGCTGCTTTCTGATTGGTTGGCTGTTATGGTCTTATTGAGATTAGATACATGTGGTTGTGGTTGAGTGCATGGACACACCTGTTGTTTTTCTGAAAAACATGAGGAATGGTTCTGGGGGCAGTGGCTAGCTAGAGGTAGGGGCTGGGATCCCATCATATGTACATGCCTGCTGTTTCTGTGAGAAATATGAGTTCATAGACACACCTGTTGTTCCAGTGAGCAGTGAGGCAGATATGAAGAAGTTAGGATATTGAGTCCAGGGGTGGGGTGAGGGTGGGGAGTGAGTGGCTAGTTAAAGACTGTGGGCCTGTTGTTTAGTACTTCCTATAAGGAAGTTAGTACATTGGAGCAGGGGGCAGCTTTATTAGGATTCCATTAATAAGAGTGAGGACAGTATGCTATTGTTAAGTAAAAATTATTTGTGACATTATCTTGGATGGTCATAGTAGACTATACAGACATATTATTCTCTATGCACCATCATAAAAATAATTTATTTTTAAAAAGCATTTGTTATAGTGATTGTGGTAGAATTAATAAAAATTCTGCACAATATCTTATTCCTATAGTACAACAAATTACAATAAACGTTCATAATTATGACTAAAGCAATATAAAATCCTGAAATATCAAAGAAACATTCAATAAAATTTACCAAGTCATACAAAAATTCACTATGACAGGGGCACCTAGATGGCACAGTGAGTAGAGCGTTGGCCCTGGAGTCAGAAGGACCTGAGTTCGGATTTGGCCTCAGACACTTAACGCACACAAAAACCTAGCCGTGTGACCTTGGGCAAGTTACTTAACCCCAATTGCCCTCCAAAAGGCAAAAAAAAAAAAAAAGATGTCCATAAATTTGGGGTGGCTAGGTGGTGCAGTGAGTAGAGTGCTGGCCCTGGAGTCAGAAGGACCTGAGTTCAGATCCGGCCTCAGACACTTAATGCACACACAAACAAAAACCTAGCCATGTGACCTTGGGCAAGTTACTTAACCCCAATTGCCCTCCAAAAAAAAAGCAAAAAAAAAAATTCACTATGACAATTTGGAAACACTTCTGGCAATAAGAAAAATATAACTAAGACTAAAATTTTAATTTGCCTAGAACATACTATTGACCACATAACTCCATTCCAAGATCGAAAAGATTATGTTATACAATTTTGCACAATTTTGAGGAAATAAGATGGTTATATTCAAGTTAAATGACTTGTTACTTGAACATTAAGTGAACTTTTTTTCCTTCAAATCTAACATTATTTTACACTTCTCTGATGAAATTAAGATATATTATTTAGTCTGGTTATTAGTAAATAGTTTGAGTCTCCTGTTTACATAGTAAAATTCAAAAGAAAAGGAACATTTCTTATCTAAATTTATATTTGTCTTCACACACAAACATACAGAACTGCTTCAGAAACCTTCATTCATTAACTTATTTTAAAAATTAACAAAGGACCTACTGTGCAAAGAATTCTATGCTAGAGAGTAAGAGAAGAAATGTCTATAAAAGAAGTCATCCATGCTCATTAGCTTAAAGTTTTAATATTTGGCCAAAAGTATTTATAACTATATTATTCAGAAAAAGTTCATTTGCATTCAAAGAATGCAAACAATAAGCTAGGTAAATTCCCATGGGAATGTTATTACTAACCAATGAAATGAGGTAGTACTTCATAGAATTACACATTTATAAGATTTCAATTTTGAAAAGGACATAAGAGATCATTTCTCCTGACCAGTACCTGAAGAAAAATGTCTTCTATAATACTGCAAACAAGTGATTGTCCAATTTTTGTTTGAAGCTCTCTAGTGAAGTGGAACATCCAATGGTAGTTTTAACAGTTTTTCTTTAAAAGTGTGGGGTTGGGGCGGCTAGGTGGTGCAGTGAGTAGAGCACTGGCTCTGGAGTCAGAAGGACCTGAGTTCGGATGCGGCCTCAGACACTTAAAAAACACACAAACAAAATCCTAGCTGTGTGACTTTGGGCAAGTTACTTAACCCCAATTGCCCTCCAAAAAGCAAAATAAAATAAAATAAAAGTGTGGGCTTTTTGTTTCACATTAAATCAATTCCAAATTTGCTTCATTGAAACATTTACCTTTATTTTTGGCTCTGTGCTCTGCAGATCAGAAGAATGTCCATGTTTTTCTTCTAGGAATCAGTCTATTAAATACTTGAAAAGAATTATAATTACAATTATATAATTATTGATAATTATTGATAATTAAAGACTTGAAAATAATTCATAGAAATCTTTTGCTTTTTCCCCTCAGATTGTCTACTGGACATCTCTACCTGAATGCAATGAAGACATCTCAAAATCCACATGCCCAATACAGAGCCCGTTGTCTCCCAAAGTATATCAGCAAGCACCTTTATACCATATAAAGTATATTAGCATAACCAGGATGGCTGCTAGCAAAGGTTCTTTAAGTGGCTCTTCTAAGGGAAAGCAACTCAAAAGTGTTTAAAGGTCTTTATTCAATCAAACATAGACATCATTCACTTAGTTCAGCGGGGAAAGTCAGCACCCTGAACTTTAGACTATACAAACAATAATACAAGCAAACAAAAAATACACACAGAGAAAAATAGCACAATTAAACAAACCAAAAGACAGGACTTCAAGTTGCCTGACCATTACATACAGTGTTAGTTACCAGAGATAAAAGCACCAACATCTGGGTTTGCAAAGCCAGGGGCGGGGAGCTCAACAGCTGCCCAGAGTCTCATCTGGACAAATCACACAACTCTTCCCATAAGTGAGCCCCAAAGCAAAACCTCATCTGAGAGAGTATATATATAGCCTTCTCCAGGGTCAGAGAACATCACAATCTTCATGACCCACTGCCTGATTACAAAGTAACAAGGTGTGGGCCTTCCTGAAAAACAAGCCTTGTCTAAGCTAGCTTCTTTTCTTGGGCTCCAAGTGAGGCCATTAAGGGACAGGGAAGATCTTCAAATTCCTTAGGCCTATTAAGGGGCAGCAAATATCTTCAAATCCCCTTACCATTACACAAAGCTACACCTCTTACAAACTTTACGAATTTCAGTTAAGATTATCACCATCATTCCCATCAAGGTTACAATGTTAAAAACATCCAGATGCTGCAATTCAATTTAATGACCTAGTTCAAGAAGTTCCTTAAAATCAGGGACTGTTTTTGTTGTTGGTGGTGGTGGTGTTGTTGTTGTTGGTTTTGCTTTCATATTGTCAGTCCCCCGATTAATATGATATATTCATAATAATTCTTAATGAATTGACAACTCTTTGCTCTATCTTATCCTATATATATATATATAAATAATCAATGACATTGACTAGCTCTCCACATCTTTCTCTTGCAAGCCCTTCTGCCCATTTACTCTTGGTCTATCTATAAGTCAATAAGCATTTATCCCACATCCTTTCTTTCTGTGGCTATTAAAATAGGCTTCTAAATAGGTTTGTATTTCTAGATTTATGCTTCTTCAATGTTTCTGCAAATGTAAGCCAAAATGAAATTTCAGGAACGTCTCTGACCATATACTCTCTTACTTAAAGTTCTCCCCATAACTTCTACACCTTCTGCAAGGGGCCTCTCTTTATCATCTTCTGAGATTATCTCTAATTTACATATATATGATATGATATACTATGATGCATGATTTTATATATGATGATGTTGTATATTATATTATATTATATTACATCATGTTACATTACATTGTATTGTATTATATCATATTGTGTTATATTTACATAGTTGTTTTACTTGTCATCTCTCCCATTAAAATGTGGACTCTTCAAAGAAAGGCACAAATTTTGCCTTTCTTTCTATCCTCAATACTTTAGTGAATAACTCTGAAAAACAGAGGAGTAATATAAGAATTATAAGAACATCTGAAAACCTCAACCATCGTCCCCAAAATTATGAAAATTTCTCAGATCCATTAGAAACAGTGGACAAAGTTTACATTGAAAGGAATCACTGGCCATTTCATTAAAGAAATCTCAAAACAAAAACTCCCAGAAGCAAAATAACCAGAATTCAAATCTTTGATGTTAAAGAAAAAAAATATTGAAAGTATTCAGAAAGAACTTGAATACCATGAAGTCATAGTTAGCACCAGAGAGTTATAAGAGTTAATACTATGAAAGAGAAGATAACTAGGAAAAAAGGTATTCCAGCAGAATATGTATATGTGTATATACACACATATGCATATTTATACATATATATGTTTATGATCAAAAATTACTTCTCTATCAAGGCTGAGAATACTCTTATTCATGGAATATAGGCACCTAAAGAAATAGCGAATTTACTAGTATTCCTGATAAAGATAATAGAGCTGAGGGCATACATTATTGTGTGTATATAGGAGTCAAGAGAAACTTGAAAAATAAATATATTTGGAAAACAATTAAGGAAATTTGTAATGAAGAAGCATTTATATCTTGATATGTAAGGGCCCTTTAAGATGTTACCTGAACTCTGAGAACTCATGAAGAACTCAGGCAAATGACAGCATAACTCAGGCTGTCTCAAGAGGCACCTGAGTGTGTATCCTGCCCCGTGATTTTGGGGTATTGAGTACATGCTGCTAACAGGGGAGCACTCCCCTCCCGTGAGGAGCCTGTTGCTGAGGCACATGGGAACAGAGTCGGGAGAAAAAGATATATAAGGAGGGAGGTGAGGTGAAAGGAGGGAGGGAAAGAAGAGGGGGTTGTGAAAGAGAAAGAGAATAAACAGCAAGGTACATTATACCTTGTTGTTGGATTCCTTGGTCTATTCGGGGGGAGCAGGCTCTCTCAGGGGTCGTAAGGGTGACCAGAGTTGTAGAGGCAACTGGAAAGGAACTCTCAGAGGGGTTTTTGGAGACAACCCAGGTTGTAGGGGTGACCAGAATCGGAGAGGCGATTGGAGAGGTAAGTATTGGCGTCAACCCAGTACAGCAGGTCTGTACACTAATCAAGGCACACGAAGAAAGAAATGTCCCCTTAGAAATCTGTTATCAAGTACCATAATGGAAATAAATTCCTCACAATGTAGGGAAACCACTTTGCCACCTTTCAAAAATGATTTTATTAAAAACAGAGGAAGGAATAAAACATTTACTAGGGAGAAAGTGGGCAGGGGGAGAGGAGGGGTCATTTATTTTTCTCCAGGATGAATTCTGAATTTCCCCTACCATTCTCCAACTCTTTATCCTGAAGCTGCACTCAAATACCGAAATTCATACAACAGAAGTAAATTCTGACCCTGTGGCCTCTCCCTCTGATTGTACATCTCCTCGTAAAACCTCTGTTTAAGGAGGACATCATAAAATCAATATGAAAAGATAACAACTGCACCAACATAAAAAAAAAGGTATGGGAAGATTACACAGGACCCTCTTTTTTATCTGAAGTGGACAGAAAAGGTATAAAAAATACACATACATAAACAAAGTTCAATGTAGAAATTAAACTAGAAAGTGATTTAGGTGAGATTTAACTAGGGGAGTAAAGAGGAAGAGAGTTTTAGGAAGGCATTGATCAAAACAAATTCTATTACTGGAGGTTGAAGAAGATAAAGAAGTTAAGAAAATGTAACTGGGGACTGAGAGTAAGGGAGGAGAAATAAAGGATGGAAACGGATTGCATCAAATATAGATCCCTAGTAGTGAGCACACTCACCATTGACACCATCTTTCTTGGCATCATTGTGGTCATCGTCATCATCATCATCAGCATCGTTATTGTTATTTTCTAAAAGGCAGATAGGAGACAAAAGAAATGAAAAGTATAGAAGGAAGGTCAGGAAAGATATAAATGATTAACAATAATATCTGTGACAAGAAATGGCATGAAATCACCCATAAAACAGTAAGGTAACAGAATAGAATAGAAAGCAAAATCTAACAAAATGTTTACAGGAAACACAAATACATGGGGGACAGAGCCATGTAGAGTTAACACACAGGCCTGGAGGATACATGCACATGCACACACACAAGTGTGTAGTACACATATGCGATGTGTATGTTTGCACGCGTTACATTGTGTTTGTATATGTTTGTATATATGTGTGTATGCACACATGTATGCATGCATGAATGTATGTATAGTTTCAGATTAACTCAAAAGTTAATGGTTTTAAATGAAGAAATTAATGGTAAAACTCTAATAGTAGCATATCTCGCTGTATCACTCTCAGACAAATCAATATAAAAGTTAAAGAAATTAAATAGAATAGAATTTCTTTTTCTTTTTTTTTAAAGCAATTGCGGTTAAGTAACTTGCTCAAGGTTACATGGCTAGTCATTATTTATGTGTGGGTGATCATTTTCTGAGGCCAGTTTCGATCCCGAGTCATCCCAACTCCGAGGCCGGTGCTCTTACTCACTTCGCCACCTAGCTGCCCCTAGAATATAATTTTTAAATAGAATTTTAGAAAAATTATATGTAATAAGTCTCATATGATTTTAGAATGGCAACAGAAAAGAATATACATATTCTCAGGTTTTTATATGAGGCATATGGTGTGTTCAGGGAAGACTAATACATCTGGTTTAAGGGCTGCTGAGCCCTTTTCAGGGCTGCTTTCCACCTTTGGTGTCCCCCTGATCCACCTAACTCTCACCTATGGCTCCAAGAAGATGTAGCATGCACAACAGTCACAGCCTTGTAAACTGTTTAGGTAGACAAGCTAAGCCAATTGGAGAGTAATCAATGGGTTTAAAATTCATTGATGAGTCAGAAAGGTATCTGCCCAAAGCATGAGAAGACTTCCCCTTGTGGAACTGGCATATGAGAGCAATTTGTTCCAGGAGCCATGAATGTGACTGAAGCAGGCAATGTGGAGGACTTAGAGCTTTGTTAGAAATTAAAGACACTGAGACCATCCACTGCATCTTGAGCTGTTATGTAACCTTGACTTTGTCTTACCACTGGACTGTAAAGACTCTGGAAGAGAGAGTGAGGCCCCTGACTTCACACAACTCTGCCTCATTTAAATCCAATTTAATCACGAATCAAAAGACATCATCCATATCATTTTGCCATTTTTACCTATCTCAAAGTCCTGTGGCAACAGGCAAGTGATAAAACACAAAATCTTTTGCAAATATGATTCCACTCATTTTCTGCACACACACACACACACACACACACACACACACACACACACCCCAAAATCCAATAGACCTGAAAGATGAAAATAATTTCTGTCTCTTGTTGAGAGAGAAATCAGCAGATATCTCATCCAAATAGCAACCCTTAATGAAACAAGGCTGACAGATGAAGGCCAGCTTACTGAAGTCAGAGCTGGATACACATTTTTTTTCTGGAATGCCACAGTGAAGGCAAGCACTGTGAAGATGGTGTAGGTTTTGTGTTCAAAACTAATCTAGTGAGGAAGCTTCCATGCCTACCAAAAGGAGTAAACAACAGGCTCATGACAATGTGATTGTCACTTGCAGGAAAATGCCATGCCACCATCATGGTAACTATGTTTCCACTTCGATGAACTCTGATAAGGTCAAAGGAAAAAAATATGAAGGACTGGACATTCTCATCACTGTGCCAAAAGAAGATAAGGTTATCATTCAGGGTCACTTTAATTTGAGAGTAGACTCACACTACCAGACATGGCAGGGAGTCCTTGGGAAGAATAGAGTTGGAAACATCAACAACAATTGTTACTACTAAAGACTTTCTCATCACCAACACTGTCTTCTATTTACCTAAATGTAATACAACGTCAATGATGCACCTTTACAGGAAACATTGTCATTTATTAGACTATGTGATTGTAAGGGAAAGAGATTGAGAAGATGTGAGAGTGACAAAGGCGATGTGTGGCACAGAGTACTGGCTCATCACGGACTAACCTTTTCCAATATTTTCCAAGGCAAAATAATTACCAGAAGAATTAATGGCAACAGCTCAGAGCACTAGTCTGAGCAGGAATAGTTGGTAGTTAACTTGATGGGAAAGTTGAACCAACACACGATTGGCAACAGTGGAACACAAAAGGAGTAGGCAGCTTTCAGAGATTTGGTATTCAGTACTGCATTTGCTCATCTGGGTCAGAATATTTGCTAATATCAAGACTGGTTTGATGAAAATGATGGGGAAATTCAGCTGCTAAATGAAAAATAAGAATTCCACAGGGTTTACCAGCAGGATGGTTCATCCATGTCTGAGAAGATAGCATTTAAGTCCACCAAAAGTAAGGTAAAATTGAAGCTGAGGGGGATGCAGGATTCTTGACTCAGTAAGGCCAATGAAATTCAATTTCTTTTTTTGCTTTTTGGAGGGCAACTGGGTAACTTGCCCAAGGTCACACAGCTAGGTTTTTGTGTGTGTCAAGTGTTTGAGGCCGGATCCAAACTCAGGTCCTTCTGACTCCAGGGCCGGCACTCTACTTACTGCGCCACCTAGCCGCCCCCGAAATTCAATTTCATGCTGATAGTGACAATCGAAAGAACTTTTATGATGCCCTGAAGGCTATTTATGGGCCAAAGACCTATGGTGCATCTCAACTGCTTAGTGCTGATGGAGGCACATTGATTAGTGATAAGAAAAAGATCCTGAAGAGATGAGCTGAACACTTAGTGTTCTCAAGAGACCATCATCAATGCTGAAAATATTGACTGTCTACCTCAGGTTAAAGTCAATCCCTTCCTAGTTGAAGTTCCGATTGGAGAAGTCGTTTTGAATATCATTAGTCTCCTTTTCAGTGGCAAAGCACCTGGTGCTGGTCTGTTTCAGCTGAGATTTATAAGGTGGGAGGCTCATTGCTCAAACAAAAGCTAAATAAAATCCTCCAGGTCATATGGCAAGAGGACATTATCCCACAAAATTTCAAGGCCACCTCCATTGTCCATCTCTATAATGTAAAGCAAAGAGATTGTCCTGTGACAATCGTATGGGGAGAATAGGGTCTTTCTCTTAGGGATTGCTGGCAAGATTCCTGCCAGTTCTCCTTAATAGGTTGATCCTTCACCTGGAAGTTGCTCATATACCTGAGAGCCAGTGTGGCTAAACAAAGGTCTGAGGGATTGTTGATGTGGCGTTTCCTGCAGAACAACAAAAGAAGTCAGCAGAAGAGCACAGACCTACTCACATTTACAGATCTCACCAAGGACTTTGATACTGTCAGTCAAAAGGACTTATGGAAAATTATGTCAAAATTTGATTGCCTGGAGAAATTCATCAGTACTCTATGTCAATTTCTTAATGACATGTTTGCCCAGGTTCTGGATAATGGATGATGCTCCCACACTTTCCCAATCACCAATGGAATGAAACAAAGCTGTGTGATTGCTCCTATGGTTTATTTAGCATCAAACACATTTATTGAGGATGAACACAGCATGAAAATAAGCTAAAGCACTGATAGTAAATTCTTCAACTTGGAAAGACTACAAGTCAAGACAGAAGTGGAAGGAGTGTTGATGAATGATTTCTTTTGGTTTGTTTGTAGATGATTGTGCAAGTAATGCAGTCTCTGAAGCTGAGATACAAGATCAATTATCTGATGCTTGTGCTAATTTTAGCCTAATGAGCATGAAGAAAACACAGGTGGCTTATCGGTCACCACCACATCATCCATATGTGGAACCATTGGTTACAGCAAATGTAGAAGTTTTGAATACTGTGGATACATTTAATTTGCTTGGCAGTAAACTTTCTAGTGATATACTCATAGATGATGAGGTTGGTGCATGCATTACAAGAGCTGACTCAGTATTTTGGAGGCTCCAAAGGAAAGTGTGGGAGAGAATAGGTATTAGATTGCTTACCAAACTGAAGTTTTTTTGTGGAAAGACATAATTAAAAGGTGCAAATATATTAACTGTTAACTAATATAATTAATACTTGACAATGCCATATAATAATAACTCAATGCTTCATAAATTAAATTTCTCAATTAATTCCATGGCAATCCAACTAATAAAATGTTACTTTAGAGAGCTAGAAAAAAATAACTTCTAGTAAAACAAAAGGTCATGAAGTTTAAAGGAAATAATTTTTTTTTAATTTAGAAAGGGAATCTAGCAGTACCAGATGTCAAAATATATTATAAACCAGTGATCATGAGAACTATTTGGTACTGGTGAGATATTTTAAAAGATAATCAAAAAACTTATTACATACAGAACATTTAAGAACAAAGGAAAATTGTATAATTTTTGATAAATACAATGATTAAAATAACTACTATAAAGATCCATTATCTGACAGAATTTCTGGAAAAAAATGGAAAGGGCTAGCAAAAATTAGTTTCATACTAAGATTTCACACTATATTCTGCAATAGGGACCAAATGCATATATTATCTAGATATGAAAAGTCATAATATTAATAAATTAGAGGAGCAATAAAAATACCATTCACAATTATCAAAGTACTGTCCATGACAAAGAACAGAATGGACGTGATAGAAGATAAAATGAACAATTCTGATTACATATAATTGAAAAGGTTTTTCACAAGTATAATTAATGTAGCAAAAATTTGAAATGAAGAACAAATTGATATCTAGTAATTATATGTGTGTGTATATATATATACATATACTTTTTTTTTTTTGCTGCTTTTTGGAGGGCAGAAGGAAGGGCATTTGGGTGACTTGCCCAAGGTCACACAGCTAGTTAAGTGTTTGAGGCCATATTTGAACTCAGGTTCTCCTGACTCCAGGGCTGGTACTTTATTCACTGCACCATGTAGCCATCCCAAGTAATGAGATATTAACTAAAAAATGAAGAAAAGAAAGTAAAAAAGCATAATTGAAGAAATAAATGCTTAGATAAGAACTAAAGAAAAGATACATGAAGCAGAACACTAAAACTAATACATTCTTTTATTATATTTTTTAAAATATAAGGACAACCTGTATATGATAGTTTAACATATATTTGATACTTTTGTATTCTATATTTTACAAGAATTTTCTCTGTAGGCATTGAATAAAGAATTTAAAAGTATAAATTTTGCAATGGAATTTTTTTCTAAATTGAATTGATCTGGATACTGAATTTGAAGTCATTAAGATTTGAGTTCATACCCTGTCTTTTTATAAAAGTTATGTGACCCTGAGCAAGTCACTTAACCTCTCCAAACCTCAATTTCCTCATTGGAAAATGAAGACATTAGGATATATGGTCTCTAAGGTCTCTTCCATCTCTAAATTTATTATCTTATGAACTGAAGTAGACTTAGTGGAATTGTAGTGTTTCTCAACTGGTTTTCTTGGCTAAGGAAACCTTTGAGTGTAAATCAAAAGGACCTTCCCTTTCTTTTTTTTTTTTTTTTTTCACGAATAGTTTGTTTATTGCAACAGTTACATTTTGAAACCCTTGCATCAGGCAAGGGCACAACTGGGTAATTACATCAGGAATAGACCATCTACACAGTCAAATATATAAAAGTTTCTTTTATATTTGCTCAACACTGGTCAGCAAGCAGATTCAGTCCATAGTTGATTCATCTACTGTGTCAACCCAAGCTTCTTCTTCAGAGACTCTGGCATCTCAGGTGGAGGAGGACGGGGAAGTCTGAAATAGACTTTCACGGAGTCATAGATGAACCACTGTAGTGCAGTCAGGGTACCAATCATGATGATACGGGCAAAGAGCCCCTTCCATACACCTTTGAATCCAAGCCTTTGGAGGACTTGTGAAGCTGAGCTGCCCTTTTCCTTGTTCAGCACAGACACCACAGAGTCAGCAGGGTGAGACACGATGGCACAGAAGACACCAGCTATGTAACCTGCCACGAAGGTCACCACCAGCTGTTCTCCCTTTGAGCACTCACTTCGGGGCTTTGGAACAACGTACTTGTACAGGGCCTCAACGGTTCGCTCAAAGCAAGCAAACTTCATCATGGTGTATGGGATCTGTCTCATCCATAAAGGAGCAACACCCTTGTAGAATGCAAAGAGGCCCTCTTCTTTAAACATTTTTGGAGCAGCCTCCCTCAGGGTGTTGGCATAGCCTGGCTGGGTCTGAATTCTGACCTTGGCAGCTTCCATAGGAGCCAGGGCAATATCAGCAAAGAATTCAGCACTGGCTGAGGCAGCCAAATACAGGGATGTACGCCAGAGGTAAGAATTTTCCTCACCAAGAAGGTTACTATACAACACTTTGAAGACTTCATAAAAACCAAACTTGCAAAGTCCCTGCATTGAGTACCCAATGAATGTTGGAGCCCATCCTTTAGCCAGACAACGAACACCATCTTCTCGAAGTGTGATGGAGAATCCATTAAAGATGCCCTTGTATTTCTGGGGGTCCACCTGCATCCTGCATTTCACTAAGTCGAGGGGTACAACAGCAGTGTGTGTCAGGCCACAACTTAAGACCCCACCAACGCCACAGAGCGCATAAAACTTCATGGAGCCATATTCACAACTGTATTCTTCCACAGCGGCGGCGGCCAGGCTGCGCGGGCGGAGGCGGCGGGGCGCGCCCGGGGGCCCCGCGGGGCTGGGATCGGCCTCATACTGCACGAGCTGCAGGTGCGGTGAGTGGAAGGGGTTGGCGCGCGCCAAGTGCGCCACGGAAGAGTACATCCTCTTAAGATGGCGGAGACACAACCTTCCGTCCGCTCCGGCAGGCTGCGGCTCACAGAGAGAGAACGTCCTCCCCGCCCTAAAGTCTGTGCCCTCCGGACCTTCCCTTTCTAAAAGATATCTTTTTTTTTTTTTTGCTTTTTGCTTTTTTTGGAGGGGGGAAGGCAGGGCAATTGGTGTTAAGTGACTTGCCCAAGGTCACACAGCTAGTAAATGTTAAATGTTTGAGGCCAGATTTGCACTCAGGCCCTCATGATTCCAGGGCTGGTGCTCTATTCACTGTGCCACCTAGCCACCCCAAAGATACTTCTTTATAATTATAAAGAGCCTCATCCAATCTTGATTATCTATCTCACAAACTTGTGGATCTGTACCATGATTCAACTTTTATGAAACACCATGAAATGATACAATCAGTCTGTTTTGTGTGTTGGATTCGTTTTTATAGACTTCTTAGGGAGGCTTCTTTTTTTTTAAAGCAATTGGGGTTAAGTAACTTGTTCAGGGTTACACGGCCAGTCTTCATTTATGTGTAGGTGCTCATTTTCTGAGGCCAGAACCGATCCCCGGTCCTCCCAACTCCGGGGCTGGCACTCTTACTCACTTCGACACCTAGCCGCTCCTTTAGGAATGGTTGTTAATGGGAATGATGTTATATTGACAGCTCCCATCAACAGCAGAGTCATCCCATGGGGTTACATAGTTTAAGTATTTGACTAAGCACTACCTGACAACACTTCATCATTTTCAGTAAATTTGAAATATTAGAAGATAATTCTTGGATGGATTGTGACTTTGGATAAGGTACCCTGACAATGAAGCTATTAAATTAGATACATATGGTTTTGATTTTAATTAACAACATTTACAAATGACTGTTTTTGTAGACATTTTAAAATTAATTTCTAATTCTCAGCTAATCTTAAACTGCTTAAAACATAAGCTGATTAGACTGTAATTTTAAAATAATAATAATAGTATAAAAATCACATCTCTGTTAGCATTAATGTTTTTTTTCTTTTTACTCCTGGCTCAATTTGATGGCACTCTGCCACATTCAGCAAAATCTTGGCCATGCAAGTAATAGTTTTGTTCATAGTAGGTATTTAATAGATGTTTAATTAATAAAATAAAATGAAGTTCCTATTTAATCAAGGGGTATTTCCTTTAGACAATAAAATTCTAAGTGCACAGGGTTAATGGACTAGTGCACAGTGCTCCCTACTGTTTCATCTCTCAAATGGGTATTTTTTGGGGGGAATATAGATCTTTTTCAAATAAGAACAGAGATAGTATTTCTGATATTTTCCATAATGATCATCTTTCTCACTGTTGGATCATCAAAGCACCTTGAAAGAAATAAAAACACAGAGATATCTATATGGCTCTCACTACTTAAAAAAGAATAAACCTAAGGGGAATGTTTTAATTCTCCTCATCCTTACCCCTTCCATTTTCCCACTCCCATCAATTTTACATGTTGTTTTTTTGTCTTTTCAGTCATGTCTGACTCTCTGTGCAAAGATACAGGAATGGTTTACATTTCCTTCTCCAGCTCATTTTACAAATGAGAAAATTGAGGCAAATAGGGTTAAATGACTTACCCAGGGTCACAAAGTTAATATCACAGGCCACTTTTGAACCTGAGTCTTCCTGTCTCTAGGCCTGGTGCTCTATCCACTGTCACTTAGCTGCCCCAATTTCATATAGAAAGCTTAATATGAAATAGCAGGTCATATGAGTAAACATTTAGAGCTAGAAGAAACATTGAGCCTATATATTATAATAATTTTTAATACCTGATGAAACTACAATCCAGTCAAACTAAACTCTTCTCTGTTCCTCACACAACACTTTATTTTCTCAACTCCACCTTTTGTATTGTCCATCCCACATGCCTAGGAAGCACTGCCTCCTTACATTTATCTCCAAGTCCCTCTCTTTCCATAAGGTAGAAGTCAAGTATTATCTTCTTCTTGAAGTTTTCCCTTAACCCCCTTAATCACTAGTTACCTTCCATATAAATATTTTTATACCTATATACTTATTCATTTTATTTAAACTGCATATATTTTTATAAATGTACGTTTTTCTCCCTTTAGAATTTAAACTTCTTGTGAGTAGGAATGGCTTCCTTTTTTGTACTTCTTAAAGCCTATCACAATCCTTAGAAAATAAACCTAATAAATATTTATTGCTTGATTGAGTGCTTGAAATAGAGGCCCAGAGAGAGAGTAAATTACTTGTCCAATGTCACATAGGGAGTAAGAGGTAGAGCTGGAATTTGAAATACTGAGTTGACCATTTCATTATCAATTTTGAGACTGAAAAACAAGGCATCCATTTTCTCACCCCGAAGTACTAAGTCCTTTAAAACTACAAAATTAGAAAAATATTGTAAAGTTAATAGAGCCCTTGACTTTAGAGTCCCAAAAGCTGAGCTAAAATTCCAACTTTACTCTTTTGCATATGATATTGAGCTTGCAAATTACTTAATCTTTCTGGGTTTCTGTCTCCTAATTTTAAAATGAAGAGTAGGACTAAATTTTCCCAAGGTCTCTTCCAATGCCATGTCCTAATACTTATTGACCAGCATGAACATGTTTGCAAAAGAAATTGAAACACAATATAAATAAAAAGCAAAGCAAAATAAATGTAAATAAAATCAACAACCCATTGGAGAGCCTTTTATGACAGATGAATTTTGCTTTCAAACACGTAAATTCCTGGAGTTCCCCCTTAAATTGTGATATATTTTGAGAATTTTGTAAAAAAAAAAAAAACACTTATTTTCTGATCAAAACGCACCATAAAATTAGTCACCTCTATGAGAATGAACAATAAACATTTATAGTAATCTATGGTGAAGCATGCAAAGCAGGTCATTTGCAAGTAACTTATGTTCATGTTTAACTCAAGAGTCCAAGTACAGCTATGTTTCTCAAACAAGAAAGACTGCAAGATTAAAAGGAGCTTCAGAGCAGTAGCTCCCATCTCTGGTTATTGTGGAGATGTGTTTTTAGAGGAGCAGCTGACATGAATCACTGGCCTAATTACAGTAATGTCAGGGCTTGGTTAAACTTCCAGCAACATTTACTCTCTGCGTCTGGTTACATCTCTGTAATAATTACAGGGATTTGGCAATGCTGCTCATATAACCACTGACCATAAATTATAGTTTAGACAGAACAGCTTTGGAAAACTGATGGCAGGGCAGCTGACAGTTTTAATTTACTGATCCTGTTGTCATTAGTGTAAAGTAGGTGGTAAGGTGAGAAGAGGGTCAGGGCTAAATCCTTCACAAGTTGAAATTCTGCCCACAACCAGAGCAGACAATTACCCATCATAAAGCATTGCACAGACAGTCTTTTAGCAAGAGTGACATCTGCTGGAACCCTGAAACAAGCTGAGCTATTCTGGTCCATTCTTTTCTGTGCTGCAGTTGAGGCTGTAACATCAGCCAGACCGACTTTACAGTTGTCAGAACAGCTGAGTTTGCAATCACAAAGGATGGGCAATTCAGTACAATAGAGCTCTCTTTCAGTCATTCAGCCTTCTATGTTTGAAAGAAATCATTCTTTATGAGCTACCCTGTTTTCTTTTGTAAGGTTTTACTTTACAACGTCTTGGTTTGTTTTCCTTCTGAGATGGTAGGTAAAAATAGGTTCTTTTACAAAAAGAGTTTCAGCAACACACACTAAATACAGATAGGATTGGAATTTATACAGAAATTAATCACAATGCCATCAATTTAAATTGCTACAGGTCATACCAATTCTGATGGTAAATTGACCCAAATAACCAGATTCTAAAAAAAATTATCTGACAGGGTTTTGTTTTTACATGTCTTAACGCGTTAACAAGAGCAACTCTCTTCCATGTTTGTCGGATTCTGGAAGACAATGAATTGAATTATCTGAGCAGATTCAGGTAAGTTTGTGGAGACATGGCCACCTGCTATGTTCATTCACTATTACTACAGGGGACTCAACTATTCTGTGATGTCTGCTGCTATAGGCACTAATTGTAATAGTATTTCTGCACATTATGCAATTATCTGCATGCATATGATTTTCAATGGCTTTATACTTAATTAACCAGAGAGCAAAGTTTTAAATCAGTTATTTTATATATTTTTTCCAGATTCACTTCAGGACATTTAAAACATTTTAATTATGATGTTATCATCCAACAAAGGTATAGACCAAAAAAAAATAACAACATATCTAAAAAAACCTTAACATTCTGGTATACTTTTGACCTATTGCATCAAATTGTGGTTTTTATGTTCTAAAATGTCACTATAGGATATTTTCATATGAATTCTCTGATGATGGTGAGGTTACAAGACATCCTGTTGATGGCATTGGTTTACGGTAATAGACTCAGAATTCAAGGACCTTTAGAGTTCATCACGAATATAGCATTACTTTATGAATACAGTACAGGATTGACAGGTACACTTACATTTCAATTCTGCCACAGATACTTATTAACTATAGGATGTTGTGTATGTTAAGGAATCTTTCCAAGTATTCATTTTCTCAGTTATAAAATTAGGATAATAATATCATCTCCCTCTTGGTGTGAAGTTCATATGGAAGACAGATTCACAATAATAAAGTGTTGGCCACTATCTACTCCAATTCACCCAGGAAAGGAATCACTAGGGCCATGCATTTAAAAAGTGGTCAACCAGCTTTTGATTGAAAACTGGCAAGGAGAGGGAACACACCACCTCTCAAGATACTCCTTTCTCTTTTAGATAGCTCCAATTTTTTGAAAGCTTATGGCTTTTATTCTAACAATGAGCCAAATTGTCTTCTTTATAACTGCTACCCATTCCTCCTGGCTCAATTCTCTGGGACAGAACAAGATAAGTCTAATCTCTTTCCTAATTGTCATTCAATTAGGTACTACTGTTTAGGACAATATCCTTTCTTAGCTAAATTTACTCAGTTTTTCTAATTAGTCTTCATGTGGTAGAGTTGAGGCCTGTCAGGGCCCTAATTTGCCATCCTCTGGACTGTCTCCAGTTTATTAATTGTCTTTTTAAACTGGAAAAAATAATAACATACCACATGAGATAAGAGGGAAGAGTACAGGAATATTATCATCTCTTTCTTCGTGAAAGTTATTTTTTTTGTCGACCATATTACAACGCTTATTTGTAGAGATTATATTCTACTAAAGCCCTAACATCTTTATCAAACAATATGATGGTTAATAATGAACATCCAATTTCTTCTCTGTAAAACTCCATTTGTTTTTTGTGAAATTTCTCTTGTTACAGTCTATGCATTGCTCTAGCCTGTCAAAACTCTTTGGATCCCAACTCTACCATTTATTTCCCTCCTCCAACTCTACATTGCAATGTAACTACTTAGAGTACTATGGGTCATTAGAAAAGAGTATAACGGAAAGAAACAGAGTTGGAGTCAGAAAACTTCACTGTTCAGTAATGGCTTACATGTAGCCTAACTTCATGGCAAGACGCTGTATCTTAATTACAAGAGAATGGGGGGAAATAGGAGGTTTGTAATTCCCATTTCTCTCTCTACAATGTTGAGCTTCAGTGTCTGGGTTGTGACAAAGGAAGAATGGTCAGCTTCTCCTCAATGCCCTTGTCTTGATTGAAAAACCTTGAGACAGGTGGAGTGATCCGAAAAAACGAATGTAGAATCCCAATAGCTATGTCTTAGTCTTAACACTAACATATAGAAGTTTTGTGCCCAATGAGCAAATCACATAACACCTCTTTATTTTTAGTTTCTAATTTTCATTTTCTAGTATTCCAATACTCCAAAGGATCTCTGATGTGGTTATTGATATGGTTATCTTAAATATCATAACTCATCCATGATTCTCCCTTTGAACAACTTTAGTCCATGCCCCACTCCATCTGACAGTTTTTCAGTGTAAGATAATGATGGCCCTTTCCCCATTTTCTTGCTGTAGTGTGTTTATAAATGGAGCACATGCTTATCTGTTTTTTTCTGATTTTTTATTTCTCTCAGAAAATTCTCATCATCTCATCTTTAAAATAGGGCTATCTGCTTGGCATATGCACCAAGGAGATCAACAATAGAGAGGTGTGTCCTATATATGCCAAGACATTTATAAGAGAATTTATTGCAGTAATAAAGAACTAGGGAAAGGGAAAAAAGGATCAGGGGCTATGTTAAGTACTTTACAAATGTGATCTCATTCGATACTCACAACAGACATGTGAGATAGGTGCTGTTATCACTTCACATTTGAGGAAATGGAGGCAGTCAGATGCCAAATGACTCACATAGAGTTACACAGTTTGTAATTGATTGAGATTAGGTTTGAACTCGGGTCTTCCTGCTTCCAGGTACAGAAATCTATCCATTAGGTACCACCTAGCCATAGATATAGAATAGAAATGAAGTTGATGCCAGTTAATTGGAGAATGTCTAAAGCAATTCTGTTACATGAATGCAATGGAATATTATTAATTGTAATAAAATATTATTGAGAAATATGGGGAAATATATGAACTGATACGAAGCGAAGGACACAAAACCAGGGAAATAATATACACATGGACTACAACAACAAAAATTAAAAGAATGACAACAAAGTAAATGAAACAAATGTAAGATAATTATAATGATACAACTAGAACCTTAAGATGAGATAGAAGAGGATATTGCAGGGGTTCTTCTCTTCTAGAAAATATTTGGAATGATCCATTACAGAAAGTATGATAGAGAACAATTTAGGGAGAATGGACTAGATTAGCTTGTTACATTCTAGGACTAGTTGAAATCAGATCACATAAATTTGTAGTGGTCCCAGACAGTAGATTTGTATGATGTTCTCTAGGTCTGTTCATTAGCAAATTCACAGGAACAGTGACAACAGACCATGGCAATAATACAAGGAGAGAAGCTTGCATTCCCCACCCCTTACCTGTTAAACAGTTTCTGCCTCAGCCTCCACCCCCACCCCTACCCTGGCAATAAATTGCTTCTTAGGGATATAACTGTAACATTATCCAATGGTCAACATACTTTATTCTTCTCAAGTTGGTTAAGGACTCATTCATACCTAGTCTAATATTTTGAGTGATTGACATTTTGGGCCTCTATGTGGGCTTTCTATAATTACATAAGGTAAAGTGAGTTTATATTATGACATAAATCTTGTATACTAAAACATTGTTTACTAAATTACATGAATGGCAAAATTAAAGGATTTATTTGTTTTTTCTTTTCAAGAACAAAACTAACCTTAAAGAATTCTTATAGAATACTGTGACATTTCATCTATGTGCAAGTATAAACTTTCATTACACAGAAGGTAATTAAATGCTGATTACAATAATTTCCTTCTACATTAAAAGCTAATATAATAAAAGCAAATGAAATGCATTTTATGGGTGTTAGTGCCATGGATATTTTAGTTAATTTTAGGATACTTTGGATAACTGAGGGGAAATTTATCAAGTAATTATAAAATCTACAATAAATGTGGATTTCCTTTCACTATATTTTGAAAAGGTTTTATATTCCACTCAAGGATTGAATAATAACAAAACTATAAACACATTAAAATTATCCTTTATTGCAAAATCAGGATTCATATTCAATTGAATGCTTCTTTGTTAGATAATGCTTTGTGTATTGTCATATTTTTAAAAAGGAATCTAAAAAAGACCCATCTAAAATTATTTCAGTAATACATGCAATTTTCAACTACTTTTTGAGCTATGGTTCCAAAGTTTATTTATAAAACCATTATTTATAACTATAAAGTTTATTTCCCCCCAAGTAACACTTTATATCTTTATTAAATTTGGGGGGACATGGAGCTTTTCGTAGAAGCACAGGGAAATTAGAGATAGGAAGACCTAGTTTCAAATACTACCTCAGACATTCATCAGTCATAACACGCTGTCCAACTCCCAATATCCTTAAAATTTTCTCAACTGCAAATTTGGTATAAAAATAACATGTAACTCATAGGGTTGTTCTTGAGGACAAAACATAATGCAAGCAATTTATATTGAAATTATTAATATACTATATAAATGTGAACTATTATTATTATTTCTAATCCCTCTCTTTATTTTTATATCCAATGCATCTCATATATAAAATGGTTCTTGGTGCAAAGCACTGCCCTTCTATGTTTTTTTTTTTTTTTGGTGTTGCTTACTGTTCGGTGTTTGCTTATTATTATTTGCAAAAATATGAATAAAAGTGTTGGTATATGGATTTATCTTTAGCAAACAAATGGAAAATATCTTCAAGGCAATTCCTGTGCCAAACTGGATGATAAGGATGATAATGTACTTTATTCTCCTCCCATATGGTTTTGATATCTTCTCCTTATCTACTATATTTTGAAATCTTTTCATTCCATATTTTTCATTCCTTGTAGATTGGAAATCATAAGTACTCAGTGACATCTATTTAAAATGTTGTTCTAAAGTTTTTATAGATCACTATTATTCCTGGGTTATTGTAAAAACAATTTTGTCTGCCATGATGATCTGGTTG
The DNA here is from genome assembly GCA_011680675.1 of Gymnobelideus leadbeateri. Taxonomy (NCBI): domain Eukaryota; kingdom Metazoa; phylum Chordata; class Mammalia; order Diprotodontia; family Petauridae; genus Gymnobelideus; species Gymnobelideus leadbeateri. The sequence goes on from WOXC01010154.1 coordinate 775,264, forward strand.
TAGCACAGTTTACTGAATTTGAGGGTTTTTATTTATAATTTGGAGATGTTTCAGCTATTGATTTTGAAGGATAATGTGCTTCCATTGTGTAATTCAGGCACTTGATTTTAACTTTCTAGGTGTGTGCTAAAATTTTTGACATGCTTCACTAATAATTATTATTGTTGTTTTTATGATCACAGCTGTGTGGGCTAGTAGATTTTAATATAAGAAGGGAACTTTACATTAAAGATACATTTTTGCTCCGTGTTGAACCAAGTGTAATGGTAATGAGATTTTAAGATCTTCTGTGCCCCTTATATTGGCAAGCAAACAGGTACTTAGCACCTAGTTTCAAGTGTATGACTGTGTCAAGTATTAAGATCCAAAACTTGTGAACCCCACAGTGGGATGGACTTGCTGATGTAAATAGAAGGGGAAGAGCTAATACCATATATAAGGAAAAGCTCAAGCTAGAGAGCCAGAATTGCTGATAGAGAGAGAGAACTTCCACGAACAAGAACTGCTGCTAGCCAGAACTGCTGGAAGTGAGTAGCTACTATGAGTGAGGAGAGGGGGATCTTTGCCTGAGGGAGCCTGTTTTGTTTTGAAATTTTGGGAATGTGAGTGTTCCCTGCATTGACCATGTGTACCAACTTCGTGGCTACTGTAATGACATTGTCTTTCTGGTTTTGGGACTCGATTTTCTGGTATTTGAATAAATGCTTTGGTTCTGCTCTCCATGTGGAAAGCCAGTTACATTTTGTGATTCACAACTACAGAAGCATATTTATAGTCACTATAGGCACAGAATTATAGCCTTGGTGTTACAAATAGTAGCCTTCTATCAGAGCCTTTAACAAGCAATTTTGATGGCCAGGCAAGTTACCACCCCAAGCAAGAAGCATAATCTGGGATAATATGAAATGGACCCTTAAGTCCAGTTCATAATTGTCATATGAGAATTGTTGAAATAGTATTCAAGACAAGTTACATACGACGGGGGGAAAAGGCAGCTAGGTGGCACAGTGAATAGAATACTGTGCCTAGGCTCAGAAAGACTCATCTTCCTAGTCCAAATCTGTTTTCAGACATTTACCGCCTATGTGACCCTGGGCAAGTGACTTAATCTTGATTGCCTCAGTTTCTTTCTCTTTAAAATGAGCTGGAGAAGGAATTGGCAAAATGCTCCAGTATCTTTGTGAAGAAAACCCTAAATTGGGTCCTGAAGAGTCAGACATGACTGAACAGCAATAACAGTTAAGGCAAATTTAGTTGAGTTTGAGGAAAGATGAGTTACTATAGTGAGTTAGAGAACAATTAGGAAGAATTTGTAGATTATCTAATCCAACCCACGGGGTCTAGAATCTCATGCACCTTCTGCTTCATAAATACACCTCTGGGAGGCTCTTTTCCAGGAAACATAGGGAAAGAAGGGTGGCACTTGGATTGTTGCCCACTCTCACTGAGGAGGACAGTGTCACCTGATACTTCCAGGGAAAAAGTGGGAGAGAAGCTGGTCCACCTGTATAGGAAGGCAAGAATAAGAAAAGAATAAGATGGAGAAGAGGGGATTTTTATTTATGAAACAGAGAAAAAGATGGAAGGAATAAACAGGATACACAGTCTCGTGTTCCCCCAAACTGGTGAGAAATGGAATTTCCTCTGCCCTAGTTCTCAGCAAGTATTTGGGATCCTGCTCCTATTTCCTTTTTTCCCCCTCTCCCAAAAGATATCTATGTGATCACTTTTTTTAGGAGCAAAACTCCCTCTAAAACAGAAAGCTAATATATACCTCTCACTTGGAAAAGAGATGAACAAGTTAAGGTACATAAATGTAATGGAATATTACTATGCTTAAAAAATAATGAATATGAGGAACACAAAAATGCATGGAAAGATTTACATGAATTGATGCAAAGTCAAAAAAGTAGAGTCATGAAAACAATATGCACAATCCTTCCCACAATGTTCGTGGAAAGAATGGCATCAATAAAAAAGGGAAAATTAAATTTTGGGAAATTACAAAGAATAAACCTTTCCACAAAGAAGAGATAAGGGAAGAAAATAATTCCCTCTCCTTCGTCTGTGTCTCAAGAGGGGAATGTTGTCCAGAGGTGAGGAATACAAGATAGAATATCAGATTTTTTAATGTATTGATCATTATTTTTGCTGAATTTTATTCTTCTTTACTTTAAAAAATATTTTAAAAATAAGGAATGGTATTCTGGGAAGGGGAGATGGAGTGATACAAAGTGAAATCTAGGAGACGAAAAAGAAAATATATCAAAAAATCTATTAAGATATGCAGTAAAATTCTATATCCTCAAATTTATCCATACCCAAGAAAAGCACTGGTAACGTCATGTCATATTTAAATTTATGTTCTACCTGGATGCCAAAAGAAATGGTAATTTTCTTTAATAATTGGGGAGTGCTCACCCTACTGCCCATTTTCCTCAGTCATGGCCTTCAGTGTTTCTAGGTAGCATGAAAAAGGAGATTTGCAGACAGTGGGGAAAGCAGCATTTATCCTCCAAAAGTCCTGCCTACACCCTTTCTCATTTTATGGAACTTTTACAAGTTAGGTTTGGGAAACCTAGAGTGTGTAAATAGATGTGGCAACGAAACTACAATTAAAAATAATTAAGGGTTCAGTTCAATTAAAAAAGTATTTATATGAAAAATGTAATGGATAGAAGAGAAAAAAAAAACAACAACAAAATGGTTCCTGACCTGAATGAGTTTATGTTCTACTAGGAGAAGATTTAATCCATAATAATATGGATCCAGAATAAATGCAAGATATTCCCGTCATAAACAAACTCCTAAGTGTTGAGAAGATAGTGAATAAATGAACTGTCCAAATAGGGTGGTGGTGGCTAAAGAAGGCTTTTGGGGAGACATGAGTTTGGCGTTACCTTAAAGAAACCTCTGGGTATGATTGAGGGAGGCAACATGATATAAGGGAAGGGCAAAAGAATAGATGTAAGTAAGTAACATAAGTATGTTTTATGTGCCAGAAAGTATGCTAAGCACTTTACTAATATTATCTCATTTGATTCTACTGCCATGCAGTAGGCACTATTATTAATCCCCTTTTTACAGTTAAGAAAAGTGAGACAGAAAGTGGCTGTGACTTTCCCAGAGTCACATGGATAGTGGGGTGTCTGAGCATAGATTTAAACTCCGATCTCCCCCAGTATCAGTCTCTATGTTTTATCCACTTCACTACCTAGCTGCCTAGAGAAATAATACTGCATGTAGAATCAATGTTTTTTTTATCTAAGGCCTGGCTCCCTCACTTGTTAGCTGTGTGAATTTCAGCAAGCTATTAAACCCTTGGGGTCCTCAGTTTCTTAATCTGAAAAATGAGAAGGTTGAAGTGGATTATATCAAAGGTTCCTTCTGGCTATGTCAATCCATCAGTCTATGGATTAGCAGAGAAGAGAAGGAAAAACATTTTTTAAACATATCTTTTAAACACAGAGAAGTGTATTCTTTCTATTGTTGTTATGTTTTTTGTTGTTTCTCTTCTGTTCTAGTATAGAATACCACTCTTAATTTTATTGTTACTTCAAGGATCTATAATTTCATTATGGGATCCCCTATACAAAAGCTGAACAAAACTAGTAGACAACTTTTATGAATTGTTATGTACAAAAAAATTCATCATCTTGTCTATGGCAACCAAGTTGACTTTAAGTTAAAAGAACCTTAAATCTTTTTAAATTTAGCCAAGTTGTTGGCTTAGATGGCAAACAACTTTTCCTTGGAGCCATACATGGAATTTTTTGAACTTCATAAAGCTTGTCATCAGGGCTAATGCTACTGTAAAGTAGCCTTTAAAGAACCAGAGTAATTGTCACACTCTAAGAAGGTATTGGAAATATGGAGATTGTTATAAGATTAGGCCTGGTGGATTAGAGATCACCATGATAGTGTCCCATAAAGGGAGGCTGTAAATTTATACAATACATTCTCATGGAAAAATACTGAATTTTTTTTAAGGTTAGTACAGTTGCATTCCCCGAATAATATTTTTTTCTACCCTCAGGTTTTTTTCTGTTCCTGATAGCACATCCCCCAAATAATATTTTGCCCTAATTCCTGATGTACAAATAGGCTAGATAAAAATATAAGAACCCTACTCTCAGAAGGAAACCATGAGCACTCCCACCCTCCAATAGGAACATACATTCCCTCCAAAGCACCACACCACCACTCCCTGGTGAATACACCTATGTCTCTTTGCTATGCAATGGCATAAAGTAGTCCCTTCTGGGAAGATGTAGGTTTCTTCTATTGATCCTTGCTTTCTGCAACTGGGCTCAAAATGGTCTACTTACCCAGTGTACGTGCAACTGTCAATAGGTCAAGTCTGTGTCTGGGTATCTAGTTTATTTCTATGGAGAGACTCCTGGACCAGACAGAGATATCAGGGAAAACAATGTGTCAGTGACATCGGCTGTTTAGAATATCTTGTAAAACAGTGAGAATCAATTCAAGAGATATAGAGTCGACACATATCTCTGTCTCTTTTCCTGGTGGGTTTGAGTGAGGAGAGCTACTCTGAGTTTGCATGTGTGAGAAGAGCAAGTGGCTATATTTGCTTCCACCTGGCAATCTTTTGGGGTCTTACCATGAATCCTATGTCATTGCCTGGACATGCCAATTTCAAAGTGGCTACTTAGTTACTTTCATACTCCTATGGCTATTTCTACCATGTATGATTGAGTCTTCTACTAGCTCCAGTTAGTGGTAGGACTTCTGAAGGGCATCTTGATTCCCTCTACTCACAAACTCAGTATCTACTGCATCTAACACCAGAAAAAAATGAGCACAAAATATATAGAGGAGCCATGTGTATCCAAACACATGACAACTGGATAGAGAAATTCAGTCATCTACTAGTTCAAAGTAGACCTCCTTACTGGGAGTCACTAAGGAAAAAAGACCTTTTGTGGCAGCTAGGTGACAGAGTTGACAAGGGCTACTTGCCAGGCACTTAACGTGAATTATTTTATTTGATCCTTATAACACCCCTGGGAGGGATGTACTAACTTCATCCACATTTTATAGGCGAGGAATTTGAAGAAGACAAAGCTAAAGTAACTCATACGTGAGTGTCTGAGGCTAGATTTGAACTAAGGTCTTCCTGACTCCTGTGCAGGCATTCTATCCATTGTGTCACAAAGCTGCCTAGGATTTTGATTTCAAACCACATCTTGCTAACTCTAGCTTCAGCAGTCTGTCCAATTTACAATGCTGATCTTGGTTGCAATTAGTGTGAATTCTGTTCTCGTTCAGCCTATTTGATTTGCATTAGTTTATATCGATCATATGTGACTATCTTAATTATAGCATTGCTAAACATTAGCATAATGCTTTTGATTCAACCATTCTCTATGTTGGGCATTTAAGTTGTTTTCTATCTTGAGCAAATAAAAAATGCTCCTATAAAAGTCTTTAATTTTTTTATGCTTTTCATAACATTCTTGCTATTAACCAGAGCAATTTTTGTACCTGTGATAAGTAACATACAACAATTTCAGGGCAGTTTGCCCAAAAGATACTTTCAAAACAATTTAGTAATTCATGAAGTACCAATGTTAAAGGAAGTTAGTGCAACAAATTCAGCTGAGCCTCCTTGGAGTGCAAAGGGTCCAAAGCATTCTTTTGGCAGGTGGGGAAGCTAAGGTACTACAAGAGACACTTAGGGAGGAGGTTTGGGAATAGTATCAGGGAACAGGATGGGCCTGGATCATGGAGGAGATCAACTGATGTGAACTCACCTGCATATGAAAAACACTTAGAGATGTCTTTTTAATCTAACTAATTAGTCTTATAAGACATGAAGGCCACTTGTTTTGCAGTACTAAGGTTTGTATAAATAAAAGTTTGTAAAAATAAAAGTCATTTGAAAATTGTTGTTTTTCAGTCATTTCAGTTGTGCCTTGCTCTTTATCACCCCATTTGGGGTTTTCTCAGCAAATATACTGAAGCGGTTTTCCATTACCTTCTCCAGCTCATTGTACAGAGGAGGAAACTGAGGTAAACAGAATAAAGTGACTGGCCCAGGTAGTGACTCACATAGCTAGTAAGATTCGGAGGTAAGATTTGAACTCAGAAAGATGAGTCTTACTGACTCCAGGCTTGACACTATATTCACTATGTCATCTAGCTCCTCCTCATTTGAAAAAAGACAGTTGGTAAAAGTCATTATTTAAATGTTTCTACCAAGCTAATGAAACTGTTTAATCATAGGTTGTGATCTTTTTTGTAATTTTCACTATCATCTCCCAGATGTTTTGGAAAAGATTATCCTCATTTTCAATTCCATGAGCAATGTAGCTAAACTTGTGAAAATAGAAGTTTCATGACTGTGACCCACCTGATTGTTAAGAAACTCATTTTATTTTTGCCCCACTGATTTCTAATAGAAATTTTGAATGTGTACTGAGGCAAGAAACAAAAACATTTAGCGGATTCAGTATCATGGCTTGATTGATTGTGGTGACCTAAACTAAGAAAGCTAAATGAAGATAACCCATTTTCTTTTTCAGCCACTCATCCAAATAAGGGCAAAATATCCCAATGAAAAGAAATGTTACATTGGAGTAGAATATTTGTAAGGAGATAAACTGGTGATATTTTAGACCCACAATATAGATTAATTTATTTAAATTTACTAAGAACAAAAGGAGACAGTAATTCTACAAAAGTATGGAGAAATTTCTCAAGAATTGTTACTTTTTTGTTCTTTTAATGTCTTCCATAACACACTTCTACTAAAAACAAAAAGAGAAAAGGGGGAGAATTTCCAAGATATCTAGAAATAAGAGTGAAAATAAACTCAGTATGTTTTCACTCCTAAAAAGTGATATGGTTCTTACTGGAACTGTGGTACAAGCATCTAAGGTTAGTCAGGTGTAAGTGAGATTTCAATTACTCAACTCTGGGCAAGTAACTTAATCTTTCAGTGTCTCCAGAAAAGTCTCCAAGATCATAAATAATGATGCATTTTGGTAGAGGGATTTTGCTCACCTGGAATTCATTGGACCAATAAAATCAGAGATTTCATTGTCTTAAAAAATGCTCAAAAAAGCCTAAAAAAATTCTCAGTGTTCCCATATCACAGGCCTGCAGCAATCTAGAGCCAAAGGATGAAAGAAGGCACACTTGCCTAGAACTGGCACCAGGCTAGCACCTATCCTGATCACTTCTGCTTTCTGCAATCTGCTGTTTTGTGTTTCAGTCACCTTTGAAAAAGTTCCTAGAGGGGTTTGAATGCCAACCCATTTCAGGCTACAACCTTATGTAAGAAATTGTCTGAGATAATACATTCTGGGCCAACATATACAAGTTTTCAAGATTGGTAGTATTCCTCAGAGGATTATGCTCCAATCCTGTATGGAATAGTCCTTTCCAATGACAATGGGATGTTTGGTTTCTTCAGGAGGCCACCAGACTTGGCAAGTCAATGACATAGATGTCTCTGGGACCTCAGCTATATCTCACCAGCAACCTGCACAGAGAGGATTTGTCTCAGACAAAGGAGAGACAGAAAGGGCAGGGAGGAATGAAAGAAGAACTCAACTGATGACCCAAGCACCCCAGGAAGAATTCTCTAAGATTTTCTTCCATTAGCACAATGTAGGCACCTAACTCAATGATATAATAAATCCATAAAAGAAGATATAGGTCATAAAACAATCTGCATAACAGAAGATCTAAGTCATAAAACAATCTGTTATTGTAGTGATTACCTTGATTTTATTTACCTATGGCTTTCTGTAACAGCAAGCACACTAGCATACCCATGATGGATGCTAGTACAGGTTCTTTGATGTGCTTTATTAAAGGAAGCAATTTTAAAGGTGTCAATAACTTTTAATTTTATATATATGTGTGTATATACATACTTAGTTAGGGGGAAAAGCCAGCACCCTGAACTTCAGAAAATACAAACAGAAATTACAAGCAGAGAAAAAATATAGACAGAGAAAATAGCAAAATTCAACAGACAGGGCTTCTAGTTGTCTGACCAATTACATATATACATAGTTAATTACCAGAGAGAGAAGCACCAACATCTGGGGTTTCAAAGTCAGGAGACTCAATGGCTGCTCAGTTTCATCTGGCCAAATCACACAACTCTTCCCATAAGTGAGCCCTAAAGTAAAACCTTACCTCAGAGTGTATATGTATATGTATATGTATATGTATATGTATATGTATATGTATATGTATATGTATATGTATGTATGTATATCTATATATGTATATATGTATGTATATATGTATGTATGTATATGTGTGTGTGTTTATGTATATATACCCTTCTTCAGGGTCAGAGGACATCACAAACTTCATCACCCACTGCCTAATTACAAAGTAACAAAAAGTACAAGCCTTCCTGAAAAAAAAAAAAGCCTCCCCCAATCAAGCCCCTCCTTTTTGGTTCCACTTGAGGCCCATTAAGGGACAGGGAAGATCTTCAAATCCCCTAGGCCTATTAAAGGGCAGGGAAGATCTTCAAATTCCCTTATGATTATACTTTTCTGGTTTCTAAACTAGAATTTTCTGTGTTAATGAATTTATCTACTATTCCATACATGTTTTCTTCTCTTCCTTCCAAGTCTTCTTTTCTCCAGGCTAAACTTCTTCAATTCTTTCAACTTATCCTCATCTGATGCTGTAATCACAAAGAATTTTGGGATATCCTTTATTGAAAGAATTCTAACCTCTTTATCATCCTGTTACTCCTGTTCCTTCCCTACTACTAGTACCTACATTTTGAGATTATCTTTTATTTATACTCAATATTTTTGCATTTATTCATTTTTTATTATCTATCCTCCATTAACATGTGTGATTCATAAAGGCAGAGACTGTTTTTACCTATCTTTGTATGTAAGCATTTATCATAGTGATTGACACATAGTAAGTGCTTAATAAGTATTTATTGATTGACTGATGCATAACTGAACAAAAATAATCCAGATGTGATCAAAATAAGGCAGAGCACAATGGAAATACTATTTTCCTTGTCCTGGAGAGTATATCTTTTTTAATGGAGCCTAAACTTGATTTAATTTTTAGTTATCCTATTACACTGTTAACTCATTGACTGTGTAATTCACTAAAACCTCAAGGATATTTTTTTTCAGATAAACTTCTTTCTAACCATATCTCCTGAATGGCTTATGGTATTTGTTTTCTTTTAAACTGAATATTTTGCTTTTTTTCCTAAATATTGTCTTTTTGATGTATTAAATTTAATGCCTTCTTTCTTTAAAAAAAACTTAATTCAATTATATTTGATGTCATAATTGTTAAATTTGACTTATCACAGTATAGAGATGCTCAGTGCTGGTTGACGACACAATCTCTTACCTAGAGCAGTGCTTATGAGCAGCATCCCCAGAGTGGGTAAGACCTTAGCCCCCTTGCACAATAGGTCAGTAGTCTGATTACTCTAAGGCCACTCCGAGTTTCAGATAGTTGACAGGGACTAGGGCTAATTACCATCTGCTAAAGTGACATCCAGGGATATGACTGCAGCTTTGGTGCCTATAACTAAACTAGCACCTAGAATGAAGAAGGGAAGTGATCAGATAAATGCCCCCATCTGACTAAATAGGGCTTACTGAAAATTTACAGTGACTTGACTCAAGATACCCCTATCATCCTTGAAGAACATATAAATAAGCACTTGAAGAGTGTAGTAGCAGGACCCTAGAAAAGACAGGCTGGAATTCTTTTAGGAGGCTGTAGTAGTCCCACCAGAAATAGAGAGACCCTTGCCCAAACACAAGAGTCTCAATCCAGAAAGCAAGGCTGGCATAGTAAGTAGAAAAGTGAATAAACAAAAACGAAAAGAGATAATGAACTTTATGGAACTAGAGACAGCCAAGACCAAAAAAAAAAAAAAGATCAGAATAACTCAGTTCTGCAGATTGTTCTGACGACTTTCCTTTGACATGGCTTCAGAATATGCTAAATACAGATAGAAAAGGTACTTAAACATTTCAATTATTTTTGTAACTCCAACACCCCAGCTTTCTAGGACATAGACATCTTTGCCCCTCGGGGAAAAAGAAATAAAAAAAATCTCTTCCCAGATGGATAGCTTTGGTGCTATCATGATTTACAACTCTACTTCAGGAAGTGAAAAGGGCAATGATTGGAAAAAACAGCTTCAGAGGTGACAGGAAACTCCATCAAACTGCGATTGTAGATACATTGCAATACAAATAGTACGGAGCTTTTATTCCTCTTTGTCAGATCTAAGTTATCTTTTATGTTGCCTATGAGAAGTGCTTCTAGAAACAGGAATAGCTCCTGTCAAATGACATGTTAATTTCCACTTCCATACTACCTTCAGGAGACGCAAGAATCTGAAGATTCAGGATGCATAAGCAGTAACTATTCATGCCACCTTACCATATTACATTTTATATTTAGAATATTAGTTCATATTGTGGCACGTGTATGAAATTATATAAATGTGTACATTCTTCTGAAAGTCTCACTCTTCCTATATTTATTGATCACATTGAAAAGTACTCCTGGGGGCAAAAGAGGTCTGAGTTATGGTTCTTAGCATTGAGAAGCTTAAACATTGTTTCACATATAGAAAAAGAAATAGAGCAAAAGCTGTCATAAGTCGACATAATGCTGCAGTGCCAAAGCAATGGTATAGGCCCTGACCACCTTGCCTAAATGTACTACTTGCCTTCCCATTTATACCTATCGCAATCCTCTCTTTCTTTTGCTACTCAGTTCAGGTGCTGCTTTCTTCCATCTTCGGCTATTACCCCAGGGAAAGAAATCCTAAGAGCTTTCATAGCATTTAATTTGTGTTTCTTCTTTGTTCCTATTTTCATGCTTTAGTTTGGATTACAGACATAAGTACATGTCTTATGTTTAAAACAAAATTGTGAGTTTCTTGAGGGACTAAAATGTGTAATCAGTGCTTTGCATGTAAGAGAGAGAGAGAGAGAGAGAGAGAGAGAGAGAGAGAGAGAGAGGATATCTAAGGGGTAACTATGTATCTGGAATAATGTAAGTGTTAGGAACACACATACAAGCAAGCAATATAAGTTCTTGCTCTCATGGACCTTATATTCTAATGGGGGAAAATAAGACAAAGAGAGTGCTGGCAATGGGTAGGGTATGGGGTGGAGAGGCCCAGGGATTGAGGTGAAAGTCTGAATCAAGGGAAGATAATGTTTATGGCAAACCCACTTACTAGAACAGCAGGATTGTTTCAGGGATGGAGCCCAGATTTCCAGAGAGGATAAAGGCCAAAGTGGAGGCAATATGAGGTGGAGATATCAGAGAAGAGAGGACTTAGTGAATACTTGTTAACTTGAATTTAGTTAAAAAGACAGATACAAAGTACAAGAGATCTGAGAAGGTAGAGGTCATTTGGTTCTAGATGCTAAATAAAGACTTCATCAGGAATATATGATTAAATTTCTAATAAGGTAAAATTTATATGCTGTTTTTGTTCTTTGAATAGTATCTGGCTACCAAACAGCATGTATATGTAAATGTCAACTTGAACTTAATATCATTATGACAATGTTGAATTTCTTCCTGATGCACAGAAATTCTGGTAACAACCAACCAACAAACAACATTAAATACGTTTGATAATTCCTTGCAGATTGACTGATTTAAATCACGAAAACCACACCTACTCTTTTACAGATGATATTGTTTCCCTTTTTCATGAGAAAACCCAGAGTATCTGAAAAGAGGTCCTTTCCTCATTGCTAATTTAAACATTTTTTTTCAATTTACCTTCTATATTTGTGGAAGACTTGTCTCTTCTACTTATGAAAGCTAACACTTTATCACTCTTCATCTCCTTATCTATTACAGTGTGATGTAAATTATCTTTTTCTTACTTGTTCAATGCCTTCCTTTTCAATGGTCACATATTTCATGCCTACCAATGACTTTGTATCCCCCTTTCTCTGCATGTATGTGTATCTCCTTGTTTTTCTTTCCTCTCTTTCTAAACACATATGTTGATACACACATACACACACACACACACACGCACTGAATTTTTCCATCAATCCCACTCTTCTATAAAACTACACTTGGGGTATTAGCTGAATAATAACATAGTAAGGTGAATTTAGAACTCATTGAAGAGCTAGACCTAATTGTGGAACTGTGTCAAAGTGGAGTAAGACTTTCCATAGAACCTGTGAGATTCTTCACTCTTCAACATTACTTGTGATAACTAGGACACAACTACAAATGACATTCATCAGATTTGCAAATGGCATGAAACTAGAAAGGATAGCTAAAACTTTGGATGACCATTAGGATCCAAAAAGAACTTGAATGATTAATGGAATGAATCGAATGTGATGCAATTAAATATAGATAAATATGTCATAGACTTTTAGAGTTAAAAGTGACCTCAGAGACTTTCTATTCCAATCCCTACCTGAATAAATATCCCCTTTACAACATACCAAAGAAAGGGTCATGCAACATTATTTGAAAGTTATCTAGTGAGGGAAACTCTACTGCTTTCTGAAACAGAATATTTCCATTTTAGATAGCTCTGGGTGTTTCATTGTGTAATTATTTGGTTATAAGTGATTTTTGTTATGTAACAAATGTAAATCTGCATCTCTTCAACTTTTCATTTCACTTATTTCTGCTATTCAGTGTCAAGCAGAATGATTCTCACCCTTCTTCCACATGATAGCCTTTCAAATAAGTGAGGCCAGTTGTAATAATCCTACTAAGCCTTATTTTTCCCTTCCTAAATATATGAATTCCTTCATCTTATCCTCATATAGCATAATCTCAAGGCCATTCAACATGATAAACACTGTCCTCCAGATATGTCCCCTCTTATTAATATTTTTTTTCTCTACAATGTTGTACTAGAACTGGACACAGTACTCCAGATGTACTGAGGATGAGTAGGAAAGATCATCATGAGATGATTGCTCCCCTTCTTCTGGATTCTATGCCTCTGAACTCACTTTTAAAATCATATTAGATGTTTGCCATATCATTGATTCATATAGTATATGGAGTCCACAAAAATAGACAATTTTTAGATTATGCTCTCTCCATCTCTCTCCCATCTTATACTTCTGAAGTTGATTTTTTACCTCAAATGTAATAATTTATGTTTTCCCCTATAATGTATCTCCGTATTTTGTCTAATGTTCTTGCTTATCAAGATCTTTGCTGAATTCTGATACTGTCATCCAGTAAATTAGTTATCCCCAGACCTTTATTTGTGCCCTCTGAAAATTTAAGTATATCACCTAATTCTTTTCCTAAGTAACTGATAAAAGTGAATTCATAATAAGTGTGACTCAATGAATTTCATTCAAGTGATCATTACATATGGGCAAGAATCCCTTAGAAAAAAAATGGAATAGTACTCATAGCCAATGAAAGGTCAAAAAAGTGGTAATGGGATATAATCTCAAAAGTGGCAAAATGAAACCTGTTTGAATTCCAGGCAAACCTTTCAACATCATAGTAATTCAAGTCTGTGCTTCAACTACTGATGCTTAAGTGACCAAAGTTGATCAGTTCTCTGTGAAGACCAATAATAACTTCTAGAAATAATACACAAAAAGATATCAGATTCATCACATGGAATTGAAATACTCTGGTAGAAAGAAAAAAAATGGAATAATAATATTGGAGAACAAAATTAAATAGTGCAGAGACTATTAGGCAACTAAGTTTTATCAAGATAACTTTTTGATCACAGCAAAAACAACTTTACAACAATTCAAAAGACATCGGTATTCTGGACATCATGGACAAAACCAGATAGTCAATATGAAAATCAGATTAATTAAAAATATACCTTGCAGCCAACAGTGAAGAAATTGTATACAATCAGCTAAAACAAGACATGCAGTTAACCGAATTTTAGATCATAAGCTCCCTATTGTAAAAGTCAGACTTAAATTGAGTAAATTAAGGAAAAAATGAGAACATATAGTTATGACCTAAATAACATTCCCTTATGAATATGAAATAGAAGAGATTTAAGGGATTAGATCTGGTATTTAGAGTGAATGAAGAGCTACGTATAGAGGTTTGCAATATGGTACAGGAGGCAGGAAAAAAAAAACAGTTCAAAGCAAAAGAGGTAGAAAGTAAAATGGCTGTGTGGTTAGGCTTTTAAAATGCCTGAGGAAAGGAGGAAAATGAAAAATAAAGGAAAAAGGGAAAGATAAACTCAACTGAATACAGAATTCCAGAGAATATCAAGGAGAGATGTATTAAGTGTTTTCTTAAATAAGCAAAGAAAAAATATAAATGAAAACAATAGAATGGGAAAGATAAAAGATCTCTTCAAGAAAATTAGAGCTATTGAGAGAACATTTTGTGATAAAATAAGCATAACAAAAGACAAAAAATCAGAGGGAGTTAACAGAAGTAGAAGAGTTGAAGAAGGGGTGGTAAGAATGTACAGAACTATACAAGAATGATCTTAAGATCACTGATAACCACAGTGGAGTGGTTACTCATATAAAACTCTAGACATCTTGGTGAATGAAGTCAAGTGGACCTTTAACCATAAGGCTAGTGAAGGTGATGTAATTCTATCTGAGAGATCTAAAATCCTCAGATAGGATGCTGTTAAAGTACTGCATTTAATATGCCAGAAAATTAAAAAACAACAACACTCAGTAGTGGTGGCTGCACAAAAGTTCAGTTTACATGCCGTTACTAAAAGAGAAATTGCCAAAGAATGTTCAAAGTACCAAATAACTGTAATCATTTCACATGCCAGCTGGCATGCTTAAGATTTTGCAAGCTAGGTTTCAACCTATGGGAACCAAGAATTAAAAGAAAAGGTTGGTTTTCAAAGAGACAGGGGAACTAGAGACCAAATTGCCAGTCGTTGGATTATAGAGAAAGCGAGGAAGTTCCAGGAAGTTTTTTAAAAAGCAAAAATATACCTATGTTTCATTGACTACACTAAAGCTTTTGACTGCGTTGATCATAGCAGAATGTGGCAAGTCCTCAAAGAGATGGGAATACCAGTTTATCTAACTTGTCTCCTGAGGAGCCTGAACGGAGCTAAGAAGCAACAGTTAGAACCAAACATGGAACAACTGATTAGTTTAAGACTGGAGAAAAAAG
The DNA here is from genome assembly GCA_011680675.1 of Gymnobelideus leadbeateri. Taxonomy (NCBI): domain Eukaryota; kingdom Metazoa; phylum Chordata; class Mammalia; order Diprotodontia; family Petauridae; genus Gymnobelideus; species Gymnobelideus leadbeateri. The sequence continues at coordinate 790,405 of WOXC01010154.1, forward strand.
TACAAGGCTCTATATTGTCACTTTGTTCATTTAACTTATATGCAGAGTACACATGTGAAATGCCATCCAGGATGAATCAAATTATGGAATGGAGTAGAATAGAAATATCCAGGATGAATCAAATTATGGAATGGAGTAGAATAGAAATATTGAACAATAGAAATATGAACAATCTCCAATACACTGAAGATACAAATCTGATGGCAGAAAGTGAAGAAAATTTAAAAAACCTCTTGATGAGGATGAATAAGGATAGTTGCAAACCTAGCTTGAAGCTTTAAATCAAAAAACCAAAAACCTTAAGATCTGGGCAACTGGTCCTATCAGTTCCTGGCAAATAGAGGAACAAAAAAAAAATGGAAGCAGTGTCACATTTTATATTTTTACCGCAAAAATTACTGCAGACAGTGACTGCAACCATGAAATTAAAAGATGCTTACTCCTTCGAAGGAAAGCTATGGCAAATACGGACAGCATACTAAAAAGCAGATTTATCACCTTTCTGACAAAAGTCTGTTTAGCCAGTCTTGGTTACTCTAGTAGCAACATATGGGCTATGAGGACAATAAGGAAAGCTGAGCGCTGCAGAATAGATGCTTTAACACTGTGGTAATGGACAAGATTTTTCAAAGTCCTTTAGACAGCAAGGATATTAAATCAATCAATACTTAAAGAAATTAATTCAGACTATTCACTGGAAAGTCAAACACTGGAGCTGAAGTTATAAATACTTTGCCCATATAATGAAAAGAAAGGACACATTGGAAAATACCCTGGTGATGGGAAATATTAAAAGGAAAGGGGAAAAGGGGATATAGAGGATGTGATGGTTAAATGGTATCATAGAAGCAATGAATATGAACTTGGATAGACTTCAGAAGATAGGGGAGGATAGGTGGACCTGGCATGCTATGGTCCATGGGTTTCAAAAGAGTCCCACATGATTGAATGACTGAACAACAACAGAGAAGTTGAGATAGTCTCACTCCAAGTCTACACATCTTTATTGCATGCCATTTATGTGCCTTAACATACTTTTATTATGTTTCCACTTAATTTTCCTTTGAACTCCAATATCTCTTTATATTCTCTTTTTCAATTCAAAGTTATCCTTTGTCAGATTTTTTAAAAAAGCAAAATAAATGTTGAGAAATTCAGCTTTTTCATAATACCCCATGATAATTATCACATTCATCTCCTTTTCCTTGCCCCACTTCTTCCACTGTCACCACAAAACTGAGCAAAAACAGAATGGGAAAGATAAAATTAAACAACCTTTCACATGGAAATATACATATTCCAAAACCTGGAGACTTTAAATCCAATAAGACAATATTGTGATGGGATAGAAATTCAATGGAAGCATCGTAAGGACAGATAGTGTTTCATTTTTGTCTCAGTATCTCCATCATCTAACACATTATAGGTTTAATATATGCTCACTGAAAGAAAATTCCAAAAGGAGGAAGGCAACAGGTCCACTTATATTGTCATTATCAGACCTTGTCTATAATATTATATTCAGTTCTGAGTAAAGCATTTGAAGAAGCAATCTGTTAGGATGAAGGATGTCTAGAGAATGGTAGAAAGAATAATGAAGGAATTCCAAATCATCCCATAAAAAGAACAGCTGAAGTTACTAGAAATATTTAACTTATAAAAGAGAAAAGACTAGTAAGTACTTGAGCTCTGTGTTTTAATATTTGAAAAAACTTTCTTGTGAAACATAAATGTGGGTTACTATTTATTTTCTTGCTTATTCATTCATTGGTTCATTTATCCATTCATTTGTTTAAGCAGAGAATGAATCATGGGAAAAGAAGAGGAACATATAGAGAGGTAGGTTTGCATTCTATATAAGAATCGGAAAGGAGGAAAGAACAGGCTTCCAAATAAGTAGAGCTATCTTAAAGAGGAGGACAAATGAAGGCTTACCAGTGGAATATTGTAGAAGAGATTCTTCTTCATGTACTGGTTGGGCTATAAGATGCTGGGGGGGGGGGGGTTCTCCAAACTTTATTAAAGTTATTATTTCCATTACTTTCTCAATTTTCCATCTCTTCTCTCTATGCCTTTGCAATGAGTCCACCATGTTTGCTGTCCTTCACCTCCACTTCTTAGATTCTTTAGCTTCCTCCCAGACTATGCAAATCATTCCATTTTTAGGAGGATTTTTCTGTTACTCTTCGCTCACAGATGCCAGCCAGACATAATATTATTTTTTTTCCATTTCTCATTTCACTACAAAATTTCATGCCGTCAAAATATGAAGAATACATATTAGTTCGTTGCTGTTGTTCATCCATTGTTTTCAAAGGGTAAAACCATCTCCACAAATGTGTTAAACTGGGTGGAGAGTGACTTGGGGGGGCCTCAAATCCCCTTGTGAGTTAGGGGATGTCTACCTCAAGCACGTGAAAAATTTCGCTGCTGGAATGCGTAGATGAGAAAAATTTGTTCCAACAACATGAAGGCAGCTGAAACAGACCGTGTGGAGTACTTAGAGCTTGGTCTATATTAATATTAAAAATATAAAAATTTCTGTATGGTTTGGTAAAGATTTTAACTGTACATTTTCCCTTTGTGTCATTATTAACTCTCATATAAAATAGAAGAATTGTTCACAAGTTCTATGTATGGAGCAATTGGTATGATCCTCTCAACTGCTCTGTACACAATCAATCACTTGTGGATAACCACTTTGTGGCCCCCTTTAGTAAGGCAATTTTGTTACTCTATAGCACTAATCCTCAAATTGTTTCTTTCTTTTAAAACCTATTTCAATTGTTATGGTTCATTCTTGGGTATTTGGTCAAGGAACTCATACTTGGAAGAGAAAAAAAATCAATTACAATGCCCAAAGGTTAAATGGGTAAAAAAGGAATTAGAGCATTTTAAAGAAATAATGGCTTCTTTGGGTGCTAGAACTGATAGAATGTTCTATGAAACAGTCTAGTTCAAAAGACCTGGATGCAGGCCATTACCTTTTAAATTTTTAGTGTCCACTGAATACAAAATTAAAGTAAACTGAATGAAATTTCCTTTGCCCTTCTCCACAGTGTGTTGTATGTGGGCTCATATAAGAAAGCAAACCAAGCCTCCTACCCATCTCACCCCTGTGAAATGTTTTGATCAACAAGTCAAGTTTATTTATCTAGAGCAAATTTACACATATGCAATCAGAAAGAAGTTGGACCTCTATGGGAATTACATTTAAAGGTGGAAAGACTGAATGTCATGTGACAACCACTCCCCATACATATACACACAGAGCAAATTACTATATATATTTTCATTAAAGTGAAGAATGGCTTTGTGTTTTTGCTATATAAAAGAAGTAGAAATAAAATAAGTGCCTATCAGAAAGGGCTGAATAAACAATCGTATTTAAATGTAATATCATTCCATAAGAAATTATAAGTGTGAAGGATTTGTAGAAAAATGGAAAGACTAGTGTGAACTGATGCCAAGTGAAACAAGCAGAAACAGACCAGTTCTCATGGTGACAAAAATAACGTAAAGGAAAGCAATTTTGAAACACTACAGAACTCAGATCAAAGTAGTGAACCATCATGAAGCAGAAACATATCTATTGCTCCCAGATATTGACAGAGAGGTGATCGACTAGAGGTACAAAAAAAGCCATACATTTTCAGGGACGGTTTATGCCTTGATTTTCTTTGTATGTACATATTTGGTATAAGGGAGTTAATAAACTAATAATTAATAATTAATCAGCTATTTCCATTGTTGTACAGTCAATAAATAAAATTAAGTACCTACTACTCTGGGTATACAAATTTTAAAAAAATGTCAGTTCCTATCCTCAAGGAACTTACAATATACAAAAGAAAGATTAAAATGTGGGAGTCTATGGAGGAACATCATGGAGAATTCAAGTCCAAAATGAGTGCTTTCCAGTGAGAAATGAGGTGATGTTTGTCCTGTCCTTTCTCCTTAAATACAGGGATTTATGATTTCACTTTCCAATCAGAGTGGCCTAAGGTACTGATAAGGCTCTAAGTATTGATGCATAATTGTAGCTCTCTCCATACATACAATCATCCAACATTTCAGTCCCCACTTAAATGAATGACAGTCTCAGAGGAAAAATGTATCAGTAGTAGGCACCAGCTCGAGTTGAATAAGCTTTACTTGTTGATCAACACATTTCACAGGTTTGAATTGATTTAAAGTCCTGAAAAGGGAGAGTACCCTCTTCTCTACGTCCTGGAAGCATTTATTCTTTTTTCTGAAAGTAAAGGGAGAGAACTGGTTATGAATTATCGATACGTTTTTAAGGCAAAAAAAAGTGAGATTACACTTGGTAATTCTAAACTTTTTATTTTGGGTTCTGGTGGATGATAGTAAATAGAATTTTTCTCTTAATTTTGTATTATTTGATTTGTGAAGTGTGTGAATTGTTTGAGTGGATCAGAGTAAGATTAAAAAAATTAGACAGGTCAATCGCTTTTGTTCATTCTGAGCCTCTATGGATCATATGTCTTTTAGGATCAGATTTTAAAAGTACAAGCAGAAATGCTTGTTTACACTTACCAAACCTAGTCTAGATGGCAGCATATATTAGAAACTCCATAAACCGCAAGTTCCTGTCTGGGGTCTGATAGTGATAGTTCTAATACCAATCTGAAATTATCTGCCTCTGCTTAAACAACAGGTACAGTAGCACCATCTGTTGGCTTTTTAAGGAAATCAGGAGCATAAGAATTGGTTGTCTTTTTTTAATTTCTTTTTTGATACATTTTCAAAATGACTAAGCAGATAATATATAAAAAGGCTGTTCTTCAAGTCCATGAATTTTTTGAAATAACATATAAAGAGAACTTTTATCATTGAAGGAAATGTTTTTTATTCTCTCTTGCTGTTCCTTGAACATGGAACTTCATGTTCTAATTTAATGACTTCCCCTGTATCTGCTTCCCAGCCTGGAATCTTCGTTCCCTTCAGCTTGAACTTTTCCCTCAATTCCTTCTAGACTTAGGTCAAATCCCATCTTCTACAATATTTTCCCGTGTGTCCCACTTCTAGGGTTTTCTCTTTGAGATTGCCTCTCATTTATACTCTTAAGTACCTTGTACGTATATAGTTTTTGCAAGTGGTCTGTTAGAATGCAAGATCTTTGAAGTCAGGGACTGTTTTTGCCTGCTTAGAACAATGACTGACACATTGTAGGTCCTTAATAAATGCTTGCTCACTTGAAAATTTTACCTTTGTCAAATGATATTTTATTTATATATGTAGGTTGTGTATCCATAGCTTTCATAGAAATTTTTAAACTTCGAAAGCAATAGACAGGGAATGATGAGAAGGTTTTCCATCTTGATGAGAATAGCAACCACTGCAATCATCTGAGGAGGTACCTCTGGAGAAGGAGCCAGCCATTCCCACAAACTCCTGACCAACTGACACCTAGTGAGCAGGCAAGCCAGTCTAACTGAAGTTTAAGGTATAGGAGATGCTATGACAGGTGAATCAAAACACTGTCAGTACCTTCACCATCCTCTCTCTGAGAACCTGATTAAGCAAAGCAAACACCTGGAACATCAGATCTTCTGGAATATTACTTCAATATCACTGGTCCTACTTCCATTCTCGGTCCCTCAGGCATAATTTAGGGTGAAATTTTTGGGGAAAAGGAGACCCTTTCATTGTCTCCCAGGTGTCTCCCACCTGGTTAAGAATTTTCATGTTGAGATCAAGAACTCTATCAATGACAATATTTTCCAGACCACTGGTTCTCCCTCCAGTCTATTCTGGCTCTCACTGCCATTTGGACCTGGAGTTAAAAGGAACTAATTACAAATCCAGCCTGAAAAATTTACAAGCTGCATGATCCTGGGCAAGTTAATTATCATCTCTCTGCCTTATTTTCATCACCTGTAAAATGGATACAGTAACAGTACTTACCTTGCAAGATTGTAGCAAGATAAAATGAGGTAAAGCATTTAGCACAGTCCCTGGGACATAATAGGTTCTATATAAATATCTTTCTCTTGTCTCCTTCCCTTCCCTGCTTTCCTTCTCTTCCCCCACCCCGGTCGTGCTGGGAGATGTGGGTTGGCAATTACTTTTTCAGGTACCACAACCATAGCTACTGATAATGCAAATAAGAAAATTCTTGCCTTTGTCAAATCGTTAAACATCAGGATGTTAGACACTTGTATTAGTAAATGACACTAAAGATGATACATTAACATCTGTTTTGCCACTGCACCCTAATAACCATGGGACCTTTGCATAAGCTTAGGAACTGAAAGCTCCCAGGTATGTTGTGTCCTTCATAAGAACATGATCTCTTCAAAGGTACTGTATGCCTTACTTTTCTATCTCTTTCCTCAGTGGTTAGTGCATTGTCTGGAAGATAGTAAGGGCTTAACAAATGATTTTTGTTCATTTATTTATTTTATTAATTAGTTTAATTAATTAGTATTATTAATTAGTTTATTCATATTTTATTATATAATATATTTAAAATTTTATAACTATGTGTGCACACAAATGCATATGGATATAACCACAGAAGCCTTAGTGTCAAGAATCATGAGGTTTAAAATCTGCCTTGGGCACAAACTAGACCAGAGGTTTTAGATAGAGATTAATCATTTATTTAGCACTTACTATGAACCAGGCACTGCAATAAAAACAAATATAAGCAAAACACATATCCCTTGTCCTGAAGAAAGTGACTTTTTTAAAAAAAGAAAGATAACATATATGAGGACCTGGCAAAAGAAGGAATGTTACTAAAGCAGGGCTTAGAGATACTAGCTGGAAATTGATACAGAAGCCTAGTCCCAGACAAGATAAGGCAAGAGCTCACCTAACAAAAGCAGGAGCAGGTCTGAGGTTTCTGTGGAGACAGATAAGGATATAGTGATTTAAATAACCATGGCCACCATGTTCAAAAACTCTCTAAAATTGTTAGTAAAAGCCATGGTGCCTATTTGTATAATTGAAGGAATTTCTACCCAGGGAATTTCCTACAATTAGAATAGATCTGTCAGGGGAGCCAAGATGGCAGAGAGAAGCTGGGAAATTGCTTGAGTTCTTCTCAATTTCCCTCAAAACAATTTAAATCAAGGCTCTAAACAGATTTTGGAGTGAGAGATGAACAATAAAACAAGAGTGAAGCATTTTCCAGCTTATGGTAACCTATAAGGACTCTCTTTTGGGTGAAAGAAGAGTACAGTCCAGCACAGAAGGTGCCTAAGAAAGTCAGCAGAAGATTCTTAGCCAGAGCACAGATCAGCAGCTGAGGTCCCTCAGTCTCACCTAAGCAGGCCAGCTGTGAGTCCTCCAATCCCAGCAAAAAAGTCAAATTGCCAGCCCTGGAAACACATTATGACTAAGCCAGGACACCCCAATACAGTGAGGAAACTACCAGAACCTGAGTCCTTAGTGCACAAAACCAGTGACCAGGGCACGTGACCCCTAACAATAAGCAACTGGGGACAGTGCCCCCAGTACCCCAGGAACAGAGCTCAACTTTAAAATCCACAAAATAGGCAAAAATAGGAAATAAAAAAGAAACTTAACCAAGTTTCTAAGGTGACAGGGAAGATCAAAACACAACCTCAGAAGAGGACAATAGTGTCATAATGCCTCCGTGCAAAACTTCAAAGGGAAATAGGAATGGGTCTTGAGCCAAAAAAAAAGCCTTCTTTGAAGAGATCAAAAAGTATTTTAGATTTTCTTTTTTTTTCTTTTTTTGCTTTTTTGGAAGGGGGGAGGCAGGGAAATTGGGGTTGACTTGCCCAAGGTCATGTGGCTAGTGAGTGTTAAGTGCCAGAGGTCAAATTTGAACTCACTCTAGAACTGGTGCTCTATTCACTGCACCACCTAGCCGCCCACAAAAAATATTTTAAAATCAATAAGAGATATAGAAGAAAAATTGGGAAAATAAATGAGAGGTATGAAAGAGAGGGTCAATAGTTTAGAAAAGGAAGGTGAAACATCAACTGATGAGAACAATTAAACAAATATATACAATTGCCCAAATGAATAAATAAAAATTCGCTGAAGTAAATAACCCCTTAAAAAGTAGAATTGGCCAAAATAAAGAAAAGGTATAGAAGCTAATTGAAGAAAATAATTGCTTAAAAATTAGAATTGGACAAACATTCCCTAATGACTCTATGAGACATCAAGAATCAGTCAAATGAAATCAAAAGAATGAAAAAAATAGAAGAAAATGTAAAATACATCATTGGAGAAATGACTGACCTGGAAAATATGTCTAGGAAAGAAATTTAAAAGTTATTGAACTAACGGAAAGCCATGATAAAAACAAATAGCCTGAACAGCATCTTTCAAGAAATTATTAAGGAAAATTGCCCTGCTATCCTAGAACCAGAGGGTAACTCAGTTATGGAAAGAATCCAATGATCACTTCCTGAAAGAGATCCCAAAATTAAAACTCCAAGAAATATTGCAGCCAAATTCCAAAATGATCAGGTCAAAGAGAAAATGCTGAAAGTAGTCAGAAAGAAACACTTTAAATATCATGGAGCCACAGTCAGGATTACACAAGATTTAGCAGCTTCTACCTTAAATGATCAGAGGATTTGGAATATGATATTCTGAAAGGAAAAGGAAGTTGGGTTACGACCAAAAATCAATTATTATGCAAAACTGAGCACAATCTTTCAGGGGGAAAGATGGATATTTAACAAAATAGTGACTTTCAAACATTTCTGAAGAAAAGACCAGAGCTGAACAGAAAATTCAATCTCCAAATACAAGACTCAAGAAAAGCATAAAAAGCTAAATAGGAAAGAAAAAAATGTTATTCAATAAGATTAAACTTTACATATCCATATGGTATGGTATTAGTAACTCTTGAGAACTATATCTTTATTATGGCATGTAGAAAGTGTATACATAGACAGGGATCTGTGGGTATAAGTTGATTTTTATGTGATAATGTAACAAAAAATTAAGAGGTCCAAAAGAATCATACTGGGAAAAGAGGAAAGGGAGGCAAAATAGGGAAAATTACATCATGTAAAGAGACAGAAAAGACAATACTATTATAGTAGAAGGAAAGAAGGGTGAGCATTTTTGAACCTTACTGTCATAGGATTTGGCTCAGAGAGGGGTATGGAAATCTATCTTAACCTGTAGAGAAGTAGGAGGAGAAAGGGGAAAGAAAACAGAAGGTGGGGAATAGAAGTTTACCTGGCAGATCTATGGAGAGGGGAAGAATTCATGACCAAAGAAGAGGAAAAGGGCATTATGAAATGTAGAATTTTGTTTATATTAAATCAAAAAGGTTTTGTAAAAACAAAATCAATGCAACCAAGATTAGAAGGAAGCAGAAAGCTGGGAAACAAACTTTATAGAAAGCATCTCTGATTAAGGTCTCATATCTCAAATATATGGAGAACTGAGTCAAATGTATGAGACTACATGTCATTCCCCAAATGATAAATTGTTGAATAAGCAGTTTTCCAATGAAGAAATCAAAGCTATCTACAGCCATATGAAGAATGTTCTAAATCATTTTTGCTTGGAGAAATGCAAATTAAAACAACTCCTAAATACCACCTCCTACCAATCAGACTGAATAAAATAACAGAAAAAAAGGAAAATTATAAATGTCAGAGAGGATGTGGGAAAATTGGGACACTGATAGGCTGTTGGTAGATTTGAGAGCTTTCCAATCATTCTGGAGAGCAATTTGTAAGCATGCCCAAAGGGCAAGCAAACTGTGCATATCCTTCAAAAGCAATACCACTACTAAGTCTATATCCCAAAACGGTCATAAAAAACGGAAAAGGATCTACATGTGCAAAAATATTTATAGCATCTCTATTCATGGTGACAAAATGTTGGAAACTGAGGGGATGACCACCAACTTGGGAATGTCTGAACAAGACATTATGTAACATATTAATGTAATAGAATACTTTTGTTCCATAAGAAATGATGAACAGGAACATTTCACAAAAACATGGAAAAACTTGTACAAACTGACGCAAAGTGAAATGAGCAGAACCAGGAAAACACTGTACACATTATCAGCAATAATTGTGAATGACTCAACTTTTCTCAGCAACACAATGATTCAAGACAAGTACAAAAGAGTCATGAGAAAAATGCTATTCATATCCCTATAAAGAACTGATGCACTCTGAATGCTGATCAAAGCATACTATTGTCACTTATTTATTCTTTCTCATTTTTTTCCCTTTTGGTAAGTTTCTTTTTCCACTGGGATGGATATGGAAATATGTTTTACATGATAGCACACGTATAAACTGGATTAAATTGCCTACCATTTTCAGAAAGGGGGGGGAAAGGAAGAGAGGGAGAAAAATGTGGAACTCAAAATCTTGCAAAAATGAATACTAATTTTTTCTTAATAAGTAATTGTAGGAAAAAAACAGTATTTAAAGCAAAAAATGAATCTTGAAAGCCCTAAATGTTGATAAGTAGATAAACATTCTAGTTATCAATCTAAGTATTACAATATAGATGTGTGTAAATATAAATAGATGAGTAAGTATAGATATTAGATATGATATGAATATAGATGTCATATATGTATGTGTCTATATGCATATATGTGTATATATATATATATATAGAGAGAGAGAGAGAGAGAGAGAGAGAGAGAGAGAGAGAGAGAGAGAGAGAGGGAGGGAGGAAGGAGGGAGGGAAATATGAGAGAGATAGAAAGACAGGTGATTTGATAATAGATATATCTCTCTAGATAGATAGATAGATAGATAGATATAGATAAGACTATGCCTCAGAGTTCTGTCATTTGGTCCATGTAGGAATTCTTAATGTGAGACATTTATCCATTGATGCAGATGTTTCACATATATAACTTTTAGTCATGGGGAGTAGCCTAAGTCTGGGAGTGATTAAATGGCTTTCCAGTGTCCAACCTGCTAGTAAGGGTCAGGTGCAAGAAATGTTTGTAACCAAGTGTTTCTTACTCCAAGTCTAGCATTTTATATACTGTCTCATATGTCTCTAACCCCCTCCACCTACCTAAAAGCCTCTAGAAACTATATTATCTCACCTTTTTGCCACTCCCCTTGGAGCACCTCGGAACTCTCTCCCTCTATGCTCCCTTGCCAGATCTTCTCTCCCTAGCAAGCTTCTTTTTCTCAGATAATAAATCCTTTTAGTTGATGCATCAGACACTGTTTCATTTCAAGTACCTTTATGGGCCTGGGGTTCTTTTGTTAACAATACATATGCATATACATACATAAATAATACATGTGTATATATAGTGCATATGTGTATCTTGTGTATGTATATGACTGTATTGTTTATCTATATACTTTATATGAGTATGTTCATTCCCCTTTGTGGCAGGAGTGCTGAGGAAAACCTTTACTTATGATTACTGCTTTCTGTCTTGGAAAGTAGCAACCATAGTGCATTTGGAACACCCCAGTACTGTCAGATTGCACTTAAATGAAACCAGGGGACTCCTCTGGTAAATCTAGTTGCATGATTCTGCCTAGGTGGCATTTAATTAACTCAGAGGGACCAATTCACTAGCCCACTGCTCAGGTACATAACCTCTCATATAAACTATTACAATACTCTGCAAATTGTGGTGTCCCATCTTTTAAGTTTCTTCTTTCTCTAATCCATTCTCTATACAACCACACAAATCACTTTCCTAGGACTCAGGTCTGATCACGTCACTCCTCTACTCAATAAATTCAAGCAGTTTCCCACTACTCCTAGTGTCCAGTAAGATTCTTGTGTAGTATTTTGTATTTAAAGCCATTCACAAACTGGTCTCTTCCTACTTTTCCTGATTCATTACAAATTTCAAGCTGTCCCAAAAGTCTTACTGCAGTTTTCTCCCTCTCTATATAATCCAACTGAACTGTCATTGCACTCACATTTTGCCCTCCATCTCCTATTTTTATGCCTTTGCTTAGCCTGTCACCCTTGCCAGGCATGTTTTCCTTTCTCTTTTCTATCTTTTTGAATCTTATGCTCCCTTGCTGTTTATCACAAATGTTACCTTCAGCATGAGTGGTTCCCACTCACTTAGGATTTGCTAGTACCTTCCCTCAAGGTAACTTTGCATCTGTTTTATATGTGTTTGGTATATTCTTATATGGTATATGTTGTCTCCCCCAATCAAATTTAAGCTACCTTAGGGTAAGTAATATTTCACTTTTGTTCTTTTTATCTCCAGAGCCTAGCATAATGTCTGGAATATAATTATGTAAAAAATGTTTGTTGATTCATTCATTCATTGAGTAATGAACTGATGAACTTATGCATTAATTTATTAACATCCCATTGGTACAAGTTAATAATTTAGGGGAAGAAAATCTAAATACCCACAAAAATGTGTTTGTGGTTTAATAATAAATCCTTGGTGGAATTGATCAGCTGGTTGCCACTTTCTTCTTTTTGAATAGAGTTGCTCTGTTAGCTGGGTAGCTCAGCCAATTAAGGCATCATGTTTACAAATCCTAGGACAGGAATTGAATTCTTATGTAAGCTGTTCAGATGCATTCTCTTCTTGGACACAGATTAAGACCTTGATCTTTCCCAGCAATCTTAAAAGAAAGTTAGATGGTTTAATCCAAGTCCCTCATTTTACAAATGAAGAAATGGATCCAAAGATGGTAAGTGACTTGCTCAGGTAGTATATTGATGGTCAATGATAAAAATGAGATAAATATCCAGGTTTCTGATTCCCAGAAGAGTATACGTTCTATCACACCACACTCTCTGTTGCTATCAAAACAGTCAATGGAAATGTGTGGTTATAACACCTCTACTGGAAAAAATCACCACAAATACCACCATCAAAAATAATCAAAGAACATTCCCTACCAGCAGTGATTATGTAGTTTTGGCAGTAAGAAGCATTGTATGTTCATATTGCTATTACTAGAATATTAACTGAAAGCAAAATGTGATATAATCTATTAATCAAGGTTTCAATCCAAGTTATAGTTAGAATGATGGTAGTCCTTCCAACCTGGTTGCAATAGAAATCATAAAAATCATTTAATAATCTAATTAGAAACGGAAGGAATGCTAGAGTTCTTTGAGTCCAACCCCATAATTTTACAAATGGATAAATTTAGGGACTGACAGCCTAGACTTACACAAAGTCACATAGCAAGGTTTTTGGGTGGAATTTGGACCCATGTTGTTCTGACTCCAATTCTGTCAATACTAAATATGAAAAAAACTGTCAATATGGTGGTATTGGTGATTAATAAACTCTGATACCATCTCTTCAAACATTATTATCTTGCTCTTTGATAATCTGTAGAGCTGATTTCTAGGCTTGACAATCGAAAAAAACATTCCCTTCCCTGCCCCAATAGACTTAATTGTCCTTTGTAAACATTTTGGATGGGAGATAAATCAAGATACACATTTCTACACTTGTACCAATGTATCAAAATAGATCTACTTGACCATGTTTGTTTCTATAGTTATGTGTGCCAACAGAGGAATATATCAGGGCCAGCCCAGATCACGATGCCAAACAGTTTACCAGAGTCTGGAAGACTTGTGGCCATTATGCTCATTGAGTTCTATCCAGTTGGCAAAAGTTAATCCAGGGGGAGAAAGTCTAAATATCCACAAAAATGTGTTTGTGGTTAGATAATAAAACCTTGGTGAAGTTGATCAGCTGGCAGTCTTCCAATTTGCAGTCTGTCTCACACCTGTTTCATGTATTTGTTTTATGTGGCCTCTGATTAAAACACTATAATATGCAGGGAAAATAAGCAGGTTCTTGTAATCAAATCACTAAAGCTGAATTTTTCTTTCATTCAAGACATTCCAGATTCTAATTCCCAACTTTCTCTTACCGTACAAGGCCTTTCTCTAGGGCTTTTCAGTGCAATTAGAAATGTGCCAAAGTTTGTAATAAAAATGTTCTCTGTAAAAAAGCCCATGGGCATTTATATGCTTAGTGACTAACAATGGCTCAGTGCAGACAAATGTGAAAAACACAGCAGCACCCAAGTATGGAAAGACAACTATACCAACTGTGACATTGATCTGATCTTTATTTGTTAGTCACTTGGATTTTATGAACTATAAAATACTAACCAACATGATATAGCCTAAACAAAAGGTTAATGGCTTTCAGAATTTCTTGTTAACCTAAAAGCAATTAAGTGGGTTTTGGGTTTTCTTTTGGGGGGGTGGATGGGAGAGGGGGATTATGATATAATCATATACGTTATCTAATAATATAAGTAAATAGAAATGCATATGCATTTCTATGTAATTATTTTTGTAATGGTGTTTGAAACCATTTATATGTGAATACATGTGTCCAAGTACATGCATGTGTGATAAATGCATACATGTACACATTATGCTATAACTAATCATCTAAGTCCATATTCTTCAAGGAATAAATGGAAGACAATCAATTCATTCATTCATTTTTTCTCATTCATTCAACAAATATTTATTAATTGCCTATGGTACAGAAAACACTGTGCCAGGCACTGACATAAGTAGAAAGTTATTATATAATCTTTAACCTCATGCAACCTGCAATCTAGTCAAGAGGAAGGACATGGACAAGATAAATATAACTACAATATACAACTTTTTAAGATAAGTGTTTTAGGAGGTTATAGAATAAAATCTCTCCAGAAGTCTGGAGGGAAAACTTGTTAGTAACCAGGGTTGTTAGAGAAGGTATCAAGAAGGAAGTGTTGGCATTAGCTAAGGGCTTGAAACAATAGAGAACAAGTAGTGGAAAGGTACAAGGAACAGCATGAGCAAATTCCTGGAGCTATTCCTTGAGGAAGGGCAGGAGAAGCATCGGGGAAAGTGAAAAGACAGTGTAGGGAAGAAAAAGAGTAATGCTAGTAGCTATCATGCCTTTGGATTTGCCAAGCTTTTCATATTTTTTTTCATTTCTCACAACTCTATAAGGAAGAGGTCATTATTTTTACAGATGAAGAACCTGGGGCTGAAAGAAGCTAAGTGACTTGTCCAGGGTCACACAGGTAGGAAGCACATGAGGCAGAATTCAAACACAAGTCTTATTTACTCCAAGTTCGATTCTATTGACTCATCCAACTAGCAACCTGTGCTATAACAGCACTATGATTAGAGTAGAGTAGTACTTTGTAATATTACGACACAGAGTACAGAAAAAATAATGCTAGAAATGGAGGGTACGATTGTAAGATATTCTTGGAAGCTGTTGGTGCAGGAGTTCTGACTTTGCTGTCTTCCTCCTTCTCCGAACCTTGATCCTTTCTGTCCCCCAAAAAAGAATCCAAAGTTGGACCACTGTGCTTGCCCTGCTTCTCCCACTTGCTCATGTTGCCATTCAACCACTAGATTCAAGCTTTTTGCCACAATAGAACCCTTCTTTCAGAGAGGAGAACTTAGTCCCAAATTGCTGGGGTTTTCTCAGCTGCTATAGCTATTAGTTGGGTGCCCTCTCAGAAGCCTCCATTGGCTCTGTCACACTGGTCATGCACCCCAGGACCTCCACCCAGGACAGGGATCCAGATCCAAGCAGGTTAAAGCAAGAGTGTTTACCTCTCAGACTGATCAGTTGGTCCCCCTACAATCTGCAGGTCAGGAGCTACAAAGGCTGTGGCTAGAGCACCTCAGCCACTTCTCCCTCAGGGGACAGAAGCTGGACCACAATCCTGGATCCCTGGTTGCCAAAGTCCACTGACCTCTCACTTTATCTTTGGCATTTATGGGTTGTTAATTCTGGAAACCACCACAGCTGTTGGTGAGCCACTCTCCTGTCATCCCTCTAGCCACGGCTGGTCAGGCTGCCATGAGGTTAAAACCATGGTTTCACATGGGGCTGGGCTCAGCTCCCAGAGTGCTGTCATGGTTCCTTCCTGCCGGCCTACTAGGCTATCTTCAGCAGAGGTTAGTTTCTGTCTGTCACTTTGTGGGTTCTGTAGCTCTAAAGTTTGTTTAGAGTCACTGTTTATATGTATTGGAGGAGGTGGAAGCCAGAGCTACACGGAAGTCCTGTTTCGACTCCGCCATATTGGCTCTGTCCCCGGGTAAAATAGTAATTTAAAAAATCACAGATATGGGGGGCTAGGTGGCACAGTGAGTAGAACATCTGCCCTGGAGTCAGAAGGACCTGAGTTCGGATGTGGCCTCAGACACTTAACGCACACACAAACGAAAAAACCTAGCTGTGTGACCTTGGGCAAGTTACTTAACCCCAATTGCCCTCCCAAAAAGCAAAAAAAAAAAAAAAAATCACAGATCACATCTTCAAAGAGTGCCTAAAATGGAAATACACAAGAATATTAAAGACAAATTCCAGATCTCCCATGTCAAGAAGAGCATATTGTAAGGATCCAGAAAAAAGTGATTCAATTATCATGGAGTCACAGTCAGGATTACAAAATATTTAGCAGCTTCTACTATATAGGAGAGGAGGGCTTGGGACATAATATTCCAGAAAGAAAAGGTAAGAGACTTACTACCAAGAATAGTCTACTCTGTCAAATTGAGAATCATCCTTTATGTGAAAAATTAAAAAACCATAGGTGAATACAAAATTTGAAAATCAAACAAGACTCACAGAAATATATAAAGGCAAACATAATTGAAAAATCATGCACAAAACAATTAAGTTTTATATTCCTAATGTGGGGAGATGATACATAAAATTTCTAAGAACTTTTATCATTAAAAGGGCAAGTAGAAGAAGTGTATAGACAGAGGCCATGGATGTAAGTCAGTTATGTTGGGATGATCTAAAAAAATGAACAGGTTAGATAGAGGGATATACTGGGAATAGAGGGGAGGGAGAAGAAGAACAGAAGGAAATTTTTCTCATATAAGAGGTGCACAAGGAAGAGCTTTTATATTTAAAGGGAAAATTCATGGGTGTTAGGCAATTCTTGAAACTGCTCTCATCATGTGTGTGTGTGTGCATGTGTGTATGTATACATGCACACATATGTACTTTGATACTAGCTTTATATCTACTATTTCATGCAGTCTTTCAAATATATATATATATATATATATATACATACATATATATATATGGAGAGAGAGAGAGAGAGAGAGAGAGAAAGAGAGAGAGAGACTAAATTAGTTAACATATTATAATCATTGTTTACTTTGGTCCAAGTTGGAAATTTAGCTTCATTTCTGTTGTGATTTATGTTCCATCCCTAATCCCTTGTCACTGGAGCATTTTCTATTTTACCCCCTTCCAACCTTCTACTGCATAAGGATTCCTGGCCCATTTTGGAATGCAAAGGGATTTTTATATTAAAAAGAAATTTAGTTCACTGGGATTTTTATATTAAAAAGAAATTTAGTTCACTGCTTTGTCAATTCATTTTTTAAGAACGGTTTTCCTAATTGTGAAGCCTTTTGATATGCAGCATCATTTTTGACTCCTCATTCATATCAGTCCCAAAGTACTACATTGGAACTCAAAGAAAGAAAGTGAGAATGGGAGCTTCCTCCCTGGGTGAAACCATTTGAACTGCAAGTGACTTCCTGCTGACAGGTAAGGTAAGTTATTGTCAACAAGATTTAAACTTACTGTCATGTTTACATAACTACCATGTAAAGGTTCCGAGAGAACAGTGATTTTGTTGGAATTATGTACCAGCAACTACTGGATCATAGCAGTACACATTGGTTATCATTACTGTCTGACACTGGCATCTCTCTCTCTCTCTCTCTCTCTAATATTTAAGTCACTTTTCTTGTAAGAAACAAAGTGCCCTGCTGCATAATTCTCATAAATTTCTAAGATCAGGGTACAGGTTTAAATTTTGGTTCGTCTATGAGATAAGGGGATATTTTCTTTGCTAATTTCATTGATTGAAAATCAAAATGGATACAAATAGGCAAAGAATGAAATATCTGTGATTCATCTCAAACGTGAAGTATTTTCTCTACTCCATTCAATATAGTAGCATATCCTTCTGTGGAACATATCACACCCATATTTCTAGATTGAGATCATTTTAAATCAACCTTTAGTGGCAGAGATAGAAAAGATGGGAGTATATGATAAGAAACTACAAAAAATATGAAAGCAATACAAATTTTGATGTGGCATACTAGAATCCTTCTTAACAGAGTCAATCACCAGACATTTAAAAAAATATATATTTTCAGGCCTTCTGTATGTTTGCTTCTTATAACAGCTTCAGTTCCTGATATACGAACATCCTTTTTGATTAATATTTGCCTTGTAGGGGGCGGCTAGGTGTTGCAGTGAGTAGAGTGCTGTCCCTGGAGTCAGAAGGACCTGAGTTCAGATCCGGCCTCAGACACTTAACACACACAAACAAAAACCTACCCATGTCACCTTGGGCAAGTTACTTAACCCCAATTGCCCACCAAAAAGCAAAAAAATATTTGCCTTGTAACACAGAAAACATTTAAGTAAAACCGACCAACAAAAAGACAACTCTGTATGCAACATTCTGCTTCCATTGCTTCCTACCTTTTTACAAAGAATAATGGTGTTTCTTATCTGGTACCAGATCAAGATTGATTACTGAAATTAGTCTTACGTTAGCTGTCTTTTACAATTTTAATTTATATTTTTGTAGTAATTTTGTATAGCGTTATCCTAATTCTGTTTATTTCATTCTATATTATGTTATATATTTTCCCAAATTCCTCTGAAATACACATATTTGATCATTTTCATAACAAATATTCCATTTATTCATATTCCTTAATTTGTTCGGTTTTTCTCTGATCTATTCCCAAACACATTCCTATTGTTTTTGCTTCCAGGTATCTTTTTTTTTTTCTTTGACCTTCTTGGTAGTATATACCCAGAATGAGATTACTGGGTCAAAAGGTGATGATATCTATTACTAATTTAATTATAATAATATAATAAATAATTCTAATAATAGAATAATTCTAAATTGTTCACCAGCGTTTTTGGATTAATTCATAGCTCGAACAATAGCATATTCATTTGTGTCTTCCCACATGGTCTCTATCATTTGCTCCTTTGGTCTTTTATCACCTTTGCAAATTTATTTGGTATATGTTAAAAATTCAGAGTTGTTTTAATTTGTTTTTCCCTTAGTAGAAATTTGCAGACATTAATATTTGAATACGTTCATTGAACTAAAGCCCAGTTTCAGTGGTGCTATGATGTTCATTGCTTGATAAATCAGTCAGATTCTAGATTGCCAATTATCTTGGCCTGTTCATTTTGAAAGTATAGACTTATTTAAGCACTATGCCAACAGGGACATCTAAATCTTATTCTGAGGGCACTTATTCTTGACCTTGACATTTTCTGAGCTGATACTATGTGCAGATAATCATATAGCGGCTTCCTGTCATAGAATGTCTGCCTACTCAATACCTCTTCTCATGTTAATAGCAGGGGAAGCCTTAGTTCAGCACTTTTGAACACATTTTAACAGAATTTTGGACTGTATCCTATAAGAATCTGATGTCCTCTGTCACCTAGTTTATAAATATTTTCATTTGAGCCTCAGAGCAGCCCTAAGAGGTAGGTGCTTACAGTATCATTTTCTACATTTTGCAGAAAATAAAAATAAAAATCAGAGTGATTATGTGGTTCATCCTTATATAGCTATTAAGTATTGAGGGCAGGATTTGTAAGCAGATCACCTTTATTCCTGGACTAGGATTGTTCACTGTATCATTGAGCTTAAATGGAGGACAGTCAGACAGTCAAAAAACATTTATTAATCCCCTACTGTGTGCTAGTCACTGTGCTAAGAGCTAGAGATACAAAGAAAGGGGAAAAAAGCACAGAGCATCTAACTCAGTTGAAATTATATTTCTTTGCTTTGCCTCTCCAGCAAAGTTCAGATAGTTGACCCTAATACAATATTGTATAGCTCAAAAATGTCTCTGCCCAATGCTTTCCTTAGTATTTCCCCATGAGATTTATTTGTATTACTGCCTGATAGACTACACTGTAAGACTTGTTGTCAGGGCATCTCATCAGAGAGGAACCATGCTGATTTCTGCTTGTGTATGACCAGTGATTCCTAGATTATGAAGAATAAATGCAAAGAGTACTTTGACTATTTGATACAAATGGACTTTGGACTAAAGGTAAATAAGTTAAATAAGAAATTAGGGGATCTATTTGTCTTTCTCCTGCTTCTTTGATGATAATTTCCATTTTCTTTGTTGTTATTATTTACTTTTATTATGTTTTAGGAAGTGAAGAGCATTTTCCACCATGGTTTGCCAAAACAAAAGAATTTATCTCGAAGTGGTTGATATTATACTTAGCTGATCTGGGCCCATTGAAAGCAGAGTGTCATCTGAAGAACAGTAATGAAAGGCTTTCCAACACAATGGATTCTGCCAGCAATTTTCCCCTGCTTACAAATCCTTTGAACCCAACACTATCTGGAGACAAATATAAAATTTCAGGGAAGGGCCCTCTATTTTGAGTGGATGCCCTGTAAATCATATAATGGGGCAAGTTAAAGGAAAAAAAAAACCACACAGATTGGGTAGGCTTACATAGGATGTACTCTGAATTTTAAGACTGTCAGTGACAATATCACAGGTCCATTGATTGCTTTAAGTATTTGGTTTTCAGAAGAATCTCCATTTGAGGAAGTACTCAGGTCAGCCCTGTTCCTCTTCAGTCTTCTCCCAGCTCCATTTATGACTCTGAACTATTCTACCAATTCCAGGCAGCTTTCTTGCTGGGGAAGATTTCTCTGTCTCTGTGGCTTCATCCATCAAACAATAATTTCCTCCCAGTGCCTCCATATTGAGGAAGTGCACAGGAAAGCCATACTCACTCCTTTACTCCTCTCCCAAAGGAGATCAATGAATTGGGAATGAAACTGAAAAACTTAGCAAAAGAACAAATTGAAACCCTCCTAATAAATATTCATTACAAATACAGAAAACCAAAGAGATATTAATAAAACTGAAATTAATAAAATTATTGAACTAATAAATAAAACTAAGAGCTGATTTTATGAAAAAACTATAAAATTGATAAACAATTAGTCATTTTGATTAAAAAAAGAAGAAAATCAAATTACCAGGATCAATAATGAAAAGGGTGAATTTACCTCCAATGAAAAAGGAAATTAAAACCATAACAGGAATCATTTTGCCCAATTGTATGCCCATAAATTTGACAATCTTAGTGAAATGGATGAATATTTACAAAAATATAAATTGCCTAGATTAACTAAAGAGGAGGCAAGATACTTAAATAACTCTATCTCAGAAAAGGAAATTGAACTTACCATCAATGAACTCCCTAGGAAAAATTCTCCAGGGCCAGATGGATTTACAAGAGAATTCTATCAAACATTTAAAGAACAACTGATTCCAATACTTTATAGAACTATTTGGGAAAATTAGAGAAGAAGGAGTCCTACCAAATTCTTTCTATGATACAAATATGGTACTGATACCTAAGTCAGGAAGAGCCAAAATGGAGAAAGAAAATTCTAGACCAATTTCTCTCATGAATATAGATGCAAATTTTTAAAATAAAATATTAGCAACAGGATTACAGCAACTTATCACAAGAATAAAACATTTTGATCAGGTAGGATTTATTTCAGGAATGTGGGGCTAGTTTGATAATAGGAAAACTATCAGCATAATTGATCATATCAACAATAAAACTAGTAGAAACCATATGATTATCTCAATAGATGCAGTAACAAAATTCATCTGTAAGGACAAAAGATCCAGAATATCTAGGGAACTGATGAAAAGAAATGCTGGGAAGGTGGTTTAGCCATACCAGATTTTAAATTATATTATACAGCGGCAGTCATCAAAACTACTTGGTACTGGCTGAGGAATAGAGTGATTGATAGATCAGTGGAATAGAACAGATACTCAAGACACAGTGGTCAATGACTCTAGTAATCTACTCTTTGATAAACCCAAAGGTTCCATCTCTTGGGATAAGAATTCACTATCTGATAAAAACTGCTGGGAAAACTGGAAACTAGTATGGCTGAAACTGGGCACAGACTAATTTCTTACACCATACACCAAAATAAAGTCTAAATGGGTTCACAATTTCTATTATAAAGGCTGATCCTGTAAGGAAAGTTGGAGAACAAGGACTAGTTTACCTGTCAGATTTATGGAGAAGGGAAGAATTTATGATCAAACAAGAAATAGAGAGCATTACAAAATGCAAAATGGAAAATTTAGATTACATAAAGTTGAAAAGTTTTTATAGAAACTAAGCCAATGTAACTGAGATTAGCAGGGAGGCAGAAAATTGGGAAAGAATTTTTACAACCACTTTTCTGATAAAGGCCTCATTTCTAAAACACACAAAGAACTGAGTCAGATTCATAACAATACAAGTCATTCCCCAATTGATAAATGGTCAAAGGATATGAGCAAGCAGTTTTCAGAGGAAGAAATTAATGATATCTATAAGTATATGAAAAAATGCTCTAAATCACTATTGATTAGAGAAATGCAAATCAAAACAACTCTGAGATACCACATATCACTGGTCAGATTGGCTAACATGACAAGAAAGGAAAATGATAAATGCTAGAGAAGATGTGGGAAAATTGGAACACTAATGCATTGTCAGTGGAGTTGTAAAGTGATGCAACCATTCTGGAGAGGAATTTGGAAGTACACCCAAAGAGCTATTAAAATGTGCATATCCTTTGACCCAGCAATCCCACTTCTATGGCTGCATCTCAAAGAGATCATGTAAGTGGGGAAAGGACCTATATGTACACAAATATCTATAGCAGTGCTTTTTGTGGTAGCAAAGAATTGGAAATCAAGTGGATGCCTATCAATTGGGGAATGGCTAAACAAGTTGTGATATATGAATGTAATGAAATAATGTTTTGCTATAAGAAATGAGGAGCAGACAGATTTCATAATAAACTGGAGAGACTTATATAAGCTGAAGCTGAGTGAGGGGAGCAGATCCAGGAGATCTTTGTACACAATTACAGACATATTGTATCTGTGATGACTAACTTTGATTGCTTATCTCAGCAATGCAAGGTTATAAGAAAACTCCAAAGGACTCCTGATCCACATCTAGAGAAAGAATTATGAAGTCTGAATGCAGACTGAAGAAAACTACTTTCTCTCTCTTTTTTATTTTGTTTTGTCTCTTCTTTCTCATTATTCATTACATTGGTTATAAATTTTCTTTACAACCTGACTAAAGTTTAATATGAAGGTGTATGTAGAACCTATATTGGATTACACACTGCCATGGTAGGGGGGTAGAGTAGAGAGTGGGGAGAAAATTTGGAACTCAAAAACTTGGGGAACTGAATGTTGTAAACTAATAGTAAATACATTTATTTAAAAACAAAAAAAACCCTTTCAAGTTCTAAATTATTTTCTTTCCTCTCTCCCCAAACCCCTCATTGAGAAGACAAGCAATTCAATATAGGTTGTACATGTGTAGTCTATATTAGACATGTTGTGAAAGAAAACATAGACAAAAAAAACTTTAAAAATAAAGTAAAAAATGTATGCTTCAATATATAGTAACCATCGTTGTAGAGATGTGGTAACTGAGACTCAGATGATTTCAGAGTTTTGATAATTCATTAAATAGCATGTAATTAATTAATCCTTAATAAGTAGGCTCCTTGAGAGCAGAAATTATTTCATTCTTTATATTTGTAGTGCAAGGATCTAGCACAAAACAAGAAACATGGTAGATGCTAAATTAATAATAATAATAAGTGTTGTTGTTCAATTAATCTTAGGTCAGTTTCAAATTTTAAAGAAGGTTTGTAAAAGTTTGGGACTTGTGAATTAAATGGAGGAAGGAACTCCAGATATGTAAACTCCTTCTAGCATTGTAGATCAGAAACTATTCTGTAATTTATGATCTTAGAGAACTGCATCAGGAATAGAGATGCCAAGTGACTTGTCTAGGGCCACACAACCAATAGTTATCACAGTGAGGATTTGAACTTGGTTTCTCCTGAAACTTCTTTTTTCTGAAATGCCATAATGTTTATGAGAAAAAGACAGAAAGAAATGGAGAGACAGGTAAGGAAGGGAACAAGGCAGGAAGGTAGGAATCAAGGTGTGAAGAAAGAAAGAAAGAAAGAAAGAAAGAAAGAAAGAAAGAAAGAAAGAAAGAAAGAAAGAAAGAAAGAAAGAAAGAAAGAAAGAAAGAAAGAAAGAGAGAAAGAAAGAGAGAGAAAGAAAGAGAGGAGGAAAGAAAGAGAGAGAAAGAGAGAAAGAGAGAGAGAAAGAGAGAGAAAGAGAGAAAGAAAGAGAGAGAAAGTAAGAGAGGAAGAAAGAGAAAGAAAGGAAGAGAGAGAGAGAGAAAGAAAGAAAGAAAGAAAGAAAGAAAGAAAGAAAGAGAGAAAGAAAGAAAGAAAGAAGTGAAGAAAGAAAAAAGACATTTCCTCTAGTGCTGATCTGATCCCCCAATCTTGACTGGTTCCCAAGGGAACTATTTCCTGTTGGGATTCTGGGGATAACCTGGGGGGTGTGTGTGGCATTTTTAGTGCTATCACTTATAATCCTCCTGCCATTTGATTATCAATTAGTCTTAGTTGTCTTTTACAAAGACAAAGGTAAAGCAAAGACAGATGTCCAGTATTTTCCTCTCAAATGGATGGCACATGCTTTCCTTGCACATACAAGGCCTCTAGAGAGAATAGGATCAAACTTAGAGAATATATACAACCTCAGAGTAAACGCATACATACTAGTTACTAGAAATCATTTCTTTTCTTTGTAGAGTCCTTGTGAAGTTCCCTTAGGTGTAACCATCTGCTGGACCACAAGGGTCAGTTTCCTTGAGGAATCCTGAAGCAGCCTTCCTTTGTTGTTTCTAGTCTACCTTAGCCCCACACACAGATGCTGCTATCAGCCACTGCTACTCCAGGAATGCTGCTACTAGCTTCTATGGATCCTGCTACCAATGCCCATGAGAGCCCCAGATCTTTTCACCTTTCAAAGTTCACAGTTCCATATCTTGGTGTCTGTGTGTACTGCTATTCAAGAAGACCCTGTGGAGAAGAAGAACTAACTTGGAAAAAGCAGAGTTGATGGCAAAGAGATGACAGGAGGTGGCAGAAGTCCAAAATATCGTGAAAAGCTAGAACCCTGGGCTGAAGGTAATAAAATTAAATAGAGGCAAATGCAAAACCTTGTACTTGAGTTTTTAAAAAATGCAAGGTAGGAAAGGCATATGTAAACAACAAGGTAATATAAAAAAAAACCTAAGTGTTTCAGTAAACTGCAAACATAGTATGTGTCAATAGTATCATATAGAAGACATAAACTCTGGTTATTTGTGCATTTAATAGAATCATAGATCTAGAATGGGAATGAATCTGAGAGGTCATTCGGCTGAACCTTCTAATTTTACAGATGAGGAAACTAAAAAGGACGTGATTTGTCCAAATGATTTGTCCATCATTAGTAAACAGCAAAGTCAGGATATAAACTCCAGATGTTGTGGTCCTAAAATATTTCCTCTTTGCCCTGGTACACTGAGCTACATTGAACAATATAGCTGCTATCAGTGACTCCCTCCTGGTCAAGTCATATCTCTTGTGTTGGGTGATTAATTCTAGAAGATATTTTGTAGAAAGCACACAAATAATCTTGAGAGTATCCAGAAGAGGACAACAATGATGATGGAGTATCTTAAATTCATACCATAGGAAGAAGAGTTGAAGGAACTGGAGATAGACAGGAAAAAGAGGTAGATGGAGGAGTGTAATGGCAAGCAAAATTCTACTAAGCTCCTTGTTCCGGTTATTCAAGTGTCTTGAGCCTCCTCTGTGATTATATCAAGTCTTTGTTGAACAAATATGAAGCCCACAGTGGGAGAAACTTGCCAAATACTGGAACAAGAAGGACATAAGAGAAAGAGTGGAACAGAAAGGAGAGCAAATAAAAGCTCAAGTTTGATCTGGGACTGAGTAAAACTAGGAGGAAGGATGCCTGTGGTGCCAGCACTCCTGTCTGTTTTGTCTGTGTTGATGTTATTTTGTCAGACCTGCTACTGACAGAGGATATTGTTGTTATTACAGAAGCCCTGAAATAGGACTTTCCTGTTGCCTGTTTACAGAAGTCCCGAAGGAGTATTTTACTTATGCTTTCAGAGATCCTGGGACTTTACTGATGGTTTGTGTTAATTTCTCAGACAGAAGCTCTGTCTGTGTTGGTCTGTGTTGATTTCACAGGCAGAAAGTGAATTGATGATAGTACTGGTGGTGTGTGTGTATATTGTTGTCACTCTGCTAACCTTGATGTGTGGAGCTGGACTGGAGCTGGACCAGGAGCTGGAAGCTGCCTACCTGTGAATCCAGGTGACTGTTGAGTGAATTCAGCCAAGAGCTGGGAGCATGGAAGGGGAACCATGGAGTTTGGGAGTCAGTCTCCAGTCAAGATAAAAGGCCCTTTACTTGATTACTTAGTGCTGGCTGAGGAAACTAAGACAATGAGACATAGGGGTGGGAAACCTTTCTATTTTGTACTTTGTACCCCTTAAGGATGATTGTTCCTTAAAGATTATTGAGTTCAGGATGATTGGAAGCTAATCTCCAGTCAAGATGATAGAAGACTTTAGATGGGTACTTTATATTGATTGATTCAGATTGTGACTTATTGAATGATATCTTTTGTTTAAGAATTTGTGGCCACTTTAGTAATAATTTTTGTTATATTGCTGTGAATATTGTACTTTGGTTCCTGTGAATGTTTTTGCTTTAGTTAACTGTTGAATATAGAGAGTTCACAGTATTATTTAATCAGAACCTTAAAGCTTTTCACAGCAGCAGTTCTCAGGAGAGTTGCTCATGCTTGGCTTTACAAGGAGGTATGGGCTATGATATGGAAATGGGATTATTTAGGATTGTGCTATTTGTTCCCAGAGGGAAGAAGTAGAAAAAAAATTATTGAAATTTCAGAAACTAGATGAGGAAAAACTTCTAAAGTTATGATTCTGGTCAAGTCACTTTACCTCTGCCTCAGTTTCTTCATCTGTAAAATGGACATATTAATAGCACTTATCTCTCAGGGTTGTTGTGAGGATCAAATAATTTAATAATTGTAAAGCACTTAGCACTGTGCCTGACACATAGCAAATGCTATATAAGTGTTAATTATTATTATAATCTCTGACTGTAAGGGGTTACATTTTTGGGAGGGATACATGTTCACAGATAAGTGAAAAACAGAATAGGTATAAAATAAATTCAGAGGGGTGGCTAGGTGGTGCAGTGAGTAGAGCACTGGCCCTGGAGTCAGAAGGACCTGAGTTCTGTTCCAGCCTCCGACACTTAACACACACACACACACACACACACACACACACACACACACAAAAACCTAGCCGTGTGACCTTGGGCAAGTTACTTAACCCCAATTGCCCTCCAAAAAAAAAAAAAGGAAAGTAGAAATCCTATGAATCATTTCATTTAAGGGGTGGCTAGGTGGCGCAGTGAGTAAGAGCACCGGCCTTGGAGTTGGGATGACCCGAGATCAGATCCGGCCTCAGAAAATGAGCACCCACACATAAATAATGACTAGCCGTGTAACCTTGAGCAAGTTACTTAACCCCAATTGCTTTAAAAAAAAAAGATTATTTAAAGTTAAAAATAATTAATTAAAATTAAAAAATAATATCTTATTTGTAAGAGACTTTTGGAGTCTTGAGTATTTCCAAATTAAAGCTGTTCAAATGGCCTCCCATGTTGAGACTCAATATTAAGAATTTGTTCCTGGAGTGTCTAGGTGGTGCAGTGAGTAAGAGTGTGAGCCCTAGAGTCAGGATGACCTGGGATTGGCCCTGGCCACAGAAAATGAGCACCCACACAAAAATAATGACTGGCCATGTAACCTTGAGCAAGTTACTTAACCCCAATTGCTTTAAAAAAATAAGAATTTTTTCCTGATTTTTAAGATGAAGAAAGACCGATAGATAATCAAGAGTTACCTAAGACACTCTTTTTTATATTATTTTAAAACTTCAATGTGATTTTATTCCTATTAATTTATTTTTAGTTTTCATCTCACTTCCCCAAGATTTGAGTACCAAATTTTCTCCCCATCTCTCCCCTCTCCCCACCCCAATGTGCACTCTGATTACCCTTTTCCCCAATCTGCCCTTTCTTTTATCACCACCCCATTATCTCTTATCCCTAACCTTCTCTTTTCCTGTAGGGCAAGATAGATTTCTATACCTTATTGCCTGTATATCTTATTTCTCAGTTGCATGTAAAAGCAATTTTTAACATTTGTTTTTAAAACTCTGAGTTCTACACTTTCTCCCTTCTTCCCACCATCATTAATGAGGCAAGTGAATCAATATGGGTTATAAATGTGTAGACATGCAAAACACTTCCATAACAGTCATGTTGTGAAACACTAACTATATTACCCTTCACCCTATCCTACCCCCCATTTACTCTATTTTCTCCTTTGACCCTGTCCCTCTTCAAAAGTGTTTGCTTCTGATTAACCCCTCCTCCCATTTGCCTTCCTGTCTATTATTCACCCCCCCTCCCCAGTTCTCATCCCTTTTCCTCTTACTTTCCTGTAGGTTTATGACAGTTTTCCATAATGAACTGAGTATGTATTTTCTTCCTTTCTTAAGTCAAATTTGATGAGAGTAAGGTTTACTCATTCCCTCTCACATCACTCTTCTTCCTAGCCAATGTAAAAGCTTTTCCTTCGCTCTTTAATGAGAGATTATTTATTTCATTCTACCTCTCCCTTTCTCTTTCTCCCAGTATATTCCTCTTTCACCCTTTAATTTTGTTTCTTAGAAATCATCTTTCATATTCAACTCACCCCTTCAACTACCCTAATACTGAGAAAGGTCTCAAAACTTATGAATATCATCTTTCCATGTAGGAATGTAAACAGTTCAACTTCAGTAAGTCCCTTATGATTC
This sequence comes from Gymnobelideus leadbeateri, assembly GCA_011680675.1. Taxonomy (NCBI): domain Eukaryota; kingdom Metazoa; phylum Chordata; class Mammalia; order Diprotodontia; family Petauridae; genus Gymnobelideus; species Gymnobelideus leadbeateri. Next base: position 819,293 of record WOXC01010154.1, read on the forward strand.
ATCTTTACTGTTTATCTGTTCATGCTTCTCTTGATTCTTGTATTTAAAAGTCAAATTTTCTATTCAGCTCTCGTCTTTTCACCAAGAAGAATGACTGAAAGTCCTCTATTTCATGAATATCATTTTTTCCCTTGGAGGATTATACTCATTTTTGCTAGGTAGGTGATTCTTGGTTTTAATCCTAGCTCCTTTGACTTCTGAAATATCATATTCCAAATCCTCCAATCCCTTAATGTAGAAACCGCTAAATCTTGTGCTATCTTGATTATATTCCCACAATCCTTGAATTGTTTCTTTCTAGGTACTTGCGATATTTTCTCCTTGACCTGAGAACTATGTAATTTAGTTACAATATTCCTAGGTGTTTTCCTTTTGGGATCTCTTTCAGGAGGTGATTGGTGGAGTCTTTCAATTTCTATTTTCCCATCTGGTTCAAGAATATCAGGGAAATTTTCCTTGATAATTTCTTGAAAGATGATGACTATGCTCTTTTTTGGATCATGGCTTTCAGGTAGTCTAATAATTTTTAAATTACCTCTCCTGGATCTATTTTCTAGGTCAGTGATTTTTCCAATGAAATATTTCACATTGTCTTCTATCTTTTTTCATTCTTTTGGTTTTCTCATAAAGTCATTAGTTTCCATTTGCTCCATTCTAATTTTGAAGGAATTACTTTTTTTTTCAGTGAGTTTTTGGGCACCCTTTTCTATTTGGCCAAGTCTACTTTTGATGGCATTCTTCTCCTCATTGACTTTTTGGACCTCTTTTGCCAATTGGGTTAGTCTATTTTTAGGGTGTTATTTTCTTCAACATTTTTTGCATTGTTTTTCATGATTTTCTTGCATCACTCATTTCTCTTCCTAATTTTTCCTCTACTTCTTTTATTGCATTTTCAAAATTCTTTTTGAGCTTTTCTATGACCTTTCATATTTTTCTTGGAGTTTTTAGATGTAGAGCTTTGACTTTGTTATCTTCTTCTTATTGTAGGCTTTTATCTTCCTTGTCACCAAAGTAAGATTCTATATTCTGATTTTTTCTACTGTTTGCTAATTTTCCCAGTCATTTATTTGACTTTTGAGGTCTTTGTTAAGGTAGGACTCTGCTTCCAGGATGGAGGGAAAACCATCCCAAGCTTCAGGGGTTTTGTGCAGCTTTTTTCAGAGATACTACTAGGGACTGGTAAATTTTCATCTCTTCCAAGGTTGTGTGATAAGAGGAGAGGTGTTTACTCCTCTCCTGCCTGTGCTCTTGTCTGTGAGTGACCACCAGCACTCTTTTTCAGCCTTGGAACTGTGAGGAGGATTCCCTCTGCACCTCCTCCACAAGCTCTTCCAAGTCAGTACTTTTCTTCAACCCAGAACTGTGTCCCAGATCCAAGCACAGGCAAAGCAAGAGAATTCTTTCTCAGCACCAGCAAAGAGATCCCTGCCTTACCCCTCTGATCAGTCACTTGATCACCCCACCATTTGTGGGAAAAGAGCTCCAGAAATAGCTGCCACTGCTGCTGCCCTATGGCTAGGGCCAGACTGAGCTCCTCTCTCATAGAGGTCCAACAGACCTTTACTACTGACCTTCTAAGTTGTCTTTGGCATTTGCCAGGTGAGAAGTCTGAAAACCATCACAGTTGCCTCTGACTCAATTCCCTGAGGCATGCTTTGGTTACTTCTGTGCAAGCATGGCTCATGCAGGACTACACTCTTCTCTTAGACTGGTGCAACAGACTTTTCCTGTTGACCTCCCAGTTTGTTTTGGACTGGAAATTTGTTTCAATCTGTTGTTTTGTGGGTTCTGTTGCTCTGGAATTTGTTTAGAGTCATTTTTACAAGTATTTGCAGAGGTCTGAGAGAGAGCTCAAGCAATTCCCTGCTTTTATTTTGTTATCTTGGCTATGCCCCTACCCAAGACACTCTTCTTTCAATAATCTCTATTCATTCTATTTTAATAATGTAATAATAAGAAGCAGTGCCTCTGACAGACTTCCACAGTATTCATCAGTAATCTTTAGGCACTAGCAAAAGTGGTTTTTCTTTTAAAAATGAACATTTATTTTCAACCATGTTCTAATCAGGCAACCATTTAGTTATATGCATGTCAGAGTAAAAAATAAGTACTAAAGTAATATCTACAGTTGTTGACCTTTGAAATAAGAGGCTCTTTAGAGAATTACTATAATTGGAGAGGAATTAGCCTTCCTCATGGCTCCTGGGATTTGTAATAATTGGTTTTTTGGGGGGTTTTTTGTAATCATTGTTTTTTAAAAAAATTTTGTACTTTCAATACTTATTGTTCTGCATTTCATCCCTATTGGATATTATATTGATATAAGGTCCAAATCTACTTCATGTGAGATAAAATGCCTTCCCCCTACAAACTTGTACTGACAAATTAATAAACGGTGATGAATTTTTAAGACCCATGATAAATTATGTCTCGTTTGTTTTTTGGCTATACAGCCTCTAGTATAAGAAAATATATCTATCTACCTATCCATACACACAAAAAGCAAATACACCCATGCATATTAAAAAATATTCAGGTATGCATATACAAAGGTAAGTACATGTACAAATATATATTGCAGACATATGAGCTAATATGTATACATATCTGTGTACTTTTCCTGGAGACACTCAAAACACTTATACTTCCATACATAGTCATATGTGTCTATATATGTATATTGTATGCACATACACAAATATATCAGACATATATACACATATAAATATGCACATATATATGCATTACATGACTTTGGAGATATGAGTATATGAGGGCAACTAGTTTATAGTATTTTAAGCTTGGAGTCAAGAAAATTCACCTTCCTGATTACGAATTTGGACTCATACATTGGCTGTGTGACCCTGAACATATCACTTAGCCCCGTTTGAGCTGGAGAAGTAAATGGCAAACCACCCCAAGAAAACCTCCCAAATGGAGTCATGGAGAGTGACAAGACTAGAATAACTCAACTACTACTCAGCAACAAAAATTAATCATAAAATTAAATAAACATGACAAAGGAAGGTCTTGGAATTGATTGTTCTATCTAGAATATCTTGACATTTGGAACTGAATAGCCTCAGATATAACTGAGTTTAGCTTTAAACATGATCATACTTCAGCTGGTTACGATAGATTTTTAAGTAAAATATGAGCTATGGAAATAAATTAATTCCCTTTAGTTTGATATCCAACTAGATGTGCCTTCATTTATCACTGCAAAAACAAAAATAAAACTCCTTAAAATAAAATATGAAACTAGTCAAGTAGCAAAATTCAAAGAGGAAATTGCACGTGTACATATTCTCCTAGTTCATGGATTATACATAGGAGGAAACATTGCCAGGCTGCATCTCCATAGCTGGTCCTTCCCAGGATATCTCTGAGTAATAGGCTCTAAACTTTAATATTCTAAGAATATTTAATTTTGTATCATGATAGGACATATGTTTTCTCTTTTTGACTTGCTCTAAAATTCCTACTTTTATCAGAGTTGTTTAAAAATATTAATTTGTGTTTGTGCAATATTTTAGTACCAGATTATGTTGTATAAAACATTTATTTTGTAACACATATTTTATTGATATGATATTAGAAGCATTTGTTATTAAAACAAGTAATTTAGTATTATTCTCATACATTGGATAATAATAGTAAAAATATACAATTTAGCATATCTGAAAAATAATTTTTCTCAAAATTAGATATGTGATAATGGGGGAGTCAGTAGTGGCAGAAAGATGTTTAAGAAGGGGATAACAGTTTCCTTCTAGAGAATCAGCTTAAAATACTAATAGGGTACATATCAGATCTGGGAGATATTGGGCTTAAGCGATATCTTGAAAGCCTAACAATCTTACTTTTTCCTTCCTTTCTCTTTTTATTACTTTCAAAATTATCTTCTCAAATTAGATGGAAATCATCCTTTTTAACATTTCCCTTTATTCACCAGTGAGAAGATAGAGTGGTATAGTGGAGAATGTTGGACCTAGAGTCAAGAATCAGGATTCAGATTCTGTCTCTGGTAGTGTTTACTAGCTGTGTGGCCACAGGTAAGTCACTTAAGCCATCTGAGCCTCAGTTTCCTCATTTGAAAAATGAAAATTAGGAGTGACTATGCGGCACAGTGAACAGAGCATAAGACCTGGAGTCCGTCATGAGGAGCTGACTTAAAATCTGGCCTCAGACTCTTAACATGTATTAGCTGTGTGACCTTGGACAAGTCACTTAACCCCAATTGCTCCTCCCACCAAAAAAAAAAGCAAAAATGAAAAAGCAAAATGAAAATGATCATCATATCTGTAGTTGTGTCTCCACTATGCTGTAAGAGTTTAAATAAAAAATGTAAATAAAACATTTTGCAAAAAATTAAGTCACTAAGTAAATATTATTAATCCGGTTGCCCTTCACTTTATTGTCATCTCTTCCTTTCTCTGATATCTGTCCCTCTTCCCTAATTTGTCTCTTTCCTCTGTCTTCTTTTATTTCTCACCCTCTCCCTTTCTATCCTTTCTTCGAATGTGCACCTCCATTTTTTCTCTCTTAGTTAAGTTTAATGTCAATAGTTTTAAAACATAATATTAGGGGGGCGGAGCCAAGATGGCGGAGTAGAAACAGCTCGTCCAAGCCTCTCTGCCCCCAGATTCTCCACAAACTATGTAAAAAAGGACTCTGAAAATCTTCTGGAGCCCCAGCACCCACAGAACGACACAGAGAAGCCAACCTCCCGCTGAGGACAGCCCAGCACCCTGCAGGAAGGACCAGCGCAGTGGTCTGGGGGCCGGCAGCGCGCAGAGCGCAGGAGCCGAGCCGAGCCCAGGTCCACGTGAGCCGAGGTTTTAGCCCCAGGGCGGCAGGGCCAGCAGCCGGCTGGAGGAACCCCAGAACACCAGGAACTGTGGCGACCCCAGAATTATCAACATAGACTTGCCTAGGACAAAGTAAGAGGTTAGTGTCCCATGGACTTTGGGACCTGTATTTGGGGAATGCGTCAGCTCCCTCCCCTGGGGGCTAGAAGCCGCTGAGGAGACACGCCATTTTGTAGTTTTCAGAGGCATTTCTGGCTCCCAGCCTACAAATCGTGGGGAGATCCAGCGATCAGTCTTGGGGGGTAATCGCTCTTGCTTTAACCTCCCTGGATCTGGATTGTGATCTAGGGTGGAAGTTGTGGGTGGGTTTACAGCTTGCCAGAAACGGAAGTTGCCCCCCACACGTTCGGGACGAAAATTCCTCTATCTGGCCTTAAAGCCATAGTGTGGCAACAAGCCCAAAAGTCAAGCAATTAAGTGGCAACATGCCAAGGCAAAGGAAACAGAAAAATGCAACCCTAGACTCCTATTTTGGGGGCATAGAGCGGGAAAAGGACTGTGAGGTCAGAAGTCCTGCTCCAAAAGCCCCAGGGAAAACATGAGCGGGTTGCAGGCCATAGAGGACCTTAAGAAGGACTTTAAAAATCAAATAAGAGAAGTGGAGGAAAAATTGGAAAGAGAAATGAGAAGGATGCAGGAAAAGTATGAAATGAGGGTCAACAGCCTGACTGAGGAAAACAACACCTTAAAAAATAGACTAGCTCAAATGGCAAAGGAGGCCCAAAGGGCATTGAGGAGAAGAATGCCTTAAAAAGTCGAATTTGCCAGATGGAAAAAGAATCTCAAAAGTTCACTGAGGAGATTCATTCCTTCAGAGTTAGACTGGAGCAAATGGAAGCTAGTGACTTTATGAGAAATCAAGATGCTGTTAAGCAGATCCAAACAAACGAAAGATTAGAAGGCAATGTGAAATATCTCATGGGAAAAACCACTGACCTGGAGAATAGATCCAGGAGAGACAATTTAAAAATTATTGGACTACCTGAAAGCCATGATCAAGGAAAGAACCTAGAAATCACCCTTCAAGAAATTCTCAAGGAAAACTGCCCTGATGTTTTAGATCCAGAGGGCAAAATAGAGGTTGAAAGAATCCACCGATCACCTCCTGAAAAAGATCCCAAAAAGAAAACTCCCAGAAATATTATAGCCAGGTTCCAGAATCCCCAGATCAAGGAGAAAATACTACAAGCAGCCAGGAAGAAACAATTTCAATATTGTGGAAACACAATCAGAATAGCCCAGGACCTGGCAGCTTCTACACTGAGGGAGAGAAGGGCATGGAATATGATATTCCAGAGGGCAAAAGAACTGGAATGAACCCAAGGGTCACCTACCCAGCAAAACTGAGTATTTTGTTTCAGGGGAAAATATGGTCATTCAGTGGAATAGAGGACTTTCAAGCATTCTTGAGGAAAAAACCAGAGTTGAATAGAAAATTTGACATCCAGACACAAGAAGCAAGAGATGCCTGAGAAGGTAATCAGGGAAAAGAAATCAAAAGGAACTTATCAAAGTTGAACTATTTACATTCCTATATGGAAAAGCAATAACTGTGACTGATGATATCTTTCTCACTATGAAAATAATGGAAGAAGGGGTGTGGTCATATGAATACATATGTGAATGTGTGTGTATATGGTTACAGTTATATATGGATAGAGGGCATAGGTTGATTTTGTTGGGAAGGGAGAGTACTCAAGGGATGAAATTATGAGGTGAGAGAGGAAAGTGGCAAGAGGAGATGGGGAGAGACATGGTAGGGTAAACTATCTCATGTAGGGGAAGTGGGTGCAAAGGAGGGGGAGAATAAGGAAGGCTAAAAAGGCAAAACCACATTCACATTGAATTTGGTTCAGGGAGAAAATGACATACATACTAAATGGGATATCTCAACCTGCAGCAGGATAGGGGGAAGGGGGATGAGAGGAGGGATGATGGATGGGAGGGCATCCTTGGGGTGAGGGGAGGTTGGAAGTACCCACTATAGAAGAGGGACAGGATCATGTAGGGAATGGACCAGGTGGGGGGTGGGATGAGTGGGAGGGAATTATAAGCAGCCTTGTACAATATATCTACTATGATAATGTTTTGCATAGCTAGACATGTACAACATATACTGAATTACTTATATACCAAGAAGGAATGGGTGACAAGGGAGGAAGGAAATGGATCTGAAATTCAAGATCGTAACATTAAATGTTTCAAATATATATATAAATACTATTATTAATACTCTTTTGCCTATAATTGGGAGATAAGATGTGCAGGCATTGGGACACAAAGATTCATCTTCCTCTAATGGAAAAGTCGATGGGGGTATGGGAGAAGGTATGGGAGAGAGCAGATTGGAGGAAGCGATATCTTGTGGGACTGCTATTCTGGGAGGTTGGGTAGGGGAATAATGGGGGGAAAATGATTGTAACTCAAAATCTGGCGGAAATGAATGATGTAAAACAGAAGTTAATAAAGTATTTGTTTAAAAAAAATAAAATAAAATAAAATAAATTTTCATTTTAAGAAAGCCTATAAGATAATTGAAAAAAAAAAAAAAACATAATATTAAATCATAAGTGGGTTGGTAGGAAGGGTTAAGAGAACTGAGTTACAGATGATGGAATTCCTATAATCTGAGATCCTAACAGATAGGAATGAACACTGCAGTAGTTTTGTAATTCAGTTCTGGCCAGTTTTTGCCTAAGACTGCCTCTTCTGAGCCAGAACTGATGCCCATGTCATTAACAATTTCAATCACCATTCCCTATCTATCTTCGGAAAGAAAACACCAGAGAAACTGCATATTTCATCAGAGAACTCAATCCTGTACTGGCTGAGGCTGGACCTAGTGGAGCCAAGTCAGCATCAACAATTAACCATAATGCTGTGCTAAATCCACATAACTAAGCATCTAATTTAAATTTAATGGAATAGTTCCTCTATGTTAAGTCCAATCATGAGCATTAATGTGCACAAATAAAGCATTTTCTCAAATAAAAAGGACTGGATCAGGAAAATGGCTCATGGAATAAAGTTAAATTGGGTATTTAAAAGGCTAGCTGTTTATTAAACAACACCATAACTAGAGGATATTTTCTCTTTTATTTGAACAGGCAAAGAGGAAATTGTGAGTTTCTGGCCAGAGAAGGGTCTTTGTGTCCTTATGGGGTTAATTGACTATTAAAATGCTTACTGACACCATGCCTTCAGGTTAGGCACCTTGGAGAGGAGCTAAAGTGCATTCATATTGTGGGCACTATTCTTAACTCCACCACTCTTCTCTTTTCAACTAGTTTAGGAAAGAAAAACCCAATCTATTACATGAATCTAGAAATAGGAGTACTTAAAGCCAAAGATAAAGTATTAGTTATTGGTGTTTTTTAATCTTACTATCTCATACTAGTAAGAATAAATAAACACAAACTTTTTATTAATTTCTAAAATATATTGCCAGAAATATCATACAGGCAAGAAGTGACAGAGTGACAGCAGCTGCATCTAGTCCCCTGTGAGGTTGCCTCCGGAGCTCCTGGTGTGAAGATCATAGGGGGAACAAGTAAACATCAAGAGGGTAATCACTCTTTAACCTGTTTGGATCTGGATCACTGTCTTGGGTGGAGGTCCTGGGATGTGTAGCCAGTGGGCCAGAACTTGTGGGGACTGCAGAGAGGGCACCCCCAATAGCTCCAGCAGCTGCAAAACCCCCAGCAATTTGGGACAAAGCTATCCTCTCTGGAAACAGAGTTATACCATGACCAAAGAGCTGAAAAGTCAAGTAATTGACTGGAAACATGAGCAAGCAGAGGAAGCAAAGCAAGCACAGCAATCAAACCTTAGATTCCTTTTTTGGGGACAAAAAGGATCAAAACATGGAATTGGAGGAAGACAGCAAAGTCAGAACTCCTGCACCAAAAGCTTCCAAAAATATGAATCGGTTATAGGCCATGGAGGAGCTCAAGAAGGATTCTGAAAATCAAGTAAGAGAAGTGGAGGAAAAATTGGGAAGAGAAATGAGATTGATGCAAGAAAACCGTGAAGAGAGCCAACAACCTGACTGAAGAAAATAACACCTTAAATAGCATAACTCAAACAGCAAAAGACGCCCAAAAAGCCAATGAGGAGAAGAATGTCTTAAAAAGTCAAATTTGCTAGATAGAAAAGGAATTTCAAAAGCTCACTGAAGAGAATAATTCCTTCAGAATTAGACTGGGGCAAAGGGAAGCTAATGATTTTGTGAGAAATCAAGATACTATTAAACACATCCAAACAAATGAAAAAATAGAAGGCAATGTGAACTATCTCAATGGAAAAACCACTGTCTTGGAAAATAGATCCAGGAGAGATGATTTAAAAATTATTGGACTACCTGAAAGTCATAATAAAAAAAAGAACCTAGAAATCATCCTTCAAGAAATTCTGAAGGAAAATTGCCCTGATATTTTAGAACTAGAGGGCAAAAGAGAAATTGAAAGAATTCATGGATCACTTCTTTAAAAAGATCAAAAAAAGAAAACTCCTAGGAATATGATAGCCACATTCCAGAGTTCCCAGGTCAAAGAGATAATATTACAAGCAGCCAGGGAGGAACGATTTTACTATTGTGGAAACAAATCAGGATAACACAAGCTCTAGCAGCTTCTACATTAAGGAACTGAAGGGCTTGGTATATAATATTCTGGAGTTCAAGGGAGCTAGGATTAAAACTAAGAATCACCTACCCAGCAAAACTGAGTATCATATTTCAGGGGAAAATATGGTTATTCAATGATATTGAGGATTTTCAAGCATCCTTGATGAAAAAAAAAAAAACAGAGTTGAATAGAAATTTGACGTTCAATTATAAGAATACACACACATACATATACATATATACACATATATACATATATATTTATGTTTATATAGGATGGTATATGTGGATATAAATACATATGTGAGTTTGTGTATATATGTGTATATGTATACATAGACAGAGGGCACAGGATCAGTTGAATAAGAAGGGATGACATTTAAAAAATAAAATTAGGTGAGAGAGAAATATAGTGAGAGGAGATAGGGAGAGATAGAATAGGGTAAATTACCTCATATGAAAGAGGCAAGAAAAAACTTACAATGGATTGGAAGAATAGGAAGGCAAAAAGGAATGGGTCAATATCACTCATTGAATTTGGCTTAAGGAGGGAATAACATACACACTAAATTGGGTATCCTACTTTACGGGAAAGTAGGGAAGAAGGGGAATAAGATGGGGGATGATAGAAGGGAGGGCAGTTTGTGGGGGAGGGTAGTTAGAAGTATACACTTTTGAAAAGGGACAGGGTCAAAGTAGAAAATAGAATAAGTGGGGAGCAGGATAGGATGGAGGGTAATACAGTCAGTTTTTCACAATATATCTACTATGGAAATGTTTTTGTAACTACACATATATAACCTTTATTGAATTGCTTATCTTTCCAGTAGGGGTGTGTGATGAGGGAAGAAACAAAAGAATCTGAAAATAAAAGTTTTAATATCAAATGTTAAAAAAATATTATTATTTTTACATGCAACTGGAAAATAAGATATAGAGGCACTGGGGTAGAGAGATACATCTTGCCCTACTGGAAGGTCAGAGAGGGGATGGAGAAGGATAGAGGAGAGAACAGACTGGGGGAAGGAGTATTCAGTGGCATCACTGTTTTGGCATGGTGGGTGGGGGAAAGACAGGGAGAAAATTTGTAACTCAAACCTTGTGAAGATGATTATTGAAAACTAAAAAACAAACAAACAAAAAAGAAATATCATCCATCTGAAGAAAATAGAAATTCCTCAATAACAGCAAGAGTAATATAATAAATGTCTTAATTAACACTTGGATCAAATTTATTTTTTATTTCCTTTCACTTGAACATCCCCCATTTTGGTCCCAGTCCATAACTGAATCAATGTAAATGTAATCAATGTACAAACCAAATACCTTCTATTAATGGAAAAGAAAAGGCAACAATTTTTACACTTACAGAGCTGCCTGGGTTATAAAGAGTTTGTATGTTGAGTGAACAAAAGAATGAATAAATGAATGGATGGATGATTAAGTATTTATTGAATAGTGTGTGTACCAAAGAACAACACTAGCTTTCCAATAGAAAGTAAGACAGGTACTGCTCTCTCATTTTTTAATTGGGTGGGGTGGGCAACTAGAAGTCAGTCGGAATGTTCCCATGATTGTTAGCATGTAGCAGCAAAGTACATAATAATGCTTCCTCACTGTCATTTTCACTGATAAAATCATGCCGATTTCTGATCTTGAACCATGTGACAGTGCCAAGGACTCTGATGACAGAACTTTCTTTCCTGGGGCTTCAATAAATAAGGTTATAACACCTACAGGGAGTAGTTCCCAGGCTACCTCTCCATAGTGGTTTCTTTCCAGGCTTATATCTATAGGAAATGGGCTGGAAGCATAGCTATTTCCAAATTCTTTGGGGTTGAGGGTCCTAGACTCTCTATCGGTATCCAAGGGGAGATGGTTATCAAAGTGTATGGTGGTGGTGGTAATGGTGGTGGCGGTTTGACTGATATAGTATATGCTGTCTCCCGTCTCATCCTGAGAGTTCTCCACAGCTTTAACTAGGCTGATCCACATGACCTAAGACTGTCAGTTTGTAGACCTATAGTTGCTTCCCAGATTGATGGCTATAAAGGCTGTTTTGGAAGCAAGACTACTTGTCCGGGGTAGAGAGGTTGGGATACATGGAGTCAGAGGACTCTTCTATTCACTTACCTATTGGTATAAATTGGTCAGCAACTAGTGGTGGTGGTAAGGAAGAAAGTGAGTCCTTTTCCTTAAAGGATTCCTTCCCTTGTTGATGACTGCAGGGGCTAGGCTAGAAGCAGCAGGTCTAGTGGTTTGGGGGACATTGCTATTCTCAAGGCTTTGGGACTCAAGTGCCCATTTTCCATCAGGCTGTGAGGGGAAATAGTAGTCAAGATAATATGTCTTTAAATTGTGTTTAGTCGAGGCAGATTACTATGGAGAGGTGCAGTCGTTTGATGCAGGGACTCAAATAGAGGAAGAAGAGGAAGAAAAAGAGAGCTGAGGAACACACAGGGAGAAAAAGACTGTTACCCAATTGGGGAGGAGAACCCTACACAGCATCTGCCCCCCCCCACTGTCTCGATGCCCCTCTAATCAGAGCGTATGCACCCCTGCCAGGGATGTAGCTGAGCAGAAAGAGTGCAGTGCACTCTCCCCTCTAGAAAAAGCTATCCAACATGCCAGACATGAGAGAGCTTGGAGAAAGGAGGTTTGAAAGTTCTTTAATTGTGGAAAACCGGGTCATTTGCAAGCCCAGTGCAGGCAAAAAGTGAAAGACAAAAAGGAGCTCCCTAGAACTAGGCCCTCCAGGCCTAACACCACATGCCCAGTGTGGAAAAGGTTTTCATTGGTCGTCAGAATGTAGGTTGAGAAACAGCTCCTGAGGTCTTCCTGAGCCCCATCAGGTTTACAACAACAGCAAATCCAGGTGGAACAGGGCCCCCGGGGTTCAAGAGCCTCCTTTCATGTGGTAACTGTTCCTATTTTTGCTAATCAGGAAGTAACATTATTGTCCTAATGCAGAGAACACCACCTTTGCCAATAGGTACTGTGGGAGTCCTCTTAGTACCCCCTGAAGTGGCATATCAAGGTTTTACAATACACCTGTTTTTCCTTCTACCTTAATACATCAAAGAGCTTAGTGTCCCTGGGTGGGGCTTTCCTCCTATGCACCCCAGATAATTTTTATTTCCTTATTCCTTGGCAAAACTCCCCCTCTCCTTTCTTTCTTGCCAGAAAACGAACAAAGTATTCCATTACAGGTTCAAAGAGTTTAGGAGCAATGCAGGTCAGAATTAGAAAGATTTAAGCTGTAGCATAGAGAGGAGCTGGGTAGAAAAGTTGATAGGTACAAATTATTTGCATAAAAGTGTGAACAGAAATTTTAAATTTTTTAAAGGCTTAAAAATCTCCTTTTCTCACTCAACTCTGGCCAAGTTGGGTGTCAACAGGGAGATAGGATGAGGGACTTTTCCCCTCAGATTAAAGAGGAAAACCAACAAGCATTTCATCATTTCTGCCACTCTGTGAGAGAAAAATTTTGTGTGTTCAGAGTGACATTATAAATCTATTGAATTCATGTGAAGGATAAGAGATGTTACCCCTGGTTTGATGCTGGAGATAGGTTAGAATTTGTTTTACTGCTTGGTATTTGGGCAGATTGGGATATTTTTTGGGATCTGATAAAAAAAACCCCGGGGGCAGCTAGGTGGCGCAGTGAGTAGAGCGTCGGCCCTGGAGTCAGAAGGACCTGAGTTCGGATCCGACCTCAGACACTTAATGCACACACAAACAAAAACCTAGCTGTGTGACCTTGGGCAAGTTACTTAACCCCAGTTGCCCTCCAAAAAAAAAAAACAAAAAAAAACCCGGCAGTTTTGAGCTCTCTAGTATGGAGGAGGAGGAATATGGTGCCATTTCGTACTTTTTACTAGAGGACCTCTTGCTTTCAAGGAGGCTTTTAGGGAATGGATACATAGGTACAATTTAAAATATTTTTAAAGATTCATTGAAGCCCCTTGTCCCAGATTAGAGAAGTAGAGAGTGTGCCGAAGATTAGTGGAGAGTTTCAGTAGCCCTCCCCAATCTGGCAAAAGGGAGGAAGCATACTAAATTTATCAAAGACCCCACTAACAACAGCCCTGAGGCACCTTGAAGCCCACACCCTTAAACAAACAAATAGACCTTTCCATTTCGAACTCCTAAATCCACAATTAGGCTCTGCAGCTGTGAGGAGAGGAGAAAAACTTTTCCATCAGGTATTTATACCTTTACCTATATATAGTTAAAAAGGAGGCTACAGCTAAAACTACTTGGCTCTCCATCCACAGCCTAAGCAAGAGTTAAGGAGTGTCTGGACTTATTATAGATATTTGACCCAATTTCTGAAGTATCTCTTTCTTCCAAAATGAATATGATCAGAGCATAAACATGCTTTGTGAAACAGGGATGTATGTCTTCTACTCAGTTGTGAGGTTCTGGTTAGGAACTTCTTTTTCTACCAGCCTCCTGGAAATGCAAGGTGCTCTAATAATGACAGAGTTATTGACATTCACTTTACTTCTGCTCAAACTGCACCCCTTGATATTGTGTCAGACAGCAAAATTTAATGTACGTATGCTAACATATTGGTACTGGGTTACTTCAAAAACAAAAGAAAGGGGGAGATAGGGTGTATCAGGAAGCACCCCAATATCCCCAGGGTGACTGCCAGCTCAGGTTCTTAGATCTGCTTTTCAAAAGGAAAGCAACTCAAAATGGGTTAACAAGCTTACTTTAATCAAACAAACACACATTACCTAGTTCAGGGGAAAAAGGTCAGCATCCCAAACTTCAGAGTTACAGAACTTACAGATCAAACAGACAGGCTTCCAAACTGTCCAACCATTATATCAATACCAAACCAGTTACCAGAGAGGGAAGCGTCAACATCTGGGTTTTCAAAGCCGGGGGGGAGGTGTTCTCAACAACGGCTTCCCAGAGTCTCATCTGGTCAAATCACACAACACTTCTCAAAGTGAGCCCCAAAGCTAAGCTTCTCATCAGGGTTTATATAGTCTTCTCCTGGCTCAGAGAATGTAACAACCTCCTTGACCCACTGCCCAATCACAAAGTATCAAGGTATGGGCTTTCCTGAAAAACAAGCCTCCCACCACAGGTTCCAGGTGCTCTTAAGCTAGGGGCAGGGAAGATCTTTAAATTTGCATTTCCATTACATAGGGGTGGAACACCCTGTACTAGACCGAATGTGGAAAGACCTGGCCACAAACACCTGGAAGGAGCCTGGGACAGTAATTACTTGGGGGAAAGAGTGTGTTTGTATTTCCCCAGGCGATGGATCCACCTCAATCTGGATCCCACAAAAGAGTGCTTGAGTGTGCACAGGGCCTTCAAAGAATACAGCTGATGCCCTTCCAGAAGGAAGAGATGCCCCACAATTCGACGACTCACTTGAGAGCTCAGAGCTGCCTAGTCCTGCTGACATCACTCACCTTGATCAAGAACAGGGTGATCAAGAACAAGGAACTCAATAAGGACTTTTGAAAAGTCGTTCCAACTATTGACAATTGTACATAATTATCAATGACATATACATATGAACAATACCATTTACACCAATTTGGGTTTTTATCTTTTTCATCAATTTGCTTACATCACCACAGAGAACAAACATTTAGGGACCTTATGAAATGTTACTTGCATGCAGTGTCAGCTTGTGCAGTATATAGACCATACTATTGTTGGGAGTGGGCAGGTTTTGATTGTAACTCAAGTCTTTTTGCCCTTTAGGTAATGTTGGGTGGTTTGGTAGTCCTTATGATTGAGTGCTTATGCAACTGGCGAAAAGGGGATGGCAAAAGGCAAAGACAATTGCAGAGAAATATCTCAATAGCATAAATGAAGATCTATTGCTGTTGATTGAAAATGTGAAAGAAGTGGTTACAGCTAAATAGGATATTGATGAAGCATGGTTATGGATTTCAACCTGTATAACACCAGTGAGATAGTAGGTCTGACTGTGATTGAATATATGTTGCTTCTTACCCTTAGTATATTGTATCTCTTTGCAGTTTTGCATTGTTCCCTATCTTGCCATTGTTAGACTCGTACTCTGTGTGAAGTCACCACTGACCTGCATCACCTACTCTTGTAACAAAAAACAGGGAAATATATTGAGGGCCACAGGCCAATGAGACCCTGACCCTGATGGCTGAACAAGCCCTCTCAGGTGTTTGGCCTGATGATGGGCCTGGATCAGTTCCCCATCCCCCAGGCAAACACAGGTGTGAGGATTAGGTCCTTAAGATAAGCATGGCCTTTACATCCAAGGCCTGAAACAGAGAAGTACCACGTATCCTCAGAAGACAATTAGGGAGGAGGATTATGGCTCTATAAAGCTGTGCCTGGACCAATAAACATTGGCTCTTTACTTTCACCATTTGGAGAGCTGCATCTCTTTTTATGCACCCACTAGCAACCTCTGGGTCAGTGACACTTTCTCAGCCCTCCTTGGGGACAGCAGGGCTCCCACACTTTCTCAGTCCTGCTACAGGACAGCAGGGCTCCCAAACTTGGCTCCCCACAAGTAAACTGTACAGAATCCTTTATGGATACAATTACATGAAGACATTTATGAGAATTCCTCTTGACTTTGTCATCTCTGCTCCTCCCCCTCATATCTAATGTAGTCACAGAAAGCAAAGAGTAGCATATACTCCATTGAGTATATGCATATACTGAGGCAGTTATAAGAGGGAAGAAAAAGCTTTAAGTTGTGGGAGCCAAGGAAACAGTGAAGAGAGTCAGACAAGGACCCAAGAAAGGATTAGTCTGTCAATTGAGAGTCAGACTTCATTAAGAACCCTATAAAGGAACGAATCTCTTCTCAATTTTATAGCTCATAAATTTTTTGTTTCTTTGATCACATGTGACCTCTACCTGTCTGCCTCATAGATCATTGTACTCTTAAATTTGTGCTTATTTTAAGCTGTTTTCCATGGATGCTATGGCTATTTGGAGGATAGTATGTCTCAGGTTAATGCAATGTGTGGGAAGTGGGATAGACAATGTTTTACAGATGCTGAACTTACTGTGCTATCTTAGTAAATGCATTTGCCAATAGCTAATTATGTTTACTGGAAGATTGTTAGTGGGAAGTATGCCATTGGATACTCATGAGCCTTAATGTTAGAGGTTATCCCTAGATTTTGAAGTAGTAGATGTCCTTGTGGGATATCAAATCCATGAGTGCTAGAACATGTTGGGCAAGTAGCCCAGAAAATGGTCCACATCTTCTTTGAGTGTTAAGGACTTGGACTTCTACTTATATATTCCCACAGTCTCTCACCAAGAATATGTTGTGATCAGAAAAAAATATATATAATTCTATGCCATCACCCTTCCACCACAAACAGTTAACAAAGATGAAAACAACTCAAAACCTCTAACAGCCGATGCTCTTCCCATAGGGGGTTTTTTAATGTAATGGCTAACAGGATGAACGTGCATTTTTGTTTTTGGTGGAATAAAAAGAGGTGGAGCAGAATGGAGAGTGGAAGAGAGACAGAGAGGAGATTATGATAATGATAATGATAATAATAATGGTGATGATGATGATACAAATAGTCCACATAAGGGGAAATTCCTAATTAAATAAAACCATACTAATATAAAAAGAAATGGTATATTTTAATCCTTAACTATAATCCAAAAGGTAAATGCTATGTAAAATTTCATGAAAAGAAGCTAGTAAAGGGCTAATACTTATTCCAAGATAAGTGGGACTTTCCATTCACAGTACCAAAGAAAATTGGAAGAACCAACCTAATCTCTCAGTCTGCCCATAGGAAAAAAGGAAACAAACAAAAAAAAAGAGTTACCTGAGTGAAGTCTCTCACCCCAACAGAAAGGAGAGATGAGGAAGTGGTCTGAAGAAATTAATCTCAGAAGACTTAATTAAGTTTTTTAGTCTTACTATTTACTTTTGAGTCAGGCCCCATTCGAAAATCACCAGTTCTATTCAGCTCCTCCCCATTGAGGATTACCATTTTACCTTCTTACCTTATCACACACTTTTGAAAAGGGACAGAGTCAAAGTAGAGAATAGTAGAACAAGTGGGGGGGTGAGATAGGATGGAAGGAAATATAGTCAGTCTTTCACAATATATCCACTTTGGAAATGTTTTACATAGCTACACATGTACAACCTATATTGAACTGCTTATCTTTCCCATAAGGGTGGGTGATGAGGGAGGAAGGGAAAGAATCTGGAATTCAAAGTTTTCATGTCAAATGTTTAGATATGTATATATAATTTATGTATATATATATATAATTTATGTATATATATATAATTATATATAATTTTTACATGCAACTGGGAAATAAGATATATAGGTTCTGGAGTATAGAGATCCATCTTGCCCTACTGGAAAGTCAGAAGGGGGATGGGGGAGGATATAATAGAGAGCAAATTGGGGGAAGGGATTGCTGGGATTGCTCTTTTGGGGTGGTGGGAAGGGGAAAGACAGGGAGAAAATTTGTAACTCAAAGTCTTGTGGAAATGATGTAAACTAAAAATATACTTAAAATTTAATTTAAATTTAAAAAAAAGAGATAAACTATATTTTAAAAAGAGACTATTGCTCACAAAATGCTATCAAATAACATAAGGGATGTCCTATTTTTTTTCTTTTACAAAGGAGTCAGTAATTGTCTCCTCTACCTGGATGACTTTACTTGTTTGTCCATAAGCATCAATGAGCTGATGTCAAATCTTTATATCAGAATTGTTCCAAGTTCTTGACATTGTCACTGTGTCTCTATCACTTAGTAGGTAAAATCATTCTATCAGCTATTTCTCTAGATTGATTTTATCTTGTGATTTTCCTTTTAAATTGTTCAATGGTGTGGGCTAGGAATCAGCTCTGCATTTTTTTCTCTAAATCTATCAAATATTTTTCAAATAGTATCTACTTATATGATTGAGCCTCTTTGAATGTCTATGCCTTATTCTTAGACTGTGACCAAAATTGACAGGGTGTAATCTTTATTAATTGGCAGTATTATAGGTAACAGTTCACCTTATTTTGGGGGCAAGATATGGGATGATTTGGAGCAATAAACTCATGCTATGCAGTTTCATAATGGTTTCCTGGGTGACTTTTATTTAAACAATTCCATTATAAAGCAAATGTCTGTAAACACTCTCTCTCCCACCCCTACTCCACTACTTCAGTCCCACAACCACACAGTGACAATTTTATAGCAAACCTCACTGTCTGGAGTTTCATAGTCACATTTAGAAGACCATTAAATTGACTAGTAAGAATAGATTGAAAGGACCATAAGCAAGATTTCACTGGTTATGTTGAACTGACAGGAGATAAAAAAAATTAGCACTTTGTATTTTTGTCACAGACAGAAATTATTGAAAATAAGGCAAATTTATACTAGTACCTGTTTTTTTCTCTTGATTTTCTTTTTTTCTCTTTAGCACACAGAGAGAATGCTTCCCATTTATAAGGTTTATCTGGTTGTCATTGGGTACTACATGCCATAGGTGAGGCCTTTTAATAGAAAGGATCATTGACCAGACTATTTTCTCGAGGTGTAAAAGCTAGAGGAGCGAAAAAGATGATTAGTCACCATGACACCGTGAACATTTGGGAATTACTCTCCTGTGCATATCATTTTAAAAATCAATTAGATGAATGTATAGAGGCTAATACTATTTACTTTAAAAGAGCAAGAGAAAAAGAAGAATAGTCACACCTGTCATTGTGTCTTGGGCTTCACCTCTGGTCTAGAAATCTTAGGAGAAAAAGCTCTGAAGTAGAGATGTAATTAAAGGTCACCTTTATCTGGAAGAATGTGCTTCTTCTGGATCCTTTCAGAGTATAGTGCTATCATGAATAATTATGACCAAAGTAGTGCTATAGGAAAAATAGCTACCAGATCTAGGGGAGAATCTGATCAACTCCTACTTAGTTCTTGTTAGCTCTGTAAACATTAAGTTGGTTAACCTCTTTGAGTCTCAAGTCCCCCATCTGCAATGGAGGTGAAATAACTCTTCTAACAAAGCTTGAACTGGCTGCCTCTAGAGGGCCGAGTCACTTGTAACTCTGGGAAATGAATTTCTTCCCATATTGAGAAGAAAGGAAGCAACTGAAGTATCAGAGATAGAGGATAACATTTTCTATAAGAAAGGAAATTTTAAAAAGGGGTCTCAAAGAAAACTTGTGAAGAGGAAGGGCTGGTAGGATTTCCCTCAGGCACATGGAGCAGAAACTGTTTGCAAAGGCCGCGGGTACATTGGGAGTCTGATTTCTCAAATCTATTTCCTTATAGAGACTGGCGAACTGAATGCTTAAAGGGTCAAGTGGCAAGATATTAGAGGGTAGATTTTTTTGTTTGTTGTTTTGACTATTTAACTTGTGTGCTATGTTTCTGGAGCAATACACACATATACATATATAGATACATGTCTATGGTAGATGAGAGAGAGAGAGAGAGAGAGAGAGAGAGAGAAAGAGAAAGATGGAAGAATCTTTATTGCCTTCCCTTGATTACTTCAGCACTGTGCAAGTTTTAAGTGCATTCTTTTTGCAGTTAATTACTACATCTGACTGATCTAATTGTATTGCTCCTAACATGCATTGCATTTCCTTGTGACACTTTGTGGCATGAGGGTTCAGGGAAGCGCTTTGAGTCATGTGGGAAAAAAAGGTCTTTTTCTAGTTCATGAATGGGGTCCCCACCCATAAGTGCATTTTTAGAGAACTTTCTCTCTCTAAACGGGTAAATAATCATAAGTCACTCATACATTTCATATTTCCAACTACTTAATTACTATGTACTTAGCCTCATCAGACATTGAGCCTAGTGTCACCTAGTGTTACAGAGGTATGATACTGGGAGGACCTATTTCAGAGGAAAAAATGAGACCATAGCTTTCTAATATTAATGAAACCTTGCTAGTTCCAAGGGGAGCTATATTGTATCCCCTCCAGTCGTAAGCAGTCCATTGACCTGAATCCAGGTTTAAAATCTGAATTAGGTTCAGTCATAGAGGGAACTAGTCTCTAATGAGATGGGAACTAGATCCCATTTCACTCTTACCCTGTGGTTAGTTGTCATACACCTCAACACTCTGGGGGAAATGTCTTAAGGTTTACATCCTGACTCATATCTATGTTTCCTCAAAGTTTGGGGAGAGGAATAAAAAGGTCTTCATTGTACAGCATTAATCCTGTATGAAATATTTCCCCCTATATCAAAAAGAAATGGTAAAAAAAATTGCAAAACACCTCATACATTAACAGCATGACTTAAAACAGGATCAGATTTAGTATTTTAACTTAAAAATACTTTTAACAATTTCTTAGGAGGCTGATACTTAATCATCCTCAGAACTTAAAGCATTTTTCAATGTGGCTAATTAGTGATGTTATACTTCACCTCAGTTCTGTGTTATCACTTTCAAAGTTCACAGCTTTGGGTATGCCTCCTCTTGCCCATCATTATGTTCTCTGGCACAGGTTTCCTTACCACCAATCAGCTCTATTCAAGGATACACAAAATGTAAAAGACCAAGCACACGCTCCATGTAGTACAATTTTGGGACATCCATGTCCCCTCCTACCCCACTCCAGGAGAATTTAATAACAAAGAGCACTACTTGCACATGGAGAATCAAAGATAGCAAGAGAGACAAAAGTTGTCCCTCTTTTTCAGAGGTTCAATGAGTCCTGGACTCCTCTGGTTTTAAAGCCAATGGTAGGATCATTTCATCATTTCAAAGTTCCCATCTTCTTTAGCTCTCAGTCACACAGATGGTCATGCTCAAAATGCTGATGTTGGGAGCTAATGCAGGTGGTCAGGTAGAACCAGGAAGTAACTTTGTGCACGTTCCACAGAATCATTCCTATTATCTATGTAAAGAATTTTGACTTTGGAGATCTTAAAGTGCTCCATAAATATATGTTGTTCTTGTTGTTGTTACAATTATTATTAGAACAGTGCTTTTCTACAATTAACAGAAATGAAAAATGTTTGTTATTTTTTACTTTTTCATTTATTTTTGATAATTAGTCTCTTCTAACTAATTTTTGAAATTGGGCTTAAAACACTCCTTTATAGTTGAACCATCCAAATCACAAAGCTGTGTGGAATCTAAGTCATCTCTAAGAATGAACCTCATGTACAATAGCCTTGATGAGTTGTTTATATTGGCTGTACTTGAATATCTCCAGTGAAAGAGAACTCTAAGGTCATCCATATCAGGATTCCAAAACTATGAGCTATGGGGCGGCTAAGTGGTGCAGTGAATACAACACTGGCCCTGGAGTCAGGAGGACCTGAGTTCAAATCCGGCCTCAGACACTTAAAATTTATAAGTCGTGTGACCTTTTGCAAGTCACTTAACCCCAATTGCCCTGCCTTCCCCCCTCCAAAAAGCAAAAACAAAAAACAAAACAAAACAAACAAACAAAAAAAAAAAACCTATGAGCTCTGCAAATCATTTTTAGTTATTTTCCTCTTCAAGACCTATCCCCAGTTCTAGCTCTGTCCTTAGAGGCCCAGCAGAACATTACTAAACCTTATTCTACAAGACAATCATTCAAATACTTGGGGGAGAAAATGGTACATATTCATAACATTTTCTTTTCTCTAAAACCACCATTCTATATTGTTTCATTTGTTTCTGAATTGACATGAATTCTAAAGTAATCACTGCACCATATACTGGTGTACTCCAGCTTATCAAGACCCTTTCTGAAATGTTATTCAGAATTTTGTACCATATCCTAGATATGTTCTATGCATACAAATGCTTGTACAAAACATCTCATTTGGACAACATAGTATTACCAGTGTAATCTATGACCACACTAGCTTTTTTGGCTACCATATCTTAGTATGAAATGATATCAAACTTACAGTGAAATACTAGATATATACTTTACTGAACACCATATAATAATCCTATGGGAAATGTCTTCCCAAATCCTCAAAATATATTAATGATGTGACTATAAATTTATTGAATAAGCACAAGGAGAAAAATGTATTTCCCTCATATAGAATCAACAATAGTGTCTTGGTCTGATAGGTGCTTTGGAGAAAATAAAAACATGAAAGTGGTGGTGATTTTACCATCTTCTGATAGTTGTATTTTGTCTGATTTTTTGATATTTTTTCATCACAGAAAATAATATCTAAACTAAAAAAGCAACAAAAATAAAATGCATTGACTTAACATTATTGTAAGCCAGAGAGAATTCAAGGAAAATAAAGTATTTCATTTATGGAAGGAAGTAGGCTTGATGTTGCCAAAATTAATAATGAAAATTTCTGAACCTTTTCCTCTCATCTCTAAATCAATGTTCATCTATTAGTGGAACCACACTTTTCATTCCACTAGAAAATATTTCCCTGCAAAGAGATCTCAATGTGATAAGACGTTACTTCTACTCCTCCCTAACTGACTCTCAATATCAGTCACCACAGTATATTCTCCAAATCTCTTTATTTTCTCCTCAAGCCTATCAAAACTTCAAATCCTTGTTACCTCAGCTGAGAACTTCATCTGACATATAACTAAAAATTTGAGGCCAGTCACGATATCTTTCTTTTTTGCCCCTTTCTTCATCTCACATCCCTCTATGATCTCTTTTATATCATCCTTCACTTTAGTATCACATTAAAAAGTGGTTTTTCCCTTTGGCAAAGTAAACTCCCTCTTGCATAAAATCTTGATTTCATCCCCAGTGTCTTTTCCAGCAGATTTCCTTCAACTTTATGCCTACTTTCTATCTAATCCTTTTTCTTTCCCTTTCTACTGGTCCCTTTCTTGCCGTCTACAAAAAACTCATATATTTCACCCATTCTTTAAATAAAAACTCCTTACTAAAGACCCTTCTATCTATAACTTTATGTCTCCTCCTTTTTACAGTTAACTCTTTAAAAATCTGATGACAATAAATGCTTCCACTTCATGACCTAATTCTTTTCTTAAAGCATTTGCCCACAGCATTTGCTGAAATTACTTAAAGTTATGTTATTTCTTAGTTGCCAAATCTTATATCCTCCTTTCAGTTTTCATCAGTCTTCACCTTTCTGAGGCATTTCCTACTATTAATTGTCTTGTCATCCTGGAAACTCTCTCTTCCCTAGGATTTCAAGATGTTTTTCTCTTTTTTTCCCACTCTTACCTATATGACCACTCATCAATCTCCTTTGCTGGATATTCATTTAAGTCATGCCTACTAACTGTGGATGTCTCGTAAATGTGCATCTTTGGCCCTATTTTTTTCTTTCTTACTGTCTCACTTGGTGATCTCATTCTATCTCATGGTTTTAGTTATCAACTATATGCTGATAATACCAAGTTTATCTACCTTTTTTCTAGTCTCCTTCCTGAGTTCCAGGCCCTCATCAATAATTATCTATTGATATTTTGAACTGGATGTATTGTAGACAAATTCAACATGTCATAAAGAGAACTCAAAAAACTGATCCTTACTCAAAATTCCCTATTATATTTAAGGACACCACTAACCTCTCAGTCCCTTAAGTTCACAGTCTTGGTGCCATTCTCCACTCTTCAATCTCCTTCACCCCACATATCTAATCAGTTTGCCAAAACTTGTCCTTTCTCTCTCCACAATATCTCTCATTTATATTCCCCACTTTATATTCATAAACTTAAGATCCTCTTCATTTCTCTGCTCAGCTATCACAGCAGGCTTAGTTGACCTTCCTGACTTAAACCTCTCCTCAGTCTGATCCACCCTATACTCAGTCATCCTCCTATTCAACAAGCTCCAGTGACTCTATATTACCTTTAGGATAAAATATAAATCCTTCTACTTAAAATTTAAAACTTCCAAAATCTGCCCCTTTCTTGTTTTTTAAAACTTATTACATTGCCATCCTCATACTCCATGATCCAGCTATAGGGAGTTACTTATTGTCCTTCACACATGATGCTCCATATCTCATCTCTGCCTTTGCACCAACTTTACCTCAGGACTCTGCCTCCCTCTTAGCATCCTTGTTTCTGTCAATGCTCAGCCCAAATGTCATTTTCTGAAGGAGGTGTTTGCCATCTCCTTAGTATAAGTTTATATTCCACCATCTGTGTTTGTCTCTTGCCCATACCTATTTATCTATGTATTATTTCTTCCATTAGAATATAAGTTCTGTGAAGGCAGGGGCTGTTTAATTTTTTGTATTCCCAGTGCTTTGTAGAGTGCATGGCACAATAATAAGGGATTAGGAAATGTTTGTTGATAAATGATTTATTTTTTTATTTCTCCCTCTAAGTCCCAGAGGGTATATTTCTTCATTCTTATTTACCCATTATCTCCCTAGTGTTTATTGTATTCTCTTGGCTCTGTTTTTTTTCTTCTATTATATCATTAAGGCCTTTTCAAGTTTCTTTGCATTCTTCATAATGTACACATAAATTGCCTTATGGAATACCACTACATGAATGTGTCATCATTTCTCTTTGTTGGACATTTAGGTAATTACAATTTTTTGCAATTACATATAATGTTGCCATTAAAATCTTTGAATGGTTAAGCCCCATATTTCAATAGGGATAGCTACACCTCCATTTACAAAATAAAGTTCTTTTAGACAAACAGTAAGTCCCTCATGCATTTAAACAGTGGTCAGACCACTTTTGTGTTGTGTAAACAAGTTTGTATGCCACATTTTAGGAAAGATATTGATAAGCTAAAAACGAGATGAAAGGCAAGATATTGAGCTGAATACCTTTGAGGTTTGGGTATAATACCTGATAGTACTTTGGAAGTATATGAAGGGCTATACATACAAAAAGAATAATATTTGCTCTGTCTGACCTCAGAAGACAGAATTATTGGAGAGAAGTAGAAAATAAGTATGCAAGGGGAAACCTCCTAATACTACAGAGTGGCCAAAACTAAAGGATCTGCCTTGGAAGGTAATGGAAGTTAGATGCAATGGTTATCCCTATTTTACAAATCAGAAGGCATAGGATCAAAGAACTCTAGTGAATTGCTCAGGTCACACAAATACTACATACAGCTGGTAGTAAGATTGGAACTTATTTCATGCTAATTTAAAGTTCAGCATTGTTACATGATATCTAGGAATGAGTCCCAACAAGTCACATGATCAATTCTATCATTCACTAAGAAATTATAGGAAATCCTGAGCTGATATGGTAGAATTTACTGTGGTAAGCCAGAAAAGATTGGATTATGTTTCTGGATTGGATTCAGTTGCAATTTTCTTAAAGAGTCTAGAATGATGCTTCTTAATTTTTTATGTGCCATGATTCTCTTTGACAAACTGGTGAAGCTCAATAGATCTTTCCTCAGAAAAATGTTTTTGAATGTTTAAAATAAGATAACCAGATTACAAAAAAGTAATTATACTAAAATATAATTATCAAAATATTTTTTAAAAGGAGTTCATGAACTACAGGTGAAGAACCCCTGGTCTATCACTAAAAGAGATTATGAAATACGAAGTTGTTGCTTCATTAGCTAAATTGAAATGAAAATTTCACAAAACCTCTTGAATTGTCTTTGCTAAAGTGATTCCTTTTTCTTTTGAAATTCAGAATGCCATAATAGTTTACAGAATAGCTTCACAGAAATAATACTAAGAGGCAAAGAGTTGGAGGAACAATAATGAAAAATATGTACTATATTTTATCCTGCCAGATTCAGATTGGAATTTGACAGACATACTTATCTATCTAGGACCTTGAAAGGAGTAGAGGTATTTATCTCTGCAAAAACTTCAATAACAGAACCAGGCTGTAACCTTTGTGAGATGCCTCAGGAGACATGTACATATGAGACTTCTCTCTTTGTGTCTCAATAACTGAAAATTTAGTCTGTGGAAATTTTCCTGGAACTGAGACTGATAGACATTAGAGCTTACAAACTGTCCCTAAATAAAATACAGCTACAAATGAATAAGCCCAAAATGCTATAGACAAAAGAAGTTCTTTCTGTAGGTTTTAGATACATAAGGAATGACAATTTCTGCATATCTACGTAAACATTTTGAATAAGTCTTTCTTGAATAATGGATAAGTTATACAGGATTATTTGATTTAGAGTTATTCCTGAGCCTAAGGAATAGGTATAATTTGGTTCATTCAATGTTAGCATTCAAATGCTTAACTTTAGGAATTGTTTTTCACTTGAGACAATTGGCACATTTGAGCAAGTCAGAGGATTTCATTTGTAGGTAAGGGACAAAGACACTGTTCTTGAAGTATGAAACAATAATAACGATACCAATAAAGTAACTAGCACTTACATTTGAATTCAGGTCTTCCTGATTCCAGGTTTAGTGCTCTATCTGCTGAACTACTGAGCTGTCTCCTAGGCAAACAGAGGTTGGGTATGTGATTTGCTCAGGGTCACAGAGTAGTGTCTGAGGATAGATTTGAAACTAGGTCTTCCTGATTATCAGCATTTGATCCATTGTACCACTGAGTTCATACTTACCTGATAGAGGCAAAGAAATGATATTCCAAATGTAATAGTCTATACACTGTGCCACCCATGCCAATATGCCACTTGATACCTCCCTATTTTAATTAATTAATCTTACCCACAAAGCAGTAAGCTCAGTCTTTCCATGATTTTGACAGATTGAAAGTATGGTCAACACTCTTGAAATTCTGCACCCTGAGCAAATGCCCAGTTTGCCTAGGCATACTTCTCTCTTCCTGCTTTCTAAAACTTTATTCATAATCTCCACATTATCTGATAAATTATTATGATTTTTTTTATTTATCAATATAAGAAAAGGAATAACAACAGTTTGGCTACATTGTGGAGAAGATAAAATACTAGAATGGTAGGATGGAACCCAGATATGAAGAGCTTTTAATGCTAAACATGAGTTTATTTTTTTCATTATTCTAGAGGTTATTAGGAACTATTGGAGTTCTTTGATTCTTTTTCTTTTGTTTTGTGCTTTGGGGGTGTTTTTTAAATAAGGGAGTATTATGGTGAGACATGTGATTTAGGAAAATTACTTTGGTAAAGTTATGGAAGATGGTTTGGAGAATGAAGAAACTTGAATCAGGGAGGGGAATAAGAAGTTTCTTTCAGTAGTCCAGGCATGGGGATGATAGGGATCTGAATTGTGTTAGTTACCGTGTGAGTAGAAAGGAGAAAGATGGGAGAGATGTTTGAGGAGTAGAGAAGACCATGACTTGGCAATTTATTTGGATATTGGAGGTGAGGGGGAGAGAGAACTTAATTATGACATTGAAGTTTTAAACCTTGATGACTGGAAGGATAATGGTGCCATAGACAGAAAGAGAAACACATGGGGGGAAAATGTGGTTTGTGGGGAAAGATAATGAGTTCAAGTTTGAGATACCTAAAGGATTTCAGGTTTGAGCTATCTAATAGGCTTCTGGTTGTGCCAAATATATTTATATAGATTTTAATGTTTATAAAAAACTTTTTATCTTTTTAGGCATTATAAATATAATTAAACCCATTGAAACACAAAGAGATTAAATGACTTTCCTAAGGGTATGCAATTAATGGGAGTTGGGATTTTAATCCTAGTTTTCCCTTGTTTTAACAAAAATACTATCCTCATCTACAACTCTATCCACCCCCCCCCCCAAATAAATCAATCAATTTTCTGCTTTTAGACTCAAGAAATGGGGAGCTAATTGACTGTCCTGTGATGTAAGGCATTTCATTCTTGGTTGTCTCTGGTCATTCAGAAGGTTTTCTTTATATTGAGCCTAATTTCCATTCATTGATTTGTCCTGCTTTCTGTATCTAAGAAGAAAAAATATGATGCCTTGACCATATTACAAACCTTAAAATACTTAGAGGCTACTATCACGACCTTCCTAAAGTCTTCATTTCTCCAGCCTGCACTTTTTTCATTTTCTTCACTCAATCTATACATGGCATATTTTCTCACGCTCTCAGCATATCATACATGCCCCCCCCCCCTTTAGATATGTTCCAACTTTCCAAAGTCCCTTCTATGATATGAGGGCTAGAACAGGGCTCTGACTACATTTATTTTGTGACTCCATGCAAGCTCTGCAACTCTCTCATTCTGGATATAAAAAATGTACTAATGTAATCTAAGATCACACCTGCTTTTTTGGTTAGGACATATTACTACTGATATATTAAGCTTAGAGAATATAGTAGAGTGTGTGCTCTTTGAGAGCAGGAATAGTCTTTTGTCTTCATATGCCCAGCCCTTAGCATTGTCTCTGGCATATAATAGGTACTTAATAAAAGTTTATTGATTGAAGTGGAGAATTCCTGATACACATGTACATGTCTATGCTTATGTATGTTTATATATAAAATCCATTTATACATATAAAACAACAAACTATCATCTGTTTTACATATTTACTTATGTTGTATGACTAGAAAGCTATATATATATATATGTATAGCTTTATATATATATAATATATATATTCTATAAACATATATAATATATATTATATAATATATATAATATATATTATATAATTATATATATTATATTTATATTTATATATTATATATTATAATATATTTTATATAATATATATTATATTATATTATATATAATATATAATATATAATATATAATATATATTTAATATATATTTATATATATTATATATATTATATATATATTTTTATATATTTATATATTATATATATTTATAATTTATATATTATATATTATAATATATTATATATATATATTTATATAATATATATTATATAAAAATATATAATATATATTCTATAAACATATATATATGTTTATAGAAACACACATTAATATACATACACAAAGGTACCTGTACTTGCATACACACAAACATGTATGGACACATACATACAACTAGAAAGTCACCTATGCATACACATTTCCACATACCTTTCTGGTCACACATATGCACAACATGTTTATATGTAAATATACACATGGGTAGATAAACATATATTCCTTTATTATCATATTTCTCCTATGCAATCAATTTTTTTAACTCAAATTCAAAACGTTACATTTTTTCCTTATTTTCAGCTTTGTAGTTTAGACACCACATTCACTATATCTCTTTCCATACCCCAAATTGGGAAGGAAAATAACTGTGACTAAGCTAAAATATACTAAAACAATTCTTTAAAGTATATTTTTAGAGATATCACTATTAATGTTTCACTATTACCCCCAAATAATTTCCTCTGTCCAAGGCCTATTACTTTAGCAGAGCATTTATAGCAGATATTTCTTCACTGACTCTTTCTTTGTTTACACTTTCTTCTTTCCATTCCTCTCCCTTCACCCCTCATTTTCAATATTCCTAAGTGTTTCCCTGGGGTCAATGTTTTCCTGGAATAGCTCCTGCAACGCCCTAGGAGATCACAACTCCCTAGAAGTTTGATTTTCATCCTGATTAGCTGTGCCAGGCCTCAAACTGTGATCTCTGAGAAAGTCGACTTAGCCCAGTACACCCCTGGTGAGTTGAGATCTGATGTTATTTGTTAGCTTAGTTAAAATTCAGTAACACAGTAGTACAACACACTGTTTGCTTTTTTTAAGATACACTACTCTAATTGAGGGGAAAAGAATGGCACATACAATAAAACTGATTTGCATAATTGGTTACTAAATAAATATAGGTGGTGTTTTGGTGTTACTATACTCTACGCTCATATTTTCTGAATTCCTAAAGTAAAACACTATGACAGAATTTGTACATAATACAGGGTTTCCTCCTACTCTTTCCTTAAGGGAAAGAGGAAATAAAATGAATAGAAAACTTTCCAAATCTGGCTTTTTAAAAATTCGCTACTGAAAGATCATCTTATTAAAAATTAATACCTCTTTATTATGCCTAATTTACTTATAAATCTCTGTGCCACTCATTATCAACTTTTGACATCTCAATCAAACTTATGATTAAATCTGTTGTATTCAGACAATTCTCTCCCTACCAGTTCTATTTTGTTTTAATGACTTTCATTTTCTCAAAATCTGTTCAACTCATTTTTTTCTCCTTCTTTTAATGTTCTATTATCTCCTCCTTAAGAGCCAACCTACCTTCTTATCATACAAATTGTTGACCACCCACTTGGTAGAATTTCCCCATTCATTAGAAGTGGATTTTTCCATATTTAGGGAAAATAAATGGTTTAGTTTTAATTTTCATTAAAAAGTGATGTTTTCTTCCTTTGATCTTTGCCATATTCCTTGGCTATTGATTATATACAGAAAGTTATCACACAATTTTAAATGTCTAAAAGTAGCATTACTTCTTTAATATCATCATATATTTAAATTTTTGTCAAAATGTTCAATTATAACAAAGTCTTAGTAAAAGCTTACATTTATATAGCATTTTACAATTATGAATGTTTGATACACATTTTATTGAGCAGCTATAAGAAGCAATAGAAGCAGCACAATTCCTATTTTACAAATGAGGAAATCAAGATTGAGAAAGATTAAATATCTTTCCTCAAAAATCAGATAGCATGTTAGTTATAAAAAATGTGTTTTACCCATTATCTAAAATTATATTTTCAAATGTTCATTAGTTTTATTTCTACTTACCTCTAAAGAAAAAAAAATCAAACTCCAGACTTCTTTTTCATCCTTATTAAGAAGTTTCATGTTCAAAGTTAGTTAAATACAGTAAAATAACTTGAGAAATATTCAAACTATCAATAATATTGGACTTTTCATGAACAAGGTTCAAGCCTAGGTCATATGAATGACTTAATAATTCCACTACTGATCCACCAAAATATTAATGTGATTTTGGTAAATGAACCTCAGGGAGAAATATCAACCTTATTTAAAATTGTGAGGTGCCTGATTGACCTGCTGCCAGAACTCAAACTTTTAAAAACTGGTGCCTGGAGTCAGATATATTTTTTCCTTTTCCATATTCATGCCTCCCAGCATTCATCCATGCAGGTCAGAACTTTTAGTAAATCAGAGTTTCATAGTTGTGAGGCATATCAAAAGCTCTCAAGTCACACAAGAACCCCATCTGCAACATCCTCAATAAGTGGTCATGCAATCTTTAACTGACTGCCCTTGGTGAGGAGCCCATTACTTCTCAAGGTAGCCCATTCCATTTTGGGGAAGCAAAGTTGAGATAATTTTTCCTATATGATAGAATTCTGGCACACTGTACCATCCTTTAACTTGCCTCAGATGATATCTTCACCTGGAAAAAGCTAGGGAGAAGATCATATCTCCCCTTAGGAAGGATGCTAAAAAATAATTGTTTACAGGAAAATCAAGGAGGTACATAAAGAAAATGCCTTGGGGGCGGCTAGGTGGCGCAGTGAATAGAGCGCCGGCCCTGGAATCAGAAGGACCTGAGTTCGGAGCCGGCCTCCAACACTTAATCCGCACAAACAGAAACCTAGCCGTGTAACCTTGGGCAAGTTACTTAACCCCAATTGCCCTAAAGGGGCGGCTAGGTGGCGCAGTGAGTAAGAGCGCCGGCCTCGGAGTTTGGATGACCCGAGATCAGATCCGGCCTCAGAAAATGAGCACCCACGCATAAATAATGACTAGCCGTGTAACCTTGAGCAAGTTACTTAACCCCAATTGCTTTAAAAAAAAAAAAAAAAAAAGAAAATGCCTTGGAGAGACAAACCATGACATCTACAATCTTGTCAGTTCAAAAGGCCCAGATGACCCCCTACTCCAAAGGTTAGTATTTCTACTCCCTTCATATTTCAGGGACATTGATAACGGACTGTCTACCAATCCAAAACTCTTCAATGATGACATGCCAAGAAACTTTCTGAACCTTTTAAATTCTCAAAATTATAGAGTTTATAGTCTTTCTTTCCTGAGCATTTCCCTCACATAGCATTATCATTGTCCTGGAAGCAGCTACTTAACATTCTTCAAATTGAAATATGTCCACTTCTCCCTAGCTTCCTCCATAGGGAGTGGAATTCTGAAGTAAGTTAGTGGGATCTATACATATCCTAGGCCTCCATTATACTCCCCTTCCCTTTTTAAAAATTTTCCCATCCTTGGAAAATCAATAGAGATGCATTTTGAACACAATGTATATGTATGCATTTTAGGACAGGCCAATAGGATCTCTGGAGAGGCCTAAACATTGTACCTTCCCTTGCTTCTCACTGACATACAGGAAATAGTTCCAAAGCAATCAATTTTTCAGTCTTATGTAGTTCCAGGTATTCAGACAAAAATTATAGTTATCACTAAATACAAAATTTTGTATATTCATCAAACAAGAAACACTTCACAAAGTCTTACACAAGATTGTTTTAATGCCTCAAAATTGCCTCGTTCAGTACTCAAATGACTTTCTTCAACCCCAAAGCAAAAATGAAGGAATGAATAAAGGTAAAGAAAATTAACTTCCTATTTGCAAGGCTACTTGGTCCCTACAGAGCTTCCCAGACCATGTGTCACTCTCTTCACTGGTGTTTAGGACCTATGGTTAAGTAGATATCACTACTTCAATTAGAAAAGAGGGTAACTATCCTGTGTGAAACTTTTCTGTGATTCCCCCAGCACATAAAGTCATGCCTACTATGATTAAGACATATTAAATAAAAACTATTATCTCACTTGGTCCTACAAACAACACTGAAAGACAGGTACTTTTATTATCTCCATTTTAGACAACAGAGGTTAAGTGATTTGACCATAGTTACCCAATATAAATGGGACCCACTGCATTTGTACTCCAGAATTCCTGACTCCTGGCCCCAGTACTCTATCCACTGCACCATTTAGTTCCCTCAACTGGATTCCAGACAAAAATATTCTACATGTCCCTTTCTACACAAAGCACAACAATTTTTTTCTATGATTTTCTGTACCATAGGTAATTTCCTCCAAGGTTAAAGGAAATTTCATTTGGTTCTCCCTTTCAAAGAGAACCTAACATTTTCCCCAATTAATCCCTAACATTGCAAGAACAGTTATAATGTAACTGAAAACTCACTCAAAAACAGAAGTAGGCTTATTTAGAAAACTAGCCAAGCAAGGTCAAACAACCCCAGAGATGGGCAAGGCTCCCAAGAAAAGCAGCTAAGCACTGTCGGTTGATGGCATGGAGTTTATAGTCACACAGGCAAATTCTACCCTATGGCCTTTAGAAGGTAATAGATCACATAATGAGGCAAGAATTTCAGTTTGTATAAGTGCGAAAAGTTAAAATGTGAACATTTCTCAGAAAATATAACAAAGCATTCTATTCAATCCAAGACCACATGAGAAGATATCCAGTAGCCTTCAAGTTCTTACAAAGTTTAAGTGTCAGGTAAAGTAAAAGCCTGTTCAAGCTCTGGAAAACAGGACTTGAAATCTGCAGGTACTTTGAGCAGGCTCATTTGTCAGAGATTTGAAACCAGTATGAGTTATCTTTAAGAGGGTTTTAAGACAGAATGACCTCAGTCCTGATTTATCAGATCAACAACAAGTAACAGAGCCAGACCCTGATAGATTACTGTAAAGGGAGACAGGGACAGTCAACCCATTCCTCAGAGCTTATAGAGCCAAAGTAATAGACAGCCAGTTCTACAACTAAGAACATATGCCAGAGAGCCTTTTGGAGTCTTGATACCGATGTCATACCTGCTATCTGATTGGTATATACCAGGTCCATAGCAGTGGGTGGAAGCAACTCTTGATTAAGGATGATACAAGAAGAAAAAAGAGACTAAGGCCATAAGATACATTGGGGAATGTGACAGATGGCAGTGCTTAGTCCCTTTCTCTCCTTTCAAAAATTGGAATGATAATTATATATATATATATACATGTATATGTATATTTGAAAAGAAGATTTAAAATTTAAACCAAGTAACAGAATCTTTTAAAAAATAGAATGAAGCAAACACAACTCAGTGACTAAATGAGAGTATCAGAAATACAAAGTCAGGCAGAAGTTCGGTTCTTGACCATAAGAGGTCTGCTTTCTGCCGGAAACTACCAGCACAGCCAAGGAAAACATGCCTTGCCAATACCCAGCATTGACACCAGAGCAAAAGAAAGAACTGTCTGAAAGAGCTTACCGAATTGTTCCTCTGGGCAAGGGAATCTTGGCAGCAGATGAGTCCACCGGTAGCATTGCAAAATGCCTGCAGTCCATTGGAACTGAGGACACAGAAGAAAATCGTCACCTCTATAGGCAGTTGCTTCTGACAGCACAGTGAACTCCTGTATTGGAGGTGTTATCCTTTTCCATGAGACACTCTACCAGAAAGCTGATGATGGTCATCCCTTCCCCAAAGTCATAAAGGCAAAGGGTGGCATTGTGGGCATCAAGGTAGACAAAGGTGTAGTGCCCCTGGCAGGGACCAATGGCGAGACTACCTCCCAAGGCCTGGATGGGCTGAGTGAGCACTGTGCCCAGTATAAGAAGGATGGATCTGACTTTGCAAAGTGGCGTTGTGTACTGAAGATTGGGGATAATACACCTTCCCCACTTGCCATCATGGAGAATGTCAATGTGCTGGCCCGATATGCCAGCATTTGCCAGCAAAATGGCATTGTCCCTATCATGGAGCCAGAGATCCTCCCTGACAGAAAACACAATCTGAAAACTTGTCAGTATGTCACTGAGAAGGTCCTGGCTGCTGTCTACAAAGCTCTGAGTGCTCCCCATGTCTATCTGGAAGGGACCTTGCTGAAGCCTAACATGGTCACCGCTAGCCATGCCTGGACCCAGAAGTATTCACATGAGGAGATTGCAATGGCAACTGTAACTGCCCTTCACCGGACTGTACTTCCTGCAGTCACTGGTATCACCTTCCTCTCTGGGGGTCAGAGTGAAGAGGATGCCTCCATCAACCTCAACACCATCAACACCTGCCCTTTGCACAAGCCATGGGCACTGACCTTTCCTTATGGCCAAGCCCTGCAGGCATCTGCCCTCAAGACCTGGGGTGGGAAGAAGGAAAATGTCAAGGCTGCCCAGGAGGAATATATATTAAGTCGGCCACGACTAACAGCCAAGTTGCTCAAGGCAAGTATACTCCAAGTGGAAAGTCAGGAGCTGCAGCCAGTGAGTCTCTCTTTGTCTCTAACCATGCCTACTAATTAAGTCAAGGCCTTCCACCTGGGAATGCCCTAACCCTCACAATCCACGAAGAGGCTGAGATCCCAGACCTTTGTGCTGACCTCTTCTATCACTCCTAACTTGTGTGGTATTGTTGCTCTCTGGTGAATCTAGTGACCCCTCCTCAGCCCACTTTTTCCAATAAACAACTTTTTAACAAGGAAAAAAAAGAAATACAAAGTCAAAAAACTGGAAAATTGGGGGAGAAATCACAAAAGTATTGTATTACCAAAACTCATGACAATAATTTAAAAATTGTTTAACTTGTTAAAATCATAACAAAATAAAAAATTTGAATGTCCTCTTTCAATAATTGGTAAATTATTTTGTTAGAATAAGAAAGCAAAGTAAAATTATAAAGAACTCAACACTCAATTGTTGAAAACTTTTGAGTAATTGGAAGTATCTAATGATGAAGTGTTTAGATTCTAACAGGAAAAAGTGTCATGTGCCCTTTTAGAATACCACTCTTATCAAGAGTCATAGACAAGGTAACAAAAGATAGAAATAGGACCTGTCATGGTCAAGTTAGTTTTAAATGAAGAAAAACTGGATAAGGTGAAAAAAAAGTTTAAGAGAATAAATGAGGAGTAAGGGGAGTAATGTTTTTATGTCATAATTAAGATGCATCTAAAGAAAAGCATATAAATATGGAATAGGAGATACAGATATAGATTAGACATCTGATAAACGTCACTATTATTCAATCAAAGGAGAGTTAAAACCCATACAGTTTGATGTAAATGCAGCAAAAATTGAGAAATTCAAAGTGCCCCCATTGAGACAGTCAAATCTAATAAAAAGATAGTAAAGATGATAAGAACCTTAAAATATTTTAGAAAAGTTTTATAAAATTTCTCTCTGGTGATTATTAAATGACAGTTTATATATATGTATATATATGTGTGTGTGTGTGTGTGTGTACATGTATACTGTGTGTATATGCATGTATGTATTATATGTGTGTCCATCTATGTGTATACATATACAAATACATATATATGCACATCTGTGTGTATAGATAAATAAAAAATTCTAATTAAGAAGTGATATTTGAAAAAAATTAAAATTTAAATGAAGAATAAAGGTTATACTTAAAGAATCTATGAGGCAAAGAACAGGTCAAATATAGAAAATTTCATGAAAGAAAACTATAAAAATGTGATTGATATTTTATCAAACATATGTAATGGCGTTAGGGCAGGAACATCTTTATCTTCAAGACCAGATGAATGAACTAGAAAACCAACAAAAATAAAAAGTTTTTTTTTTTAAATCAAACAATTAAACCACCTTAACCAAACACAAAATAGAAATTATGAAAATCAGAAATAAAGGTGAAAAGAAAAAATTAATATGAGAAAGATGTATTGAAAAAGAAAACAACTAAAATAGAAAAGTTATTGGCTTATTTTATTTTTATGAAGAAAAAGGACACCCAAAATGCAAAAATGAAAAAAGAGGAATCACATTTTGTGTAGCAAAAAATGAAAAAATATTTAAAAATAGTTTTCTCAATTATGTGTGAAGAAACATAAATAAAATACAAAAAGACTAGGCAAAAAATGCCCATGAAAACAGAAAAATTGAAATTATAAACAAATCTTAGAAAATAATTGAACAAGAAAAGAAAGCTATTCCAGAGGGAATGGGGAGGGAGTAGAAGAGAACAAAATTAACTTTTTCAATTGAATATATCAAATATTAAAAGAATAATTAACTTCAACAATAAATTCTTTACAATAACCATATAAATAAGAATAAAAATCACATGATTATATCAACAGATCAAAAAAACTTCTGAAAAAGTCCCATTATACTTTTAAAATATTACACATTACATAATAAAATGACTTTTAAAAATATAGTAACAGAGAACTAGAGAAAATGAGGATGGGAAGCATAGAAGAGTCATGCTTCAGATACTAATGATGAAAGTAAATGTGTTCACACTATGGTTTTTGTTTTCTTTTAGAGAATGTATGGTAATTGTCCTCCACAGATGTTCAAAGCATTCGTTAAATACCCAATTTCAAGAGCTAGGTATCATATAATGTAGATTGCAGACAAGAAAAAATAGCTGCTGAGAAGCAAGTGGTACATGTACAAATATAAAAATAAGAATGTAAGAAGATAATGTAAATCTTCGTGCACATATAGATTTAGTGTCAAGAAGAAATGCCTATGTCTGTATGAGAAGAGTCTCTATAATTCTGAAGCCAAGGAAGGGGAGCTGGAGAGGAAGTACTGAAGTCTTCAATTCTTGTCCATTAAAGTCCAGGATGCACTAGGATATGACATGATATGATGACATTAATATAATATAGCATAACATAATATAATGATATAACATGACAGGATGTTATATATATATATATATATATGTAATTATGTATATAATATATGAGTAAAAACACAATTGGTGACCTCTATAATTTCCCGCCAATATTTCCAGGTTTATATTTTATTTCTTTTCACATGCTTTCTCCTTCAGGAAATTAGTCTGTTAACAGTTCTGTGCACACATTATTTACTTCTACCAACTTTGAGCAGATAGTTTCCTGTATCTATATAATCTGTCCTCAATCTGTCTAATTACAATCCTGTGATTCCTCCAAAGCACAGCTCAGACACCTGTTCTTTCACGAGGACTTCTCTGACACTGTCAGTTGTCGTTATTGCTTCCTTTTTCCCCCAAATGTTTATTAACTTCTGGTTTCCATCATTCATTTCCTCCAGATTTTGAGTTACAATTTTTCCCTATTTTCCCCCTACCCACCACCCCAGAATAGCAGTCCCACAGGATATCACCTCATCCAATCTCTTCTCTCCCATATTTTCTTCCATACACCCTTATACTTTTCCAGTAGGGCAAGGTGAATCTTGGTGCCCCAATGCCTGTATATCTTATTTCCCAATTATATGTAAAATAATATTAATAATAGTATTTATATATTTTTAAGACATTTGATTTTAAAACTTCATTTCCAGATTCATTACCTTTCTCCCTCGTCACCCACTCTTGCTGGGAAGATAAGCAATACAGTATATGTTGTACATGTATAGTTAGGTAAAACATTACCATAGCAGATACATTGTAAAAGACTGACTATATATCCCTACATCCTATCCCACCTCCCACTTGGTCTATTCCCTACTTTGTTCCTGTCCGTTTTCAAAAGTGGATGCTTCCAGCTTCCCTCCCCCCCGAGCCTGCCCTCCCTTCCATCATCCCCCTCTCCTCCCCTTCACCCCTACTCTCCTGTAGGGGGAGATATCCTATTTCCCTGAGCCAAATTCAATGAGAATAAGGTTTTGCCTTCCTATTCTTCCCCTCCCTTGTAACCATTTTCCCTTGCCTCTTCTATATGAAATAGTTTACCACATTCTGTCTCCCCCCATCTCCTCTCATTATATTCCTCTCTCACCTCTTAATTTCACCTTTTAAGTATCATCCCTTCCTATTAAATTCTACTTGTGTCCTCCGTGTATGTATACCTAAAAACATATATACACACATTCACATATGTATTCATATGCCCATATACCATTCTTCAACTATTTTCATCAGTTACAGTTTTCATTTTCCTATGTGGGAATGTAAATAGTTCAACTTTGGCAAGTTCTTTATGATTTTATTTCTATTTACCTTCTCAAGCATCTCTTGCTTCTTGTGTCTGAATGTCAAATTTTCTATTTAACTCTTGTCTCTTTCTCAAGAATGCTTGAAAGTCCTTTATTCCACTGTATGACCATATTTTCCCCTGAAACATGACACTCAGTTTTGCTGGGTAGGTGATTCTTGGTTTTAATCCCAGTTCCTTTGCTCTCTGGAATATCATATTCCTTGCCCTTCCATTCCTCAGTGTAGAAGCTGCCATGTCCTGTGTTATCCTGATTGTGTTTCCACAATATTGAAATTTTTCTTCCTAGCTGCTTGCTATATTTTCTCTTTGATCTGGAAATTCTGGAACCTGGCTATAATATTCCTAGGAGTTTTCTTTTTGGGATATTTT
Source organism: Gymnobelideus leadbeateri (assembly GCA_011680675.1). Lineage (NCBI taxonomy): Eukaryota > Metazoa > Chordata > Mammalia > Diprotodontia > Petauridae > Gymnobelideus > Gymnobelideus leadbeateri. Next base: position 858,890 of record WOXC01010154.1, read on the forward strand.
TAGGAGGTGATTGATGGATTCGTTCAACCTCTATTTCCCCCTCTGGGTCTAAAACATCAGGGCAATTTTCCTTGAGAATTTCTTGAAGGATGGTTTCTAGGTTCTTTCTTTGATCATGGCTTTCAGGTAGTCCAATAATTTTTAAATTATCTCTCCTTTATCTATTTTCCAGGTCAGTGGTTTTTCCCATGATATATTTCACATTGCCTTCTATTCTTTCATTTGTTTGGATCTGCTTAACAGCATCTTGATTTCTCAAAAAGTTACTAGCTTCCATTTGCTCCAGTCTAATTCTGAAGGAATGATTCTCCTCAGTGAGCTTTTGAGATTCTTTTTCCATCTGGCAAATTCGGCTTTTTAAGGCATTCTTCTCCTCATTGCCTTTTTGAGCCTCTTTTGCCATTTGACTTAGTCTATTTTTTAAGGTGTTACTTTCCTCAGTCATGCTGTTGATTCTCATTTCATACTTTTCTTGCATATTTCTCATTTCTCTTCCCAATTTTTCCCCCACTTCTCTTATCTGCTTCTTAAGATCCACTATGGCCTGTAACCCACTCATATTTTCCTTTGGGGCTTTTGGAGTGGGATTTCTGACCTCACAATACTCCTCCTGTTCCATGCTTTGATTGTCTTTGCCCCCAAAATAGGAGTCTAATGTTGAATTTTTCGGTTTATTTTTTTTCCTTTGCCTAAGCTCAATTACTTGACTTTTGTGCTTGTTGCCACAGTAGGACTCTGCCATCAGCCAGCGGAGCTTTTGTCCCAAAAGCTGGGCTTTTCTTAGCTGCTGGAGGTATTAGTTGGATGCCATCTCTGAAGCCTCCACATGCTCTGACAAGCTGGTCGCACACCCCAAGACCTCCTAGCCAAGAGCGCAATCCAGATTCAAGAAGGTTAAAGCAAGAGTGCTTCACCCCCAAGAGTGATTGCTGGATCCCCCTACAGCCCACAGGTCAGTAACTGAAGCTGTGATATGGTCACACTGTGCAGCAGCTACTCATTGGCTTCTCAGCCCCATGTGAAGTGGCAAGTGTGCTCCCAAATAATGGTCCCAAAGTCCATATTTCACTGACCTCTCACTTTGTCCATGGCATCTATGTGTTGAAAATTCTGGAAACACCACAGTGTCTGGCATTGTGGAGTCCCTCCAGCAGGCTGCTGGTCCAGCCACCCTGGGGCTAAAACCTCCCACTCAAGGGGGCCTACGCTTGGCTCCTAGAGCACTGCACTACCTGCTCCCTGTTGGGCTGCCAGGCTGTACTCAGTGGCAGGTTAGATTCTCTGTGTCATTTTGTGGGCTCTAGAGCTCCAGAGTTTGTTCAGACTCCCCTTTTACATGAATTTGGAAGTGGTGTGTGCCAGAGCACTGTGGAAATGCTGTTTCTACTCCACCATTGTGTCTCTGCCCATTGCTTCCTTCTTAATGTTCATTTTTACCTTATATGTTCCAGTAGAAACTAAGCTCCTTAAGGATAACAATGATTCAGTTTTTGACTCTTATTTTCAGTACCTAAAATACTGTATGTGGCATTTAATTGAAACTCAATTTTTTTTTTTTATGGTGCCAATTTTAAATAGATTTTATTCTCCAAGAATTGCATTTCCACTTGTTTACAGTACTGATAAAGTGCAATGTTGTTCACTTCTCTCCCTCTGCACACATTCAAGTATTCAGAATGCCCAGATTTACACAGTAGCTTAAATGTTAACTTTTAAACTGCTACTGACTTGGCTACAAATTTGAGTCCTTCAATTTTTGGAAAGCTGTGTGGAATGCTCTTTCTTCTGGTGTGTTTAGTCGACCTCTTCAATGGTGGGTCCAGAAGAAGCACCTCCAGATGGGGCTGCTCCACCCCCTGGGAACCCACCAGGCATACCTCCTGGCATGCCCCCTGCACTCTGGTACAGCTTAGTAATAATGGGATTGCAGACCTTCTCCAATTCTTTCTGCTGGTGCTCAAATTCTTCCTTCTCAGCAGTCTGGTTCTTATCCAGCCAGTTGATTATCTCATTACATTTGTCAAGGATCTTCTGTTTGTCTTCATCACCAATTTTGCCTTGCAGTTTTTCATCCTCCACAGTTGCTTTCATGTTGAAAGCATAGGATTCAAGAGAATTCTTAGAAGACACCTTGTCTCTCTGCTTTTCATCCTCAGCCTTGTATTTCTCAGCCTCCTGGACCATGCGCTCAATGTCTTCTTTGCTGAGACGTCCTTTGTCATTGGTGATGGTGATCTTGTTCTCCTTGCCTGTGCTCTTATCCACAGCAGAAACATTGAGGATACCATTTGCATCAATGTCAAATGTTACTTCGATCTGAGGAACACCCCTGGGTGCTGGAGGAATGCCTGTGAGCTCAAATTTGCCAAGCAGGTTGTTATCCTTTGTCATTGCTCTCTCTCCTTCATAAACCTGAATAAGCACACCAGGCTGGTTGTCTGAATAGGTGGTAAAGGTCTGTGTCTGCTTGGTGGGGATGGTGGTATTACGTTTGATCAAAATGGTCATAACTCCACCAGCAGTTTCAATTCCAAGGGAAAGAGGAGTGACATCCAACAACAGCAAGTCCTGCACATTCTCAGATTTATCTCCAGACAAAATGGCAGCCTGGACAGCTGCACCATAAGCAACAGCCTCATCAGGGTTGATACTCTTGTTGAGCTCCTTGCCATTGAAGAAGTCTTGCAGAAGCTTTTGGATTTTGGGAATTCGAGTAGAACCACCCACCAGGACGATGTCATGAATCTGAGACTTATCTAGCTTGGCATCTCTTAAGGCCTTCTCCACAGGGTCCAGGGTGCCACAGAAGAGATCAGCATTCAGCTCTTCGAAACGGGCCCTGGTGATTGATGTATAGAAGTCGATGCCTTCATAGAGGGAGTCAATCTCAATACTGGCCTGGGTACTGGAAGAGAGGGTACGCTTTGCACGTTCACAAGCAGTGCGGAGACGGCGAACAGCCCTTTTGTTCTCACTGATGTCTTTCTTGTGCTTTCGCTTGAACTCGGCGATGAAATGGTTGACCATTCGGTTGTCAAAGTCCTCCCCACCCAAGTGGGTGTCCCCAGCTGTGGACTTGACCTCAAAGATGCCATCTTCAATGGTGAGAATGGAGACATCGAAAGTACCACCTCCAAGATCAAAGATCAACACATTTCTCTCGGCACCAACCTTTTTATCCAAGCCGTAAGCAATAGCAGCAGCAGTTGGCTCATTGATGATTCGGAGCACATTGAGACCAGCTATGGTTCCAGCATCTTTGGTGGCCTGACGTTGGGAATCGTTGAAATAGGCTGGTACTGTGACCACAGCATTTGTGACAGTCTTCCCAAGGTAAGCTTCAGCAATTTCTTTCATCTTAGTCAAGACCATAGAAGATACTTCTTCTGGATAGAAACTTTTGGTCTCCCCTTTGTACTCCACTTGGACCTTAGGCCTGCCTGTGTCATTCACCACCGTAAAAGGCCAATGCTTCATATCTGATTGTACAACTGCATCATCAAATCTGCGACCAATCAGACGTTTGGCATCAAAAACCGTGTTGGTGGGGTTCATTGCACCTTGATTCTTTGCAGCATCACCGATTAAACGTTCTGTGTCGGTGAAGGCGACATAGCTTGGGGTGGTCCTGTTTCCTTGGTCATTAGCAATGATCTCCACTTTCCCATGTTGGAAGACTCCCACACATGAGTAAGTGGTGCCAAGATCAATGCCAACTGCGGGTCCCTTTGACATGGTTGCTGGGGTGTCGAGGGTCGTAACTGACCACTGTGGAGAGAGAAAGGCTGCTGCTGCGCTGAGTAGACCTGAAACTCAATTTTTAATGCTTGTTGAATTGAATGGAATTAAATTACTTCCTACATGTACAACTTTGGGCAAATCTCTGAACCCATTTCATCATTAAAAATTGGGTGGATGGAATAGATTGTCATGACATTACTATCTTCAAATTTTAGATTTCCATGTAGTATTTCAAAGTTGCTTAGGAATGCCCTCAATTGTTTATACTTCTATGTTTATTAAATGACAAATATTATTGATTTTATAGAATTATTCATTTAATTTATTGTGTTGAGAAATATTGTTGTTGTTGTTTCTTCCATGAAAAAAATGAAGATAGAAAGGGTACAAAAGAACCCATGAAAACCTCTAGAGAGTTAAGTCCATTACACTTATTTTCCTATCTTGACCTAGTGGGATTATTAAACAGAGATTTCCTGTACACTTCAGACTAGTACTGCACAAACAACACACAGTAATTATTTTTTTCTATTTTTATTTATTTAACTTTTTTATTATTGCTATAAATATAATTTCTGGAACTATATCCATAATATTGGTGAAAAGGATTATCTTTGCTTTAACCTTGATTTTGTTTGAAAGCATTTTAGTATATCTTTATTATGAATAAAAGTTACATTTTGGTTTTAGATAGTTGTTACTATATTTTTTTAAACAAATGCTTTATTGACTTCTGTTTTACATCATTCATTTCCGCCAGATTTTGAGTTACAATTATTTTCCCCCCTGTTTTTCCCCTACCCACCCTCCTAGAATAGCAATCCCACAAGATATAGCTTCCTCCAATCTGCTCTCTCCCATATCTTCTCCCATACCCCCTTCAACTTTTCCATTAGAGAAAGGTGAATCTTTGTATCCCAATGCCTGCACATCTTATCTCCCAATTACAAGCAAAAGAGTATTGATAATAGTATTTATATATACTTGAAACATTTAATCTTAAGACCTTGAATTTCAGATCCATTTCCTTCTTCCCTTGTCACCCATTCCCTCTGGGGAGATAAGTAATTCAGTATATGTTGAACATGTCTAGCTATGCAAAACATTATCATAGTAGATATATTGTACAAGGCTGCTTATAATTCCCTCCCACTCATCCCACCCCCCACCTGGTCCATTCCCTACATGATCCTGTCCCTCTTCTATAGTGGGTACTTCCAACCTCCCCTCCCCCCAAGGATGCCCTCCCATCCATCATCCCTCCTCTCATCCCCCTTCCCCCTATTCTGCTGCAGGTTGAGATATCCCATTTAGTATGTATGTCATTCTCTCCCTGAACCAAATTCAATGAGAATGTGGTTTTGCCTTTTTGCCTTCCTATTCTCCCCCTCCCTTGCAACCACTTCCCCTTGCTTCTTCTACATGAGATAGTTTACCCTACCCTGTCTCTCCCCATCTCCTCTTGCCACTTTCCTCTCTCACCTCATAATTTCATCCCTTGAGTATCCTCCCTTCCCAACAAATTCAACCTCTGCCCTCTATCCATATATAACTGTAACCATATACACACACATTCACATATGTATTCATATGACCACACACCCTTCTTCCATTATTTTCATAGTGAGAAAGATTTCATCAGTCACAGTTATTGTTTTTCCATATATGAATGTAAATAGTTCAACTTTGATAAGTTCCTTTTGATTTCTTTTCCCTGATTACCTTCTCAGGCATCTCTTGCTTCTTGAGTCTGGATGTCAAATTTTCTGTTCAATTCTGTTTTTTTCCTCAAGAATGCTTGAAAGTCCTCTACTCCGCTGAATGACCATATTTTCCCCTGAAACAAATACTCAGTTTTTCTGGGTAGGTGACCCTTGGGTTCATTCCCAGTTCTTTTGCCCTCTGGAATATCATATTCCATGCCCTTCCATCCCTCAGTGTAGAAGCTGCCAGGTCCTGTGCTATTCTGATTGGGTTTCCACAATACTGAAATTGTTTCTTCCTGACTACTTGTAGTATTTTCTCCTTGATCTGGGGATTCTGGAACATGGCTATAATATTCCTGGGAGTTTTCTTTTTGGGATCTTTTTCAGGAGGTGATCTGTGGATTCTTTCAACCTCTATTTTGCCCTCTGGATCTAAAACATCGGGGCAATTTTCCTTGAAAATTTCTTGAAGGGTGATTTGTAGGTTCTTTCTTTGATCATGGCTTTCAGGTTGTCCAATAATTTTTAAATTGTCTCTCCTGGATCTATTTTCCAGGTCAGTGGTTTTTCCCATGAGATATTTCACATTGCCTTCTATTCTTTCATTTGTTTGGATCTGTTTAATGGCATCTTGATTTCTCATAATTTCACTAGCTTCCATTTGCTCCATTCTAACTCTGAAGGAATGAATCTACTCAGTGAGCTTTTTAGATTCTTTTTCCATCTGGCAAATTCGACTTTTTTAGGCATTCTTCTCCTCCTTGCCCTTTTGGGCCTCCTTTGCCATTTGAGTTAGTCTATTTTTTAAGGTGTTGTTTTCCTCAGTCAGGCTGTTGACCCTCATTTCATACTTTTCCTGCATCCTTCTCATTTCTCTTTCTAATTTTTCCTCCACTTCTCTTATTTGATTTTTAAAGTCCTTCTTAAGGTCCTCTATGGCCTGCAACCCACTCATTTTTTCCCCTGGGGCTTTTGGAGCAGGACCTTTGACCTCACAGTCCTCTTCCCCTATGCTTCAACCCTCTTTGCCGCCAAAGTAGGAGTCTAGGGTTGCATTTTTCTATTTAATTTGTTTCTTTTGCCTTGGCATGTTGCCACTTAATTACTTGACTTTGGGGCTTGTTGCCACACTATGTCTTTGCAGCCAGATAGGGGAATTTTCGTCCTGAACGTGTGGGGGGGCAACTTCTTTTCTGGCAAGATAGAAACCCACTCACGACCTCCATGCCAGATCAAAATCCAGATCCATGGAATTTAAAGCAAGAGAGATTACCCCCCAAGACTGATCACTGGATCTCCCTACAGTTCGCAGGCCAGGAGCTGGAGCTGCCTCTGAAAACTACAAAATGGCGTGTCTCCTCAGTGGCTTCTAGCCCCCAGGGGAGGAAGCCAACGCATTCCCCAAATACTGGTCCCAAAGTACATAGGGCACTAACCACTCACTTTGTCCTAGGCATGTCTATGTTGATAATTCTGGATTCGCCACAGCTGCTGGTGTTCTGGGGTCTCTCCAGCCTGCTGCTGGCCCTGCCGCCCTGGGACTAAAACCTTGGCTCATGGGGACCTTGGCTCGGCTTGGCTCAGCTCCTGCGCTCTGCATGCTGCGAGCTGCTGCCTCCCAGACCACTGTGCTGGTCCTTCCTGCAGGGCTGCTGGGCTGTCCTCAGTGGGAGGTTAGCTTTTCTGTGTTGTTCTGTGGGTGCTGGGGCCGATTACTCTTTTTTTTTTTAGGAAAGCAGATAAAATGACGTTATAAGGTAAAGATGGCAGAGTAGAAACAGGACTTCCACACAGCTCCCACTCCAACCTCCTCCAATTAATGCAAAAAAAAATGACTTTAAACAAACTTTTGAGATAAAGAACCCACAAAATGACAGAGGGAAGCTAACTTCCCACTGAAGACAGTGTGGCAAGCCAGCTGGAAGGAGCCAGTATAGCTCTCTGAGAGCCGAGCCCAGCCCTGTGGGAGCCTGAGGTTTAGGATCAGGACAGACACAACCAGCTGCCAGCTGGAGGGTCTTCAGATAACTAAAAGCTGTGGCACTTTCCAGAATTAACAACCCATAGATGTTAGGACAAAGTTAGAGGTCAGTGCAGTGTAGACTCTGGGGACAGGGAGTTCAGGAGTGTGGTCAGACTCTTACCCCCTGGAGGGAGAAGTGGATTAGCTGTGGTGACCTGCAACTGCCACCATGGACTGCTTAAAGAGTTCCTGGTCTGCATATGTCACCAAATCATATGCTCATAATCTCCATTTACCTGGGATGAAAACCTGCAAAGTATAGAGACTCAGATGAGGAGATGGAAATCATAATACAAAAGAACAAAGTATGTTTTATTTCTATTATCCTGACTGCTACTAGAGTAGCAGTTAGGATAGTAGGGGCTGTCAATAAGGCCACAGAAGAAGAACTTATATTCTCTTTTATTCAAATACCAAAAAAATAATTATATGCCTATGCAATAGCCTGTAGAATATTAAATATAAGAAATAATAGTTTGATTGTGACTTGTCCCAGTACTGTTTCTAATTGATCATTATACATTAATATTTACAAGATACTTTTCATGTAGATATAAATATAAATGTTGTTTTATTTGTTTCTCACAATGAGCTTGAGAAACCGACAATATAATTATTCTCATTTTGTAGATGAGAAAGCTAAGGATTAAGTGAGTTAAAAGATTTGCCATGGCCATACATCTAAAAATCATGTGATCCCAAGTTACATTCAAACCCAGGGGTCTTTTCATATCAAATAGTGCATTCTTTCCAACAAATTTTCTTGTCTTTTACAATGATTCACACATGAAATTTCTAGTCTAATTAGAGAATAAAGAACAAACAGATCAAGAATACAAAACACTCTATTAGATGTGAAATAGTATGAAAAATGGGAAAAAAAGAGATTTTTAAAAGCAGAAATGTAGATTCTTAAAAGTATAAGACAGATTAAAAATTAATCAGAAACTCAATAATATGAACCTGAAGAAAGACTGGGTCAAAAAAAATAAATCATAGAAACAATCGATAATTTCATTAACTGTAATGAAAACATACTAAAAATGTATGGGTTACAGGAAAAGCTGTTATTAGAAAAATGTACATCTCTAAATGTTTACATAAATAAAGTAGAAAAAGAGGAGATTAATGAATTGGACAAGCAAATAAAAGAAATCTATAAAAAAGAACAAATAAAAAACCTTGAATTAAATGCTAATAGAAATCTTGGAAATTAAAGGAGATATTAATAAAACTGAAAGTAAAAATGAACTAATAAATAAGAGTAGGAACTGGTTTTATGAAAAAGCAAAATGAAATAGATTAAAATTGGTTAAATTTATTTTTAAAAAGAAAGAAAAAAATCAAGCTAATGACATTAAAAATGAAAAGCATAAGTGAACAATCAATGAAGATGAAATTAAAACAAATATTAGGAACTATTTTTTCCTACTTTATGCCAAAAAACTGACAATATAATTGAAGTGTAGGAAAATTTATAAAAATATAAATTACCCAGATTAATAGAAGAAATAGAACATTTAAATAATCATGTCTTAGAAAAAGTAGCTTAATTATAAATAAATGAGCTCCTTAGTGGCAGAAGGGGAAAAACAATCCAGAACCAGTAGGATTTAGAAGTAAATGCTGCAAAATATTTTTGTTCCAAATGCTTTATTAACTTCTTATTTACATCATTCATTTATGCCAGATTTTGAGTTACAATTTTTTCCCCATTTCCCCCTACCCACCACCCCAGAATAGCAGTCCCACAGGATATCCCCTCATCTAATCTGCTCTCTCCCATATCTTCTCCCATATCCCCTTCGACTTTTCCATTGGGGCAAGGTGACTCTCTGTGCCCCTATGCCTGCACATCTTATCTCCAATTACATGCAAAATGGTATTAATAATAGCATTTCTATATATTTGAAATATTTAATTTAAAAATTCTGAATTCCACATCCATTCCTTTTGTCCCTTGTCACCCACTCCCACTGGGAAGATAAGAAATTCAGTATATGTTGTACATATATAGCTATGCAAAACATTACCATAGTAGATATATTCTAAAAGACTTGCTCTACTTCCCTCCCACCCATCCCACCCCCTACCTGATTCATTCCCTACTTTGATCCTGGTTGCCTCCACCTCCCCTCCCTCCAGCATGCCCTCCCCTCCATCATCCCCCCCTCTCATCCCTCTCCCCACTACTCTCATGAAGGGTGAGATATCCCATTTAGTATGTATGTCATTCTCTCCCTGAGACAACTTTAATGAGAATATGGTTTAGCCTTTTTGCCTTCCTGTTCTTGCCCTCTCTTGCAACTACTTCCTCTTGCCTCTTCTACATGAGATAGTTTACCCTCGCCCTGTCTCTCCACATCTACTTGCCACATTCCTCTCTAATCTTTTAACTTCACCCCTTAAGTATCATCCCTTCCCACCAAATTCAACCTGTGCCCTATATCCATGTATACCTGTAAACATGTATACACACATTCACGTATATATTCATATGCCCATATACCCTTCTTCAATTATTTTCATACTGAGAAAGGTTTCATCAGTTACAGTTATTGTTTTTCCATGTAGGAATGTAAATAGTTCAACTTTGATAAGATCCTTTTGATTTCTGTTCCCTGTTTACCTTCTCAAACATCTATTGCTTCTTATGTCTGAATGTCAAATTTTCTATTCAATTCTGTTTTTTTCCTCAAGAATGCTTTAAAGTCCTCTATTCCACTGAATGACCAGATTTTCCCCTGAAACAAGATACTCAGTTTTGCTGGGTAGGTTATTCTTCGTTTTAATCCCAACTCCTATGCTCTCTGGAATATCATATTCCATGCCCTTCAGTCCCTCAGTGTAGAAGCTGCCAGGTCCTGTGCTATTCTGATTGTGTTTCCACAATATTGAAATTGTTTCTTACTGGCTGCTTATAGTATTTTCTCCTTGATCTGGGAATTCTGGAACTTGGCTATAATATTCCTAGGAGTTTTCTTTTGGGGATCTTTTTTAGGAGGTGATAGGTGGATTCTTTCAACCTCTATTTTGCCCTCTGGATCTAAAACGTCAGGGCAATTTTCCTTGACAATTTCTTGAAGGATGATTTCTAGGTTTTTTCTTTGATCGTGGCTTTCAGTTAGTCCAATAATTTTTAAATTGTCTCTCCTGGATCTATTTTCCAGGTCAGTGGTTTTTCCCATGAGATATTTCACATTGCCTTCTATTCTTTCATTTGTTTGGATCTGTTTAATGGCATCTTGATTTCTCATAATTTCACTAGCTTCCATTTGCTCCATTCTAACTCTGAAGGAATGAATCTACTCAGTGAGCTTTTGAGATTCTTTTTCCATATGGTAAATTCAGCTTTTTAAGTCATTCTTCTCCTCCTTGCCCTTTTGGGCCTCCTTTGCCATTTGAGTTAGACTATTTTTTAAGGTGTTGTTTTCCTCAGTCAGGCTGTTGACCCTCATTTCATACTTTTCCTGCATCCTTCTCATTTCTCTTCCCAATTTTTCCTCTACTTCTCTTATTTGGTTTTTAAAATCCTTCTTAAGGTCCTTTATGGCCTGTAACCTACTCATATTTTCATTTGGGGCTTTTGGTGCAGGAGTTCTGACCTCACAGTCCTCCTCCTGTTCCATGCTTCAATCTTCTTTGCCCCCTAAATAGGAGTCTAATATTGAATTTTTCTATTTTTTTTTGTTTCCTTTGCCTAGGTATGTTGCCACTTAATTACATGACTTTTGGGCTTGTTGCCACTGTAGGACTCCGGCACCAGCCAGGGGAGCTTCCATCCCAAATGTTGTAGTCTTCTCAACTTCTGGAGGTATTAGTTGGGTGTCCTCTCAGAAGCCCCCACACACTCTGGCAAGCTGGTCACACACCCCAATACCTCCACCCCAGACCACAATCCAGATCCAAGAAGGTTTAAGCAGGAGTGATTACCCCCAAGACTGATCGCTGGATCCCCCTACAGTTTGCAGGCCAAGAGTTAAAGCTGTAACTGAAGCTGCAAAATGGTGACTGTGCCGCAGCTCCTCAGGCTTCTAGCCCCTAGGGGAAGAAGCTGACATGCTCCCAAATACTGGTTCCAAAGTCCATAGGGCACTAACCTCTCATTTTGTCCTAGGCAGATGAGTTCTGGAAAAGTCACAGCAGCTGGTATTCTGGGATCTCTCCAGCCAGTTGCTGGTCTGGCTGCCCTGGGACTAAAACCTCTGACTTATGTGTTCCTAGGCTCGGCTCCCAGAGCACTGCACTGGCCACTCCCTGACAGGATGCCAGGCTGTCCTGAGCAGGAGGTTAGCTTCTCTGTGTCATTCTGTGGGTTCTGGAGCTCTAGAGGTTGTTCAGAGTCCCCTTTTACATGATTTTGAAGTGGTGTGGGCTGGAGCAATGTGGAAGTGCTGTTTCTACTCTGCCATTTTGGCTCTGCCACCTCTGTAGAACATTTTTTAAAAAATTAATTCTAGCACTGTTTAAACTGTTTGAAAAATTGAATAAAGATGAAATCCTACCCAAATCCATCAATGACAAAATTGTGATTTTGAAACCTAAGTCAAAAAGAGTAAAAACAGAAAAATAAAACTATAGACCATTTTACCCAATGAAAATCAATACAAAAATTCTAACTAAAATATTAGCAAGAAATTTGCCACAATATATATCACAATAAACACTATTTCCAGATCAGATTTTTACCCAAGATGCAAAACTCATTCAATGTTAGAAAAAAATAAGCATAATTGAATATATCTTAGGAAAATCATATGATTATATCATCAGATGCAGAAAAAGGTTTTGACAAAATACAACATCCATCCCTATGAAAAATACCAGAAAGCAAAGGACTACGTGGAGCTTTTCTTGAAATAATTCGTATTATCTACCCAAAACCAAGGGCAAGCATTAAACAGAATTCTTTCTAATATGATTAGGGATAAAGTAAGAATGTCCATTATCACCTTTGTTATTCAGTTTTATATGTGAAATGCTAGCTACTGCAGTGAGATAAGAACTAGACAGAAATGATAAAGGTAGAGAACAGGGAAAAACTATTGTTTTTTGCAGATGCAAGGATGATATTCTTAAAGAGCCCTAGAGAGTCAGCTAAAAACTTCCTAATACAACTAATAACGAGCAAATTTATAGGATATAAAATAAACATATAGAAATAATGAAAATATGTTCATGTAGATATTTATATGTATATTGTGAGTATGTATGTGTGTGCATGTGTGTACATATACATACACACAACTTTTTAACAAAATTTCACAGGGAAAAATTCCATTTAAAATAACTATAGACAATATTAGATAGGTGGGATTCTAATTATCAAGACACACATGGGAACTATATGTACATATATATGTACATATATATATATATATATAAAACATTCCCCACAAAGACAGATTAAATAATTGGACATTATAACTATGTTACAAACAGTACTCATCTAAACAACATGGTGCTATCCAAGAAACAGTGTGGTTGATCAATGGAACAGTATACAGAAGCAAATGAACATGGTAATTAAATGTTTGATAATCCCAAAGATCCCAGCCCTTGGGGAAAGAATTCAATATTTGACAAAACCACTGGAAAAACTAGAAGGTAGTCTGCCAGAAATTAGGCACAGATCAGCATCTTACACCATATACCACAATAAGCTCAAAATGTTTTAGATATGACTTAGACAGAAAGGGTATTATCATAAAGAAATTAGGAGTACATGGAAGAAATTTTCCTGTCAGATCTATGGACAGCAGAATAGTTTATAACCTAAAAAGGAATAAAAAGGTTCATAAGAGGTAAGACAAGTAATTTTGATTACATAAGCAAAAGGTTTTTGTGCAAATAAAAGCAGTACACCCAAAAGGAGAAGAAAAACAGGAAAAAAAAAAGTGGGATGAGAATTATAGTAAATTTCTCTGGTTAAAGGTCTTATTTCTCAAATAGAGAACTGAGTCAAATTTATAAAAAATAAAAGTCATTTCCAAATTGATAAATGGGGATATGAATAGTTTTCATAGAGAGAAATCAGTTGCCAATAATCCTAGAAAATGCACAAATCACTAATAATTAAATAAATACAAATTAGAGGAACTCTGAAACATTACTTCAAACCTATTAGATTGACTAGCATGGGAGAAAAAGAAAATGACAAATTTTGAAGGGGATGCAGGAAAGTAGATATACTAATATACAGTTAGTAGAACTGTGAACTTTTCCAAATATTATGGAGGATAATTTGGAGCTTTGCCCAAAGGACCATAAAACTTTGCATTCCTTTTCACTCAGTAATATTACTACTAGGTTTACATCTCTGGGAGCTAAAACAAAAAGGAAAATGACAAAAATATTTATAGCAGCCCTTTTGTGGGGCCAAAAATTGTAAAGGAAAATGATGCCCAGCAACTGGGGAATGGTTGAAAAAGTTATGAGATATTAATATGATGGAATACTATTGTGATGTAAGAAATGATGAAGCAAAAGGTTTGGAAAACTTTGGGAAAACTTCTATGAAATGATGCAAAATGAATTGAGCAGAGCCAAGAGAACATTGTACACAGTACCAGAAATATCTTAAAGATAATCTCATGCATGAAAAACTTAGTAAATTTACCCAATACAATGATCCATTTTATGAGTTAAATACAATTCCATTTTATGAGTTAAAATGCTATCCACCTCCAGACAGAGGACTGGTGGACATAGAGGTTAGATTGAAATGTGTTTTGGTTCTTTTTTTTTTTTTACACGACTAAAACAGAAATATGTTTTTCATGATTTCATATGCATAATGAGTATTATATTCCTTGCCTTCTGAGTGCTATAGAAGTAGAGACATAAAAGTTATAAATAAAAAGGATAAAATTAAAAAAATAATAGGCTAGTAACCTTGATTTCTACACATGCCAAAAATCAAGAACACAACATGAAATGGATATTCTGTGAACATTTAGAGAAAGAATCGGTGATTACTCTGAAAGAGCAAGGGTTCATCTAGACCAAGATAATTCAGCTTCATTTCCTTGTTGTTATTGTTGTTTTAATATCAATGAATAGAGAGGTTTTACAACAGTTATTAGATTTATATTAGGCATTAATTAAAAAAATAAATTCATTAGTATTTGAGGATACACCATAGAGATAGACTATCAAACTTGAAAATAACTTCAAGCATCATCCAATCTCATGCATAATTGAATAGGAATCCACTGAACAATACCTTCTTACAAGTCAGCATTCAGGTTCTTTATGAAGAAATCCAATGATGATAAATTTATATTTGAGACAAATAATATTTGAGACGACTCATTACTTCTTTAAGAACTGAAGATTTCTAAAGAATTATTATAGTGCTTTATTGTTGATGATGTGTAACAGGAAATCTGAAACATTTCTCTTTCAATTTTCATTTTTTTCTTTTATTTTTCTTTTTGGGAGGGCAATTGGGGTTAAGTAACTTGCCCAAGGTTACACGGCTAGGTTTTTGTTTGTGTGTGTTAAATGTCTGAGGCTGGATCCGAACTCAGGTCCTTCTGACTCCAGGGCCAGCACTCTACTCACTGCGCCACCTAGCCGCCCCCTCTTTCAATTATCAAAAATGAAAAAAAAATTATGTAGGGTACCTTACAAATAACTATGGTGGCCTACAGAAGTAGATACTCATCCTTAGCCCATACATTTTAATCTTTATGTCCCATTTAATATATTTTTCCAATTACATGTAAAGATGAATTTCAACATTTACTTTTATAAGATTTTCAGTCCCAATATTTTTTTCCATTCCTAGCCTTCCCCCTTCTCCAAGACAGCAAGCAATCTGGTACAGCTTATGCATTTATAATCATATTAAACATATTTCCACATTACTCATATTGTAAAAAAAGACTCAGAACAAAAGGGAAAAACACAAGAGAGGGGGAAAAAAAGCACCAATATAATGCTTTAATCTGCATTCAGACTCCATAGTTCTTTCTATGAATGTGGTTAGCATTTTCCACCACATGTCTTTTGGAACTGTCTTAGGTCATTGTATTGCTGAGAAGAACCAAGTCTATCAGAGTTAATCATCACACAATATTGCTATTGCTGTGTAAAATGTTCTACTGCTTCTATTTACTTCACTCAGCATCATTTCATGCAAGTCTTACCAGGTATTTCTGATACATACTTGTCTTTCATTTTTTAATAACACAATAGTATTACATTATATTCATATACCACAACTTGTTCAGCCATTCTGCAATTGATGGGCATCCCCTCAATTTCCAATTCTTGGCCACTGCAAAAAAATACTGCTATAAATAATGTTGTACACGTGGATCTTTTTCCCTTTTTTATGATCTCTTTGGGATACAGACCTAGTAGTGGTATTAATGGATCAAAGGGTATGCACAGTTTGCTTGCCCTTTGGGAGCAGTTACAACATGTTCTCTAGAATGGCTGGATCAGTTCACAATTCCACCAACAATGCATTAGCATTTTAATTTTCCCACACATTCTCCAATATTTATAATTTTCCTTTTTCTGTCACACTAGCCAATCTGATAGGTAAAACATGGTACCTCGGAGTTGCCTTAATTAGCATTTGTCTAATCAAAAGTGATTTAGAGCATTTTTTCATATGATGATAGATAACTTTAATTTCTTCCTCTGAAAATTGCCTATTCCTATCTTTTCGCCATTTATCAAATGAGGAATGAATGGTGTTCTTATAAATTTGACTTAGTACTATACAAATTTGAGAAATGAGGCCTTCACCCAAGATACTTGCTGTAAAATAGATTCCATTATTTCTGCTTTTCTTCTAGTATTAGTTGCATCAGTTTTATACAAAATCTTTTTACTTTGATGTAATCAAAATTATCTGTTTTGCATTTCATAACATTCTCTATCTCTTGTTTGGTCATAAATTCTTCTCTTCTCCATAGATCTGACAGGTAAACTATTTCTTGCTCTTCTAAGTTGCTTATGGTATCACCTTTTAAATCTAAAGCAGGTGCCCATTTTGACCTTTTTCTTTGTTTAGGTTATAAGATGTTGGTCTATGTCCAGTTACTGCCATACTATTTTCTAGTTTTCCTAGCAGTTTTTGTCAAATAGTGAATTTGCATCCCAGAAGCTGGTGTTTTTAAATTGATCAAATGGTAATTATTGTAGTCATTTACTGCTATGTCATGTGTACCTAACATATTCCACTGATCCACCACTCTATTTCTTAGCCACTACCAAATAGTTTTGATGACTGGAGCTTTTTTTTCTTTTCTTTTTGGAGGGCAGTTGGGATTAAGTGACTTGCCCAAGTTCACACAGCTAGTTTTTGTGTTAATTGTCTGAGACTGGATTGAACTCAAGTCTCCTGACTCCAGGGCCAGTTTTCTATTCACTGTGCCACCTAGCTGCCCTGAAGCTTTTCAATATAGATTTAGATCTGGTATGACTAGGCCACCTTCCTTTTATTTTTTTTTATTAATGCCTTTAATATTCTTGATCATTTCCTCTTCCAGATGAGTTTTGTTATTTTTTTTTGCTGTGTAAAATAATTTTGGAGTAGTGAAATTGGTATTACATTGAATAATTAATTTAGGTAGAACTGTCTTTTTTATTCTGTTACTTCAGCATACCAATGAACAATTATTATTTTCCCCATTGTTTAGATTCAACTTTCTTTGAGTGAAAAAGGTTTTGTAATGGTGTTCATATAGTTCCTGAGTTTGTCTTGGCAGGTAGACTCCTAATTTTTTTAGATTGTCTACAATTATTTTAAATTGAATTTCTCTTCCTAGCACTTGCCACTGGGATTTGCTAGATTATATAGAAATCTCAATGCTTTTTGTGGGCTTATTTAATATCCTGAAACTTTGCTAAAGTAGTTAATTATTTCAAGTAGTTTTTTTTAGTTGATTCTCTAAGATTCTCTAAGTATACCATTATATCTTCTATAAAGAATGACAATTTTTTTCTTCATTGCCTATTCTAATTCCTTCAATTTTTTTTCTTCCCTCACTGCAAAAGCTAACATTTCTAATATAATACTGAATAACAGTGTTGATAAGGGGCATCCTTGTTTCACCCCAGATTTTATTGGTAAAGTTTCTAACTTATACTCATTGTACTTGTACTTGTACTCAAAGTTTCTAACTTATACTCATTGCTGCTGTTTTTAGATAGATACTAATCATTTTAAGGAAAATTTCATTCATTCCTATATTCTCTAATGTTTTTAATAGAAACATATGCTGTATTTGTCAAAAGTTTTTTCTGCATCTTTTGAGATAATCATATAATTTCTGTTATGTCAAAATTATATGATTTCTGTTAGTTTTGTTATTGATAGGGCTTAATGGCAAGCAAAGTACAATTTTCTTGCTGTTTTTTCTGGATTTAGTTTTAGCCAATCAAGTGCCTTTGATTGAGTCTTTCCTTGCAGTGTCTGAGAGCTGAGACAATGAGAAGAAACAGAGAGCTGCCTACGTATGAATCCAGGTGAGAGGCAGGAGCAGTCAGTCCACAGAGGAAGAGACATGCTGTTTGGAAGTCAGCCTCGAGCCAAGATGAGAGAAGACTTTATTTGGACACTGTGTGTTGATTGAGGAGATTGTGACTTACTGTGACCTAGGAGTAGATGGTGTTTATACTTTCTGCTACCTCTTAAGGATGTGTTGTGCTAGGGGAGACCCTAGACTGGGACCCCCTAATTGCATAAACAAATATTTTGGGGAATAGTACTGAATTCAATATATAAATATGCACCATATGGTATATATATACACACACACACACACATATATATGTATATATATACACACCCATATATACATACATACACATATATACATACATACATACATATATATACATATGTATGTAT
The DNA here is from genome assembly GCA_011680675.1 of Gymnobelideus leadbeateri. NCBI lineage: Eukaryota > Metazoa > Chordata > Mammalia > Diprotodontia > Petauridae > Gymnobelideus > Gymnobelideus leadbeateri. The sequence continues at coordinate 877,233 of WOXC01010154.1, forward strand.
ATATATGATATTTTTTGCCTAAGGATGTTGCTCTGAATTTTATGTTTTATTGAACAATGTTTAGGAATAGAGAGTTCATTATACTATGAAATTAGACCCCTAAAACTATTGACAGCAGCAATCCTCAGTTGCATTGCCATGATAGGCATTATATAGGGCTAATTGTACTGATAGTTTTACTAACATTAAACCAGTCCTTCCTGCATTCCTGGCATAAATTCCACCTGTTCATAATGTATTTTCTTTTTCTTTTTTCTTTTGCTCTTTTGGAGGGCAATTGGGGTTAAGTAACTTGCCCAAGGTCACACAGCTAGGTTTTTGTTTGTGTGTGCGTTAAGTTTCTGAGGCCGGATCCGAACTCGGGTCCTTCTGACTCTAGGGCCGACGCTCTATTCACTGTGCCACCTAGTCGCCCCACATAATGTATTTTCTTAGTAATAAATTGCTATAAACTTTTTCCTAATATTTTATTTAAAAATTTTGCACCAATATTCATTAGGGAAATTGATCTATAATTTTCTTTCTGTGTTTTGGCATTTCCTTATTTAAAGATAACAGCACCATATTTGTTTCATAACAAGAATTTCGTAGGACTGCTTCTTCCCCTGTTTTTCTTGTTTGTTTGGTTTTTTTTTGTTTGTTTGTTTTTTGGAGAGGGGAAAACAAGGCAATTGGGGTTAAGTGATTTGCCAAAGGTCACACAGCTAGTTAAATGTCAAGTGTCTGAGGCAGGATTTGAATTCAGGTCCTCCTGAATCTATGGCTGGTACTCTATTCACTGGGCCACCTAGCTGCCCTGACACTTATTTTTGCAAATAATTTATATAGTATAGAATTAAATGTCCTTTAAATGTTTGGTAGAATTCATTTTTAGATAAATCCATCTGGGCCTGGAGTTTTTTCCTTAGGAAGTACATTGATAGCTTGTTAGATTTCTAATTGCCCTAATAGAGATATAGTTCTCAAAGTTATAAATATCATCTTTCTGTGTATTACTGTAATTGGTTTAACCTCATTGCATAAAATGTTGTTTTCTTTTCTGTTTAACTTTTTATGCTTCTCTTGAATCTCATATTTTAAGCTCGAATTTTCTGTTCAGCTCTGGTCTTTTCATCAGGAAAGTTTGAAAGTCTCCTATTTCACTGAATGTTTGTTCATCTTTTCCCCTGAAAGGCTATGCTCAATTTTGCTGTGTAGTTCATTCTTGGTTGTAATACAAACTCCTTTGCCTTGTACAATATGATATTTCAAGTCCTCCAATCTTTTAATACAGAAGTTGCTAAATCCTATGTAATCCTGACTCTGGCTCCATGATATTTGAATTATTTCTTTTTGGCTTCTTGCAGTATTATCTCCTTGAACTGATAATTCTGGGATTTGGCTACAATATTCCTTGGGGTTTTCATTTAGGGAATTCTTTTAGGAGATGATTAGTATATTCTTTCAATGATTATTTTACCCTTTGATTCTAAGAAATCAGGGCAGTTTTCCTTGATAATTAATTTAAAGATGCTGTCCAGGCTCTTTTTTTGATAATGGTTTTCAGCTAGTCCCATAATTCTTAAATTCTATTTCCTGGATCTATTTTCTAGGTAAATTGTTTTTCTCCTTTTTTATTCTTTTACTTTTTTGACTGATTCTTTGTGTCTCTCAGAGGCCTTCATTTCCATTTACTCAAGTCTAATTTTTAAGGAATCATTTTCTTCAATTAGCTTTTTTACCTCCTTTTTCATTTGGTCAATTCTACTTTTTTGAGAAATTGTTTTTTCTTTTTCCATTTGATCAATTTTCATATTACTTTCCTGTAAAGTATAATAGATTCCCATACCTCTCTGAGTATGTATGTTCTTCCCTCTATGAGCTAATTCTAATGAGAGTAAAGTTCAAGCATTGCCCATCCCCTCCCCCATCATCCTCTCCATTGTAAAGCTCTTTCTTTTCATGAGTCTTTTATGTGTGATCATTTCCCCTATTCTTCCTCTCCCTTCCTCTTTTTCCCAGAGCAATCCCACTACTAAGAATGCTTCTATGTATTAAGGTTACCATTATGACCTTATTCCACAACTTCATAACGTCTTTGACTCCTGACTTTGACTCATCCCACCTACCAGATCAATGAAATAATCACCACATCTTGATATTTCTTCCTCCAAAAATATATGTCCTTCTCCTTGTACTCACAAAGACACATCCCTTGTTAGGACATCCTCTCTCACTTATACTATTGTAATAACATGATCATTGGTCTCCATGCCTCAAGAATCTCCCCACTCCATTCCATCCATCACAGTGTTTTTCAAAGCAATATCACTGTTGAAGAGGCCTCATCATAACACTTGCCTTCTAAATAAATGCTACTCATTTCTTATCTCTTCTAACTTCTAATACTAGTTCCACTGTTTGGAATTTAATGCTCTTTGTAGTCTGACCCTGTCTTTCCTTACTTGTTTTATTATATAATTCTGCCCTCCACAGGCTCTGTGATATAGCTAAACTGGCCTTTTTGCTATTAATAACAAATTATTCTTCATCTCCCAGATCTGAACACATTTACACTACGTCCCATATGTGGAATATTTTCCTTTCCCAGATCTGTTTTGTTTTTAATCCCTGGTTTCCTTCAAGACAGTTTCACAAGCCAACTTTGACAGGAGAACTTTCATATCCTATACCTCCCCCACCCCAAACTCATTGCTTCCCTTCACCACACAGATCCTTTTCCTTATAGATATTTCATATATGATTAGTATATACATGTATATATCCATTCCACCTCTCCTGTTAAGAACTTTTGCATTTTTCCTTGCATTTCCAATGCTCAATACAATACCTGGCTCATAGTAGCTGTGTGGTAAGAAAAAATGTCTTGCTTAGTTCCACTTCCCATGCAGAATAGTTTTTCCTTTAAAATTTATGAAGATATTCCTCAAGCTATGATTGGCTCAGGTAGCTAATGGCTCAGACTGTTGATGTCACTTATTCATTGCCTTAGTAAAAAGAAGCCCCATGGACCTGGGTGCAAATGGGGCTAGGAGGTTTGCCTAATGTATCATCATTGTTATCTTAGACAAGGGAACTTCCCACAAATGAACCAACTCAATGTGTTCTCAGTGGCTATCCTTGTCAAATATCCTTCTGCTATGGCTAAGTAAATTGCCTTTTGTTAACTGTTGAATTACACAGAAGTGTCTCATTTTGTTCCAATATTGAACATAAACTCCCAGGGGACTGACCCTAGTCAGACCCAGTTCAGAACAAACTGCTTAATAAATGCTTGCTGAAATTGATTGCTGAAAATTCACATTCATTGACATTAGCAAGGTTGCTTCAGTGAATTACCTTTTTATTTGGCAGATAAGGAATGGAAGGAAAAAGAAGGCTCCTAATAAGCAAAATTATGGGATTAATAGAGGATCTACAGGGCTTCTTCTAGCTGTGAAAATCTATGACCTTAGAGTTGCAACAGAAGAAATTTTTCATTGACCAACTAGCCTGTTATGTTAAAATCCTAGGCTCTCAGCTGTCAGTCTCCTGCTGTGTCCCTGAAAACATACTTCCTCCTTTCTCTTTTGCTGCTTTTCCTTAGTACTGTATCTTGTATCTATGTATGTTGGAGATATATAGGGTAGTGGACGCTCAGGTAAACCCCACATACTCCTCTCACACTTTGGCCCAATAAAATTATTAACTTCAATCTATTATTGGAGGATAAGCAGAATGAATGAATTGGGGAAGTTGGTGATAGGCGTGTACTGGAAACAACCGATAGTTATATTTTCAGTGTGAGTATATACCCCTCGAATTTGGCAAATGGTATAAATCAGGGCTTGCTTAATTGTTTTGTTAGCTTTCTGGAGTTAAGAAAGTAAAGAAGAAAATATTAAGTATCTAGATGAAATTTTAAAATGTGCCGTTCATATATTTCCCCCTCTGAGAGCTGGTTCTTAACCATTTACCATCACACCACTAGTGACACATTAGCAGGACATTTTTGACAAAGTTTTATAATATGTACCATAGATCAAGGATATACTGCTCAGTGTTTAACAAGTGACTTTCAGGTGGGAAAAAAAAAAACTATGTACAACACACTATTAAGTTTAATTTGCATTATTCCAACAGCAAACAAAACAATAAATTAAATCCTTGCCAATTTCCAAAGTGTAATTGATCACACTGAAAATTTAACAGTAAACTCCAGTAATTAGCCTGCTAATTTTGTTTGCTTCTGAGAAACACAGAATCTTTCCATTACTGCTTGATGCCTGGTGAGACTTGTTTCTATACTCAAGAGGATCACACAGTTATAGAATCTCAGCTTTGGAAGGACACTCTGGGTCCACTTAATCAAAATCATGCCTGCTTAAGAAACATGGCTATGTTTCTTCCCAGTACTTTGCATATAGCCTTCAATTGAAGATTTCTACTCAGGTAAAATCTACTACCTTTTGAACCAACTCAGTCAAATTTTACAAAGCTTTTGTTTCCTTAGCAAAGATACTAGACTGGTTTGCAAATTACTTTTCTAGCTCATTTCACAGATGAGGAACTGAGGCAAAAAGGGTTAAATGGCCTGCCCAAGGTCACACGGCTATTAAGTGTCTGTGAGGCCAAATTTGAAATGAAGAAGATGAAACTTCCTGACTCCAGGCCTAGGAATCTCTCCACTGTACCTCCTAACTGTTTAAGCAGTGTACTAGGCAACATTCCTATTCAAGAATTAAGTATGAACAACACTAAAGGTAGAGTCCTCACCTGTGAATTCCTTATATCAATGAAATGAGAGGTTGAATTTCTATTTTTTTAAGATGATAGATTGAATTTGATGACCTCTAAAATTCCTCTCAGCACTATATCTTCAAGACATTAAAAATATCTCTCATAATAAGTATATCCCATTGGGAAAGTCACAATCTAATGATAACTCAATTGTCTCACTTGGAAAAAGGAGGTGAGTTTTATAATGATAATAATATCAGAAACAACAATACTACTACTACCACCACTACTATCACCACTACTACTACTAAACTACTAGCTGTGGTAGCAAGCACCTTAGCATCCCCAGGATGGCTGCCAACACAGGTTCTTAGATCTGCTTTTCTAAAGGAAAGCAACTAAAATGGCTTAACAATCTTACTTTAATCAAACATATGTCATTTACCTAGTTCGGGGGGAAAAAAAAGGTCAGTACCCCGAACTTCAGAGAATACAGAGGTTACAAGCAGACAAAAAATACACAGAGAGAAACAAATCAGCAGAAAGGCTTCCAAGTGGCTGACCATTACTTCCATACCTAATCAGTTGCCAGAGAGGGAAACACTAACATCTGGGTTTTCAAAGGGCGAGGGGGGGCAGGAGGGGTGATCAATGGCTGCCCAGAGTCTTGTCTGGTCAAATCACACAAAACTTATCAAAGAGAGCCCCAAAGCAAAGTCTCACATCAGGGTATATATAGCTTTCTCCTGGCTCAGAGAATGTAACAACCCTCTAGACCTACTGCCCAATCAAAAAGCAAGCAGGTGTGGGCATTCCCGATAACCAAGATTCCTGCCACAGGCTCCAGGTGCACTTAAGCCTATCAAAGAGCCTAGGAGCAGGGAAGATCTTTAATGCTCATTCCCATAACACTAGCTAACATTTATATGGTGCTTACCATGTGCTGAGTACTGTGCTAAGCATTTTACAAATATTATTTTATTTTATCCTCATAGGAACCCTGGGAGGCAGGTTCTATGATTTTCTCCATTTATAGATGAGGAAACTGAGGCAAACAGAGGTTAAGTGACTTGCCCAGAGCCACACAGTAAGTATCTGAAGTCAAATCTGAACTCATGTCTTCCTAGATCATAAGCTCCTTGAGGGCAATGACTATCCTTTGCCTCTTTTTATATAGAATTTAGCAAATGCCTGTTTACATAATAGGTACTCAATAAATGTTTATTGATTGATAGATTCCTAACTCCAGGTTCAGTGTTCTCTAGCCACCTGGTAAATGATCTCTAAGCTCCTTCCTTATTCTAAATTCTATGGTCATGTAAATTACCCTAAGACTTCTAGAGTATTCCTCTAATCCATAATTAAAATATAAAATCAGAAAATTATTTTACCTCTTTTGCTTTCCCATTTTCCCCCTAAAGCTGTAAATTACATTTTATTATACTAATTGGAGGATATTACTTATGATAGTGATAAGAGCATGATCTTTGTGTCACTTTTCTGGAAAAGGGAATTATATAAAACCACTATGGCTACAAAGTACACTTTACCCTCACTTATATGCTGTTCCTGGGACTTTACTAGTTTCTGGCTCAAACCACTTAGCTTATTTGAATCAATTTGATGCAAATAATTTTGACTGAGAAACTAATAACGTTTTGACTTGCTGTAGTGATAATTTCATCCTTCAAAAGGTAAGAGGGCGGCTAGGTGGCGCAGTGAATAGAGCGCCGGCCCTGGAATCAGAAGGACCTGAGTTCGGAGCCGGCCTCCGACACTTAATCCACACAAACAAAAACCTAGCCGTGTAACCTTGGGCAAGTTACTTAACCCCAATTGCCCTAAAGGGGCGGCTAGGTGGCGCAGTGAGTAAGAGCGCCGGCCTTGGAGTTTGGATGACCCGAGATGAGATCTGGCCTCAGAAAATGAGCACCCACGCATAAATAATGACTAGCCCTGTAACCTTGAGCAAGTTACTTAACCCCAATTGCTTAAAAAAAAAAAAAAAGAGTAAAAAAAAAAAGGTAAGGGAATCCATAAGAGGAAATGTTCTTCTAGATCTTATTTTTACTAACAGGAAGGAAATTGCTTCTGTGATAGAAATTTTGGTAACCCTGGTAAGAAACAATTTATCCATCTTAGAGTTTTTAACAGAGAATGAGGGAAAGTTGGGACATAGTGTGACATAAGCCTTAGATTTTGGGAAAGTAGATTGATTTAAAGGGGTTCAGATCAAAAATGTATATATAGATAGGATAAAATAGAGTAAAATGTTTTAGGAGAAGTCAGACCAGAAAGGCCAGGAGATGCTTTAGAATGACATTTTGAAAATATTCTAAAGACATTCTAAAAAGAAAAAATTACAAGGAGAAAAAAATGGAATTTATACAAAGAGACCAACTGCAATACACAAACCAAATGAGATTTAAAGAAATAAATAGACGGCAATGTTGCTGAAGTTGTAAATTAGTACACCCATTCTGGGAAAAAATTTGGAATTAAATACCCAAAAGGTCCATTATTTTTCACCCAGAGATTCTACTGCTTGGCATGTATGCAGGAAGATCACTGATAAATATACTATATATTCAAAACAATATTTATAGGAAAAGTTCTCATGGTAGCAAAGAATTGGAAACAAAGTAGCTACCCATAAGTCAGAATGGAAAACAACATGTTATATGTGTATATAATGGAATACTACTGTGCTGTAAGGAAAAAAAAGGCATACATGATGAATCCAAAGAATCATGGAAATACTTTCATGTTAATAAAAATAAAGTAACCAACAATAGAATAACAACCCCAAATAATCTAAAAGGAATATTGCAACATTACAAGTTTGTGTAGAAATAACATACCTCCTAGCCCTTTCCAGAGGCATATCTGAGGCATTGAATTGTTTATAGGCTAACACACACACATATACAAATATATATGCATACATATATATATATATACACACATATATGCATATATATCCAATTCTTTCAATATATTAATTAATTTTATTGACTCTAGTGATACATATGTGTGTATGCATGTATGTATGTATATATGTGTGTATGTGTATGTTACTATAATGAATAATATATTTGAATGGGAATAGGTAAACATGAAATGATATGAATCTGTGGTATTCCGTCTCCCTCCACCCCTCTCCTCTCCATATCCTCACAAATATATTCTCAATCCCTTTCCAAATCCTTGGTCTATTTCCACAACACCAAGTAACTTTTTTAGGGATGGAAATTTCTGGGAGCTTAATGTTTTAGCAAAAAGCTACAAATATTCACCAGGGGGCTTTTAACACAGTCTTCCAAATACTGATATGAAGATTGGCATCTGAACTTAGAGTTCCAGTAAAGCTCACCAAGTTCATTCTAGACTTGATACTTAAATTCTGTCTTCCAACATGCATAATTAAAAAAAAAAACAACTACACTTTTAAAATGCCTACAAGAATCATTTGAATCCCTACTGATGCTTATAAAGGAAATATTTTCTTAGCTTTAAGATACTTCTACCCATTAATCACTCTCTCAAGTTTTCACCAAGTTGTTCAAATGAAACATCAACTTTCTATCTTTTGCACAGTCAATTGGTCCTCTACACTTAATCATAAACCCCAAGAGATCAGCTGCAGATGATGCTCATTTCATGATTTTCCAGTGTCAGAATAATATCCTAAAATACTTTTAGTCCAGAGTGTATCCATCACTAAAGCAGCTGTGGAAAGCATAATCTTCAAAAGTCATAGCTTCTATTTAAGTGTCTATCAGAAACAAAGTTATCTGTACCTCTGTTTAGAAGTAAATATTTTCCTTCTCTTTAGGATTATCCAAATTAATATACCTACCATGAGAAGCACCACCAAAGACAATGAATCATTTCCAGGATGATTTGCCTCCAGCTTTAAGGAAGGATATACCAAGTCTTATTCTTTGGAATGAATCTAAAACCCTTGGAATCTTACACAATTTATAATATACATATTCCCCTATCCAACTTGCACAAATATATTTATACATTCTAAAACAGGTGATATCACAAAACATACAAGGCAAATTCTCCCTGTCTCTATCCTTTATCTGCATCTCTGCATATCTCTCTCTGACTCTCTCTGTCTCTGTCTCTCTTTCTCTGTGTGTGTGTGTGTCTCTTTCCCTCTCTCCCTCTCCCTCCTTCCCTTTCCCTTGAGTTGTTTAAAGAAGAGGGTAGTTGTTTAAAGAAGAAGGTACTATAAAAAGTATGGAGTCCACTAGTTCAAATAAAATTATGCCATTTGTTTCCTCTTCAATCTACAAATCTATGTCTTGGATGCTTAAACCCATTACTACTGGGTTTGAGTACAAATTTACCATCCTCTTCAAGAAACTTCCTTCAATATCCATATGAATTTTTTGTACTGTATTAGAATCATATTATACCAGATTTTTTATGGCATGTACAATATATTTAAGCAAAATTGACCTCATTTATACAAGGCTATTCCAGTCTTCTTCATTTAAAATCAAATGACCCACCATAGTATTGTGATTTTTTTAAAAAATGACAAGTTTCGCTCACTAATAAAACCTGTTAAACAATTGCTTGTACTAATCAGGTTAATAAAAAATTGTGTAGAGCAGTAGTTTCAATTTCCTAACCCTAGTAATCTACTAATGTGGTCTCAGTTTAGACCTTAGTGCACAATAAATCTATTCAAAGATAAAAGGAATGGGTAGTTGTTTGTAATACTCAGCACACACACCAGGAAGATTGGGCAATTAGCATGGAAGTGGGAGAGTAAAATACCTTCAGAGTTGCAGCAGTCAGCTGCTATATTTTTATTTTCCTCTTCTAGGTAGTAACTAAGATTACATCTTTATCATCCTAAGTCATACCCCTTATGTCCCAAAAGTTGAGAAAACTCATGCAGTTGTCAAAACAATGTAGGTTTCTTTATTTTGTATCACAAAGTTATAGTGGTATGTTTGTAGCACAAATAGCATCTATCCTCCCATTTATTCATGTATTAATTCAATGAATATTTATTATTACATTTAACAAAAATGTGCAGGTCATTTTGTAAGGCCCCAGGGATACAAAGAGGAAATAAGATGGAGCTCCTATTCAAGGGAGGCTTACAGTATAATAGTGAAAATAAGACATGTATAAAAATAACTGAAAAACAAAATAAATACATGAATAGGAAATACCTGCAAGAGAGTCTAAGAAAGAAGGAAAAGACAAATTCCCCAGGCATAAATGAAAGAAAAGTCTCTTCCAAAAAAAAAAAATGGAGTATGTTATAAAGAAAGGTACAAAATGGGAAACATCAGGGAAGAGTGAATAATTCAGTTTGTCTAGTGGGTAAAGCAGAAAGGGCCTTGAATGCCTAATAATCATAACAATAGCTGATATCCATCTGGGTCTCTACAATTGTATTTAAAGTATTCATGTATTGATGTATTCAAGCCCTGACTTCATAGCCATAAATATAAACATGCTTCACAGTAACACAGGTAAGCTTCTAATGTAGGTTCCTTAAGAGCAGAAGCTGTTTTTTTTTATCATTTTTTGTTTCCCCAATACCTAACACAAAGCCTTGTACGTGAGTGTTTTTAAAAAATGTGGGTTGATTAACCAAATGACTTCTATAATCCTAATTTCATTTCTGCTCAAAGGATAATTTCTTAATAAAGTTAAAAAATAAGAAGTCACCTCAGATAAGCAACCTGGTTTTTCAGTACAGAAGCACTGACCTGAGGGTCAGAAGACCCCAGCAAACACTCTAGCAGTATACAATTGGACAAGTCTTTTAAGACATTTGACTTTCAACTGTAATATGAGCCTGCAATCTCCTCTGCCTACTTCACTAGTTTGTGTGAACAAATGAGGTCACAATTGCAATTAATACACTTGGTAGCCATAAAGTACTAATGTATCATAAGATTATACATTTAGAGGATGGCTAGGTGGTGCAGTGAATAGAGCACTGGCCCTGGAGCCAGGAGGACTTAAGTTCAAAACTGGCATCAAACACAACACAAGAACTAGTCTTGTGACCTTGGGCAAGTCGTTTAACCTTAATTGCCCTCCAAAAAGCAAAAAACAAACAAACAAAAAAAGATTATGCATTTAGAGACAATGGAGGAAGCATCCTCTAAAGTACAACTACCTAATTTTACAAATGAGGAAACAGACTGAGAGAAATTAATTCAATGACATTTCCATATATTCAACAAGTGGCTGATCCATCAATCCCAGGAATTTTAACTTCAAACACAGAATTCTTTACATTATAATATTCTGAGTCTTGATTCTTCAAGTTCTTTTAAAAATCAGTGATATAGTTGGTGTGGGTATGCCTCCATGGGTGAAGTTTACAACATTTTACTTAAGGACTTTTAATGAGCTACTAAAGTAAAATAATAATAATAATAGCATAAATAATTCCCTAGAGAATAAGCCTCATCACACTTAGGTTGGTATATTACAAATGATAGATAGACAGATAGAAAGATAGATAGATAGATAGATAGATAGATAGATAGATAGATAGATAGACGAATATGGATATATATTAGTGAGACCATACTGAACATCTTTATAGCTAGGCAGGATCATCAGGGATTTACTCTATACCAGCATAACCTTGGAAATTAAACATTCAATTTGAAGAATTATTAAAGTACCCCATCTGTGGAAGGATGCCAGTAATAATAGTGAATATTTAGATATTGTTTTAGTTGTTTTTCATATCTCTTATCTTATTTTTAGTAAAGCAACCCTATAATATTTGTGTCAGAATAATATTAAATCTATTTCATATAGAAGAGGAAACACAGGTTCAGAGGTGTTAAAGTGACTTGCCCAAGTCATGTAGGCAGCTAGAGGGCAAAATAGAGCATCGGATTTGGAGTAAAGAAGATCTGGGTTCAAAACCTCCTTCAGACACTTTCTGTGTGATGCTGTGTAAGACAATTAATTTCTTTTAGCCTCAGTGTCCTCACCTGAAAGCAGCAATGCCACAGAGATGGTGTAAAGTTCAAATGACTTAATATATGTAAGGTGTTTTGCCAAACTTAAGGTACAATTTAAATGTATTTGTGTTGTTGATTTTGTTAATTTTTTTATTTATTTTTAATACCTGGAGTAAAACAAGTATATCTATAATATAGTAAAATAAAAAGATGAATACATGTGAAAATGCAACTCTAATATCTACAACACATAAATATATGTACATGTATATATATATATATATATATATATTTATAATAGTTATCCTGTAAATTTATTTTTCCCTCTCCTCCACCCTATTCCTAGGTATGGCTCTTATTAGACACAAATAGGTACGTATGTTTGTGTGTGCATCTGTGTGTATATATGTAAAATTCTTCTACACATACTTTTATTTATCAGTTCTTTCTCTGGATGCAGATAGCATCTTTCTTTATATGTTGTTTATTTTTAATTTATATATGCATAATAATCAAAATGACTTAGTAAGTAGCTGAATTGGTAGTTGAAATTGTGAAGTCCACAATTATATAAAGGAAAGCAAGAATTAAAGATAACAAATCTCTTATCAATACTCTGACTAATCATGACTCCAGTTAGCTATGACTAGTGATGAAGCATGCCTCTCTCCTCTACAAAGAAGGATATAGGTACAAAATGAGAATTTCATTGTCACATAGGGCCAAAAAGGTTACTGGTTCTATTTAACTTTCCTTTGTTGCAAGGGAAAACTATTGGTGAATAGCTGGGGGGTTGACATTCTGGGGAAATGATAGCATAGATGAAAACTATATCATGTTATATTTTTAAAAGATTGCTACTGTGGCAGCTAGGAATTACAATGAACAGTATGCCAGACCTAGAGTCAGAAAGACTTAATTCTAGATCTGTTCTTAGACACTTACTAGCTATATGACCCTAGAAAAGTCACTTAACCTCTGTTTGCCCCAATTTCCTCAACTGTAAAACAGGATAATAAGAGCATCGACCTCTCAAAGATAGTATCAGCATCAAATGTGATAATTATTGTAAAATGCTTAGCACAGTGTCTGGCACACAGTAAACAAAATATAACTATTAGCTATTACCATATTAATTACATCCACTATGTCTCACAAAAAAAAAAAAAGTTTTCATTTGTAAAGGACAATTATACCTGTTTCCTCTGTGTGATTCTTATAATGTAACAGGGGCACACACACACACACACACACACAATGGCAAAGAAAAGGAATGATAGTGTTTCCAATATGGAGATTACAAAGGAATTAAGGGAGAGTTGAATTGATGTCAAAGTGGAAACAAAGCAATGAAAAGAGCCAAGGTTAGGGATAAATGGGTGCAGGGAACATACTTATAAATGAGAGGAAGAAGGAAAATGAAAGCAGAAATGAAGGAGGCTGGAGAAATGAAAGCAGAACAAGGAAGTAGGTTACTGTGAAAAGCAGGGATGGTGAATATAAAACAAGCTGATCTTTATTCTGCCCAAAGGGTCAAAGGTTGCTCCTGTGTTGTGTAGAAAACTTTATCAGTGTGAGTAAAATGCCAGCTCCCTTGGTGACAAAGGAATTTCTCAGTAGAATTACATGGACTGAAAATATAGCCTGAGAGGCATTTTTAAAAAAAAAATCTTATTTTACTGAAAATATCTACTAAAAGCCAAGCCTCTGTGCCCTCACACGAGGGATATAATCCAGTCATACTTGCAGCACGGGAACAAAATCTAAAGTCTGTTGCCATTTTAAGCTCTGCCTTGACCTCTACTGTGTTGAGGTCTTTTTTCTTGTAAGGAAATTATGGCATTTGGGGACTGGCTAGTTTCATCCAATTTAAAAAAAAACCAGAATCACTGCAAGATGATCTTTTCTTCTTTGTCTTGACCCTTTGCCTTTTTTTCTTTCTTAAAAATAAAAAGAAAGAAAGAAGAAAAAGCTGAGGTTTTTTTTCTTTCTTTTTGTATTTCCTGAATGGTTTCCCTACTACTAGCAGTGGTGACCTTGGCGTTCTGAGAGGACTATGATGATTTTTAACAGACTTTCTGGTCAACACTGCATCTTATCTCAACAAGATTTAGATGAGATCTAGAGCTATACAAAACTGGGCAAGCTCAATATTGTGCAAGTATACATATACATACACATGTATGCGTATGTGTATTTACATATATAGATTTATATATGGGTATATGTATATATACCTTTATATCTACACATATATATGTGTATGTGCATATGCATATGTATATATTGGTTGGTTTTGGTCCTTCATTCTCAAAGAGGATCAAAATGATATCACTGTGCTAAAGTCAAGCTTCAGTGTGTCTGACTGTGGCTGATCAGAGCAATATGAGCTTGGAATGCTCTACCACTGGTTGGGCACAAATAGTCCATGTGAACCTTTGGGGTAGGTTCTCCAAATTTTCAAATCCTATATTTCCTTTGAGCTGTTTCAATGCTGCTTTGCTCATAGAGCACAGCACCTTCTCTGATGTGGGCATACCATACTGAGTGGTCCTGTGCCAGTGTCTCCCATGTCACACAATTCCAAAGTTCCTGAGAGAAACCTTGAGAGTGTCCTTGTATCACTTCTTCTGACTATGTGAATGCTTGCCCTTTGTGAGTTCTCCATAAAACAGTATTTTTGGCAAACATATGTTTTGCATTCGAACAACATGGTTATCCCATTGGAGTTCTGCCCTCTGAAGCAGAGTTTGAATGTTTGGAAATTTAGTTCGAGTAAGGACCTCAGTGTCTGGTACCTTATCCTGCCAAGTAATCTTCAGAAACTTCCTAAAATAATTCAAATGGAAGCAATTCAGTTTCCTGTCATGGTGCTAGTAGACTGTCCAGGCTTCACAGGCATACAACAATATATACGTGTGTGTGTGTATATATATATATATATATATATATACACACACACATATATATTTGTGTGTACATGTATGTATATGTATGCATACATATGTGTATGTGTGTATATGTATAGATGTATGTATAATGAATGAGATTAAAAGAACCATGACTATGATTATGGGTGAAGTGGTTTCAGTCTCAGTGGCATCAAGAGTACTATAGTGGCTTTCTCAACTATGTTAAGCCACGTATCATTGATGTGGATGCAAAGGTTCCCTAAGGGCTAATAATAAGGGTTGCTTTTTCATTACCTCGTGAGGCCCTCCTGAGCCTGAGGGTTTCCTAGACTCTCTTCCCTTATACTGAAATACCATAAAACTTCACCCTTATCCTGGACCATGGAATTCCTTGTCTCCCCCCATTCTGGGTCATAAATTTCCTGTCTCCCTTATCTTGTGTCATCCATATTCTTTATCCTGTCCCTAAATATCCAATCCCCATTAGAAACCCTAAATATTATATCACCATACTATAGATGGTGTAGTTTTCTGTGTATATAAATCTGGTCATTTTCCTATGTCAGTGCCTTTCTTTAGTTCCTTTAAGCCCGTATGCTTTTGCATTAATAAAACTACCATTGCCTAAAGAGGTCCAAGTGAATTCTTTCCACATCTGAACCAGCTCTCCTAACTCTGACCTCAACATCAGGGGTATGATATGTGTGTTTGTGTGTGTGTGTATGTGTGTGTGCATGCGTGTGTGCGCTGTTATTATAACTCTATTCTTAATCAGTTCTTGATATTTTGAGTTTTCAGTGACAGTGATGTTGCTAGATGAGATAGGTTATTATTGTTCTTGTTTAATGAATTAATAAACTAACACAATTCAAAACAGATTTTCAAGTAGCCCAATATATGCCAGATACTATGCTAGGCATTGGGAATACAAAGACAAAATTTGGATATCCTTTTCACTCAAGAAGCTCATGTTCTGCTTGAGAGAGACAACATAATAAGCTAATGCATGGGAAGGAATCAAATTGATTGAATCTAGTTCATGAGTCAATTGATTCCAGGAACATTTATGAAATGGGTTCTATGTGCCAAGTACTGTGAATAGAAGACCAAGTGGAGCTGCCTAGCTATAACAGAAAAGGATGAATTTACAAGAAAGTAAAGAAATCCATACTCTAGTCTCTGGCTGGGTAGGAACCAAAGGACAGGACTAGTCTAACTTGTAGGAAAAATAGATGCCTGCCCACATTATGTGATTTCAGACTAGCAAAATTTTTAGGAAAAAAAAATTCTGCCCATTATTGTTTGAAATTTATCCCACTAATATAGTGAAGGGTTTTGTGTTAGAAACCATCCTCTCCTTTATGGCCATCAGATTAAAAAAAAAAAATTCTAGAGTTTAGTACCAGAAGAAACCAAAGATATCATCTAATCATCATATTTAATTTAGATTAAACAACAACAGACTCAGAGAAATTAAGTTAATTCTGAAACAGTTAACATATTATGTTCCCAACATCTTAGTGAGTGTCAAAATCTTATGGACATGTGATTATTCAATTTAGTAGCTATAATTATAAGAACTCCCTTTGTTATATACCTTGGGATAAAGTAGACCTTAGTATAAATTTTGTCATGTCCTGTTTGCTCATTCATTCATTCAACAAAAATATAATTCTCCAATAAAGGAAACTCCAGACTGCTACAAATTTGCAGAATTGGGGAAGGGATTATATTAAGATTGGGGATGGGGGAAGACTACTTGAGGGTGGGAAGGTCCTAATCAACTTTGCAAACATCTAACATAACCTAGGGCAGACTGAGATACCTGAGGGGAGAAGGAAGGTAGGAAAGGAATGAGGAGAAATAGAATTTAGAAAAATCAGTAAAAGAAAAATCTTGTAATGCAAAGTATCAGATTTTTTCAAATAATTTCCCCCCAGGGTGTTAGGGATGGAATTTGAATTTTAAAGAGACTTATAGATTGATTAGCCATTTTGATAGTTAGATATCAGTTCACAAAGCACTAAAGAGCTGCTAATGAGGAGAAACAAAAAACAAAGAATATAGTAGAGATTTGTTAAACAATGAACAGAATGCTATAGATATGGCAGATAGAGATGGAATCAGTGCTTCCAGAAAAGAATACTATGATAAACCACTTTGCAACACTTACTATACTAAAGGTTTTATTTTAATGTGGTTTAAATATGATAACCCTTATATCTAAAGATCTACTAGAGATTTCCCTCTCAAAGAAGCTTGGATCAAGAACTAGAAGAGTCTTTAAAGATAATATAGGCCAGTCTGTTCATTTTATAGAAGAGGAAACTGAGGTCCAGGAAGGTTAATTTACTTACCCAAGGTAATAGCATCAGAAGCAATTTTTGAACCTAGGTGCTCTGACACTTAAGTCAGTGTGCTTTCTATTGTACCATTATACATTTGCAAAATTATATCACACAGTACAGGTGTACCCTACACCTACATTCTTATGGGGTTCTACTCTATAAACTACTTTATTATCATTTCATAAAAATCACTGTGCATTAAAGAGGGAGGGAGAAAGAAAAGGTTTTATTTTAACCTTAATCAGTGTGTAAGAGCATGTTAAATGAAACCTTAAAATTATATTACCAATATATATACAATTAAATTCTCAATGAAGGAGATGTTGCCTCTAATTGACTTTTATTCATAAGCATAATTATTTGAGGGTGTTCCATCCCATTTGTTATTCCCACAAAGGAATATCTAGCTGATTGTATCTTATTTCATTCAGAGTGCAAATGAATTGGGAAATGATAGGCTTGCATTTCTAGTCACTGTTAAGGAAAATTGAAAAGGCAAATCCCACTGAGGGACCCTTTCACTTCCATACCACTAAAGAACTGTAACACCACCATGAGGTGAATCATAAATGTCACAGTTGTATCTTGGACAAAAAGTTAATTCCCTAGGTATCTTTACAGTGGTGAATATAATTTTAAAGGAAGTAGGAGTGGTGGATATGCACTAATATAAAAGAAAATTTCCTTATATAACATTATTATATTTTGAGTCT
Organism: Gymnobelideus leadbeateri; assembly: GCA_011680675.1. Lineage (NCBI taxonomy): Eukaryota > Metazoa > Chordata > Mammalia > Diprotodontia > Petauridae > Gymnobelideus > Gymnobelideus leadbeateri. Next base: position 894,893 of record WOXC01010154.1, read on the forward strand.
TTATTTTCCCAAATATGATATGAAAGCTAAGTGTAGTTATTGCTTAGTAGGAAAAAAAGGAATGCCACAATAGGATCATAATACTACAAATATTACAGATCACAATCAGCAAAGTGTTGTAAGTGTGAGAGACTGTAAGAAAATCCAGCGATTATGTCTTTTTCCTGAATTATTTTCTTCTTTTTTCCATTGGGAAGAAACAGCATGACATTGAGGAAATACAGTTCCACATCAACAAATTTACCTCAGACTCTCAATACATTTTCAGCTGCTCAAATACAACTGGATAATATAGATTTCCAGAAAACTCTTGTTCATTAGCTGTTACTTTTTCTTCCTGCACATGGTACAAGGAAGCATCTTTATCCATTTGTCCACCTCTAGATGTTTTCGTTATCTTAAATTATACCTTTTTTATTTTTACATTAGCAGTATAAGTATTACTTTGTTTTTAATCATTTTCATATACAGGATAAATTGATAAAAATTAAAAAAAAATTTTTTGGTAAATGATATAGTATATACATATGTCTATGTATATACATACACATGCATATGTCTATGTATAAATTTAAAACTTGCTTATTTCTGATAAAAAATAATGACTGATATCATTTTCTGTTTTTGTCCTCTTAGGATTCACTTAGGTTCTTAATCATTTCCTTTGAGGCTCTCAAACTCTAGGGCATAAGGTATTCATTAATTTTAGGCCTTCGACTTCATCTGTTTAATTACAAGGAAACCTGCTATCTGTCTCATTGCCAGAGCTCAGGCGCTATTTTTGATTAAAATCTTTCATTTGGAAATGCTTTCATAGCATAGAGAAGAATCAATCAGTGTTGAGAGAAACAGAGCTATTGTCAGTATCAGGTGCTGTGTTAACTGAAGGGAACAAACATGGCATGGGGAGAAGTGGTGCCATTGTATGGTTTTGAGGGATAGTAAAGCTTAGCTGAAGCATTTCTAGGACCACCCCTACTACTGGAATGAGGCTTCTTCCTGAGGAACAAAACCTAAGTATAGACATAGGCATTGGGAAAGGAATAATATCCTACCCTTGGGGCTTCAAAGTTAAAGTTATTTTCCCAGGCTAAATATGGGTATCTTCATCATCATCATCACAAATATTAATATACCACATTAAAGCTTACAAAGCTCTTTCCATACATTTACTCCTTTAAGTCTTTCAACAACTATATGAGGTAGTTACAGCTGTTATCATCCCCATTTCACAGATGAAGAAACTGAGTTGTGTTAACCTTAAAGTTTGGTTAAAGGAGATTAACATTTTAAGTGATATACATTCATATTATTCATTCCCTTAAAGCTAGAAGAAGATAGGGAGTTTGTATGTACAAGGAGCCAAAATCTAAATTCCAACTGGGAGAGACAAGATTGACAAAAGTTTTTTATATGTTTAAGGGCAATCCCAAGATGTTTGTGTCCTTCAGATATATGGTCTTCATGTGTTTTTCATCCATACCATGATAAAGGGAGTCTCTTAGTTGTAAATAGAAGACAATTGACAAGGTAGTGTCAGTCAGATTCTACAATCTCAGAATGTCTCTGTCCCCTCCAACCCCACCACTATATGTATGCCCCCAAGATAAGAGAAATTCCATTATTCTGATTTTCCAGGTATCCTACCTTAAACTAAAGGATCCCCACTGTTGACCTTATCTGGTCTTTCAAGTTACCAATACAGAAAAGGGCATTTTTAAAGCTGAGCAAAGTAGTTTTGTTGATTAGTTCAGACTTTGGATTTTATTGGGGGTTGTCAGGTTTAACCCAGGGTCAAACAGATAATAAATGTCAGAAAAGACTAAACAAAAGTCTTCCAGATTCCAAATCTGAATTCTATCTTTTATTTACCCTTGTATTTACATTGTCAAAAAGACTATACTCATAAGGAAGTTGGGCCTCCCACCATAGTAACACACCTATTAGGCACTTAATAAATGTCTACTGAATTGATTTGAAACACTTGTGCTTATATAGGAGCTGACAGAAATGTAATGGTTCTTTTTTTTCCTCCTATAATATTATAGATAATAGTGAGCCTTTCAATTTTATAATTGGTCTTGACTCTGTATTATTTGTATTTGTTTCATTTGAATCAAGAACGTTTTTTTTTCCCTCTATAATATTTTTTTCCTTATTATTGTTTCTATTTCCTATGTTCTAGCTTTTTTATTTTCCCTTTGGATTTAGCATTGTTCTAGATGCTTGAAGACACCAAAGGCTGAGTGGGATGTCACTGATATTTGATTGGGGGATGGTAGGGAAGAGGGACAAAGCTTTATTAGGAATAGTGCTTTTGTGGAAAATTTGCACCTATTTGTAATGAACAGTTCCATTAAGAAAACATGGAGTCAAAATCACTGTGAAGAAGGTCATCATAAAATGATGAGGTTAGGGGTGCTCAAGACTCCAAAATACCAACACGCCAGGTCCTGCTGAATGAATTCAACTCAAGTCTTCTCTCAGCCAAAGAAAAGCAAAGTTTATTAAAAGTTTGCCATAATGGGTAGACCCTTAAGGAGCGTCAGTATCTGAAAGGCTTGTATTGGAAAATTCTATGACACCCTCACATCTCACAGAGGCAAGATGGGGCCTAAACAGAAAGGTTGTGGGAGGAATCTAGGGGAGGTCTAGGGGAGGAGATTGGGGAGGGCCTTTAGGAGGAGTCAAATGAGGTCAGACCCCAGTGAAGAGAGATTAAGGTGGGAAGTAACTGGACCTACCTGGAGATGAGACTAGGGAGAGTTTGGGAGGATCTAGGGTGGGAGCTAGATGGACAAAGGAGGGCTAGGCTAGTAACAGCCACAGTGAAAGGCTTATGGCCTCAGGCAAATGCCTCAGCAAATGGGAAGATTCAGAGTTCAAGGGGGTTTCCAGAGCCTGTACCTCATCAACTGTAAGTTCTTAACTACTTAAAAAAAATCCTTTTGGTCTCTTGGTTCTATAAAGATAATAAAATGACAGGAAAAAAGTACAAGTAACATTTGCTTAAAAGCATTGTGAATATTTTCTTTTATCTCTTCATATCCAATTAAATACTTTAGGTTGATTTTTATAACTAAATAAAGACAATTCTAAGATTGGATATCTTAGTATGTGTATGTGAAATTTGATGTGAAGTCTCCTATGCATGTTTACTGATGAGGTAGGTGCTCTGGGAGCCCCCTCTGGCTCTCCTTGAGTCCTTGAGGTACAGTCTCTGGGGAAACCCCCTCTCTCCCCACCCCCCCCTTGAATTCTGATTAAATCATCTCACTTGATGAGGCATTTGCATGAGGCAATAAGCCTTACTTTGTGGGCCCAAACCTTTGTTCCGAATTCCTCTGTTACTAGACTTCCCACCGTCTGTAACTAGACTTCCCAACCCTTGAGATCAATCCACCTTTGAACTGGCCTAGCCCACCATTGTCTGTAGTCTCCAGGTAGCCTCCAGTAACTTCCTACCCTTAATTACTCATTGACCTCATTAACTCCTCCTGAAGACCCTCCCCAAACTCCTCCTCTAGACCACCCCTAGATTCCTCCCACAACCTTCCGTTATTAATAAGACCCCATCTTGTCTCCATGTCAGGGAAAGCACCATAAAATAGTGAAAACAACAAAGAATAGGGAAAGCACCATAGAATGAATGGGGAGAGCCCATAGAATGGGGAGAGCACCATAGAATGACCTAGAACAGACTTACTTTGTGTCTAAATGCAAGTGAACTTTTAATAAAGTTAACTTTTCTTTGGCTGATAGAAGACTTGAGTCAAATTCATTCGGCAGGGCCCATCATATTGGTATTTTGGGGTCTCTAGAGCAACCCTAACTCTCTTTATGGGTAACCTTTTCATTTAATAGGTGAATTATTTGGTGTCAGATATCCCCTTTCTTTCCAAATTGCTCCATGGGCATGTAGAACATGAAAAGCATATTTTGAGTCAGTAAAAATGTTTATTACTCCTTTATTTTCTCCTAGCTCTAGGGCTCTGTTGAATGCTATCAATTCTGCCTTCTGGGCAGAGGTCCCAGGTAGCAGTGGTTTGGCCTCTATGGTTTGGTAGAGGTTAACCACTAAATATACACTTTTCTTGACCCCTTGTTCAATAAAGCTTGAATAATCTTTGTACCAGACTGTTACAGGGTATGGGAGAGGAAAATCTTTCAAATCAGTTCAACCAGCATAAACACAGTCCAAAGTTTCCTCACAATCATGAACCAGGACATCTAATTGCTTTATATGTGAAGAGGGTCACCATAAAATGTTGAGGTATAGGGTTAGGAGTGCTCGAGATCCCAAAATACCAACAGGCTGGGTCCTGCCAAATGAGTTTGACTCAAGTCTTCTCTCAGCCAAAGAATAACAAAGTCTATTTTAAAGTTCTCCATAAGGGGTAGTCTTTTAAGGAACCTCGGTATCAATGACACTTGTATTGGACAAGTGGGCCAGAATCATCTGACAAAAAGTGAGTCTGTGATAAATAATTCTCCAGTGCTCTAACCCTTCTCTCTTTTACAGAGGCAAGATGGGATTGTATATACAGAAAGGTTGTGGGAAGAATCTAGGGGTGGTCTAGGGGAGGAGTTTGGGAAGGGTCTTCAGGAGGAGTCAAATGAGATCAGACTGTGGTGATGAGAGATTAAGGTGGGAAGTAGCTGGGGGCTACCTGGAGATGAGCAAATGGAGGGCTTGGGAGGATCAAGGGTAGGAACTAGCTGCACAAAGGAGAGCTACCCTAGTAACTGTGGTTTGGGCTGAGCCACAATGAAAGGCTATGGCCTCAAGCAAATGCCTCATCTAATGGGAAGATTCAATCAAACTTCCAGGGGGTTCCAGAGCCTGTACCTCATCATTAGACTTTATCAAGTCATTTCCCACTGTCCAGACTTCCTCTGTATACACAAATTCTCAAGTCTAATTTTAATATAAATACTGAAGTATGGTTGGTATAGTAGACGTTCTTTATACAAATTGATTTCTGGAGTCACCAACCTACTTATACAGAAATGAATATATTTGACTGGGATTCCATTTATTATCTATGAATATGTGCATGATACTCCTCTTGGGTTTTGATGCATTCTTTATGTGCATTGGAATCTTCTTTGAAGAGAAAGTAGGGACAGATTAAAAATTCATACAGGCAGTACCTGAATGAGTATGAAGGATTTAGAAATATTAACATCAGGGAAAAGTAATACATATCATCTTATTCTTCACATTATTAGTTTTGTACTCATGGTAGAAATTATTCTGAGACCTTATTCCCCAAACTATCACTTGTCTCTACTTTAACAGTTTCTCAGTCCTGATAAAGTGACCTCACAAGAGAATTGAACCTGAATGGTCACCAGGTAGTTTAGGTAACTGCCAGAGGAAATTGTGTAGCAAATGTCTCCTTAACCCCTTGGGATTAAGAAGTTTAGCAAAGGCTTTTTATCACAGGCCTCCTCCCTCCAACCCCTTGCCAGAAAAAAAGAAAGTTCATGTATTCCCTACTTAAAGGACTCTGTTCTGAGTTAACTATTGAAATACATGTGGTTTAGAAATATGAAATAATATACCCTAAATAGTTAGATGAATACCAAGTAGTTATGGGTTTCCACATGGGTGCTTCAGGTCCATTAGGATAGATACTTGGGTGCATTGTCCAAATTCTGAAAAGGGATCAATTTTTATTTAAACATCCCTTTAGAGCATACATTATGAGTCCAGCATATAACAATAACGATTTTTTGTTTGTCCTTCATTTTCAAAGAGGTCCATGGCATTAGGGAATTGATAATATGACTGGCAGTTGACTTTGGTTTGAATGAGAGAAGGTTGTACAAGGTCACCAACCTCACTTTCTCCTCCAGAGCCACCTGGATTCAGTGATCAGATATTCATCAGGATGACTGGAGATGACCAAAGATGCAATGGGAGACCCTGGCCCTTTTAGGATAAGGCCTTTTCATGTACTCACTTAGGGAGAGGTAATTTCCATTCAGTGAACCTCTTTAAGAAGTTCAGAAGTTAAGCCACTTTTAAGAAGTTAGTCAAAGGATGGCCCCTTTAATTAGAAAAAAAAAAAAGAAAAAAAGAAAATCAAGCTGGAGGTGAAGAGCCTCAGGGTGTTCCAAACAGTTACCATTGACATTCACTCCAAGCCTGGGAGGGCCCAAAATACCAGCATTAAGTGGAGTTTGGGCAGGGACATATTATGGTCCATCTATGAACTTTTTCTTTCTATCCCTTCCTTCCTTCCTTCCTTCCTTCCTTCCTTCTTTCCTTCCAATGAAAATGTTGTTAGGGTTAGGAGTGCTTGACACCCCAAAATACCAACACACTGGGTGCTGCCAAATGAATTCAACTCAAGTCTTCTCTCAGCCAAAGAAAAGCAAAGTTTATTAAAAGTTCACCATATTGGGTAGACTCTTAAGGAGCCTCCATATCTGTAAGTCTTGTATTGGACAAGTGGGCCAGAATCATATGACAAAGAGCAAGTCTGTGCTAGAAAATTCTATGACGCTCTCACACCACATGGAGGCAAGATAGAGTGTTATATACAGAAAGATTGTGGGAACAATCTAGGGGTGGTCTAGAGGAGGAGTTTGGGGAGAGTCTTCAGAAGGAGTCAATGAGGTCAGATTGCAGTAAATGAGTTATTAAGGCTGGGAAGTTGCTGGAGACTGTATGGAACTGACAAGCAATGGTGGGCTAGACCAGTTCAAGGGTGGAACAGATTTGGATATAAATATTTTGGGAGGATCAAGGGTGGGAAATTGCTGGACAAAGGAGGGCTAAAGATTTGGGCAGAGCCACAAGGAAAGGCCTGTGGCCTCAGGTAAATGCCTTATGTGGGAAGATTCAAGGAGTGCTCAAGGGGGTTCCCAGAGCCTGTACCTCATCATTTTTTTCCTTCCAACATTCCTCCCTCCTTCCCTTTCTTCTTCCCTCCTTTCCTTCCTTCTTTTCTCCCTTCCTTCCTTCCTTCATTCTTTCCTCCTTCCTTCCTTTCTCTTTCTTTCTTTCCATATTTCCTTCCAAAGCACAATAAAGGGTTGCTCAATTAGGTATTAAAAAAAAAAAATCCTGGTTACATTTCCTCTGGAAAATAATGGGACTGAAGTACAGAAGCCCAAAGATCTCCCCTATCAAGTTAGCAAGCAAATACTTCTTAGTCACCTACTATTTGCTGGACCTTATGGTAGATGCTAACAATACAAAGGCAAAAGCCAAACTCTCCCAGCCCCCAAAGAAGCTTGTATTCCATCAGGTGAAAGAGCTTGTCAACACACACATGTGTATATATGTAAATATATGTATGTATTTATATGTATGTGGATGTGAGTATGTATGTTGAAGACAATTCTAGTTCATAACACAAGAACTGGAAGACATAAAGACTATGAAGTCACAAAAACTTTAAAAAAACTTTAATACAAAAGTACACAGTTTTGTTGAGAGAGTATTCTGATAATCCAGTGACTAGTTTGTTTTTCAAGCAATGTCTCATTTCTTCACTGACAGCTGGTAGTCAGAAACATTTAATGTATCACAGTTTGGCTGAAAGTATAGAAATTACTTCTGTGCTACAAATAAATAGAGAGAGAGAGAGAGACAGAGAGACAGAGAGACAGAGAGAAAGGAAGGAAGGAAGGAAGAAGGGAAAAGAGCTTCCACAGGTTTCTTCCTGGTCACAGACAATAATCTGAGTATTTTCTATTTTGGGGTGGTGTTTCTTTTTGTCTACAAATCCTTGTGTAAATTGTTCAAAACACTAAAGAGATCAGTCAGTAATGAATTCTCATACCTTGACATGGCAATGGGCAAGGAAATAAATGCATCACTTTAATAGGGTAACAAAATATGAAGGTAATCAGAAAAACTGTACTTTAAAAATGTCTAAAGTTATAAGGAAGTCGTCTCACTTAGGTAAAATATGAAGTGAAATGTCTGCTTTTTTTTTTTTTACAGGAACACCTAGGTTAAAAAAAAAATCCTGCATCTATGTTAAAGGCAGTTGGTGTGAATATATATATATATATATAAAAAAGTTTTTCTTACTTTAATTTAAAGTGTTATTTTTCTAACTATCTGACAACCCACATAAATTCAGAACTGCTTTTATGGTGCTTTTCCATTATTTTTTGTTGCTTGCTAATTACTTTTCTTGCCCAATTTCATTTGCAGTTTGAATAAATAAACTGTTAGTTTCTGCCTGCAGGTTATTGTAGGAATAGTCAATATGCAGCCATAATAAAATCATAAATTTCTTTGAACAGGCAATTTCCAACATATCCTTCCACAGAGGGTTTTTAAATTTCTACTGTTAGAGAAACAACTTTATGAAACCTGGAAAGTTTTTATGCTAATTTCTAAAGCTGGGATTAAATGAGGATAAAATCAAATGATTGGCCCCTAGTCCTAGGCACTAAAATAAAGTAATTTCAATATTTTTATTGTGGTCCCCTGGGGGATTTTCTCCATATGTTTGATAGAAAATGTTTCTAAACATGGTAAAGTGGGAAATATTGGATTTGGTGGGTATCCTGTAAACTTTAGGACAAAGGCTATGTCTTCTAACCAAAATAGATTAAACAATTTGACTAGTAACACATTCATGTGGTTAAGTCACTCATTTCACAGATTTTCCTCCCTGCTAAGTATACTCATTAATTTAGTTGAGCAAAAGTAGTAGACAGACCCTATGTAGAAACAGGGATAATCTGTCACAACATCAATCGTTATTTTCCCCCTAAATTCCCAAAGAATCAATTACCTTTCAATCACCAAGCATTAATTTTCTATTATGTGCCAGCCACGGTGCTAACTTCTGTTGATAGAAAAATAAAAATATGATGAAATTATCCCTGCTCTCTATAAGGTACCTTATATTTTACTGGTAGTGAAATGAACACATATAAATAGATATTCAAGAAATATGTTAGATAAATGGAAAGTATGCAAGGAATGCTAAACAACCTTCATAGAACTCTAACAGTCCACTTTACCAGGGAGCTGAGAAACCAGCAAAGGAAAAAAAAAAGAGAGAGGGTCAGCTAGGTGAAAAAAGCACCACCCTGGAGTCAGGAGGACCCGAGTTGAAATCCAGTCTTAGACACTTAACACTTACTAACCATGTGACCTTAGGCAAGTCACTTAACCCCAATTGCACTGACTTTCCCCCCCAAAAAAGCAACAACAAAAAAAGAGAGAGCTCATTTAAAACATAGTAAAGCATATCAGGTTCCATATTAATATTGAAGACATAGGTACGTACTGGGGAAGTTTCATTTCTAGTCCTACTTATGTATTAACCAAATTCACCCTTTTGAATATTCTAATTCATGAAGAGCAATGTCCATTAAAAGATGTGCAATTGTACACTGACTAAATGATAGAGCAGGGTAGATATGATAGAAAATTTAAGGGATAAAATTGTAATTTCTCCAGTTTCTTGAGCCGTATTCTGCCATTTGAAACGCAAAGCAAACCTTGTTGTTTGTTCCTATTATTTTCATCGTCATTGTTATTAGAAAACTAATGTCTTATTCCAATGCTTCTTGGTAGCAGGGAGGTTATCCCAGGTTCTTGAAAGTTATACCATGGAGCTCAAACCTGGGAGTAAGTGCTAAGCTTAAAAGGTTTCAGTGACATTGGCCAGGTGATGACTTGACAGTTTACCCAAGAGTAAATCTAGTTGAGTTTGAAGTGTGTCCTCACCAGGATGGCTTTGGGGTGATACCTTTTGAGCCAATAACTTTGGAAGGTAGTCACAGAGACCCAGGAGTTCTTTTTCATCTTTTCAGGGTCAAAAGAAGGACCTTCTCTCCTCTTGCCAGCATGTTTAAGGCCCTTTCCTAACCTGTTACTTTATTCCACTGAATTCCCTGTCAAGTGCAGCATGGGGTGATGGCTGACCCACACCTGCCCCCTTTCTTCCGGGGCTGGGAAATAAATGTTGTACTGGTCCCTTCAGACTCCCCACTGATTCTGTGTTTTAATAACTCTCAAGTGTACAGAGGTGCAGATGTTTCCATCTCTGTGGAAGGCTAGGAAAGGGAGGGGTTGAAAGTGTTTAAGAGAAAGAATATGTTTATCAAGAAGGGTCATGCTGCTGGGGTCAGGAATCTAAAAATTTTGGGATAATTAGGCTAAGCTTTGCATAAACATCAGAAGTTTGGGAAGTTTAGAGGAACTGAACTCAGACTTTTTTCAGGTCATTTGCACATTCCTACTGGGAGAAGCATGAAGAGCCTCCTTAATGAGATGCAGTGATATTATTGTCATATCATATGGAATGTGTGAGAGGGGAGATGAAGCAACTACAAGGGGAAACAACCAAGATTGTAAAAGGAAAAGACACAATGGAGAACAGTATGGAAAACTTGGATGGAAAAAATATACAAGAAAAGTTAAGAGTAAGAGCAGTGGACACGGATTAGAGAAAGCAATAACAGTAACTAAAACTATTTATAGTACTTTAACTTTCAGTAACCATTTTCCTCAAATTCTGTGAAGCAGGTTGTAAAAGTATTATTATCTTCACTGCAAAAAATGATTGGCCTAAAGAACACATCTGACTATGTCCCTCCCCAGTCGGGAAACTCCAGTGATTCCCTTGTACCTATATAATCAATGCAAACTCCTTTGTTGAGTATTTAAAACCCTTCACAATGCAGCCTCCCACACCTCTTCCATCTACCTTCTGAGGCTTATCACACAACAATCAGGTAAAATCTCTTTCTTGTAGTTCTTCACAAAAGATACTTCATCTCCAAATCTCTGGAAGACAGTCCCCACTCTATACACACACACACACACACACACACACACACACACACACACACACACACACACACACACTCCCCCCTCTTTTTTAAGGATTCAAATCAAGTACTTTTTCTGGTTACTTCAAGCTGACAGTGCCTCCCCAGTCTCCCTATGCCAAAAATGTATGTATCAATTAAGTAATAAGTAGATAGATGCATAAATAGATAAACAAAAAGGAAATAAATAGAAGGCTAGATAATCATTTTGAATGTATTTTGAATATTAGTTTTCTATGCATATATGTACATGTTGTATACCAAGATGAAATACAATGGTGTAAAAGCTATGTTTTATTTCCATTATATATACTGTTCCTAGCATGATGCCTGACCCATGGTAGGGACTTTACATAAATACATGTTGAGCCATGATCCTCATTTTATAGGTAAGAAAACTTTCAGTCACAGAACTTTAGTGACTTGCCAGGATTACTTTAGTGAAAGGCAGAGTAGGGCTAGACTTCAGTCTCTTAACTAAGTATAATGATCTTTTCACTGTACCACTGATGCCAGGAAGGTATCAGAAAGGGAAAGAGAAATAGCCCTAGATTAAGGAAAGCTAAAGGGGGGAGTTGGACATACAGTACTTCCTTACCTCAAATTGCAAAACTTTGATGGTAACATAGTGGAAAGCGCATTGGACCCAGAATACCTGATTTCAAGTCCCTCCTCAGATACTGGTTAAGTGACTTAAATCCTCTGATTCAGTTTCCTCCTTTGCAAAATATAGATTCTATTAGTACCAACTTAACAAGGCTATTATGAGCCTCAAATAAGATAGCATATGTAAAGTACTTTATTTATTTCATTTTTTGGCCTTTTTTTTTCTTTTTTTGGAAGGTAATTGGGGTTAAGTAACTTGCCCAAGGTCACACGGCTAGTTTTTGTGTTAAGTGCCTGAGGCCGGATTTGAACTCAGGTCCTCCTGACTCCAGGGCTGGTGCTCTATTCATTGTGCCACCTACCCACCCCTATGTAAGGTACTTTAAAAACTCAAAACACTATGTAAAACCTGTTAATTTTCATTAGTAGTATAATGCCACCCAGGGATGGAAAGAAACTTGATCAACTCAAGTTCATTAAGCAGCTACATCATCACCCTGACTCCAAAAGTTAGATACCCTGGGGTCTGAGCAGTTGAGGGGGAAAAACAACAACAGCAACACAGGATTATGGGTCTAGAAAAGTAAGGGACCTCTAAGGCTACCTCTTCCAAGCCCTCATTTTACAGAAGAGAAAATCAAGGCCCAAGGAGACTGAGTAATTTATGCAGTCATACAGGTAGGAAATATCAGAATGCAAATTTGAATTCAGGTCCTCTAAAGTGGGAATCATTGTACTTTCCCATGCATGGTGTTTTACAATTAGTCATCACTAATTTCTACTAACTGATGGTAAATACAGTCTGAAATGAGGGGGAAAATGTATTAAATAGATATTTAAAAGAAATAGTGGTCCTACTTTCAAATACACAAAGTAACAATAACTGATAAAAAAGTTTTGTTGTTGCTGTTATTTTCCCAATAGAACTCCCATGAGGGTGAATTTAATGAATTCCTTAGACTCATTTCCAATTAGCAACATCATTTGCATCTAAACAATGAATGTACTGATACTCTTTTTAAAAACAGTTTATTTTCTTAAGTAGTGTTTCTATTCCTATAGCACTTTAGGGTTTCAAAAGCATTATCTTCTGTTAATAGCAAAACTGTGCTTTTGAGTTAGTTAGTAAAGTATAATCCTCATTTTGTAAAAAAAAAGCAAATTAAGCTCAAAAGAGGTTAAGCAACTTGGTTACACACAGCTGTAAAATGAAGAGCAGGGCTTAAATATAGGTCTTCTGACCCAAATTCAAAGCTTTCCCCTCACCCCCAACAAGATATCTTTTATATAATGGAGATATAACTAAACATGACCTTTCTCTCAAATCAGCAATGCCCAGAGCACTGTACTTTTCCATCCTTCCACAAACAAGCATGATTTCTCCCTTAAGTGAGTCAATGTCAAGTTAAACACCTACTCCCAGTGCCTTGCCTATTGGTCTTTCATTGGACAATCACTAATGGAAGACACCTTCCTTGTTTCCTGAAGAGTTAAAGGACCCTCAGCTTACTTTATATATACCTAAAATTGTTTATAGAAGAGGTGTCAGACATGTTACACAGGCTGCAAGCAGCTCACAACACTCCAGAGTGTGGCCCAAACCAGATTTAAATGTAATTGGAAAATATTTAAGAAAATAAATAAAAATACAATAAAACATAGATAATATTACATTTTAAAACTAAGTCAAACCACAGGGATCCTTACATACAGATTAATAATCCCTACTCCTAATACAGTTTGATACCATTTGATACCTTACCATTTGATACTATATAATCTTCCAGTAAGACTGGCCCCCTCTCTGATTTTGAATCACCAATCATAATGGAAGTAGCCACAGTCATAGGAGATGAATCAAGACTTCCCTATATCTTTTCTACAAGGTGCTAGTGTGCATGCTTACCTCAGTCAATCAATTAATTGATAATATATTCCAGGAACTGTTCTAGGAATTGTGGATACAAAAAACAAAAATGATACAGTCCCTAACAGATACTTTAAGAAAACACTTAAGGGGCGGCTAGGTGGTGCAGTTGAGTAGAGCGCTGGCCCTGGAGTCAGAAGGACCTGAGTTCAGATCCGGCCTCAGACACTTAACACACACAAACAAACAAACAAAAAAAACACCTAGCCATGTGACCTTGGGCAAGTTACTTAACCCCAATTGCCCTCCAAAAAGCAAAAAACCAAAAAAACATTTAAGTCCCTGAAATCTCATCATGTCGACTAAGGAACTCATCAAAATCACGAAGGCCTCCCCAGAACAATCTCTAAACTCCTAAATCTAACTTTGGCTACTATGACCTTGTTTCCATATTACCTCTCTGTTCAACATTTTTTTCCCCCTAGCTGAAACTATTATTAATTAGAACTCTGCCCTATAATCTAGTCTGCATTAAATTTATTTTAAGGATAATTATGCAAAAGCAAATTTTGGTCCAGTTCAGCACAAGTTGAACCACCAAAGATTCCGTTATTTTGTTAATATAGAAATCCCAAATCCAAAATGATTCTACAAGCCAAATCTGGAAAAGAAGTAAGAAACAGAATAAGAAATAGAACTTCTATATAATCATAATAACTAGCATTTATATACTGCCCTTTAGAGACCATGCACTTCACTAAGCACCCTTACAAATATCATCTCATTTGATCTTCATAACAACCTGTAGCAGCAAGCACCCCAACATCCCCAGGGTGGCTGCCAACACAGGTTCTTAGATCTGCTTTTCAAAAGGAAAGCAACTCAAAATGGGTTAACAAGCTTAATTTAATCAAACAAACATCTATTACCTAGTTCAGGGGAAAAAGGTAAACATCCGGCAGAGTTACAGAACTTACAGATCAAACAGACAGGCTTCCAAACTGTCCAACCATTATATCAATACCAAATCACAGTTACCAGAGAGGGAAGCATCAACATCTGGGTTTTCAAAGCCAGGGGGTGGGGCTCTCAACAGCTTCCAGCGTCTCATCTAGCCAAATCACACAACACTTCTCAAAGTGAGCCCCAAAGCAAAGCCTCAAATCAGGGCTTATATAGCCTTCTCCTGGCTCAGAGAATATAACCACCCTCTTGACCCACTGCCCAATCACACAGCATCAAGGTGTGGTCATTCCTGAAAACCAAGCCTCCTACCACAGGCTCCATGTGACCACATTCAGCCTATTAGGGGGCAGAGTATATTTTCAAATCAAGGAAGGTTCTCAGAGTCACTTAAGTCAATCAAAGTCGCTTAAGCCAATCAAAGGGCCTGGGGCAGGGAAGATCTTCAAATCTGCATTTCCATTACACAACCCTGAGATGTAAGTTCTATTATTTACTCCATTTTGCAAGTCAGGAAACTGAGGTGAAGTGTCTTGCCCAGGGTTACACCACTAAGTATCTGAGGCCCAATTTGAACTTACAACCCCAGAGCTCTATCCTCTGCGTGAACTAGTTGCCATGTTGTATAAAAAAAAACATGAAAACAGATACTGAAGGGCCCACTAAAAGGCATAATATACTCTTTTCCAGAAACAAGAATAATATTAAGAGAAATTGGTGAAAACCTTAAAATATTGGTATGGGTATATTTTGAAGGGTTTTTGTTTGTTTTGTTTTTTCAAAAGTCAGTATTTGATAGAGTTTGGTTAGTATGGTCAGACCATGGCATAAGTCATCCATTCCAATCCACAAAGGAAATAAATCTGCCTCATAAAATATTTGACAGATGGTTGTCCAAACTCTAATTGAAGCCCCTCCAAACATCTCATTCTACTTTTATAAGCTATAATTGCTGAGAAGTATTTGTTTTTGTTTCCTAACATCATCTCAACTGGACTCTTTGTAAATTCAACAATTTCTTCAAGAGTTATCTCATGTTCTGGTTTTTGATCCACTGAGTTGAAAATATCATAGAGTGATTTATTTATTTATTTGCTGATTTATTTTTATCTGGACCTCGGTAGGATTTAAACTTTTGGTTTTGTCTTTTTATCCCCAGGACCTAGCACAATGCTTTATACATAATATATGTAATATGTACTTTTGGGTGTTGTATTATTTTTGTATTATTATTGTACACGAGCATATGTATGTATATATGTATGCATATGTCATACATGCATACATATATGTGTTTATACATATACACACATATAGGAGAACATATTTTCTCTAATAATAGAATTTTATCCTCTTGAAGGAAGTAATATTTTATTTTTATCTTTTTATATAGCAAGGTACCTAACACATAGTAGTTGTTTGTTGATTGGTACATAATAAGTAAACCAGTTAGTTAGCCAGCTTTTATTAAGTGCCTACTATTCTTCAGGCACTATCATAAACACTGCACTTACAAAGAAAGGGGGGAAAATAGTCCCTGTTCTCAGTGAGCTAACAGTCAAATGTAGGAGAAAATATACAAATGACTCTGTACAAACAAGATATACACAGAACAATTTGAGGGCAATCTTGGCACCAAGACTGAGCTTTAAGACTTGGAAAGGCTTCTTGTAGAAGTTGGAACTTAGTTTCCTTCTGGAGGAAGTTAAGGAAGCTAGGAGGCAGAAATGATGAAGGAAAATATTCTAGGCACAAGGGTAGTCCAAGTAGTACACTAGTGCATGAGAAATACTAAAAAGATAAGAAAAAAATCTGCCAATCTATTAGGTAGATACTTTATTTAGGGATTATAGGGGGAAAAAGAAAATAAGAATTTCTCAGTTTTAATGAGCCTGAAATGATCATAGGATTTTAGATAGGTTCATAATTTAAGATCTAAGAGACCTTAGAGGTCATTGAGTTCAAACTTTCATTTTATAGATGAGGAAACTGAAGTTGAATGTTTACTTGAAAGATAATGAAATTATAGAGCCATCAAAATCAAAATATTATGTTATCCAGTGATATGAAGATGAAATAATATAAAAGTTTTCCCCTTGAAAAGTTTATAATTTACTAAAAAGATAATTCATGCATAAAAACAATTATAAAAATGTTTGAAAATGATTAAGTACATAATAAACAGATTTGCTATTTTTAATTGAGAAATTATTTACAGCTGCCAGGAAATTTTTTAATTACATTATGCCCATAATTAGATACCCACAAACACAAAAGCTCCTACATTATTTCTATTTCCCCCTCCAGCCTTGTCATATCATGGTTTGTAAAGTTATAAAACTTCTTTTTGAAAACAGTACATACTTTGATTATGCATACTTGGTCATAGTATCTATCCATACAGCTACCGACAAGTCACAGCAGAGATCAATTAAAATAAAATTATTCCACATCTTTTGAGTATTTATCAAAGTTTTCCAACCTTCATGCAAGGGGCTCCCCAGTTATTCCAGCATCAAATATAATGTTTTCTGTTTGCCATTTCACACTCTTCATAACCTAGCCCATTACAGCTTTTCAAGTGTTCTTATGCTTAACTCCCCTCCAAATACTCTATGCTTTTTTTTCTATGCATTCATGTAATGGGCCTACTTGGTATTCTACATACAACACACTCTATCTTTGCACTTGCCTTCCCCCACGCTCACTTTCCTTGCATCTTAACATCTCTGGTTTTCTTCCTTTATTTAAATCTAATCTTCAGTATGAGGGCTTTCCCAGTTGCTCTTTGCACTCCCTAGCCTAGTGTTTCTGAGGCAATATATCTGCCATCTATTCATTATATATCTTCTATGTACATAGGTATTTAAAAATTTCTCCCTCTTTCAGATGTAAGGTCCTTAAGTCTAAGACTGTGTTTTTTCCTTTCTTTGTAGATTCAGCCTTTAGCACAATACCTGGGGGGAATGGGGAGGAGACCTGTGGCTTCAACATGTGGCCCTCTAGGTCCTCAACCACAGCCCTTTGACTGAATCCAAGCTTCTGTAAATCCTCAAGATTACAAGTTCCCCACCCTTGACCTAGCATATTTGCTCAGTTTTTGTGTGCTACTCTTCATGACCACATTTGGGGTTTTCTTGGTAGATACTGGAATATTAGTTATTTTCTTCTCCATATCATTTTACAGGTGAAGAAACTGAAGCAAACAGGGTTAAATTACTTGTTCAGCGTTTCACAGCTGTCAAGTGTCTGAGTCTAGATTTGAACTCAGGAAGATAACTCTTCTTGACTCCAGGCCTGACCTATATCCACTGCACCACTTACCTGCCCCAGTCTGTAGAACACACTAAGTGCTTAATATATACATATACATATAATATAATATATCAAATTTATTAAATAAATATTATATTAATATAATATATTAAATATTATAATATATGTGTTTTTTTCATGACTGACTGCAACTGAATAATACAGGCTCAAGTTTTAGGTTAATAGGAGATAAGTTTTTTTTTCTTTGTTTTTTTTAAAGCACCCCTGTCTATAATGCACATTTTAGATGATCATTCTAATCATAAATATTATGTAGTAAGCCCTATTAAAAAGTGTCCAGTGTCCTATAATCTCATTTATGTGTAAGTTCAAGAGGGAAATTTGGTCCTTCAGTCAACATAGGTAAGTCTTCACCAAATGCAGTAAGTACAAAAATCAAGAATCAGAATTTTTTGTTTGATTATTGATATGAATTGACATTCTCATTGTTCCCATAAGCTGACTATAGTGTGTGAGCAGCTATTATCAGATAAGTGTGTTCTGTATGTAGGTAATAAAGCAGGCTTAGACTTTTTCAACTCTTATTGGAATGGCTTGGTGAACTCCTGACTCACTTTGGAGCTGCTTTATTCCATTGTCTCCAGATATTCTTTCAATAATCAGATCTCTCAAGGACGCATAATCAGATAATAGAAAAAGAAGAAAAAATGACAGGTCCAAGTGTCTCTGCATGCATAAATTAGAAATTAATAAGGCATTAATTTCATTTGTCTAATATTCATATGAACTAAGGTTCATTTGCATTTGTAACACAAAGCACCAGGCATAGATTACCAGTGATTTGGTATATTGAGACGCAGAGATAGACCATTATAAAAGCCATAAATGCTAAACATTACTTAGGTCTATCTAAATAGTCAGAGGGATAATTGCTTTGTATCTGCCCCACAGCTGCTTAATATTCTTCTGAGGTCAGTTTCCTAAGCCATATGCCTGACTATAGTTAGCCAAGGCAGTTTGTAGGAGCTCTGAATAACAGTAATATATGAAAGACTTTACTGTCTATAATTGTTAATAGGCCACTGGTGGCCACCAGCTCAAGAATAAAAACCGGGATGCCTCATCAAGAGGAACACACAGCTGGTCAATGTTCTGCTGATGTAACATGACCTTGATCCCAGCAACAGTGAAGAAAAAAAGATCAGAGTGGCAAAATCATTAATTCTATTCTCATAATCCACATTTCTGGGATGCCAATGACATCATCCATCAGGCCAGAGGAAAGTTGTTTAGGAAGATTTTTTTTTTTTCTGTCTCCTTCACTGCTCCCCAGCACCCTCTGAAATAAAGCAGGTTGGTAGGGTCGTTTGTTGCTCTGTCTAGAGAAGATTTATAATCATTGTTCTATGCTGCCTGCATAATACATAAGCTTTGGGAATATTCCAAATATATGCCTTTATACTTGCCATAAGTAGAATATTGGCAATCATTGAATTAATATACACTTGGTCTGTTTGGAAATTGGAGGTCAAGGTCACCTAAGACCCCAGAGTGAATCCACAAAGTCTTTTTGATTTCCACTGGTCCCTGACATTTTTATCATTTGAACTGAGTTTATGTAAAATGATTAACCTGTTACAGTTCAACAGGCAGATCTCCATGGAGCAAAATTCTTGAATTGACTTTTCACTCATTTTGAATGGTTTCCTCCTAAGCTTGGAACAGTATTTTGACCCACTGAAAACTGAGATAGTCTTGCCATTAACCCCCATATATAAGCATAGGCTTTTCTACCACAATATCTAATGAAATGAAAGCCTAGAAATATGTCTAAAAAGAAGTAATTATGAGGTAATAGTTGTAATTCTTGATTGCCAAATGTTTCCAATAATTCTGTGTGCATGATATATTTTTAGATGACCCATAAAAGTTCTTTCACTGAGGCTAATAAATTGTCCTGGTCAAGATATGTTGGTGTACAAAATGACTAGTACTTGATGCAAATTACTGACTGATTGAGAATGATAGGAGCCATTTTTTTAAAGGAGGCCATCACTCAACATGGTATTGTACCAAGTACAACAAGAAGGTGCCATTGGCCATATTTCAATAGAAGATCTAAAAAATAACCGAGGGTAGTTGCTAGTTACAGAAGAATATTGGACAGGAATATGCAAATTATGGCTCAAACATGAGCAAATTATGACTCAAACATGAGCAAATTATCAAAATTCTCAGATGTCAAAAGAAAATGTATGAGAAACAGGAAGAAGCAGAAAATCTCATTATAGAGAAACAAAACTAACTGTGGAGCCTCCAGGAAAGAATGGCCCAAAATGGCAAGCATTGTAGATTGCTGTCACAGTCAATCAAAGGAACCAATGAAGACAATAACAAAGAATTGAAATATTATAATTGTGGAAAATATAAAAAGCAAACTGAGTATTCCAGTGTCCTAGTGAAAGGGATATTAAACTGTCCCAAGTGGGTGGCAGAATGTGATGCTAAGAGAAAAGGGAAGAAGTTGGATCATTACACCCTTAAAGCTACATTTTTAAGAGGTTAGGGCTATTGTTATATATAAATGCAAGGTATTTGTTATTATTACACCTAACAGTCCTTCATGTACTTGAAAAACACCATGCCTTCTAGCCCCCATATCTTCTCTCTTCTAGATTCAACACTTCAATTTCCTTCAACCAATCCTCATATGAAGAATGCAAGATCCTTCACAATGAAGGCTGCCTTCCTGTGAATATTCTCTTACTCATCGATGACCCTCTTAAAATAGGGAAACCAAAATTAAATGCATGATTCAAGATGGGTCATGACCAGGGCATAGCACTGCATGCCTATCACTTCCTTATGTTTGTTACTGTAGCCTGAGATTACATTATTTTTCTTGGATTTCATATCACACAGTTGACACATTGAGCTTGCAATCTCTCTCTCTCTCTCTCTCTCTCTCTCTCTCTCTCTCTCTCTCTCTCTCTCTCTCTCTCTCTCTCTCCCTCCCTCCCTCCTTCTTCCACTCTTCCTCTTCCTCTGTTCCTTTTTTATTTGGTGAGGGGACAGTGGTTCAAATAAAGAGCTTTTTAATCATCATTCCCTCATCTTGTACTTGGGAACATCAATCTTTTTAACTTAAGATAAATTTTATTTATTACATTCAACCCAGGATTCTAGCCTTTAAGCAGGGGCTGAGACAGATTATTCACTAAGATAATAAAAAGACAATTGAGGTAATTTCTGACACATGACTAAGTGGTACTAGTATGATTAGACATTATATTGAGATTAAAAGGCAAAAAAAGTTTGTTGTCTTTAAGAGGAAATAATGGGAAAGTCTTCCAGAGACATCTCAAACTTTATGCCCATTTCCCAATGTTATCAATTGTTTTGAGATCAGATGATAGAGCTAAACAGAACCTAAAGAGCTTTATTTTTCACTGGTAAGGCCAGAGGTAAGAGACTGAAGACCTTAGTAGTACAGGTACTATTTTACTATTGTTATCTGATAAGAGTTTAAGAATAGAAAGGCAGATTTGGAAGGAAGACATGATTAAGATGCTGAGGCAAAAGATAGGATTTCCAGGCCTAGATTAACTATTTTCTAAACTGATGACCCTAGATAAGTCATTTAACATCTTTGAGACAACCCCCTCATCTCTCAATGAGAACAGCAATATTTGCACTAGTTAACATTGTTTTGAAGACAGAAGTACAGAAAGCTTAAAACACCCTTTCAAGGAGAGTTATTATTAGTGCCAAATCCTTATTATCAAAGTAGGCATGAGTGTATATACATAATATATGTATTTACTTATGCATATATGTATATACACATAATTGGTAGGTCATATTTTAAAATAAAAATAGATGGAGAAGGAATATGCCACCTATATTCACCAAGTCAGATATTATAGAGAGTAGAAAGTTTAGCAGAGAAAGATTAATGAAAGTGAAGACATTTGATAATCATAGGAAACTATAACCAAGAGAAGAAGCAAAAATTAGATTAATGGCCTCAGTTATCTCTATGACAATCAATTGATAAGCATTTATTTAATACCTGCTATGTAGGTGTTAGGGATAAAAATATAAAAAATAAAATAATAACAGAATTACTTACAGAAGCATAAATTCTATGGCAGAGAAAACATATCCAGATTTAAGTACATACAAAAGTATTCCAAGATAATTTTGGGAAAGAACATTTAGTTCCATGGAGAATAATGAAAGATCTCTCACAGAAGGTGATATCTGAGCTGAACTTTGAAGAAAATTAGGCAAGCTAAGAGGTAAAGGTGAGGAGAGAGTGTATTCTAGCAATGTAGGCAGTCTAGCAAAAGCCCAGAGATGGGAAATAGAGCGTCGTGAGTCAGAAATATTAAAAGGGTCTGTATATCACGAACATAAAGTCTGTGAAGGGGAGCAATATATAAATCTGGATATATAGGTTGTGGTCAGAGAGGTGTAACATGTTTAATTTGTACTTTTAGAAAATCATTTTGGCTCCTATGTGGAGATTTGATTGGAGTGGGCAGATTAGAGGCAGGGAGACTTGTTTGGAGCCTATTACAATATCTAAATGAGATGCTGGGGCAGCTAGACTGTGCAATGGATAGAATACCTGGCCAGAAGTCAGGAAGACCTGAGTTCAAAACAGTCCTTAGACACTTACTAGCTATGTGATCCTGGGTAAGTCACATAGCCCTGTTTGTCTCAGTTTCCTCATCTGTAAAAAGAGCTGGGAAAGAAAGTGGAAAACCTCTTTAGTATCTTTGCCAAAAAAATCTCAAATGGAACAGATAAAATATAAGTGATAGTAGAGGACCATTGCATGAAGAAGATATGGTTATTTGACGAAATATAAAAATCCATGGGTAGAAGTATGATGAAGAGCATTTGGGTAAGTAAACGGAGAGAAATACAGAAAATGAGAGTATACAACAGATCATGCATCCAGAAAGAAGGAAACATTAATGAGCTAAAGAAATAGGTTAAAATAAGTGTGGCCCTATATATGACATGGTCATATGTAGACCACTGGGCCTTGGAGTCAGGAAAATTTGAGTTCAAATCTGACTCCAGACACTAGCTGTGTGACCCTAGGGAAGACACTTAACCCTGTTTTTCCTCAGTTTCCTCATCTGTAAAATGAGCTGTGAAAAGAAATGGAAAAGCATTCCAGTATCTTTGGCAAGACAACCCCAAATGAGGTCATGAATAGTCAAACATAACTAAACAACCACAACAACATGAGAAGACAATTTTTTAAAAGCAGAGGAACTGACAAATTGTTCACTTCCCTTTCGTTATCTACAAAAATTGAAAAAAAAAGATAAAAGAAGGTACTTTTCTGTCTGGTTATGATCAATAAAAAGGAAATATTTGTTGAAATAAACATGTTTATTTCAGTCTTTAGAAGGAATGATTACAAGGAAATAACCATGATATTTAAGAGGTTAGGATGAATAAATCTAAAATCTAGAATAATCTGCTATGAATTCTGGTTTTGGGGACAGCAAATTTCAGAATTCAGAGGAAGGACAAAAAAACTATCCCAGGGTTTAGCAGCCTACAAGGAAAATTTGTCCATGAAGGATGAAGTACTCTGACTAACAAAATTCTAATGAAAGAAATACAAACAATTCCAATGAGCACAGAATGAAGGAGGTTTCTAAAAAGAAAGTAGAAAAGGCATCTGTGATTTTTAAATGTATAGAAGATGGAAATATGGACCATTAAGAGCAGATAAAATATGAAAGGGTGGAAGGAAATAAGCATTTGTTTAGCATCTACTAGGTGCCAAGCATTACAATTGGTGCCACTCTTTACAAACATTATCTCATTTGGTACTCATAACAACCTGGGAAGATAGATGTTATTAATGGAATCATAATAAAGCTGCCCCAACCCCAATATTCTAACTTCATTACAGGCCAGGTCCCACTGAATAGCAGGCCTATTGTACCTAAATGTTACCCCCCAAAAAATGTCCTAACTTCATATATGCCTCACTTCTCACTGGAACAACAGATGTGTCCCTGAACTCTTAGTTCCCACAGAAACAGTAAGTGTGTCCGTGTGATAGGAAACCAGATACTGCTTCTACCTGGTCACTGCCCCCAAACCCATTCCCACAGAAACAGTTGTGTTCTTGCACTCAATCACAATCACATCATCCATTTAGCCCAAGACAGTACCACAATGCCTAACTATCTGTCTTGACCAGACAGGACTACAATAGCTAGCCAATTGGAAGGCAGCATGACCAGAATGCTTAACCACCAAACCATAGATGGGACCCTTCCTCCATGACCTAAACCCTTAACAAGTTCCTCCTGCCTTTTTAGTATTAATCATATTCCTGTATTCTTTGTAAATTTCCGTTATGTAATTGCATCTTTACCCTATAAAAATCCATCTTGCTTTCTCTGAACTTGCTGGTTCCTCTTGGAACTTAGCCCACTTCATGACAGGTATCAATCTCAATAAATGTGTATACTTGGATTAGAGGTGGTCTGACTCTGAATTCTCTGAGACTGCTCCACTACAAAACATCATGAAACCCCAACAGATTTTGGGTGGGCAGAGCCCCCACCAAAACAGTTTTTGGTGACCCTAGGTTTAAACCACAACATTATTATTATCTTTCTTTTATAGTTGAGGAACCCAAGACTGACTTAGGTTAAGTGACTTTCTCAGAGTTTCACAAGTTGTAAGTATGTGGGGCCAGGTGTGAACTCAGATCTTTCTGACTCCGGGCTCTATCCAACTACCACCTAACTACCAAAAGGAATGAAAAAGGCCATATGAAAGTAGTCATAGACACTAAAATCCAGGATGACTTGAGACTAATGGCAAAAACAAACAAACAAAAAAAAACTTTCAAAATCTAACTTCTGCAATCTGGCTTCCAATTCTATGTTTATTTTTCTTTTCCTACATTTCCAGTTATTTGGAACTAAAGACAGACAGAAGTGTGAAGGAAGAGAGAAATAGTGATCCTGCTAAAATGGCCAGCGGTCCTTCATTGATCACAGGTTGTATAACTTTTTAAAAAGCTAGAGAGAAAATTTTACATCATAACTCTGATTTGGTGAGAGTATTTACTTCTCTTCTGTTAAGAGACAAACAAAAAGACTATGCTTGGGCAGTCCAAGAGAGATAGTTGAGATGCTTTCCAAGGCCAGTCCATTAGAGTATCATACAGTCACGTTTGTCTAGCAGTGTCTATTGACCACAATAACTCATGCTAAATGACAGAGTAAGCTACAGCAGTCATTTTAAACTCAAATAGAAACAGAGGGGCACTGAAATATACACATGGATCCCTAAGGATTTTGTATTAACTTGAAAAATCACACATTAACCTTATGTATGTTCTGCTGTGATTTTTATTTATTTTGTTAAATATTTATCAATCATATTTTAACCTGGATAGGTCTGTACTCCAGAATTTTGATGGCCAGTGCTCCATGGGGCTAAGTGTTTGACATTTCTGAGTTACAGGAAATATGAGGTATTTTCCCATATCTTTTGTGAACTTGAAATTGAAAATGCTTGATAGCAATCATCTGCCCCCAAAAAGGTCTGTGGGTGTATCTCTGCCATCCTCCTACTCATAAACATGGAAGCAGCAGGATCCAGAGGAAATAGTATGAGTAATCAGAAATACAGTTTTTACCAGAAGCATCTGTAATTATTCCAGATGTTCAGATGTTAACATTGTTATACTTTACTTTCATTTTTACTACATTAAAGGCAATAGCTTATATGCTGAGTGAATTCTTTGGGGGCAATGATAAGAAGGGAAGCAAATTTGGGATTCAAGTGGGCAGGGACTATATTCATCATGAAAACATGGATTTCATCAGAATCAGAGGCACTAGGGAAGTATAGAGTTAAAGCCGCTATTAAGAGCTTTGGCTGTGTATTTAATTTGAAGTGAAATACTGTAGCTCAACCTTTGAACACAACTTGTTGCTTTGAATGGATATCGTCACCTATAGCATCTGTTCTAGGTCATATTCCCCAGGAAAGAAATCATTTCTATTTCTGTCAAATGTGGCACATTGGGGAAAAGCATGTTATCTTTTTAGTCCAGGGACAAAAGAAAGATCAAAGAAAGAATAGGATTCCTATTTTAGGGTACAAAATATAAGTGACAGAGAAAAGATAGAATACAATTTTTATTTTGCTTGTGTTTTTTTTTTCTATGAAGCAGAGAAAACTTTGGGCTAAGAAAGTTAGAATAAAATGATTTGTAGTGTGGGTAGCCAAAAAAAGCTAAAGAAATTCTATTTTGTATGTAGTTCCTCTTATTTTCCCCTGACTCTGAATTGCAAGTCCAACCTTGTCTTCAACCTTCCCTATTATTGAAACATCAAGTACAATCCTACTGAGTAGGGCAAGATTACAAGAGCTAGGCTAACTGGAATTAGAGTCTTGACTGTTATTAGGCTCAGGAAGAGGCCTTGTCCAATCCTGAGGTGCCCCATATCCTGCCTGCCTAATGAATTAGGCATTGCCTGCCTAAATGAAACCTATATAAGCCTTGTCCTTTTGTTCCTTGGGGATATTTTCTGCCCAGTGTGGATGAGTATCCCTTGCTGGAGATCTCAATAAACACTCTGGTTCTCTAAATTATGGTTTTGGTTTTAGTTCTGGTTCTAGTTCTGGTTTGTTCTATCCCTGACAATTTTATCAACTGTAGAAAACTGAAATAAGTAGAAGATAGTAAAGGAAATCATAAGACTATATCAGACTTTAATGAGTTTTTCACCACGTCTAAATGAACTATGTTGCTGAATCACTGTCCAAGATGTTTGAGAAACAAACATAGAATGGGAGAATTTTGGCAGGGAAAATGAGTATACTTAATTTTAAAAATTATTTTAAAATGGGGAATAAACTAAATTCTTGCCACTAGAGGTTAATGAAATTGACTTTAATGACACAATTCTAAAATGTATTATTAAAAGGATGGTTAGTAAGAATTTAGAAATGGAAGCTGTAATTGCTAAGGGTCAGCATGGGTTCATCAAAAAAAGATCATGTTATGTAAGCACTTAAATGCTTAGTAACGAACTGTTAACTTCATTTTCTTTCTAGACTGTGTTGTACTTTCATTAAATCTCAAAATCTAAGAGTAGGAATGAGCCCTGAAGGCCATCAAGGCCAAACCATATGTGCTTAAGAATCTCTCTGCTATATCTCTGACAAAGTCAAGATAATCCCATCACTCCCATTCCCTTCACTATCATCTCTTTGTTGATGATTTTCAAACTATTTAACCAGCCCTAATGTCTGCTGACCTTTACTGTTACATCTCTAGCCACCTATCAGCCATATGGAATGTTCATTTGATATTTTAAACTCAACATACTTAGAACTAAATTAAGAATTTCCCTTGAAACCTTCCTTGCTTTAAAATTCCCCTATTATTTTCGAAGGAGCTACCACTCATCCAGTCCCCCTGGCCCACAACCTACCTGTTATCTTTAACCCTTTACTAATCTCTCACCTTCCATATCCAATCTGTTGACAATATCTATTGATTTCACCTTTGAAACATTTCTTGAATGCTTTCCCTTCTCTTTTCTCCTCTGATACTGCCATAACCCTGGTTCAAGCTGTCTCCTAATTTCTTGATCATTGCAGTAGCCCACTAGTTGGTCTGCCTAATCCAAGTCTCTCCTCCATTACAATCCAGCCTCTATTCAGTTACCAAAGTGATTTTCCTAAAACTCAAGTCCATCAATGTTACCTTCCTACTCAATGAACTCCAATGCCTATGACCTCCAGGATCAAAAATATAAAATTCTCCATTTGTCATTGAAAACCAAACCCTCCAGTACTTTTTCAGACTTAATCCTTTCACTTCAAAGCCCCTTACCCTCCACCTAAAACATACACATACATTTTGATCCAATGACACTTTCCTCTTTGCTATACCCCACACAACACATCTGATCTCTCAGTGTTGGCAATTTCTCTAGCCATCTACTCATAAAGAATGCTATCCCTTCTCATCTCAGTCTCTGGCTTCCTTCAGGTCCCAGCTAAAATCCAACTTTCTATAGGTATGTTTTCCTAATATTACTTCATTCTAGTACCTTCCTTTTTATAATTTCCAATATATCCTACATATAGCTTGTTTGTGCATATTTGTAGGCATGTTATCTCTCCCAGAAGATTATAAACTCCATAAAAGCAGAACTATCTTGTGCTTTTTGTATCTTTGGCATTTCACACAGTACCTGACACATAGTAGGTAATGTGCTTATTGACTGATTGATTAAAATGGCTGCACAGGGTATATTTTAAACCTAATATGCTAAGACTTTAGCAATGAATTTGACAAAGTCTGCCATGATATTCTTAACTTGACACATACAGGTTTGATAATAGAGTAGTTAGGTGCATTCCAAACTTGTGGAGAGGCCTAACTGTAAAAGAGAACTATAGATCAATGTCAAAATACACAAAAGTCTCTAGTGAAGTCTCCTGTGTCAGTCTACATTTGCTATGGAACATTTTATGAGAATTAATGGATAAGATTTACACTGTATTTTAGATATGGAGGACTTCTGAGTTTAAGGAATTATTCAAAAGAACATTACAGATTTATCAAAACATCAATATGTTATATCAAGTTGTTAAGCAGAAAATCTATTTAACAAATATCTTGCACATTACAATTCTTTTATTTAAATGAAGTTATACGCCCTAAAATTTATTGATAGCTGGATGACTGACAATGAACTTTGTATATATTATTTTATTTGATCTTCGCAACATTCCTATGAGATATAAAGCATTATCATACTTATTTTATAGATAAAGAAAGTGATACTTATACTAAGATTAAGTGACTTGCCCAGGGTCAAAAATCATGTCATATTTTATTTTTTTTTCAAATACTTTATTTGCTTTACACCATTAATTTCTGCCAGATTTTGAGTTACAAATTTTCTCCCCTTTTTTCCCCTACCCACGACCCCAAAATAGCAGTCCCACAGGATACCCCTCCTCCAATCTGCTCTCTACAATATCTTCCCCCGTACCCCCTTCGACTTTTCTAGTAGGGCATGGTGGATCTCTATGCCCCAGTGCCTGTATATCTTATTTCCTAATTACACGTAAAATAGTATTGATAATAGTATATATCTATTTTTAAACATTTGGTTTTAAAACTTTGAATTCCAGATTCATTCCCTTCCTCCCTTGTCACCCACCCTTACTGGGAAGGTAAGCAATTCAATATAGGTTGCACATGTGTAGCTAATGCAAAACATTATCATAGTAGATATAATGTAAAAGACTGATTATATTTTCCTCCCTCCTATCATATGTCGTATTTTAAAAATTATTTGTGTACTAATAAATGGGTTCTTCTAATACCATATGAGTATTTAAAAAAATTCAAACCCAAAAAGGGTTTCTCACAGCATGCTATTAAACTTTATATTAAACTCTGAAATATTTTAAAGTATCCAAAAATAGGAGAAGTTTTCAGTAGTATAGTTAATTCAGCATATCATTATTTATTTTAAAAGGGAAAACAAATATTCTGGTTCTATTTGAAGTGTTTTTAAGAGTTTAAAAACCGTATAAATTATAGTAAAAGAGAGAGAGAGAGAGAGAGAGAGAGAGAGAGAGAGAGAGAGAGAGAGAGAGAGAGAGAGAGAGACTGGCCAAAAGAAACGTATCTTCTAATAATTCGTGTTAGATCCCATAAAATACCTGAAAAAAACAGTTTCTTGAGTTTGATTAATTTTTAAGTTTCAGTCAAATGAAGTTGGTTAGAAAACATTACTTTGAATGTGAATGGAATAAATTCACCCCCAAAAAAAACAGAAATTAATACTAGAATGGGTTAAAAAACAGAATCTAACCATATATTGTACAAGAGACACATTGACACATTGACACAGGAAGATACAGATACAGTTAAATTAAGGCACTGGAGAAGTGCTATAAACATGTTAGAACATATAGTTTCTTTTCCTTTTTCCTTAAGCATCTTTGGAAATAGACCTAATAATGGTATTGCTGGATCAAAGAGTAAAAGCAATTTAATAACTCTTTGGGAATAATTCCAGATTAAACAGTAACAGCAATACTCATTTAAGAATTAGTTTGAGAGAATAGATTAGTTTGACTATTATAAATACCCAAATTAAATATAAAGGATATGTGAAGAAATAAGCTATCTCATCCACATGAAAAAAAATTAATAAAAAGAAGTATGTATAGAAACATTGTACATACCTACTTGTGTATAATGGTGGCCATCTCAAGTGCAGGGGTAGTGAAGAGGGAAGGAAAAAAAAACAGGAAAAAAGGGGAGGGATTTATATGATCTTTCTTTTATATTTAAAAGAAATAGCAAGTTGGATGTAGTAGATTTGCAGTTTCATATGAAATCATCTTTTTTGTTATACTACATTATGGAAATGCTTGCTTTATTCCATAAGTTAAACATAAAGTAAATTTTTAAAAAATAAGGGGCTGTAGCAGAATTTACTTTGCTTTAACAGACCTGAAAAAGGTAAGTATAGCAATCATGATTTCAGACAACATGAAAGCAAAAATAGAACTCATTAGGAGATACAATCAGGGAATGTATATTTTTACTAAAAGGTACTATAGGTAAAGAAGTAACATAAAGATTAAATGTATATGCACCAAATACTAGTGTCTAAATTCTTGAAGGATATGTTAAATGATTTGAAGAAGGAAATAGAGAGTAAAACTGTACCAGTTTGGGGATTTAATTTTTTTTTTTTTTTGGTTTTTGGAGGGCAATTGGGGTTAAGTAACTTGCCCAAGGTCACACAGCTAGCTTTTTGTTTGTGTGTGCGTTAAGTGTCTGAGGTCGGATCTGAACTCAGGTCCTTCTGACTCCAGGGCCGAAGCTCTACTCACTGCGTCACCTAGCCACCCCATTGGGGATTTAATTTAACCCTCTCCAAATTAAATAAATCTAACCATAAAATAAACAAAAATAAATTAATATTGTTCAGAAAAGTTGGATATGAAAAATCTCTGGAGCATAATAAAATAGAAAGGAGTATGCCTTTTTCTCAACTATATAGTACCTTCACAAAAAGACCACATATGAGGGACAGAAAGATCTCAGAAAAAAAAATAGACAAAAGCACCTAAGTGCACACTTTTCTGATCATAATGCAATTAAAATTATATTCAGGAAATGAACCTTGAAGGATAAATTAAAATTAATTGGAAACTAAATAATCTAATCTTATGGAATGAGTTGGTCACTGAATAAATTATAGAAATAATCAATAATTTCATTAAGGATAATGAAAATAGCAACATAGTAAAATTTATAGGATACAACCAAAGCAGTAATTAAAAGAAAAATTCAATCTTTAAATGTTTACATCAATAAAAGAGAGAGCGAATCAATGAATTAAATATGCAACTAAAATGATTAGAAAATTAACAAATAAAAATTTACAATTAAAGACCAAACATAAATCCTGAAATCTGAAACAAAGATGAAAAAAAATTAAAATTACAAAAGCATTGACCTATTAAATAAAACCAGAAACTGGTTTCATGGGAAAATAACAATAAAATAAATAAAAATTTGACTAATATAATTTCTAGAAAAAACAAAGAAAACTAAATTATCAGTATCAAAAATACTTCATCATAGGAAGCTAACTGGTGAACCTCCACTATTGTTTTTTCTTGTTATATTGATGAAGCCCAGCATGGTGGAAGTGACTCAATTACATGGAAATCCCCCCAAGCTACTGTTGCCCCTCCATACCTTGTCATCCCTCTATTGCCCAACATGGGTAGAGAACCATGAGCAGTTGGCCAATGAGTGACTCTGGTTCTGCCCTGCAGACTGCCTTTCTACCAGCCCATCAGATTAGATGGATTTTTTTTTTCTTGCTTTTTGGAGGGGGGAAGGCAATGCAATTGGGTTTAAGTGACTTGCCCAAGGTCACATCACTAGTAAATGTTAAGTGTTTGAAGGTGGATTTGAACTCAGGTCCTCCTGACTCCAGAGCTGGTACTCTATTCACTGTGCCACTTAGCTTCCCCCATGTGGATCTTTTGACATCTGCTTATTAGCCTAGCCCATGCTTATTGGCTTGTTAGGAACTTCTGAAATGTTAAGATAGCTCTGTTCACTAGACCCTTTGTCAACCAATACATTTTTGTATTTTGTATAGACTAGAGGTGTGCAACCTATGGCTTCAAGGCCACATATGGCCTTCTAGGCCCTTAAGTGCAGCCTTTTGACTGAGTCAGTGTTTTACGGAATATATCCTTTTATTAAGAGGATTTGTTCTATGAATTTTGGATTCAGTCAAAGGGCTATACCTGAGGACCTAGAGGGCCACAAATGGTTTCAAGACCAAAGGTTCCTTACTCCTGCTGTAGATCCTACTAGAGGGTCATATCAACCAATAAGAACCTATACTTGGTCAAGCTCTCTAAAACTAAGCTCCTGAAGGAAGGGAGCATCTCAAACCATGAGGAAGATCTAAGGTCTACTTCATTGGAAGGGCCATGGACCCATTAATAAAGTATCAGTGACTCAAATCTCTATATCAGTATTTCTTTGTTTTTTCTTGCAGATTGGACAATTTCAAAAATCCATACACAAATAAGAGAATCCAAGGTTTGTGAAAGATTGGAGAATGAAGGAATGTCCATCAACTGGGGGATGGCTGAAAAAGTTATGGTATATGATTGTGATGGAATACCATTATGCTGTAAGGAATATGAAGGGCATGATTTCAGAAAATCCTGGTGAAAATTTATACAAATTGATGCAAAGTGATATAAGCAGAACCAGGAGAAGAAGGTATACAGTACAGTAGTATTGTAAAAAGATAATCAACTATGCAAGAATTAGTCATTCTAATGAATATAATGATTCACCACATTCCAAAGGACTCATGATGTAAAATAATATTGATGTCCAGATAGAAAACTAATGGACACAGTATATAAACTGAAACATTTTATATTTTTTTCCTTTCTATTTCTTACCTTCCCTTTTATTTATCTTGCCTTTTTATTTGGAAAATGGCTAAAATAGAGATGGTTTGCATGACTTCATATTTATAAGGGTATAGCAGCAAGCACCCACACATCCCCAGGGTGGCTGCCAACACAGGTTCTTAGATCTGCTTTTCTAAAGGAAAGCAACTCAAACTGGGTTAACAAGCTTACTTTAACCAATCAAACATATCATTTACCTAGTTCAGGGGAAAAAGGTCAGCACCCAGAACTTCAGAGTATATAGACAGAAGTTTCAAAACAGAGTCAAGCAGACAGGCTTCCAATCTGTCCAACCATTATTAATACCAAATCAGAGTTGCCAGAGAGGGATGCATCAACATCTGGGTTTTCAAAGCCGGGGGGCTCTCAACAACGGCTTCCCAGAGTCTCATCTGGTCAAATCACACAACACTTCTTAAAGTGAGCCCCAAAGCAAAGCCTCACATCAGGGATTATATAGCCTTCCCCTGGATCAGAGAATGTAACCATCCTCTTGACCCACTGCCCAATCACACAGCATCAAGGTGTAGGAATTCCTGAAAACCAAGCCTCCAACCACAGGCTCCATGTGACCACATTCAGCCTATTAGGGGCAGAGTATATTTTCAAATCAAGGAAGGTTCTCAGAGTCTCTTAAGCCTATCAAAGGGCCTAGGGGCAGGGAAGATCTTTAAATTTGCATTTCCATTACAAATGGGTGTCATATTTCTTGCATTCTCAATCTGTGTGGGAAGGGCTATAGAAATGGAGACAAATTTTCTGATGATTATACTTCTTGAACTTAACCAAGTTGCTGCTAGAACAAGGAACGTATAATATCTTTTCTTCTTCTTCTTTTTTTTTTCCTAAACTGGGAACACAATAGAGGAAACTCTACTTCATCAGTTCATCTTTTCAGATCATTTTGTCTAATTGGTTGCAAAGTTGGTAGTGATTTTTGTTGTTTCAATTTTAGTCCATTTTCCTTTTACATTTGTGAATGTAAAAGAGGATTCCCAACACTTGAAGAGGAATTTATTTTTAATTTAATACCCTCAGGTATTACTGAGTTGTAAATATTCTCATTTAGGATTATATAGTGTGTGCCCCCTCTGGTCATGTAGCAATATACATTAGCCATAATGCTGGTTTTTGAAAGCAATTTGGCAAGAGCCATGGACTCAGTCTATCTCTAAACTGAAGATGTCATTTTACTCAAATCACAATATGAGAAAGTGATTACTGAATCATGTATGTTTTTATTGGTATGAATTTATGTATGTTGTTTTTCTCACATATTTCATAACCATCTTAAAATGGGCAAAAAATAGATTCCCACTAATGAGTGAATGAACAAAAAGTATTTATTAAAGACTTATTAAATGCTACCCACTGTGCTAAACATTGTGGATAAGAATGCAAATTGGGAACAGTACTTATCAAGGGGCTTACATTAAGCTTATGGAGAACACACATATAGGAGACTGGGTTTTGGTCTTAGAAATCTAAGGATTAGTGAATAGAAAC
The DNA here is from genome assembly GCA_011680675.1 of Gymnobelideus leadbeateri. Taxonomy (NCBI): domain Eukaryota; kingdom Metazoa; phylum Chordata; class Mammalia; order Diprotodontia; family Petauridae; genus Gymnobelideus; species Gymnobelideus leadbeateri. Next base: position 928,992 of record WOXC01010154.1, read on the forward strand.
ATCAGGGAGTTTATTGGCTTGTTCTTTCCCTAAATAACGTGCAGATCTTTAGCATTCTATCTTCTATTTTTCTGTTTTAATAAAAAACAAATGGGTTTCAGCTGAAAAAACTTCGACATACATACAAATAAACCACAATGGCTACTTAATTGTAGAATTTTCATTGCCTTTTCCCTATCCCACCTTCAACTTAATTCACTCTAGTGTATAATTTTCTGTTTCCTTTTTTTTCCTTTTCACTCTTCAGTTTCCATTATAGTATAAAATCAGTGGGCAGGAACTCTGTCAATCAAATATAAAAATGGAATAGTGTCTATCCACTGAGGGAAAGGGTAGCAGAAACATGACAAAGAACATGTATATAGATGAGCAAGTACAAAACAAAGAAAATTAATAAAATAAAAGTATTTCAGGGGAGGGATAGCAATTACTCAAGAAATCATTAAAGGCCTAGTATAGGAGATAGAATTGACCTAAACCTTGAAGGGATCAAGGGATTGTGAACATGAAAGATGGCTTGTGGGTAAGGATAAAAGTAAGAGACAGAGGCTAGTTGATGCAGCAATCCCTGCCATTTTCTATAGAAACCTGAAAAAGTGTAGGCCATCACACTATGGGACAATTAATATCATTAAAAAACAACAAACCCAATTGCTCAAAGAATTCAATTTGATAATCATTTTTTAAAAGTGCCTACTTTTTGCTAGTTCCTGGGGACAGAAAAAGACAAAGTAAAACAGACCCTGCATTCAAATATTTTACGTTCTACTAAAATGTTGAACTAGGTGAGATCCTTTGGCAAAGGGCCATCTCAATCCAATCAGATCTTTCTAGGCATTTTCCTCAATTATTTTGGGAATTTTTGAATGTGCTACACGTTTTAAAATAGCTGCATGAAATTAACCTGGAGAGGTGCTGAAATAGATGATAAAAATAAAAAGCCCTAGACTACCTATTCAAATATAAGATGTAGTATTGTAAGTCCCCAAGTAAAGGCTTTGAAAAACTTTGATCACTTTGTCAGAATGCAACGGCAATGAAAATGTTTCTTAATTTTCTATAACATAACATTAACCAGTAGATTGTTGGGTGTCCTCATGCTATGATGATAGGTTACATTTTGATAGCATCCCCAACTTTATGTCACTCATTGAATGGAGTAAGTTACTCACATAATAGGGATCATAAACCCAGAACTAGAAGAGATATCACAGGACATTTAGCTCAACTCCCTCATTTTACAAATGAGGAAAATGAGGTTCAGGGATATTAGCTGACTTGCCCAAGGTCAAAGAAGTAATAAATTTCAGAGGCAAGGTTTTACCTTAGGTCGTCTGATTCTATAACTGCTATACCTTTTTTTTTTTTAATCTCAACCTTACCTCATAGACATCTGATTTATAGTAGAAAAAAAATTCTTCACAATGTGTCTTGAGAATTCACCAGTATGTTTGATGCTGATTTATCATTTTGGGGGATTTAAAATATATTTTTCTCAAAGAATTATGATCCTCCCATATTTCTTTTAGCTATCGGCATATTTTAATTTCTTGATTTTTTCTCATGTATGACATATGGGTAATGTTAAGGCTGACATGAAAAAAAATTAATATGAAATGTTAATGTCTTTGGGTGGGTAAGCCCTAAAATCAGCTTCTACATTTTTTTCATTGTAATTTGTTTTGTCTCTTAATTATCAACTCTTTTTCTAAAGGGATTGAAATACCTTAAATAATTACTAACAGGGTTCATTGCAAATCTCTGGATTACCAAATGTGGATAGGATAGATGCTTGCCTAGGTGACATAATTTGAAAGACCCCCAGGAAGGTACCCCATCTCCTCAAATATCTCCCCTATAGCTTCCCATCTCCTTATGTATCTCCCCTACAGCATCCTGAACTCTGTCATTGCTATTGACCTTTACTTCCTATGGGATCAAGAATTATTCGGCTGACCTTCTTTGAAAAATGCAAATGTCCCAGTGAGGGACAGCAATTAGTGAAATTGAATTTTGTCATCTCCAGTCACTTTCTACTCAAACAGAGGTGGAAGGGGCAGGAGAGCATAAGAGCAGAAAGGACCTTGGAAGGGTCCTAAAAAGAAAAACCATTAAATCATAAATTTTGATACAGAAGGTCCCACAGAGGTCATCTGGTCCAATACTTTCTATTTTACAGAAAGAAAACTGACGTCAGGAGAAGTTGTAACTAGCCCAAGGTTACATAGATAGTTAGTGATGGACGTAAGAGTTGTTCCCAGGTCCTCTGACCCACAAATTTAGTGTTTTGAACTTATCATGCTGCCTCTCAAAATATATCAATTCAGAAAGCCAGAATCCAGAAAAGTAATACATGTTTCATAAGATTCAATGCAAATTCTACAAATATTTTCAAAGAACTTTTGTGCAAGAATAAAAACAGTATGGTGTTATAGGTAGAGTGCCAGCTTGGGAGTCAAGGAAACCTGGCATCACATCCTGGATCTAGTGCATACTGTGTAGATAAACCTAGGTAATCTTTCAGTGCTCCAAGCAACAACCTAAGAATATAAATTAGAGTTCTTGTGATCTGTATCAATGGAGAGATTCCACACCAATTGTTTCTCACAATGGTGACTTTATGAATCTGAACCATATACCTTGCATAATGAATGGAACTACAAATACATATTCTAAAACAGGAGTGACCCTGACCTTGAAGAGTTTATATTATACTGGGAGGATACAATATGTACACAAATAATGCTAGTGTCTTCCCTCTGAGAACACCTTCAAAGTGTTTCATTATGTATCTTGTTTGTGCATAGGTATTCAGATGTGATGTCTACCATAGGATGTGAAGGAAAAACTGTTTTTCTTTTCTTTGTATTTCCCCTTCAAATATAGAGCTCTACACATAGAAACTTCTTAATATTTGCTTCCTGGCTTGACTTGACAAGTAAATAAACATTCCAAGAGGAAGAAAGCAGTAGAGTGGTCAACATGTTCCTGCCTATAGAAGAGATGCTGTGCTACAATCTACAACTGAAGTTTTTGCCTACATGAAACAACTCCTTTGAAAGTATCCCTTTTGGGGGCGGAGCCAAGATGGCTGAGTAGAAACAGCATTTCCAATGTGCTCTGCCCCTCACAAATTTCAAACAATGTGAAAGGGGACTCCAAACAACTTCTGGAGCCCCAGCACCCACAGAATGGCACAGAGAAGCCAACCTCCTGCTGAGGACAGCCCAGTAGCCCTGCAGGGAGCGGCCAGCGCAGCACTCTGAGAGCAGGCAGCACAGCACGCTGCGAACCGACAGCGCAGCACGCAGAGCCAAGCCCAGGTCCGCGGTTTTAGCCCCAGAGTGGCTGGACCAGCAGCGGGCTGGAGGGTCCCCAGAACACCAGCAATTGTGGCGATTCCAGAATTATCAGCACAGATATGCCTAGGACACAGTGAGAGGTTAGTGCCCTATGGACTTTGGGACCAGTATTTGGGGAACACGTGGCTTCCTCCCCTAGGGGCGAAAAGCTGCTGAAGAAACAGCTGCACAGAAGCCATTTTGCAGCATCAGTAGTGGCTCTAGCTCCTGGTCTGCGAACTGTAGGGAGATCCAGAGATCAGTCTGGGGGTTAATCGCTCTTGCTTTAAACTGCCTGGATCTGGATTGTGGTCTGGGGGGGAAGTTTGGGGTGGGTATCCAACTTGCCAGAGTGGGTGGAGGCTTTACAGAGGCCACACAACTGGCAGAAGTTGTGAAGACCCCACATTTGGGCGGATGCTCCCCTATCTGGTGGCAGAGTCCCACTGTGGCAACAAGCCCCAAAATCAAGTAATTAAGTGGCAACATGCCTAGGCAAATGAAACAAAATAAACAGAAAAGTTCAACATTGGACTCCTATTTTAGGGGCAAAGAGGCTCAAAGCATGGAGGAGGACTGTGAGGTCAGAACTCCTGCACCAAAAGCCCCAAATGAAAATACAAGCTGGCTACAAGCCATAGAGGACCTTAAGAAGCAGATAAGAGAAGTGGGGGAAAATTTGGGAAGAGAAATGAAAAAGATGCAAGAAAAGTATGAAATGACAGTCAACAGCCTGACTGAGGAAAATAACACCTTAAAAAATAGACTAACTCAAATGGCAAAAGAGGCTCAGAAAGGCAATGAGGAGAAGAATGCCTTAAAAAGTCGAATTTGCCAGATGGAAAAAGAATCTCAAAAGTTCACTGAGGAGATTCATTCCTTCAGAGTTAGACTGGAGCAAATGGAAGCTAGTGACTTTATGAGAAATCAAGATGCTGTTAAGCAGATCCAAACAAATGAAAGATTAGAAGGCAATGTGAAATATCTCATGGGAAAAACCACTGACCTGGAAAATAGATCCAGGAGAGACAATTTAAAAATTATTGGACTACCTGAAAGCCATGATCAAAGAAAGAACCTAGAAATCACACTTCAAGAAATTCTCAAGGAAAACTGCCCTGATGTTTTAGATCCAGAGGGCAAAATAGAGGTTGAAAGAATCCACAGATCACCTCCTGAAAAAGATCCCCAAAAGAAAACTCCCAGGAATATTATAGCCAGGTTCCAGAATCCCCAGATCAAGGAGAAAATACTATAAGCAGCCAGGAAGAAACAATTTCAATTTTGTGGAAACACAATCAGAATAGCCTAGGACCTGGCAGCTTCTACACTGAGGGATCAAAGAGCATGGAATATGATATTCCAGAAGGCAAAAGAGCTGGGATTGAAGCCAAGGGTCACCTACCCAGCAAAACTTAGTATCTTGTTTCAGGGGAAAATATGGTCATTCAGTGGAATAGAGGACTTTCAAGCATTCTTGATGAAAAAACCAGAGTTGAATAGAAAATTTGACATTCAGACACAAGAAGCAAGAGATGCTTGATAAAAGAAATCAAAAGGAACTTATCAAAGTTGGACTATTTACATTCCTACATGGAAAAACAATAACTGTGTTTGATGAAACCTTTCTCATTATGAAAATAATTGAAGAAGGGTACATGGCATATGTTCATAGGTATACATGGATAGAGGGCACAGGTTGAATTTGATGGGAAGGGATGATTCTTTTTTTTTGGAGGGCAATTGGGGTTGGGGGACTTGCCCGGGGTCACACGGCTGGGTTTTTGTTTGTGTGTTGGGTGTCTGGGATAGGATCCGAGCTCGGGTCCTTCTGGCTCCAGAGCTGGTGCTCTGCTCACTGCGCCACCTAGCTGCCCCTAGGAAGGGATGATTCTTAAGGGGTGAAGTCAAGAGGTGAGAGAGGCAAGTGGCAAGAGGAGATGGAGAGAGACAGGGTAGGGTAAACTAGCTCATGTAGAAGAGGCAAGGGGAAGTAGTTGCAGAGGAGGGGAAGAACAGGAAGGCAAAAAGGCAAAAGCATATTCTCATTGAAGTTGGCTCAAGGAGAGAATCACATACATACTAAATGGAATACCTTACCCTCACTCACTCTCCTGAGTAGGGGAAAGGGGGATGAGAGGGGGGATGATGGAGGGGAGGGCATTCTGGGGAGAGGGGAGGTTAGAAGTACCCACTATCAAAGAGGGACAGGATTAAAGTAGGGAATGGACCAGGTGGGAGGTGAGACAGGTGGGAAGGAAATATAAGCAGTCTTTTACAATATATCTACTATGGTAATGTTTTGCATAGCTATACATGTACAACACATACTGAATGACTTATCTTCTCAGAGGGAGTGGGTGACAAGGGAGGAAGGGAATGGATCTGAAATTCGAGGTCTTAAAATTAAATGTTTCATAAGATGTCCAGGCATTGGGGCTCAGAGATTCACCTTGCCCTAATGGCAAAGTCGAAAGGGATATGGGAGAAGATATGGGAGAAAGCAGATTGGATGAGGGGATATCTAGTGGGACTGTTATTCTGGGGTGGTGGGTAGAGAAAAATGGGGGAAAATGTAACTCATAATCTGGTGGAGATTAATGATGTAAACCAGAAGTTAATAAAGCATTTGTTTAATTTAAAAAAAAAAAGAAAGTATCCCTTTCGTCTATAGTCATTTGTGAGAAATTCCATCAAAATCTCAGGTTCAATGAAAGCAATATAAAAGTCATTTTTTTTCTTAATGAAATGTCACTTAAAATGGTACTAGCACAACAAAGCATAGTCTTTGTATTAATAAAATGAAAACTAGAACAAAAATACTATTGGAACTATAATAATCATTTTGAAACACACAAAACAACCTTGTTCCTTGGTGAAACAGATATTATGTAAAAAGCCAAGAACACAATTGTCTCTAAGGAATTTGGTTGACTAGTGCTAATGGTATTATATCCCAGAACACTGAAAGAATGTCTGATTGCTGCCCTCTTATCAGTAATCTTGGAAGATGTGGAAAACCAAAATTCTGTTATATGCCTAAAGATGGACAAATAGCCCCATTTTCAAAAATTAGAAAAAAGGTTCCAGCTGCAAAATATATACTAGGACAGGGGTGGGGAATCTATAGCCTCAAGTTGACATTTGGTCTTCAAGTACAGTCCTTTGACTGAATCCAAACTTGACAGAACAAATACCCTTAATAAAAGGGTTTGTTCTATAAAACTTGGATTTAGTCAAAAGGCCACACTCAAGGACATAGAAGGCCACAAGTGGCATCAAAACTGCAGGTTCCCCACCTCTGTACTAGTGAGATTGATTTCAATCCTGGCCATTTCCTAGGAAAGATAATTAAAAAGCCTGTGAACTTAGCCTGAAGTGGTGATTGGTAGGAGGAAACATGGTCTATTCAACATGGGTTTTGCCAGATCAGATCCATTTCTTTTATTTTTAAAATAGGTTTTGTACACTGAAAGATTAAGGAAGTGACACCTAAGCACATATACTTAGATTTCAATAAGGCATTAAAATAAGTCTTTCATGATATCCTTGTGGATAAGATGGAAATATACAACCTTAATTATTATATTCATTTGGGAGGATGGTGGCAGATTTGCATGGTTCAGGATAATAGAGGATGCTCTCATGCTTTCCCAGTCATCAGAGTAGGAGAACTGGGTCTATATGCTTATTCCCATGCTTTTCTTCATGATGTTTTTTTGTCAGATGCCTTCTTCAACAAGGACAAAAACAGCATCAAGGTCAACTACCTGGCATGGTAGTTGGTTTGTTTTTTTTTTTTATTTGAAAAAGCTATAAGTCAAGACTAAAAGTAAAAGAGTTGGAGTGTGACTTTTTGATGATTGTGCACTCAGTGCCATCTTTGAAGCTGAGTTATAACAAAGTATGTACTGATTCTCTGATATTTGTGCTGTTTGACCTAACATGTAACTCAAAACAAGAGAGGGTTTCCATCAGCCAACACTGCACTATTTATCCATATATGAAACCATTGGTTACAGCAGAAAAGCTGAATGTAATGGATAAGTTCATTCACACTGGCAGTATGCTTTCTAGGCATATACATATAGATAATGATGTTGACACATATTACTGGAGCTAGTTCAGCATGGGAGGCTCCAAAAGAATGTGTGGGAGAAAAGAGGTATTAGACTGCCTACAAAATTGAATGTCTAAAAGTTCATTGTGCTGGCCTCATTGTTATACACCTGTGAAACCTGCACAGCCTACCAGTGTCATGACAGATAATTGGACTACTTCTATTTAAATTGTCTTAGAAAGATTCTGAAGATCACCTGGCAAGATAAGGTACTGGACACTGAAGTCCTTTATTAAGCTGAGCTGTCAAGCATTTACACTTTACTACAGAGAACACAGTTGTGATGGGCTAGGCACCCTGTTGGAATGCCAAAGGTATATTTGCCTAAACAACTAGTTAATGGAGAACTTACACAAAGTGGGTATTCATATGGTTGTCGGAAGTGATTCAAGGACACTCTCAAGGTCTCTTTGGAGAACTTTAATGTCAATTGTAAGCAACTGTGGACACTGGCAGCAGGTCATCCAGCATCGTTAGCCCACATCAAATAAGGAGCTGTGCTCTATGAACAAAGCAGAATTGTGGTAGCTTAAAAAAATGCAAGATATGAAAATTGAGAGACATCTCCCTCCCAAAGGGTTACATGGACTATTTGCTCCCTACCTGTGGTACAGCCTTCTGATCTCATATTGGTATGATCAGCCACAGTCAGATATACTGTCCATTGACCCCAACATTGTGATATCATTTTAGTCCTCTTCCAACACAAAGGACAAACAACAAAAACTTTTGATAATATCAAAGATTAGTAAGGGCTAGATCTCTTGTTATCTTTTTGGGAATTTGTATGAAGTAGTTGGTTGTGGATAAGTATGGTAGAAATGAACTCAAAATCTCCCTTTAGAAAAAGAAGGCTGGCAGGGGGCAGAGTCAAGATGGCAGAGTAGAAACAGAACTTCCGCACAGCTCCAGCTTCCACCTTCCCCAATCCATGTAAAAGGAGACTCTGAACAAACTTTGGAGCTACAGAACCCACAAAATGACACAGAGAAGCTAACCTCCCACTGAGGACAGCCTGGCAACATGGCAGGGAGTTGCCAGCTCAGCACTCTGGGAGCCGAGCCCAGGTAGGTGTGAGTCAGAGGTTTTAGCCCCAGGGTGGGCCTGACCAGCAGCCAGCTGGAGGGACTCCAGAACACCAGCAGATGTGGCATTTCCAGAATTATCAACACATACATGTTAAGGATAAAGTGAAAGGTCAGTGCAGTGTGGACTTTGGTACCTGTGGTATGGAGTGCATCAGCCTCTTCCCCCAGGGTGAGAAGCCCCTGAGGAGCTGCAGCACGTTGCAGCTTCAGTTCCTGGCCTGCAGACTGTAGGGGGACCAGGCGACGAGTCTGAGGGTTAATCGTTCTTGTTTTGACCTGTTTGGCTCTGGATTGCAGTCTAGGGAGGAGGTCCTGGGGTGTGTGACCAGCTTGCTAGAGTGTGTGAAGGCTTCAGAGAGGGCACTCAACTAATACCTCCAGCAGCTAAGAAAACCCCAGCATTTGGGACAGAAGCTCCCCAGTCTGGTGGCAGAGAAGTTCTGTGACAAAAAGTGAAGGGGTCAAGTGATTGAGTGCCGACGTGAGTAGGCAAAGGAAGCAAAATAAACAGAGTACCCCAAGTTTACACTCTTATTTTGGCCACAAAAAGGATCAAAGCATGGAACAGGAGGAAGACAGTGAAGTCAGAACTCCTACACCAAAACCTCCAAGAAAAATATGAGCTGGTTACCGGCCACAGAGGACCTTAAGAAGCAAATAAGAGAAGTGGAAGAAAAATTGGGGAGAGAAATGAGAATGATGCAAGAAAGTTATGAAAGAAGAGTCAACAGCCTGACTGAGGAAAATAACACCTTAAAAAATAGACTAACAAAAATGGCAAAAGAGGCTCAAAAAGGCAATGAGGAGAAGAATGCCTTAAAAACCCAAGTTTGCCAGATGGAAAAAGAATCTCAAAAGCCCACTGAGGAGAATCATTCATTCAGAATTAGATTGGAGTAAATGGAAGCTAGTGACTTTATGAGAAATTAAGATGCTGTTGAACAAATCCAAACAAATGAAAGAATAGAAGGCAATGTGAAATATCTAATGGGAAAAACCACTGAGCTGGAAAATAGATGCAAGAGGCATAATTTAAAAATTATTGGACTACTTGAAAACCATGATCAAAGAAAGAACCTAGAAATCCTTCAAGAAATTTTCAAGGAAAACTGACCTGATGTTTTAGAACCAGAGGGCAAAATAGAGGCAGAAAGAATCCACTGATCACCTCCTCCCATCTTGACTCTGCCCCCCGCCAGGCTTTTTTTTCTAAAGGGAGATTCTGAGTTCACTTCTACAATACTTACCCACAACCAACCACTTCATACAAATTCCCAAAAGATCCCACAAAGAAAACTCCTTGGAATATTATAGCCAGGTTCCAGAATTCCCAGATCAAGGAGAGAATATTTTAAGCAGCCAGGAAGAAACAATTTGAATATTGTAGAAACACCATCAGGATAACACAGGATCTGGCAGCTTTTACACTGAGGGATCAAAGGGCTTGGAATATGATATTCTGTAGGGCAAAGGAGCTGGGATTAAAAGTAAGAATCAACTACCCAGCAAAACTGAGTATCGTGTTTCAGGGGAAAACATGGTCATTCAGTAGAATAGAGGACTTTCAAGTATTCTTGATGGAAAAACCAGAATTGAATAGAAAATTTGACATTCAGACACAAGAAGCAAGAGATGCTTGAGAAGGCAAACAGGGAAAAGAAATCATAAGGAACTTGTCAAAGTTGAACTATTTACATTCCTACATGGAACAATGATAACTGTAACTGATGAAACCTTTCTCAGTATGAAAATAGCTGAAGAAGGGCATATGGGCATATGAATACATATGTGAATGTGTGTATATATGTTTACAGGTATACATAGATAGAGGGCACAGGGCTATTTTAATAGGAAGGGATGATACTTAAAAGGTGAAATTAAGAGGTGAGAGAGTAATGTAATGAGAGGAGATGGGGAGAGAAAGAATGTGGTAAACTATCTCATATAGAAGAGGCAAGGGAAAATGGTTGCAATGGAGGAGAAGAAGGGAAGGCAAAAAGGCAAAACATTATTCTCATTGAATTTGGGTCAGGGAGAGAATGACATACATACTTAATAGTATATCTCACTCTACAAGAGAGTAGGGGGGAAGGGGATGAGAGAGGGGGTGATGAAAGGGAGAGCAGGCTGTGGGGGAGGGAAGTTGGAAGCACCCACTTTTGAAAAGGAACAGGATCAAAGTAGAGAGTAGAACAAGTGGGAAGTGGGATAGGAGGGACGGGAAATGTAGTCAGTCTTTTACAATATATCTACTACGGTAATGTTTTGCATAGCTACACATGTACAACATGTACTGAATTGCTTATCTTCCCAGTAAGGGTGGGTGACAAGGGAGAAAAGAAATGAATCTGGAATTCAAAGTTTTTAATTCAAATGTTTAAAAATATATAAATGCTATTATTAATACTATTTTACATGTAATTGAGAAATAAGATATACAGGCATTGGGGCATAGAGATCCACCATGCCCTACTGGAAAAGTGGAAGGGGTATGGGTGAAGATATGGGAGAGAGCAGATTGGAGGAGGGGATATCCTGTGAGACCACTATTTTGGGGTAGTGGGTAGGGGAAAAACAGTGAAAATTTGTAACTCAAAATCTGGTGGAAATGAATGATGTAAACCAGAGGTTAATAAAGCAATTGAAAAAAAAAATGATACCCACAATAAAATATAACTGATTTTCTTTGTTAAAAAAAAAGAAAGGAAAAAAAAAAGCTTGGCATATAGAAACACTGCTTATTAACTACCCTCAGACTATGTGGACAAGCATATGTACACTTATGCCATGTGATTCTGCCAGTCTGCCAATATCTCTAATAATTTGACTCTAATCTGCTGCCATCTATTGGGCTGGCAAATTCCATTCAGAAATTCTCCTCTCACACCACATGAGGAATCATATTATTTTTTTTTCTTTTTCTGTTTTCCCCCTGCAGTAAAGCAATCATCATTTTTAGGCCAGGGTCTTTAGGATAGAGAACCTGCCTCCTTGCTCCCACTTTTCTTATATTGGAAAAAATGCTGCAAGACTCAAAATATCTGTATTCTAGTACTAGTGGTTCCACCAGTTGTCTATATAACCTTTGCAGTATATCTCACTTCTAGAGCCTATTTTCTTCATTTGTCAAATTTCTGAATAGGCTATCCTCTAAATTTCCTTCTACCTTTAAATTTCTCCAAACCAACCTCCCTCTCAGTCTCTGTCTCTGTCTCTCTGTCTCTCTGTCTCTGTCTCTCTGTCTCTGTCTCTCTCTCTCTCTCCCTCTCTCCCTTTCTCCCTCTCACTCACTCCTACTGTTTCTCTCTCTCCCTCTGTTTCTTTCCCTTCTTCCTCTCTCTCTCTGTGTTATAAATACACACACATATAGCTATATACACAAACATGTGAATATATTATATGAATGTGTATATGTACATATATAATTGTATATTACATTAATTTGCATACATATATACATATATTATGTATTTCATGTTATCTGTGCCCAATAATGTAATCATTTTATCATACAGTATGTTTCCTTTGGAGAAAAAAATAGATTTGAAATCACAAAGCTCCTCGATAGCTGAGTTATCACAATGCTACTAAGAAATAAGCATCTAAAACCTTGACATATGGAACAAGTTCTGGTTATCTTTTTCATCTATTATTTCTTCCATAAACTCAACTTTTTTTTCCACTACTTATTTTTTATAATTTCCTTGCATTTGTCTTTCTGTCTTTGTCTCTCTCTTTGTCTCTGTCTGCTTCTGTCTCTGTCTCTCTTTCTCTTTCACACACACACACACACACACACACACACACACACACACACACACCAACAACAATAACAATAATAACAACCACTAAAAGATGAAGGGTTTGGAATTCAAAATTAAGAAGTGAATGCTCTCATTTTATGTGGTGTTTAACATTGGTTCGTCACTGATAGAATAGTGTAGAAAAGATCTTTCATGATTATACCATATCACTGTTATTACAAATTAATGTCAACTGTTTATATTCAATTTTAAGATTTTGTTTGAAAAATACTCATATATTTAAAGTGAATTTTTACTCATTACTAAAGGTAAAGTTGACAAATTTAGGAGGCTAGAATATTTAATATCTATAAAGGTATGCTTTGGCATGGCATATCTTAAATGACTTCATTGTATGCAGATATATATTCTGAAATACTAATGAGTTTGGAAGATCTGAGTTCACAAGATGAAACTACAAACTTTCAATGTGTTTATGGAATTTCTATGACATGAAACAAACTGTTTGAGTGTTTTTCTCTTATGAAGTTTAAAAAAAACCTCTTTGTTTCCCAACCTTCTACTTCTTTGATACTTTAATAGATACTCTTCACAATGATGCACAATGCAACCATCTACCTTGTACAGCTCTTCTTTATGTCTTCCTGTAAATCTAGCACAGAAGATCCAACCAACATAGAAGGTACCTTAATTTCATTCTCTTGATAACACATGGATATCAGCAGAGAATCCAGCCTCTATATCCATCATTCCTTATCCTCATAGGCTACCCTCTTTTCCAATCATGTGTGTCATTGATTATGTTCATTATATTGTTTCTCTGGTCTTTATTCAACTGTAAGTAAAAGACGTATTATACCTTTAATCCATTGCAGAGTGCTAGCTGAGAGGTGACATGCTTAAGAATTTACCATCTATAATATATCCATATGCTTGTATTCAACTAGATAGCAAGTTGTGTGAAAAATGGCTTCTATTCAAAGCAAAAACAATTATCAAAAAGAGCAAAGCTGGGAGTAGAGTGGGGGTAAGAATGGGCATTGGACCATATCCAGTCCTTATCAGGTAAATTTCAAAAGAGCAAGCAGAAAGTAAAAAGCTGACAATTGTTTCTCTAAGGAGTAGAGAATGGACTTTATTGTATTATTTATTTTTAATACGAGACATAGATATGGCACCTGGATGGCCTATGGAAGATGTGGTTCTATCATAAGCATCAATAAAAAGCCAACCACGTGGGATTATATATCTTTTCCTAAACTGATGCAGTGAATATCATGGCAATATAGGATTTGGATCATTAACTCTAAACACCTCATCAATTCATCTTTAACAACATACATACTGGGACTGCTGAATTGAAAAATGCAACTGTGGGTAAAACTCATCTATTTTAAATGGTAGGGAAAAGAGCAAGTGGAAAATGTCGTTTTCTTTTTATGTTTACATTTAAACTATGATATTGCCGACAGCAAAATCCCCCGTAAATGGATAAAGTACCTGACTAGAACATAAAACCCTGACTATCCAATTGAGAATTCTAAAAAACAAAACAAAACAAACAAAAATCTCCACCGTTTTCTCTGTATCTGTGTATCTCACAATCTATTTAGTGTTATAATGATCACAACAAAGAAGTCATTTTATGTAAGCAACTATTTTTTTTTTTCCTGGCTCACAACTAAATACACCCAATCATTATAAGTTACTCTATGTCATTGCCACTAACCTATGATTCTTATTAAGATAAATCTCATCACCTCCCAGGACAAGGAAAGAACATATTTATGAGGTGCTATAGCTATATTTCTGTTTCAGGTATAAAAATTTATTCAGTAACAGACAAAAAAGTCCAGTCCTTTAAAATATAGATTCACAATGCTTGTGCTCTGTTAAAATTTAGTACATCTTTCAGGCGTAAATACTTCATAATTGTATTTAATAATGGAAAGCATAATCTTCACTTTCAGATCACCCTGTGGACTTAACATACCTCCCTAGGCCCAATTGATTCTGGTTTCCTGACTGAGCTATATGACCATGTTTTTCCTCTGAAACTAAGTAAAAACAATCTTAAAGGGAAGAAAAAAAAGAGAAGGTAAAAAAGGTCAACATAATCATAGGGAACACTGCAAATAAAAGGCAGTGTGTGAGTGGTCATATTTATTTTTTCTTTTGTTTAAAAAAGCAAGAAGGGGAGATGGTTCCTACGGAAAATGCTAACAAAAGGAAACATACCAGAGTGATCAGATGAAAATAAATACTTGGTTGACACCCTTATGAAGAACTTATCATCTTCATAAAAGACTCTTTACAATCTTAAATTTTTTGAATACAACAAACAGAAATGAAACTCAGGTTAATCATAATAAACGACATTATATTTTTTACTTTTTTTACTATTTTTTACTTTTACAGTGAGGGTACAATCTTCTTTTAACAGTTGAATGTGCCATCAATTGCAGTTACCCTTTAGTGTAACTTTATTTAATTTATTTCAGGGAATAATAAGATTTGTAAATGTATTTTTGTCCTCTGTGTTAAATAACAGTTTATCAATAATAAATAAAGTGATAAAAAATCTGGTTCAAGCCTACATTTCCAGGATATTTTTTCCCACATGATTTTCTAGGTTCCTTCAAAGCTCAACCTGAATGTTCCCTCCTACACCAAATGAAACCTTCACTGATCTCTTCAGTTATTACTATACACAGCCCCCATTTCACTTTGGATATACCTATAATACATGCTGTATTTATTTATCTATGTGTTTTTCCCTAGTTAAAAACTGGCTTCTTGCAAGTTTGTCACTTTATATTTCCAATTATTACCATAGTGCTTCCCTCATAATAGATGCTTAATGAACATTTGTTAATGTAAGAAATTAATAATAAGCAATCAATAAGACTTTATTAAGTACTTACCATGTGCCAGATATTGTGCTAGCTGCTGGGAATAAAAACACAATGAATGACAAATTTTCTACTTATTTTTGATTCTTATTATCTATTTCTGCTTATTTTATATCTACTTCTATTACACCACCATCCTCCCAGTAATCCAGACTCTTAACTTTAGAATCATCTTCAATTCTTTACTGTCCCTTACTCTCCCCAATCCACTTGCATATATGTCATTATTGCCTTCAGACCACCTTTTCCATTTTCACTGTAATTATGCCTCAACTATTTATCTTCTCTCATGTAAACTGTTGTAATAGCTTTCCTTCTTGTCTTCATATTTCCTGTACCTGCTCTTTCTACTCCATACTTCACACTAGAACCTACCTACTTTTTTCTTTTTCTTTTTATTTTTTTGCTTTTTGGAGGGAAATTGGGGTTTAAGTTACTTGCCCAAGGTCACACAGCTAGCTTTTGTGTTAAGTGTCTGAGGCTGGATTTGAACTCAGGTCCTCCTGACTCCAGGCCTGGTGCTCTATTCATTGTGCCGCCTAGTGGCCCCTCAACTTTTTTTTTTTTTCCTGGTGTTCCCCTGATCTTATCTATTCAAATTCTCACTGTGGCTCAAAATTATCTATCAAATAAAATCTAAGCATTTAGTTTGGCATTCAACGTCCCCCAGAATCTAATTTCAAACTATTCCTTGAATTTTATTGAGACAGTGCTCCCTTTGATGTTCTCCATGTGCCAGGCAAATTAAATTAAACACTCCTCCCACTTTTTCTAACCTTACCAGTATCTGTGATTTTATTTAATTGGCATCCAAAACTAAAGTGAGCTTAACCTTCATCTGCATTTGTTGAAATCCACTGCCTTCAAGGACACATTCTCAATGAAATCTTCTCTGAAAATATACTCTCCCTCCTGAGATTTCACATAGTACTTTTTAGGGTCCCAGACTTTGAATTTATAACATTTTTCCTTAGGATTGAACAGAATTACTTGCACATGTCATACCCCCTCCACTTAATTAAGAGTTTTTTTGAGGAAAGAGATTATGCCTTATTTTATCTTTGAGAGGTGGTAGGTTGTATCAACACAGAATTAGGAATGATAATTACATCAAATATATATATATATATATATATATATATATATATATATATATATATCTTTAGTTTTCAATATTCAATTTTATAAGATTTTTGAGCTAAAAAAATTTCTCCTTCCCTCTCCTCTGCCTTCCCAAGAAAGCATGCAGTCTGATAGAGGCTATACATGTACAAACATATTAAACATATTTCCATATTAGTCATGTTGTAAAAGAAGAATCAGAACACAAGGCAAAAACTACGAGAAAAGAAAAAAAAGAGAAAATAGTATGTTTTGATCTACATTTAAACTATATGGTTCTTTGGATGTAAACAGCAATTTCCATCATGAGTATTTTGAAACTGTTTTGGATAATTGTATTGCTAAGAAGAGCTAAGTCTATCAAAATTGGTCATTGCACAATGTTGCTATTAACGTGTTTAACATTCTCCTAGTTCTGTTCACTTCACTCAGCATCAGTTCATGTAAATTATTTCCAGGTTTTCCTGAAATATATCTATTAATCATTTCTTATGGAACAATTGTATTATCACATTCATGTAACACAACTTGTTCAGTAATTCCCCAACCAACAGGCATCTACTCAATTTCGGTTTTGTTTTTTTTTTTTTGTTTTTTTGTTGTTGTTGTTTTGTTTTTGCTTTTTTGGGGGGCAATTGGGGTTAAGTAACTTGCCCAAGGTCACATGGCTAGGTTTTTGTTTGTGTGTGTGCCTTAAGTGTCTGAGGCCGGATCCAAACTCAGGTCCTTCTGACTCCAGGGCTGACACTCTACTCACTGCGCCACCTAGCCACCCCAATCTATTCAATTTCTAGTTCTTGGCCACCACAAAAGAGCTGCAAAAAAATATATATTTTTTTAATGTGGGTACTTTTTTTTATGGTCTCTTTGGGATATATATATATATATATATATATATATATATATATATATATATATATATTAGTGGTATTGCTGGTTCAAAGGTAAGCACAGTTTAATAGCCTTTGGGACACAGTTCCAAATTGTTCCTCAGAATGGTTGGATCAGCTCACAACTCTACAACAATGAATTAGTGTTCCAATTTTCCCACATTTTCTCCAACATTTATCAATTTCTTTTTTTGTCAAATTAGTCAATCTCAGAGGTATGAGGTGGTACATCAAAACTGTTTAAATTTTCATTTTTCTGTAATCAATATTGATTTAGAGCATTTTAAAAATATGACTACAGTTTTAATATCTTCATCTGAAAACTGCCTATTCATATCCTTTAACTATTTATCAATTGGGGAATGACTTGTATTCTTGTAAATTTGACTCAATACTCAATATATTTTATAAATGAGGCCTTTATTAGAGACACTGGCAGCAAAAAATCATTCCCCCAGCTTTCTGCTTCCCTTCTAATAGTGGTTTAATTGGCTTTGTTTGTGCAAAACCTTTTAAATTTGATATAATCAAAAGTATCTGTTTTGCATTTCATAAAATCCTGTATCAATTGTTGGGTCATAAATTCTTCCATTCTCCATAAATTTGACAGGCAAACTACTCCTTGCTCTCCTAGTTTGGCTATGGTATCATAGGTTTTATTGATCTTATCTCAGCTTACAATGTAAAATGATGGTCTCTAGCTAGTTCCTGCCCCACTGTTTTCCAGTTTTCCCAGCAGTTTTTGTCAAATAGTGAGTTCTTACCAGAAGCTGGGGTCTTTGGGTTTGTCAACCAGTAGATAGCTATAGTCATTGACTATAGTGTCTTGTGTACCTAACCTAATCCAGTCCACCACTCTATTTCTTCATCAGTACCAAACAGTTTTGATGGTTGCAGTTTTATAATACAGTTTTAGATTGGGTATGGTTAGACCACTTCTTTTGCATTTGTTTTCATTAATTTTTTTGATATTATGGACCTTTTGTTCTTCCAAATGAATTTTCTCATTAATTTTTCTGGCTCTACAAAATAAATTTTGGTAGTTTAATTGGTATGGCACTGAATAAGTAAATTAATTTAGGTAAAATTTTTATTTTATTTTAAACTTTTTATTTTTTATTTTTAAACTATTTTATTTTAAACTATTTATTTTATTTTAAAATTTTATTTATTTACCTAAATTAATTTAGGCAAAATTTTTATTAAATTTAATTGGCCTATCCTTGAGCAACTGATAACTTTCAAATTATTTGGATCTGACTTTATTTAAATGAAAAATATTTTATTATTATGTTCATATACTTCCTTTATATAGACTGCCAAATGTTTTATAGTATCTACAGTTACTATAAATGGATTTTTCTTTCTATCTCTTGCTGCTGGGCTTTGTTAGTAATATATAGAAATGCTAATGATTTGTGTGGGTTTGTTTTTCTATCCTGCAACTTTGCTAAAGTTGTTAATTATTTCAAGCAGTTTTTTAGTTGGTTCTCTAGGATTTTCTAAGTATACCATCATATCATTTGCCGAGTGTTAGCTTTGTTTCTTTATTGCCTATTCTAATTCCTTTGATTTCTTTTTCTTCTCTTATTGCTAAAACTAACAATTCTAGGACAATATTAAATAATAGCGGTGATAGTGGGCATCCTTGTTTCATCCTTGTTCTTACTGGGAATGCTTCTAGAATACTCCATTACATATAATTATTGCCCATGATTTTAGATACATGCTACTTATTTTAAGGAAAACTCCACTGATTCCTATGCTTGCTAGTATTTTTAATATGAAGGGGTACTGTATTTTATCAAAAGTGTTTTCTGCATTTATTGAGATATTCATATGATTTGTTAATTTTGGTATTAATATGGTCAATTATGCTGATAATTTTTCTGATATTGAATCAGTCCTGTATTCCTGGTATAAATCTCATCTGATAATAGTATGTTATCCTTGTAATAAATTGCTGTAATGTATTTGCTAATAAATTTTTTTCATCAACATTCTTTAGGAAAATTGGTCTATAATTTTGTCTCTCCATTTTGGCTCCTCCTGGTTCAGGTATCAGTACTATACACACACATACACACACACACACACACACACACATACACACATACATGTATATATACATATACATATATCTGTAACATAAAATTTCTAACACAACAATAATTTGGTAGGACTCTTTTGCCTATTTTTCAAAATTATTTATATAGTATTGTAATTAATTGCTTTTTAACTGATGGTAGAATTCATTTTAAAATCCACCCAACCTTAGAGTTGGAGATTTTTCAAGCAGTTATTTGATGGCTGTTTAATTTCTTTTTCAGAAATGTAAGTATTTTATTGCCTCTTCCATTAATCTGGGCAATTTACATTTTTGTAAATATTCATCATTTCACTTGGATTGTCAGACTTATTGGCATACAATTGGCCAGAAGAGTGCCTAATCATTGTTTAAATTTCCTCTTCATTGTTGGTGAATTCACTCTTTTCATTTTTGATACTGATAATTTGGTTTTCTTCTTTCTTTTTTTTAAATAAAGTTAACCAAAGGTTTATCTATTTTATTGTTTTTTCCCACACAACTAGCTTTTAGTTTTATTGAAAAACTATTTCAATAGTTTTCTTACTTTCAGTTTTATTAATCTTTCTTTTGGTTTTCAGAATTTGTAGTTCGTTATATAATTAGAGATTTTTAATTAGTTCTTTTTCTAGCTTCTTTAGTTGCACACCCTATTCTTAGATCTCCTCTTTATTTTAGTCATGTAAGCACTTAGAGTTATAAAATTTCTCCAAGAACTGCTTTGGTTGCATCCCATAAGTGGTATGTTGTCTTATTATTGTCATTCTCTTTGATGAAGTTATTGTTTCTATGATTTGTTGTTTAATCTACTCATTCCTTAGGATTAGATCAAATATATTATTAATGAAATATATGAAAGGAAAAGAGGGTTGATTAATCATGTAGTGAGTGATAGAGATAACTGATGGGTAGTTTTAGGAATACATGCAATATCAAGTGATTGCAAATAAGCCTTCAGGTGCATTGAATACACGCTCTTTGAGAGGTGTGCCAGAGATCAAGGGAGGATAATAGCATCATTCATCTCAGAAGAGACTTTAGAAATCATCTATTCCAACAATCTCATTTTTCAAATAAAAATTAAAAAAAAATCAAATTAGACATTAAAAAGTTAACTGTCCGGCCCAAGAGTACACAAGCAGAAAAGGGTCAGAGATATGATTTGAATATAGCACACAAACTGCACAAGAAGAGGGATAAAAAATCATCCACTGTAATACAACCCTCTGGATTATGAGTTTCACAAAATTCAATTTGTCTGGTCCTAAAGCAATAGACATACTGAAGTTTTAACTTTTTGATTTCTTTCCCTTCTTTGTATGACATCAAAGACATATATTTTTTTGAAAATGGACTATTCAATTTCAAGCACACAATTTCGGTGTGCTCCATTGATATTCTTTCAAAATCAAGGGGAAATGAGGATGCCCTCTGTTCTTTGGGTGGAGTTCCATTGGATGGCAAACCTACAGGAGGGGCCTATCTCTCTGAGTCATAGAATATGGGGAGGTATGAATGGGTTGCAATATGCATAATTGAAGAAAACATCCATATCTATGAGATAATGGATCCATAGGAATACTACATATTGCCATCCTAACCTCCACAGACTCCTTTGCAAAACCACCATTTTATTTCCTGTCACCTACTTAGAGTTTGAATGTAGGTAGAGGGAAGAATTCTTTAATTTTTTAAAGAGCTTTATACTTAGGGAATTCAATGAATAATTCTCAATTTATACTATTTATAAATGATACCTATAACAGTCTGATGTTATAATGTAATTAAATCCCTAAATATTGGTTTGCAATTTTATAATTGAGAATTTTACCAAACTATTGTTAAGAACATACTGTTCTGATCATCAGGAACTTTTCTTTTTAACTCCCTCTAGATTCTGCATTTTTTTCCAGTGTGCTCTATGCTGTTAGGAAACATTTATACAAAGTTATTTCACCATTAACATAAACCAAGCATACTGGCACATCCTAGTTTAAAAAATTGGCATGCCAGTATTCATTTCTTCTAATTTATCACTCTTGAAGGAGAAAGCAAAAAGAATTAAATCCCTTAGGTTGGTGTTCTTCCAGTTGGAGGGTTTAGGCTGTGCTGATTTACTTAGTTTCCTTTGTTTATCATTTTGCCTTACAGAGATGTACTAATTCACTTCTTTAAAGCTGTTCTAAAGATCTAAAATTGGAAATTATGGTTTATAGAAGGATTCTATATTTTGAAGCACCTAAAGGACATTAAATAATAGCAAAAAAAAAAAAAACCTATTGGAGAAAAGCTTAACAGGACCACACACAACAATATCTCCCATTTACAAAGCACTGACAAGTTTGAAAAGTATTTTCTTCCAAATGACAATATAAGGTAGGCACTATGATTATTATTTCATTTTACAGGAGATAAAACTGAAGCTCTTGAGACATTTAGTCACTTTCTTGGAGTCATAGAGATAGCAGAGATCTACTGTGGTATTCAAATCCAGGTCTCTTCACCACAATTCCAGACTTCCAGTCATTCCATCCTCTTGCTTCCTAAAGCTCTCCCAAGCCTTGGGGCACCACCTGCTTTGATTTTGAAGGGGGATTCCCAAGTTGGTTTAGTGATGATACTGATTTCAATATTATAGGATTATAGGGGTCAGCTAAGTGTTGCAGTGGACAGAGCACTGCCCTGAAAATCAAGAAGAGCAGAGCTCAAATCCAACCTTAGATATTTATTAGCTCTGTGAACCTGGTCATATCACTTAATTCCAATTGCCTTAAAAACAATCCTAGTGTTATTTATTTAGACTGGAAAAAATGTAGAGATTAAATAGTTCTGCCTTCTCATTTTAAAGATGAGAATACAGAGACTGAGAGGTATCATGTAACTTGCCTGAAAATTCAGATACTAAATGGTTGAGTGAGCTTTAGAACCTGGAGGTCCTTTGACTCTACCACTCTTTCCACTGCAGCTGATTGCTTCCTTGGCCTGGTTTGGATATGATATATAGTCTGCAGACACATTCTGATACTAGTTTTCAAACTCTAGCCCTAGATGATGTTAATCTGTTTCTATCATAATTTTAAGGATATAAAAATCATGTCAAAGTTAACTCAGGGTGTCTACCTCATTTATAGAATAGCAGGCTGTGCTAAAGGGTCTGCCATGATTTTTCCTTTTTTTAGGCCAATCTGTGATCTCTGGTTTCTGTTTTCTATAAATATTTAAGGTTGTGAGTGTGACTCTGTGAATAGATATTTACAGACTTTTTTTAAACTGAAAAGAATTATATGACTAAAGTTAATTATTATTAAACCTTTGAGCCAAATTAAAATGGATTTGTCCCATGCTATTGTCCAATTTGGATTTGAGACATTAGCTTGCCTCCTAAGATGTTTTGCTCATTAGTCAGTGGTTTTAATCAGATCAATCTTAGATATTCCCATATGTCATGGCCAGAGAACATCTGGGACTCTAAGGAGTAAATTAGCTTGTACTCTAGAAAAGGAAAGTCTAGTTTTTTGATTGTTTGTTTTCAGCAAAATGCACAGATGTTGGCCAAGAGCTATAGTAGGCAGGATGGATGATAGCCACTACATTCTGCCTGCAGGACATCCTCCTTTTAAACCAAGGAATATCTACTTTAAATTAGAAAACAACACACTAAGCTTAAAAACAAAAAGTCTAAGGAAATAAGAGAATTGTCTTCCAAGTTGTCTATACCAATACACTGGAAACAAGGAAACCAATAAAGGAAATAGTCATCTTCGAGTAGAGATGAAGCAAAAGTGAAGTGCTCATATTATAAAAGTTATAAGGAAATAATCATTGCTGAAGTTCCTGTGGTAATTGGGGAGGGTGTTTTGGTAATATAGCACAATCCTTGTGCCACCATCACTTCTAAGTTTCAAAGTTCCTTTTACAGCCATATCCCAGTCTGGGAATGATGTTATATCATCAAGTAAACAAGTATTATATATCATCACCACCAGCACCAGCACCACCATCATCATCATAATTTCATCTTGTTAATTTTGTTTGGCTCCACAGCCACGAGAATCATGCAACCCTAAACCAGGTCAGCCATTTCTCAATTGTAT
Source organism: Gymnobelideus leadbeateri (assembly GCA_011680675.1). Lineage (NCBI taxonomy): Eukaryota > Metazoa > Chordata > Mammalia > Diprotodontia > Petauridae > Gymnobelideus > Gymnobelideus leadbeateri. The sequence goes on from WOXC01010154.1 coordinate 952,409, forward strand.
ATCACTGCTTGTAAAGGAAAGCCTAGTTGTGGATGTGGTTGTTTCAAGTGGTTATGCAGCTTTCAAGTTCTTGTAGTTTCAGATGGGAATAAGGTATTTGAAGGAGGGAGAAAGTCTGTGGGAATAGGAATTCATTTAAATCAGTTAAGCAAAACTAATCATAAGGACATACAATTGACTTACAAGAGAAAGAGGATAAGGTAAAAATGTTTGGAAGCAGGTTAAAAGGATACTCCTAAACAACTGACCACCCCCCCCCCAACCCTACTGATAATATTATATATAAATAAAATGAAGCTTTAAGGTTTTAAAAAGAAGCTCTCATTTTAAGAATTGTGTATCTCTTCAGTCAAGCTTGGCAAAATTAGTGTGAATGGCCACTGCTGAAAGGCCAAATGATCAGGTATCAATGTAGTGGCATTTTAAAAACAAGATACACTAAATATATATGTCAGTGTGTGCATATATGTGTACATCTATACACAGAGGGCATAGGATGAGTTGAATATAAAAGGATGATATCTAAAAAATAAAATAAAGAGGTAAGAGAGGAATATATTGGGAGAAGGAGAGATGGATTAAGGTAAATTATCACACATAAAAGAGGCAAGAGAACACTGTTACAATGGAGGGGAAGAGCAGGAAGGTGAAACGGAATGGGTCAACCTTACTCTCATTGAATTTGGCTTAAGGAGGGAATAACATACACATTCAATTGGGAATCTTACCCTACAGGAAAGTATGGGGGAAGGGGATAAGAGGGGAATGACAGAAGGGAGGGCAGATTGTGGGGGAGGGTAGTTTGAAGCAAACACTTGAAAAGGGACAGGGTCAAAGTAGAAAATAGAATAAGTGGGGGTGGGGTAGAATGGAGGGAAATATCTTTCAAAATACAAGTACTATGAAAATGCTTTGCATAGCTACACATTGTACAACCTACATTGAATTGCTTGTCTTCCCAGTTGGGGTGGGTGAGGAGGGAAGAAGGGGAAGACTCTGAAACTCAAAGTTTGAAAAAAAAAAACTTCTTTATATTCAACTGGGAAACAAAATATACTGGCACTGGGGTACAGAAACAAATCTTGCACTATTAGAAAGTTGCGGGAGTAGGATGGGGGAAGATATAAGAGAGAACAGTTTGGAGGGAAGGGGTATTCAGTAGGCTCACTATTTTGAGGTGGAGATAGGGGAAAGATGGGGAGAAAAATTTGCAACTCAAAATCTTGTGGAAATCAGTGTTGAAAACTAAAAATAAATTGGAAAAAAAAAAACAAAATAAAATAAATAAATAAGTCAAGATATACTCTCTAAACTATGATTCAAGACAAGAGGCAGCTTGGAAGGATACGAGTTCTGGGAACTGAGAAGGGAGACTACTTTGGAAGAGAGCCCAAGACATCATGGACAACCATTTCTCACTGGAAAGTGAGGAGTGTCCTTTTCTCTCTGTCTTCCCACTTTCTCCTACATGGTCATAGTGTCTTTCAATAGAGCCAAATTCTCAGGAGTAGATACCACATAATTTAAATCTATACTTCCTTCTGTAATGGTTTTGTGATTTGAAGGTCTTCCATACCCCTTAAACTTGCTGACATAGCAGGAAGGGGTGGGGCAAGAGGAAGCAGAAGCCAAGCTAGAGTGTGTGAGGTAACTGGAAGCATGGCAGCCACTAGGGCAGCAGCATGAATTCATTTTGTTTGATCCAGCCAGAATTTTTGCTAAGGAATTCTGCTGAAGACTGCCAGGGATGGTAACTGTGGGGGCTGGAGCTTCTGGGAGCAAGCTTCGTGGACCCTGAGCAGTTGCCTTGAGTGAGGGTAGCCTGTTCTGTTATGAAGGCCTGAGAATGTGGGTGTTTACTACATTAGCTAAGTGATGGCTTTGACTTTCTGGTTTTGGGACTCATTTTTCTGATATCTGAATAAATGTTCTAGCTTTGTCCCCCATGTAGACAGCCTGGTCTATTTTGTGATTAATAACCATATCAGCATATTTATAGTTACAGTAGGCATTATGAATATTGCATTGTTGACACAACTTCTCAAAGCCATTGCTTTCTTTTTTAATTTATGTCCCCACCACTTAGCATAGTGTTTGACACATGGTAAGCAGGTAAGATGCTTTTTTTCATTCATTTCATTCTTTCCAATAGGAAGCAGACCATGTCAGGCAAGACAGAAGACAGGAGGAGCTTTCTAGAGAATTGGCTCTGGCTATTAGAAAGCAGACTACTGACAGAATCCAAGCACTGTAGTGACATACCCAGCAGAGACACAAGGGTCAGAGGAAACAGTATGAAGTCATCATTATAGGAAAAAAAAAAAACCTAATGGAGAAAATCAGAGCATTACCATAAAACAACTACATTAGAGGAGGCATGAGTCTTGGCCACATATATTTCCAAAGTGTATAGGGTACTCTGTGTGTGTTCCCATTCTTATCTCAAATGGAATGCGTAGTTCTAAGGGACTATACCCTAGTTTTATGAAAGAAATGTTTTGTTATTATTCTTATGATTGTGGTTGTTATGATTCTTATCATATTTATATTATTCTTATGATAAAATGCCTTACTGACTTTTAAATACGTTTTTCTTTGAGTAAATATGTACTGGCTGGCTATTAAAAGTAAAAGTACTAATGAGGTTTCATGAATGACAGTTTTACCATTTCAGAGTAGCTTGAAACATGGTATGGTCCCTCTAACACCCAACTTTTGAATTCTCATTGGGGTAAGCCCCCCAAAATGGCACTACATACAGACACAAAAAGATGTATTTGTACTATTTCCATGAATGATAAAAGTGCTTTTATTTCACAGGAAATATTCAAATTCAAATGTATTCCAGTCAATCCAGTCACCAAGAAATTCCATATTTGTTGTATTTTATTGAACTATTTATCTTTTTTCCCCATTTACAGATAGCAGATTTGTGTAGTTAAATCCCTCTTTAATACAGACTCTTGTTTTGAAACCAATTACTGAACTCCCTTATGAGTGAATTTAATAATAACATATTGTAAGTTTGATGCTAAGCATCACGAAAATGTGTCTCTTTTCACCTCTTTTGAAAAGTATATTCAAATATAAGCTGTGAGGAAACAATACAACTAACAGGAACATATTCAAAACTTGAATATTTAAATTATGTCTTGAATTTTGCTCTTCAATGAACCAAATTCTACCAAAGAATATATGCAGAAGCAAAATAGTCTGGAGCTAGGAGGATCCCAAGAGGCTAGTCTTATTGTCAAAGAATGAGTATTCCATGGTGCCAGATACCTGTTCACTTAAGATTATATCATTTATATGTGTATATGTAAATATGAATTAGACATATTATAGCATTAGCTTTGGCCTCTGAAGATATGTCAAATATCCATGTCATCTAACCTCTCCAAACTTATAGTAATCCAAACAGTGATAAATAATACTTACATAGTGTTTTATGTAAGTATTGGTAAAACACTTTACCTACATTTTTGTTACTACATTCTTATAATGCTGTGAGGGAAATACTTCATTATGCCTATCTTAAAGGTAAGGACACTGAGGCTCAGAAATGTTTTATGACTTGCTGAGGTCACAGAGATAGCAAGCATCCGAAGCAGGATATATGTTTTTCTTGATTCAAAGTCCAACAATGTTCATTTTACTTTGCTGTTCAATATCTTAAGTTTAGCTTTTGGAGGTAAATAATTATGCCTATATTATACCTGAACAATGTGCAAAAGCATACCACCATACTCTATTTAAGCCTCTGTCTGTATATCTGACTGTGTCTTCCTGCTTATATGGGTAAAACCCTCCTTTTACCAATATAACCTACACTTCTGTCTATGTATTCCTGTAACTTAATCTCTCTAAGAATCTGGATGATGTACCACTTGGTGCATATATGTTTAGTATTGCTATTATTTCATTGTCTATATAGGTACCTTTTAGCAAGAAGTATTTTCCTTCCTTCTCTCTTTTAGTTAGATCTATTTTTGCTTTTGTTCTGAGATCAGGATTTCTACCCCTGCTTTTTTTTTTAACTTCATCTGAGGCATAATATATTTTGCTCCAGCCTTTTACCTTTACTCTGTATGTATCTCTCTACTTCAGGTGTATCTTGTAAACAACATATTGTAGGATTCTGGTTTTTATCCACTTTGCTATCTGCTTCTTTTTTATGGGAAAGTTCACCCCATTCAAATTCAGTTATGATTACTAACTGCAATTTCCCTTCTGTTTTTCCATCTACATTTTTCTTTCTCTTTTCATCCTGCCTCTCTTCTTCTCTGTTTTGCTTTTGACCATCACCTCCTTCAATCTGACCTCCCTTCCTTTGCCTTTTCTTTTTTGCCTTTGTCCTCTTACTTCCCTATAGGGTAAGATAAATTTCTATGCCCAACTAAGTGTATATATTATAGTCTGTTTGAGCCAAATCCAGAGATTAAACTTCAAAAAATGTTTACACCTTCTTTCTTTCCCTGAATTAATAGGTGCTTCTTCATGTGATATAATTTACCATATTCTGTCTCCCCCTTTCCTTATCTCCCAGTGTATTTATTTTTACCCCCTTTTTCCCATATCCTCAAAGTCAACTTATATCCACATCAAACTCAACTTATATCCACACCTTCTGTCTATGTATATACCTCCTAACTGCTATAATAGAGATATAGTTCTCAAGAGTTGAATAACATGTTTTTTTTTTGTTTTTTCCCTATTTACCTTTTCACGGTTCTCTGGAATCCTGTATTTGAAGATCTTTTCATTCTGTTCTGGTCTTTTCATCAGGTAAGTTTTAAAATCCCCTATTTTTTTAAATGCCCATCTTTTCCCCTGAAAGATTATGCTCAGTTTAACTGAGCAGTTTATTCTTGATTCCAAGCTTTTGTGGCTTCCAGAATATCATATTCCAAATGCTACTATCCTTTAAGTAGAAGTTGCTAAGTCCCATGTAATCCTGATTGTGGCTTCTTGATATTTGAATTGCTTCTTTCTTACCATTTGTAGAATTTCATCCTTGACCTGATAATTCTAGAATTTGGCTACAACATTCCTTGTAATTTTCATTTTTGGAATCTATTTCAGGAGGTGATTGGTAGATTCTTTTAATGACTATTTTATCCTTTGGTTCTAAGATATCAGGATGCTTTTCCTTGATAATTTCTTAAAAGATGCTGTCTGAGAAAAATAAGAATAATGATTTTTAAAAAGGAGAAGAAAATCATGACAAGAAAGTCAACCAATTAGATAAGGAGATCCAGAATTTAAAGGAAGAAAATGACTCCTTGAAAATCAGAATTGGGCAAGGGGAAGACAGCAAAGTCACAAGAGATGAAGAAATGTATGTGTGTGTGTGTGTGTGTGTGTATGTATGTATGTATTTATATATTCAGAGAGAGACAGAGAGAGTGAAAAATGGGAATGTGACACATCTCATAAGAAAAAGAACAGATCTAGAGAACAGGTCAAGAAGAGAAAATATAAGAATTGGACTACCTTAAAGTTCTGATCAAAAAAAGAATCTTGATACAATAAAACAAGAAACAATTAAAGAAAATTGTCCTGAAGCATTAGAACAAGAGGGGAGAGTAAAGATAATTTAAAAAAAATCCACCAATCACTAGTGGAAAGAGATTCTACAAGGAAAACTCAAAGGGATGTTATAGTTAAATTCTGAAACCCCCAAATAAAGGACAAAGTACTATATGCAACAAGAAAAAAAATACATATGATGGTATCACAATTAGAATCACACAAGGCCTAGTGTTGGTGAAACTAAAAGATCATAGGTTTTGGAACACTCTATATCAAGGAGCAAAAGAAGTAAGCCTTTGGTCAAAAATATCATTGCCAGAAAATCTAAGCACAATTTTGAATGGGAGAAAATGGACATTTGATGAACTGTCAGACTTTCAGTACTCTGTTAAAACAACAACAACAACAACAACAACAACAACCCCAAACTCAATAGAAGATTTGACATACAAGTAAGATAAGGTACATACCAACGACCAATTACAAGGGACTAAATAAGGAAAGAATGCTTACCTTTTATGTAGGGAAAATGTAAAATATATGTGAAAGATTATTCCTAGTAATTAGGTAGCTTATAAGAAAGTTTGGGGTAGATCTGAGCATGATAGGACTTTAAAACCATTCAAGAACAGCTAAAAGAATAAATATACAAATGAGGTATAAGAGGAAGAACCAATAAAGAGGATTTAGATGGGGGAGGAGAACTATTAGTTCTGGAAACCTACTTTCATCAGGAATGGGTTTAAGGCAGAAAATATATATGTATACATCTAGAAGAGTATAAAGGTCTTCTAAATTTAAAAAGAAATAAAACTCTAAGGACATAGGGAGGGATAAGATGATAAATGAGGGATCTTTAGAGAGGAGGGTGACAGAATAGGTTAAAAGGGAGGTATTAAAGAGTGTTTAGATTTAGGGCAATGGGAGGATAAGGGAGGGACTGCTGGAGAAGGGGGTAGGTTAAGTAATAGGAAGGGTAAGTTAGCAAGTAGAAGTAAATAGAGGAGTAGGAAAGATATGAAAAAAGAGATATGCACAAACATGAAAACAAGATTAGGAGTAGAGTCTCTTAGGGAAAGTATATGTTTATTTATTTATGTACATACATATATATGTATATGCATATGTATATATCAATACCTACATATAAATATATTCATGCATAATTGTAGCCTTGAGGTGGTGAGTAGGGGGTAGGAAGGGGTAGAAAAGAACAGAACAAAAAAAAAAACCACCTACAAGGAAGTCAAAAAAAGATGAACAGCTTTCAACTTAATAAACACTATTTAATATATAGGCTATATATTTTGAATCCTCTCCTATGTTCTGCTGTGCACATGACATTTTTTATTTCCTTATTTTATATTTGTTTATAATTTTCTTTTTCTTTTCTTATGTACTTAAAGTGTTAGTATTTGTCTAAAATTTTAAAAAAGAAAAAAAGGACAAAAAAATAAAGATGTTGTTCAGGCTCTTTTCTTGATCATGACTTTCAGGGAGTCCAATAATTCTTATGTTATCTCTCCTGGATTTATTTTCCAGATCAGTTGTTTTTACAATGAGGAATTTCACATTTTATTCTACTTTTTCATTCTTTTGATTTTGTTTGACTGATACTTGATGTTTTGTACAATAATTAGCTTTCACTTACCCAATTTTAGTTTTTGAGGAATTATTTTCTTCACTTATCTTTTGTACCTCTTTTTCCCTTTGGTTAATTCAATTTTTAAAAGAATTGTTTTCTTCAACCAATTTTTGTGCTTCCTTGTTCAAGATATTGACTAATTTTTCATAATTCTCCTGTATAACTCTCATTTCTTTTCCTATTTTTTCTTCTACCTCTTTTACTTGATTTTAAAAATCCTTTTTGAGCTCTTCCAAGAGGAAGTTTTGGGCTTGAGATCAATTCCCATTGCCTTTTGAGGCATCACATATAGGCATTTTGACATTGTTTTTCACATCTGAGTTTGTGTTTTGATTGTCCCTGTCACCACATTAGCTTTCGATGCTCAGGCCTCTTTTTGGTTTTTTTTGCTCATTTTTAAAAGTTGAGATCCATTACTGGGGCACAGTGGGGATTGTCCCAAGCTTTTTTTTTTTTTTTTTTCCTGGGGGCCAGGGACCTGGACCCTATCTTTCCACACCAGGACCTGAAGTGCTGTCAGTTTGCTCACTACACTGTGGTGGCCTGACCCAGTCACTCCCAATTGTGTGAAGGTTCCTGGGCTGGCAATTTGCCTTCTTTGCTGGGGCTGGAGACCTCTCAGATGGTCTGTTTTATCACTGCCCTCCTAAACTATGATCAAGAAGACTTGGTTGCTGATCTCTTCTGTGGCTAAGAGCCTCCTGCTAGTTTGCCTGGACACTGTCTGTGTTGGAATCTTTTTCCTTTTTACCCAAGTGAAACTGATGTTTTCCTGAAGTTCTTCCATGTTATCTTTAGCCAGAAAGTTATTTAGTGCCATCTTTTGTGGGTTCTGTTGATCCATAATCTATTTAGAGACATGATTTTAATGTTGTTTTTGAGGGAAACTGGGGAAAACTCAGGCAACTTCCTGGTTTCTCTTTGTCGTCTTAGCTTGGCTCCCACCCAGTTCCATAACTTATATTTCAAGGCAGTCTTGCCATTCTTTAACTTGGAATTTAAGTAAACTCCCCCTTTCTTCTCTTTGAAAGCCCTCAACATATCACTATATCAGTGAATATATCATTTCCTTCATTGACCTGCCCCAATATAACCAGAGAGTTATTACTTTCTCAAAAGAATTAAACCCTTTTAAAAGACTCTTTGTCTATTTCCATGACCATTTGGTGACTATTTTGCCATCTCTTGGGAAAAGAGGGGAAGTTGATTTAAATCATAATTTGAAGCAATCTGAAGATGTCAAGACAAAAGCAAGAGTGGGAAATGTTGATGGGGAGTCAAAGTCAAAGACATTATGGTCAACATTTCTGAGAAGCCCCATTATATACAAATACTATGAGTGGTGTTCCAAGAAATATTTTAGAAGCAAAATAATTCCTTAAGTTGGACATTTTATCACCTGATTCTATTCAGTGTTGATTGGGAGAGGTGAAATACTTCTGACTACATCCTAAAATCAAGTAAGGTTTATTTTCTTTACTACTGTCAATCAGCCTTAGGCCCTTCAGGGATTTTAGAAATCTGTTAGGATCCTTCCCCTGCTTTCCCTTGCTATCAATCAGCATTAAGCTCTTAGGAATTGCTACTATACTTCACTTTGGCATTTGGCAAATAAGGATAGGTACACTTGGATTGGCTATTCCCTGTTTCTGTGTTCTTTGTCCTTTTTTGCACTCAGATTATTAGCCCCACTCCCTGCCACTGACAGATAGTGGTGGGCTTCTTTGTTCCTTTATTGTAAGCCTGCCTCCCAGCCAATGGGAGAAGGGACAGGTGCAGGAGGGGGCTTGACTGTATCTTGTTCTGTCTTCTGTAATATGCCTCATTCTACTGGTTCGTGCTGGTGGGAGGGATGCCCTCTTCTCATGAAAACTAAATAAAACTTTTTGTTCTTTCCTCAAGACACCTCTGACTTTTAATTTGGGGGATAGGGGATTTTGGGGATCCCTGCACCCAACCCAGTGTTGTTAACTTTGCTAGGAGATCTGAAGGTTGTGCTTTTTGAATAATATCTAATAATATTTATTGGCCATTTCTAGTGTTTGAATATTTGTTTTAGACATAAAATTCATAAATACTACTAAATGTATATATCCGTGATGATAAGTAGAGTATGAAAAATGTTGGAAGTGTTTGAAGAATGACAAAGAATGCCAAATCTGTTTTAAATTATTGTCATACTAAACTGGTTCATCATCATCGTCATAATGCACGTGCATATTATTTTATAGAAAATCTCTAAAAGTTTTAATATGACACTATTATAGAAAATGATGCCTTTTATTGTGTTCACACACACAAATAAAATGTTATGTAAAGAGAGAATAACTTACTATTTGAGAATTTCCAGGGATTCTAATTTCTCAGTCCCAAATCCCAAAAATAAAGTTGTCAGAATTTTGTAAACAGTAATTGAAGGTTTTATGAAATGAAACAAGTTCCATTAAAGTCTTCTGTCCTGATTTCCTTCATTTAAAAATAGCTCAATATTAACTTCTGCTTCTTGTACTTGAGGAGTATCATGAAAATTAATGAAATAGCATGTTGTGCCTTTTAAAATCACTGAAAGAAAAGTGGAGTATGATATAAAATTATTCCAGTTATTGCATATAGTACATGGCCAATCTATACAAATGCAAAATAGAAAAGTTAGTTGGACACTGGGATAAGCAAATACCGTCTAGCAAAGGGATATGATTGAGTTGGTCTTATCTGAGGAAAGTCATGTTTGACTGACTGAAAAGAAAATGCTCAGCTGACAGAAAAATACTGTCCTGACAGAGTTAAGAAATAATTAAGAATGATAACATAGGGGTGGCTAGGTGGCACAGTGTGTAAGAGTGCTGGCCTTGGAGTTGGGATGACCAGGGATCGAATCTGGCCTCAGAAAATGAGCACCCACACATAATGACTAGCTGTGTAACCTTGAGCAAGTTACTTAACCCCAATTGCTTAAAAAAAAAAAAGAATGATAACATAAAATACAAGAAAATTTATATCTTCCTCGAGAATGTTTAACAGAAAACATCTCTTATTAAATGTAAAAAGTCTGTGATTTTTGGTGGGGGTGGTTAATGAGATATAGTTTCCTGTGGTTTCATTCATTTAGAGAACTCCTAGGGAGGTTATTCTCTCTACTGATGCAGATCCTTAACAATTGTTGTGAAACATATATCTTGGACAGGTGTTGAGGAACTAAGAGGTCATTTAATAGCCCGGGATCATAGAGTCAGTATAATAATAATTACCATTTATATAGCACTTCAGGGTTCACAAAGTATTTTAAGCATTTTCTATTTGATTTCCCTAACACCCCTTGGAATTAGCTACTATATTATTCCCATTTTATAGATGAAGAAATTGAGCATGCCAAGATAAAGTGACTTGCCCAGGGTCATTCAGCAAGTGTCTGAGTCAGCATTTGAACTTAGGTCTTCCTAATTGCAAGACAAGCACTTTACCCATGGCACCATTAGTTATCTGATAATAATATGTGGAGGAGGGAAAATGAGTCTAGATAGATCTTCCTGACTTTGAGACAAACATTATATAATGTTCACTCTCCTGCCCTCCCCTCCCCTTCCCTCTATTCCCCTTCCTCTTCATTTTCCTCTCTTCTCTTGTCCTGTTCTTTCATTTCCTCTTCCCTTCCCTCCTCCTGCAATTTACATGCAAAAAAAATTAATTTGAAGTTTTTATTGACTTAATGGAGTTTTTAACACCTAAATTTGTAACACTGATAAATAATCAGTGATGGCCTTGTTTAATATTTGATATGAAAAATCCTTCTAGTTGGTTTGTCAAATGTTGTCCCAATTATTCTATGTAATATTTCAGAATTCAATTTTTAGAGAGTCTTCACTCATGATACTTTACTCTTTCTGATATTGCTAATCATACATCTTTTGAACAAAACAGATTAGTGAGCTTCCAAGTTACCTATTTAAATCACCCCAGCTCCTCTAACTCACAGGAAATAAGAGCTTTGGGCCACAATAAAATGTGACTAATGGCCCTTTTCATGTTAATGCTGCAAGCAAGAGGGCGAATCACTCACAGAAAAGTGTGATTGGTGGAATGAATAAGTAGTAATTGTTCCACATTAAGTAAACAAAGGGAGCCCTCATATATTAATGCATTCTCTTGTTTTATTACCTTTAGGCAGATATTCTAATCAGCCATGACAGGACCTGAATAGATTGCCAGCACCCAAAGGTGCTGTTTATTAATTTATCTAAACAAATAATGATGGTGTGTCAAAGCAAATTATATTGGTTCATATGTTGCATGATTTTGTAATGAAATGGGAGCAGAGAGATGTGCTTACTCATTGGCCCCTTTCCTAAACAGGAGGCATTTTGTATCTACTCTCACAAGTTTTGATGCTTTCCCACCATATCCAACTACCTCCACTCCTTCCCACAAAGCAAAGATTATCAAAATGGAAAACATATAAATCTCCTTTTTTTTTTTTTAAAGCAATTGGGGTTAAGTAACTCGCTCAAGGTTACACGGTTAGTCATGATTTATGTGTGGGTGCTCATTTTCTGAGGCCAGATTTGATCTCGTGTCATCCCAACTGCGAGCCCGGCACTCTTACTCACTGCGCCACCTAGCTGCCCCTTTAGGGCAATTGGGGTTAAGTAACTTGCCCAAGATCACACGGCTAGGTTTTTGTTTGTGTGGGTTAAGTGTCTGAGGCCATATCCGAACGAACTCAGGTCCTTCTGACTCCAGGGCCAGTGCTCTATTCACTGCGCCACCTAGCCGCCCCTAAATCTCCTTTTTAAAGTATCTTTACTGTCAGAAACAAAGTCCTATTTAAGATACAAAGGGACCACTTAAAGCTTATTTCTTTTTCTTTTTTTCATATATCCTCATAATCTCCAATCTGGAGAAATGGTAAATATGAAAAGACTTAAAGGGGCAAGATATGATTACTCTAAATAGAATCAGATTCTAAAATTTGGAAAGGGATTCCAAAGACCATCATATCTGACCTTCTACTACTCAGAATTATATCCAATAAGTGTTTATCCAGGCTTTATTTGAAAAACTTTACAAATCTAGCCCATTGGGGCAACAAGTGGGGCAGGGAGTAATCCATTCTACTTTAAGTTACTACTGTTATTTAGAAAGTTTTATCTTATACTGAGCTAAAATTAGTCTCCCTGAAACTTCTCCTTCCTGTCTACTATATTTCCCCTTTGGGGTCAAGCAGAACAATTGCAATCCCTTTTCTATGGGAGAGTCCTTCAAATACTAGAAGAAAGTGATTCTGATCTCTCTTTAATCTTGCTCTCTCCAAACTAAAAATCCCTGGTTCCTATGAATAATCTTCATATTACTTTTGACCTAGCAATCCCACTACAAAGCCTATACTCCCAAAGGATGAAAGAAAGAGGACAAAGATCTGTAAGGTACAAACCTATTTTAGTAGCTCTTTTTGTTCTAGAGAAAAACTAGAAACTAAAGGGGTGCTCATCAATTGGGGAATGGCTGAACAAAGTATGTTGTACAAATGTAGTCAATAGTAATGTGCCATGAGAAATGAATAAAGGGATAATTTCAGACAAAATAAATCCTGGAAGGCTGGTATAAATGGATTCATAGTAGGTGAGTTGATGTGGAGTGCAATTGATACACTAGTAACAACACTGCAAAGAAAAACAAAATTGGAAGAAATATGATCAATATAATGACTAACTATAGCTCCTGTGGAATGACAATAAAGAATTCTTCCCATATTCTGAGACAGGAAAGGTGGTTCAAAATGAGAAATCATTTTGGACAGGGAAAATGTGAGGATTTATTTTACCAGGCCATGTAGATTTTTTTAAGGAATGAATTTTCCTCTTATTTTGGGGAAGGATTTTGGAGTTAAATTGTCACCTAGTGAGAATGCTAAGAATGAACAAACAAGTGAATGAATGAGTTAAAAATAGGTAGATAGAGGAAAGTCATTGAAATAGCTGAAAAAATAGGCTAAAGGGAACAGAGGGAAATCCCAAAGGAAACAAAGAAAAGCAGAGCAACTTTGAAAGAGATATAGTATGTATATATATGTGTGTATATGTATATATACATGTATGTATGTATACACGTGTATGTATACATGTATGTGTGTATGTGTGTGTATATATGTATATAAAATTTATTTAAAAAACAGCCAGTATAATACAGAGATTCGTGATTTCACAAATAATCATCTCTTTTTTTTTCGCCTTTTCCTTTATATATAGCAATTATCTCTTAGGGAAGATGTTATTTAAATTCAGAATTTAACAAAAACTAAAATAATTTTAATGTGTCAGGATCCTGAGGCTCTTCCGTATTCTGTTGCCTTTATTTACATACTCACCTAGTTTTTCAATGACCTTCCCAAAGTGCAGCACCCAAAACTGAACATAATATTTCTAATGAGGTTCAGGGACACCACAAAAATTTGGGGTGCAAGATCATCTTGAAGAATTCACTCAGGCTATCTCCAAATCAAGTATAGGCTTTTATTGGGGGCAACACAAAACACCAAGCATGCTCCTCCTTTCCTTAAGGGACATGCAGTTTAAGGGAGATTCTGGATTAAGACGGGAGTGGAAGCCTGCTAAAGGCAGCCCCCCCTCCCCAGGGAGAGGGGGCGGCACCATCCAGGGAGAGAGTCAATACAGAGAGACAGCTGCTTCAGGGAAACAACTCCTGATAAAAGGAAGGGCCTATCAAAGGTGACCCCAACTTAAGGGGGATGCCCTCCTTTAAAAAAGACTTGGATTTTAATAGAGGAAGACCTGCCAAGGGCAGGAAGATGATGTAGCCAGGGAGTTTCACACACTACTTATTATTGTAGTTGTAGTTGTTGTTATTCGCTATTCAGCCCCAGTGGAGGGGCTGCCCACCCCCTTATTTTATTTTTAATTTCACTGACCAGCCCACCTGAATCTCTTTGTCTCCTAAAGTGGCTTTAAGAGGTATTTGAGATAATGGGCTTCTCAAGAACCACTCTATTTGAATCTCTTCATTCCAACTATCTTTTGACCAAGACAGAGTATTAGAAGGATCCTCAGTTTTGGAATCTCTACAAATCAAAGAAGCCTAAGGATGTATTTCATTTTTTGTTTTTGCTGCCATGCCACACTATTGACTCACACTGATTTATCAGTCCACTAGATTCTATTATATTTTTCAAGTGAAATGATATCTCGCTATACCTATCTGGCATTTGGACATAATTTATTGCAGTCAAGTCTAAGATTTTATATTTATTCCTATTACATTTTGTTTTCTTACACTCAGTACAACATTTTATTCTACTTAAACCTTTTTGCATCTTATGTCATATAACATATTTCCTATTCCTTCCAGCTTTGTGTCATAAGATAACCTATGATTTTATCCAAGTCACTGATAAAGATGTAGAATTACTCCAGGATAATGACAGATCCCTGAGCCATTTCACTGATAATGCCTTACAAAGTTGACATATAAACACTAATAACTATTCTGTGGTTTAAGACACAAACCAATTCCAAATCCAATTAATTACATACCATTAAGTGGGCTATGGGTTCTCTATATTTACCATCAGAATAGCAGGATATATTTTGCCAAAGGCTTTGATTAAAAGGAATTAAATTCATTGTATCTTTAGCATTCTCCTGATCTGCTAATTAAGCGACTTGGCAAAGAAAGGAAAGGTTTGATTGGTAAGGTCAGTTCTTGAAAAAAGAAATCTTTTTCTAGATGTTAGCTAATGACACCTTTAATAATATATCCTGTATTTTCCCAAGGAGTCAAAATCATGTTCTCTGGCCTATAGATATCTACTTTCTTTTTCTTCCTTTAAATGGAACAGAATATTTCATCCAATTGCCATAATCTAAATTTGTTAATAGCAACCCAACAAACTCAGCTTCCCCTCCCATGACACTCCACCCCACATAACCTGATACATAGTTATTTTTTCTATTAACATGGCCATCACCTTATTGCAAGCTTATCACCTCTTGGCTGGATATCTGCAATAGCCTGCCACAGTAATTAATTTCCTTACATTCAGTCTTTCACATTTCTAATCTATTTCTAATCTACACAACTGCCAAAAAAGATAATCCTAAATCACATGTCTGGCCATGTCACAGCCTTGATCAATAAACTCCAATGGTTCCCTGTTACTTTCACAAATAAAACTCCTGTGTTTAGTATTTAAAGCTCTTCACAACTTGGTTTAAATTTGCCTTTTAAGCTTTCCCTCTCTGAATTTCAACCAAATTGATCTTGGTTCTTCACACACTACACTCCATTTAACTTCTACTGTTGTCCTACCTTTTGGCAGGCTAGCCCTATGTTTAGAATATACACTTTCCTTTTCTTGTTCTCCTTATCTATATTTTTGTTTAACTCATATTGAAGAGGTTTCCCACTAAGAGGGTTAGGGTTGTGCCCTGGAGACCCCAAAATGCCAACATACTATACTGGGTCACTCTGGGTCTTCTATCCAACTCTTTCTATTTTCCCATATAAGAAAGTTATTTCCCTTCTGTGTTGAAAGAAATAAAAGTAACACATACATAGACGTAAGAGGATTAGTGCTGTTATGTGTAGATACACTGTAATGGAGAAAGGCTTCTGCAAAAAGGAACAGATGTACTTTTGTTGTAATCCAGGTGTGAAGAATCTAGAGTCTAGAGAATTGATGCAGAGAGCAATGAATAATAATTGACTGTGAACATTATGGCACTACAGCACTGCAATAAACATGCATATGCTTCCCTCAGCCTCAGAAGAAGAAGAAATAACCCTCACTTGATCTTTTCATCTGCGCTAACTCTTCTCCTATATCTCTTCTCTCTTTTTTGGATAAACTATTGAAAAGGTCATCTACAATAGATTCCTCCACTTTTTTCAGGTCACTCTTCTGAACCCCTTATAATCCAGCATCCTACTTCATCATTCCACAGAAATTACTTACTTTCTTTTTTTTTTTTTAAAGCAATTGGGGTTAAGTAACTTGCTCAAGGTTACATGGCTAGTCATTATTTTATGTGTGGGTGTTCATTTTCTGAGTCCTGTTTCGATCTCGGGTCGTCCCAAATCCGAGGCTGATGCTCTTACTCACTGCGCCACCTAGCCGCCCCTAAGAAATTACTTTCTTAAAAGTTCCCAATGAACTCTTTATGAACAAGCTCCATGGCTTTTTCTCTATCCTCATTTTTCTGAACCTTTGTAGTCTCTGTTGATGTTGATCACTTTCTTCTCTTTGATACTCTCTTCTAAGAATTCAGAAAACAGCTCTCTGTTTTCCTATCAGACTGATCCTTTTCAGTCTCCCTTGCCAGATTGTAAATGAATGTTACAATCGCTAAATACAGGTGCACCACAGGCTTCTGTCCTGGACCCTTTTCTCTTTCTTCTCCCTCTGTCCTTCAGCTTCCATGTATTTAACTACCATTTCTATGCTGATGATTCTCAAAAGCTCACTGAGGAGAATCATTCCTTCAGAATTAGACTGGAGCAAATGGAAGCTAATGACTTTATGAGAAATCAAGATGCTATTAAGCAGATCCAAACAAATGAAAAATTAGAAGGCAATGAGAAATATCTCATGGGAAAAACCACTGACCTGGAAAATAGATCCAGGAGAGACAATCTAAAAATTATTGGACTACCTGAAAACCATGATCAAAGAAGCAATCTAGAAATCATCCTTCAAGAAATTCTCAAGGAAAATTGCCCTGATGTTTTAGAACCAGAAGGCAAGATAGAGGTTGAAAGAATCCACTGATCACTTCTTGAAAAAGATCCCAAAAAGAAAACTCCCAGCAATATTATAGCCAGGTTCCAGAATCCCCAGATCAAGGAGAAAATACTACAAGCAGCCAGGAAGAAACAATTTTAATTTTGTGGAAACACAATCAGGATAGCACAGGATCTGGCAACTTCTACATTGAGGGACCAAAGGGCATGCAATATGATATTCCAGAGGGCAATGGAGCTGGGATTAAAACCAAGAATTACCTACCCAGGAAAACTGAGTATCATATTTCAGGGGAAAATATGGTCATTCAGTGGAATAGAGGACTTTCAAGCATTCTTGAGGAGAAAACCAGAGTTGAATAGAAAATTTGACATTCAGATACAAGAAGCAAGAGATGCTTGAGAAGGTAAACTGGGAAAAGAAATCATTATGAATTTATCAATGTTGAGCTATTTACACTCCTATAGGGAAAAACCACAACTGTAACTGATTAAACTTTTCTCAGTATGAAAATAGTTGAAGAAGGGTATATAGGTATATGAATATGTATGTGAATGCATGTATATATGTTTTCAGGTATACTTAGAGGACACAGGTCAAATTTAATAGGAAGAGATGATACTTAGAAGGTGAAATTAAGAGGTGAGAGAGGAATATATTGAAAGGAGATGGGGAGAGACAGAATGGGGTGTACTATCTCATATAAAGAAGGCAAAAGCTTATTCTCATTGAATTTGGATCAGGGAGAGAATGACAAACATACTATATAGGGTCTCTCATCCTACAGGAGAGTAGGGGAGAAGGGGATAAGAGGGGAGTCAATGGAAGGGAGGACAGGCTGGTGGGGGGGAAGTTGGCAGCACCCAATTTTGAAAAGGGAGTGTATCAAAATGGGGAGTGGACTAGGTGGGAGGTGGGATGGGAGGGAGGGAAATATAGTCAGTCTTTTACAATATATCTACAATATATCTACTATGTACAGTATATACTGAGTTGCTTATCTTCATTTTAAAACCTAATTTAAAAAAAATATATGAATACTATGATTAATACTATTGTGCGTATAATTGGGAGATAAGATGTTCAGGCATTGGGGCATGAGGATTCACCTTGCCCTATTGGAAAAGTTGAAGGGGGTATGTGAGAAGAGATGAGAGAGAACAGATTGGATGAGGGGATATCCTGTGGGACTGCTATTCTGGGGTCATGCATAGAGGAAAAATGGGGAAAAATTGTAATGTAAAATCTGACAGAAATGAATGATGTAAACCAGAAGTTAATAAAGCATTTGGAAAAGAAAAAAAAAGAAATGGGGAAATTAAACTCATAAACTCTTAATACTTAGACCTACAAAATTAAATCTAAGTCCAATCTATAAATACTGATTCCAGTGCTAAGATGTAATTCCCAATTAATAAATAATACAAAATTAAGGTGAAATAAATTAATTTTAAAATAAGGTGAAGCAAAACTTCTCAATTTTACAAATTTTTAGTAAGTCTTTCAGTACTCCCAAGAGATTCTGAAGTATCACAATCTTCATCTGATTTTATTCTAAAACATCAACTTAGCAGCAACTTCCATAGCTATTGTCCTGGGTGCCAGACTTGGTAATCTTGCTCTATATAATGTGAACATTGTTATCCAGTTGTGGTTATTACAATCATGAGCATGAATTCTTTAATCTCTTACTTTAAATGGTTGAGTAGTTTCCCCTTAATTTCTCAAGTTTAATCCCCAAGTCATATGCAGTCATTATAGCAGATTATAGGATGCTTTCCTATTCCTCTTAGCTATGGCATGCCAGGGAAATGACATCCCATTCCCTCTTCATCTGATTCTGACCAGTCCTTCAGCATACCTGGGAATCTTGCTAAGTTCAGAAACATTCCCAGAGGCAGATTTAAGTCACTTTTTATAAAATTATCTTAAAAATTATTAAATTGCATTAACAGCATTTTTATTACTGATCTATATATATAACAGTTTGGAATAAGCAAATTAAAGGGTAAGAGGTCATCAAGCCACCAAGGTAAATAGCTGAGCACCAAAATCTGATGCCCAGATTATGATGATACATTGCTATAATACAGCACACGTACAGTATGAATGAGGGACTGCTTTCATATTTTAATTTTAATAGAGCTTGGCTATTTGAATTCTGGAAATGTGTGTCTGAGTTTAATAACCATCAAATACATGTTCAGATTGAATGACCAAGCCAATTATTTCTCCAAAAGTAGTTATTAGGAGAGTTTAAATGCATAAGAATAGTAATGGGACTTACTCATGAATATTCTACATGTTTCTAAATTTAATTTCAATCTACTTTAGGTACACTTTATGAAAACAAGAGTATAACACTTGGAGATGCTCTTGTGGAATTTCAGGAGCTTATTCTCCACCCTGGACCCAAGGATGGACCTAGGATTTCTGAGTAGCATATTGTTAAACACTCCATATTTTTACTTTTTCATTTGTTTGTTTGGAAGACTTGTTTCACAATAAACAGACATCTAATTCAATGTGAGAAATTTCTACTATCCTGGCAAGACCCAGCTGATGATGTAAGTTAATTTAATATATCTGGTGTCTTTCATTTCATAGTTCAGAAATATAGGCAAAACAGTTCTTATTCATTAATAACAGAAAAAAAAAAACATTGCTTCTGAAATGTGAGCCGGGTAACAAAGATTCATACTTGTACAACTCAGAGGTATTATAGAATGCATGGGGGGGATTAGGGAGGAGGGAGAATGATTGTATTTCTTACTTCCATCACAAAACATCACAAATAAAGAGAAAAAGAGTGGCCTTTTGTTCTGCTTAAGCTGTTCTAGCATTGTAAAGCAGGTACTACAGAGGGAAAAGGCAAGGTTCTCTGGAAGCAGCAACCACGCTATATTTGAAAAAGATAAATGCAGCAACATGCCTGAGAATATTAATTTACTTGGAATTTAGGAAGCATTCTTGTGTTACACCATCCATCACAGACATAAATTATAGAGGAAGAAATAAGCAATTAAAAACATGTTTATTATTTCATGTAGTTCCTTGTTCCATTAGTCTCAACTGAGAGTTTCACTTAAAGAGTTTGTTTTAAGCTTTTCAGCAAATGTCAACATAAATGGCTATGCCATAAGGAAAGACCTGAAGACTAAATTTCCTTAGTGAGTTCAGGCCAATTCTGTGGCAAAAGATGAGGTGGGGAGAGAAGGAAGTAAACTGAAAATATTTATTTGTGAATTTATCATAGGACAAACAGCTATCTGTAAGTAGTAATAGTGTGGTGCATGAATCCTCCCCCAACTGATTGGATCTCTGAGCAGGAATTGCAGCCTAGGGTAAATTCCCTGTCCTTCATGACTCCATTCTTCCCTGCCCCCTCCACCACCAGATCTCTGCCCATTCTGGGTTCCCTATCCCTCCCCAACTGGATCTCTGAGCGGGAATTTCAGTCTAGGATAAATTCACAGGCTCAGGAATTTAGGAATTTCAAGGTGTGTACTGACCAATCACTGTTCTTGGCCTCTGCAAGTTTCTCCTTACATAATACCCAACCTTTGGCTGGGTGACGTCCCTTTAAAAGATGGCACATTGTACATGCAGACTCACTGTTGGATTTGGGCCTGACCCGGGACAGTCCGGAGGAAAAAGTAAAATCCACTTCCAAATTTTACTCTCAGAGGTCTCTTGTCTCACTTCTTTTGGAACAACAATAGCTGCCCTACTGGGTACCCAAAGGGCCAGTTCAGTTGGGCAGCTCAGTTCTTTTCTTTCTTTCCTTCCTTCCTTCCTTCCTTCCTTTCTTCCTTCCTTCCTTCCTTCCTTCCTTCCTTCCTTCCTTCCTTCCTTCCTTCCTTCCTTCTTTTTATTTGTCACCACCCTCCTTCCCTCTTTCCCTCCATTCTTTGCTCTTTCCCTTCCTCCTTCCATCCTTCTCCCTCCCTCCTCTCCCTCTGTCCACATAGGGCATCATACCCTTATCTGTAAGAGCTCTGCCCAGATGAACGGAAATTTTGATCACTAAATACTCTCTGGATATCTTGGGGTTTATGGACTAGATTTCTTTCCCAAGAAAAAAGATGTTTAAAAAAATCACTCTAGCTCTTATTGACTGGCCAACAATACATCTCAGCCCAAGCCTCCCTTGGGCATTGGTGGAGTTATGATGGCTCAGAGTGAGAATAAATCCAATTGTTTCTGTTTTGGCCAGAAACCTTGAGGGTCTTCCCCTCCCGGATTGATTCTGGTGGTTTCGTTCTTTTTGTTTGTTTGTTTTGTTTGTTTGACTAGGTAAAAGAGGCCATTATCTGCCTCATTTCTTCCCTTGCCTTAATAATGAAATGGTGGCTGCCTCAGTCAAATTGAAACCTGGGAAATACTTTAGCTTAAAAAAGCCAAGGTATCCCATCTCATCAGGACCATCTCCAGTCCTCCAGATCTATACCTTGTCACTGGACCCAGATGGCTCTGGAGAAGAGAGTGAGGCTTGTGACTTTGTACAACCTCTGTCCCCTTTAATCAAATTCATTTGCAAATCATAGCTTCTGATGTCATGGTCATCTGTATGAATGAAGGGCACAACAGCAAGGATAGAGGAAAAAAAATGCTTGGATTAGTTGATTTCCACTCTTCCCCCCTGCTTCTATATTTGTTGCTGTAGTATATGAACAGAGGCACAAGCACTATTAGGAGGAAAGAAAGATTTTCTATACAATCTTATCCACTGAGGAATAACCAGAAGGCAACCCATTAGGCTCTTCTTGACTCATTCAATGTTGGTTCCCTATAGAGAATAAGCCATATCCTACTACAGTCTCCAAATGACAGAATGTTACTATGACACAGACAGTTCTCACTACTACTCAAGACGGCAAAACCAAGATAATTGTTGGTCATCCAGAAACTTAGTTATCATCATCATCATCATCATCTTCATCATCTTCATCATCATCATCATCATCATCATCATCTTATCAATAACAACAATAATATTTATGTAGAGTTTTAAAGTTTATAAAGAACTTTACAAATATCATCTCTTTTATCACCATGACAACACTGGGACATAGGTGCCATTATTATCTTCATTTTGTAAATAAAGAAACACATAGAGATTAAGTGATTTAAATATTTTATTCTAATTACATGCTTTGCAGTGTGTTTCCATAACCTAAGCTGTGTGATAACTTTTTTTAATCACTGCTAAACTTCAGGAATATATTTTATTCTCCTATAAGTCAGATTTGATGTTCTCAAGGAGAATTTTCATTATTTTAAGTGAAAATACAATGTAGCTATAACTATATATTGATAAGTGACATTTATACACAAGTATTCAAATGCTTTGATACTATCAATATAGGTACTCTGTTCAATAATTGAGATGAAATCAACCTATACTTGCTGTTTCTTTTTGATTCTTGTCAATGTCTTCCCATTCTCTCCCCAGAAAGAACATCCCAAAATATGAGGGAGTTCTTCAGTTTCTTTTTCTAAGTAGTATTTTTTCCCCATTACATGTAAAGATATTTTTTAACATTCTTTTTTATTGAGTTGCAAATTTTGTTTTCTTCCCCCACCCTACTTCCTCTTCCCTAAGACAGTAAACAATTTGATATGGGTTATATATGAACAATCATGTAAAGCATATTTACATATTATTCACGTTGTGAAAGAACAAACCAAAAGTGTGGGGGGAATGCATGAAAACAATAAAATGAAGATAGTATGCTTTAATAAGCCTTCACATTCCATCAGTTCTTTTTCTAGATGTGGAGAACATTTCACATTCTGAATCATTTAGTCTTAGATTACTGTATTGATGAGAAAAGTGAAGTGTATCATAGTTAATCATCACACAATGTTGTTGTTACTATGCATGATGTTCTCCTACTCCTGTTCGCTTTATTTTGCATTAGTTCATTTGAGTCCAGATTTTTCTGAAATCTGCCTGATCATCATTTCTTTTAACACAGTAACATTACATAACATTTATATATCACAACTTGTTCAGTGATTCCCCAACTAATGAGCATCCCCACAATTTTTAATTCTAAGTCTTGAAAAAGAGCTGCTATAAATATTTTTGTACACATAGGTCCTTTTTCTTTTTTCATGATATCTTTGTGATACATACTTAGTAATGGTATGGCTGTACCAGCAGGTATGTACAGTGTGATTGCCCTTCAAAATTCTTCTCTGGAATGGTCTGGTCAGTTCACAACTCTACCAACAATGTATTAGTGTGCCAATTTTCCCACATCCTCTCCACCATTTATCATTATCCTTTTTGTCGTATTAGCAATCTGATAGGCATGAAGTGGTATTTCAAAGTTGTTTTTATTATGAATTCTCTAATCAATAGTGATTTATTTTGGGTTTTTTTTTGTTTGTTTTTTCTGGAGGGTGGAAGTCAGGGCAACTGGGGTTAAGTGGCTTAAGGACACATGCTAGTAAGCGTTAAGTTGCTGAGGCCAAATTTGAACTCAGGTCCTCCTGACTCCAGGGGTGATACTCTATTCACTGTGCCAGCTAGCCACCCCATCAATAGTGATATAAAACACTTTTTAATATGACTATAGATAATTTTATATTGTTATGTTCATATCTGTCTGTTCATATCTTTGACCATTTAGCAATTGAGGAATAATTTGTATTCGTACAAATTTGACTCATCTATGTATTTGAGAGATGAGGCCTTTATCAGAGACACTTCCTGGAAAATTGTTTCCCAGCTTTCTGCTTCCCTTCTAATCCTGGCTGCATAGCTTTTGTTTCTGCAAAACCTTTTTTAATTTAATATAATCAAAGCGGGGGGCGGAGCCAAGATGGAGGAGTATAAACAGCTCATCCAAGCCACTCTGCACCAGATTCCCTCCAAACTATGTAAAAGGGGACTCTGAACAACTTCTGGAGCCCCGGCACACACAGAACAACACAGAGAAGCTAACCTCCCACTGAGGAGAGCCCAGCAGCCCTGCAGGAAGGACCAGCGCAGCACTCTGGGAGCCGGCAGCGCGCAGCACACAGTGTGGGGAGACGAGCTGAGCGGAGCCCAGGTCCCCATGAGCTGAGGTTTTAGCCCCAGGGCGGCAGGGCCAACAGCCGGCTAGAGGGACCCCAGAACACCAACAGCTGTGGCGATTCCAGAATTATCAACATAGACATGCCTAGGACAAAGTGAGAGGTTAGTGCCCTATGGACTTTGGGACCAGTATTTGGGGAATGCATTGGCTTCTTCCCCTGAGGGCTAGAAGCTGCTAAGGAGACATGCCATTTTTTAGTTTTCAGAGGCAGCTCCAGCTCCCAGCCTGCAAACTGTAGGGAGATCCAGAGATCAGTCTTGGGGGGTAATCACTCTTGCTTTAACCTCCCTGGATCTAGATTGTGATCTGGGGTGGAGGTTGTGGGTGGGCTTCCCACTTACAGAAACGGAAGTTGTCCCCCACACATTCGGGATGAAAATTCCTGTTTGGCAGCAGAGCCATAGTGTGGCAACAAGCCCAAAAGTCAAATAATTAAGTGGCAACATGCCAAGGCAAAGGAAACAGAAAAATGCAACCCTATACTCCTATTTTGGGGGCATAGAGTGGGAAAAGGACTGTAAGGTCAGAAGTCCTGCTCCAAAAGCCCCAGGGGAAAACACGAGCAGGCTGCAGGCCATAGAGGACCTTAAGAAGGACTTTAAAAATCAAATAAGAGAAGTGGAGGAAAAATTGGAAAGAGAAATGAGAAGGATGCAGGAAAAGTATGAAATGAGGAATGAAATGAGCCTGACTGAGGAAATGAATGAAATGAGCCTGACTGAGGAAAATAACACCTTAAAAAATAGACTAACTCAAATGGCAAAGGAGGCCCAAAAGGGCAATGAGGAGAAGAATGCCTTAAAAAGTCAAATTTGCCAGATGGAAAAAGAATATCAAAAGTTCACTGAGGAGATTCATTCCTTCAGAGTCAGACTGGAGCAAATGGAAGCTAATGACTTTATGAGAAATCAAGATGCTGTTAAGCAGATCCAAACAAATGAAAGATTAGAAGGCAATGTGAAATATCTCATGGGAAAAACCACTGACCTGTAAAATAGATCCAGGAGAGACAATTTAAAAATTATTGGACTACCTGAAAGCCATGATCAAAGAAAGAACCTATAAATCACCCTTCAAGAAATTCTTAAGGGTGGCTAGGTGGCGCAGTGAATAGAGCACCGGCCCTGGAATCAGAAGGACCTGAGTTCGGAGCCGGCCTCCAACACTTAATCCATAAAAACAAAAACCTAGCCGTGTAACCTTGGGCAAGTTACTTAACCCCAATTGCCCTAAAGGGGCGGCTAGATGGCGCAGTGAGTAAGAGCGCCGGCCTTGGAGTTGGGATGACCCGAGATCAGACCCAGCCTCAGAAAATGAGCACCCACGCATAAATAATGACTAGCCGTGTAACCTTGAGCAAGTTACTTAACCCCAATTGCTTTAAAAAAAAAAAAAGAAATTCTTAAGGAAAATTGCCCTGATGTTTTAGATCCAGAGGGCAAAATAGAGGTTGAAAGAATCCATCAATCAATCTCCTCCTGAAAAAGATCCTAAAAAGAAAACTCCCAGGAATATTGTAGCCAGGTTCCAGAATCCCCAGATCAAGGAGAAAATACTACAAGCAGCCAGGAAGAAACAATTTCAATATTGTGGAAACACAATCAGAATAGCATAGGACCTGGTAGCTTCTACACTGAGGGATCGCAGGGCATGGAATACGATATTCCAGAGGGCAAAAGAGCTGGGACTGAACCCAAGGGTCACCTGCCCAGCAAAACTGAGTATTTTCTTTCAGGGGAAAATATGGTCTTTCAGTGGAAGAGAGGACTTTCAAGCATTCTTGAGGAAAAAACCAGAATTGAATAGAAAATTTGACATCCAGACACAAGAAGCAAGAGATACCTGAGAAGGTAATCAGGGAAAAGAAATCAAAAGGAACTTATCAAAGTTGAACTATTTACATTCTTATATGGAAAAATAATAATTGTGACTGATGAAATCTTTCTCACTATGAAAATAATGGAAGAAGGGTTTGTGGTCATATGAATACATATGTGAATGTGTGTGTATATGGTTACAGTTATATATGGATAGAGGGCATAGGTTGAATTTGTTGGGTAGGGAGAATACTCAAGGGATGAAATTATGAGGTGAGAGAGGAAAGTGTCAAGAGGAGATGGGGAGAGACAGGGTAGGGTAAACTATCCCATGTAGAAGAAGCAAGGGGAAGTAGTTGCAAGGGAGGGGGAGAATAGGAAGGCAAAAAGGCAAAACCACATTCTCATTGAATTTGGTTCAGGGAGAGAATGACATACATACTAACTGGGATATCTCGACCTACAGCAAAATAGGGGGAAGGGGGATGAGAGGAGGGATGATCAATGGGAGGGCATCCTGGGGGGAGGGGAGGTTGGAAGTACCCACTATAGAAGAGGGACAGGATCATGTAGGGAATGGACCAGGTGGGGGGTGGGATGAGTGGGAGGGAATAATAAGCAGCCTTGTACAATATATCTACCATGATAATGTTTTGCATAGCTAGACATGTACAATATATACTGATTTTCTTATCCCCCCAGAGGGAATGGGTGACAAGGGAGGAAAGAAATGGATCTGAAATTCAAGGCCTTAAGATTAAATGTTTCAAATATTAAAAAAAAATAATGTAATCAAAGTGATCTATTTTATATTTCATAAGGCTTTCCATCTCTTGTTTTGTAATAAATTCTTCCTTTCTCCTAAAATTTGACAGGTAAACTATTTCTTGCTCTTCAGATTTGCTTATGGTGTCAACCTTAATGTCTAAATCACATATTACTTTGATCTTATCTTGGTAAATGGGGTAAGATTTTCATCTTTACCTCATTTCTGCCATGCTCTTTTCCAGTTTTCCTAGCAATTTTTCTCAAACAGTGAGTTCTTGTCCTAGAAGCTGGGGTGTTTGCGTTTATCAAACATTAGTATACTATGGTCATTTACTACTGTGTATTATGTATATAATGTATTCCACTGATCCATCATTTTACTTTTCAGCCAGTATCAGATAGTCTTAATTCCTCCATTTCTACTGACATTTTGATGATACAAATGGAACATGAAAAGGGAAACTCTTTTAAGTGATATGAATTCACATTCACAGGGGTTTGCAATTTTTTAGGGATTGATGAAGAAGACAGTAACATTCACAAAAAGAAAAATTTAGATGATAACACCATCTATATATGGAGCTCTTAAACTAAGATGGACCTCTACCACCCCACCCTCCAAAGAGTCCATAAATAGATTTCAGGGAGTACATGAACTTTGGTGGGGGAAAATTCAACAGTATTTTCACTAACATTGGTTCTCTGTATAATCCCATATTTTGTGTGTGTGTGTGTGTGTGTGTGTGTGTGTGTGAACACATACATATGTATATATAGTATATGGGTGTGCACCTAATATCATATGTATATGTAAATATATTTGTGTATAAATTCTGAGAAGTGACCCACAGGTTTCAACAGAATGCCAAAGGGATCACACACACACATGTTTAAGAACTTCTGATCTAT
Source organism: Gymnobelideus leadbeateri (assembly GCA_011680675.1). Classification (NCBI taxonomy): domain Eukaryota; kingdom Metazoa; phylum Chordata; class Mammalia; order Diprotodontia; family Petauridae; genus Gymnobelideus; species Gymnobelideus leadbeateri. The sequence continues at coordinate 979,922 of WOXC01010154.1, forward strand.
TTTCAATTTTCAATTTGTGCTAGTTCTTCATAATAAATGTATTGTTTTCCACTTGTTCTTTCACGAAAACAGTGAAAGTATTTTTTGACACTTTATCTTTCTGTTTTATGCCTTCCTTACCTAACATTTTAATTAGGCTCATTAGACAAGATTATCCCTGTTATATAATTCTTGGAACCTTGAATGTTTTAATGTATCCATTGTAGTTATATTGTTCTAAGTAAATATTTGTGGCAAGGGATGTTTTGTTCTACTAGTGTTAATGAACAATGAACAATGAATACAATGGAATTTTATATTCTTTTCATCTTTTAGTGTATTGTGTGATAATGAAGACATCCTCTATGGTACAGTATCATTTAGAAAAAAAAACTGTGAATTTTCCATGAATAATGTTAATGAGGCTTTATTTGATGCACAGCTAGAACATTCTCATCAAAATTGTATATAAATAGGAAAATGAGCATAAAATGTAATGGGTGTATTTTTTTTCTTTGGGGCACTTTTTGTTCAGTAATAATGTTTAAGAATTTTTTTATGCTTTTCATATTATTTCTTTCTTTAGCTATCTTTTGAACTGGTCTTGTCATATCCTCACATTTGCATTGCATGATATACAGACCTCCTTTATTTGTATGTGATCTAATGCTATTGATTTTTGTGCACTTATACCCTTCTGAATCATATTTATCTCATCTATATGCATAGCAACAATTATGCTATTAGAGACCAAGTAGATCAGTTTGACTCCAATGATAGAAAAAGTATGCAGCAAAGCTTTGCAGATATTTTCCTTTCTTTGAAGAACATGTTTCTTTCTTCCATGTGTTGTTCTTCCATTGTGATCGTGCTCTCATTATAATTTTAGGTCTTACTCTAAGGTTTAAAAAAATAGCTACTTTTACCATAGACTGTTGTCTCTATTTTATGACATTACTGTTCATAACCTTCTATCATTATGCTTATAAGATTTTCCAAGTTAGTTTGTATTCTCAGATTTTGCCTTTGTCTTACACATTTCTCCCCTTCGCAAGTATATTACAAGTGCCAGTAAGATAAGTGTTTTTCTTTTTTAAACTTAGGTGTTTTTTAGTCACTGTTCACTTCATTATGACAATTTATTAACAATATTAAAATATGTATGTGAAATTGCTATTATCTGGATCTACATTTTCTTCTTTCATACATATCTCAGTTTAATCATCAGGATGTGGTTAAAATAGGTCAGGGTCATTTATTAAATTATATTCCAAAATGTATGTCTCTGTGTTTGTGTGTATATTTCTACAGATGGTGAATGTGACATGTATGAAGAAACAGGAAAGAAAACTGAAGCATAGACTTCTGCATAATCATCAATCTTAGGATTGTTTCATGTTTTACCCTTGATCCATATTTTGCAGGATATTTTTAGCTGTTTTACTCCCAAATTTGTGAGAAACTACATGGTATCACCTTTTTGTGGTTGTTTGTGTATATGTATATATAGATAGATAGATAGATAGATAGATAGATAGATAGATATAGATATAGATATAGATATAGATATAGATAGATATATATAGATATAGATAGATAGATAGATATAGATAGATAGATAGATATAGATATATAAAGATATGTATACACATCACACACATATATGTGCATGTATATGTGTATGTTTGTGTGTGTGTATATATATATATATATATACATATATATGATTTAGAGTTTTATTGTGTTCTTTACTCTTCATTCTCTGTGACAGATGCTGTTATAAGTAGCAATTATTTTTATGACAAAAAGTTTGCAACTATTTATCGTGAACATTGAACCATGAGATGACCAAGGGTCCCATGAAACTATGATTTGTTTTATGTTAGGAGTATATGATCAAAGCAATCCTGCCAATTCTTTTGCCTACTTCTCCAAACAGAATTTATAACCCATTGCTCTATTTAGCTATGACTTCCTTCTGTCTTCTGATTTTATTTATACTTAGAATGTCAATATTGTCAATAACTCCTCTACTTGTATATCAATTTGTTGGTCATTGTAAGAGGATCTGATGAGCTAAATTAAAGTTTACAGTCAGTGTGAAAACCATGTAATTCTCATCATTTCTTTCTATCACTGTGTCACTATTAGTACATAAATAGAAAATGACCTCATAGGACTATTGGCTATTATGTATTTTCCTCCATTTTTATACTGCCATGGCCAAAGCACTGGTAAGGGCTCAAGCATCATGTCTATATTGTTTGAACTTAGCTAAGTTTGTCTCTAGAAAACAAATTTCCCCTGTTTAAAGGACAGGAACCTTTTCAGTTTTCTAGCACAATTTTTTTTAAACAAATACTTTATTAACTTCTGTTTTACATCATTCATTTCCGCCAGATTTTGAGTTACAATCATTTTCCCCCCATTATTCCCCTACCCAACCTCCCAGAATAGCAGTCCCACAAGATATCGCTTCCTCCAATCTGCTCTCTCCCATACCTTCTCCCATACCCCCATCGACTTTTCCATTAGAGGAAGATGAATCTTTGTGTCCCAATGCCTGCACATCTTATCTCCCAATTATAGGCAAAAGAGTATTAATAATAGTATTTATATATATATTTGAAACATTTAATGTTAAGACCTCGAATTTCAGATCCATTTCCTTCCTCCCTTGTCACCCATTCCCTCTGGGGAGATAAGTAATTCAGTATATGTTGTACATGTCTAGCTATGCAAAACATTATCATAGTAGATATATTGTACAAGGCTGCTTATAATTCCCTCCCACTCATCCCACCCCCCACCTGGTCCATTCCCTACATGATCCTGTCACTCTTCTATAGTGGGTACTTCCAACCTCCCCTCACCCCAAGGATGCCCTCCCATCCATCATCCCTCCTCTCATCCCCCTTCCCCCTATCCTGCTGCAGGTTGAGATACCCCATTTAGTATGTATGTCATTTTCTCCCTGAACCAAATTCAATGTGAATGTGGTTTTGCCTTTTTAGCCTTCCTTATTCTCCCCCTCCTTTGCAACCACTTCCCCACATGAGATAGTTTACCCTACCATGTCTCTCCCCATCTCCTCTTGCCACTTTCCTCTCTCACCTCATAATTTCATCCCTTGAGTATTCTCCCTTCCCAACAAATTCAACCTATGCCCTCTATCCATATATAACTGTAACCATATACACACACATTCACATATGTATTCATATGACCACACCCCCTTCTTCCATTATTTTCATAGTGAGAAAGATATCATCAGTCACAGTTATTGCTTTTCCATATAGGAATGTAAATAGTTCAACTTTGATAAGTTCCTTTTGATTTCTTTTCCCTGATTACCTTCTCAGGCATCTCTTCCTTCTTGTGTCTGGATGTCAAATTTTCTATTCAATTCTGGTTTTTTCCTCAAGAATGCTTGAAAGTCCTCTATTCCACTGAATGACCATATTTTCCCCTGAAACAAAATACTCAGTTTTGCTGGGTAGGTGACCCTTGGGTTAATTCCCAGTTCTTTTGCCCTCTGGAATATCATATTCCATGCCCTTCGATCCCTCAGTGTAGAAGCTGCCAGGTCCTGGGCTATTCTGATTGTGTTTCCACAATATTGAAATTGTTTCTTCCTGGCTGCTTGTAGTATTTTCTCCTTGATCTGGGGATTCTGGAACCTGGCTATAATATTCCTGGGAGTTTTCTTTTTGGGATCTTTTTCAGGAGGTGATCGGTGGATTCTTTCAACCTCTATTTTGCCCTCTGGATCTAAAACATCAGGGCAGTTTTCCTTGAGAATTTCTTGAAGGGTGATTTCTAGGTTCTTTCCTTGATCATGGGTTTCAGGTAGTCCAATAATTTTTAAATTGTCTCTCCTGGATCTATTTTCCAGGTCAGTGGTTTTTCCCATGAGATATTTCACATTGCCTTCTAATCTTTCATTTGTTTGGATCTGCTTAACAGCATCTTGATTTCTCATAAAGTCATTAGCTTCCATTTGCTCCAGTCTAACTCTGAAGGAATGAATCTCCTCAGTGAACTTTTGAGATTCTTTTTCCATCTGGCAAATTCGACTTTTTAAGGCATTCTTCTCCTCATTGCCCTTTTGGGCCTCCTTTGCCATTTGAGTTAGTCTATTTTTTAAGGTGTTGTTTTCCTCAGTCAGGCTGTTGACCCTCATTTCATACTTTTCCTGCATCCTTCTCATTTCTCTTTCCAATTTTTCCTCCACTTCTCTTATTTGATTTTTAAAGTCCTTCTTAAGGTCCTCTATGGCCTGCAACCCGCTCATGTTTTCCCCTGGGGCTTTTGGAGCAGGACTTCTGACCTCACAGTCCTTTTCCCACTCTATGCCCCCAAAATAGGAGTCTAGGGTTGCATTTTTCTGTTTCCTTTGCCTTGGCATGTTGCCACTTAATTGCTTGACTTTTGGGCTTGTTGCCACACTATGGCTTTAAGGCCAGCTAGAGGAATTTTCGTCCCGAACGTGTGGGGGGCAACTTCCGTTTCTGGCAAGCTGTAAACCCACCCACAACTACCACCCTAGATCACAATCCAGATCCAGGGAGGTTAAAGCAAGAGCGATTACCCCCCAAGACTGATCGCTGGATCTCCCCACGATTTGTAGGCTGGGAGCCGGAAATGCCTCTGAAAACTACAAAATGGCGTGTCTCCTCAGCGGCTTCTAGCCCCCAGGGGAGGGAGCTGACGCATTCCCCAAATACAGGTCCCAAAGTCCATAGGACACTAACCTCTTACTTTGTCCTAGGCAAGTCTATGTTGATAATTCTGGAGTCTCCACAGCTCCTGGTGTTCTGGGGTTCCTCCAGCCGGCTGCTGGCCCTGCCGCCCTGGGGCTAAAACCTTTCTAGCACTTTTAATCAAAAGACATAGCTTTTGTAAATCCAGGGCTTTCACTTCATTGACATCATCTTTGAATACCTGGGGTGAGAGAACTTCACATGACCTGAAATTATTTGTTTGTTTTTTAAATGGCATTTTTGGATATCCCTCTTCAAACTATTACAATAAAGATGACTTAAGTAGAACTTTGTGGAAGAACTATCATTTATATAGCATTTTAAAGTATGCAAAATTTTTATCTTGATATTATATTAGGAGATCTTCATAGCAATCCCCTGTGAGGCATATACTCAATGCATTATTATCCCTATTTTATAGTTGAGGAAACTGAAACTTAGATCTGTTAAGTAATTTGCTCATAGACACACTTGTATATGTCAGTGGCAAAATTCCAACTGAGAATATGTGACTCTTAAATCAAACTCTTTACTTCTCCATACTGCATCTCAGTTAAAAAAAAAAATCATTTGGAACACAGCCTAAGTGATATGTACTGTAGCATATACCAGTGTATTCTCCTTATCTATATGGACTGTGCAATCATATTAAGGCACAGATAATCTCAATTCTCTTGCTACATTGCCAACTACATTGTTGATGCTTCATAGATATGTCAACCACACTGTGTTCTAAAAGGAACTCATTAATTTTGTCCATAAACTCACCCTCCCTCTAACTTTCCCATAACTGTCAAAAGCACCACCATTCTTCAAGGCAACTAAGTCCTCAACCTCAGAGACACAGAATCACAGATTTTAGGAACTGAAAGGGACATCAGTATCCATCTAATCCAAGAATATATTACCATTTTGATGTAATTGACCTGTTTAATGGTATAATGATGGGTCTTTCTTCAGAATAATCTTTTTAAAGGCATAAAATTTACAACATTATCAAGGAAACCAATTATAGTGGAATATAGTGATATACATACATATGCATCTCTCTCTGTGTATGGATATGTATATGAACTTGTTTATATATGTACATATGTACAAATGAAACATTTATGTATTTTTACATATATGTATATTGTATAACTTCACATCTACAGATATACATGTGTATAGATCTATCTATCTATCTACATGTTATGAAGAAACAAGTTGTTTCAGTCTTCTCTTACATTGGTGAATTTATTCTCTCTTGGTCTCAGTTTTCTCCCTCAGTAGTTTCTTGGCAGGGGTGGAAGATGTACAGAATTGGTCCTATATTAATTATTGTCCCCTTTCCTTCAGTTTCAGTCACATTGATCAGACACCCTGTCCCAATTCCACCCCAGGCTCTTATTCATCTCTTCACTGGTTGGGTTGAATTAACTTTTGCAATTTTTGCAGGGCTGCAAGTGGTAAAGTGTCTATTCCAGGCAGAGTCTATGCAGCCTTGGTGTTTCTTAATACCCCAGGCAGAATGCATCTCAGACAGAAGTTAGCCTGCCCTTGCACACCTCTATCCTACCCTGCTCTTCAGTGTAGCTAGGCAAAGTCACTGTTCTGATGCTTGTTGCAACAGGGTGGTGTGTGCATTTAGAGTATCAGAAACAGAAAGATAATCATGTATGATCCCAAGCATAAGCCATTGGGTAGACTTGTGAATACAGCTCCAACACTTTATCCATGTTGACCTGGATAAAGGACATTTTTGAACTCTGAATATGAAGGACATATTTCACAAGTGTAAAAAATATTTTTGGAGAGCATTTTCTTCCATCTCAAGTCCCTGGTCCATTGTTAGATCCTCTGTGCAAATTTTGACAATGTCTACAGTTGCTAGGGCTTTCTCTTAACTTCAAATTATTTATGTCTGTATACACTGAATTCCCCCTGAAGAATATAATCTCCTTGAAGGCAAAGCCTTTTTAGGTTTTGTCTTCATTAATTGTGGGTATAACACATCAAAGGGATCCTTAATAGAAAACCTTGGTTAGTCAAATATTCATTTCCAAAACCAAAATCTACCTCGAATACATATAGCAGATCTTGTGAAAATTATTTTCTTTTACGTTTTTAGGAAATGTGTCCCTGCACAATGCAGTCACTGGGGAAGAGAGTACTTTATGATGCTTTATAGCATAAACATGCGGATGCTTGAAACTGCTTTGTTTGCAAATAAAATAGTTTATGACCTGAAATGTAAATGTTAGCCAGGGTGAATTTAAACCGCTGTTTATAAAGTAGTCTCCTTATATAGTCAAGTACTATTTAGCAAGCATTTATTGAGTGCCAACTGTGAGCTCAGCACTCTATTTGGTGAATATCTGTAGGTGGCAATTCAAGGGCAAAGAATACATTATTTTTATTATTTATTATTATTATTATTATTTGGTCTTATTGAGATTAATGGTTTATCATATCACTACTGGGGAGTTTTCCATAGTGCACAGTACACTGGACTTGGAGATGAAAGAACTGAGTTCAATTCTTGCCCCAGATGTCAGTTGTTATTTGATTGTGGACAATTTAATCAACTTCTCAGAACCTCATTTTTGAAATGTGGACAAAAATAACCCTACTATCAAACATCAGAGAGCTTTTGTGGAAAAAAAAGAATACTTTGCAAAATACAAATGTAATATATTATTGGATATATTATTACCACGTTACCTAAATTTATTAAGGAGTGTAAAACTGAGAGAAGTCAATAGACCTGACCAAAGTCAGAAATTTAATCAATTGCAAATTCAGAACCAGAACTCAGGCCACTGAAAGAACTACTAATTAGCCATAATGTCATTTTTTATTCCTGCAGCTTCTCAGAATATTTGACTTGACTACAGCTCCTGCCTCAGAGCTGATCTCTTTCAAAATTGTCTCTTCCTGAGTTTCTGTTTTGGAAAATCTGATTTGTTTACACTTACTTCAAATGTTTATCTCTACCCATCGTAGAACTTCATTTTTGAAAGTCACACCTTTTATCCCACCTCCACCCTGACCCCCCAGGACTTCACCAGTCTGTTACTTTCATTTTATCTGGACTATCTCTAGTCTAAATACTTCTATCTACAGTCAATCACCAAGAATCTTTGTCCCATGCTACCTCTTGGTGTGGAACTTATGTTGAGCCTATTTCAGAACCTTTACATAGCAGGCACTTATTAAAAGTGTTTATTGAATCAAATATATATTTTTTCCCACAACTACAAATTCACTTAGTATACATATAGAACATGGGTTCTTAGTCATATTTTGTCAAATTGACCCATTTAACAGTTTGGTGAAACCTATGGATTCCTTTTCAGAATGTTTTTAAATGCAGAAAGTAAAATACATGGAATTACAAAGGAAATCAATTATATTGAAAAATAATTATCAAAATATATTTTAAAAAATAAAGGACAAGGATCTCTGATTAAGAAATCTTGACTTAGAGGATCTTGTAGAAATGCTTTCTTCTCTGTATTTAAGAAATGTATCTCTGCTCCATAAAGAAACTCCCTGGGGGGTGGAGCCAAGATGGCAGAGTAGAAACAGCATTTCCAAGGTGCTCTCCCACCAGACCTCTTCCAAACCGTGTAAAAGGGGACTCTGAACAACTTCTGGAGCCCCAGCACCCACAGAACGACACAGAGATGCTGACCGCCCACTGAGGCTAGCCCATTAGCCCTGCAGGGAGGGCCAGTGCAGCGCTCTGGGACCTGACAGCACAGCAAGCAGAGAGCTGAGCCCAGGTCTGCCTGAGCCCGGTTTTAGCCCCAGGGCGGCCGGGCCAGCAGCAGGCTAGAGGGACCCCAGAACACCAACAGCTTTGGCAATTCCAGAATTATTAATACAGGCATGTCTAGGACAAAATGAGACGTTAGTGACCTATGGACTTTGGAACCAGTATTTGGGGAATGCGTCGGCTTCCTCCCCAGGGGGCTAGAAACCACTGAGGAGACACTCGTCATTTTGCAGCTCCAGTGGCAGCATCAGCTCCTGGCCTGTGAACTGTAGGGAGATTCAGCCATCAGTCTTGGAGGTTAATCATTCTTGCTTTAACCTGCTTGGATCTGGATTGTGATCTGGGGGGAGGTCTGGGGTGGGCATCCAACTTACCAGAACCAGAAGTTGTGAAGATCCCAACATTGGGACAGAAACTCCCCTGTCTGGTGGCAGAGTCCTACTGTGGCAACAAGCCCAAAAGTCAAGTAATTAAGTGGTAACATGCCTGGGCAAAGGAAATAAAATAGACAGAAAAATGCAACATTAGACTCCTATTTTAGGGGCAAAGAGGATCGAAGCAGGGAACAGGAAGAGGACTGTGAGGTCAGAAATCCTGCTCCAAAAGCCCCCAAAGAAAATATGAGCTAGTTATAGGCCATAGAGGACCTTAAGAAGCAGATAAGAGAAGTGGATGAAAAATTGGAAAGAGAAATGAGAAGGATGCAGGAAAAGTATGAAATGATAGTCAACAGCCAGACTGAGGAAAATAACACCCTAAAAAATAGACTATTTCAAATGGCAAAGGAGGCTCAAAAGGGCAATGAGGAGAAGAATGCCTTAAAAAGCTGAATTTGCCAGATGGAAAAAAGAATCTCAAAAGCACACTGAGGAGATTCATTCCTTCAGAGTTAAACTGGAGCAAATGGAAGCTAATGACTTTATGAGAAATCAAGATGCTGTTAAACAGATCCAAACAAATGAAAGAATAGAAGGCAATGTAAAATATCTCATGTGAAAAACCACTGACCTGCAAAATAGATCCAGGAGAGATAATTTAAAAATTATTGGACTACCTGAAAGCCATGATCAAAGAAAGAACCTAGAAACCACCCTTCAAGAAATTCTCAAGGAAACTTGCCCTGATGTTTTAAACCCAGAGGGCAAAATAGAGGTTTAAAGAATCCACCGATCACCTCCTGAAAAAGATCCCAAAAAGAAAACTCCCAGGAATATTATAGCCAGGTTCCAGAATCCCCATATCAAGCCGAAAATACTACAAGCAGCCAGGAAGAAACAATTTCAATATTGTGGAAAAACAATCAGAATAGCATAGGACCTGGCAGCTTCTACAATGAGGGATCGAAGGGCATGGAATATGATATTCCAGAGGGCAAAAGAGCTGGGATTGAAGCCAAGGGTCACCTACCCAGCAAAACTGAGTATCTTGTTTCAGGGGAAAATATGGTCATTCAGTGGAATAGAGGACTTTCAAGCTTTTTTGAGGAAAAAACCAGAGTTGAATAGAAAATTTGACATCCAGACTCAAGAAGCAAGAGATGCCTGAGAAGGTAATCAGGGAAAAGAAATCAAAAGGAACTTATCAAAGTTGAACTATTTACATTCCTACATGGAAAAACAATAACTGTGACTGATAAAACCTTTCTCAGTATGAAAATAATGGAAGAAGAGTATATGGGCATATGAATACATATGTGAATGTGTATATATGTTTACAGTTATACATGGTTAGAGGGCACAAGTTGAATTTGGTGGGAAGGGGTGATACTTAAGGGGTGAAATTATGAGGTGAGAGAGGAATGTGGCAAGAGGAGATGGGGAGAGACAGGGTAGGGTAAACTATCTCATGTAGAAGAAGCAAAGGGAAGTAGCTGCAGGGTAGGGGAAGAATAGGAAAGCAAAAAGGCAAAACTATATTCTCATTGAATCTGGCTCAGGGAGAGAATGACATACATACTAAATGGGATATCTCACCCTGCTGGAGAGTAGGGGGAAGGGTGATGAGAGGGAGGATGATGGAAGGGAGGGCTTTCACAAGGGAGGGGAGATTGGAAGTACCCACTTTCAAGGAGTGACAGGATCAAAGTAGGGAATGGACCAGGTGGGGGGTGGGATGGGTGGGAGGGAATTATAAGCACCTTTTACAATATATCTACTATGGTAATATTTTGCATAGCTATACATCTACAACATATACTGAATTGCTTGTCTTCCCAGAGGGAATGGGTGACAAGAGAGGAAGAGAATGGATCTGAAATTTGAGGTTTTAAAATTATATGTTTCAAATATATATAAATACTATTATTAATACTATTTTACATGTAATTGGGAGATAAGATGTTCAGGCATTGGGGCACAGAGACTCACCTTGTCCTAATGGTAAAGTCGAAGGGGGTATGGGAGAAGATATGGGAGAGAGCAGATTGGATGAGGGGATATTTTGTGGGACTGCTATTCTGTGGTGGTGGGTAGGGGAAAAATAGGGAAAATTGTAACTCAAAATCTGGCAAAAATGAATGATGTACACCAGAAATTAATAAAGCATTTGTTAAAATAAAAAATAAGAAACTCCCTCTAAAAAAAAAAAAAGAAATTGAAAGAATTCACTGATCACCTCTTGAAAAAGATTCCAAAAAGAAAACTCCTAAAAATATTATAGACAGATTCCAGAATTCCCAGATCAAGGAGAAAATATTACAAGCCTCCAGGAAGAAACAATTTGAACATTATGGAAACACAATCAGGATAACACAGGATCTTGCAGCTTCTACACTGAGGGATTGAAGGGCCTGGAATATGATATTCCAGAGGTCAAAGAAGCTGGTATTAATACCAAGAATCACCTACCCAGCAAAAGTGAGTATCATGTTTCAGGGGAAAACATGGTCATTCAGTGTAATAGAGGACTTTTAAGTATTCTTGAAGAAAAAAAACAGAGTTGAATAGAAAATTTGAAATTTAGATGCAAGAAGCAAGAGAAGCATGAGAAGGTAAACAGGGAAAACAAATCAGAAGGAACTTATCACATTTGAATTATTCACATTCCTACATGTAAAAATAATAATTGTAACTGATGAAATTTTTCTCAATATAAAGATAGTTGAAGGGAATATAAATGTGTATGTATACACACACCCGTATACATATACACACATACATATATATCTATATAGGAGGGCATATGTGCATATGAATACATATGTGAGTGTTTGTAGATATGTGTACAGGTATACATAGATAGAGGGCACAGGATCAATTGAATAGGAAGTGGTGATATTTAAAAAAAAATAAAATCAAGAGGTCAGAGAGGAATATAATGAGAGGAGATAGGGAGAGACAGAATTGGGTAAAATATCTCATATAAAAGAGGCAAGGCAAAACTGTTACAATGGAGGGGAAGAACAGGAAGGCAAAAGGGAATGGCTCAACCTTACTCTCATTGAATTTGGCTTAGGGGGTGAATTATATACATACCAAATTGGGAATTTTACCCTATAGGAAAATAGGCGGGGAAGCGATAAGAGGGGGCATGATAGAATGAAGAGCAAATTGTGGGGGAGGGTAGTTAGAAGCACACACTTTTTAAAAGGGACAGGGTCAAAGTAGAAAATAGAACAAGTGGGGGGTGGGATAGGATGGAGGGAAATAGTCTTTCACAACATATCCACTATGGAAATATTTTGCGCAACTGCACATGTACAACCTATATTGAATTGCAGATCTTCCCTGTAAGGGTGGGTGATGAGGGAAGAAGGGAAAGATTTTGGAATTCAAAGTTTTAAAATCAAATGTTTTATTACATGCAACTGGGAAATGAGATATACAGGCACTGGGATATGGAAATCCCTCTTGCCCTACTGGAAAGTTGGAGGAGGAATGAGGGAGGACATAGGAGAGAGAGCAGATTGGGGGAGGGGGTATTCAACAGGATCACTGTTCTGGGGTGGTGTGTAGAGGAAAGATAGGGAGAAAATGTGTAACTCAAAATCTTGTGGAAATAAATGTTGTAAAGTAAAAATAAGCATGAAATTTAAAATTTAAAAACAATCTGGAAAACAGAGTGCTCTAACAATTGTTTAAACCACACAAGTAGATACGAGGCAGAGTAGGGGTAGAAATTCCTCTTTCGTCTTATCAACCTTTTCCTCAGCTCTTATGCTATTGGAATGGGCTTTGAGATTTGTGGTGAGATTATAATTTGCTATTTTTTTCTCCCACGAACGAGAAAGAGAGAGAGACAGACAGAGAGAGAGAGAGAGAGAGAGAGAGAGAGAGAGAGAGAGAGAGAGAGCAAGAAATTATTTAGATAATGTAAAGATACAGAGAAATTTGGACAGCAATAGCTCATATTTTTATGAAGATAGAATGATATGTGTACACACACATACATGCATATATGCTTTGGAAATAGATTATGCACATATATATATATATTTCACTTTAAGTACTACTAATACTACTAGTCACCGTTTAAATACCTTAAGGTTTTCAAAGTGCTTTATATATATTATTTCACTAATCATTTTCTCAAAGGTATTTGCAATAAATCCAATCATTTTATAGATGAGGAAACCAAGACTAAGTGGTTGTGATAATCTCAGGGTCACAAATTAATAAATATCAGAGTTATAGCTTGATCTCAGAGTTTTCTGACTCCAGTGTTCAATCAGCAATAGTTCTAGCTACCTCACCTTATTTTTTTACTACTGCCTTTCAGATCTCATGACGTTTGATCCATTTTCAAAGCAGCTAAAAGCAACACTTCTAAACACTCATCTTAATAAAATAATGTCTAAATACTTTTCTGTGCAACCATTTTTTAAATGAAATTCCCCCTATATGTCATAGAACTTAACTGTTGTGATGTATAGATTACATGTTATGTAATCTATATACATAGATTACATAATGTGTAATTATATTATTGTATGTATTTGTAAAATCAACCAAGACATAATCTAAAATTACATAATATAGATCATATATAATATGCAATTATATTATATTTATGTCAGAGTTCCTTTATGTTTGCTTAGATCCTAGATACTTATATTATGAATTGAATGAAATCTATAATAAAAAGGTTCAAAAATGATCTCAATTGCAATGTTGTTAACTTCCAGTTTGAGAGAAAAAAATATATGACTTGTGAATGAATCTGTATTTCCAAAGCACTTACAATAGAAAGGAAAAAAAAACAGTTCATTGTACTTAAAAGAAGTGTTTTACAAATTAGCCCTTAGCTTTTACTGTTTCTAGAACCAGGAAAAGGTTCAGATGAGATACCATATATAAAATGATGAAATCTGTGAGGATCAGATGAGATACCATATATAAAATGTGTTATAATTCTTTGAAGGTTATATAGATATCTGGCATGGAAAATGAAATCAATACAGGATACTTCATATTAATTTTGGTTACTAAATTTTTACCATAGGGGAAGTCACAAGCAGCATGGTGTACTGCTGGCCCTGGCCAGGACTACAGGAGTTTAAGTATTGACACATCGGCTATATGACCTGCACTGTATCACTCTGCCTGTGTGTGAAGAGATTACTCTTCAAGATGATAAGAGAGGTGTTGTCGACCTTAAATGGTAGAGGGAGCATCTTCACACTATGCCAATAAAATTGTAGGTTTAGTCTCTACTCCTAAAATGTTAGTCAGTTACTAAAAATTAACAAAGAATATCGTATATTTCTTTCACAATTTAAACATTGCTATTTAGAATTTAGAAGTGGAAGGGAATCAAATGTCATTTAGTCTATATTACTTATTTTACTGAAGAGGAATTTAGATCTACTTTAGTTAAGTGCATAAGTGTATTCAGGTTTTACAATTAGAAATTGAAGCCTGGCCCTTCTGACTCCAGCTCCAATGTGCTTACTGCTTGGATCATAGACTTATAGAAGAGCCAGGTTTTTTCCCTATAGGATTAAAAACATATTCTCAGATAAAGATTTCAATAAGTATGTTTGCAGTCTTTAAGTAAGGGATAAGATGTCTAAATTCACTAATATAGGTAATTGTTTACTGTGAGGCTAGTGTTCCAATCACTGTACCATATTCTTCTCAATAGAATAAATATATTCCTTCAAAGGAACAACTTATAAGGATTTTTTTGATGCTACTAAGTATTGGTGGTCTTTCTGTCTTAAAATTACTCTGTATTTACTCATTAACATTAATTCTGGATCTCTCTCCTCTCCTCCCTGTAAAACAGATCTTTAATGGAAATGACTATTTCATTTGGGCTTTTATATTCATGGTAGCTAGTGCAATGCCTTGCACATGATAAAAACTTAATAAATGCTTATTGAATTAATATGTTGAATTAACTGGAATTTTTTGCAAAGAAAAATGATTGTAATTCCTTTAAAAAAAACTATTGTCAGGGGCGGCTAGGTGGTGCAGTGAACAAGAGTGCAGTCCTCGGTGTTGGGATGACCCGGGATCGAAACCGGCCTCAGAAAATGAGCACCCACACATAAATAATGACTAGCCATGTAACCTTGAGCAAGTTACTTAACCCCAATTGCTTTACAAAAAAAAAGAACAAAAACTATTGTATTTTGTATGGTTTGAAAAAGGAAACTCATGTTAGTGGCTCAAGAAGAGTCTAATTAGCTGGAAGAAACAGATGTTGCCAGTGGTAAACACATGTACTTTAGCAATCAGGTATTTGGGTTTTGAAAGTATTGAAAATATTTTTACTTTGCATTTGTTAAAATTCTACATCTGACAATTAAAATATACTGTATTTTTTTAGATACTGTGGAATAAATCTTTCAGTGATGGAAAGAGAAGTTGACTATAGTGGCTAAAGAAGTATAGGTGAGGATCTGAACCAAAAAGGAAAGGGTCAGGGATTAAAATAAGCTTATATGAAATGTAGAAACATGAAAAATTGAAAGTGTAAATCCAGACCCGGAAATTGCTATGGAGCTTAAATGAACCCCATCATTCACGTTCTGGCAAATTCCTTAAAATAACTACAGCACATTAATAAAGAGAGGATGAAAATTGAAGAGGGAAATGGATTAAAAGAAAATTGGATGTAAGATGTTCTGGTACAGAGCAAAGGGTCACATAGATAATTAGAGTGAACAGTAAAGCAAGGTAGGTACCAATAGATTTTTCAAAGGTCTTTGATAACAAGTAAAGACATTTTGAATTGATGATGCAATTCAAGGGAAAAGTCAGCACCTCACTAGCCATCAGTTCCTTTTTTTGAAAAACAAATAAAGAGGAAATTGATGAAGAAAATAAACTTCTAAATTGACACAAGCAGAAATCCCCTTTCTTCCAACAAAAGCTCAGTTGCAAAAACCTTTGAATTTGGTGAGTGGGCATCTGATGTCCAATAATATTCATTGAATATTTGTTGCACACAGACAAAAGTTAGGTCAGTCAGGTAGTGAATTTATGGTGAACTGTTGGACAGAGTTCATGCTCCATTGATTTTCAGAGACTTGCAAAATGGGTCATGATCTTCATTGTTTAGGAAATCCTCATATTGAAGATAATGGTGATGATGGTGGTGGTGATGGTGGTAGAACTTAAACAGTACTATCTATAAGATGTGAAAAATACTTAAAACTCATTTGAAATTCACAAAATGATTGTAGGTTGCATTATTATTGCCATTTTATACCTGAGGAAGCTGAGGTTGGAAGGGATTAAATGTCTTTTCCTATGGTCATACAAGTAGGAAGTATTTTTGGTAAGAATCAAGTTTGGGTCTTCCTGACACCGTTTAACTCTCTAAGCAATTCACCATCTAGCTGATGACACCTCAGATCCTCTGGAGTTCTGAATGGTGCATAGGATTGTATTCGGTTCTAAGAACAGAAAAAAGAAACATAATAAAGTTCCCAACATTCTCTATTTTCTGTCCACTTCTGAAATTCCTATGCTCATTAGGAGTTCTAGGATAGGGCAAACAGAAAATCAATACTGGAAATTTCTCTAAGCACTATAAAAATGTAAAGAAATGCACTGTGGAAGATTCATAAAAATATTGCATAAATATGAGTGATTTTTGCCTTGGAGACATAGGAAACATCTCAATTCTGATTCATATTTAATTTTCTTTAATTCAGAAGTGTCATGCTTGTTCTTCAAATACTTTGCCAGAGTTCTAAAATTCAGTTCATGAAGTATTTATGTACATTTCTCTAAACCATTCCTTTGATTATCCCCTCCAATTCTAAGCTCCCACCCCCTTTTTTCTGTTTCTTCACACTTTATTAAGCAGTACAGGATCTGGGCAAAGCAAATATCTTCAGACAGCATTATTCAATCCTCAATGTGTTTCCCTCTCCCTTTGTTGTCAATCTACAAGAAGCTAAATAGTGCATTATTGGCAAAGTGGAAACTTGTTCTAATGTATCCAATCAGTCTATTTTTGTGCACATATCTAAATCAGGGTGACATTTGTTTCCTTTGGTACTAGCATAATCCATATCCATAGCCATGTCATCGCTAATGCAAAAATCAAGAAGCAGAAAATAAATAAAATAAAAGACATTGATCTTGAACTCTATAAGTATGGTAATGTTTGTCCTTATATTGCTGCCTCACATTACCACACAGATAAGCTGTAGTGAGGTGACCACATTTTATTTTCTCTTAACCTACTGCCTATAAATATGTTCCCATGATATAGAAAGAAAACTAACTCACTCATTCATTCACCCATCCATCATTCTACAAATATTATAACACAAATACTTTAATAACTGTTTGATGTCATCAATTTGAACATTCCTCCCAGTAGTGAAAATACTAAACTATACCTGCTTATCTGTCCTATGTAACTCTTGTTCACACATTGATCATTTTTCAACTGAATCAATCAAACAAAACATAAAGATTGAAAAATTAAAGAAAATGTAAATTATCTCGTTGAAAAAACAACTGACCTTGAGAACAGATCTAGGGGAGAATACCTAAGAATTATTGATCAACTGGAAAGCCACGATGAAAAAAATAGCCAGGGCAACATCCTCCAAGAGATTTTCAAAGAAAACTGTCTGGAGGTCCTAGAATCAGAGGGTAAAATAGTTATTGAAATAATTCACCGGACTCCTCCTGAAAGAGATCCCAAATTGAAAACTCCAAGAAATATAGTAGGCAAATTCCAGAATTACAAGGCCAAGGAGAAAATACTGCAAGCAGAAAGAAGAGAACAATTAAAATATCATGGATCTACAGTCAGGATCACAAGCACCAAGCAGCTTCTACATTAAAAGATCAGAGGGATTGGAATACGATATTTTGTAAGGCAAAAGAGCTTGGCCTGCCACCAAGCATCAATGACCCAGCAAAACTGGGCATAATCTGTCCAGCAAGGAGATAGACATTCAATGAAATAAGGTAATTCCAATCTTTCCTGATGAAAAAAGCCAGAGCTCAATGGGGCATTTGACCTCCAAATACAAGACTCAAGACAGACATAAAAAGATAAATAATTTTCTGAATGTAATTTGAACTGTCATACTCTTTCTATTCAACTCTAAACCTGACTTATTTTCCATCTATATTTTCTGCAAAGATGTACACAATGATATGCAAATTCTATAATTTATCTGTCCAAATGTATATTGTAATCTGGGCAGCAGACGTTCTTTATCCATATAGTTTTCCCTATGTGAATGATCAGGCAAAACTCCTTTAAATTATTACAAGTCTATTTTATCAATCCCTGATTTGCTCTAAAGTATTACATAGTGAACACAGGCACATATAGAGTGTGTCACCATACAATGAAATCTCCTTCAACTTTGACTCAGGTATACTTCTTCAATTCCAGTTGCCAACAACCTTGGTGAGCATTCATGTTTCTAATTTATGTATCGCTTGATGTTTATGAGCACATAGTTTTTAAACAGGGTTATTTCTGCTGTTATATTTTTCAAGGAATCTTAAATAATTTTAAAGGAAGAATGATAAACACACTTCAAAATAAAAAAGAACTAGCAGTATGGGCATTGCCAAGATGGCAAAGGAGAGGCAGCAAAACAACTGAACTATTCCTACATTCCCTACCAAATTACTTTAAAATAATGTCTCAAATAAAATTTTTGTATTTTTAAGTCAGGGTAAGACTTTTTTTCAAGTCCAAGGCAACTTGGGAGGTCATCAAGAGAGTCATTTAATAGTGTTGTAGTGAGGACAGGCCTGGAGCTAATATGGAGGCAGTACCAGTAGAAGGGCCTTGGAGGTAGCCAGGAGAGTTGTAGTCCCAAAAGCAGTTTCAGGAATTCTAAGCCTAAAAATAAGTATGGGGGTAAGACAAGTAGTTAGAAAGAGATTACAGGAGACTCTTTGCCAACACTTGCTGTAGCTGGTACTGATTAGCAACAATATTGCCTGTATGTAGTTCTGGGTTGAAGTTCTGGAATAGAAAGGAGTTCTAGTCAGTCATAGGAGAGCAGGGTCCATGGTCTCAATTTCAAGAAAGATAGGAACACCAGCCCTTGGGGTTGAAGAATAGGGGACCTGGTCACAGTTCCAGGGTCAAGAAGAATTATAGTGTTTGTAACTTCAAGGAAATGAGGTCCCTTCTTCTATATAGCACACATAGCTATATACATAGCTATGTATATCATAGCACACACCAAAAGAGCAATGACCACACATCTCAGTATTTTATGAACTGAGAGCACTGAAAACTTGCAGGACTTCAAAACTAGCTTGGGAAAACAGTAATACAAAATGGTCTAAAGCCTAGAACACTGCCTCCCAACCCAAGAAGAACACAAATTTACATAAAGTTCAAAATCAAGAAATGGGCTGAAAAAATGAGCAAACAACAATAATAAAAAATGACTTGACTATAAAAAAGGTTACTATGCTGGCAAGGAATACAGAGACAAAAATGGAGAAGACAACAATGTGAAAACAGTTACAAGGAAAGCTTCAAAGGAAAAAAAAATAACACTACTAATTTGACACAAGGCAAACAAAAATTTCCCAGAAGAGCTTAAAAGAAGATATAAGATTTGTGGAGGAAAAAAAGAAATTAAAAAAAAAGAAATGAGTGATGCAAGAAAATTACACCAGAGAAAATTGACAAAAGAGGCACAAAAAATATGGAAGAAAATAACATCTTAAAAAATAGGATTGACCTAAAAGTAAAAGTAAAAAAAAAAGAAATGAAAGTAAAAATTCTGCTTAAAAAGCAGAATTAATTAAATGGAAAAAGAGGTACAAAGATTCACCAAGGAATATACTTCCTAAAGATTAGAATTGGGCAAGTGGAAACTAATGAGTATGAACCATCAAGAAATGATAAAACAAAGTAAAAAAAATAAGAAAATATGAAATATCTCATCTGTAAAACAATCGACTTGGAAAACACATCAATGAGAGATAATTTAAGAATTATTAAACTATCTGAAAGTCATCATAAATAAAGAACCTAGATACCACATTTCAAGAAATTACCAAGCAAATCTTGGTACCAAGATTGGACCAAGCAAGTCCCAGTAGCTTAGATCTAAAAGGAAAAAGAAAAAAAATCTGTAAAGAGACATTTTATTTTACTAAATCGAACATTTTTGTTTCATAATCTACAAATACTAAACATGATGGGATTTGATCTTCTATATTTCAGTGTAAAACAAATGAGTTGAGTTATAAATACATTTGCAAACCTTAAAACATTATATTATTACTACTATTTTTACTATGTTATGAAATGGCAAATATGTAGTCCATGGTTGAATATTTCTAGTGAAAGATTATCTTTCCTTCTCTTCAAACACCTTCACTGATAATGTTCTTACTTCATATATAAAGTATTCACATAAAGTTTTTCAGAGACTAGAAAACACAAGCTGATAACTATTGATTTTCTTTAAGTAACCTTTAAAAAAAGGCAATTATCTATTTAAATAGTTTTTTAATTGAATTGTTTTAATCATAGGCCTCATCTTATTCTCCTTGCTTTTTTGTGCTAATTCTGATCTTTGATTAGTAGTGATTATATGACTATATACAAATAACTGATTTAATGAAAATACATCAATAAAATTCTATCTTAAAAAGTAATCTACTTCACACATGTGTGTATATGGTGTGAATTGTGTGTGTGTGTTCATTATTTGATACTCATGATGTCCAGTGACTAAAACTTCCTTTCTGAAAGAGTTCATGATATAACACCTAGGGTTTCAGTATGATCTACAAATCTTTGTCCTCTTTCATTCACTATTCCTGGGCCATGCAAGTAAATATTTAAGTGCTGATAATGAAGTGTTTAAAAAAATTTAAGGAGTAGTTAGACCATCATGATAAAATATAAACTCACCTTTTGAAAAATATATGGATTCTAAATAGAACAAAAATAATACTGAGGGTCCAGCTGATGGTTATTTTTATTTTTGATTATAAGACAGGAAAATTTATTCAAAGGAACAATGATTTAAATAAGGCAATCCACTCAATCAAAATTATGTTCTAATATTCATGTTGTTAAACTACACGGAACCTACATTTTCTAGATATGCCAAGGAATTCACCATTTACAAAAAGAAAAAAATGATTCATCATTATTTCAAAGGTACAACTTTGGTAATGTAACATAAATGATAGAGATTTGACCTCAAAGTCAGGAAGAGTCTTGACTGTGATGTATACTGGCTGTGTGTATCAACCTATCATTGTCCCAGGTGACTCTGTAAGACTTAATGTTGCCTAACAGTTGAATTGTGAGATAATGCTTTCATATCTGCTCCTTCCTGAAAGAAAGAAAGAAAGAAAGAAAGAAAGAAAGAAAGAAAGAAAGAAAGAAAGAAAGGAGGGAGGGAGGGAGGGAGGGAGAGAGAGAGAGAGAGAGAGAGAGAGAGAGAGAGAGAGAGAGAGAGAGAGAGAGAGAGAAATTTATATCCAAGCAAAAGGCTACTGTATGTGACTCCTCTCCTTGGACACAATCAAGACTAGCTGATTAAGTATGCTGTAAAGAATATGTTTTCTTCTTGCATCTTAATTACTTTGACTTTACTCAAGCCATGAAATTCAGCCAGCTGTCAGCTACTGCTTAGATCTCTCACTAATTAAAACTCCAAGGAAGCCTGTTAAAGGTGTTCAAAAGCCAAGGTCCCTCTACAACTGTTCTAGCATTGTTACAAAGACTTGGTGACAGTAATGCTATGGTTTGAACAATTTGTTTATTTTTTCCCTCACTGAAAAGGAGCCAGGTTTATGTAAGTCTTGTTTACTCCTATTTCTCATCCTTTTTTTGGTTTGATTTTTGTTTTTTTTTAATGGGGAAGGAGGTAATTGCCTTGAAATGAAGCCACCAGATAAAATATGATAACTTGAATGTACTTCTCATATTTCTACTAACACATGTTGTCACAGATTCAAATTTTAGGATAATTTGGGCTTGGCGGAAGTTCTCAGTCACCATCAAGGTGTCCAAATGAGAAAAAAAATGCTTTATGAATTTGTTGAGCTAATTCTTAAAATATTATAGCATATATCAATAAACAAATCTACATTGATACAATATATCAATATACTTAATTGAATCTATTTAAGTTGGGAGTGCAATCCTAAAGAAGTTATTATAATTTTAAATGCTGCAATTATTTATGTAATTGATTTAAAATTAGAAAATACATGTTTCTTAGAAAAGTTAATAGATATTTAGAGTATTACAAAATGGGATAATCTAAATAATTAGATTATTAGAAAACCATAGTGTATTTCATGAGACATTATTTGGGGATAAGAATTACTCAGGCCAATCCACTGGTAGGTTTGTTTCAATGCTGAGACAAAACAAGACACTTATAAACTATCTGAAAACTTAAAAATGGAGGATATTCAGCAAAAATAAGCATTTGAGGATGGCTTGAGTTGATTTCACTTAGTGAAGTTCCTACCATGATCCATCAACCAAGCATCTCAGAACCTCTCCAGGTCTTTGTGGCTTCTTAGTTCTCAAGTGTGAGAAAGTGAAATCAACATTGTTGTAAAAAAATGGTGAACAGGTTTATTTTAGAAAAAAACTAGAACTATTTGTATGAAATAATGAAGAAGAAAATAATCAGAATCCAGAGAACACTGTGTACACTAATGGCAATATATTTTTTTTAATTACTGTGAAGAACTAAGTTTATTCTGTGTATTATAAAAACTCAAATCAACTATATAGCACCTATGAAGGAAAGTGCTATCCATCTCCAGATAAAGAATTAACAAAAAGAAGTATGCATAATATAGTTTTACATGTGTATATGTGTGTGTATACCGTTAAATGTAACAAAAATAACAATTTTTTTTGGAGGGCAATTGGGGTTAAGAAACTTGCCCAAGGTCACATGGCTAGGTTTTTGTTTGTGTGTGCCGTTAAGTGTCTGAGGCTGGATCTGAACTCAGGTTCTTCTGACTCC
This sequence comes from Gymnobelideus leadbeateri, assembly GCA_011680675.1. Taxonomy (NCBI): domain Eukaryota; kingdom Metazoa; phylum Chordata; class Mammalia; order Diprotodontia; family Petauridae; genus Gymnobelideus; species Gymnobelideus leadbeateri. The sequence goes on from WOXC01010154.1 coordinate 1,002,834, forward strand.
AGGGCTGACGCTCTTCTCACTGTACCACCTCAATAACAAAATTTTTAAAAAGTGACATCAACTTTTTTTTTTTTTTTTTGCTTTTTGGAGGGCAATTGACATTAAGTGACTTGCCCAAAGTCTCATGGCTATTAAGTATGACAAGTGTCTGAGGCCAGATTTGAACTCAGGTCCTCCTGACTACAGGGCTGGTGCTCTATTCACTGTGCCACCTAGCCACCCCAGATACCAAATTTCTAAATATTTTTTTTCTGTTGAGTTAAACAAGTCTTAAGGAATTTTCATCAGTATCTTTTTAGAAAAACAAAACAAAACAAAAAAAAAGTCTAACCTGTATGAAATGTGGGTAGGAGTTAAGATATTTCTCCTAAAATGGCATAATGGTATATATGTAAATTATCTTTTTTTTATTAGTAGAATCTTTTATTCATATTCCAATATAAGTTTCCAGAAAAAAAATTAAAAAAAAATTTCCCAACTACACACAGGAAGGAGGTTCAAAAGGAAAAGGGGGAGGGGGCACCTGTCCATCCAACCTGCCCCGCCCCCAGGTGTAGTTTTGGCAGCAACAAGTGGGTGGGGGAATGGCCCAAAAAAATAGTGAGGGAAATTGTGCAGAAGCCTTGGGGAAGAAGGGAGGACAGGGAGGGTCAGTATTGAGAGCGTCGAAGGTGGGAAGCCATTTCATAACACTTCTTGTTGATCATTCCCCCATGGATACCTTCTTTCCCCATCAGCAGGACTAGCGTCTTGGCAGTCATGGTAACAGTGAGATGCACTCCCAGTGCTCTTTGTACGAAGGTCCATGGTGTACTCCATCTAGCAGCAGCGAATCCCTGATCACTGAACATTTCTGGCCCCCAAGTGTCAGCCCATTTACGAAGAAAGTTGAACGATCTTTACCAACCAATACAGCTACTTCAGCTGGCGTGATATTGGCGAAGGTTTTCCCGGGTACGGCGGCCCAGACGGAGGGCGAGTCCTTAAAGCCGACGATGGCCGCGTCCTGACAGGTCCCGTCCACCCTGAGGTTGTCGATGTAGGCGTTCCAACCGGCCATAGCGCTGGCGGTCTGGCTCTGATGCTCCTGTGGGCAGGGGGTGACGGAGAGCTGGGAACATGCGCTGCTGTCAGGACTCGCAGCTCCGTTCTCTCTCTGTAAATTATCTTAAAGGTAAATGCTGAAGTGCTGGAAATGGATGAGATGATGAGAGAGTATATAAAGGGAAGAAAGAGAACCACCTTAAAAAAGATAGTTTAACAACCCCTCAGAATCTAAGAGAGAAAACCTAGGACAAATATGCTCAAGACAATGGAAATAGCAGGGCTATTCTCTTCTCTCTCGGCCCCAGGCCACTGCCTCTTACTTATAGCCTAGACCTCACAATTATCATCCTGGGCAGCAACTCTTGTGGAGAAGGGGATTGACATTCTCACCATCATGGACAACCATCTCCAACCAACTGCCCTCATTGGGTAAGTAGGCCTAAAAACCCAGTGCATCCCTGACTGCTAGCCCCATTTCCAGTCTGGTCCCCACAACGGCTATGGAGGGAATCAATCCCTATGGCAATGTGTTTGTGCAACAGCATCTCCAAGTACTGTATCCACCCCCTGCTTCTTTCTAGCCAATGCTATTGATACCTAGAAAGGTGGGAGTGGAGTAGGACCAGGAGGAAAGGTCTGAAGGGACTAGGATATGAAGAGCCTTAAAAGCCAAAAAATTATTTTGTATTTGATACTGTAGGTAAAAGGGAGTCATTGGAATTTACTGAATGTGGGGAAAGATGAGTGATATGGTTAAATATTTACTTTATGAAGATCAGTGTGACAACTGAGTAGAAGATGGCCTAGAATGGGGAGAGACTTGAGACAGGGACACCAACCAATACACTATTGCACTAGTACAGGCATGAGCTGGGCCCGTATGAGGGTCATGGTAGTTTGAGAGAATACGTTTTGAGGCTAGCTAATAAGAAACAGATAAATGAATAGATATTGTTGCAGATATATTTTTTTTTCTTAATAAGTTAAACCAATGTAATTTGATATCCATGATAGTAAGAATAAAAAAGTCCAAAGACTGTCTCACACAGGAAAAATATTTAATATTTTTGTTAAATTGAGAGATGCAAGAAATCAATAGGGGCAACATTGGTTTAGAATATAAACTTATTTATAAAATCTTACAGAGAACAATGGTAACATATGAGCATATTGCTTCACAAAATAATTTTTAAAATAATGTGGACATAAATAAATTTATGGAAAGTTTGGTGAGATACCCGTTTAATCTATATTATAAGTGCTTAATAAACATGTGTTGGATGATTAAGGACAAAAAAGCATCCCTGAGGTCAGGGACTATTTTTTGCCTTTCTTTCTATACTTAGTTCTTAACAGTGCCTGGCACAGTAGATATTTAATAAATACTTATTGATTAATTAAGAACACACATGTTTTTTTTTAAAGTTCCATCAAAATTTCTAAAGCGAAATTTCTTCTGCACTATAACATTACAGTCATTTATATACTGTATGAGGAAGTAGAAGTGACACTATTGAAAACAAAGTTGGGAGAAGCAGTAGCCCCAGATATCTGGAAGTTCATGTAAAGTATAACACAATTTTTGACAGTGTTAAGGAAATGACTTTTGAAATGTCTTAAAAAGAATAATATCCCAAATTTTACTTAAAATCATACATAAATCTCTCTTCTGAAATAAATTATTGAGAATGAATAAATAACTGACATATGTTCCCTCTCTTATTTCTACAAAGAAGAAAAATTATTATATATATACATACATATTCATCCACACACTGTACATATATACATATATGCATACACACGCACATATACAAATATATATACAGACACACATATATGGGCATTCATATATAACACATAATACTACATTATATATAATATGTATTATATATATGCATATGTGGTGCAGTATGTGTGTGTATTACAAGAGCTCATTGGATGGGTAATTGTGGATGCTATTAGAGGATAATACCTTTATTGAGGAGATCACAGATCCATTGGAATAATGATATAATAATAATACAACTTTGGTTGATTGTATTGAAATGTTTTGTTATAAGGGTGACAGAATCAGAGAGAGAGAGATAGACACAAAGGCAAGGAGACAGACAGACACAAAGTGATAGAGACAGAGGTGGGAAAGAGAGACAAAGAGGAAAAAGAGAAAAAGAAGAAGCAGAAGTAGAAGCAGAAAAAGCAGCAGAAGGAGGAGGAGGAAGAGGAAGGGGGATGGGGGAACAAGAGGACAGGCGAGGAGAAGACTGAGGAGGGGAGGGGAAGGTAGGAGTGAGTATCTAGATTAAATGACGTCCACAAATTAAATCCTCATATATTTAATTAAGTCTCTAGGGATAGCCATACAGTTAGAAATGATGCTAGATTATTACAGTTTATTTAATTAAACAAAACTTGCCTCCATTTATGACTAGGTAGTGAGTCAGTCTCAGCATACCAAGAGTTATGCACTCATTTCCCCAGATTTCCTGGATGGGGAATAAGAGGAAAGAGCATGAGAAAAAGCCTCAAAATGCAGATTTTTGGTGGTGGTGTTTTTTTTTTTCAAGTCAAGTAATTCTCTAATATAGTTTATACACACAATATCACAGAGATATCTTGTGAAACACTAAATGACAGGGGTTTATTGGGGGAAATGAGCTCCAATCCATCAGTATGAAACATATTTTTTTTAACTTTTTTTCTTCAATTACCACACATTTTTTCTCTCTCCCTATTTGTATACCATAATTGTTTTAGTCATTAACCAAGTGATAGAGACTTCCTTAGTTTCTAGTTCTTGGAAATTCAAAACGAGCTTCCAAAAATATTTTGTACATATGGGTTGTTGTCTATTTTTTTGTACTGTTTTGGGTGTAAAGGTTTAGCAGAAATATTACTTGATTATGTAGAGTTGACTAAATTTTGGATATGATTCTAAATGTCTTTCAAGAATGTCTGCACCAATTTATAGCTCCATCAATAGTTCATAAATATGTCTATTTTCTTGCAACCCAGTCTATCATTTGTCCTCCTTTTTAGTCTGTGTTGATATTCTTATCCTATGAGGTAGAATTTCAAGATTAAGTTAGTGAACATTTCTCCACTTAATAGTGATATGGATCTTTTTTTTTTTTTTAATTAGGGTTTTATTCTGGTTGTTTTTAATGTTGTACTCTTTACAAGTTCTAATTTTAACAACTGCCCCCAAATCAGTTAGCTTTATTTTTTTTTTGTGGGCTTTTTGGAGGGCAATTGGGGTTAAGTAACTTGCCCAAGGTCACACAGCTAGGTTTTTGTTTCTGTGTGTTAAGTGTCTGAGGCTGGATCTGAACTCAGGTCCTTCTGAGTCCAGGGCCAGCGCTCTACTCACTGCGCCACCTAGCTGCCCCTGGATCTTTTTTTTTAATGTGGCTTTTGATAGCTTGGGTTTATTCCTTTGGAAACTGATTATTCATATACTTTGACTCTCTATTGGTTGGAAACTTTTAATTTAATGTAAAAGGCAGAGCCATAGCTAACATGGAGCAAAGGGGACTTTGGCCCAGGATAATAACATGCCAGGGAACATGTATTTTTTCCCTAGGTAAAAAATTCCCTTGTTAAGTCTTTGACAAATGAATAAAATACTGATATTTTAAAAAGCCAACTGATTAAACCTTTGCTTCCTCTTTTTCCTTTAAAGTTCCATGAAGATTATTTTTCCTTATTTTATAATGACAATACGTGCTTTAGCTATAGTTTATAAATCAACTACTTTGAATTGTGAATGGTTGCATTCCTGGTAAGGTCAGGAGAAAGTGAGAAAGATCCTCAGAATATCTGGCAGAATTTGTGGTAGTATCTCAACAAGAGACTACCAAGAAGGCTAGGCATGGATAATTCCTGTGTTAGCATTGGTGGGAACATACACATTGAAGAAAGCATAGAGAGTAAAGAATGAATAAAACAGAGATAAAGTTATCTTCATATTCATTTTGGACGGTAGTAAACTTACTTATTTTAGTATTTTAAAAGTTATCTCAGTCCATTTTAAAATTTAAAAAATTCTGAAATAGTTGAATATGCATTAAGAAACATGGAAAAAACTATTGTGGAAAGACATACCTGGGGACATGTATTGCCAGTATTTGCTAGAAGCAATATTTGAACCTAAGCTGTCCTGACTACAAGACGAGTTCTCTATCTACTAAAGCAAGATTCTTCTCACTTAATTAACATAATTCCATAATTTAGCTTTAAAAATATTAAAATATGCCAAGGGGAATAATCCACTTTGATTACTTGTAATTCTCTTACACCACAGAGGGGAAAGTGGTCTCTAAAACCGTTAATCTATGGAACAAAATTTTTTGATTAGAGATCCAGTCATGGATATTAGAGCCCATTAGAGAAATAATCTGTGGGTTCACTGGGATGGAATAGATGTGAGATTTTTTTTCAATTCACTAACAATACATTTAATTTTGTAACTGAATATAACACAGGTTTGAGAGGTGTTTCTCAGGGGAGGATTCTTGGGGAATTTTGGTGTTTACTAGTGAGCTTCAAGGACACACAATCAAAAAGATTGAAAAATTGTTCAAAGTACAAATGAGACAGTGTATAAACTAAAGTCCAAATCCATTCTTATAAATAAAGGATAGGCATCAAAATTACTCAGTCATTCCTAAGGCCTTGGCAATCTTTTGTTTTAATCACATAGGTTGCCTTTAGCTATTAACAAGTAGTATTCTACAGGGAACAAGCTTATACCATGAAATGATTTATAACAGTTATAAAAATCATATTTAGCAAGTACTAACCTTCATAGTATTGAGTACAAATTCTTTTTAAAAAATTTAAAAGCCAAAGCTTTTACAGAAATGATACCTTTGGATAACAATAATATTTTTGTATGAACACATGAATATGATTATTGAATGTTATTTTGACTGAATTAGTTTCAAAATGGCAATTTTACTTATGTCATTATTGTGAAGTGATATTACTCAGCATCATATTTTGATGCAGGAATCTAAATATTTAATTCCGCAAAAATCTTCTAAGTAAGTTTTATTCTTCTTTCATTTTTCCCTCTTTTGTAGTGCATCAATCAAAGCAATATATTCATATACTCATAGTGTATGTGACACTATGCTAGATGCTAGGGATATAAATAAAAGAGTTAATGATTCTCCACTCTCAGGGAACTTGCTTTCTATTAGGGTAAATATATATGTATACAAAGAATAAGAACAAAATATATGTGAGATATCACAGGGGTCAGGGAAAAGCCATTAACACTGGAAAGGGATCAGGAAAAGGGCCATGAGGAAGGTGATTATTGAGCTGAGCTTTGAAGAAAAGGAGGGATTCAAAGGTTCAAATATGAAGAGTATAAGCATAACAGAACTGGGCTGTAGCCTATACAAAAGTGGGAAAACTGGAGACAGAATCTTGTGTGAGAGATAGTAAGACAAGATTAAATAGACTGCAAAGAGAGAGAGAGAGAGAGAGAGAGAGAGAGAGAGAGAGAGAGAAAGAGAGTGAGAGAGAGAGAGAGTGGACATCATACAATAAAAAACTGAAAAGTTAGGTAGGAGCTAAGTTGTAAATGACTTTCATTGTCAAATGGAGAAGTCTGTATCTGATTCTGGAAGTAACAGAGAGCCACTGGAGTTTATTGAACAGGAGAGTGACGTGATCAGACATGTGCTTTAAGAAAATTACTTTTGCAGTTGTGTCTAGGATAGATTGGAGAGGCAGAAAGATAAATTTAGAGACTTCTGATTATGTTTTATGCTGGACCTATGAACACATCAATAGAATGTGGTATAGCTTCAAACATAACAGGAAGATCCTCTCATAACTCTGTGTACCCAAATTGCCTGTGTCTGAAACTGCTTTTAAGATAGCACGAATATTTCAAACCACAATTAAGGCCCAGGCTTAAAGTGGAAATTTCCCTAAGTGAGGTAACAAAGTTGACTGAAATGTATATTACATTGAATTTCACAACAAAAGTCAGTTTATCAGTTGTATAAGTAGGACTAGACTTTCAAGAATAACATAACTTCCTTGAATTTGTGCATATCAATCATGACTTTTTTTAATATGTCCAGTATTTAATTTTAGAGTGAAGAAAGCTATATGCAGTAATCCCCAACTGAAAAGGTAAGTTCAGGTCAAAATCTGCCTGTATGTGATCCTTTGCCTAAATATCCTACTCAAATTAACCCTTGACCCAGGGTATATGTCCCTCAATTCTTACATCAATATTGGTCTGCATAGTGCAAATTACTTGTTCCAATACCTCTGGGTTTCAGATTGACCAAGATATAGGGAGATTATATGAAAGCTGATATGGTATGACTGCTTAAGGTTCTCCAGATATGGATAACTTCACTCTGTCTCTATGTATCCTTCAATAAATCACATGCTATCAAATTAACTGACTAGGGTACACTGTGTCAGACCATAGAATTTCTTGGAACCCAGACAAAAAATAATGAACCACATAATAGAATATGCCTCATTGTTTTATGTTTGAGTGTGTTTCATGCATATGCATATATGTGTGCCAGACTGGTTAGTGTTTTTAACTAAAATACATGGATAATGTAGGTAATCAACTATGCAGATTTGGTTATAAATGAATTGGGGTATTTCTAAAAAATAAATGATTCCTCAAAGAGACAAAGATTCTCCATCACTGAAAAAAATAATAGAAAATAATCTTCCTTAGTTTATTAACAAAATTGCATATAAGAAAGAGTAACAAAGTTTGGAAACAATGGTAATGTGGTTTCTAGAAATACATAAAGTCTTGTGGTAGTCATTTTGTTAAATTCAAGATTGAACTTGATATTGTCATTGTTTCTGTTAAAAAACAAAAATCTGGACATATGACTACATAGTCATCTGCTATATATAGTCCTTACATATATAAATTATTACCATGATAGGTTAAACTAATCACAATTAAATCAAACATTGACAGTCTCCAAATGTAGATCACTATCTCAAAGTAAAATTCATATAAGATTATTAAAAAAATCACAAGATAAATTGTGATACAGGTGATGAACTGAGAAATCCTGAATATACTAAACTTTTCTATTTTAAGATGCAGTGGAAAAAATTTAATAAAGTAGAATTTATGAATGCAGTTATGTAGATTGGGAGGTGAGGTGGGAACCATATGCTTTAAATTGACTGGCTCCATCAGAAGATCTAAAATAATTGTGAAATGTGGGAATCAACATGGAGAAAAATGAGAAGAAGTCCAGGTCTTCAGCCCATAGGTTGGAGGCTAAAATTATAACAATTAGAAAGATGCAAATTCTCTAGCACTTAAAAGTTTATACTTCTCCTCCATTTTTATACACAATGCCACCATTCACAAGGCACATAGATACAAGCACACACATTCCCACATGTCTATACTATCCTTTTCAGTCTCCAAGCCAATGTAAATTTATCTGATCTCTTGGGCTTTAAGAGTTATAGTGTGTGCTCTGGAGTTGAAAAGTAAGAGTGTAATTAAATAGCAATTAATATCATCATCCTAAATATTATATGTAAAGTGCTTTACAGACTTTGCTATATGTCTAATAATTATGATCATGATGATGATTTTTCATTTTTTCCCCAGAGGCATTCAGAGAGAAATGGTCTTGGGACAAGTCTCTATTCAACTGTTCTATTGTTCTTTTATATTTGATGTTATACAGATGATAGCATGGGTGGATGAAATAACTGCTTTTCTTTTCACTGAAAAAAAATTCACCTCCCATATTCACTAAAAACAAACAAACAAAAATAAACCTTCTATTATCCTTCCAGACATCCTGGATCATAACATAGATATTATGCTTGACTTCTCAATCTCTGTAACCCTGTAGTTTCCAATTTCTTGTCAAGGATTGTATATATGTATATGCAAGGGAAGAGAGAGAGAGAGAGAGAGAGAGAGAGAGAGAGAGAGAGAGAGAGAGAGAGAGAGAGAGAGTATATTTTTATATCATAACACTCAGTTTATATTCCATATCCTAACTCTTAGCATTTTCACTCATATCTGGAACACTTTCCTTTCATATCTCTATCTCCTAGTTTCCAGGGCTTCATTTAAGTCACAGTTGAAATCCTATCATCTACAGGAAACCTTTACCAATTTCCCCTAATTCTAGTGGCTTCCTCAACCTACTTCCATCACTGTGGTATCTGACATCTGTCACTTCACAGATCATCTTCCTATATTTCTTATATTCCCAATACCATTATACCTATTGTTGCACAAAGTTTTCATTCTTTAAGTTAAATATTTTGGGAGAATGTATGAACAAATGATCTTCACAGCAAATGCTAACTTTTAAAAAATATTCCTGAAGGTATAGTTGGTCATCCATTTGTTTCATGAAATTCAGAAATGACTTAAGTCTAAAGATACCCGAATACTCTTCAAATTTGTTTTAGACATCAGAATCCTTATGTCATTATTTGTTATTAGGTATGATTTCTGGAATTTTCATTGAAAGAAAGTTCTTCATCTTTTTCTCATTTCAGATTTTCAGAACATATCATTTTCAACTCTTTTAATCTGTTCACTGGAATGAATCTATTTGTTACACTGTCATGCATTGACATGCAAGATATTTCTGTGGAACTTGAGGAAGAGGTTACCACCAAAAGAATGAAATAAAAATCCTACACATAACTGGTAAGATATGTGTCTAGTTTTATTATAAATGCTGACATATGATATGAACATCACATCTTCAGTTCATATCATGTGCACTCATCATTTTTTTTAGTGGTCAGCAACATCTGTATTAAAGTATTCAACCCAACATTCAAGTTGATTATAGGTATTTCTGATGTGTTGCCAGTGTATCTTAACTCCTTGTGGTATGAAAATATACACTCATGCCACTCATGCCATTCTGTCTTCAAAAGCAAGGTGAAAGTAATAATAGTATTAATGAGCGCCATCCTCCACCCTACCTAACATCACACTAACATGAGTAGTAACCCAATCAATGGCATTATAGGACTCCAATTAGTCAGACTTTCAGGTTGCCTGTGCCATGTCAGGAGCTGCAATACTGTAATGGTAATGGGATTTAAAGATCCCCTACATTGGATTTTTTTTTTTTTGGGTTGAGAGAAACTGCTGGGGGCCAGTTAGAACTGCCCAGGACTATTAAGAGCTGCCACCCAGAGCTGCAGAGAACTGAGGAGGGGTGGCTGTGGTGCTGGTATTTTTTCTGTGTCTTTTGATGTTGTTTTACCAGATTCATCTGCTGGTGAAGGACAGTGCTGTTATTGCAGAGGTCCTGGAAGCTTGCTGTTGGTTCAGAAGCCCTGAAAAAGGATTTTCTTGTTTCATGGTTACAGAAATCCTGGAAGAGAATCTTTTTTTTCCAAAAATTTTATTTTAGACTCAAATGCCAGAAAACAAATAGAGAATAGAGAAAATCAACAAAACATATAATAAACTTAAATATTGGAGCTTAAATACAAAGTTAGAAAAGGAAAAAATTACATCATGTGCATTGCAGAACATAAGAGAGGATTCAGTCATAATATTTTTACAGTTATATTTGGATTCAATTAGATTTCCTGAAGGCCATCTTCATTTCTGTCATTATCTACTTGTGCTTAGGTTTTTTAACTGAATATTTTTCCTTCTTAGGTTTCTTAAAAATGTTTTCAGTCGTATATTCTTTATATTCTCCTGTTGCTCACTTTCTGGAACCTTTCTTTTTGCTGGTGCCCCAAGGGTTCAACTTCAAAGGTATCTCAGCTTCCTGTCATGCTGGGGAATTTATCTTTCCCCAGCCACAGTCCTTGCTCCAAGTGATTTCTGGGGAGGACAGAACTGGCCCCAGTTGGATATCACTTCCCTTTTTATTGGGTCTGATGTAGCCTCTCCACACAGAGATTCCTTGCCCTGGTTCTCTGTCCATTAGCACTCAAGATGAGAACTACTATAGTACAGCACATTTTTCCCAAATGCTTTATTGACTTCTGGTTTATATCATTCATTTCTGCCAGATCTTGAGTTACAATTTTTTTCCCATTTTTCCCCTACCCACCACCCCAGAATAGCAGTCCCACAGGATATCCGCTCATTCAATCTGCTCTCTCCCATATCTTCGTCCATACATCTTCTTCTTTTCCATTAGGGCAAGGTGAATCTTTGTGCCCCAATGCCTACACATCTTATCTACCAGTTACATGCAAATAAGTATTAATAATAGTATTTATATGTATTTGAAACATTTAATTTAAAAACTCCAAATCCCAGATCCATTGCCTTAGTCCCTTGTCACCCACTCCCGCAGGGAAGATAAGTAATTCAGTATATGTTGTACATGTATAGCTATGTAAAACATTACCATACTAGATATATTTGTAAAAGACTGACTATATTTCCCTCGCACCCATCCCACCCCCCACCTGGTCCATTCCCTACTTTGATCCTGTCCCCCTTCAAAAGTGGGAGGCTCCAACCTCCCCTACCCCCAATATTCTCTCCCCTCCATCCTGTCCCCTCTCATCCCACTCCCCCCCCTACTCTTCTGCAGGGTGAGATATCCCATTTAGTATGTGAGTCACTCTCTCCCTGAGCCAAACTCAATGAGAATATGGTTTTGTTTTTTTGCCTTCCTTTTCTTCCCCTCCTCTGCGACTACTTCCCCTTGACTTTTCTACATGAGATAGTTTACCCTACCCTGTCTCTCCCCATCTCCTCTTGCCACTTTCCTCTCTCACCTCATAATTTCACCCCTTGAGTATCCTCCCTTCCCAACAAATTCAACCTATGCCCTCTATCCATGTATACCTGTAAACATATATACACACATTCACATATGTATTCATAAGCACATATAACCTTCTTTAATTATTTTCATACTGAAAAGGTTTCATCAGTCACAGTTATTGTTTTTCCATGTAGGAATGTAAATAGTTCAACTTAGATAAGTTCTGTTTGATTTAAATTAAATAAATAACCTAGATATCATATTTCAAAAAAAAATTATAAAGGAAAACTGTCCTAATCCCTTAAAATCTAATAATAAAATAACAATTGTAATCACCATCTGAAAGATATCTCCAAATGAAAATCCTTAGGAATATTTTCACCAGTTTCCAGAACTCCCAGGCTAGGGAGAAAATACTTCATATAGTCAGAAAGAAGTCATTCAAATGGCTATGTGATTCCAGGCAAACCACTGAACCCATTCATTCCGAGGTCAATTCTTTAAAACCTAAAGTTGCAGATTAGGTGACAGTCTGCAATGAGAAATGTATTTTCCTTATCCAGAAGCTCTGTAATAAGAACAAAACCATATACTTAGTCTCTATCCCATATATAAAACACATTGTAAGATCACAAAAGCAATAAATAGCAATTCTAGGATCTACTGGTTGAGCAATTAAATGTCTGGATCTATTAATTGAGCAATTAAAACTAATTTAATGAGTACTTGCTTATTGTCAGATACTGTACTGATTTCAAATTAGTGAGCAGCAAAGTCTCTAGATCCAACCTGACTTATACAGTATGATAGCTAACTTAATAGAATCTGAAAAATACAAGGGACCTAGGAGGTCAATGAATCAAATCCTTCAGTAATAGTCTAAGAGCTAAAATTATTTTAATGTATTTATTCAAGATGTTGACAGCAACTAAATAAAGGATCAAAGCAGAGTGCAAACTTGTTTTTCTTTTCCACAATTTGTTGATTTCCCCATGTGCTTCTGATTAAGAGTTTTATTTAAGGAGTTACCAAAAAAGAAACTTAAATATGTAATTCCAATGATATAATATGATTTTCATCAAGAAAGCCTGAAGGAATTAGTACTTAGAGTAAAAAAAAATAATTATTGATGATTTGACATCTACATAGTCAGAGATCAAATTTGGAAGAAATTTCCTGTTTTAAAGCTACCACTTCCTTTATATCTTGAAGAAGATTGCTACATGGCATGCTCATTTCAAATAGTTTTGAGTTTGTTTGATTTTTTTTTGGTAAATTTCCTCTGGAAAGAATTTGTGGTAGCTTCCTTTTTCTTGAATATTATTTTATTATTGTTGATATTTTGTATTGATGTTTCAACAGGATTAAAATTATATGACGATGTCTACAAAGGCAGTTATAGTTCCTCTTTAAATGCCACCACATTTTGACATCTTACTGGAAAACAGAAAAGAGAAAACACTAAAATGTTTAACTGTTATTGTTTTGTCTGCTATACTCCCTTATGAACTAAAGACTAAGGTGATCATATAAAGCTATAGAGGGCAGATCTCTAAAGCCTTAGGGAAGGCCTGTAAAATTTTCCCCTCTTTTCTCTAAGAGGGAATAAGTGTACAATTGTCCTACAGTACTCTGCCTTGTTTTTGTTTTTTTTTGTTTCTTTGTTTAGTTTTACTTTGTTTTGTTTTTTAATTATATGTACTGTGTTTGGTTTACAACAACATAAATTTTTGGAAAGACACTATAAAATGGATAGCATTCAGAGGAGAGAAACCAGAATGGTGAAGGGTCTTGCTCCTGCCATAAGAAGATCAGTTTAAGGAATGATGGATATTTAACCTTGAGAAGAGAATATTGAAACATGACATGATAGATGTCTTCAAGTATGCTAGAGGCTGTCATGCAAAAGAAGGATTAGAATCTGCTTGTAGTCACAGAGAACTATTAGCAATGGTTAAAAGTGCAACAAAGCAAATTCATGGTATCTATCTATCTTTCTGTTTTATAAGCATTGAATATTGCTTCCTCCCACTGCCTATCCCAACTGAATAATTTAAAATGAGAAATAAAACCCACAAAACAAACAGACTTAGTCCAGTAAAACAAACTGCCACATTGGCCACTTCTAAAAACCTCTATAATTCTTTATTTTAAGTCCATTACCTCTCTTTCAGGAGGTGTATTACATGTTAAATGTTCAGTCCTCTGAATTCATCATTAAACATTGCACTGATCATAACCCTGAAGTCTTTCAAAGTTGTTTTTACCTATTATGTGGTTTGTTATTCAGTTATGTCTTGTTATAACCACCATTTTGTGAACCTCCCCCATCTCTCCTGTGTTGGGTAAGTTTGCCTAGGAGACTTGCCCAAACCTGCCAACCAAGCCCACCTAGGAGACCTGCCTAAACCTGCCACCTGGAACCCAGGTGCTTGATGTTGGTATTGTTCACCCATGCAGCTGCCAGCTATTAAACTACACTTAAAACTCTAAATGGTCTCTCTTGTTGTCACTTTAGGTTCAACATTTTGGAGACCCCAGTGGGACTGCATAGTTCTATGTCACCACTGAGACCTCAGGGCTTTTCAACCCCAGAACTCAGGCAGAGTTAGCCCAATCCCTCCTCTACTCTGATTTGTCCCTGTATTCAAGTATTGTGGAGTCCTGATCTGTTCTCCAGAGGTGAGTATGTTTTTTCTGTTTCTGGTGAGGGTAGTTTGCTGGACATGGCAATAAGAGCCTGATCCTCAGCCATTCCTGAAACTTTGGGGAATGGCCCATGGTCTGGTTTAACTGTTATGTTCATAAACTGTCTGCTTAGGGATTTCTGAGTAGTTCTTGTTCCTCTGTGTCCTCCTATCTTTCAAGTCCTGGGTCAAGCTCTTGATTGGATTTGGGGGGAGTTCCTCCAAGGGAGTTTTCCCAACTTCTTGTGGAGAGACATCCTTGTTTTGTGCCTACTCTGTGTCTGTGTAAACAAAAAAAAAAATAAACTTAGTCTGCCATCTTGTAAGATTCAAAATGCAGCCAGCCAGGGAGTGGGGATGGGGAGGGGAGGGTATGGAACTGTACCTTGGCTAGAACAATCGATTGTGTTTTAAAGAAAGGTTGTTTGCAAAAACAACAACAAAAAATCTCTCTCTTTCTACTTCCTTGGACTCTGAACAAGTTCTGGAGGTAGAGAGACAGATGGAAAAAGGAGGAAAGGGGAAACTTCTCCCCTAAGATCTATCTAAGAGAAAAGGGGTCACTTCATTGATCAAAGAAAGGCAGGTTTCAAAGCTGCACTTTGAAATATGACTAGCACTTAACCCTTTCCTGGGTCACAGCCCAGTTCTTCCCAGGCTAGGGCCACAGTGCCTTCCCCCTGTCATCCTGTCTCTGACTGAGCTAAGGTTGCAATGAATAGTTAAAAGCAAAGTAGGGAATTTGAGTTAACCTTCCCCACCTGGTGAAAGGTACAAGGAGGGGAGGCACAGCAAAAACATTGGGGCTCTACTAGAAACAGCCCAAGGTCCCTGGGCACTCTGAAGCCCGTTCCTCTAGGTAAGCCCCAAAGCCAAGCTTTCCCACACAAGGAATGGTGCCCTCTTTCTCCTTCCTTCACAAATCAACCACACCCACAACCAGGTTCTGCAACTGTGTGGAGATGAGAAAAGGAGAAGTGAAAATGAGGTCAGAAGTCAACTAGCCTCTATACTTGGTAAACCCAATTTTCTATCAATAATTTTTATATGTGATTTGGAAATGCAATTAATGTGATCTTACTGTTTGTGTTATTGTATTTCTACATTATAGTAAAAATTTTTCATGTTGTAAAACTTGAATGAGCACTGTGAACCATAAATGGTGTTGGTCAAAGCATCTTTTAGTCTGAATTTACTTGAAACTAAAAGACATTGGAAAAAAAAAATTAAAACAAGGTGTGTTATTTGATTACATCCTGCTAATCCTGTCTTAAAGATAAAACAAGTTGGCTCTTACTTATGAAAATTGTAAGATTGTTCAATAAGTTATTTAGGATTATTGTTATAATATTAAAACCTATAATTGATCCCACAGCAGCTCTAAGGGTAGACATTCCCTCCTCCCCTCCCTTAGGAAGATGGTCAAGGTCACCTCCAATGTAGGGCTATAGTGAATGACCAGAGGCCACATGTGCCAGCTACCATATACTGGCATCCCAAAAATAAAATATGGGAACCCTGAAAGACATCCTGGCAAGGAAAAAGAAAAATCAGTGTTGAAAATAATGGACTTGCCATATAGAAAGTATGTGGCTTTCATCAGTCCAGAAGAAGAATATTGTAGTGTAAGCAAGCAAATCAACCCCTTCTTAGGGGTCCCTATTGATTTCTCCTTATGTCAAACTTGCCAGATCCCCAAAAACCATCTGGTGGGCAAGGTCATCAGCCCCAGGGAAAAAAATAAAGCTTGTTTGGGTTATGGAGTTCCTAAACAATGAACTTGGCTTATTGTGAAATGAAATATCTTATGTATGTAAGTCATGGCAAAATTTTATTGCTTATTGCAACTCCATACAAATAAAAGCAATTGTATCTAGCCCTAAGCTGTCATTGGTGAGACTTGCCATTTGAGGTAAAAGCCATTGGGACCACAACGAGTTTTATTTTGAGCTTGAATTTAGATGTAGTTGTTTGCATTAAATCAGGATCTGAGAGAAATGCCACAACCTACTCAAATGGAATCCTGCTACAAGTGAAGGTTTGCTTTTTTGAAAAGCCAGGAGGGAAATTTTAGCCTCAATCTAAAACAGGACCCTCCTGTTTCAGTTTCCTCATTGTCTTCCTTTGAAAACGAGTGTTTTCCAGCTGGCTTTTCCTGAGTCTGGCTATGAGGTGAAATCGAAGTGACTCTTACCTGAATTCAAACAGAGCTAAGGATGTTTTATCCTGTTATATCTGGCATGTTCCTGCTTTTTCCTTTTGTGACAAACTTCTCTAATTAGAGCAAGTGGTCAATAAAAGACAGTAAAAGTACAATGCAGGTATATGAAATTTTGTTGTTCTCAATCTGAATGTATAATCATTCATATCCCAAACAACTGGGTAAAGTAATACACAGGGTTGTCATCTGTCTACCTGCATAGTCAAGTGGAAGGTTAAATCCCTGGGATAGAACTTTTTTTTCCGAATGATATGGGAATAGTTAGACAAAGGAAAAAGAAGTTTGTAAAACAAAGGTACAAACACAACTTAATAATTATCCCATATAGTAAGGTTGGGATACACCTGAGTTACTAACATGTGTGTTAGATCTGAGCTATTAAGCCTAAAATTATATTCCTTTCTACAGCCTAAATAGTTTAGTAAAAAGGCACTTGGCCTAGTCAACTGCCTGTTACTAGATATATCTGTCTTTCTCCTTATATCTTGGACCCTGCATATGAACTTGCCTGTCAGATTTGTGTCTCTCAGATTACAGGACAATTCACCTACAATTTGTAGCAAGCAGTGGATACCAGTCCATACTCACCTACCATCCCCTGGTTATGTTCTATGCTCAGTTCCAGTCAACATCCTCTAGATATACTGAGATAGGGACAATTCTTTTCCCCTTTTTCAGCCTGAAGAAACTACAGAAGCTGAGACCTTTTTCCCTTCTCCCAAATTAATTTGGGCCCCAATTAATTTGAGGGGGGAATACAACTTTCTCTTCAGGACCCACTGAGACAGGGACAGATGGGACATAGCCCCAGCCCCTCTCCCCCTTATTATATAGCTATAACACTTCCCAACCTGACCTTGGCCCTGATTGTTGGCTTTTCATGGATGCCCAGCCCTCCTATTATGTTGGTCTAGCCCTCCCTGATGAAGTCTCCCAAGCATCCAGTTCTGAGGCATGTGACTGGGATCAACCAAGTTTAACTCTAGGGGATATCCAGGGCTCTGGTACTTGTCTGGTCTTGCCCTCCTTTAAAGTCACAATTACTGTCTCTGCTACCTCTTCAGGCTCCTTCTATTTCCTGGCTCCAGACATAGCCATCTGGAGCACTCTATCTTCCAACTCAAGGGACAGGTTAACACGCTGGCAGAGATTGTCGTCCAGAACTGCAGAGGCTTGGATCTCCTGTTTCTAAAACATGGAGGCCTCTGTGCTGCACTAGGGGAGGTCTTTTTTTCTATGCTAACAATTCTGGCATTGTCCAGGAAAGTGTCTGGTTCACAAGAACCTGGAGGGAGAGAGAAAATGTTCAAAATTGGTACCAGAGTGTGTTTTGGACATACCCATGGTTGTTCACACTGATCTCTGCCTTATTTGGACTGTTACTGCTTCTTCGCCTGGCCCTCACTGTAGGCCCTTGTTTGTTTTCACCAAAGGGTTTGACTCTTGGCAAAAAGAAGTGGGGATTGTTGTAACCAACATTTTGTGAACCTCCCCCATCTCTCCTTTCTTGGGTAAGTTCACTTAGAAGACTTGCCCAAACCCACCAACCAAGCCTGCCAGAGACGTGCCCAAACCTACCAACAAAGCCCACTTAGGAGAACTGCCCAAATGTGCCACCTGGAACCCATAGCCCCCCTTTCTTGTTTAATTCTAGGGATAGACTTGGGGTCTTTCCAGTGTGGCAACAAATTGATTGCTGGGCAACAAACTGATTGCTATTTTTGGCTTCTGTAGTTCCCTGCTTGTGTAAACTAACCATTAAGTTGTGTTTTTTGCCTTTACAAACCCTGAGCACATACTACTTGGGGCTGCTTGATTTGGGTATTGTTCACCCCTTGCAGCTGCCAGCTATAAAAATCCTCTTAGAACTATAAACAGTCTTACTTGCTGTCACTTTCAGTTCAACAGTCTGTCTCTTCATGACCCAATCATAGCATGTCAGTCACTTCTATCTTCTACTATCTCTTGAAGTCTGTCTATGATAATGTTCATTGCTTACATGACACTATCTATCCATCTCATCCTTTGCCATCCCCTTTTCCTTTTGTCTTCAATCACCCTCAACATCAGCATCTTTTCCAATGAGTCCTAGATTCTCATTAGGTAGTATAATGTTAAGGGAATTTGAAGGTCTTCCCTGCCCCTTAATAGGCCCATGTGACTTGCTTTGATATTTGACTTGGTCCACAGTTGAGTCACATGGAGCTCTCGGTGGGAGGAGTTTACCCAACAGAGCATGAGCAGAGAACAGGAAGGATAGAGCAGGAAGAGAGAGAGTGAGGTGGAGCAGAGAGAGATAGGAGGCAGAGAGAGGCAGAGCAGTCATTGTGGATGACAAAGGAGCATTTTGCCTAAGGTAATTTGTGGGGAGGCTGACAGAGGGAATGCTTGGGGATGGCAGTACTCCCTATGCTGGTAATGTGTACCAACTTCTTTATTACCATATTGGATTTGGCTTTCTGGTATATGAATAAATTATCTTGGTTTTGCCTTCAAAGAAGAGAGTCTGTTATATCTTGTGATTCAAACCTGGAAATATAACTGCACATTCATAGCAGTTACTGTGGGTATCACATTGGTGATATATGTGGCCAAAGCATTTAAGCTTCAGCTTAATTGTTTGGAATTCTAGTGAAAAGTCTGAGATAATTTCTTTGAGTACTGATTGATTCAATCTCTTTGATATCCAAGGAACTCTCAGAAATTTTCTCCACTACCAAAATTCAAAACCATTGATTCTGTGGCTTTCAGGTTCCCTAATAGTCCAATTCTCACAACTATACATTGCTACCAGAAAAACAAAAACAACAACAAACAAAAAACATAGCTTTGACTATAGAGACTTTTTTTTTTGCAAAGTGTGTATCTGATTTTTAGTATGATGTCCAGATATGGCATAGTTTTCCTTCCAAAGAGCAAGCATCTTTTAATTTAATGACTGAAGTAGCCATTTGCAAAGATCCTGACACTGGTTTCATTTCTTCTCCCTCTATTTTCCAGTAAGTGATGAGACCAGTTGCCAAGATTTTAGTGGTTATGTTTTTTATGTTAAGCTTCAAGTCAAATTTCATACTCTTCTTTTTTACACTCATCAAGATGCATCTTAAATTATTTTTATTTTTGCCATCAGAGTAGTATCATCTACATATCTGAGACTGTTCATATTTCTATGGGAAGTCTTAATTCTGGATTTTGATTGATCCAGCCTAACATCATGATGTACTCTGCATATGTTAAATAAGGTGATAATATGCAACCACATTGTCCTCCTTTTCAAATCTTAAATCACTTGTTCCATATTCAGTTCTGACTCTTACTTTTTGGCCCACATACAGGTTCTTCAGGAGACAAGTAACATGATCTTTTATTTTCCTCTTCAAACATTTGCCATATTTTGTTGTGATGAACACAGTTCAAAGGTCTTAGTGTAGTCAATGAAGCAGAAGTTGGTGGCTTTTTTTGCTTACTTCTCCATAATAAAGTTCATGTTGGCAATTTGGTCTCTAGATTCTCTGACCCTTTGAAAAACAGCCTGCGTTTCTGGTAATTTTTGGTTCACATATTGCTGAAGCCTAGCTTAAAGAATCTTAAGCATAATCCTGCTGGTGTGTGAAATGAATACAATTGTTTAGTAATTTGAACATTCTTTGGCATTGTACTTCTTTAGGATTGGGACATAAATGAATCTTTTCCAACCCAGTGGTAACTGTTAAGTTTTTCAAATTTGCTGGCATATTAAGTGCAACACATTAACAGCACCATCTATTGGGATTTTAAGTAGATCAGCTGGTATTCCATAATCTCCACTAGGCTTATTATTGGCAATGTTTCTGAAGGAACACTTGACTTCATTCTTCATTATATCTGGTTTTAGATCCGTAACCAACACCAACTTGTTTTTCAGTGATAGTAAGATCCTTTTTGCATAGTTTTTCTGCCTAGTCTTGCCATTAATTCTTAAACTCTTCTATTTCTGAAAAGTTCCTACTATTTTTGTTTTAGTTTACCCATTTTTGCATGAAACATTCCCTCTATATCTCTAATTTTCTTCAATAGATCTCTTGTCTCTCCAATTTGATATTTTCCTTCTATGTGTTTGTATTGTTCAATTATGAAAATCATATGTCTCTTTGCAATTCTCTGGAACTCTGCATTCAGTTGGGTATACTTTTCCCATTTTCCTTTCATTTTCCTTCTTTCCTCAGATATTGTTATAGCATAATCAGGTTGCTTTCCTGCTCTATTTTTTTCTTTAGACTTTTTTGATGTTGTTGCTGCCTTCTATAGAGTATCAGAAATCACTGTTCATAGGTCTTCAGACACAGTATCTGCTAGTTCTAATCCCTTAAATCTACTTATCACTTCCACTAAATATTCATAAGGGATGTTATTTAGGTCATATCTGTATGATCTAAATTCTCCCAATTTCTTCAATTTAAATTTAAATTAAATTAAAATTTAATTTTACAATAATAAATTCATGATCTGAACCACAGTCAGCTCCAAGTCTTATTTTACCTGGCTGTATAGTGTTTTTACACCATTAGCTACAAAGTATAAAATCAATCTAATTTAAATATTGACCTTTTGGTGATGTCCATATGTTGAGTAACTTTTTCGATTGTTGAAAATGTATATTTGCTATGATAGGCAAGTTATTTTGACAAAATCTATTAGTCTCTACCCTTAATTTTGTACTCCAAAACCAAATTTAGCTGTTCCTCCAATTATTTTTCTGATTCCCTTTTTTAACATTCCAATCCCCTATGATGAATGTAACTTTTGGGGGCTGTTATTTCTAGAAGATATGGTCTAATCTTCATATATATTTCTAGTCTTCATAGAACTAAACAATGTGGGCTTCCTCAGCATTAATGGTTAGAGCATAGACTTGTATTACTGTCATATTAAGCAGTTTTCCTTGAATTCGCGCAGATATCATTCTATCATTCTTGAGATATTAATGCAGTACTACTTTTTTCATCATTTTATTGACTGTGAGGGCTATTCCATTTCTTCTAATGGATTCTTGCCAATGGTATATATGTAATGATCACCTGATTTGAACTTACCCAGGTCAGTGGAATTCACCAACACCCAGGATGTCAATTATTAAACTTTCCATATCCTGTTTGACCACATCCAGGATAATTTAGTTGATAGGTCTGACATTCAGTTTCCTATATACTATTTATCTTTATAGCATTTGGACTTTCTTTTTTTTCCTTTATCAAATGCTTTATTTACTTCTACTTTACATCATTCATTTGTGCAAGACTTTGAGTTACAAATTTTCTCCCTCCTTTTCCCTACCCTACACACCAAAATAGCAATTGCACTGGATATCTCCTCCTCCAATCTACTCTCTCCCATGCCCCCTCCAATTTTCCAGTAGGGCAGGGTGGATCTATGCCCCAGTGCCTGTATATCTTATATCCCAGTTACATGTAAAATAATATTAATAATAGTATAAATATATATGTATATATTTTCAAACATTTAATTTTAAAGCTCTGAATACCAGATTCATTCTCTTCCTCTCTTGTCACACAACCTTACTGGGAAGATAAGCACTTCAATATAGTTTGTACCTGTGTAGCAATGCAAAATATTTCCATAGTGGATATATTGTAAAAGACTGACTATATTTCCCTCCTTCCTATCCCACCTCCCACTTGTTCTATTTTCTACATTGATCCTGTCTCTTTTCAAAAGCAGGTGCTACCCCTCCCAGCCTGCCCTCCCTTCCATCATCCCCCCTCTCATCCCCTTTGGCCTTACTCTCCTGTAGGGTGAGATACCTTATTTAGTGTGTATGTCATTCCCTCCCTAAGCCAAATTCAATGAGAGTAAGGTTGACCCATTCCATTTTGTCTTCCTATTCTTCCTCTCCATTGTAACCATTTTCCCTTGCCTCTTCTATATGGGACAGTTTACCCCATTCTGTCTCTCCACATATCTTATTATAGTCCTCTCTCAACTCTTAATTTCACCTTTTAAATATCATCCTTTCTT
Source organism: Gymnobelideus leadbeateri (assembly GCA_011680675.1). Lineage (NCBI taxonomy): Eukaryota > Metazoa > Chordata > Mammalia > Diprotodontia > Petauridae > Gymnobelideus > Gymnobelideus leadbeateri. The sequence continues at coordinate 1,025,549 of WOXC01010154.1, forward strand.
ATTCAATTGGTCCTGTGCCCTCTATCTATGTATCTCCTTAGTGGGAGGTTAGTTTCTCTGTGTAGTTCTGTGGGTGCTCAGGCTCCAGGAGTTGTTCAGAGTCCCCTTTTACATTGTTTGGAAGTTTTGTGGGGCAGAGCACCTTGGAAGTGCTGTTTCTACTCCACCATCTTGGCTCACCCCCCCCCCCCAGCAGCTTTTCGCCCCCAGGGGAGGAAGCCGATGGGTTCCCCAAATATTGGTCCCAAAGTCCATAGGGCACTAACCTCTCACTTTGTCCTAGGCATATCTGTGCTGATAGTTCTGGAATCACCACAGCTGCTGGTGTTCTGGGGTCCCTCCAGCTGGCAGCTGGCCTGGGGCTAAAACCATGGCTCACAGGGGGCCTGGGCTCGGTTCCCAGCGCACTGTGCTGCCCGCTCTCAGAGCGCTGTGCTGGATGCTCCCTGCAGGGCTGCTGGGCTGTCCTCAGCAGGAGGTTATCTTCTCTGTGTTGTTCTGTGGGTGCTGGGGCTCCAGAAGTTGTTCAGATTCCCCTTTCACATTGTTTGGAGGTGGTGTGTGGCAGAGCACCTTGGAAGTGCTGTTTCTACTCCGCCATCTTGGCTCTGCCCCGCTCCAATCTAATTCTAAAGGAATGATTTTCTTCAGGGAGCTTTGGAGATTCTTTTTTCCATCTGGCAAATTCAGCTTTTTAAGGAATTCTTCTCCTCATTGCCTTTTTGAGCCTCTTTTGCCATTTGAGTTAGTCTATTTTTTAAAGTGTTATTTTCTTCAGTCAAGTTGTTGATTCTCATTTCATAATTTTCTTGCATCATTCTCATTTTTCTTCCCAATTTTTCTTCCACTTCTCTAATTTGGCTTTCAAAATCCTTCTTAAGGTCCTCTATGGCCTGTAAACAGTTCGTATTTTTCTTGGAAGTTTTTGGTGCAGGACTTTGTTGTCCTCCTTCTATTTAATGCTTTGATCCTTTTTCCCCAAAACAGGATTGTAAAATTGGTTTGCTCTACTTACTTTGCTTCTATCATTTGCTCATGTTGTATATCAACAATGCAGTATTCATAATGCCTACCGTAACTATAAATATGCTGATCTGGATATTAATTACAAAATATACCAGTCTCTCTACATTGGGAATAAAGCTAGAACCTTTATTCAAATACCAGAAAACTGAGTCCCAAAAGCAGAAAGTCAAGTCTTCACAGTAGTTATGAAGTTGGCACACGTAGTTAAAATAGTAACCACTCACATTTTCAAGCCTTCAAAACAGAAGAGGCTACCTCAGGCAAAGATCCTCCTCTCCCCCATCATGGCAAATGCTCAGCATCCAGAAAGTATTCTCCCAGCAGCTCTGGCCTCCCACAGTTCCTGTCCCTGGCAGTCTTCAGCAGGAGTCCTTAATGGAAATTCTGGATGGCTCAAAAAAGGAGTTCGTGTCTCCCCCTTCTGCCACCACCTTGGCCACTATATGTTGCCATTCAATTTCTTGACTTTTATTTATTGTTATAAATATTTTTGTATACAAAGATACTTTTCTTGTTTCTTTGATCTCTGTGAGGTATTGGCCTACTAGGACACCTAGGTAAAAAAGATCTGTACATTTTTTAACTCTCTGGAAGGGGTTCCAAATGGAAAAATCAGAAAAATAATATATTATTGGCAGATCAATTCACAATTTTTCCACAACCCTCCAAATTTTTGTTATTTTTTCTGTTCATACACATATGCAGACACACAACAGGCATATACATAATTATACATGCACATATATCACATGGAATTTATTTATTTTTGTTTTCCACATTCATTTCCATGAGATTTTGTGTTCCAAATTTTCTCCCCATCTCTCCCCGACCTGCACTCCAAGATAGCAAGCATACTGTTTATTCCTTCCCCCAGTCTGTGTACCTTCCTATCTCTTTCCCCTTACCCTCTTACCCCTTAATTTCTTATAGGGCAAGATGGATTTCTATACCCCCTTGCCTATATATCTTATTTCCCATTTGTATATAACAATTATTTTAACATTTGTCTTTAATACTATGAATTCCAGATTCTCCCCTTCTTCCTTCGTCTCACCTCCAATGGAAAGGAAGCAGTTCAATATAAGTTATACATGTGTAGTTATACAAAACATTTCCATAGTAGTCATGTTGTGAATACTAACTCTATTTCCCTCTGTTTTACTATTTTCATAGAAAATTTTACTCAAATTTTGAGTCTTTAATAGGTAACTGGAGTCTTTGTTTTCGTTAAACATTATGCTCTTGTGTTTATTTCTTTCTGTATGTTGTATAACCAATCTGTTCCACTGATTCACCTCTGTTTGAACCAGTTCCAAGTCTGTTGCTGATCAATACTCTTCCCTCCTATTTTTCTTTCATTATTAGCCTTAGTTTCCTCATCCTCACAATGAACTTTCACTTGACTCAAAATTAGACACAGGAAAGCTAGTTAACATACTTAATGACAGGCCGGGCCCACCTATTGTCCCCCATAAAAATTCTCAATACATTATAACATTGGGATGAATACAATAAAATGACATTTAACAGAGATAAATATAAAGTAGATTATCTAAAGTAATTTTTAGTATTACAAAAATGGTGGCTTTTAACATATTTAAATACAGAATTTGAGAAAAGATATAGAAGATTTTCTTACATCAAATAATATCAAACTCCTAATAACTCAAATTTTCAACAGTAGAACACCCCATCTTGGGTCCTCTCCCAAACTTGCACACACTCTCACTTTGGTTCTTCACAGGGTTGCTTCCAACTCACCTTCTAAGGATAATCTTATGGGTAGGCTACTCTTACCATTACATTTCAGAAGCCCCCAGGGTTATTCTTTTCATCAAAAATTGACATGCATATGTAATTAGATTTTATCAAAGAAATTTGCTAAGATTATATAGTAAAGGGAGTTGATACAAAACCCAGAAAACCTATAGTAAGGGGAACTCCAAATAGAGTTGTGACATGTAAGTGTGTGATATATGTATGAATAAAGAATAACATAAATCCTGCCCTTGCTTGAACTAGAAATCCTTTTTTTTTTTTTAAAGCAATTGGGGTTAAGTAACTTGCTCAAGGTTACATGGCTAGTCATTTGATTTATGCGTGGGTGCTCATTTTCAGAGGCCAGATCTGATCTCGGGTCATCCAAACTCCGAGGCCGGCGCTCTTACTCACTGCGCCACCTAGCCGCCCCTTTAGAGCAATTGGGGTTAAGTAACTTGCCCAAGGTTACACGGCTAGGTTTTTGTTTGTGCGGATTAAGTGTCGGAGGCCGGCTCCGAACTCAGGTCCTTCTGATTCCAGGGCCGGCTCTCTATTCACTGCGCCACCTAGCCGCCCCCTAGAAATCCTTTTTGACTTCAGAATCTTAATATAACTCTCCTTGGGGTCAATGTCATATTGAATGGGTCACTCAGCTGGGTCCTAGAATCCATTCTTGAATGTATTATCTGATACATCTGTTCCAAAATGAGATCAAACTTTTTGAGATTGCTTCCTCCAGGTGACTCTTTTTCTGTATACCTGTTTCTTCTTAAATATGTTTCTTCACACCTACCTTGATACCTTCTCTCCCACTGGTTGAGTAGTTCTGATTATATCACCCAATGTGGCCTTCAGAGTGTTGGAAAGATACTTGGAGCTTTATTAGTTGAGCCCACAGAGGGCTAATGAGTTATAGGAGTAGAAGTAATCCACAGGGTTATCTCTAGAATATGAGGTAGCTGTGACTTTCTGGGGAAATTGCCTGGAAGCTTGAGCTTCACTGAGCTTTCCACAAGGAGGGTAGGAGTTGAGAATGAGTATTTTCTTATTGGAAAACAGTAGGAACTAGGCATAGTAAAGTTAGGCTGCCTCCTTCGCCATCTAGTGGAATAGTCCAGAAAGTTTGTATTGCCCTATTAGGTAGTATAACTATGGCTATTGCTAACGATATACTCACAGAAATTTAGAAAATAGTTTTTACTTGAAGTCTGTGAACTTTAAAAAAAAATTGATAGATAGATAAACTATTTCAACATCATTGGTTTCCTTGGTAATCTTCTGAACTTTTTTTAATGACTTTTTTTTAATAACTTTTTTTATTCAAAGAAGGGTTTCCTATGCTTCATCAAATTGTCAAAGATGTCTATGACACACAAATAATTACAGACCCTTTTAGAGCTATTTCCAATAGCTCTAATTCCAATAACTTTGGAATTATGTAACCAAACCTATCATTGTATATTTGAAGAAACTGAAGTCCATATAGCTAAGTGACCTGCCCTAGGGCACATGGCTAGTTAATTGCAGAGATAGAGAAAGAATCCAGGTCTTTCCCATGTATCATGTTGCTACATGCTAGCTAAAGATACATAGAGCCTACTTCTTATTCTTGAACAGCCAAAATTAGCTTCCTGATACTTAACATACTCTACAATATTTTCCATTGCATTCATCTTTTTAAATACATTTTACTACCAAAAAATTTAAAAAAAAAGATCTTTTTAAAATCAATCCAGTGACTTTCCCTGAGTATGCCCTGGAGAGAATTAGAAAATTTGAGTTGATTATGTTTCATTAGGCAGTTAACTGGCACAACTGATAGAGCTCAATGATTGTGAGACATGAGGGTGTGACATTTGAAAAAAAAAGGCTAATTTATACCTGGCCTTGGAGACAGGAAGACCTAAATTTGAATCTTGCTTCAGACACTTAACTTGTTATGTTACCTTTGGCAAGTCATTTAACCTTTTTCTGCTTCACTTTCCTCATCTGTAAATTAGAAGTTGTAATAGCACCAGCCTCCCAGGGTTGTTCTGAGGAATAAATGAAATAATATGTATAAAACACACTGCATTTTTAAAGCCCTCTATAAATATTAGCCTTAGTTTTTTTTTCATTATTATCAACTAGCACCTCAGTATAGATTAAGGGCTGAATTTAAAAGCCAGGAAGATCTAGGTTTAGACTTCATCTTTGACACTAGTACTGTGATAAGCAATTCCCTTCATTTATCTGAACTTCTTTCCTCATTGGAAAAATAAGAATTATATAATTCCTGTAGTACTTGATCTCACAGAATTTTTGAGAAATTCAAATGAAATAATGTTTTGCAAACTTTAAAACACTCAATTAGTGCCAGCTACTGTTATTTTGTTGATTTTCATCCTTGACTCTGGTTCTTCTCTCTAGTTCCACATCTTATGTTCCAGTATTCTCATACCTATTATGCAATAGTATATTTCTCTCTGAGTAATATTCATCTTTTTAAAAAATCTCTTTAGACACTATAGTGTTCCATGGACTTGCAACACTACAACCACATTGTAATAAAGGATATCATCTAAGGAAAGCATGGTGGGAACTAAAGAAGGAATTGTCACATGATAAGAGATAGAAGTAACCAATGGACTGCACACGTGCTCCACTTATATTCTCATAATGATAAGATGAACTTCCTATAGAAAACTTTATGGAAGCATAGATAAGAGTCAGAGGATGGGGTTTCAAAGATAGAGTTCCATCTTCATTACTTAAGGGAATATTCAAATCACTTAGATCACCCATTATTATTATCATCATCTCTAATACTCCTACTTTTCAAGAACCTCCTACTAGAAAGGAAACAAGCATTTATTAAATACCTACTCTGTGCTAAGCACTGTGCCAACAACTATACAAATATTATCTCAGTTGACAACTTACCTTCTGGCAAGTTCTATAATTATACCCATTTTATAGCTGAAGAAACTGAGGTAGACAGATTAAGTGACTTGCCCAGAGTCACACAGCTAGTTAGTCTCTGGGATTAGATCATCATGATTCAAGTCTAGGTCCAGCTACCTTTTAACTATTCACTAGAAAGTTAAATATGTTGACATTAGAAAGAGAAACCCTTGACAAATGTTTTAATATTGAAAAGAAAGTATTTTTTAGTATTCCAGTTCTCTTTTACTAGAGACTCCCCATTACTAGGTGAATAGAATCACAAATCTTAATTTTCACATTACCTCCCACTGCCACACATTAAACAAGAGCAAGCCTCACAGAGTCTATTAAGTAAACACTAGCTTTTTCCTGTGGTTTGTAGACAGCTTAAGTGTAATGACCAAAGCCCAATGATATGGAATTCACTTTATTTACAAGTTGGCTTTGGCTTGGTTTTAAGGAGTCTATCTCCTATACAAACAGATAGTGGATGTTTGGGTTATAGCAGAGTCTCTAAGCTAGAAACTCAGTTTAGCAGTATTTGTAGTAGTGACTGACAGCAATGCCCAGCCAGTCATTTCATACCAGATTCAGTAATGCAAGATCTCTTTTCAATTTGTGAGGTTTCCTATAAGCTCTAAACTATGGACTTGCCACTTAAAGCATTGGGACCAATTTTTCTGATGCCTAAATTCACATCAATGAAAAGAGAGGTCATAATATCTATGGTATGTGCCTGTCATTTCTGATATAGCAACAATTTTATTACATTTACCCCAGTGCCTATATGTCTTATTTACCTGTTGCATGTAAAAAAAAAATTAACATTTGTTTTTAAAACTTTGACTACCAGATTTTTTTCTCTTCTTCCCTCCTAACCCACCCTCACTGGGAAGATAAGCAATTCAATATAGGTTGTATATGTGTAATTACACAAAACGTTTCCATAGTAGATATATTGTGAAAGAATCATTATATTTCCCTCCATCCTGAGGCCTTAACACATGGCTCATGCAGGTCTGTGCTCGGCTCCCAGTATGCTGAGGTAGACTCTTCCTGTCCAGTCTACTTTCAGCAGGAGATTTATTTCTCTCTGTCACTTTATGGGTTCTGTATTTTTAAAAATATTTTAGAGTCAAATTTTCAGGTATTGGAAGTGGTTACAGCCAGAACCCACACCAATTTTGTGCTTTTACTTTGCCATCTTGGCTCCACCCTCTAACAGATAGTTCTTGCTCTCAAGGACCTCAGTCTAATGGAGGTGGTGACATGTTAAAAAAAAATAATGTATAAACAAAATACATACAGGATAAATTGAAAATAATCAAGAAATAATCAAGAATTAAACAGCACTTGGACAGCCTTCCCTTCGAAGATTTCATCTGCAATTTGTTGAAATTAGGAAAGTCAGGGGGCAGGAATGAAGAGGAAGAACATCCTAGGTATGGTGGGCATCCAGAGAAGAGAGACCTGCAGTTGGGAAATTGGGTACCTTATTCTAGTAGTTGCAATCAGGCCTGTGTTTCTGGATCAAAGGAGAACATGGTGATTATGGTTTATTTTGAAGAGAGAGGGACTCTATGGAGTTGAAGGGTGTGTACATTCCTGGATTGGTGGAAGGCCAATGCAAAAGCACAGAAATAGGAGAGTCATGTGGGAGGAACAAGGAAAAAATGTGTTTGGACTGGATCACATAGTGAGCAAGGAGAGTAATGTAGAATAAACCTACAAAGGTAATTGGGGATCAGCTTAGCTGAGCTTTAAAAGATAAAGGAGATCTTATTTCAATTTTAGAGACAATGGAAAGCCGCTGGATTTTATGGGATTGGCAAATGAGACATGGTCTCTAAAGTTCCATCTAGAACTAGACAGGATAATGTCATTCACTCTTTTAGTTAAACATATGCTTGGAAAGCAAGCATAATCCACATCTGGCACCATATCCTAAATATTTCTCATATGCATTTTTTAATAAAAAGTAAAATTTTTGCACTTTCTACGAGGGAATGATATCAGTTCTGTCCAATTCATAGGTCAATTGACTCATAAGGTGTACAAAACTCTGAACTGGATTAAGAAATCTAAGCTTTGAATTCTCAGCCTTGAATCTCAGCTCTGTTAAATCCTATCCATATAACTTTGGTCTTTTTCTCCGTCTATTAAATAGGGAAGGTGGGTTGAACCAGCTGAACTCTAAGAGACTTTCAACTGATGGTCCTGTGAACTGTGTCAAAAAGTTAAAACAGTCTGTATAGAAGCAAACTATGATGATTATGTTGAAGAAAACTCATAATTTCAGAGACAATAAATGTTCTCCCAGGGGAAAAAATGTACCAAAAGAGAATCCCTAAGACCTATGTAGATTGATGAGTGTTTCTGGTGCCCAGGAAATGAGATACTCATCAAAATGAGAAATAGTTTTTTCTTGAAGGAAGTCCTTTATTTCATTGTTGTTTGCTTCATTATATCAGTGTAGAACCATAATTTGTTTTAATCATCTCTCTGGCCTGAAAAGGAGATCTATACAGTCAGCAACACCCAGCTGGGTAAAAGCTCCAGGAACTCATTAATCCTTTCACTTATTTTTTTTTAAAGCAAAGCTCCAAAGGAATTGGAAATCAATGCCAAAGGTCACTTCACATTAAAAGGATTCCAATGAGTTAGAAATGCAGGCATTTATCAATTATGTAGGTATTGCTGATAAGAACTCAAACCTTAAAGAAATATCTATGATAGAATTGCTATGGGTTTCTGATCTATTGACATTTGTTCTAAGGGCAACAATTCCCTCTTAGCTACCAATAGACTAGTACAAATGAGGGTTAGTGGTCCTTGTTAGTAATTTGTAAGTTTACAAATACTTCTGGTATAATACCTATGCATATTGGCTTTTTTAATCATAGTACCATTTTCACTTCTGATATTGTCAATAAACATGAAAGAAATAACAACATTGATGACCTAAATAATTGAATTACTGGAAGGTGGCTGAGAAAGTATGCTTACCTAGAAAACTTTAAGAAATAGTGTGTCATTAATCTTTTTATTTGGAATAAAAAATCACAGCAATTTAATTAATCACCTTTTTTGTAATTTTTAGACAAAATTTGTGATTAAGTAAATTTTCTTGGTGGTGGTAAAAACCATATTAACCCCAAACTGAATGATTTTTAGAAGTGGGGGGCAGGGGGAAACAACAGTGGGAACATTACTGATTTTTAATGATCCCTCGTCATAGATATAAATACTACAGTGAGCTACTACAGTGTATTTCTAGTACAGCATATTTGTATGTATTTTAAATAAAATTTCACTTCCTCTTATTGCCGCTAGGATTTTGGTATTGGTATATAGAAACGTTGTGGTTTTTTAAACTTTATTTTGTACTTGGAGATATTGCTGATGTTATTATTCATCTCAATTACTTACATTGCTGATTTCTCAGGACTGTCTATGTAAAATACCATCATAAACAAATAGACATGGTTTTGTAATCTCTTTGCTGTTCTTTATGATTTTTTTTTTTTTTTTGCTTTTTGGAGGGCAATTGGGGCTAAGTAACTTGCCCAAGGTCACACCGCTAGGTTTTTGTTTGTGTGTGTGTTAAGTGTCTGAGACCGGATCCAAACTCAGGTCCTTCTGACTCTAGGGCCAACGCTCTACTCACTGCGCCACCTAGCCGCCCCTGTTCTTTATGATTTTCAATTCTTTTTTTCTTGTCATATTGCTAGCATTACCAGGACTAAATCAGATAATATTGAAAACTAGGAGCATCCTTGATGCATTCCTATATTTTGAGGGAGAAACTTTGCTTATAATCCTTAATTTTTTTTATTTTAGGCAAATACATATGCATATACATTTATGTATGTGTAGAAACATATATGATAAATCTTTCTATGTCTATATTTTGTGAGGATTTTAACAAAATTAATGTTGGACTCTGTCAAAGACATTTTACTAGATGCACTGTGATTATCATGTGGTTTGGGTGATTTTGTTGTAATGTGATTAATTATGTTGATTGTTTTCATAATGTTGCAGACTTTTATATCTGTAATATAAGCCTAATTGGCCTTATTTGTATGAATTAGACATATTACTATAGTCTGATTTGAATTATTGTATTTATTTAATTTTCTAAAACTTGTATTAATAACATCAGTGTGTGTTTCCTTCTTTGATTTATTCTTTCATGTTTTAGATATAAAATATATTTTTTTTTCATAAAAGGCTTTGGAGGAGAGTCCTTTCTTCACATTTTTGGAAGTAATTTATTTAATATTGTTATTAATTGTTCTTATAATATTGGATAGAATTCTCTTACTAATGCATCAAGGCCAGGACTTTTTCCTTTGGTAGTTCTTTTAGACTTGACTTCAGTCATATGCCACAATGGGGAATTTAGTTTTTGCTATTCTTGGTTACTGCTCCAAGAATCTATTGATCTGATCCCAGCTCAAGAATGTATTGAGCTTATCCCAGCTCAAATCCAGTCCATTTTCCTTCATATTTAATCTAGCTACATATGTTGCTTCCCTGACTCTTTTTTCATTTTTTCTTTAGTTCTATGACCATGTTAATTCTGCAAAGTGCTAATTTGTCAGGGTTGTAGGAGGTCGGTGTAGCTGTTCTAGAAATATTTTCTTTAGCCATGGGATTTCCTAAATCTGGAGGGCCAACCTAAGTAAAGGGAACTTAATTTTCTACTTCCTAATACTCGCATTCTTTGCATGTCTGGGAAAAGTTGATCTACTTTCTCGTTGCAACATTATGATGGTGAAAAATCAAAGGAAAATTATGCCATATTGCAAAAGAAAACACATACTACACATGTATGTACACACAAACCCAAGAAAAATATAGAAAGTGAAAAAAGTATGTTTCAATTTTAATTCAGAGTTCTTCAGTTCTCTCTTTGGAAGCAGACAGAATGTTATCATAAATCTTTTGTATTTGTCTTGGATCACTGTCAATCAGAGTAGATAAGTCATTCACAGTTAACCATCCTATAATAGTGCAGTTACAATGTGAAATGTTATCCTAGTTCTCTTTGCTTCACTTTTCATATGTTTGTGCAAGTGTACATGCATGCAATATATACGTGTATACATGTGTCATATGTATATGTTAATATATGCATGTAAATCTATATATGTGTATTCTATCACAATCATATTCCATTGTTCAACCATTCCTCAACTAACGAAAATCCACTCAATTATCAGTTCTTTGTCATCACAAAAAGGCTATTACTTTGTACAAGTAGATCTTTTCCCTTTTCTTTGATCTCTTTGTGATATAGATCTTCTGTTCCTCTTTTTTAAAAAAAAAATTTAGTCTTTATTAATTTGTTTACTTTTAGTTTACAAGATTCAGTTCCACAATTTCTTGAGTTTCAAATTTTCTCTCCCTCTCCACCCTCCCCTTCCATGACGGCATCCAATCAAGTATAGGATCTGCAAATACTTTCACATTAGACATTAGTCAGGTTATAAAGAAGGATTTTATCAGATGAAATGAACAATGGGAAAGAGGAAAGAAAACCAAACAAGAAAAAGAAAAAGAGCAGGTAGTCTGCTTCAATCTGGATTTAAACTCAGTTCTTTCTAGTTCTTTCTCTGGATGTAGACATCTCTTTCCATCATGAGTCTTTTGGAGTTGACTTATAAACCTGCATTGCTGACAAGAGTCCAGTTTATCAGAGTTGTTCATAAAACATATGTTGTGTCTGTAATTGTGTACAAATTTCTTCTGGTTCTACTCTTTTCACTCAGCATCAGTTCGTATAAGTCTCTCCAAGTAAATTTGAAGTCCATCTGCTCCTTGTTTCTTATGGAACAATAGTATTCTGTTATATTCATATACCACAACTTGTTCAGCCATTCCTCAAGGGTTTGCACAGTTTTATAGTCCTTTGACTTTAGTTCCAAATTGTTCTCCAGAATGATTAGATAACTGCATATCTCTACCAACCATGTCAAATACCATTTTTAGAGAAGGTTATTTTGTTTGTGATTGTACTGTCATGAATGGTATCCTCCTGCCCTTTCCCATCTCCAAATTTGTGTGTGTGTTATATCATATCTTTGCATTTTTTGGGTGTTATTTTCCCATGTGAAAATGCAAGTTCCATAAGTCCTTCCCCAACTGATAAATAATCAAAGAATATGACTGGGCAGTTTTCAGATAAAGAAATTAAAACTGTCTATAGTCACATGAAAAAAATGCTCTAAATCTTTATTGATTAGAGAAATGCAAATTAAAATAACTCTGAGGCACCACCTCATATGTATCAGATATCTGATATGACAAAAAAAAAAGGGAAATGATAAATGTTGGAGAAGATGTGGGAAAACTGGAACACTAATGCAACTGATCAAAAAATTCTGGAGAGCAATTTTGAACTATGCCCAAAGAGCTATGAAACTGTGCATACACGGGGTGGCTAGGTGGTGCAGTGAGTAAGAGTGCTGGCCTCGGAGTTGGGATGACCCAAGATCAAATCCGGCCTCAGAAAATGAGCACTGAAACATAAATAATGACTGGCTGTGTAACCTTGAGCAAGTTACTTAACCCCAATTGCTTAAAAAATAAAAAAAAAAAATTAAAAAAATTTTAAAAACTGTGTCTACCCTAATCCAACAATACCACTACTAGGCCTGTATCCCAAAGAGAGCATAAAAAGGGAAAATGACCCACATGTAAAAAAAAATATTTATAGTAGCTCTTTTGTGGTGAAAAGGAATTGGAAATTGTTGGGTTGTCCCTCAATTGGGGAATGGTTGAACAAGTTGTGGTAAATGAATGCTAGGGAATATTGTTGTTCTATAAGAAATGACAGGCAGATTTCAGAAAAACCTGGAAAGACTTACATGAACTAATGCCAAGTGAAGTGAGCAGAACCAGGAAAAGATTGTACACATCAACAACATTGTGCAATGACCAACTTTGATAGACAGCTTTTCTCTGCAATACAATGATTCCAAAAGACTCATGATGGAAAATGCTATCCACATCCAGAGAAAGAACTATGGAATCTGAATTCAGATCAAAACATACTGTTTTCTCCCTTCTTTTTTTCCTTTTTCATGATTTTCCCCTTTTGTTCTGAATCTTCATTCACAACATGACTAATGTGGAAATATGTTTAATATGATTAATAGCCTATATCAGATTGCATGTTGTCTTGGAAATGGGGGACAGGAGGGAGAGAAAAATAAACTGAGGCTCAATATCTTATCAAAGTGAATGTTGAAAATTAAAAATAAAAAAACAAATTAATAAATAAATGGGGAGGGGGTAGAAAACATAACTTTCTTGAGGACCTAGATCAGAACTGTTTTGTACATCTGTCTTTGCACACTCATGGGCTCATCCAATGTCTGACACATAACAGAGGTTTTCATAAATTTTCACAGAATGGAATGATGACTTAACGACATATCTAAAGACTGAGTTACATAATCAAGGCTGAGAATATAAAAATCTAACAGAAGTATATGCAAATAAGCCTGAATGTAAATTTGCAGGAGTCTGTATTTATTTCAAAAATGATTTTTTTTTTTTGCTTTTTGGAGGGCTATTGGGGTTAAGTAACTTGCCCAAGGTCACATGGCTAGGTTTTTTTTTTTTTTTGTTTGTGTGTGTTAAGTGTCTGAGGCCGGATCCAAACTCAGGTCCTTCTGACTCCAGGGCTGGCGCTCTACTCACTGCGCCACCTAGCCGCCCAGACATAAAATGTTTTATTAGCATTAATAAATCATTAGCTATGACTTCAATAAAAAAATCTTTACTAAATTTCTTTTAATATGAGTTTTGTTATTTGAATATTCTCCTTCTCAAGCCCGACTTCCACCCCTTCATATCACATATTTTCTCTTTTGGAACAATTTATGACCTCAAATAATATTGAAACCATGCTAAATTCTCACCTAAATTCAATGAGTGTAGAGATCATTTTTGTGTGTGTTTTTTTCTTTATATCTATAGCACCTAACACATTGCCTTAGATAAGGTAGGCAATTTATTAAATGATATTGATTGAACTGACTTTTTTTAATAGTTTCTAAGTTCCTCAGACTTATAGAACAAATTTTAAAAGTGAGAAAGAACAGAGCAGATGTATGTGTGAGGCCCAGACTGAGGTCTAAGGAGGTTAAATGATCTACCTAAAGTCATACAGGTAATAGGAGCCAGAGCCAGAAGCTGTACTCTTGTCCTCTGCTCTAAAGTCACTGAACAATGGACCCTTGAATCATGTTAAACTCTCCACATTCAGTGAAGAAAATTTTCTAGATACAAAAAAAGAAGTGAATTAATATATCCTTTAAAATAAGTATTGGTATTATGTTTGATGCCTGAAAAAATTCAGAGTGTTCCTAACAAAATTTTATAGTGATTGAGGGATAAAATTATCACATATCGCTCATTTCTATTCTTATGGAGACTTGTTTGCTATATGAATCAGTGAGCAAACAGCTACTTATATTAACTCAACAATTCTCTAACATACATTTAACTTTGTGCATGGTACTGTACTAGGTACTAGGAATATAAACTTAAAAAATGATACTGTCCCTGCCTTCAGGGAACTTACACTCTATTAAAGACTAAGTTATATAATGAAGGCTGAGAATATAAAAATCTAACAGAAGTATATGCAAATAAGCCTGAATGTAAATTGTAAATTGTACATAAAATTATAAATTGTAAACAATATAAGGAAACAATTTTTCTAGAGATAAGTAAGTGCTAAACAATTTTAGGAGATAACTAACAAAAGGGAACAGGAGGGTGTTGGCAATAATAGTTTTTAACACACTTTTATGGTGGTCATAAACTGTGCCTTGATGGAGGACAAGGATTCTGAGGGAGTGGTTAGGAAATAATATATTTTAGGCACTAAATGTGTCTTATAAAAGAATGTCTAGGGGGGGTGGAGCCAAGATGGCGGAGTAGAAACAGCTCTTCCAAGCCTCTCTGCCCCCAGATTCTCCACAAACTATGTAAAAAAGGACTATGAACAACTTCTGGAGCCCCAGCACCCACAGAATGACACAGAGAAGCTAACCTCCCGCTGAGGACAGCCCAACAGCCCTGCAGGAAGGACCAGCACAGCGGTCTGGGAGCTGGCAGCGCGCAGAGCACATAGCGCAGGAGCCGAGCTGAGCCGAGCCTAGGTCCAGAGGTTTTAGCCCCAGGGCGGCAGGGCCAGCAGCCTGCTGGAGGAACCCCAGAACACCAGGAGCTGTGGAGACTCCAGAATTATCAACATAGACTTGCCTAGGACAAAGTAAGAGGTTAGTGTCCTATGGACTTTGGGACCTGTATTTGGGGAATGCACCAGCTCCCTCCCCTGGGGGCTAGAAGCCTCTGAGGAGACATGCCATTTTGTAGTTTTCATAGGCATTTCCGGCTCCCAGCCTACAAATCGTGGGGAGATCCAGCGATCAGTCTTGGGGGGTAATCGCTCTTGCTTTAACCTCCCTGTATCTGGATTGTGATCTAGGGTGGAAGTTGTGGGTGGGTTTACAGCTTGCCAGAAACGGAAGTTGCCCCCACACGTTCGGGACGAAAATTCCTCTATCTGGCCTTAAAGCCATAGTGTGGTAACAAGCCCAAAAGTCAAGCAATTAAGTGGCAACATGCCAAGGCAAAGGAAACAGAAAAATGCAACCCTAGACTCCTATTTTGGGGGCATAGAGCGGGAAAAGGACTGTGAGGTCAGAAGTCCTGCTCCAAAAGCCCCAGGGGAAAACATGAGTGGGTTGCAGGCCATAGAGGACCTTAAGAAGGACTTTAAAAATCAAATAAGAGAAGTGGAGGAAAAATTGGAAAGAGAAATGAGAAGGATGCAGGAAAAGTATGAAATGAGGGTCAACAGCCTGACTGAGGAAAACAACACCTTAAAAAATAGACTAACTCAAATGGCAAAGGAGGCCCAAAAGGGCAATGAGGAGAAGAATGCCTTAAAAATTCGAATTTGCCAGATGGAAAAAGAATCTCAAAAGTTCACTGAGGAGATTCATTCCTTCAGAGTTAGACTGGAGCAAATGGAAGCTAGTGACTATGAGAAATCAAGATGCTGTTTAGCAGATCCAAACAAACGAAAGATTAGAAGGCAATGTGAAATATCTCATGGGAAAAACCACTGACCTGGAGAATAGATCCAGGAGAGACAATTTAAAAATTATTGGACTACCTGAAAGCCATTATCAAGGAAAGAACCTAGAAATCACCCTTCAAGAAATTCTCAAGGAAAACTGCCCTGATGTTTTAGATCCAGAGGGCAAAATAGAGGTTGAAAGAATCCACAGATCACCTCCTGAAAAAGATCCCAAAAAGAAAACTCTCAGGAATATTATAGCCAGGTTCCAGAATCCCCAGATCAAGGAGAAAATACTACAAGCGGCCAGGAAGAAACAATTTCAATATTGTGGAAACACAATCAGAATAGCCCAGGACCTGGCAGCTTCTACACTGAGGGATAGAAGGGCATGGAATATGATATTCCAGAGGCAAAAGAGCTGGGAATGAACCCAAGGGTCACCTACCCAGCAAAACTGAGTATTTTGTTTCAGGGGAAAATATGGTCATTCAGTGGAATAGAGGACTTTCAAGCATTCTTGAGGAAAAAACCAGAATTGAATAGAAAATTTGACATCCAGACACAAGAAGCAAGAGATGCCTGAGAAGGTAATCAGGGAAAAGAAATGAAAAGGAACTTATTAAAGTTGAACTATTTACATTCCTATATGGAAAAGTAATATCTGTGACTGATGATATCTTTCTCACTATGAAAATAATGGAAGAAGGGTGTGTGGTCATATGAATACATATGTGAATGTGTGTGTATATGGTTACAGTTATATATGGATAGAGGGCATAGGTTGAATTTGTTGGGAAGGGAGAGTACTCAAGGGATGAAATTGTGAGGTGAGAGAGGAAAGTGGCAAGAGGAGATGGGGAGAGACAGGGTAGGGTAAACTATCTCATGTAGGGGAAGTGGGTGCTAAGGAGGGGAGAATAAGGAAGGCTAAAAAGGCAAAACCACATTCACATTGAATTTGGTTCAGGGAGAAAATGACATACATACTAAATGGGATATCTCAACCTGCAGCAGGATAGGGGGAAGGGGGATGAGAGGAGGGATGATGGATGGGAGGGCATCCTTGGGGTGAGGGGAGGTTGGAAGTACCCACTATAGAAGAGGGACAGGATCATGTAGGGAATGGACCAGGTGGGGGGTGGGATGAGTGGGAGGGAATTATAAGCAGCCTTGTACAATATATCTACTATGATAATGTTTTGCATAGCTAGACATGTACAACATATACTGAATTACTTATCTCCCAAGAGGGAATGGGTGACAAGGGAGGAAGGAAATGGATCTGAAATTCGAGGTCGTAACATTAAATGTTTCAAATATATATATATATATATACTATTATTAATACTCTTTTGCCTATATTTGGGAGATAATATGTACAGGCATTGGGACACAAAGATTCATCTTCCTCTAATGGAAAAGTCGGTTGGGGTATGGGAGAGAGCAGATTGGAGGAAGCGATATCTTGTGGGACTGCTATTCTGGGAGGTTGGGTAGGGGAGTAATGGGGGGAAAATGATTGTAACTCAAAATCTGGCGGAAATGAATGATGTAAAACAGAAGTTAATAAAGTATTTGTTTAAAAAAAAAAGAATGTCTATGTTCTTTGAGCAACTCCCTAGAGTTTATCAAAGCAGGTTTCAATTTGTGTTATTGAAGTGAATTTTTTCACTAGAATTTTCCTATGCTAACGAAATCTTGCTTCTCATAGAGAAAAATCTAATTTAATCACACCTTCATAATTTGTGACTTGAAAAAACAAATTCAATTCAACAATATTAAGTCCCTACTGTGTACCAGACAATTCCTTAGTCCCTATAGATGCAAGTACAGAAACAAAATCAGTTCCCACTATTAATGGAGTTTACATATTATAAAAGAAAAGATAAATACAACATAAATAAAAAGGGCCATTAGAGAAGTAGGGAGGGAGGAGTGTACTAATAATTAGGGAGAGTGGAGAAGACCTTGTTTAGAGATAGCACATAGCTGAGTCTTGAATGGAACTAAGATTTCCAAAAAATGCAAGATGAAGCAGAAAATGGTAAAGATTAAAGGGGCAATCTGAACCCAAAATATTTAAGATGAAAGAAACATAAGCACGTTCTTGTAGAAGGAGATGAGACTAATAAAGGAACAAAGAGGAACAGAAAGGAGAGGAATGACAATGAACTGAATGAGAGTATTATAGGAATCTAGGTGACTGCTCATCTATCACATGATGGGGTCTGGACCAGGGAATTCATTGATATTAGGAACTGTTAGTTGAACAAATCTACTTTGTCATTTTGGTACCTTCTCCGTAACTTAGATTCTTAGAAAACTGCTTGGAGCACTAAGAAATTAAGAGATTTGGAGAAAGTCACCAAAGTATGATGTGTTTGATGTGAGAGCTGAACAGAGGGCCTCCTAGCTTTCAGGTCAGTTCTCTGTTGTGTCATGCTGCTTCTTTACAGCTTTCATATATAACACATATTCTGATCAAAGAATTAAGAATAAAACACTCTGGTTCATCTTTTCATTTAATAATATGAGCACAAACCAAGAAAATTTTCCTACCATTTGAACTAAGACCTAGGATATCATTAAAATGTTAGATTAATTTTTTTAGAGGGGAGAGTTGAAGAAAGCTTTAACATGTAAGATGGCTGAGCTATATAGCATCTAATGGTGAATGTAGTTATCATTATCATCAATAACAGAAGCAGGATCCTTATTATTATGGGACATATGTAGCCCAGTCTTCTCTCTGCAACATGAACGTGACAGTCCAGTCTTTAAGGCTCACATTGTAAATTGAGCAGAACATTTGTATGCATGACCAAAAATATATACACATATATATGTGTATATGAAATGAGCAGAGAATGCATACATATATGACCTATAGGTACACATAATTACATAAATATACATATATTTATATGCATACATACATGTGTGTGTGGTTACCATGCATACACACATATATATGTGTAGATAGATAGATATAAAAGTTTAAGACGTCATCTGTAACAATAGATGAATCAAAGCACTCTGTCCATAATATCATCACCATTCCCCCAAACTTGGTCAAACACACTCTAGGTCCAATGAACAGATGATTTCTTGAGAAGATGCTTAGTTTTGGGATAGCAAAGCAGAAGTACATGTAACATGAAGCAGTCTGATAAGAGGGGGAAAAAAACAAACAAACAACATTTTGTATCAGGTTTTAAAAGACTTTTCTCCAAAGCTTGAGAGTCATTCTTGCTGTGGCAACATATCAGTGTTGTCCTAGTTTTTAGAGTGGTTTTGTGATAATAAGAACAATATCACCCCCTAAAGTGAAGATGCTGTTACAAGAAATAGTTGGGGGTTTGATAGCAAATGCCATTACTTCTCCTGTGTGTGTATATGTGTGTGTGTGTGTGTGTGTGTGTGTGTGTGTGTGTGTGCGCGCGCTTTCTCCAGGATTTCCTGGTTTAAGTTATTTATTTTGGTTGGCTTAATATATCCTGTATACTCAGCATTTTCAAATAAAACTTTCCACACTTGTCTTGTGTTAACAGCAGAAAATAATTATGCAATCTAAATAGAGAAATAATTAGTGCAATGGCTTTGTTTTCTCAAACAATGTAGATAGAGACTAGGAAGCCATTTTAGTTAAATGAGGACATTATTAGTAATATAGATTACATTCAGATCTTAAAGAAAATAAGCTTAAAATTTTAACTAGATAATTTGATCATCCAAATGTGATATTAACAAACTAGAGATGTTTAAATAATAAATTACGTGTATAAACTTACCATTAAGTAGAAATTTAGTAGACAAAATATTGTGACTTTCTGAATAAAATTACACCACCTTTTTCTTTAGCAGAATGCATATGAGTAAGTAAGATGGGAAATTTGTCTTTTTCTGCCTATCTTTTCAAATGTTCAACCTCAAAAGAAAGCAATTATTTACCAGATGTAAAGTAATTACAACTAAATCCACAAGATAAGAAGACAGCACACCTGGGATAATGTAAGAAACTTATGAATTAACAGCAGACACTGATAAGACCTAGAAGTCTTTTTAAATACCACCCTAGTTTACACAAACTATTTCCATAGGATTGTGCCTAGGGGCCCCCATCTAGGAACCTCCTCTGACTGCATTATATATGACCAAATAATTACTCAGACAGGTAAAGATAGCAGGTGCTAATTCTTCCCAGCCAAATAAAGGAGAGTGGAAGGAAGAATGAGGGAAGTTGAAAACATGCCTATATTTTCAGGTACATTTTGCCTGAGAAAATGAAGACTGGGAAACTACTTTGGGTCAGTATTGTCTCCCCAGAGGGCACTTAAGACAGTGAACTAGGCTAGTGGCTCTCATATCCACCGAGAAGAGGAAGTAGATGCAGTGTGTGACTTAATCTTGGGAAACTGAGCATCACTAAAGGAGACGTTGCAGAAAGTAACAGGGAATACATGAAAAAAAGCTACAAATTCAGAAGATATGTTTTAATAAAAGCTCACTACCACAGCTAAACTTATCAAAATGATATTAAAAATAAAAAGAAATAATAAAGGTAAAACCAGATTATGTTTCACAAGTAATAAAATATGAAAGAAAATATTCCAAAGGTGCTTGATTGAAAACAAAATCCTGCTGACTCACCAGAAATCATGAAACAACAAAGAAATTATAGAATTGTTTGTGAAAGAAAAAAGAAAGAAAATTAATACAAAAAGAAAGTATTAATGAACTTATTAAAATGTTTCTTTCACTTTTTAAAATAGAACACAGTACAGAATTTAAAATAAAAAATAGGTTTGAAAAAAATGACATCCATAATGGAGAATTTTAAAGAAGAAGCAGCTATGAAGAGATTAGAAGATTTGGAATTTAAAAATATGAAAGTGACACAAAAATGGCAGAAGAAAATCAACAAACAACAAAACAGCTAAGATGAAAATTCCTTGAGTGCAGGGGGCTATTTTTTACTTTGTTTTTGTGTTTTTGGTATTTAGCTCAAATGCTTGTTGATCAAATGACTGATACTTCATTCAGGTCTATGATCAAATTGATGCATATATCAATCAAAACAACTTGCTTCTTTATATTTCTTATCCTTGTGCATATCTTCTTACAAATATTTTGTTGACATATCCAAATCTTTGTTAACATTCTTTTAGATATCTTGGCATTACTTGGCTATATCTATGTTGTAATGGAAATGCAAATTTAAAGATCTTCCCTGCCCCTAGCTTAAGTGCACCTGGAGCCTGTGGTGGGAGGCTTGTTTTTCAGGAAAGCCCCCACCTTGATACTTTGTGATTGGGCAGTGGGTCAAGGAGGTTGTTACATTCTCTGAGCCAAGAGAAGGCTATATAAGCCCTGAGGAGAGGCTTTGCTTTGGGGCTCACTTTGAGAAGTGTTGTGTGATTTGACCAGATGAGACTCTGGGAAGCCGTTGTTGAGAGCCCCTCGGCTTTGAAAACCCAGATGTTGATGCTTCCCTCTCTGGTAACTGTGATTTGGTATTGATGCATGTACTGTTGGGACAGTTTGGAAGCCTGTCTGATCTGTAAGTTCTTTAACTCTGAAGTTTGGGGTGCTGACCTTTTTCCCCTGAACTAGGTAATGTATGTTTGTTTGATTAAAGTAAGCTTGTTAACCCATTTTGAGTTGCTTTCCTTTACAAAAGCAGATCTAAGAACCTGTGTTGGCAGTCACCCTGGGGATATTGGGGTGCTTGCCGCTACATAATGGCGACGAGGGATGGGATCTGCTGAGTAAAAGGAAAGTATGGGGGCTGGGACAATTGTCTGTTTCCCAGTTGTGGTAGCTGTGATTCTGTGGACCCATGGAGCAGGAGAGAGGAACGGCCTGCATGCTGACTTCACTGAGCTGAGAGCAGGAATGGTGAGCTGCCTGCATGGAGATCTGTGGAGAAGCCTGGAGCCGCTGCCTTCTGCTGGAGGAGAAGGAACCCAGGAGTTTGGTATTCAGCCACAGGACAAGATAAGGACTGTGTGGCAAAGCTGGGGCACTGAATGTGTTTCCTTGCTGCATCCCACAGTTTGGGACCCAGGGGGGATGGACTTGTGACTGATGGGTGGGGTGAAGTGCCATGGACCCCAAGGACCCCACTTTGGTTTTGTTGCCCAGCTTCCTCTCTGGACTTGGAAGCAGGGGCTGGAGCAGTGTTGTGGGAAGGACACCCCCCTCCTCCCAAGAGAACTTTATGTGATAATGCTTTGTATTTTGTGAATTGATGTGAAAATGCAATGTACTTTGTTTAAGACCCAGTGGCCACTTTGGTAACTTTAGATGTACTTTGAAAATATGACTTAAGGGATGGTTAGTGATAATTGAAATGTAAATTGTCTATGCTATGGGCATACTTAGTAAGACTTTACTGAATAAGGTACTGGTTGTACTTTGAGATATTGTTACAGATAAGAGACTAATTGAGTTAATCAAGACTTTGCCCCATGAAGTGGAAGACTTGTACTTTGAAAACTGATGTAACTGATTGAGTTAACTTAAGAGTGACTATTTTTTGATTTTACTGATAAGTGGACTAACATTTGCCCCATGAGTGGAAGACTTGGACTATTGTATTTTGAGATTATATTGTGATTTTCTTATGTACCTGGAAAATGTGACCTAAGAGATGTTTTAGTGCTAATTCAAATGTAAGTTGTGTGTGCTATGGGCAAGAAAGATCTTGGGGCCGAATGTAATGGAAATGCAAATTTAAAGATCTTCCCTGCCCCTAGCTTAAGTGCACCTGGAGCCTGTGGTGGGAGGCTTGTTTTTCAGGAAAGCCCACACCTTGATACTTTGTGATTGGGCAGTGGGTCAAGGAGGTTGTTACATTCTCTGAGCCAGGAGAAGGCTATATAAACCCTTAGGAGAGGCTTTGCTTTGGGGCTCACTTTGAGAAGTGTTGTGTGATTTGACCACATGAGACTCTGGGAAGCTGTTGTTGAGAGCCCCCCGGCTTTGAAAACCCAGATGTTGATGCTTCCCTCTCTGGTAACTGTGATTTGGTATTGATGCATGTAATGTTGGGACAGTTTGGAAGCCTGTCTGATCTGTAAGTTCTGTAACTCTGAAGTTCGGGGTGCTGACCTTTTTTCCCTGAACTAGGTAATGTATGTTTGTTTGATTAAAGTAAGCTTGTTAACCCATTTTGAGTTGCTTTCCTTTTGAAAAGCAGATCTAAGAACCTATATTGGCATTCACCCTGGGGATATTGGGGTGCTTGCTGCTACATATGTCTATATCTATTGTTGCTGCTGTTCAGTTAGTTCAGTTGTATCTGACTCTTCATGAACCCCTTTGGGGGTTTCTTGGTAAAGATACTGTAGTGATTCACCATTTCCTTCTCCTGTTTTTGTTATAGATGAGGAACTGAGGTAAACAGAGTTAAGTGAATTGCCCAGGGTCACATAGCTAGTAAATGTCTGAAGCCAAATTTGATCTCAGGCAGATGAATCTTCCCAACTTCAGGCCTGGTGCTCTTTCTACTCCACCATCCAGATGCCCACCTTTATCTATATCTATCTATACACATATGAATGCAAAACATTACCTAATATATATCCTTATATGTATGCATATTATATGTATGTATACATATATGTATATAAACATATCTTCATATATATATACATATTTCTGTAAATATACTCACACATACAAAACATTAGCTATCCTGGCCCCCATTGCTTGAAGACAAAATATGTTTTGTAACATTTCTTGCCCAACACTCTCTGGTACCCATAAGGCAGAAATTTTTTGAAGGGGAAGTGTTTAGGTTCTTTGAAAATAGCTCTACAATTCTATCAAAACCTTAATCTTAGAAATCATATAGAAATGAGAAATGTAATTATTTAAGTCAAAAACCAAAAGATCTAGCTGACTTTAAATCTCAATAACTTATGCCAATGTCCACTACCATATAAACATTAGTTATCAATTTAACTTAGATTAGAAATATCAACATTTTAGGGGCGGCTAGGTGGCGCAGTGAATAGAGCGCCGGCCCTGGAATCAGAAGGACCTGAGTTCGGAGCCGGCCTCTGACACTTAATCCATACGAACAAAAAAACCTAGCCGTGTAACCTTGGGCAAGTTACTTAACCCCAATTGCCCTCAAGGGGCGGCTAAAAATGAGCACCCACGCATAAATAATGACTAGCCGTGTAACCTTGAGCAAGTTACTTAACCCCAATTGCTTTAAAAAAAAAATTAAAAAAAAAGAAATGTCAACATTTTAAAAAACTTAATTGGTTTTAATATAATTTATTTAACATTACTATTTCAGTCTACTCATTCCAAAACCTATGGTTACTAAAACATTGTTATTTAATATTTGGTGAAATTTTGGAAAACAGGTATCAGACATAGACTAACAAGGCATGCTGGCTAGTTTCCTGGAATTTTTTGGGGAAAAAAGACATTAATCTCTGTAGCCATTGTAGCATTGTTAATTATTATAAACTACAAGTTGCAGGAGATAGTTTTAGAACAGTAGTTCTTAAAAACTTCACTATATACACGCATGCATACATAGTCTGAACACTATATTTCAACATAAATTGTTTCTTTTTCTTACCATTTTTCTGAGATAGTATCTATTAACTTCATCAGACTATTCAAAGGGTACATGCCATTGGAAATAACAGTTAAGAACTCCTGTTTTAGAGGAAACTACTGGTTTAGACTGCATAGTGTCCTTTATAAGCCCTTTAAAGAGCAATCCTAATAAATTGGTCTCAGATGACCTCTTTAACATAGATTAAGACTATAGGAATATCTTCACCTCTGCCCTTGGAAAAGACTGCTAAATGAAAATTTGAAGTTGATTTAAAACTTATTTTCTGACAAATGGAAGCTCTTTGTCTAGAAGCCTTCAAGAAGAAAACTATCACCAAGAACAACAACTGTGATAATTAGCAAAGTTGTAATCATCATCAACATCACCACCACCAAGTTGATTGCATGCTACCATGGAGGGGAGGATAAGAAGGGAGAGAATATTTGAAACTCAAGGGATTGTGGAACTGAATCTTGTAAACTAAAAGTAAGCAAATAAATTAATTAAAAAAAAATTACCTCCACCATCATCAATCATTTTTGGTCAGAGGAGAAAAACCTTTAGAATATTGTATAGACTTTTTTTTTTAGCATTAAGGGGAGGATATTAATTAAAAAAATATATATGGGGGGCGGCTAGGTGGTGCAGTGAGTAGAGCACCGGCCCTGGAGTCAGAAGGACCTGAGTTAGGATCCGGCCTCAGACACTTAATTGCAAACACAAACAGAAACCTAGCTGTGTAGCCTTGGGCAAGTTACTTAGCCCCAATTGCCCTCCAAAAAGAAAAAAAAAAACAAAAAAACAAAAACATACGGTTTGAAGGCATATAGCTGCCTGTAACTGCATCACTAGAGAGAATTTCCATATCCATGAAGTTGTAAATTCATTAAAGCATAGTGAAATGGATTAATGAATTAAAAAGCATTTATTAAGTGACTACTATATGCCATATAATGTGCTAAGTTCTGGAGATGCAAGAAAGAAAAAAGAAAGAATGACTGCTCCCAAGAAGCTTACATTCTAATGGGGGGAGACAAAACAAATAATAGAGTGATGGCCAGGGAAGGATGTTTTGGGACAGGAAATCACAGATAGTGAGTACAGTCATTAATTTAACATTTCCTTTCCAAAAGCAGTGATAGTGTTCATTTGATTACTAATACTAGAGAAAGAGATGAAAAGAGGTTGGGAAGTATTTAGCAACTCAAGAAGATTTCTGGAGTAAGCATAGTTGGGGGTCAATGACCAAATAAATATAGATGGCTATATGAATTTACTCATACATTCAATTGTGTAGTGCAATTTAAACTATAGCAGCATGTCTGCATTATAATTCCTTTTGGGAAAAGGACATTTCTAATAAACATTTCCAATTAATGGAAACACTTTCAATAAACAAGTGATCAGAAGATATGGTGGGGGGGGGGCATTTTCAATAGAAAGTCATACTACAGTCATCAGTAACACCAAATGCCTATTAGATTATAAGATCTTTGAGGTCAGGGACTGTCTCTTACTTCTTTTTATATCCTTAGCGCTTAGCACAGTGCCTGACATATGATAGACTCTTAATAAATATTTATTGATTGATTGATTATTGGGCATTGCAATCTCTATGTGCTATAGTCATTACAAACAGCATGTTCAAAACAGAACATGAAAATAGGTGTTCTGCTGACTTTGGACAAATCACTTAATCTTAGAGGCAGTGCTCTGAATCTACAAATTACAAATTAGTTGCCAATGTGTATATTGGGAGTGAATTTTCAAATGGGGAGCTACTTCTATTGATAAAAACAAAAATATGTACCCCTAAAAAGATTTATTTGTCCTACCCCTCCTCCTTAAGTATATGTTCTTTTCAGTGCAATGGCTGTCATATCTAGGGTAGTGAGGTGGCACAGTGAATAGAGCACTGGTCCTAAAGTTGGGAAGACCTGGGTTCAAATACAAACTCAGACACTTAGTACCTCTGTGACCCTAGGAAAGTCACTTAGCCTCTATTTGCCTCAGTTTCTCATCTTTAAAATAGCACTTACCACACAGAACTGTGTGGATCAAATAAGACAGTAATTATAAAGCAGTATATAAAGCACAATTATTGGAGCATATTAGAGACTATATAAATGTTAGTTATTACTGTTAATTATTAATTAGTCCAGTATCTCCTTCAATTACTAGCATACAGCCTTCTACAAACTAGGTATTCAATTAATATAATAGATTATTGAACAGACATGTGTTTCTGTCCCCTCTTCTTGATTACCAGGACAGTAATAGTATGAGGAAATCAAGTCCAAATGGCTTACTACATCAACGTTCCTCAACCTGAGTCCTATAGAGTTTGTGGTCTTCTCAGGTTTTGTTCATATCTATATGATTACTCCACTCAAATTTTCACATTTTATTTAATTATCTAATTATTTGATATTTTTCTTTTTTTAGTTAGTTATATGAAAATCAATTGAAGTCATTTTATAGATAAAGAGGCTTTTGCAGCCATGGGGAAGTGTTAGGTTAAGATGTGGCAATAAATGAAATAATAGTAATGATGATGGGGAAACAGAGACAACAATGCCACAAATTCTTCTTTGCTCATCATGTTGGCTGTGGTATTTCTTTTCCTTTAATGAAAAGATATATGAGTAAGATTAGTAAGTCTCACTAATTCTCATCTTAAGCACTATCCAAAATAGGACAGACAGTCCAGCATAGAGAATGTATTAATTATGGAGTCTGGGCTGTTGCCAGGAGTCAATCTATTTAAAAGTAGCCAAGATTGGTACTTTGCATTCAAATGAGAAACACTGCAAAGCAACCACTGTCACTTTTAATTTGTCTTTGGTGTAATGAATAGTTGGTCTGGGAGTCAGAAAAAAATCAGGTTCCAGTACTGCCTCTGATATAATGTCTGACTTACCCTAGGCAAGTCTCACATTCTCTGTGTTCAGGGAAGCTCTCTGAGAATGGAAATTACTGAGAAGATACCAAATTTCAGTGTTAAAGAGAGTTTCCTCACCCATGATTTTCCTATTTAAATGAAATTGCACATCCATTACCATATGGATTCTATTTCACTCACATCAAAACCTCACTCTGCCCTGTTTTGTTGTTTTTGTTGTTGTGAAGCTGTTTCAGTTATGTCCAACTCTCTGTGACCCTATTTTAGGGTTTTCTTGGCAAAGATACTGGAGTGGCTTGTCATTTCTTTCTCCAGCTCATTTTACAGAGGAGGAAACTGAGGTAGAGAAGATTAAATGACTTGTTCATACTCACACAGGTAATAAATATCTGAGGCTTGGATTTGAATTCAGATCTTCAAGAAAGCAGGTTCAGAGCTGTATCCACTACACCACCTAGCTAGCCATAGGTGGTGCAGTGGGCCCATTTTACAACAGAGCTTTTAAATATAAGAGAGACTCATTACAGAATGCAGTATAAGGCAACTTTAACAAACAATATGCATTGCATGTAGATAGAAAGATTAAGAGATTTTAAAACTTCATAATTTTAACTAAGCACATGTCCCAATGAAGTAAAAAATGAAAATAAAGAGATATAAATACTAAATATTAGTAAATATTAAAAATATTTACAGTAGTCTTTTTTTAATTAAACAAATGCTTTATTAATTTATTTATTTAAATTAATTTAATTTAAATTATTTAATTAATTTAATTTAAATTATTTAATTTAAATTATTTATTTAAATTAATTTAATTTAAATTAAATTAATTAATTTATTTAATTAAACAAATGCTTTATTCTGGTTTACATCATTCATTTCCACCAGATTATGAGTTACATTTTTCTCCCATTGTTTCCCTACCCACCAACCCAGAATAGCAGTCCCACTAGATATCCCCTCATCTAATCTGCTCTCTCCCATATCTTCTCCCATATGCCCTTCGTCTTTGCCATTAGGGCAAGGTAAATCTCTGAGCCCCAATGCCTGGACATCTTATAAAACATTTAATTTTAAAACTTCGATTTTCAGATCCATTCCCTTCCTCCCTCGTCACCCACTCCCTCTGAGAAGATAAGCAATTCAGTATGTGTTGTACATGTATAGCTATGCAAAACATTACCATAGTAGATATATTGTAAAAGACTGCTTATATTTCCCTCCCACCCGTCTCACTTCCCACCTGGTCCATTCCCTACTTTGATCCTGTCCCTCTTTGATAGTGGGTAGTTCCAACCTCCCCTCCCCCCAGAATGCCCTCCCCTCCATCACCCTCCCTCTCATTCCCCTTTCCCCTACTCAGGAGAGTGAGTGAGGGTAAGATATTCCATTTAGTATGTATGTGATTCTCTCCTTGAGCCAACTTCAATGAGAATGTGCTTTTGCCTTTTTGCCTTCCTGTTCTTCCCCTCCCCTGCAACCACTTCCCCTTGCCTCTTCTACATGAGATAGTTTACCCTACCCTGTCTCTCTCCATCTCCTCTTGCCACTTTCCTCTCTCACCTCTTAACTTCACCCCTTAAGAATCATCCCTTCCTTGGGGCGGCTAGGTGGTGCAGCGAGCAGAGCACCGGCCCCGTAGCCAGAAGAACCTGAACCCGGATCTGGCCCCAGACACCCAACATGCAAACAAAAACCCAGCCGCGTGACTCTGGGCAAGTCACCCAACCTCAATTGCCCTCCAAAAAAAAAAAAAAAAAAGAATCATCCCTTCCCATCAAATTCAACCTGTGCCCTCTATCCATGTATACCTGTGAACATATGCCATGTACGCTTCTTCAATTATTTTCATAATGAGAAAGGTTTCATCAAACATAGTTATTGTTTTTCTATGTAGGAAGATAAATAGTTCAACTTTGTTAAGTTCCTTTCAGTTTCTTTTCCCTGATTACCTTTTCAAGCATCTCTTGCTTCTTACATATGAATGTCAAATTTTCTATTCAACTCTGGTTTTTTCATCAAGAACGCTTGAAAGTCCTCTATTCCACTGAATGACCATATTTTCCCCTGAAACAAGATACTCAGTTTTGCTGGGTAGGTGACCCTTGGCTTCAATCCCAGCTCTTTTGCCTTCTGGAATATCATATTCCATGCTCTTTGATCCCTCAGTATAGAAGCTGCTAGGTCCTGGGCTATTCTGATTGTGTTTCCACAATATTGAAATTGTTTCTTCCTGGCTGCTTGTAGTATTTTCTCCTTGATCTGGGAGTTCTGAAGCCTGGCTATAATATTCCTAGGAGTTTTCTTTTTGGGAACTTTTTCAGGAGGCGATTGGTGGATTCTTTCAACCTCTATTTCCCCCTCTGGGTCTAAAACATCAGGGTAATTTTCCTTGAGAATTTCTTTAAGGATGATTTCTAGGTTCTTTCTTTGTTCATGGCTTTCAGGTAGTCCAATAATTTTTAAATTATCTCTCCTGGATCTATTTTCCAGGTCAATGGTTTTTCCCATGAGATATTTCACATTGCCTTCTATTCTTTCATTTGTTTGGATCTGCTTAACAGCATCTTGATTTCTCATAAAGTCTAGCTTCCATTTGCTCCAGTCTAACTCTGAAGGAATGAATCTCCTCAGTGAGCTTTTGAGATTCTTTTTCCATCTGGCAAATTCGACTTTTTAAGGCATTCTTCTCCTCATTGCCTTTTTGGGCCTCTTTTGCCATTTGAGTTAGTCTATTTTTTAAGGTGTTATTTTCCTCAGTCAGGCTGTTGACTGTCATTTCATACTTTTCTTGCATCTTTTTCATTTCTCTTCCCAAATTTTCCCCCATTTCTCTTATCTGCTTCTTAAGGTCCTCTATGGCCTGTAGCCAGCTTGTATTTTCATTTGGGGCTTTTGGTGCAGGAGTTCTGACCTCACAGTCCTCCTCCATGCTTTGAGCCTCTTTGCCCCTAAAATAGGAGTCCAATGTTGAACTTTTCTGTTTATTTTGTTTCATTTGCCTAGGCATGTTGCCACTTAATTACTTGATTTTTGGGCTTGTTGCCACAGTAGGACTCTGCCACCAGACAGGGGAGCTTCCGCCCAAATGTGGGGTCTTCACAACTTCTGCCAGTTGTGTGGCCTCTGTAAAGCCTCCACCCACTCTGGCAAGTTGGATACCCACCCCAAACTTCCCCCCCAGACCACAATCCAGATCCAGGCAGTTTAAAGCAAGAGTGATTAACCCCCACACTGATTGCTGGATCTCCCTACAGTTCGCAGACCAGGAGCTAGAGCCACTACTGATGCTGCAGAATGGCTTCTGTGCAGCTGTTTCTTCAGCAGCTTTTCGCCCCCAGGGGCGGAAGCCACGAATTCCCCAAATACAGGTCCCAAAGTCCATAGGGCACTAACCTCTCATTTTGTCCTAGGCATATCTGTGTTGATAATTCTGGAATCTCCTGGTGTTCTGGGGTCCCTCCAGCAGGCTGAAGGCCTGGCCACCCTGGGGCTAAAACCATGGACCTGGGCTCAGTTCTGCATGCTGAGCTGTGGGTTCCCAGCATGCTGTGCTGCCTGCTCTCAGAGCGATGCGCTGGCTGCTCCCTGCAGGGCTGCTGGGATGTCCTCAGCAGGAGGTTAGCTTCTCTGTGCCATTCTGTGGGTGCTGTAGCTCCAGAAGTTGTTCGGAGACCCCTTTCACATTGTTTGAAATTTGTGTGGGGCAGAGCACATTGGAAATGCTGTTTCTACTCAGCCATCTTGGCTCCACTCCCCCCCAGTAGTCTTTTTATAGTAAAAAAAAAAAAAGCTGCAAAGTTGAGGGCCACTGTTTTGAAAATGGTAAAAAAATAATGCGTATAAATTTACTGGAATATAATTTTTCCATAAGAAATAGAACAAGAGCAGACAAATGAAAGCAGAGTTAACTAAGAAAATCTGTAAAACAGTAAACACAATGTCTACAATAATATAAATGGGAAAAAAATAGAAATAAAGGGACAATGAACCTGAATACTGTACTATTATAATAACCAAGTCTGGTCCTAAAGAAGAGATGAAAAAAATAAACTTCCCTCTACTCTTTGAAGATCGGGGGACTATGACTGAAATATTGCATATAGTATTGCTTGGTTTTAATGAACTGCTTTTTTTTCCCCTCCTTATTTTTTCTTTGGTTGTGCACTTTTTACTTTATTTTTTTCCCTTTCCTCTTCTCACCCCAACCAAGATGGCTACAATTAAGCAGATATACATACAAATATACATATATGTTTGTATACACACACACACATATATAATATATATCCAAATATATAGACATACACATGTACATTAAACACATATATGTAAGACAGTATTATGCTTATTTCCACTTTCATCTATTTCTCTGAAGGTGTATAGCATCTTCATAATTCCAAGTCTTTCCATATTATTCTAAATCCTCCAGCTCATCATTTCCTATATGAGAACAATATTCTGACCCAATCACATTCTATCCGAGAGATTGTCTATGACAGTTTTTCCCTCCAATTTTCTGCATTCCCTCTATTCTTGGGTATGTAGGTTTTATTTGTAAGGAAAATTTTAATTTAAAATAATCAAAATTATTCACATTACATTTCAATACTGCTCTTAACTTATAATATGGTTTAAAGTCTGATATTGTTGAATCTAATTCCTTGACATCTTTTCCCTCAAGTTTTCTTGAAATTTCTGATGCTCTGCTCTTCTGAATGAGCCCTGTTATTTTTGTTTTTACTCGTAAGATATGTTTTTAGTTATTTAATTGGTATTGAATTACATAAATAGATTAGTCAGGTAAAATTGTCATTTTTTATTATATTAGCTTTACCTACCCATGCATGATAAATATTACTTCAATTTTGGTGACCTAACTTTATTTGTACAAAAGGTGTTTTGTATTTATATTAGTGTGGTTTCCGTGTCTTTTTTGATAGGCATAATCTCATATTTTTATACTGTTTAGTTATTTTATATGGTCTGAAATTATTGATTAATATGACTGACACATAGTATAGTTTCCCTATTTTTTCTCTTTCAATTAAATCTGATTTTAGCTTTGAGATCATGATTACTATCCCTGCTTTTTTATATAATAAATCCTACTCCTGACCTTTATTTTATGCTTGTGTGTATCTTTCATTTTTATAGCACTTCCTGAAAACAATATATTGTTGAATTCAAATTTTTAATCTGCTGTCAGTTTTCATTTAGCATCCCATTCATGTTCTAAACTATAATTACTTGTATATTTTCCTCCTTCCTATTTTCCTCACTATCCTTTACACTATTTCTATCCCTCCTCACTCTTCTATTTTATTTCTACCTGCTACCCTGCCCTCCTATTCCTTAACCTACCCACTCCAAAAATCCCTCTCTTATCCTCTTCCTCACTCTATTCCCTTACCCTCCTATTTCTTTCTGAATTTGGGGGATTTTTATACCCTTCTAAATGTATACATGATTTCCACTTTATCCTATTCCCATTAATCTAGATACCCTTATCCTTTATACCCATATATGTATCCTGTATGCCTCCCTCATCCTATTGCCTCTTCCTCCCCTATCCTCTCTCCCTTTTCTATCCCCTCGCCCTTTTATTCCTTTCAGAATTTAAAAGATTTATTTTATACCCTTTTATAGATAGACAGATAGGTAGGTGTATTATTCCCTCTTTAATCCATTTCTGATGAGAGTAAGGTTCCAGAACTACCCACCCTCCTTCCCTATCTAATTCCTCTATATTGTTCCCCCTCTTAACCCTCATTGTATGAGATAATAATAAAAAATCATCAGTTTTACTATTTCTTACATCATTTTGCTTCTTAGCATCACATCATCTCAGCCCTATCCCACTCATTATTTCAAACTACCTAATTACTAACAACAATCTTATACTGTCTACATTTCCACGCATAAAAAAATAAAGTTTGTCCTTATTGAGTTGTGGTCTTTGATGTTTACCTTATATTTCTCCTGGATCTTATATATCAAATTTTCAATAAAATTCTGGTGTATTTTTTTAAAGCAATTGGGGTTAAGTAACTTGCTCAAGGTTACATGGCTAGTCATTATTTATGTGTGGGTGCTCATTTTCTGAGGCCGGATTTGATCTCGGGTCATCCTAACTCCGAGGCCGGCGCTCTTACTCACTGCGCCACCTAGCCGCCCCTTTTAGGGCAATTGGGGTTAAGTAACTTGCCCAAGGTCACACGGCTAGGTTTTTGTTTGTGTGGGTTAAGTGTCTGAGGCCGGATCCGAACTCAGGTCCTTCTGACTCCAGGGCCGGCGCTCTATTCACTGCGCCACCTAGCCACCCCAAATTCTGGTATTTTTTGCAATAAAATGCTGAAAGACTTTCAATTCATTGAATGTCTTTTTTTCCTTTTTCATTCAGGATTCTCTCTCTCTCTCTCTCTCTCTCTCTCTCTCTATCTCATTTTTATTCTTCACAATGAGACTTGTCTCTCTAGGGAAGAAAGGTGGAAGCATATATAACCTTGTACTGAATTTAAAGGGGCATAGATCTTTCAGGAAATAGGGTAATGATAGTTTCATTTAACTCTGCCTTCATCAGAGCTCATCTGCAGGTTTATATTTAGTATATTTAGTTCTAGGTGCTACAGTTTAAGAATAATGTTGATAGGGAGAGGACTCTGGGAAGATGGAGGAGTAGGTCAGAAAATTTCAAGCTCTCAAATTTTCCTCCAACAAAGTGATAAAGTAGTGACTGTGGGCAAACATAGAGCCTTGAAAATAATAAGATTAGAGGCAGAACATGGGTCCTTTTGAGACAATTGGAGAAGACCTGAAAAAAAAAATCCTAGAACAAGATTTCCTCGCCATGAAGAGTGAATGACTCCAGGGTAAGGTCCACTTTAATAATCAGGGAAAGACACTTAAACAACAAGCTGCAAACCCTGGAGTTAGCAGTGTTGGGAGACATTCTCAGTCTGACACAGGAACTTTTACAGTGAGAGAGTTGGGTATCTGACCACAAAAGATCTAGGGAACTTCTGCTGACAAGGAACACCAAACCCAGCTAGTTGCAGAGAGCAGAGTGGGTGAGAAAGAACCAGTAAACACCTGGTGAGTGTAGAACCAAACATTATGGTAGAGATGCCGTTGATTGTGGATCCTCAAAGGAGGCTAGACGTCTTGGTTTGAGTTCAAGTTCAGAGGGGAGAACTGAAGGAAGATCTGAGGCCAGAGGCACTCTACCCTAGGAGAAGAGTGGTTATAAAAACTAAATTATTTCCAAAAAATGCACAGGCAAAGAAGAAAGAATTCGACCATAGAGATATACTATGGGAAGAGAGTAGACTGGGGTTTGTCTTCAGAGGAAGATACTGGAGCAAAAAAACCCTCTTCTACACTAGAGAGTAATTTCAAATGGTCACCTGACCAAAAAGAATTCATTGAAGAACTTAAAAAGACATTAAAAATCAAATAAGAGAGATTGGGGAAAATTTAAAAAGAAAAATAAGAATAATCCAAGAAACAAGAAGATTATAACAAGAAAGTCAGTCAATTAAAAAAGGAAATCTAGAAACATAAGGAAGAAAATGACTCCTTGAAAGTCAAAATTAGGCAAGAGGAAGCCAGAAAAGTCATTGAAGATGAAGAAATAAAAAGACAAATTACAAAGAATGAAAAAAATAGAAGGTGAAACATCTCTTAAGAATAGCAATGGATCTAGAGAACAGATCAAGAAGAGAAAATATAAGAATAATTGAACTATCTGAAAGTTCTGATCAAAAAAAGAATCTTGATACAATAATACAAGAAATAATTAAAGAAAACTGTACTAAAGCATTAGAACAAAAGGGGAAAATAGAAATAGAAAAAAAAATCATTCATCACTACCTGAAAGAGATCCTATAAGAAAAACTCACAGGAATATTCTAGTTAAATTCCAAAATCCCAAAATCAAGAACAAAATTTTATGAGCAACAAGAAAAAAAATTTACATATGATGGACCACAGTTAGAATCATGCAAGACTTAGTGTTGGTGACATTTTTAAAAGGTTGCAGGTCCTGTAGCAATATTTCTAGCCTCTAAGCAGAAATATCATACCAGAAAAGCTAAGCATAATTCTGAATGGGAAAGAATGGACATTTGATAAACTGTCAGGCTTTCAAGACTGTGAAAAAAACAAAAAAGCAAACCACAAACTCAATGGAAGATGAGACATACAAAAGCCAAAATAAAGATAAGGTACATACTAATGACCAATTACAAGGGTCTAAACAATGATAAAATGTTTACATTTCATGTATGGAAAATGCAAAACGTATGTCTAAGAGTGTTAATAGTAATTAGGTAGCTTATAAGACAGATTGGGATAGACCTGTATATGATATGACTTGAAAAAGTAAAACCATTCAAGAATAACAAGAGTAATTATACTATACAAATGAGGTGTAAGAGGAAGAACCAATAAAAAATATTTAGTTGGGGGATTGGAGCTATTAGTTCTGGAAACCTGCTTTCATCTGGAATGAGTTTAATAAGGGCGATTACACATACTTCTGGAAGAGTATAAAAGTCTTTGAAATTAAAAAAAACAAACAAAATAAAACCCTAAGGGGATAGGGAGAGGGGAAAGGATAAAGGAGGGATCTTTAGAGGGGAAGATGAGGGAATAGGTTAAAAGGTGGCGTATAAAAGGGTGTTTAGATTTAAAGGAATGGAAAGATAATGGATGGATTTTGAGAGGAGAGGGAAAGAATAGGTAAAAGTGTACAAAAGGGTGTTTAGATTTAGGTGGATGGAAGGGTTAGGTCCCCTTCCCCCCTACTCTCCTAAACGGTGAGATAACCTATTTCATGTGTATGTCATTCCCTCCCTGAGCCAAATTCAAAGATTATAATGTTGACCCATTCCCTTATGCTTTCCTGTTCTTCCTCTCCATTGTACCCATCTTCCCTTACCTCTTCCCTATGAGATAGTTTGCCCCATTCTGTCTCTCCCCATATCCTCTCATTATATTCCTCTCTCACCTCTTAATTTCACCTTTTAAGTATCATCCCTTCCTATTAAATTGGTCCTGTGCCCTCTATCGATGTATACCTGTGAACATATACATATATTCACATATGTATTCATATGCCTATATACCCTCTGATAAAGACTTTCTCTCTCTCTCTCTCTCTCTCTCTCTCTCCTCTATTATACATATACATACATACATATATATATATATATATATGTATACATATTTCTATCCCTTCAACTATTTTTATACTGAGAAAAGTTTCAACACTTACAATTATCATTTTTCCATGTAGGAATATAAATCGTTCAACTTTGATAAGTTCCTTATGATTTCTTTTCCCTGTTTACCTTCTCATGTTTCTCTTGCTTCTTGTCTCTGAATGTCAATTTTTCTATTCAACTCTGTTTTTTTCTTTAAGAATACTTGAATGTCCTCTATTCCACTGAATGACCATATTTTCCTCTGAAGCATGATACTCAGTTTTTCTGGGTAGGTGATTCTTGGTTTTAATCCCAGCTCCTTTGACCTGTGGAATATCATATTCCAAGCCCTTCAATCCCTCATTGTAGTAGCTGCCAGATCCAGTGTTATCCTGATTGTGTTTCCACGATATTAAAATTGTTTCTTCCTGGCTGCTTGTAATATTCTCTCCTTGATCTGGAAATTCTGGAACTTGGCTATAATATTCCTAGGAGGTTTTTTTTGGAGGGGAGTTTAGGAGGTGATCAATGGATTCTTTCAGCCTCTATTTTGCCTTCTGGTTCTAAAACATCAGGGCAGTTCTTCTTGAGAATTTCTTGGAATATGATTTCTAGGTTCTTTCCTTGACCATGGCTTTCAAGTAGTCCAATAATTTTTAAATTATTTCTCCTGGATCTACTTTCCAGGTCAATGGTTTTTCCCATGAGATATTTCCCATCACCTTCTGTTCTTTCATTTGTTTGGATCTGTTTAACAGCATCTTGATTTCTCATAAAGTCACTATCTTCCCTTTGCTCCAGTCTAAATCTGAAGGCATGATTCTCTTCAGTGAGCTTTTGAGATTCTTTTTTCCATCTGGCAAATTTGGCTTTTTAAGGCATTCCTCTCCTCATTGCCTTTTTGGGTCTCTTTTGCCATTTTTGTTAGTCTATTTTTAAGGTGTTATTTTCCTCAGTCAGGCTGTTGACTCTCATTTCATAATTTTCTTGCATTGTTTTCATTTCTCTTCCCAATTTTTTCCTCCATTTCTGTTATCTGCTTCTTAAGGTCTTCTATGGCCTGTAAACAACTCATATTTTCATTTGAAGCTTTTGGTGTAGGAGTTCTGACTTCACTGTCTTCCTCCTGTTCCATGCTTTAATCCTTTTTGTCCCCAAAATAGGAGTCTAATGCTGGAATCTTCTGTTTGTTTTGCTTCCTTTGCCTGGTCATATTGCCACTCAATTACTTGACTTTTGGTCTTTTTGCCACAGTAGGACTCTGCGACCAGCCAGGGGACCTTCTGTCTCAAATGCTGGTGTTTTCTCAGCTGCTGGAGGTATTAGTTGGGTGCCCTCTCTGAAGCCTCCATATGCTCTGTCAAGCTGGTCACATATCCCAGGACCTCTGCTCTAGATTGCAATCCAGATCCAAGAAGGTTAAAGCAAGAGTGATTACCCCTCAGACTGGTCGCTTCATCCCTCTACAGTCTGCATGCCAGGAGTTGAAGCTGCAATGTGGTACTGCCTGTTCTGAGGCATCTCACCAGCTTCTCACCCTGGAGGCAAAAGCTGACTGCTCTGCCAATTACTGGTCTCAAAGTCCACACTGCACTGACCTCTCACTTTGTCCTTCACATCTATGTGTGCGTAATTCTGGAAACAGCCATGGTTGCTGGTGTTCTGGAGTCCCTCCAACCTGTATTTGTTCAGGCCTACCCTGGGGCTAAATCCTCTGGCTCATGTTGGCCAGGTCCTAGCTCCCAGAGTGCTGTTCTGGCCTGTCCCTACTAGGCTGCTGGGCTGTCCTCAGTGGGAGGTTAGCTTCTCTGTGTCATTTTGTAGGTTCTGTAGCTCCAAAGTTTGTTCAGAGTCTCCTTTTTCATGAATTGGGGAAGGTGGAAATTGGGGAAAATGAAGCCACATGGAAGTCTTGTTTCTACTCCACCATCTTGACTCAGCCCCCTTTTTTCCTTATGTTACATTTACGTTTAATATTTAAGTTTATAGTTTCTCTTTTTCTTTTCTTATTTATTTAAGTTTTAGTATTTATCTGAAATAAAGAAAAATTAAAAAAATAATATTGATAAAGGGGAGACTAAGAGTAAGGGTGACAAGCAATGGCCTGAGGGACCAAAGCAGTCACTATTTTTTTGGGTAAGACCCTTTTAGCTAAAATGATTTTTACATAAATATTTTCAAAACTTAAAAAAAGCATTCTTATCTTGCTAGTCCACAAGAATAAGTGGTGAGCCAGAATTGGTTCTAGGGCTGTAATTTGCTCAGTCTCAGTCTACAGAATGGTAACCAGGGTGACAAAGGACTTTGAGTCAATGCCACATAATTATCATTTGAAGAAATTTAGCATCTTAATTTGTAGAAGAGAAGACTAGTCATCTTCAAGTATTTGAAGTGTATTAAGTATATCATATGGAAAAGAGATTAAAGAGATTAGCCTTGTGCTGTTGGAATGAGAGTATAGGAAAACAAAAACAAAAAAATAAAAATGTCCTTACAATCAGATAGGTCCCAAAGGGTCAGAGTTTAGCCTACCTATGTAGCTGATTTCCCTTCCTTGGATGTCTGAACACAAAGTCTAGATACCACTCACTGGATTTGTTAAAGTGGGCTTTCCTTTCATACATGGGCTGCACTATATGGATATTGAGTTCCTTTCACCACACTGAAACTTTGTGATTCTATTATTCTGTCTATAAGACAAATGTCATTGCCAGATTCAGACTATGTATATATGCTAAAAGATAGAAAATAAGGAAGAATAATCTTATTTATCTGCCCATTAGAATCACATTGTCAACACTTCCACATCATCAGCTCCAAGAACCTTATGTCCTCTGCTCTGGTCAAACCACATGCTAATTACTATGTTCAGGTTAGGGACCTCCATTTTTACTGGACATTAAGGAGCTGAAGGTCTTCTAGGGAAGTATAGTCAGGAGGATGAGGGGAACAGGTGCTAAATTCCTTCCCCTAGAATCAATAAGCCAGCCTAGCCAAAATAATAAAATACTCAGATTAGAATCTGGAGGCAGTATGTGTTGGGTGGGTCAAATCATTACTACCACCAAATGATCATTTCTCTTTGTACCTCAGTATAGTCTAGCCAAGACTCTGTACCTAAGAACTCCAGGAATAGTAGTAGCCTCAGGATAATATTTATGATTCCAGAAACTTTTCTCCCCCCAAGGGAAGATTCATTGCAAAGACCACAACTGGTAACTGATTCTGCAGGCACTGTGATCCCGTCTTCTCATCCATAGCTACTGAAAACCCAGAAAAGAAGGTTCTAGCCAGCAAAATCTTTGATACTGCCAAATGATTTTAGATCAGAAGCAAATAAGATCTTAACAATGGAAAATAAGCAGTAGGAAAAATGCATTTCCATCTGCTTTGCTCATGTGCCCTTTTATATATGCCTTTTATTTTCATGTGAACTTCATAATAGTAGAGCCTGCCATGCTTTTCTACTAAACTTAAAGTGTTTTAAATGTTGGCTATTTTGAGGCATCTGCATAAGTGTGACAACTGAGGGGAGAGAGAAAGGGAGAGAGAGAGAGAGAGAGAGAGAGAGAGAGAGAGAGAGAGAGAGAGAGAGAGAGAGACACAGACAGAGGCAGAGAAAGAGACAGACAGGACCTGTGTTTTCATTGGGGTAGAAACTAAAACAGAAGGAAACTCTCTCCCAATGTAAATTTGTACTTTTTTTCTGCAATTTATAGTCTTAGAGAATTGCTTAGAGCCTGGAGATATTAAATGACTAGTCCAGTCTCCCAGTCAGTATGTATCAGAGGTGAAGCTTAAATAGAGTTGCTCCAGGTTTTGCACATTAAGTGCTTAATAAATGCTTTATTATTCTGTCATTTGTGTATGCATTGATTCATTCATTCCATCTCTAAATCCTCTTATCACATGATTCTAATGCAAAAGGAAATGGGGGGAAGGTAGATGGAACTAGACTTATTTAGTCTAGAGAAAAAAAGATTTAGGGAGTACATGATAACTCTCTTCAAATATTTGAAGAGATATCTTGCGGAAGATATAAAAATCTGATTCTGTGTAACTTTGGAGGGCAGGATTAGAATTTTCATATTTCTTTCTTTTATAACCATATCTGTTCCTTCTTTACTTCCCCCACAGAACTGGTTCTGTCACCTAATAAGACCCTTTTCCTTAAGGAAATCTACACATTTAAATTATTTAATTTAAATTTGTTTTATGCATCCCTTCCTCACCTTTAACAATCTAATGTGTTTCTGAACTATGAAAAGAAGCTGATTATACTTAATAAATTTTATTTCTAAGCTATCCAGAATAAGATTTTCCTAAAATATAGAACATATTACTAGATCCAAAGTGGTTCTGTTGTATTCTAGGTACCTAGATGGTACAATGGGTAAAGAGCAGGAACTAGGAGGCAGGGAGACTTGAGTTCAGATTCTGTGTCAGATGCTTCCTAGCTATGTGACCCTAGCCAAGTCATACAACCCCTTTCAGCACCATTTTCCTCATCTGCAAAACTGGGATAATAATAATATCAAACTCTTAGGGTTGTTGTGATGATCAAATGAGGTAGCATATATAAAGCAGTTTTGCAAACCTGAAAGTCCTTTATAATTGTATTATTACTTATTACCTTTGTAGTCTTATCCATGTGGAAAAATTCCAGGTTCCTGGCTTTTTAGATATAATCTATACTATGCCATAAAGGGATAGTAACAGCAGAGGCAAAGTTGAATGATTTGGTTTGGATCTCAAAGCAAGCATATATTGCAGTATAGCATGCTGGTTTGGGCTTTTTTGTCAATGTTAGTTTATTGAAAATATGTCACTTTGATAAAAATTTTCCTCACATTAACTTTGTTAAATCACTGGAGGACCCCTTCTGTGCCATATGAAATCAACACCTGTGTTCCATACTTTCTGAAGATAAATGTGATTATCTTTCAGAAAGCAAAATTTCAGGTATTCCCTTTCTATTTGCACATCTTCATTATTAATGAATTCCACAGATGTGTTTAGAATAACCATTGTTAGACAACTTTCAGATGTGCTTCAATGTTGTACAATATATAACATTGGTTATCTTGTAGTACACACTCTTAGGTTATCTACAACTGTGATCATAGCAGACATGTATTTTGATTAGATTGTATTGATTTTGATAACATTTGTGCAGAAATGCCAAAAACATAAAGAATGAAATCCAGCAATGAAGACACCTTTCAACCTTCTCCTGCGTATATGAAAGGGAATGCCAAGTTCTGAACAAGAGAGATAAGAGATGCAATGCTTATTAGATAAAAACTGAAAGAAAAAAATCTTTGGGAGGTATGACAAAATACAGTTAAGCTACAGGGGTAGGGAACACAAAATTTAAAAAATAATCTTGCACATATAAAGTCGATTTCACCAAGTAAAGATAAATTTGTGATCAACTTGGTCTTAAATTAAAGTCTATTGGAGCCGTGATTCCCAAAGGAGGGAGAAAAGGAGGCCACAAAGGCCCAGCCAGGCAATACACAAGCCCTGAAAAGATTGATGCCCAACTTCAAGCTGAAAAACAGAAGGCAAGGGAAGAAGAACAAAGTGAAGAACGTGGTGATGGGGCAGCTGGTGATCCCAAAAAAGAAAAGAAATCCTTGGATTCAGATGAAAGTGATGAAGATGATGATGACTACCAGCAAAAGTGCAAAGGAGTGGAAGGGTTAATAGACATAGAGAATCCCAACCGAATAGGCCAGACAACCAAAAAAGTCACTCAGCTGGAGCTGGATGGGCCAAAGGAGCTGTCTAGAAGAGAACAAGAAGAAACAGAAAAACAGAAAGCAAAAGAACGATATATAAAAATGCTTTTAGCTGGTAAAACAGAACAAGCCAAAGCAGATCTGGCCCGACTGGCCATCATCCGGAAACAGAGGGAAGAAGCAGCCAGAAAGAAGGAAGAGGAAAGGAAAGCAAAAGATGCAACTGTGTCAGGAAAATGAATGCAATTGCTCTCCCTGAATAAATAAACACAGTGCATGTGGGAGGAGGAAGTGCCAGGGAACTATGCCCAGGGCCTGC
This sequence comes from Gymnobelideus leadbeateri, assembly GCA_011680675.1. Lineage (NCBI taxonomy): Eukaryota > Metazoa > Chordata > Mammalia > Diprotodontia > Petauridae > Gymnobelideus > Gymnobelideus leadbeateri. The sequence continues at coordinate 1,068,130 of WOXC01010154.1, forward strand.
CAGGAGCTCTGCCATACTGCATCCCACATTGGTGCCACCTGGAGTGCACTGTGGCATCCCCTTCCACCTAGTGGAGCCACAGACAGCGTGGATACTCTTCATCTTGTCACAGAATTCCATTTTGGGGCAGGGAGGAAGGGCACAGGAGGGGGGCAACTGCTATTTTGGGGGCAGAAATAATGCAGAAAAGGATTTCTGTGTGTAACAGTTTGAAAAGTCTGGATGCTTTTGCTGTTTTCAGGATTCAGAACACATAGCAGGGGGGAGGGGATGGTGGGATGGGGGAGAGTAGGAAAAGCTTTGACTTGTAGATTACATGGGGTATGTCGGTTTGGGTGGGGTGGGGGGTGACCCATAGAAAGATCCTAATGAAAATCCCAGGTCTATATTGACAGGGCACTCATCTGCACGTTTTCTCATGACATATCTACAGCCTGAGTGTAGCAATAAATGTCTGGGAGCCCATTCTCATGTGTGTTCTTGGAGGGGTGGCCCTCATTCATTCTATCCCTCTCTTCTGGTCTCTTCTCATTTTCTTTCATCCCCTCTGACTAGGTCTACTGTCCATTTTTAACCCTATCTTCCGTTTAAAGAAAAACCTTCATTTATTGGTAAAGGCCCAGGCAAAACATACTCAAAACATACTCAAGAAGTTAAAATTGTATATTTGGTTGATTAAAATATAAATTATCATAAAAAATAAAGTCTATTATTTTCAAGGCACTATAAGCAACATAAAAATATGTGGAGTCTAGTCCTTGCTCTCTAAATGTTTACAACCTAGTGATGGGAGTCAGGGAAATACAAAAATATCTCTAAAATGCCTGTACCAAGAAGTTAAGGTAAATGTGACAGAAAAAATCCAAGCAATATAATGGAGGAGGAAGAAGGAGAATATGAGATTAAAGACACTGGGATTAGACAGAAATCAAGAACAGATCCACAAATGAGGAAACATTTGAAATGGACCTTGATGAGTGGAGTTACAACATGTAGAGATGACAAGGATGCCAGTTTAAGTGGAAGAAATAGATTAAGCAAAAATCCAGAGGCAAAATAATCCTATAGTTTGCCACCAAAATACTGTTTTCAAATGACAGTCCAGTTTTTTTCCAAATGCTTTATTAACTTCTGCTTTACATCATTCATTTCTGCCATATTTTGAGTTACAATTTTTTCCCCATTTTTCCCCTACCCACCACCCCAGAATAGCAGTCCCACAGGATATCCCCTCATGCAATCTGCTCTCTCCCATATCTTCTCCCATACCTCCTTCGACTTTTCCATTAGGTGAATCTCTTTGCCCCAAGACTTGCACATCTTATCTCCCAGCTACATGTAAAATAGTATTAATAATGGTATTCATATATATTTGAAACATTTAATTTTAAAACTTCGAATCCCAGATCCATGCTCTTCGTCCCTTGTCACCCACTCCCACTCGGAAGATAAGCAATTCAGTATATGTTGTACATGTATAGTTATGCAAAACATTACCATAGTATATATTTTGTAAAAGAGTAACTATATTTCCCTCCCACACATCTCACACCCACCTGGTCCATTCCCTATTTTGATACTGTCCCTCTTCAAAAGTGGGTGCCTCCAACCTCCCCTCCCCGCAGCATGTCCTCCACTCCATCCTCTTCCCTCTCATCCCCCTCCTCCCTACTCTTCTGCAGGGTGAGATATCCCATTTAGTAAGTATGTTATATTCTCCCTGAGCCAAATTCAATGAGAATATGTTTTTGCCTTTTTGCCTTCCTGTTCTTCCCCTCCCCTTTGACTACTTCCCCTTGCCTCTTCTACATGAGATAGTTTACCCCCACCCCCATCTCTCCCCATCTCCTCTTGCCACATTCCTTTCTCACCTCTTAACTTCACCCCTTAAGTATCATCCCTCCCCCCAAATTTGACCTGTGCCCTCTATCCATGTATACCTGTAAACATATTTACACACATTCACATATGTATTCATATGCCCGTATACCCTTGTTCAATTATTTTCATACTGAGAAAGTTTTAATCAGTCAGTTATTATTTTTTCCATGTAGGAATATAAATAGTTCAACTTTGATAAGTTCCTTTTAATTTCTTTTCCCTATTTACCTTCTCAAATATCTCTTGCTTCTTGTGTCTGAATGTCAAATTTTCTGACAGTTCAGTTTTGATAGAGCACAGGATACATATCCAGAAATAGTGGGAGTGAAATACAGAACCTGATGCTATTTTGTGCGTAATATTTTAATGGCAGACAAAGCTGTGTAAATTTAATTCTATGGGCAGGGAACTAGCCACAGAAGAAATTGGAAGTAAGAATGTAGGCTACATGAAACAAGTGTCTAGCTTCTGGAACAGGGATATAGAGTGGAGGAAATCTGGTCAGAAGGGGACAAGGCAAAAGCACAGTAGCCAGAATTAGAACACAAAATCAGAGTGGAACCACAATTTAAGTTTTCTTTCTGCTTAAACACTGAAGTTGTGATCCCATAGCTTGTTATAGTTACTCCTCCTTGGACATGGATTAGTATCAGATCTTCTAGAACTTTTAGTACAATAAGTTCCAGCTTTGAGTAGAGAAAGGATACAGGCAGTGAAGGCAGGCATTATAGAGGAACTGGTCAAAATTCGTGAAGGAAAGAAGATAGAGAGGAAGAATCAAAGACAAAGCCTTAATGAATTACAAATTAAGAGTATCAGAGCAAGAAGATCAGAAAGTCAGAAAAGTAGGAGGAAAAGCAAGACAGTTTTTTCAAGACAGAAAAGAATATCAGGAGAGAAGGTGTCAAATAGTACCAAGTGCTGTAGAAAAATCATGGGAAAAGAAAGTTGAGAAAAAGCTAATGTATTTGTTGATGAACTTATTTTTAGTGTTTGAAACAGAAATAAGGGGATAATGGGGTTGACAAATGAGTGGATAGAAATGAGAAGGAAAAAGAAAACACTGTGTATATTCTATATTTATAAGTGGCTAGTCTATTTCTGATGAAGTAAATGAATTCAATAGAATGTGTATAAAGAGTTAATTGTGTTTTAGCCAATAGATTCAAGCATAAACTCATAGAATATATGACACTCACAGTGCAACTGTCATCCTAAACTCTGAAGGCAATTCTCAGCTGCTAATCTTGGATTTCTCTGTACTGCTTCAATAACAGAATCACATGCTCCAAAGCTTCCCTTGGTATTTTGCCTTTAATATGCTGTCCCATCCAGTGTACTATGGACAAGTCTTTCTTAGTTTCATTGGCCCCCATTATTAGTTCTTTACTATGACAACCACCTCATAATAAACACATCTCATTTCCATGAAAGCCTCAAAGGAGAGTTGTCAGAGAGCTGGGATTTAGTATCAAATATAAACCACAAATAAACAAAAAAATAAGACACACAATTGAAAGTAACAGATATCCACCAAACTGATATCACTTAGATGTCAGTTAGATAAAGCCCATAGAGCTGTAGAATTTACTGCTTAAGTTGTAGGAGGGTTATCTCATTTGTATGCCTTGTAATTACAGTTTACTAAAAAGAAAAAACAAAAAAAAACTTGATTCAAATTATATTCCTTAAGATGTGCATATCTTCAGTAAAATCCTGAATACAATTTTTTGTGTAAAAGGTGGATGTTGGTCCTAATCCCAGTGACAGCATTATACCAAACTTCTAACAGGTCACCAAAATTCACACTATTACTACTGAATTCAGGAGCTGAAAGTTTAGTAACTATCATTCACTTTGGGTTTCTCAGTTGTAATAATATTTACTAAAGAGCAAAACCAAGCCTCTGGAAAAGATATAAAACATTGTTATAATAAAAATGAATATAAAAGGAGAGAAAGGAAATACAATTCCACAAGTATTTGTTGAGTGCCTACTGTGTGCCTAGCACAATAATGAATATGTGAACTCCTTTGGGTCAGTTAATCACATTCAAACACTTTTATACCTAACTCAGTCTCACAAATACAGACAGAATATACAAGTGTTTCTAGCAGATTTGATGCAGGTGGCAGGGGATAGGGACAATAGCTTTGTTCAGACTCTGCCAAATTCTTGGAATAATGCTATGCCATTATTTCTTCCATTCTGATGTGTCAGCAGGAGATTTTTAAAAGGAGCAGTGAAGCTGATATGGCACAAAAAGAGTGAGATACAACTACAGTGTATGTGGGGGCAGCTGTTGAAAACATTGTAGAGAAGAGGTATATACATATACACATACATACATCATACACATATATATGCACATATATTTGTATGTGTCTATGATACATAAACATATGTGTGTAAAATATATACACACATTCATATATACACATATATACATATATGTGTGCACGTGAATATGTGTGTGCCTATATGTTTATGTGGGGGTGGGTGTAGGTGGAAGTGTGTATGTGTGGTTTTCTCAATTAGGAATTTCAACAGAAATCCTTAGCAATTTGCTTAGAGTCTGTCTGAGGTAGTGATGGGAGAGAGATTAAGGCAGCTGTTGAGAATATTTTTGAGTAGTTTCAAGATAAAAATCATCCCTGGGATTCCCTTCTATTAAAAAACAACAACAACAACAAAACAGGGGCATTTAGGTGGTGCACTGGGGCGGCTAGGTGGTGCAGTGAATAAAGCACCAGCCATGGAGTCAGGAGGACCTGAGTTCAAATCCTGCCTCAGACACTTAACACACACACACACACACACACACACACACAATAGCAGTGAGGCCTTGGGCAAGTCACTTAACCCCAATTGCCCTCCCAAAAGCAAAAAAAAAAAAAAAAAAACAAACCAAAAAAAAACCAAAGAAATAAACATGGTGTTGAATGGATAAAGTGTTGAACTAGATCAGGGGTTCTCTTTCTAATGTCTATAAACTCCCATATATAGATTTCAGGGATGCTCTGTACTTGAATTAAGAAATGATGCATCTTTATTTTCAATAATCTTGAACTGAAATTTAGCATTTCCTTCATATTCCTTCATGTTCATTGATGTTCAACTCTTTGCGATCATAAATTGAAAAGAAACCTGAAATGGTAGATTAAATTTCCTATATTGAAAGTTCCCTATAACAACAGAATCACAGGTCTAGTTTCTATATTAAGAATTCCTTATGTCCAGGTACTTTCCCTAGTCTTTCAAGTGGATAACAAAACTTGTGTTACCCTCCACCCCCAATAAAATCCATGGTTACAAAATATCTGTCATTTAATTGAAAGTTAGAGTTGCTTTTTATCAGTTTTGTTGTTGTTTTTATTAACTGTTTTTATTCATGATTCAATTTTGTTCAAGTACCTGAGAAAGAGACAGATGAAAACTTGGTCATATCACTGAACTCAACTTAGAATTATGATAAATCTTGAACCCAAAGGGAAGAACTAGGTGTAATATTTATTAAAAATCCTTACCAATAGGTTTAACTGTGCTAAAGAAAAACCTCTGTAAACTGTGGAAAGGAAGAAAGCCCCCTGTCCAAAAGAGGGAACCTGGGATGATCCAGAACCCAATCACAGTTTACAGATTACAAATGCATTTATTGCCTGGTTGAATCATAGCATGAAAGATACTTTGTTGCATTTCACCTTTTTGTTGCTGTATTTCTCCATTATTCTTTCTTATTAGGGATGCAGAGCTGCCTCCTTCTGAGGATTAATGCCATTTAATAATAAAAAATATACTTAATACATATAAAGTATTTTAAGGTAGGTAAAACAATTTATATGTGTGATCTCACCTGATACTCAAAATAATCCTGTGAGGTAGTTTCTAAAATTAATTCATTTTTACAGAACAGCAAAAAAGTGCTAAAAGATATGAAAAGACTTGCTCATTGTCATAGAGTCAGAATTTGAACTGAAATCTTCCTAACTCATAATGAGGGGGTCTATCCACTAGACCACATGACTCTCTAGGAAGAAGGGTTTTATATTATTCCAGCCATTATGTTTCAAGATTTGGTATAACTCACATATTGTTTATTTAGAGGGTAACTGAATACTTATTAGTGACTTTGTCTGTTACAGTTTCTTTCCTCCCGTATTTATTTCCTTTCTATTCTGTATGTAGTTTGTAGGTGCATATTTATTTGTTTGTTGACTTCCCCAATAGAAACTAAACTCCTTGAGGACACAGATTACCTTTTTGCCTTTTTTTATTTTCAAAAATCAGAATAGTGCTTGTTACATAGTAGATGCTTAATACATGTTTACTGACTGACTCTTCTGCATTGTTGAGCAAATTTAATTTTGTCCCAGAGATACCTGCAGAATGAATGGTTGCACATTGGAAATACCTGGGATACATTACCTATTGAAGAGCTCTGAAATGTGTGTATATTTTCTTCATAATTTTTTTTCTTCTCATAACTTCTTTCCTCAATAATTTTCACTCATCAAAAACAAAACAATAATGGGGCTGAGCCAAGATGGTGGGGTAGAAACAGAACGTCCAAGCCACTCTGCCCCCAGATCACCTCCAAACTATGTAAAAGGGGACTCTGAACAACGTCTGGAGCCCTAGCACCCACAGAACAACACAGAGAAGCTAACCTCCCACTGAGGACAGCCCAGCAGTCCCTGCAGGAAGGACCAGCGCAGCGCTGTGGGAGCCAGCAGCACGCAGCACACAGAACACGGGGAGCCGAGCTTAGTTGCAGTTTTAGCCCCAGGGCAGCAGGGCCAGCAGCTGGCTGGAGGGACCCCAGAACACCAGCAGCTGTGGCGACTCCAGAATTATCAACATAGTCATGCCTAGGACAAAGTGAGAGCTTAGTGCCTTATGGACTTTGGGACCAGTATTTGGGGAACCCATCGGCTTACTCCCCTGGGGGCTAGAAGCTGCTGAGGAGACACACCATTTTGCAGTTTTCAGAGGCAGCTCCAGCTCCTGGCCTGTGAACTGTAGGGAGATCCAGCGATCAGTCTTGGGGGGTAATCGCTCTTGCTTTAACCTCCCTGGATCTGGATTGTGATCTGGGGTGGAGGTCGTGGGTGGGTTTCAGCTTGCCAGAAATGGAAGTTGCCCCCCCACACACACGTTTGGGGAGAAAGTTCCTGTCTGGCGCCAGGCCATACTGTGGCAACAAGCCCAAAAGTCAAGTAATTAAGTGGCAACATGCCAAGGCAAAGGAAACAAATTAAACACAAAAATGCAACCTTAGACTCCTACTTTGAGGGCAAAAATGATCAAAGCATAGAGCGAGAGGAGGACTGTGAGGTCAGAAGTCCTGCTCCAAACACTCCAGGGGAAACCGTGAGCGGGTTGCAGTCCATAGAGGACCTTAAGAAGGACTTTAAAAATCAAATAAGAGAAGTGGAGGAAAAATTGGGAAGAGAAATGAGAAGGATGCAGGAAAAGTATGAAATGAGGGTCAACAGCCTGACTGAGGAAAATAACACCTTAAAAAATAGACTAACTTAAATGGCAAAGGAGGCCCAAAAGGGCAATGAGGAGAAGAATGCCTTGAAAAGCCAAATTTGCCAGATGGAAAAGGAATCTCAAAAGCTCACTGAGGAGATTCATTCCTTCAGAGTTAGACTGGAGCAAATGGAAGCTAATGACTTTATGAGAAATCAAGATGCTGTTAAGCAGATCCAAACAAATGAAAGATTAGAAGGCAATGTGAAATATCTCATGGAAAAACCACTGACCTGGAAAATAGATCCAGGAGAGACAATTTAAAAATTATTGGACTACCTGACAGCCATGATCAAAGAAAGAACCTAGAAATCACCCTTCAAGAAATTCTCAAGGAAAACTGCCCTGATGTTTTAGATCCAGAGGGCAAAATAAAGGTTGAAATAATCCAGTGATCCCCTCCTGAAAAAGATCCCAAAAAGAAAACTCCCAGGAATATTATAGCCAGGTTCCAGAATCCCCAGATCAAGGAGAAAATACTACAAGCAGCCAGGAAGAAACAATTTCAATATGGTGGAAACACAATCAGAATAGCACAGGACCTGGCAGCTTCTACACTGAGGGATGGAAGGGCATGGAATATGATATTCCAGAGGGCAAAAGAGCTGGGAATGAACCCAAGGGTCACCTCCCCAGCAAAACTGAGTATTTTGTTTCAGGGGAAAATATGGTCATTCAGTGGAATAGAGGACTTTTAAGCATTCTTGAGGAAAAAACCAGTGTTGAATAGAAAATTTGACATCCAAACACAAGAAGGAAGAGATGCCTGAGAAGGTAATCAGGGAAAAGAAATCAAAAGGAACTTATCAAAGTTGAAATATTTACATTCCTATATGGAAAAACAATAACTGTGACTGATGAAATCTTTCTCAGTATGAAAATAATGGAAGAAGGGTATATGGTCATATGAATGCACATGTGAATGTGAGTATATATGTCCACAGTTATACATGGATAGAGGGCACAGGTTGAATTTGTTGGGAAGGGATGATACTTAAGGGGTGAAATTATGAGGTGAGAGAGGAAAGTCACAAGAGGAGATGGGGAGAGACAGGGTAGGGCAAACTATCTCATGTAGAAGAAGCAAGGGGAAGTGGTTGCAGGGGTGGGGAAGAATAGGAAGGCAAAAAGGCAAAACCACATTCTCATTGAATTTGGTTCAGGGAGAGAATGACATACATACTAACTGGGATATCTCAACCTGTGGCAGAGTGGGGGGAAGGGGGATGGGAGGAGGGATGATGGATGGGAGGGCATCCTTGGGGGGAGGGGAGGTTGGAAGTACCCACTATAGAAGTGGGACAGGATCAAATGGGGGGTGGACCAGGTGGAGGTGGGATGAGTGGGAGGGAATTATAAGCAGCCTTGTACAATATGTCTACTGTGATGGTGTTTGGCATAACTAGACATGTACAATATATACTGAATTACTTATCTTCCCAGAGGGAGTGGGTGACAGGAGAGGAAGGAAATGGATCTGAAATTCGAGGTTTTAAGACTAAATGTTTCAGATACATATATATATATATATATATATATATACTATTATTAATACTCTTTTGCTTCTAATTGGGAGATGGGATGTGCAGGCATTGGGACACAGGGATTCACCTTCCTCTAATGGAGAAGTCGAAGGGGATATGGGAGAGGATAGGGGAGAGAGCACATTGGAGGAGGTGATGACTTGTGGGACTGCTGTTCTGGGAGGGTGGGTAGGGGAAAAACAGGGGGGAAAAATAATTGTAGCTCAAAATCTGGCGGAAATGAATGGTGTAAAACAGAAGTTAATAAAGCATTTGTTTAATAAAAAATAGAATAAAATAAATAAAAGAATGCACAAATAAGCAATAGATTAAAAATGAATCAACAAATGAATGAATAAGTGAATGAATGAATAGTAGATATAACTTCAATCCAAAATTTCATTTCCGAGTTTTACTCCTGACTCTTTGGATTTTTTCCATTGTGCTACAGGAGCTTCCTGACCCCTTGATGTGTACTTTCCTTCTAGTCTTCCCACCCTGGGGAGTTCACCCCCTCCCCTTCTCCCTAACCTTTCCACCTTTCAATTTCACTTTATATGTCATCTTCCCCCTTTGGATGACTTGATAATACTATCTATGGTCTTCACAAATAGAGTATAATTCCTATCCCACAAACCTAGAAATAAAGTGATTAACTCTTTGTACTGTGCTCTGACAAGCTCACTTCTAACATTATATGCTCAGTTCTAGTTGTTATGTTTCAGTAGTTTTTCATTCAAGTCTGACTTTTTAATGACCCCATTAAGAGTTTTCTTGGCAAATACTGGAAGAGATTACCTTTTTCATTCTCCAGATAATTTTATAAATGGGAAAACTGAGGCAAACAGGGTTAACTGACTTGCCTCAATTTCTCTGTCTTTAATATGAGCTGGAGAAGAAATGGCAAACCACTCCAATATTTCTGCAAAGAAAACTCCCAAAAGGGGTTATAGAGTTTGACAGAACTAAAATGACTAAAAAACAAAAAAAGTACTACTTTACAAATATCATCTTTGTATGACTAAAGAACAAAAAAAATAGCACTTTACAAATATCATCTTTGTTATCCTTGCAACAACCACAGGAGTAAGTGATCCCCATTTTACATATGAGGAAACTGAGGTAGACAGAATTTAAATGAGTTGCCCCAGGTTACAGAGCTAGTAAATGACTAAAATCAGATTTGAAGTCAGATTTTCTGTAAGCCAAAGCCAAATTCAACACCTTATACTGTGCAAACTAGATTTACTCAAAATGTATATTGGAGACACTAATTTTTTCTTTTTTTTGCTTTTTGGAGGGCAATTGGGGTTAAGTAACTTGCCCAAGGTCACATGGTTAGGTTTTTGTTTGTGTGTGCATTAAGTGTCTGAGGCTGGATCTAAACTCAGGTCCTTCTGACTCCAGGGCTGACGCTCTACTCACTGTGCCACCTAGCCGCCCCCAGTAAAATTTTTTGAATGCTAGATTTAAAAGTTTATATTTTGTCTTATAAGGAACTAAGAGTCATTGAGGGTCTTTAGAAGGAGGGTAGTGTGGACATTAGAAGTATTAATTTGGCAAAAAAAATGATCCCAGAGGAAGAGAAAGCAGATAAATTGTACCACAATGATCGTCAGAAAAGCAATGAGCAAGCAAATTATTCTGTTAAAAATGTTAATTGAAAGAAAGGGATAAAGAGGGATAAAAACTAGAGATATTCTGGATATGAAATTAATAAGACATAATGACTGATTATGGTAGTCATGTAGTCAAAGATGACCATGACATGGCTTTGAGTCTGAATGACCTTCTTACTGTTCTTCTCATATATCTTGGATTATTCTGTTCATCTTTTACACAATTCTTTCCATTCCAAAGTTAATCTTTGGTGAAGAAAATGGAATCAAAGAACAATATAAATACAAGAACACAACCTTTCCAAAAGTTGCTCATCAGCTCCACAAAAATGCAGCATTAGATCAAACTACATAGAGAGTTATTCATTCTTTATGAATATTATCATAAGTGGATTGTCTTCTGGATGACGTTACTCACAATGAAGTCCTGCTATATTACAAATACTTTTCATACTAAGAGTCAAAATGTAATAATGGTGGTCTTGAGAAATAATGTTACTTTAGCTGTAACACTATCTAATTTTTACTAGGTTTCTATTTCCTTAGTATACTCTGATTTGAAGAAATGGGTCATATTATAATCACCCTGAACACAATTCAGGAGTCTTCCTTGTCCTTAACTTTTGAAAACCTTAACTTTTCACTTCGCCTCCGAGCATTTCCTATTTTTTTATTTCTTATTGCTATGGCAACATCCCTAATCCATTCATTTGGTTTTGAAGCTAAGTACAACTACTAGAACATCTTGAGGATTATAAGAAATGCCCTTGCCAGAAGTGACATGCTTTAATGCCTCTAATAGTACTTTAGGAGTTTTTAATCAAGAGGTAAGATCTGCCAAGATAAAATTCAATATGTAAGACAGTAGATATGTAGTCACCATCTCTGTAACTTTGTCCTAATCTGTTAAAAAAAAAAAAAGCATGAAGTCTTAGACCCAACTGTGTACCAACTATCTTAAGGGATTCAAAGATAGCCTGGTTATGTTCTGCTAATTTATGTATATTCATTACCAAATGATTAATGAATTCTTAGTGCATCTATTTCTATAATCCATAGGTTCACATACCTATAGCTAGAAGGGAACTAAGAAACCATAAAGTCTAACTCCTTCACCTTTTCTTCCATGTAGAAGCTGACACAGATAGGTGGTACAGTGGGTAGATCATTAGACCTGGTGTCAGAAAGATGTGAGTTCAGATCTAGCCTCAAACACTTACTGCCTGTGTGGTCTTAGTCAAGTCACTTAACCTCTTTTTGCTTCAGTATCATCAACCACAAAACAGGATAATAATTTTATCTACCTCTCAGAGTTGTTACAAAGAATAAATGAGATAAAATGAGGATGATTGCTTTAAAATTATAAAGAGCTTAGCACAATGTTAGTGCATAACAGACACTTAATTTCTTTCATTTCTTCCTTTCTCCCTTCCTTCCATCTTTTCTTCTTTTCTTCCATGGAAGTAATTCATGTCAGAAGTGTGATTTGAACCCAGCTCCTCTGGTGTTTGAGATACAATATTTATTCTTGTATCACTAAGATCATTGTAACTAGAAACAGAGATCAAATCTGAAGGGATCTCAAAGTCCATTTAGTGCAACCTCTCCTTATTTTATTGATGAGGAAACTTAAAACTAATTAGGCTAACTGACCAAGGTCACAGATACTAAGAGTCAAAATATGCCAAATAAGAATGATAAAATCTGCATGAGATTTGAAGTTAGGCTTTCCAACTTGAGAATCAATGTCCTTGAACCCATGCCTCTCTTTCATATTGTTTAGGACTTGGTACTCTTTGCATTTTTTACATGAATATTTTAATGGTTCATAGATGCAGTACTTTTAATGAAACAGATCACAATCTAATTTATCTTTCTATTCTCTGTGGTTCTTGTACACATTGTCTCATACAGGTGTTTAGAATGAATAATATATTGAAATTCTATGTGTCATTCTACTGAAGAGCTTTCTTCTGACACCATATGAGTATATTAAGATATGTTCCTTTTTCTCTTCTCAGCATAGATGACCATGAACATTTTTGAGAAACATCCTTCTTTGAAAAGCCATAAAATAATATGTATATCAACTAAGATTATGCCTTTAATTATTACCTTTGGTTATGACAGTGAATGGCACATAACTAGCACTCAGTATACTCTATATATCACTCTTTGTCATCGCATTTTTTTCCTCAATATAACATCAATAAAAATGAAACCCAACATGAATAGGGCACATTGTGTCCCTTGTTAAATACTTGAAAGCAATTGTGTCCCTCACAAGTCATTTTAAGAAACCCTCCCCCAGAAATCTTTCATTGAGTCTATGTATTACATGTTCTTGAGATCTCAAAATCATGGTTGATCTTTTCTGAAAGGTCTTCAGCCTATCAATGTCCGTGCTAAGATGAACCCTTTCATCCCATACCTAAACAGAATATTTCAAATGGGATGTAATCAGGCAAGAATATAGTGGTACTATCATCTTCTTACTCATTATGCCTCTCTTCTTTCAATGCAGTCTAAATTTACAATCTCTATGGATTTATATTGAATGTCCAATTCCCTCATACCTGGGTAGCATCTCCCTCCAAAATGAAACACCAATTTCTTTCAGTTCTCTATTTTGCTACTTTTAAAAGTAGGTTTTTAACACTGCTATTCTACTCAAAACGACCTATTTCTCACCCTACTCTGCTTGTCTTCTTAGAAGTAAGCTGCATAGCCTTCCCCAAAGGATTATACACTAGCCCTCCAGTGGCTGCCAAGATAATTCTATTGTTCCTTGGTTCTCTACATTAGGGAACTAAGAAACGCTATGCAAATTGGTATATTATTGTGCACATAAAAAAGAAAGAATTCACAAAGATCACCTTATATAAGTACTTACATCTGAAAAGATTTTGAGTTTAAAGTAAGGGTCACAGTATAAGAAAAGCAATTTTAGATTTATTCCAAGATGATATTTTAGTGGAACTCAAATGAGAACAAATTTATTGGAGAATCTATTTGCACACTGTACTGAAGCATAATGCATTTTGTAGGCAGTCTAGGTTTGTAACAGAATGATGAACAGGTCATATGTCAAAGAAGAGTGGTGATGAAGGAGACTAAAGGAGGCAGGGAAAAATAGATTTGATTATAAGGTCCAGTGGCAGGAAAATTCAAGTAGAAAGAGTCAAAGAGTCATTGAGTGAATGATAACTTTTAAATAGAAATGAGGAAAAAGAGACAAAGAGGCTTTTTCATACTTTAACATTTTAAAATCTTGTTGAAAAGATTTTGTGGATTCATTTTCTATGTAACCATTTTCTAATTTCACAATGTAACCAATTTGAATATATTTTCCTCATTATTAGTAGTACGATTATTATTTAGTCCAGTCATAGGGTTTCATCTGTGTGTGAAAATAATAATGTGGAAAAGCTTTCTACCAAGAGAGATTGATAATTTATCTGAAACTTTAATATTTAAGGAGTTGGGGGAGGTGGACCCAAGATGGCAGAGTAGAAACAGGACTTCTGCAATGGCTTCCACCTCCTCCAATACGTATAAAAAATGACTCTAAAAAGACTTTAGTGCTACAGAACCCACAAAGTGACAGAGAGAAACAAATCTGCCACTTAAGGAAGCCTGGAAGGCTGGCAGGAAAGGTCCTTCACAGAGGGCTGGGAGCCTAGCACAGTCCTAACTGAGCTACAGTTTTAGCTCCTGGGTGGCCCTGACCAGAGGTGGCTGGAGCAGACTTCAAGAGAGTGGATCATCAGGAGCTGTGGTGGTTTCCAGACTTCTCAATCCACAAATGCCAAAGACAAAGTAAAAGTCAGTGTAGAACTTTGTGAGCACGTTCTGGTTGCTACCCCCTGAGTGAGAAGCAGAGGTGGTGTGGTGGTCACAGCCACTGCCATGTGGCTGCTTCCAGAGCTCCTGGCCTGCAGATTGTAGTGGGACTAAGGAGCTATTCAGAAGGTAAGAGATCTTGTTCTGACCTGCTAGGATGTGGATCATAGTCTTGGGTGGTGGTGCTGGGGTGTGTGACCAGTGAGCTAGAGCGTGTGGGGGCTGTAGAGAGGGCACACATCTAATAGATCCAGCCGCTGTAAAAACCTCAACAATTTGGGACATAGCTCCCTCCATTTTGGAAACAGAGTTCTACTATGGAAAAGAGCTAAAATGTCAAGTAATTGGTTGCCAATATGAGCAAGCACAGGAAGAACAAACAGACAATAGAACCCTTTTTTGGGCACAAAAAGGATCAAGGCATGGAGCAGGAGGAAGACACTGAAGTCAGACCTCCGGCATCAAAAGCTTCCAAGAAAAATATGAACTGCTTATAGGCCATGGAGGAACTCAAGAAGGATTTTGAAAATCAGATAAGAGAAGTGGAGGAAAAATTGGGAAGAGAAATGAGAACTATCCAAGAAAATCATGAAAAGTGAGTCAATAGCCTGCTAAAGGAGACCTCCCAAAATACTGAAGAAAATAACACCTTAAAAAATAGACTAGGAATCCGGAGTGATGGAGCCCACTGGAAGACGAAGTGTGGCAGAGTCCAGCCCAGGAGGTTGCCCAGTGTGTCCTGACTGGTCGAGCGCAGAGCGGGTGGTGTCTGCACAGCCCAGACCTAAGAGCAGACAAGCAGACTACACCAGAGAGAGCAAAAGCCCCAGCCTGAAGACTTACAGAGGATGAATCACAGTCATCTATCTGACAGATAGGATCATTGGAGACAGGTAGGAGAGTTGGGCCCTCAGTGGAAAGAGCAACTTCTCTGGCTGCATTCAGCCCCCAGCCTGGAAGTTTAGAAACTGCCTGCCTGTATAATACAGGGACTGGAATGGCAAAGTGAATTCTAGCTGCTCAGATCCTCCCATCCCTCCTTCATGAAGCAGAAAACCCAAAGATAAGTCTCCCACCCAGATTGAAATCCCAAGTTAATGGAAATAGCCTCAGGCTTGAGAGTCTTCAAGAAGGGGTGTAACTGAGACAGCCAGGAGTCTGAAGAGAAGAGAGGGTGGGGTCCCAACAAGCCCCACCTCTCCTCACCATCAAAAGCCTACTTATAGCCCAGGGGTATAGAGGCAGAAATCTGAATTGGTCAGACTCACCCACACCTACCACATCTACATCCCTCATTGACTTCCCTGACTTAGCCATAAACTAGCCACCCAGAGGTATTTAAAGTAAAGGACCAGGCCCTAAACTCATAGCCTGAGAAACTAAGAAACAGGAAGTCAAAATGGGAGAAAAAGAAGCCGAGAAGGAGAAGGGGAAGGCAAAAAAGTCTATTCGAGCATACTATGCAGGGCAAGAACAACAAAATACACAGGACAATATAGACTCTCTACCCACACCTGAGACCACAGAAGGAAACATGATCTGGTCTCAAGCCCAAATAGCATTCCTGGAGGAGCTTAAGAAAATTTTAAAGACCAAATCAGGGAGGCAGTGACCAACTTGGAAAAACGTCTCAGTGAAGTAATTGGAGAAAATACCTCCCTAAAAAAGGAACTTCAAAAAATAACTGAAGACCATAATTCGATAAAAATTAGAAACAATCAAATTGAAGCTCAGAACTCTATGATGCAGCAAGAGTCAATCAAACAAAACAAGACGATCGAAAAATTGCAAGAAAATGTAAAATATCTCACTGGAAAAATAACTGACCTAGAGAATAGATCCAGGAGAGACAACCTAAGAATTATTGGTCTACCAGAAAGCCATGATGAAAAAAGCAGCCTAGACAACATCCTCCAAGAGATTGTCAAAGAAAACTGTCCTGAGGTCCTGGAATCAGAAGATAAAATAACTATCGACAGAATTCACCGGCCTCCTCCTGAGAGAGATCCCAAACTGAAAACTCCAAGAAATATAGTAGCCAAATTCCAGAATTACAAGATTGAAGAAAAAATTCTACAAGCAGCCAAAAAGAAACAATTCAAATATCGAGGAACTACAGTTAGGATCACACAGCACCTAGCAGCTTCTACATTAAAAGAATGGAGGGACTGGAATTTGATATTTCGTAGGGCAAGAGAGCTAGGACTACAACCAAGGATTAACTACCTGGCAAAACTGAGCATAATCTTCCAGGCAAGGAGATGGTCTTTTAATGAAATAAGGGACTTCCAGATGTTCCTGATGAAAAAGCCAGAGCTCAATGGAAAATTTGATCTCCAATTACAAGACTCAAGAAAGACATAAAAAGGTAAACAAGAGAAACACAGACTCACACATGCATAAGTGCACACACCCACACCCACAAACACATGCTCATTACTTGGGATGCAACAAGAGCAAAATGTTCACATCCCTATATGTGGAGCTGATAACTGTCAATATTCAAAACCTTTATGATTATCATGACCTTCAAAAGGGTTATACTTAGAGAGGGTATGGGTATGAATGCACTAACCTGATGTCTAAAAAAAAAAAAAAAACAGAACTATTAAGGGGATCAAAGAGACTGTAATGGGAAAAAGGAAAGGATTAGATAGGAAAAGGTAAAATATGCCATCTGAAGGGACATTAAAACAAACTATAGAAGAGGGGAAAGAAAGAGGGAGAGGAACATCATTCAAACACTATTCTCACTGGTTCTGGTTCAAAGAGGGATCAACTTAAATCAGTGAAGTTTAAGATTTTAATGTGAATAGACACATAAATTCATTAAATAGAGGAAAAGGAGGGAGGGAGAGGAGCAATGTTTGAAATTTACTCTCATTGGTTTGGAATCAAACGGGGAATAATTCACTCTGATAAGTATAAAAACTTATTTCGTCCTATAGAAAGCAGAAGGGTAAGGGGGGGGCGGGGTGAAAAAGAGGAGACTAAAGGGGGGATTAGAAGGGAGGGAAACAGTAATAAGGGGAGAGGGTAGGTTAAGAAGAGGGATCACTGGGTGGGAACACTGAGGGAGCGGGTGGTCAAAAGGGAAAACTTCAAGGAGGGGAAGGGAAAAGGAAGAAACAAAAACAAAAACAGGGGAGGGAATAGGATGGAGGAGAAGAGACAGATAATCATTATTACTGTGAATGTGAATGGGATGAACTCTCCCATAAAACAGAGGCAGATAGCAGAATGGATTAAAAACCATAATCCTACAATATGCTGTCTACAAGAAACACATTTGAAACAAAGGGATACCCACAGGGTAAGGGTAAAAGGTTGGAGTAAAATTTATTATGCCTCAGCTAAAGTAAAAAAAGCAGGGGTAGCAATACTTATCTCAGATAAAGCAAAAGCAAAAAATAGATCTAATTAAAAGAGATAAGGAAGGAAACTATATCCTACTAAAAGGCAACATCGAGAATGAAGCAATATCACTACTTAATATATATGCACCAAGTGGTATAGCATCTAAATTCCTAGAGGAGAAGTTAAAGGAATTAGAGGAAGAAATAGATAGCAAAACTATACTAGTGGGGGACCTTAATCTTCCCCTCTCTGAACTCGATAAATCTAACCTCAAAATAAACAAGAAAGAAGCTGAGGTGAATAGAATCTTAGAGAGACTAGATATGATGGATCTCTGGAGAAAACTGAATGGGGATAAAAAGGAATTTACTTTCTTCTCAGCAGTGCATGGTACATACTCAAAAATAGACCATGTACTAGGGCATAAAAACCTCACAATCCAGTGCAGAAAGGCAGAAATATTAAGCGCATCATTCTCAGATCATGATGCAATAAAAATTATATGCAATAAAGGGGCATGGAAAGATAGACTAAAAACTAATTGGAAACTAAACAATTTAATCCTAAAAAATTGGTGGGTCAAAGAAGAAATTATAGAAACAATCAATAATTTCATTCAAGAGAATGATAATAATGAAACAACATACCAAAATTTGTGGGATGCACTAAAGGCAGTTCTCAGGGAAGTTTTATATCCCTGAGTGCATACTTAATTAAAGCAGAGAGAAGGGAGGTCAATGAATTGGACATGCAATTGAAAAAGCTAGAAAAAGAACAAATTGAAAATCCCCAATTTAGTACTAAATTAGAAATATTGAAAACCAAAGGAGAGATTAATAAAATTGAAATTAAGGAAACCATTGAATTAGTAATAAAACTAAGAGCTGGTTTTATGAAAAAATCAACAAAATTGATAGACCCTTAGTCAATATGATAAAAAAAAAAGAGAGAAGAAAACCAAATTATGAGTATCAAAAATAAAAAGGGTGAATCTACCTCCAATGAAGAGGAAATCAAAAAAATAATGAGGAATTATTTTTCCCAATTGTATGCACATAAATATGATAATCTTAGTGAAATGGTGAATATTCACAAAATCACAAATTGCCCAGATTAACTGAAGAGGAAGTGAACTACCTAAATAACCCCATCTCAGAAAAAGAAATCAAACAAGCCATCAAAGAACTCTCTAGGAAAAAATCTCCAGGGCCAGATGGGTTTACTAGTGAATTCTATCAAACATTTAAAGAACAATTGATTCCAATACTCTACAAACTATTTGGGAAAATTAGTGAAGAAGGAGTCCTACCAAACTCTTTCTATGACACAAATATGGTACTGATTCCTAAATCAGGAAGAGATAAAACAGAGAAAGAAAATTATAGACCAATTTCCCTCATGAGTTTAGACGCAAAAATTCTAAATAAAATATTAGCCAAAAGACTCCAACAACTTATCACAAAAATAATACACTCTGATCAGGTAGGAATCATTACTGGAATGCAAGGATGGTTTAATATTAGGAAAACCATCACTATAATTGAGCATATCAACAATAAAACTAGCAGAAACCACATGATCATCTCATTAGATGCAGAAAAGGCTTTTGACAAAGTACAACATCCATTCCTATTAAAAACACTAGAAAGTATAGGAATAAATGGAGCCTTTCTTAAAGTAGTTGATAGCATCTATTTAAAACCATCAGCAAGTATTTTATGCAATGGGGATAAACTAGAAGCCTTTCCAATAAGATCAGGAGTGAAACAAGGGTGTCCACTATCACCCCTCTTATTCAATCTGGTACTAGAAACGTTAGCAGTAGCAATTAGAGAAGAAAAAGAAATCAAAGGAATCAAATTAGGCAAAGAAGTGACCAAGCTGTCACTCTTTGCAGATGATATGATGATATACTTAGAGAATCCTAGAGAATCAAGTAAAAAACTACTTGAGACAATAAAAAAATTTGGCAAAGTTGCAGGATATAAAATAAACCCACATAAATCCTCAGCATTCCTGTACGTTCTAATGAAACTCAACAGCAAGAGATAGAAAGAGAAATTCCATTTAAAGTCACTGTGGACATTATAAAATATTTGGGAATCTACTTGCCAAAACAAATGCAAAATCTATATGATCACAACTACAAAACACTTCTCACACAAATAAAATCAGATCTAAATAGTTGGAAAAATATCAATTGCTTGTGGTTGGGTCGAGCTAATATAATAAAAATGACAATTTTACCCAAACTAAACTATATATTTAGTGTCATACCAATCAATTTACCAAAAAACTACTTTGTAGAGTTAGACAAAATAATAACAAAATTTATTTGGAAAAACAAATGGTCTAGAATATCAAGGGAATTAATGAAAAAAAAAGCTAGGGAAGGTGGACTAGCTATGCCAGATCTTAATCTGTATTATACAGCAGCAGTCATCAAAACTGCTTGGTACTGGCAGAGGTGTAGAGTAGTAGATCAATGGAATAGATTAGGCTCAGGAGACCCAGCAGTTAATGAATATAGCAATCTATTGTTCGATAAACCCAAAGACTCCTGTTTTGGGGATAAGAATGTACTATTTTACAAAAACTGCTAGGAAAACTGGAATACAGTATGGCAGAAACTGGTCATAGATCATTATCTAACACCATATGCCAAAATTAAGTCTAAATGGGTGCATGATCTAAGTGTAAAGAATGATAATGTAAGCAATCTGAGAAAGCAAGGAATAGTTTACCTGACAGATTTGTGGAGAGGGGAAGACTTTAGGACCAAACAAGAATTAGAGAGCATTATAAAATGCAAAATGGATAATTTTGATTACATTAAATTGAAAAGCTTCTGTACAAACAAAGCCAATGTAACCAAGATCAAGAGGGAGGTGGGAAATTGGGAAAGAATTTTTACAACTTGTGTCTCTGATAAAGGACTCATTTCTAAAATTTATAGAGAACTGAGTCAAATTTATACAAATACAAGTCATTCCCCAATTGATAAATGGTCAAAGGATATGAACAGGCAGTTTTCAGAGAAAGAAATTAAAGATATCTATAAACATATGAAGAAATGCTCTAAATCACTATTGATTAGAGAAATGCAAATCAAAACAACTCTCTCCAGTCAGATTGGCTAAGATGAAAAAACAAGAAAGTGACAAATGCTGGAGAGGATGTGGACAAATTGTAACACAAAGACATTGCTGGTGGAGTTGTGAACTTATCCAACCATTCTGGAGAGCAATCTGGAATTATGCCCAAAGGATTATAAATAATTTCATACCCTTTGACCCAACAATACCACTTCTAGGGTTATATCCCAAAGAGATCACAGAAGTGGGAGAAAGACCCACATGTACAAAAATATTTATAGCAGCCCTTTTTGTGGTTGCAAAGAATTGCAAACTAAAGGGGTGCACATCAATTGGGGAATGGCTAAACGAGTTGTGGTATATGAATGTAATGGAATATTATTGTGCTGTAAGAAACGAGGAGGTGACAGATTTCATAATTACCTGGAGAGACTTTTACAAACTGATGCTGAGCGAGAAGAGTAGAATCAGAAGAAATTTGTATACAATCACAGACATACCATATCTCTGATGACCAATTATGATAGACTGGACTCTTTTCAGCAATGCAGTGATATAAGTCAATCCTGAAAGACTCAAAAAAGAGAGAACTGCACCATCCAGAGATATAACTAGAAAGAACTGAGCCTGAATCCTGATGGAAGCAAACTAAATGATCTTTTTCTTTTCATTGTTTGGTTTTATTTCTTCTTTACCATCTTTCATCCCACCTAGTACAATATGCCTTTATAATTGTAATAATGTCTAATATGAATGTATTTGCAGATCCTGTACTGGACTATATGCTGTCGTGGGGGAAGGGGGCAGGGAAGTAAAGGAAATTTGAAAATCAAGGAACTATGGAATTGAATCTTGTTAACTGAAACTAAACTAATAAATTAATTTAAAAAAACTCACTGAAGAGAATAACTTCTAGAAAATGGAAGCTAATGACTTTATGAGAAATCAAGGTACTATTAAAGAGATCCAAACAAATGAAAAAAAAATAGAAGGCAATGTGAAATATCTCATTGGAAAAAAAATAGTGACCTGCAAAATAGATCCAGGAGAGGTAATTTTAAAATTATTGGTCTACCTAAAAGCTATGATAAAAAAAGTGTTTAGCCACCATTCTTCAAGAAATTGTCAAGCAAAAGTGCCCTGATACTCTAGAACCAGAGAACAAAATAGAAATTTAAAGAATTCACTGATCACCTCTTGAAAAAGATGCCAAAAAGAAAACTCCAAGCAATATTATAACCAATTTCCAGAATTTCCTGGTCAAGGAGAAAATACTGCAACGAGTCAGGAAGAAACAATTTGAGTATTGTAGAAACACAATCAGGATAACACAAGACCTAGCAGCTTCTACCATAAGGGATAGAAGGGCTTGGAATATGATATTATGGAGGTCAAAGGAGCTAGGACTAAAAACAAGAATTACCTACCCAGAAAAACTGACTATAATGTTATAGGAAAAAATATGGTTATTCAGTGAAACAGGGGACTTTCAAGCATTCTTGATGAAAAAAACCTGAGCTGAACAGAAAATTTGACATTCAGATACAAGAAGCAAAAGAAACATGAGATGGTAAACAGGAAAAATAAATCATAAGGAACTTATTGAAGTTGAACTATTTATATTCCTACATGAAAAAATATGATAATTGTAACTCATAAAACTTTTCTCAGTATGAGGATAGCTGAAGGTTTTATATACATATGTGTGTGTATGTATGTATGTGTACATACATATATATTTATAGGAGTATGAATGTGTGTGTGTGTGTGTGAGTGTGGGCATTTGCATGTTCATGAATACATAGACAGAGGGCACAGGATGTGTTTTATATGAAGGGATAATGCCAAAAAATTAATTAAGAAGTGAGAGAGGAATTTATTTGGAGAAGTAAAAAGGAGGAGATAGATTAGGGTAAATTATCTCATATAAAAGGGGCAAGAGAAAACTGTTACAATGGAGGGGAAGGGCAGAAAGTTGAAAGGGAATGGGACAAGCTGATTCTCATTAAATTTAGCCTAAGGAGGGAATAATATATACATTCAATTGGGTAACTTACCCTACAAGAAAATAGGAGGGTTGCAGATAAGAGTGGGCAGGATAGAAGGGAGGGCAGACTGAGGGATGGGGTAGTTAGAAGCAAACATTTTTTAAAAGGGATGGGGTCAAAGGAGAAAACAGAATAAGTGGGGGGTGGGAAAGGATGTAGGGAAATCTAGTTAGTCTTTCACAATATAACTACTATGGAAGTGATTTGGGTAACTACACATGTACGATCTATATTGAATTGCTTATCTTCCCAGTTGGGGTGGGTGAGGAGGGAAGAGGGGAAAAATATCTGGAACTCAAAAGTTTTAAAAACAAATGTTAAAAATTGGTTTGTTTGTTTTTTTACATGTAACTGGGAAATAAGATGTACATGTCCTGAGGTACAGAAAGCAATCTTGCCCTACTAGAAAGTTAGCGGGGTGAAGGAGGAGGACATAAGAGAGAACAGATTGGGGGAGGGCTATTCAATAAGCTTAATATTTTGGGGTGGGGGGAAGGGGAAAGATGGGAGGGAAAAATTGTGACTCAAAATCTTGTGGAAATGAATGGTGAAAACTAAAAATAAATAAATTAAATTAAAAATATTTTAAAAATAAAACAATAGATAAAATTTAAATAATGAATACTAAAATATATGTATATAATATACATTTAATAAATATTTAAGGAGTTGTCTGGGCCACTGAGAGTTAAATCAGTAAGTCAGGCAATAAGCATTTATTAAAGTCATGCTACACACCAGGCATTATGCTAAGCAGGAGGTCTATAAGAAAGACCAAAGATAGTGCCTGTCCTAATAGAGCTCACACTATAAAAGGGAAACAACATTCAATCAGACATATGCAAGATAAATAGGAAATAATTATCAGAAGGAAGGCATTAGAATTAAGAAGAATTGGGAAAGTCTTCCTGTAGATGGTCGGATTCTAGTTGGAAGTTGAAGGATGAGGCAGATATGAGGAGAAAGCACATTCCAGACATGGAAGACAGGCAAAGAAAATGCCCAGAGCTGAGAGAGATGAATAGAGTCTCTGGTTTATGGAATAGCAAGGAAGCCAGTGTAACTACACTGAAGAGTTTGTGGAGGAATAAGGTATAAAAAGACTTACCTATAATTGGAGGTAATGGTGTCAGAGGTAGACACTGAACAAAGGACTTCATAACTATAAGGCTATCTTTCTCTCTGCTACAACTTGACACCCTAATTATTATTTTTAGGAGATGGTGTACACCTAGAATTTGATCAGTGGATAACTTTCAGTGAGGAAATTACCTCTACTAATGCTAAGCATTAATTATTCTGGAGGTTATATTCACAGTGAATTGCCTGGGACTCTGAAAGTTCAAGTGAGTTTCCCAGGAATACACAGCCAATATGTGGGGGGTGGGGGTGGGAGTAGGAGAAGAATTCTGGAATAAAGATATTCCTGACTCCAAAGGTGGTCATTATCCACCTAATCACAATGCCTCCTCCTCCTAGCTGCTGTTTTTATCATTATGGACTAGATCAGTGATTTTATGAGTAAAGGGAAGTCCCAAGTAAGGAAATTCCCTCTATCAACATAGGGCAATTTTGCTGAGTTTCATACTGTAAAAGATTTTCCTAGAATCTTGAGAGATGAAGAGAATGGACCAGGGTGACACAGTATTTATAAATGATAGAACCTGTAACCATCTGACTTAGAGATTGACTTTTTGTCAGTGTCACATTGAAAGTTTGTTAGCGGGGCGGCTAGGTTGCACAGTGAGTAGAGAGTTGGCCCTGGAGTCAGAAGGACCTGAGTTCGGATCTGACCTCAGACACTTAATGGACATGCAAAAAAAAACCTAGCCGTGTGACCTTGGGCAAGTTACTTAAGCCCAATCGCCTTCCAAAAAGCAAAAAAAAAAAGATCAAGTTTGTTAGCTTACCATTAATTTAAATGTGAATTTGTTGTTTTAGGTGAAATGTTTATTCCAAACTAGTAGGTATAAACTTCGTTTCAATTACTCCAAAGTTAAAGCGAAGAGTTAATAATTGTTTTGGGATTTCAAACTTTTGATAGCTAGTCCTGATAGTTTTCAGACTGCAAAATACATTTCAAAATAAAATCCCATTTATGAGAGATATTGTCAAGAATGGTTATACTACAATTTTATCTGTCTATGCACAGTATAGTAATTACCTAGCATCATGGATGGGGCAATAGCCTTGGAAACAAGAAGGCCTGAGTTCAAAGATGTGCTCAGATACTAGAAGTTTGACCTTTTTAGCAAGTCATTTAACCTGTATTCCTCAGTTTCTCATATATAAATGAGAAAGTCATAGTACCTACCTCCCAGGTTTCTTGGGCAGATAAACTGAGAAAATACTTACAAAATGCTTTGAAAACTATTAAATATTTTACAACTACTAGCTATTCTTATTGTAATTATTGTAGCAAATAATTTTTGTCATGCAGTTTGTTAAGCTACTCTTCCATTCATAAGGAATAACAGACATTATGTGTTTATGGAACAGACCAAAACACAGGAGATGTTATTCTAGTCACTTCATAGATGACTATAGAAGAACAGATCATGTTGCCATGCCATCTGTTAACAATAAATCAAAATGGGCAAGGTTTGACATTTTTGATAAAATCACAAACATTTAGAATCTAGAATATATAATAATATTTTTAAAATTTATTTATTCAAATAAGCAAATGATGTAAGCAAAAATGTTATTAAATATCTGCTAACATGCACTTGTTTTACCTGTACGAGGTAAAATTAATCCAAGAAATGACTTTAAAATGAGCCTATTATTGCACTTTTTGTAATTGAAAACTAAGAAACACATGTCATAAATTAGCCTAAGTAAATCAACAATTTATGTAACACTCTGATCATTCTGTTTTCATTTAACTTTTCCTCTCCTCCTCCTGATGAGTAACTTCTCTATTCTATAAACAACTAATAGAAAGCTAGGTCTGTCAGATTATTTTTCTTAGAAAATAGTTTTGTTAAATGTCTTGATTTGCAGCAGAAAAATGAAACAAAAGGATCCATTCTACTCAATTTATTTAGAAGTTGACTTCTTTGTGTCACCTGAAATGCAAACTAATAACATTTCCTTTGGGCATAAAGTTTTAGCTAGGAAGAATAACAAATAAATATATGTACTATGTGCTTCTGAATAAGTCTCGAATTGCTATCTTATAAAATGTGAATGTGACTCTGGAGAGGAAGAGCCAAGATGGAGGCAGAGAAGCAGGAAGACTCTCCGCTCTCCCCCCAAAACCACCTCACATACATATAAAAATGACTCTAAACAAACTTTAGGGCTACAGAATGCACAAAGTGACAGAGAGAAATAAACCTCCCACTGAAGACAGCCCTGCAGTGCAGCAGGAAGGGTGGATCTCAGCTAGGAGGGAACAGAGCCTAGTTACTTTTGAGTCAGTGCTTTTAGCATCAGGGCAGCCAGACCAGCCATGGCTAGACAGAATACAGGAGAGTAGATCACCAGCAGCTGTGGTGGTTTCCAGAATTATCAACCCATAAATGCCAAAGACTAATTGACAGGTCAGTGGATTTTGGGAACAAGGAGTTCAGGAGTGTGGTCCGACCTCTGCCCCCAGGGTGAGAAGCAGGTGAGGAGCGGCAGCCATGGAGCTGCTGCCATGTGGCTGCTTCAGAGTTCCTGGCCTGCAAACTGTAGGGACAAAACAACCAGTCTTAGGGGTAACCACTCATGCTTTTAACCGCTTGGATATGGATTGCTATCTAGGGTAGAGGTGCTGGGATGGGTGACCAGTTTGACAGAGCTAGTGCAGGCTTCTGAGAGGACACCCAACTAATAGCTCTAGCAGCTGTGAAAACCCAGCAATTTGGGACAAAGCTTTCCACTCTGGAAGCAGAGTTCAACTGTTGGAAAAAGCTCAAAAGTCAAGTAATTGAGTGGCAACATGAGCAAGCAAAGGAAGCAAAGCAAGCACAGCAATCCAACTTTGGTCTTGTTTTGGGGGGACAAAAAGGATCAAAGCATGGACCAGGAGGAAGACAGAAAAGTCAGAACTCCTGCAACAAAAGCTTACAAGAAAAATAGGAATTGGTTACAGGCCATAGAGGACCTTAAGAAGGATTTTGAAAACCAAATAAGAGAAGTGGAGGAAAAATTGGGAAGAGAAATGAGAATGATGAAAGATAATCATGAAAAGAGAGTCAATAGCCTGACTGAAGAAAATAAAACCTTAAAAAATAGACTAACTCAAATAGCAAAAGAGGCTCAAAAAACCAATGAGGAGAAGAATGCCTTAAAAAGCCGAATTTTTCAGATGGAAAAATAATCTCAAAAGCTCACTGAAGGGAATCATTCCTTCAGAATTAGATTGCAGCAAATGGAAGATAGTGACTTTATGAGAAATCAAGATACTATTAAACAGATCCAAAAGAATGAAAAAATAGAAGGCAATGTAAAATATCTCATTGGAAAACTCATTGGCCTAGAAAATAGATCCAGGAGAGATAATTTTAAAATTATTGGACTACCAGAAAGCCATGATCAAAAAAAAGAATGGGGATGGAGGAGGATATAGGAGAGAGCAGATTTGGGGAGGGGGTATGCTGTGGGATTGCTGTTTTGCAGTGGTGGGTAGGGGAAAGATGGGGAGAAAATTTGTAACTCAAATTCTTTTTTTTTTTTTTTTAAGAATCTTCTTGTTTTTATTGTTAGGATCCGGGTTACTTGAGAGGGATGAAACGAGAGGAGTGGGTAGCTCCAATACCCAGTCGGCCATGTTTTACAGGCTTGTAGGTGATAGAGAATTTGCCCAGGTAGTGGCCAATCATCTCAGGCTTAATTTCTACCTGATTGAAGGTCTTGTCATTGTAGACGCCCACCATACTGCCCACCATCTCAGGCAGGATGATCATGTCCCGAAGGTGTGTCTTCACTACCTCAGGCTTCTCTATGGGGGGGGGGGGGCCTCCTTCTTGGCCTTCCTCAGGCACTTCAGGGGGGAATGCTGTTTGTGCCTCAGCCCCTGGTTGAGTCTCCATCGCTGTCGGGCGCTGTACAGCTGCATGAGCTGTTCATAGGACATGTCCAGCAGCTGATCCAGGTCCACACCACGGTAGGTGAACTTCCAGAAGGTTCGCTTCTTCTTCTGCTCCACTTCCGCCATCTTGTCTGCTGTCAGGAAAAGACTGCTCCCTGTAACTCAAATTCTTGTGCAAATGAATGATGAAAACTAAAAATAAACAAAAATTTGTTTTAAAAATATATTTAAGAAATGAAAAAAATGTGGAAGTGAACTTGAGTTCCCTAAAGCTACACCAGCAGAAATGACCAGCTCTGTCAAGTTGTATGAAATAAAGATTTTTAAAAATTAATTAATTTTTTTTTTAGTATGAGCCCAATGACACAGTTTCCATCACATAATCATACACTCTAGAATCTAGATTTCTAGATCTGGAATCTTATCCTATTTATGTTATCCAGATTCTAGAATTCAGAGTGCTTTGGAGAAGTATATCACCAGGAAATTGGTCACAGGAACTCATGAGGTAACGTTTACATCATGATGGACCCATCCTATACTCTGTGTCTCAAAATCCTCAGCATTAATTCTCTTCTCCTTTCTTTCAGTATGTTGTGGGAAAAATGTCCCTTCTCCTTCCAAAGTCAACCATTTCACTCAATTCCATGATGTTATCCCCCCCATCTCTTCCAGTCTACAACTTTTATCATTCCCCTCTTTCTCTCACTTTCCATTACTCCTTATGCAGTGGTTCCTTCACTAAAGCCTATGCATATGCTCATTTTTCTTTCATATTTAAAGATGTGTGTGTGTGTGTGTGTGTGTGTGTGTGTGTGTGTAAATCCTTCTACTCTCTCAGCATGTTATCCTATATATCTTCTCTCTTTCAAGCTGAGCACCCTTAATAACAAGCACTCTAGCATACCCAGGATGGTCTGCTAGCTCAGGTTCTTTGATCTGTTTTTCTAACCAAAAAGGTTCAAAGGTATCAACAATTTACTTTAATTACAGATAAGTATAAAGAAGTGAGTATCCAAAAAGAATTCAGTAGACAGGGCTCCTGTCTAAACAGAATAATACAACCACCTACATATGCCACAGGACAAGGATTGCACCAACATCTCAGAAGATTGGGGACTCTTAACAAATGGATAATCAGAGTCCTGTTCAGTGAATCAAAATGTCCTTCTCACAACTGAACCTCCAAAGAGAAATGCCAACCTCCAAGAATATATAAAAAAGACAAATCCCCTAATTGGCTCAGAGCCAGAAGACATGAATCCTATGTGACTCAGCACAGCTGTGAATTATTGGGGTTTAAAGGAGATTAATCCTTCAGATGTTTAGAATTTAGCTTCAGCCTAGGAAACTGAACTCCAGGGGGAAAAATCCCACTTTGCTTATGCTTACACTTTCAAAATGTTAGTAGGATTTACCTACTATGACTTCATTCTTAAACTCTCTTAACTGCCAGTTAGTCAACATACTAAGCAATTACAATATGTCTGACACTGTACTGAGCATATCTGATACAAAGTAAAACAAAACCATATTCCATGTCCTCAAGGGGCTCATATTCAAAGGAAGAAGGCAATATATGAAAATGATGAATATAGTGTAAAGAGGAGAAAAAGGATACTCACAACTGAGATGGGGTTGGAGTAGAAAAGTCTTTTACTAGAAATATGATTTTATCAGAGTTTTGCAAAAAGCAAGGTGATTTAGGAGGCACAAGTATGGAAGAAAAGCATTTGAGGAATGGGAGGAGCCAGTGAAAAAGCACAGATTTAGAAGATGAATAAAAAGAATGAGGAACAGCAGAAAATAATGTTGCTAGATCCAGGAACACTTGGAAAGGAGTAAAGAGCAAGAAGATGGAAAAAGGAAAACATTGCCAGAATTTGAAAAAAAAACTTTAAATACCAAACTACATTTTATATTTTATTATGAAGGCAATAGGGAGATGTGACAGTTTATTGAGTAGAAAGCATGACATAGATGACAGACTGTGGTGGGAGGAGACCTGAGGCAGGGAAAAAATACATATACTCTAATAATACAAATGGGAAGTGATGACTGTACCAGGGTTATGACTATTTAATTGGAAAAAATGGGGATATATACAAAAGATGTTTTGAGAAAACTTAGCAACAAATTAGATGTGTGGGCTACGTGAGGAATTCAGTATGACACTAACATTGTAAGGCTGGATTACTGGGAGGATAATGTTGCCATGTACAATAAAAAAAAAGTCAGAATAGAGGAGGGTTTGGTGGGAAGATAATTCTGTACATATTGAGTTTAAGAATTCTACAGGCCTCAAGAGTTCAAGAAGTCCACAAAGGAGATGGAAACATAAAAGTAGATGTAGGAAGAGACTTTGGGATTAGATAAATAGATCAGAGAATTATCTCCAAGGAGACAATAATTGAATCTATGTCAGCTGATATCAACAATGAGATAGTATAGAGGAAAAAGAGAAGGGCAAAGGGTTGTTTGGTGGGGAAGAACTACTCTTGGCAAGCATTCTCTGGAGGAACATCCAGAAAAAGAGACTGAGAATAAGTCCAACAATGAAAAAAAAAGAGGACAATGTAATGATAATCTAGGGAAAAGAAAATATGTTTCTGGCCATTACTCTCTTCAATCTGTCTTCTAAACAATGTCCACCAAATATACCCAAAAGTCTCATCTGACTGTCCCTTTCTTCTTGAAAAAAAATCTGAATGATTCCCAATTGCCCCTAGTTTAAACACAGGTCAAGAAATTAGTAGAGACTTCCCTTTAGAGCATAACAAACTGGAAGAATTGAAAACTTACAGGTCCCTTATCTTAAAGCAGCTGCACAAAACCCCTGAATCTTGGAACAGTGCACCATTCACCCTGGAAGGAGAACCCTACCTTAACAGAGTTTAAACCATGAAAAACAAGTCATCAGCTTGGTAAAAGAGACATAAAGGAAACATACAAAAAATACTGAAGATATTTCACATGACCTTCTATTTTTTTCATTCATTGGGATCTCTTTTATAATACTTGATTTCTCATAAAAAACATTAGCTTCCATTTGCTTTAATCTAATTTTGAAGGCATTATTTTCTTCAGTGAGCTTTTGAAATTCCTTTATGATCTGGCCAATTTTGCTTTTTAAGGTATTCTCCTAATTGGCATTTTGGACCTCTTTTGCCATTTGAGTTAGACTATTTTTTAAGGTGTTAAAAAAAGAAGACAATGTGAAATATTTCATTGAAAAAACAAGTGAACTGGAAAATACAGCCAAGAGAGACAATTTTAAGATGATTGGAATAACTAAAA
This sequence comes from Gymnobelideus leadbeateri, assembly GCA_011680675.1. Classification (NCBI taxonomy): domain Eukaryota; kingdom Metazoa; phylum Chordata; class Mammalia; order Diprotodontia; family Petauridae; genus Gymnobelideus; species Gymnobelideus leadbeateri. The sequence continues at coordinate 1,099,351 of WOXC01010154.1, forward strand.
GTCATGATCAAAAGGAGACTAGACATTATCTTTCAAGAAATCAAGGAAAACTGCCCCAATATTTTAGAACTAGAGGGTAAAATATAAATTTAAAGATACTACCAACCACCTCCTGAAGAGATCCCAAAATGAAAATTCCCAGAAACATTATAATCAAATTTCAGAGCTCCCTGGTCAAGGAGAAAATATTGCAAAACAATCAGAAAGAAACAATTCAAGTGTCACGGAACAAAAATCAGGAGAACAACAGTTTATACATTAAAGGATCAAAGGACTAGAAATATAATATTCTAGAGAGCAAAGGGGCTAGGATTACAACCAAGAATCACCTACTCAGCAAAACTGAGTATTATACTTCAGGGCAGAAAATGGATATTCAATGAAATAGAAGACTTTCAAACATTTTTTTTAAATCAAATGTTTTATTAACTTCTAGTTTACATCATTCATTTCCACAAGATTTTGAGTTACAAGTTTTCTCCCCATTTTCCCCTACCTACCACCCCAAAATAGTGATCCCACTGGATATCCCCTCCTCCAATCTGCTCTCTCCTATATCTTCTACCATACCCCCTCCAACTTTCCAATAGGACATCATGGATCTCTAAGCCCCAGTACCTGTATATTTTATTTCCCAGTTACATTTAAAATAATATTAATAGTACATACACACATATGTATATATATATATATATATATATACATATATATATATATATATATATATATATATATATATATATATATATATATGAACATTAGATTTTAAAACGTTGAATTCTAGATTCATTCCCTTCCTCTCTTGTCACCCAACCTTACTGGGAAAATAAACAATCCAATATAGATTGTACATGTGTAGCTATGCAAAACATTTCCATAGTGGATATATTATAAAAGACTAACTATATTTCCCTCCCTCTTATCCCACCTCCCACTTGTTCTATTCTCTAATTTAATTCTGTCCCTTTGCAAAAATGGATGCTTCCAACTTCCCTTCCCCCCGATCCTGCCTTCTCTTCCATCATCCCCTCTCTCATCCCTTTTCCACCTGCTCTCCTATAGGGTTAGATACCCTATTTAATGTGTATGCTCTGCCCTATCCAAGCCAAATTAAATGAAAATAAGATGGACCCATTCTGTTTTGCCTTCCTGTTCTTCCCCTCCATTGTAACCGTTTTCGCTTACCTCTACTTTATGACATGGTTTACCCCATTCTTTCTCTCCCCATCTCCTCTCATTATATTTCTCTCTCACCTCTTAAATTCACATTTTAAGTATCATCCCTTCCTATTAAATTGGTCCTATGCCTTCTGTCTATGTATACCTGTAGACATATTCCACACACATATGAATCCATAAGCCCATATAACCTCATATATAGACATATGTATGTATGTATACATAAATATATGTGTATATACATACATATATGTATATACACAAAATTCTATTCCCTTCAACTATTCTAATATTGATAAAAGTTTCATAAGTTACAATTATCGTTTTTCCATGTAGGGATGTAAATAGTTCAAATTTGATAAGTTCCCTATGATTTCTTTTCTGTGTTTACCATGTTATGCTTCTCTTGCTTCTTGTGTCTGAATATCAAATTTTCTATTCAACTCTGGTTTTTTCATCAAGAATGCTTGAAAGTCTTCTATTCCACTGAATAACAATATTTTCCGCTGAAACATGATACTCAGTTTTGCTGGGTAAGTGATTCTTGGTTTTAATCCCAGCTCCTTTGCCCTCCAGAATATCATATTCCAAAACCTTCAATCCCTTGGTCTAGAATCTTCCAGATCCTGTGCTATCCTGATTGTGTTTCCACAATATTGAAAGCGTTTTTTTCCTGGCTACTTTTAGTATTTTCTCCTTGATATGGTAATTCTGGAACCTGGCTATAATATTACTAGGAATTTTCGTTCTGGGATCTTTTTCAGGAGGTGATTGGTGGATTCTTTCATCTTCTATTTTGCCCTCTGGTTCTAAAATATCAGGGCAAATTTCTTTGAGAAAACTATCCAATAAAATTGATAAATTTAATTTATTTATTTTGTTTTGCTTGAGAAAATTGTCCAATTGTCCAGGTAGTCCAATAATTTTTAAATTATCTCTCCTGGATCTATTTTTCAGGTCAGTGGCTTTCCCAATGAGATATTTCACATTGCCTTCTAATTTTTTTTAATTTCTTTGTATCTATTTAATAGTATCTTGATTTCTCATAGTCACTATCTTCTATATGCTCCAGTCTAACTCTGAAGGAATGAATCTCCTCAGTCAGCTTTTGAGATTCTTTTTCCATCTGGCAAATTTGGCTTTTTAATGCATTCTTCTCTTCATTGTCTTTTTGAGCCTCTTCTGTCATTTGAGGTAGTCTATTTTTTAAGGTGTTATTTTCTTTGGTCAGGTTGTTGACTCTCATTTCATAATTTTCTTGCATCATCCTCATTTCTCTTCCCAATTTTGCCTCTACTTCTCTTATTTGATTTTTAAAATCCTTCTAAAGGTCTTCTATGGCCTGTAACCAGCTCGTATTTTGCTTGGTAGCTTTTAGTGAAGGAGTTCTGACTTCACTGTCTTCCTCTTGATCCATGTTTTTATCCTTTTTGTACCCAAAATAGGAGTGTAAACTTAGGTTACATCAGCTCTTTTCTTGGGGGAAAAATAATGGAAATTGATGGGATGCCCATCAACTGGGGAATAGCTAAATAAATCCTAGTATGTAATTATTGTGGAATATTATTGTGCTATAAAAATGATGAGCAGGATGCTCTCAGAGAAATCTGGAAATACTTATGTGAGCTGATTCAAAGTGAAAAGTACTGTGTACAAAGTAACAGTAATATTGTAAATGATATTCATGAATAATTTAGCTATTCTTAGCAATACAATGATCCAAGACAACCCTATAGAACTTATGATGAAAAATTCTATCTGTTCCCAAAGAACTGATGGTATCTGAATACAGATTTAAGCATACTTTCTGAAGCACAGTTTTTTCTTATTTTTTTTCTGGAGGGTTTTTAAAAATCTGTGTTTTCTTTCATACCATAACTAATAAGGACATGTTTTGCATGATGACACATATATAAGCTATACTGATTTACTTGTTTTCTCAATGAGGAAGGTAGGAAAGGAAGAAAAGAGAGAATTTGGAACTCAAAGATTTCAAAATAAATGTTAAAAATATACATGTAACTGGGTTTCCCCTAAATAAAATACTAAAAAAAAAATGGCTCCCACCCACAAATAAGTGATATTTTAAAACTCATCTCCTTTACTCTCTGTTCTTTTCAAAATGATGTGATAGCTATTCATCATGCATTATATTCTCCACCTCCATGTCTTGGTACAAATAGTTCCACAGTTCTGGAAAGCACTCTCTCATCATTTCATCTCTTAGAATCTTTATCATCTTTTAAGGCACTATTTATATGCTACATCATACAGGAGCTTTACTACTTCCTGCACTTATATCCTCCTCTTAAAATGTCTTCTTGTCCCCTTGAAAATATTTCACATAATTTTTTTTTGCAAATGTTTTTTTAGCCTTCTGGTTTACATCATTCATTTCTGTCAGATTTTAAGTTAGAATTTTTTTCCCTGTTTTGCACCTACCCACCACCTAAGAATAAAAGTCATATGGGGTATCCCCTCAACCAATCTGCTCTCCCCCATCTCTTCTCCCATACCCCTTCAACTTTTGCAGTAGGGCAAGGTGAATCCCCGAGCCCCATTGCCTGCACATCTTATCTCTCAATTATATGCAAAATAGTATTAATCATAGTATTTATATATATATATATATATTTTAAAAATTTGATTTTAAAAGAAAGATAAGCAACTCAGTATATGCTATACATTATAGCTATGCAAAACATTACCATAGCAGATATATTGTAAAAGACTGAATATATTTCCCTCCCTCCCATGCCACCTTCAACCTGGTCCACTCCCCAACTTGATCCTGTCCCTTTTCAAAAGTGGGTGCTTCCAACTTCCCTCACCCCATCCTGCCCTCCCTTCCATCACCTTCCCCCATTCCCCTCCCCTACACACTACTGTAGAGTGGGAAACACTATTTAGTATGCATGTCATTCTCTCCCTTTTCCAAATTCAATGAGAATAAGGTTTTGTCTTTTTGCCTTCCTGTTCCTCCCCTCCCCTACAACCACCTTCCCCTGCCTCCTCTACATGAGACAGTTCACTCCATTGGCTCTTCCCATTCCCCTTCACCACATTACTCTCTCACCTCTTAACCTCACCTTTTAAGTATCATCCCTTCCTATTAAATTTGATCTGTGCCCTCTATCTATGTATACCTAAAAACATGTATACACACATTCACATATGTATTCATATGCCCATATACCCTTCTTCAACTATTTTCATATTGAGAAATTTTTCATCAGCTACAGTAATTGTTTTTCCCTGTAGGAATGTAAATAGTTCAACTTTGATAAGTTCATAGTGATTTCTTTTCCCTTTTTACCTTCTCAAGTATCTTGTGCTTCTTGTATATGAATGTCAAAGTTTCTATTCAACTCTGGTTTTTTCCTCAAGAATGACTGAAAGAGGGGCAGGTAGGTGGCGCAGTGAATAGAGCGCCGGCCCTGGAATCAGAAGGACCTGAGTTTGGAGCCGGCCTCCGACACTTAATCCATACAAACAAAAACCTAGCCATGTAACCTTGGGCAAGTTACTTAACCCCAATTTACCTAAAGGGGCGGCTAGGTGGTGCAGTGAGTAAGAGTGCCGGCCTCGGAGTTGGGATGACCCGAGATCAGATCCGGCCTCAGAAAATGAGCACCCACGCATAAATAATGACTAGCCGTGTAACCTTGAGCAAGTTACTTAACCCCAATTGCTTTAAAAAAAAAAAAAAGAATGACTGAAAGTCCTCTAAGCCACTGAATGACAAAATTTTCCCCTGAAACATGATACTCAGTTTTTCTGGGTAGGTGATTCTTGGTTTTAATCCCAGGTCCTTTGCCCTCTGGAATATCATATTCCATATCCTTCGGTCCCTCAGTGTAGAAGCTGCCAGATCCTGTGTTATCCTGATTGAGTTTGCACAATATTGAAATTGTTTCTTCCTGGCTGCTTGTAATATTCTTTCCTTGATCTGGGAATTCTGGAATCTGCCTACAATATTCCTAGGAGTTTTCTTCTTGGGATCTTTTTTCAGGGGGTGATCTATGGATTCTTTCAACCTCTATTTTTCCCTCTGGTTTCCTGGAGAATTTCTTGAAGGACGGTTTTAAGATTCTTTCTTTGATCATGGTTTTCAGGTAGTCCAATAATTTTTAGATTGTGTCTCCTGGATCTATTTTCCAGGTCAATGGTTTTTCCCATGAGATATTTCACAATGCTTTCTATTCTTTCATTTGTTTGGATCTGCTTAATAGCATCTTGATTTCTCATAAAGTCACTAGCTTCCATTTGCTCCAGTCTAATTCTGAAGGAATGAACCTCCTCAGTGCGCTTTTGAGATTCTGTTTCCATCTGGAAATTTTGGTTTTTTAAGGCATTCTTCACCTCATTGCCTTTTTGAGCCTCTTTTGCCATTTGAGTTAGTCTATTTTTTAAGGTATTATTTTCCTCAGTCAGGCTGTTGACTCTCATTTCATACTTTTCCTGCATCTTTCTCATTTCTCTTCCCAATTTTTCCTCCACTTCTCTTATTTGGTTTTTAAAATCCTTCTTAAAGTCCTCTATGGCCTGCAACCTGCTTCTATTTTCATTTGGGGCTTTTGGTGCAGGAGTTCTGACCTCACAGTCCTCCTCCTGTTCCATGCTTTGATGCTCTTTGCCCCCCAAAATAGGAGTCTAATATTGCATTTTTCTGTTTATTTTGTTTCCTTTGCCTAGGCATGTTTCCACTCAATTACTTGACTTTTGGGCTTGTTGCCACAGTAGGACTTTGCCACCAGCCAGGGGAATTTCTGTCCCAAAAGTTGCGGTTTTCTCAACTTCCGGAGGTATTAGTTGTATGGCCTCTGTGAAGCCTCCACACACTCTGGCAAGCTGGACACACACCACAAGACCTCTATCCCAGACCAAAATCCAGGGCCAAGAAGGGTAAATCAAGAGTGCTTACCCCCAGACTGATCACCGGACCTCCCTACAGTTTGCAATCCAGGAAATGAAGCTGCAAAATAGCAGCTCTGCTGCTGATACTCAGAGGCTTCTCTCCCCCAGGGGAAGAAACTGACGCATTCCTAAATACTGGTCCCAAATTCCAAAGGGCACTAACCTCTCACTTTGTTCTAGGCATCTATGTGTTGATAATTCTGGGAACTCCACATCTGCTGGTGTTCTGGGGTCCCTCCAGTTGGCTGCTGGTCCCACTGCCCTCGGGCTAAAACTATGACTCAGGTGGGCCTGGGCTCAGCTCCTAGAGTACTGTGCTGTCAGCTCCCTGAGTGCTGAACTGGCCTCTCCCTGCAGGGCTTCCAGGCTGTCCTCAGGGGGAGGATAGCTTCTCTGTGTCATTTTGTGGGTTCTGGAGCTCCAGAGGTCATTTCATACACCTTTTACATAATTTGTAGTGGTGTGGGCTGGAGCTCCAAGAAAATGCTCTTTCTACTCTTCCATCTTGACTCCACCCCCCATAATTTTTAATATACTTTTTAATATCCTCATTTAAAACAGGGAGTGCTTTATTTGTCTTTTATTCCCAGTACCTAGCACAGTGTTTTAAAACAACAGGTGTTTAATATTTGTTTCTTTGAACTAAATTGACCATAGCTCTGTTTCTGTCAAAAGCAGAACTGCTAATAAGTCATCTTGTCTCACTGATCCATTCCCTTTAGTTGTTAATTTCCTCCAAAATTCGTTTCCATTTACATGGTAATATATTTACTTACTACCATTAAATTTCAAATTCCTTGAGGAAAATAATTATTTCACTGTTTTTCTTTCTATCCTTCATGACTGACCCATAAGTATCTTAACCCTTAATCTATTACTATTATACTAAAATTATAATTTAATAATTTGTCATGATTAAACTTAACAATAATATTATGAATAATTTTATCCATCAGAAAGGCAAAGAAACCAATAAGGGAAGAAAGCACCTGAATCTGATTTTGATGAGCAAATGGGAAGTATTTTCTAGGGTAAAATTGATCAATACTGGGGAATTGGGATAAATGAATATCTCCTTCTAGATTTGTGATATGGAAGAGAGTAACCGTGTACAGTCTAAGATTCACCCTAGATTCTAGGAAGTCATATTTTAAAGCATTTAGGGGAAGGGATTTCATGGACTAACATTTTTAGATAGCAAATCAGTTGAGAAAAGATGGGAAACTCTCAGGATTGGAATTCTGAAAATACAAAATTAGACAATTCCAGTTCTGGAGAAAAAAATCAATGTTTATGAATAGATTGATTTGAATGTACAGAGACTTTGAAACCGACTTGTGTTTTTACAGAGATGTATAGAAGTCCTTGGCAAAGTATACACAAAAGCATGAATCTTCTTGCAAGCATAGCATCAGAAATGCTAAAATTTAGGGGCGGCTAGGTGGCGCAGTGAATAGAGCGCCGGCCCTGGAATCAGAAGGCCGGTTCGGAGCCGGCCTCTGACACTTAATCCAAACGAACAAAAAAAAAAACCTAGCCGTGTAACCTTGGGCAAGTTACTTAACCCCAATTTCCCTAAAGGGGCGGCTAGGTGGCGCAGTGAGTAAGAGCGCCGGCCTCGGAGTTTGGATGACCCGAGATCAGATCCTGCCTCAGAAAATGAGCACCCACGCATAAATAATGACTAGCCATGTAACCTTGAGCAAGTTACTTAACCCCAATTGCTTTAAAAAAACAAAATGCTAAAATTTACATTGAGAGTGAAAATAAAACATAAGAATAATAAAAAGGTGTGTTGTTCTTGATGTTTTAGAGAAATGAAGGAAGAGCAAAAGAAATTCAAAACTGGGATTGGATTGGGCATTGCCTCATCCCCACTTGGGATGAATGATACGATGATGACTCAAAAAAGGGAGGACAGAGCTACTCATTTTAAAATTTTCGATTTGTTTTCTCTGCCTAGATAAATGACCTCTGTATTGGAAGACACAAAACAAAAACGGCTAATAGGATACTGATACCTAAGATAGTAAAGAGAGGAATGAGGAGATGCCTAGCTATTCTTGATGAATTTAAGTCGTCTAGTCCCTCAACAAAGTATGAATGTAATTCTTGAATTGTTGGCTTACTAGCAAATGTACCACAGAACAGAAGGCCAAGCATCCTAATTTTGTTAAAGGAATAAGAATGGAATATACAAATTATAAACCAATGAGTTTAACTTTGTTATTTATTTTATAATTCTATATATTTATAAAGTTTGTTCATAAATATTTAAATATGGTGACCAAGATGAGTCAGAACCATCAAACACAGGTCATGATAGAATGACCTTACTTCCTTTTTTAATGGGACTATAAAGGAGGTCAGTGAAAATATTGCAGTGTATATAGTCCCAAATTTTAGCAAGTGTTTAAAAAAACTTTTCATGATACTTGCTAATATTTCTAGATATATACTGAATGATAGAACAATTAGATTGATTCCAAAATGGTTAAATGGCTAAACCCCAGAGTAATCATTAGTGATTTAGTGCCAATTTGGGAGGTCTTCAGTGAAGTTCACAAATGATATGCCCATGGTCTTGTGCTATTTGACATTTTTATCAAGAATTTGGAGAGAGTCATAAGTGATACTAATCAAGTATTCATATGACACAAAGGCATGAGGAATAGCTCAAACAAGTCATAGCAGAATCAATTTCGAAAAAGATCTTGACAAGCTAGAATACGGACTTTAATTTTTTTTTTACTATGGATACATATAAAACCTTAGACTTAAGTTTAATAAATTAACTTCAGAATTACACAGTTAAGGTCTGACCAGACAGCAGATTCTCTAATAAAGATAATGCAGATTGTATTGGGCTGCATCCTAAATCTGATTCAACAGTGAGATAAGTCAGAGAAAAAAGGAAAGAAAGAAAACTAATGACCTCTTGCATTTCAGTATATGGGTGCAAAGCTTCCTGGAAAACAAATGTAATAATTTGGTAATTCTTTTGTACTCTTTCTTGTACCACATATTGAATGTTGTGCTCAGTTTGCAGCACCAGATTTTCAGAAGAGTATCAATAAAATGGAGAATGTCCAAAGAAAAGTAACCAGAATGGTAAAGGGTCTTGAGTTAATTTCACATGATAGTCTCTCACTGCATCTAGGGGCATTTCCAGGCATCTTGATCTATATCCTGCTACTGGACTTAGATGAATCTGGAGGAGATAGTGAGGCTGGTTATTTCATGCAGCCCTCCCTCACTTAAATCAAAATCACTTGCAAGTCATGGCATCACCTTTCTGATGTCAAGGTCCTCTTTGAGGGCTAACAACAACCTGTGAATAGCACAAGCTACTCCACTGGGGAAACAACACCCCAGTTTCAGTTAGGCAGCACAGTTCTTTCCTCTCCTCTCATCTCCTCTCTTCTCCTCTCCTCTTCTTTCTTCTCCTCCTTCCTCAGTCCACATAGAGTATAATAACCTTAGCTATGGATGATCTACCCAAAGGAATGTAAATTTTGATTGCTGAAATTTCTAAAGATATCTCAGAGTTTACAGTCTATATTTCTTTCTTAAGGACTATGCCCTAAACCCAAATTATTCTGGCTTTCATTGATTGGCCAACAATAGGTCCCAGCCCAAGTACCACCTGGTCATTGTTTGTGCCCTGATTGCACAAAGTGAATGTAACTAGCAACTGTTTCCATTTTAGCCAGAAATCGTGATGTTCTTCTCCTCCAAAATTGATTTTTTTCCTTTTTCTTGATTAGGTAAAATAGGCTACTCTTTGCCTCTTTTGTACCTAGCCTTCATCACTGAATGGGCATTGCCTCAATCTAATTGAGATCTGGGAAAGACCTTAGCTTAAAAAGGTCAATGTCTCTCACACATCTGGGCCCATCTCCAGTAGTCCTAATTCATATCTTACCACTGTCCCCAGATGGCTCCAGAGGAGAAAACAAGACTGGTGACTTTGCACGACCCTCCATCACTTAAATCCAATTTACCTGCAAGTTGTGACATTACCTTTCCCATGTCATGGTCCTCTTCATCTTGGTGTTGTTACTTATTGCCCATAAAACCTTCATGTAGTCACTTAACAAAAGTTTACCTTTGTAAAATAAGAGCTAAGAACTCACCTGGCTATGAATCAAATAACCTTATGATTATTGCTTTCCAATAACCTACTTAAATTCCAAAAAGTAACAGTAAGCAATAGATAATACAGGTATCAAGCAATCAATGCAGAGATAATCACTTAAATGAAGAACTGGCAGGCCTTGATGTGGAGAATTGGAATTATCAAGAGCAAAACCAGAAGTATAACTAGGAATTCCCCATGCCCAAGATAGGTACTAAAGCCATTCCAGGAACAAGCTGCATGGTATAAGCTTTTAGTTGTGCTGGAGAGACTTGATGAAAAGCTGGAGGAACAAGGGGAAGGAAAGATCCTCACCCCACTTACCACAGTAACTGATTATTATTATTATTATTACTAAGCTTTCTTTTTTCTGTAACTACTATTTCTAATTTCCCACTAACTACACTGCTTTTGGACCTCAGCTGTCATGCCTTCCTCACCCACCAAACTAATCATTGGGAAATTCCATTATCTGGAAAGATTGAATCTGCTTTGGTGCTTACTTCTCATTAGGATAATCAGCTCCTCTGATGGGAGGAAAAGGTCATAGGCTCCAAGGCCTCCATTTAATGAGGGGATGCAGCACAGTCTTCTCCCTATTTTCCATCAAGTATACTGTTTTTGGACTTCTTTGGATTTCTCCATCATGACACTACCATTCTTCCACCTACTTTGTCCCCCTTCATTCCCTTTTCAGTTTCTGTTTGTGTGTTTTCTTTCCCCCATTAGATTGTAGGCTCCTTGAGGATAAGGACTGTCGTTATTTGTATTTGTATTTGTATTCCAAGCATTTGCCACAGTGCCTGGCATTTCAGTCACTTTGTAGAGTCTTCATTTCTACCTACGGAGCCCCAAAGATTGGTACGGGATAGAATGCTACTATCCTGAAGATGGCTTTCCTTGATGCACATATATTGTTATGTGTATTTGCTGTATTGTATTTGTTTCTCACTTTGCTTTTTTTAGCAGACTTATTTACCCTTGACATGTTTTTCAGCAATCTGTGCTGGATGTGTTCTCTCCTACTAATCATTCTTTTGAGTATCATGGTCAACACAGGTGGAGAATATGGCATGTTCAGGAAGGACTTGAATCTCTTGTGTCAGGCCTTGCCAGGGCTGATCATCCAACTTTGGTGTCCATCTATCACTCATGTCTGGGTCTACTAAGAAAAGGAAAGTGAATCTCCAGAAATTTTTCTGTGTACTTAAAAAAAAAACAAGAACATCTGAAAGTCCCATAAACATTGTTAATAACATCAAACAAGTCATGGACAGCCTTCCCAGAAAAGCAGTAGCTGATGGCAAAGTATACATTGGAATCTAAGAAACATAATAATAACAATGCATGTGTATCAAGGAAAGCCATTTTCAGGATAGTGGAATTCTATCAGGGTACAAATCTTTAGAGCACAGGAAAGAAAAATGAAGAGTATGCAAAGGTGGGGGAAGGACTTCCCTCTTTGCATATGGATTTCCTACTCCATTTTCATTTTGCTTTAATTTTAAGCCTATTTTTCACAGGAGCACTTGTGTGCACAAGGAAAGGGTGTGTCTTTGGTTTGGAGGGATAGTTTCTATAATGACAATCCTTACTATGTGTGCTTAGCAAATGCCCTTTCTAAAAGTTAATTAAGTCTGGCCAATAATCAATAGGAATCACATCAATGGGGGATTATAAGCAATATTAATAGAAACACCAGCCCTTCAAGTGTAATGGAAATGCAGATTTGAAGATCTTCCCTGCCCCTAGGCCCTTTGATTGGCTTAAGTGACTCTGAGAACCTTCCTTAATTTGAAAATATACACTGCCCCCTAATAGGCTGAATTTGGTCACATGGAGTCTGTGATAGGAGGCTTGGTTTTCAGGAATGCCCACACCTTGATGCTGTGTGATTGGGCAGTGGGTCGAGAAGGTTGTTACATTCTCTGAGCCAGGAGAAGGCTATATAAACCCTGATGAGAGGCTTTGCTTTGGGGCTCACTTTGAGAAGTATTGTGTGATTTGACCAGATGAGACTCTGGGAAGCCATTGTTGAGAGCCCCCCGGCTTTGAAAACCCAGATGTTGATGCTTCCCTCTCTGGTAACTGTGATTTTGGTATTGATAATGGTTGGACAGTTTGGAAGCCTGTCTGTTTGATTTGTCTATATACTTTGAAGTTCAGGGTGCTGACCTTTTCCCCCTGAACTAGGTAATATGTGTTTGTTTGATTAAAGTAAGTTTGTTAACCCATTTTTAGTCACTTTCCTTTAGAAAAGCAGATCTAAGAACCTGTGTTGGCAGCCACTCTGGGGATGCTGGGGTGCTTGCTGCTACATCAAGGTTACTCCCAGAGTACTGAGGGGAATTTTAGTCATCCACTCTCCAGGGATTTGCCCCCATGAATGTGAATAGGTAATGGGGAGTGAACCTATAGAGTCCATAAAGTCTTTATTTCCCCACCAAAAATGTTTATACCAACAATATTATAAGCATTAAATCATACCTTGAATTTACTGTTACATCTTTCATGAGAAGATCTGATGAAGAAAGGCCTTAGAATGAAAAGTATAAGGAGATAATTGATTGAAAGTGGAGATAATTATTTAGCAAAATGTAGGGGCCCTTAAATAAGACTACTTTTTTTTTCTTTTTTATGTTGAATAATTTATTTTAATATACGAAAAGATTTCGACATAGATGTTTGAATAATTCACCTCCCTGTGCAAATCACTACCCTAGGCACTTGCTATGGTCCTTTGCTCTAGAAGAGGATAATGATATCAGGAAGGTGATGTCATGACTTTCAAGTGAATTGGATTTAAGTGAGGGAGGGGTGTGCAAGGTCACCAGCCTCATTTTCTCTTCTAGAACCATCTGGGTCCAGTGGCAAGATTTAGATCAAGACTCCTGGAGGTATTCCACACCATCCCCTTTACTGTCCCCCTGGTAGAGATAGAAGAAGTAATGAAATAGTTTTTGCCTTCAAGGAACCTCATTGTGGGGCTGGGGGAGAGAAGTAGAAATGCAACGTGTATACAGATAAGTAGGTGAAAGAGTGTTCTTTTTTGTCAAAATAAATGAAAGAAATAAGCATTTATTAAACACAAGCATGTTCTAGGCACTGTGCTAAGCATTTTGCAAATGTCTCATTTAATCCTCACAAATCTGGGATGCAAATGTCATTACTACCTCCATTTGGTCAACTTGTGACTTCAGTTTAAGGGGATTTTGCTAAACTACTTTATAACCAAAGTGTATTGGTATGTTCTCTGAAATTATATTATAAGCTAAGTAAGAGAGCAGCCTGGGCCACTGAGAGAATGAGCTAATTGTCTCAGGTCAAAAAGACAGTATATATCAGAAGGTTTTGCTGATTCTGTGGCCAGCTCCCTATCTACCACTACCATACAATGCCTCAAAAATAGAGAATATTTACAAAGAGAATTCTAAGTAATGTCAAAAGCATTGCTTTAAATGGTAACAAATACCATTTTTGTGTGTAGGCCTTATAAATGCATTATTCAGGACATATGACATTATAAACCTGGTTCTCATGATTTTTGAATCACATATGAGATATATTCTAAACAGCAAAGATGAACTTAAGGAATAGCAGTATATCCTGGTCATCCTCTTTACTTAGTATATATCTAACAAGACCTGGGGAAAGTGTGCTCGTTTAAGAATTTTCAATGCTTTTGAAATGTTCCTCCTTCTAGGGGAAAAGGTTTTTTTATTAACTTAAAAGATTTAAGGAAAGGGTTTGAAGCCATTAACTCACTTGCAGAGTGTTTCAGACTTAATTGATTGTTAAGGAATATTACAAGGTAGTAGACTTGTTAGAAATAATCCTCTCTGAAGAATGGTACAGTTTGATGTATTCTGCTGAAGCAGACAATGGTGACCCTTATTAAGCAAAGCACTTGAATAAGAAGGGTAGCATAAAAAGGTATTTTAAACAATGATCTAGTGAAAGACAAAGCACAAGACAGAATTGAGATGAAAACCCTGTTAAATAATCTCAACTGAATTCTACACAAAATGTGTAACATGAAATATTGGGAACTGTATTTTTGTAATTTTAAAAGAAAAGCCTTGAGCATAGGTACAAAGACAAAACCTAGCAGAAACAGAGAACCATATTGTTTTATCAGTCACATTTTTTTTTCTAGTAGAAATGCTCTTCCCTTAGGAGAGAACAATAGGATAGAACTGGATGAATCTGTGTACATAAAGACATTTATTTCTTAATCTAGGACTATCAAGAAGGACATCCATGTTATGGTACCAACATAGTTCTTTACACAACACGGGTTATACTGTAATAGGGCCTGGATCAATGGGTATGTGAAGTGTCATAATCAGTATAGTACAATATAGGAAATAGCATGTTGTACCTAGAGTTAAGAAACTTGGGTCTAAATGGATTCTTTTTTAAAGAAATTACCTATTTTGATCATTGGGATTTAGTCATTCAACTAACACTGAATATATACAATGTATGCAGTCATTGTGATATGTTCTGGAGTGTTTGCTTTTTAAGAATATCAGTGACCAACTTGTAGGCAGCAGGGGATGAGCCATTAGAAAGGAAAGATTAAAGATTCTAAGAGTAATATGCAAGGAGAGAAGGGAAGTGATAAGTTCAAGGATAAAAGCAAGTGTTTCTCTAAGTCTAAATTTACTCACCTATAAAATGTGCATAATACTACTTTCAGAAGTGATTATGTCACTGAAGTATACAAGGGACTACCTGGAAAGAAAGAGGGGACATCTGAGGCCTTCAGGAAACAAAATCAGAACCCAGTATAAATACATGATACAGTCATGATTAGAGATTTAAATTTTCCTGACATCTATTTATTAGAGCGAGCCCTCCCTCTCCCTCTCCCTTTCTCTCTCTTTCCCTCTTTTCTTCTCTTCTGTTCCCTCCTCTCCCCTCACCGCATCTTCTCTTTCCTCCTTCACCCTCCTCTCCCCTGACCTCTCCTCTCATCATCTCTTTGACCTTCTGGAGTCATTGGTCACTGCATTGATCAAAATTCTTAAATTTTCCAAAGTTATTTTTCTTCACTTTTTATTACTATATAAATTTTATGCCAATTTACATTGTCTTGCCAAATATCTCAGAAATAGTTCCAATTTGTCATTTTTACTGTAATGGCAAACAATGAAGTACTTAATGCTTTGTTTCAGCTATTTGATTATTTAGCACCTTGTTTCAGTTCAAAATTCTTTTAAACCTTGCCCATGATTACATCAAGTCTCTGTTAAGAAACAGAACTTGTGAACCCCAGAACTTGTGAACCCCATGTTACTGATGCAAAAAGAAGGGGAGGAACTAACAACCATAAATAAGGAGAAGCCCAAGTTTGGAAAGAACAGAACTGAGAAGAGAACTCTTGTGGTGGCAGAGTTAAGAAGGAGAAAACTTGTGGTATCCTGGCACTTTGTTTTGTGTTGATTTTTGTTTGTGATACTTTGTATGGAAGCCCTGGGGCCTTACTGGAAGCCCTGAAAGATGATTTTCTGGTTGTCTGTTTACAGAAATCCTGGAAGAGGCTTTTGGAGGTCCTGGGACTTTACTGATGATTTAGTTGACCTCTCGGACCTTGTTTGTGTGTCTGTGTTGATTTCTTTGCTGATGATTTGTGTTGACTTCTCAGTAGTCTTGTTTGTGGGTTTAAAACTATGTGGCCACTTTGGTGAAAACTATGTGCCCACTTTCGAAATAAGTTATGTCATAATATTGTGAATGCTGTACTTTGGTTTTTGGCAATATTTTGTCTTAGTTTACTACTGAATAAATAGAGAGGTCACTATACTATATAATCAGATCCTTAAAACTGTTCACAGTAGCAGTCCCCTGGAAAGCTGCTCATGCTTGGCTTCACACTTAAAGCATAACACTATTCTGTTATGTTGATGTATCATAATGTGTTCAACTGACCCTGAATTGATGGGCACTCCTTTAGCAGTTCTTTGCTACAACAAATAGATCCATTATAATAAATATTATTGTACATATGGATCTTTTCTGTCTTCCCTTTATCTCTTTATCATCATTGGATCAATAGGTATATACAGTTTAGTGACTTTGGGGGCATACATTCAAACTGTTATGAGCCTGATGAATTCACTGCTTTTTTTGCCTAAAATGATTTTTCTTTATGTAAAAAGAAAAATCAATTGGATCAACTTTTTTCAGTAAGAATTATCTACCATTTTTCTAAAACGTTAAGGTATATATTTGAGGAAGGAGTAAGACAGTGTAGGAGGTAACTAGATGGCATCGTAGATAGAATGCTGGGTCTGGATTCTCAGGAAATCTTGAATTCAAATCTGCCTCCAAATACTTGCTAACTGGGTAAAAGGCAAATCAAATGACTCCTGGCTGTTTCCATATTTTAGTCTGTAAAATGGTGATAATAATAACACCTATTTTCCAAGGTTATTATGAGATTCAAATGAGATAATATATGTAATTCACTTTGCAAACTTAAAAGTGCTAATGCTAGCTATTATTATACAGATTATACTCCATTGGAAATCACCCGGCTTCATATATCTCTTCTGCCATGTGGCTCTGGAAAACAAGTCATTTAAACTTTCTAAACTTTAGTTTCCTCATGAGTTAGATGAGGGGCTTAAACTAATGGACTTTAGCTTTTTTTGTCTTTCTGTTAATCTGTACTGTTACTTGTTCTTAATTTGTAGACTCACTGTATTTGAAGATTGAGAGGGATGGCATAGATAATGCACTGGATAGAAGATTCACCCTACACTCAGGAAGACTTAAGTTCAAATTCTGGTTCAAATGTTTGTTAGATGTGTGGTTCTCAGAAAGTCACTTAGGCTCCGTTTGTCTCAGGTTTTGTTTTGCTTTTTTTTTTTTTTTAATCTGTAAAACAAGCATAATAATAGCACTTACTTCACAGAGATGTGATGGTAGAATGTGATGATATTTAGAAAGTAATTTGCATATCTTAAAGGGCTATATAAATGTTAGCTATTATTTTTTTTCCAAATGCTTTATTAACTTCTGGTTTACATCATTCATTTCTGTCAGATTTTGAGTTACAATTTTTCCCCATTTTCCCCCTACCCATCACCCCAGAATAACAGTCATACAGGATATCCCCTCAACCAATCTGCCTCTCCCATCTCTTCTCCCATACCCCCTTTGAATTTTCCAGTAGGGTGAGGTGAATTTCCGAGCCCCCTTGCCTAAACATCTTATCTCCCAATTATATGCAAAATAGTATTAATCATAGTATATATATATATATTTTTTAATTTGATTTTAAAAGGAAAAGAAGCAACTCAGTATATGCTGTACATGTGTAGCTATGCAAAACATTACTATAGTAGATATATTGTAAAAGACTGAATATATTTCCCTCCTTCCCATCCTACCTTCCACCTAGTCCACCCCCCAACTTGATCCTGTCCCTTTTCAAAAGTGGGTGCTTCCAACTTCCCTCTCCCCCAGCCCAACCTTCCCTCCACCACTTTCCCCCATCGCCCTCACCCCCATGCTCCTGTAGGGTGGGATACCCTATTTAGTATGCATGTCATTCTCTCCCTGGTCCAAATTCAATGAGAATAAGGTTTTGCCTTTTTGCCTTCCTATTCCTCCCCTCCCCTGCAACCACCTTCCCCTGCCTCCTCTACATGAGAGAGTTCACCCCATTGTCTCTCCCCATTCTCCCTCACCACATTACTCTCTCACCTCTTAACCTCACCTTTTAGGTATCATTCCTTCCTGTTAAATTCGACCTGTGTCCTCTATCTATGTATACCTGAAAACATATATACACATATTCACATATGTATTCATATGCCCATATACCCTTCTTCAGCTGTTTTCATACTGAGAAAAGTTTCATCAGTTACAGTTATCATTTTTCCCTGTAGGAATGTAAATAGTTCAACTTTGATAAGTTCATAGTGATTTCTTTCCCTGTTTACCTTCTCAAGCATCTCTTGCTTCTTGTATCTGAATGTCAAATTTTCTATACAACTCTGGTTTTTCCCTCAAGAATGCTTGAAAGTAATTTATTCCACTGAATAACCAAATTTTCCCCTGAAACATGATACTCAGAAATGCTGGGTAGGTGATTCATTGTTTTAATCCCAGGTCCTTTGCTCTCTGGAATATCATATTCCTTGCCCTTCAATTCCTCAGTGTAGAAGCTGCCATGTCCTGTGTTATCTTGATTGAGTTTACAACAATATTGAAATTGTTTCTTCCTGGCTGCTTGTAATATTCTCTCCTTGATCTGGGAATTCTGGAACCTGACTACAATATTCCTAGGAGGTTTCGTTTTGGGATATTTTTTAGGAGGTGATCTATGGATTCTTTAAACCTCTGTTTTGCCCTCTGGTTCTAAAACATCCAGGCAATTTTCCTTGAGAATTTCTTGAAGGATGGTTTCTAGATTCTTTCTTTGATTGTGGTTTTCATGTAGTCCAATAATTTTTAGATTGTCTCTCCTGGATCTATTTTCCAGGTCAGTGGTTTTTCCCATGAGATATTTCCCACTGCTTTCTATTTTTTCATTTGTTTGGATCTGCTTAATAGCATCTTGATTTCTCATAAAGTCACTAGCTTCCATTTGCTCCAGTCTAATTCTGAAGGAATGAATCTCCTCAGTCAGCTTTTGAGATTCTTTTTCCATCTGGCAAATTCAGCTTTTTAAGGCATTCTTCTCCTCATTGCCTTTTTGAGCTTCTTTTGCCATTTCAGTTATTCTATTTTGTAAGGTGTTATTTTCCTCAGTCAGGCTGTTGACTTTTATTTCATACTTTTCTTGCATCTTTCTCATTTCTCTTCCCAATTTCTCCTCCACTTCTCTTATCTCTGGCCTATAGCCAGCTCCTATTTTCATTTGGGGCTTTAGGTGCAGGAGTTCTGACCTCATAGTCCTCCTCCTGTTCCTTGCTTTGATGCTCTTTGCCCCCAAAATAGGAGTCTAATGCTGAATGTTTCTGTTTATTTTGCTTCCTTTGCCTAGGCATGTTGCCACTCAATTACTTGAGCTTTTGGCTTGCTGCCACAATAGGACTTTACCACCAGCCAGGGGAACTTCTGTCCCAAACCCTGGGGTTTTCTCAACTTCCGGATGTATTAGTTGGGTGGCCTCTGTGAAGCCTCCACACACTCTGGCAAGCTGGTCACACACCCCAAGGCCTCCACCCCAGACTGTAATCCAGATCCAAGAAGGGTAAAGCAAGAATGCTTACCCCCCAGACTGATCGCCGGATCCCCCTATAGTTCGCAGGCCAGGAGCTGAAGCTGCAAAGTGGCATTGTGGCCCAGGCTGCGCAGGCTTCTCAGTGTCCTCTGGCCCCCAGGGGAAGAAGCTGACACATCCTCCCAACCAGTCCCAAAGTCCACAGGGCACTGACCTCTCACTTTGTCCTAGGCATCTATGTGTTGATAATTCTGGGAACTCCAGAGCTGCTGGTGTTCTGAGGTCCCTCCAGCCTGCTGCTGGTCTGGCCGCCCTCAGGCTAAAACCTCAACACAAGTGGGCCTGGGCTCGGCTCCCAGAGTGCTGTGCTGGCCGTTCGTTGCCAGGCTGCAAGACTGTCCTCACTGGGAGGTTAGCTTCTTTGTGTCATTTTGTGGGTTCTAGTGCTCCAGAGGTCATTCATAGTTCCCCTTTTACATAATTTTAAAGTGGTGTGGGCTGGAGAGCTCTGTGGAAGTGCTGTTTCTACTCTGACATCTTGACTCCACCTATTAGCTTATATTTTTTAATCAAAAGATTTGAGTTTGAATACTGACTCTGTTACTTACTGTTTATCAGTAAGACTTTGGAAAGCCCCTTGACTTTTCTCTGCCTCATTTTTCTCATCTATAAAAGAAGGAAATTGGAATGTATGTTTGTAGCAGCAAGCACCCCAATATCCCCAGGGTGACTGCCAACACAGGTTCTTAGATCTGCTTTTCAAAAGGAAAGCAACTCAAAATGGGTTAACAAGCTTAATTTAATCAAACAAACACACATTACCTAGTTCAGGGGAAAAAGGTCAGCACCCCAAACTTCAGAGTTACAGAACTTCAGAGTTACAGACAGGCTTCCAAACTGTCCCAACATTACATACATCAATACCAAATCACAGTTACCAGAGAGGGAAGCATCAACATCTGGGTTTTCAAAGCCGGGGGGGCTCTCAACAACGGCTTCCCAGAGTCTCACCTGGTCAAGTCACACAACACTTCTCAAGGTGAGCCCCAAAGCAAAGCCCCTCATCAGAGTTTATATAGCCTTCTCCTGGCTCAAAGAATGTAACCACCCTTTTGATCCACTGCCCAATCACACAGCATCAAGGTGTAGTCATTCCTGAAAACCAAGCCTCCCACCACAGGCTCCATGTGACCACATTCAGCCTATTAGGAGGCAGAGCATATTTTCAAATCAAGGAAGGTTTTCAGAGTCTCTTAAAGCCAATCAAAGTCTCTTAAGCCAATCAAAGGGCCTAGGGGCAGGGAAGATCTTTTAAATCTGCATTTCCATTACAATGTTCTTCCAAATATTTGGAACTAGCTCAACCCTTCCCATTCTGGTGATGAGCTAGCTGGGTTTTCCTCTCAAAAGTCATAAGGTTGTTTAGTGATAGTCATGAGCACATACAAAAATCTGTTCTTTCTCAATGCATTTGAAATTTGACTCCTCAGTCTCTTAGTACACAGTCTTCTTGGTTTACAGAGCTAAATTGCTTATGTTTCATACTTGATGGCAATTAGAATCTCACACCTATCAGACTGGTCAAAATGATAGAAGGGTGAAATGACAAACATTGGATGGGATGTGGAAAAATTGGGACACTAATACACAATTGGTGGAACTATGAAATTGATCTAATCATTTTGGAGGGTAATCTGGAATTATGCCCAAAGTTATGAAACTGTGTGTATCCTTGGAACCAGAAATATCACTATTAGATTTGGTTCTCAAGGTGATAAGAAAAAAAGTAAAAGAACCTCTATATTCTAAAATATTTATAGAAGCACTCTCTGTAGTGACAAAGATCTGGAAAATAAAGGGATACCTAACAATTGACAGAGGCTAAAAAAGTTGTGGTATATGCTTGTGAAGCAATACTATTGTGCTGCAGGAAATGATGAGATGGTTGATTTTAGAAAAACGAATAACATTGATAGACTTGCATGAAATAATGAAAAGTTAAATTAATAGAACCAAGAGAATACTACATACAGTAATAACAATATTGTTCAAAGAATAATTAGGAATGACATGTAATTCTGAGTATTATAAATACTCAAATCAACTACAAAGGCCCCATGAAGAAAGAAGTTATTGGAGGCAAACCCAGCACTCAGGGGCAGACACAGCACTCCAGGGTGGACACAGGCAGCTGAATGAGCTCAGAGCTTGAGCAAGACCAGGCAAGCTGATATATCCACCACAGGGGCAATTCCCAGACCTATAACTGCAGGACAGGGGATCTTTTGGAGCTGGGTAAGAGATAAACACAGGGCCTATCAACTCACAGCCTGGAAGTTTAAAAATCACCTACAACTGTTAACTGATCCAACCATTCTGGAGAATAATCTGCAACTATGCCCAAAGAGCTATAAAAAAGTGCATACACTTTGACCCAGCAATAACACTTCTAAGGGTATATCCCAAAGAAATAATATAAGTGAGAAAAGGGCCCATAGGTACAAAACTTTGTATAGCACTACTATTTGTGGTGACAAAGATTTGGAAATCAAGGGGATGCCCCTCAATTGGGGAATGGCTAAGCAAGTTGTGATATATGAATGTAATGGAATACTATTGTGCTATAAGAAATGAGGAGCAGACAGATTTCATAGTAACTTGGAGAGACTTATATAAACTGATAAAGCAAAAGCAAAAATAAATCTAATTAAAAGAGATAAGGAGGAAACTATATCTTGCTAAAATGCACAACTGAAAATGAGACAATATCATTGCTAAACATATGTGCACCAAGTGGTATAGCATCCAAATTCCTAGAGGAGAAGTCAAGGGAGTTAGAAGAAGAAATAGCAAGCAAAACTATACTAGTGGGGGACCTCAATCTCCCCCTCTCTGAACTTGATAAATCTAACCTCAAAATAAACAAAAAGAAGTTAAGGAGGTTAATAGAATTTTAGATAAGGTAGATATGATAGGCCCTGGAGAAAACTGAATGGGGAGAAAAAGGAATATACCTTCTTCTCAGTGATACATGGTACATGCACATAAATTGACCATATACTGGAGCATAAAAACCTCACAATTCAGTACAGAAAGGCAGAAATATTAATTGCATCCTTCTCAGATCATGATGCAATAAAAAATACACATAATAAAGGGCCATGAAAAGATAAGCTAAAAACTAATTGGAAGCTAAATAATTTAATCCTAAAGAATGAGTGGGTTAAATAAGAAATTATAGAAACAATCAATAACTTCATTCAAGAGAATGACAATAGTGAGACAACATACAAAAACTTGTGTGATGCAGCACAAGCAGTTCATGGGAGAAATTTTTGTTTGTTTTTTAGCAATTAGGGTTAAATAACTTGCTCAAGGTTACATGGCTAGTCATTATTTATGCATGGGTGCTCATTTTCTGGGGCCAGAACTGATCCTGGGTCCTCCCGACTCCAGGGCAGGCACTCTTACTCATTGTGCCACCTCGCTGCCCCATTGGGCTAAGTTTTATATCTCTAAATGAATACATGAATAAAATAGAGAAAATGGAGATCAATAAATTGGGCATTCAACTGAAAAAGCTAGAAAAAGAACAAATTGAAGATCCCCAATTAAATACTAAATCAGAAATACTGAAAACCAAAGGAGAGATTAGTAAAATTGAAATAAAAAAAACAATTGAATTAATAATAAAACTAAGAGCTGATTTTATGAAGAAAAAAAACAATAAAATTTATAGACCTTTAGTCAATATGAGAAAAAAAAAGGAAACCAAATCACAAGTATCAAAAATGAAAAAGATAAATCTATCTCCAACGAAGAGGATATTAAAACAATAATTAGGAATTATTTTGCCCATTTGTATTTGATAATTTGATAATCTTAGTGAAATGGATGAATCTTTACAAAAATATGTTACCCAGATTAACTGAAGAGGAAGTAAAATACTTAACACCATTTCAGAAGAAGAAATTGAACAAGCCATCAATGAACTCCACAGGAAAAAATCTCCAGGGCCAGGTGGATTTACTAGAAAATTCTTAAATATTTAAAAAACATTTAAAGAACAATTGATTCCAGTACTCTACAAACTATTTGGGAAAAATTGTAAAAGGAGTCTTTCCAAATTCTTTTTATGACACAATTATGGTACTGATAACCTTAATAGAGAAGAGACAAAATGGAGAATGAAAATTATAGACCAATCTCCCTCATGAATATTTTTAAATAAAATATTAGCCAAAAGACTACAGCAAGTTGTCACAATAATACACAAGAATAATAATAATAAGGTAGGATTTATTTCAGGAATGCAAGGATGATTCAATATTAGGAAAACTATCAATATAATTGGTCATATTAACAATAAACCTAATAGAAAACACACTATAATCTGAATAGATGCAGAAAAGGCTTTTGACAAAATACAACACCCATTCCTATTAAAAACACTAGAAATTTTAGGAGTAAATGGAGTCTTCCTTAAAATAATAAGTAGCAACTATCAAAAACCATCAAAAACCATTACATATATTGGGGATAAGCTAGAAGCATTTCCATTAAGATCGGGGGTGAAACAAGGATGTTCACTATCACCTCTCTTACTCAATTTGGTACTAGAAATGTTAGCAGCAGCAATAAGAGAAGAAAAAGAAATTGAAGGAATCAAATTAGACAAAGAAGAGTTTAAGATACACTCTTTGCAGATGATACACTTAGAGAATCCCAGAGAATCAAGTAAAAAACTATTTCAGATCATAAATAAATTTAGCAAAGTTACAGTATATAAAATAAACCCACATAAATCCTTGGCATTCCTATATATTTCTAATGAAACCCAACAAGAAGAAATAGAAAGGGAAATTCCATTTAAAGTTATTGTAGACAGTATAAAATATTTGTGAATCTCCTTGCAAAATAAACACAGGACCTAAATGAACAAAATTACAAAACGTTTTTCACACAAAGTCACATCTAAATAATTGGAAAAACATCAGTTGTTCATGGCTAGGTTGAGCTAAAATAATAAAGATGACAATTTAACCTAAATTAAATTACACATTTAGTGTCATACCAATCAATCTACCAAAAAAGTATTTTATAGAGCTAGGAAAAAATAGTAACAGAATTTATCAGGAAGAGCAAAAGGTCCAGAATATCAAGGGAATTAATGGAAAGAAATGTTAAGGAAGGTGACCTATCCATACAAGATTTTAATGTGTATTATAAAACAGCAGTCATCAAAACTATTTGGCTGAGGAATAGAGGAGTGGGTCAGTGGAACAGATTAAGTACATGAGACACAATAGTCAATGATTATAGTTATCTACTGTTTGAAAACCCCAAAGACCTCACCTTCTGGGAAAAGGACTCACTATTTGACAAAATCTGGGAAAACTGGAAAATAGTATGGAAGAAACTGGTTACAGGTCAATATCTTATACTGTATACCAAAATCAAGTCTAAATGGGTACACAATCTAGGTATAAAGGCTGATACTGTAAGCCATCTGGGAGAGCAAAGAATAGATTTGAAGAAGCGAAGATTTTATGACCAAACAAGAGTTAGAGAGCATTACAAAACCCAAAATGAATAATTTGGATTACATCATTCAGCTACTACTTCTTTAAAATTCACTCCATCCTAATTTTGATTACATTTAATTAAAAAATTTTGTATAAATTAAGCCAATGTAATCAAGATTAGGAGGGAAGTGGAAAATTGGGAAAGAATTTTTACAACCAGAGTCTCTGATGAAGGCCTAATTTTTAAAATATCCAGATAATTGAGTCAAATCTATAAGAATACAAGCAATTCCCCAACAGATAAATGGTCAAAGGATATGAACAGGCAGTTTTCAGAGGAAAAAAATAAAATAACTATAAGCATATGAAAAAAATGCTCTAAATCAGCATTGAATAGCGAAATGCAAATCAAAATAACTCTTAGGTACCACATCTCACAAGTCAGACTGGCTAAGATGTCAAAACAGGAAAATGATAAATGCTGGAGAGAATATGGAAAAATTGAAACACTAATGCATTGTTGGTGGAGTTAAGAACTGATCCAACCATTTTGGAGAGCAATCTGGAACTACGCCCAAAGGGCTATAAAAAAAGTACATATCTCTTGACCAAGCAATATCACTTCTGGGGCTGTATCCCAAAGAAATTATATAAGTGGGAAAAGGACCCATATGTACAAAAATATTTATAGCAGCTCTATTTGTGGTGACAAAAAATTGGAAATCAAGGGGATGCCCATTAATTGAGGAATGGCTAAGCAAGTTGTGATTATATGAATGTAATGAAATACTATTGTGGTATAAGAAATGAGGAGCAGACAGATTTAATAATAACCTGGAGAGACTTATACAAACTGATGCTCTGTAAGGAGAGCAGAACCAGGAGAATTTTGTACACAATTACAGACACATTATATATGTGATGACTAACTTGGATAGACTGGGCTCCTTTCAGCAATATAAGGTTAAAATACAAATACAGAAGACTCATGATGGAAAGGAATATCCATATCTAGAAAAAGAACAACAGTGTCTGAATGCGATTGAAGCAAACTATTTGCTCTCTCTTGTTTCTGTTTTGTTTTATTTTGTCCCTTCTTTCTCATTGTTCACCCCATTGGTTATAATCCTTCTTTACAACATGACTAATTTTTAATGTGAAGGTATTTATAGAGCCTATATTTGATTGCATGCTGCCATGGTGGTGAGGAGGGATGAGAAAAGGGAGAGAAAATTTGAAACTTAAGTGATAGTGGAACTGAATGTTGCAAGCTAAAAGTAAATAAATAAACTTAAGAGAAAAAAAAGATGCTATCCATCTCCAGAGTTAAAAAATGATAAATAAAATATCCATAGACTGGTTTTACATATATTTATAAATCTTTGTCAGATGGTAACTTTCTCTAGTGTAGAGGGGAGGAAGGAGGAAAATAGTTCAGAGCTTAAAATGTAACAAAAATAATTATATTGAATTAAAAAAAAGAAAATTATTCAACTATTCTGAATGGGTCCACTACAAATTTATATTACATAAAACATCTACTGGACCCTATACTAGGGAACCTTTCTATGCCAATCTTATCAATTCATTATCCCACTCTCCACAATGATTCTTCCACAATTTTTTATACTTTTTCCAACATCTCATGGCTTCCCTCCCCCCAATCTCTTTTCAGCTGAGAACCTTGTCTGAAATATTACAGAAAAAAAATAAGGGCATTGACTGTGCACTCTATCTTCTATCCTCTTCCTCATCTCTTCTCACCCAGATGCCTTTTGCTACTATCTCCTCCTTCATCTCACATAAAGAGGTGACCTCACATCTTACCAAGGCCCAGCACTCCACTTGAACTATAAATAAAATTATCCTTTTTCATTCCATCTCCTCCCACAATTGTTCCTTTGTCATCCCTATTACTCATCTTCAGTGTCTCCCTATATGCCAGTTCCTTGCCTACTGCCTATAAACATTCCTATGCCTTCTTCATTCTCCAAAAATCCTCATTTGTTCCTTCTATCCTTACTACCTTCCTATATATTTTTTCTTCCTTCTGTGGAAAAACTCTTTGAAGACCCCATCTATAATAGATGTCTCCACTTTGCTCTCACTTCTTAAGCTCTTACTATCTGGTTTACTATCTCATT
The DNA here is from genome assembly GCA_011680675.1 of Gymnobelideus leadbeateri. NCBI lineage: Eukaryota > Metazoa > Chordata > Mammalia > Diprotodontia > Petauridae > Gymnobelideus > Gymnobelideus leadbeateri. The sequence goes on from WOXC01010154.1 coordinate 1,126,435, forward strand.
GTTCCACTAAAGCTTCTATTTCCAAAGTAATCAATGATCTCTTAAATGACAAGTGTGGTTGCCTTTTATCAATCCTCGTTCTTCTTGACTTCTCTGCAGCCTTTGATACTGTCAATCATCCTCTTCTCAAAATTCTCTTCTCTCTAGGCTTTTGAGAAAATTACATTCTCCTAATTTTCCTTCTACTTATCAGATCTTTTTTTCTCAGTCTCCTTTATGGTAACCTCCATTCAGATAATATCTTCTAACCAGAGGTGTCCCAAAGGGTTCTGTTCAGGGCCTTCTTCCATTCTCCCTCTTTAGTATTCCACATTATAATTTAATCAAATCCCATGGATTTAAATAGCATCTCTTGCTCTTTCAAACAAGACGCTCCATCTCTTAGCTCTGGTTATTTTCTCTGATTATTCCCCATACCTGGAGTGCTCTCCTTCTTCTTGTTTGCCTATTGGCTTCTCTGGCTTCCTTCAGGTCCCAACTAAAATCCTATTTTCTCTAGCTTTTGTTGTTGTTCAGTTATTTCAGTCATATCTGACTCTTCATGACCCCATTAATTAGGGTTTTCTTGGCAAAAGTACTGGAGTTATTTGCCATTTCCTTTTCCAGCTCCTTTTTTTAAAGCAATTGGGGTTAAGTAATTTGCCCAAGGTTATATGGCCAGTTATTTTTGTGTGGGTGTTAAGTATCTGAGGCTGGATCCAATCCCAAGTCCTCCCAACTCCAGGGTGGTGCTCTTACTCACTGTGCCACCTAGCCACCCCTCCAGCTCATTTTACAGATAAGAAACTAAGACAAACAGGGTTAAGTAACTTGCCCAGGATCACATAGTCAAGTGAGTATATGAGGCCAGATTTGAACTCACTAAGATGAATCTTCCTAAGACCAAGCCCAATGCTCTATCCACGGTACTACCTAGCTGCCCTATATTCTATAATATGTGTGTCACATACGAGGCTATTGGTACATGTGGTTCACAATACTTTTGCAAGTGGTCAGAATCAGCATAAAATGTAATTAGAAAAATATTTAACCAAAAACTAAAATTATGATATACATAATATGAATTTGTAGTTCCCCAAGTCAATATATGGCTTGCAGGGATCTTTATATACAGTTTCGTGGTCCCTGTTTCTATCAGAAGATCTATAGGAAGCCTTTCCCAATCCCTTTGAATTCTAGTGCTTTTGCTCTTTTAATTATTCCCCATTTCCTTTGCATAAAGCGTTCTTATACATATTCATTGTCTCCCCCATTAGATTGTGAACTAGAGGAGAGGACTTGTTTTTTTGTCTCTTTTTTAATCCCCAGTATTTAGCACAGTGCCTGGCATACAGTATGCACTTACTAAATGATTATTAACTGACTGACAATTACAAAGTAAACTACATTTGAACTGGAAATCTATTTGGCTTTCAATTTTTTTCCTATTCTATTGTCAGATTATACTCTTTAATTCATTGTTTATAGACATGATGTTGAATAATATTCACTTCACACAAGTCCAACACAATTAGATGAGAAGTGATACTTTTAAATGGCTAGTTATTTGTAAATTAAGAGGGTAATCCATGATGCTAAAAATATACAACGAAGAAGGTACAATAAAACACGAGGAAGTTGTAAGAATTTTCTGAGGTCTCCCAAAGGTGTTCCATAGGGGAACTCTATTCTGAAGGCCAGCAATTCAGGACTAGAAAAAATATGTCTTCCCAAGGCTGATTAAATGGTCTAGTGATAGTAATATACAGTGGTTGTTGGGGACCTGAGTTGCAGACCCATTCTTAGCTCCTGAACCAGCAGGAGATGGATATACAATAGAAGCCATGTTCTCAGACCTGTAATTGGTAGGAGCTTTGCAAGGGGAATAATTGATTTTCATCATTCCATAGCAGTGCCCCAAGCCAATTTAGAAACACTGTGGAGGGGCTTAGGAGAAAGTTGCTTTGCATTATCTTGGAGTAGAAGAAATCTGTTCTTTATGGATAGTGAGAAAAAGTTCTTTCATAGCTGGCAGAATTTTTAAAAAATACATTTCATTGCAGAAAGAGCTTACATCTAATTTCAGGAAACTAAGAAACATAATCACCAACCAGGCATACTACATCCCCACTTGGAAGTTGGAACTTAGAAACTGGTACTCTACTGCATTTGAAATTTGATTCCTCATAGTCTCTTGGGCACATGATTTATCCTCATTTGTAGCTTCACATTAATTATATTAGGCATATTTGGCAGCAGTTGTGAAATTAACTAAATTAGAAATATAACCCCAGTTGGTTTTCCTGTTCTGTACATTGTTCATATTCTATTCTCAAACTTTGCTTTCTGGGAATGATGACCAGGGACAAACACACCCTAAAGATATATCTTTTGCTTTCAATAGTAACAGAGGAAATATGTCTGTTGTCCAGGATGGCTATGCCTTGTTATTTTGGTCCTCAGCCTTACACATAGTAGGTACCAAATAAACTATCATTGCATTAAATCAAATATTCTGATTAATAGTTGAATTTGTTGTTTTTGGTTTGACCCTTGCAATACACTGGAATACAGTAATTAAACTAGAGAGATTTTGGGTACTTAGTGAATGTGGTTATTGCCCTCACTGTGACAGTCATAGCCCCTCTTAGACTGTCTTTGGGAATTCGCTATGTCTAGAAAATGCACCATGCTGCAATCAATTTAGTAATGAAACTAGTTAGACTGGTCCTTGGATCACAGACATGCAGTTAGTTACTGGGCTAGTGATTGAAGCATTTCATTATTTTTCAAATTTCAAATTCATTAATTTACAAAATTATTTGAAAAATGCAATTTCTGTACTTTGAATCTATATACTGATAGAAGGTTGAAGGAATGAGGATAAAGACAAAGTCCCTAGATAAATTTCCATCCAAATCAAAATTTATCTTTAAATGTGGTAAAACTGTAGCTTGTTATAATCTGCCAGACTACCCTCCCTCTATAGTTGATATAGTAAGTTTATAAGCAGCCAATAAAATGTGGCAATAGCAGCAAGTGAAATTGCAAAGGGGAACCTAGAAGTCATATAGAAACCATCCCAAAGATCAAATGAGCATAATTTACAAATCATTTCATAAAGTAACAAAAAAATCACATACATGCTGAATCAGAAGAAGCCATCTAGATGCTACTGTAAGGACCTTTTGGTCCTCTGATATGTAAATCTCAGATAAATTGCAGACCTCCCCAGTAAAGACTAGGAGATCAACAAATGGTGCTACTAATTTTGAGATGATGTAGACATGCATGTTAACTTTAAAGTTGTATTGAAAACATTGAAAAGAATCGGACATCTTAATGAACTAACCCCAGAATGACACAGACACAAGTCTATTACCCCCAAACCACTATAAAAGTGAAACTCCAAACTCCTGTTTACATAGTACCCTTATATTGCCAATAAGTCCATGCTGCTGAGTGCTCCAAACTCTAATCCAGAGCAATTATCTGTGCCTCTCCTCTTCTCCCACCCTTTCTCCAAGAATGCCTGCCTTCCTTTACCACCCTATCTCTTTCACCCATGCCATCTGCCTCTGTACTCACCTTCACTGCTTGGCTCTGTGCTTTCTGTGCCACTTCCCCTGCACCCCCTATGTCTTATTAAATTGTGTTCTACTGCCATTGTGGTCTTTCCCAGAGAGTACCTAAAGAACTTAGTCAAGTACCCAAAGAACTGGGAGTGCTTAATATATTTCATAACTTCATAAATTAATTATGAACTCAGTCAACTAGTTATGTTTCCACCTAACCACAAAATCAACCATGCTAAATTTACCCTAAAGATGAAAGATGTTCCATTGTGGAATGGGCTGCCTTGACAATTGTTTGTGTTGGATATGTGGTAGAGGAAATATTTTGATGGTATGGATTAGAAGGACTCTGAGTTCCGTTGCTTCTCTCTAATTCTGTGATTTTGTAAGATTGTCCACAAACATTTAAAAAAATAACTGAACAAACATTTACAATAATTTCTAAAAAAATACCATGTTGAAATGAAGATTTCTTATTTCTGTGGAATTTGCCCAATGCCAATGATGTACATTTTTCATAAATCTATATAGATTTATAGAACTTAAAATATTTGCTGAATGCAATCATATTTCTAGATGTGGTGTTAAGGAAACTTCACTTACCCTTTATAATGATCATTTCCTTTTCTGGATATTATGTAATAGTTCTTAAATCACATATTCTACAAATTTCAGAGCTCTTTGTCATCCATATCCACACTCTTTTGCTTTTGTTTTATTCTGAAAATCAGAACTTCTGCTTCTTTGCAGTATTGCAACAGCTCCTCTGCTTTTCAAAATTGACCAGAGATGAATAAAAGTAATCTGGTAAAAGTGGTTCATCAGTTCCTTCTGTAGCAAAATGTAATGCCATCTTGTTAAACAGGGTTTTCACCCACAACACCAGTATTTAAGGAGGCCAATTGCATTCATAACCCCCAACACATAAGACTTTAAACGTACTACAATTGGGGTCTAGAGATAGCAAGAGCAGCGTCAAAAACTCCTCTCAGGTTTTAGCTGACTCACTTCATTCTGCTCTGCCAGTAGCTGGCCAAAGTTCTCAGAGATAGATTGCCTCCACTTGGTTACATTTAAAATCTATGAGGATCCTGGTGATTCCCCTTAATGTCCTCAGTGCTTCTTCTCAAGTTGCTCTTTAAGCCTTGTTTCTGATTTTTACTTCATGCAAAGGTTTAAATGAGAACCTACTGGCTCTTTGAATTAAAAAAAAAAAAGAAAGTCAATTCCCCAAATTTCTCCTATCCAATGAAAAGTCCCTTTTAATCATATCTCATTCTCCAGATGTTTGTGATTTTTGTTTTTTACAGTGCCTTCTTTGATCATAAAATGTATAAGCAAATTAGCTGAGGTACCCACTATACTCTGTAATTTTCTGAAGGCTTCAACAAGGTCCTCAATCTCTTTAGTGTCCCTGAGTCATCAAATCTACACCACAGATTGTTTTTGTCTTTATTACTTTCCAAATCCCATCAGACAGTTATTTTTAATTCATATACATATATCATCCCTGGGCAAGTTACCTAACATAGATGATAGCTAGCTAGATAGATAGATAGATAAGCAGATGTATAGTGAACATAGATAAAGATATATCTATTTATATTAATATAGATTGTGCATGTGTCATACTTAGAGGAACACCTCAGTTCAAGTCCTTCCTCTGACTTGCTGTGCATCTCTGGGTAAATTATTTAACTACTCAGTACTCCAAGTAACTCTCAGACTTTAATTTGGAGAGAAGATGATGGCCTGCTCTGTAGAAGTTCCTCACCAAATACTTCCCATTTCCACTGAGAGCATAGACAGGTCCAGCCACCTCTGCAAATTCCCTATCCAGAATACATCTCAGACCTTTTTTTCAATTTTAGCATGGAGAAATATAGACACATAAAGCAAATGACCCAAACACTTAACTGTGTGTGTGCATGCACGTGTGTGTCTGTGTCTGTGTTTGTGTCTGTCTCTATGTGTGGTTACTAGTGGCAGAACATCTTTAGATAGTAAGATTGATAAATACGGATAAAGATATACACAAATATGTATATATATATATGTGTGTGTGTGTACATATATGAGTGTATTCATATATATGCATATATATACACACATGTATATAAATATATATGCATATGTTAGCATTTATATGGAACTTAAAGGTTTGTAAAGCTCTTTGCAAATATCTCATTTTATGTTTATCCCTACCTTGATAGGTAAGTACAATTGTTATCCTTATTTTATATATATATGTATGTGTGTGTCTGTGTGTCTGTGTATATATGTGTGTATATGTATATGTATATGTAAATATATATACACACATATGTGTATATGTGTGTATACACACACATATATATGTATACATATATATATATGACTCAGGTTTCATATATACATACATATGTATGTATATATGAAACCTGAGTCATAAAGAGATGGTAAGACCCCTACCCAAGGTCGTATAACTAATAAGTGCCTAAGACCAGGTTTGAAGTCAGGTCTTTCAGACTACAAGTCCAGTACTGTATGAATGCATTTATGTATATGGATATGTATGAATGTGTATGTGTGTTAAATAGAGCCATAGTCTAGGTATGACTTTGGATTATACTATCAAATTCATCTCCTACTACCTTTATCTTTCTTTCATTGCATGAAAATAAGAGAGATTTAGACAAAAGTATTCTCTAGGAGGAAAGAAAATGTGTTGCCTCAAAATTATTCAGTGTAGAACCAGAATTGGCTGGTCTGACAGTTGTTTAGCATTGCATTATGTTGGAGATAACCTTGGATATAAAGGCAGGATTACCCTTAGATACATTTGTAAACCATTTGCAGCAGGTAGTTCTGAAATTCCTTCCTTTAACAGGATTTTGGCACCTTCTAGAAACAGCTAAAATAAATTGGTTTTAAACATTTTATGTCACCTAACATTAAGTAGGATTTTCTGGATGTCTCCTACAACAGTTGAAATAATACAGATCTTCACAAACTAGCAGCAGGCAGCTGGGGTGGAGGGGTGAAAGAAAAGGGCAGGAAAAAAGAAATGCAAAAGCCCCAACAATAATTTCCTGGCCTGACTCTTCCTCAAAACCCTTCACCACACACACACACACACACACACACACACACACACACACACACACACACATGCATACACGTTAAATAAAGAAACAAGGCAGATAAGTTATTTTAGGTTTCTTATAGGTACTACCAATATGTGGCTTTAAATAATGTTTGTTTTGTTCGTTGTTTTCAAATCCAGAAACTGGCATTACTCACCCATAACCACTGTATGGATCTTTTTGCCAAATAAGTAAAATACATATGTCCTATATCATTTAAGTGTAGCCCACATCCCACACCTCAGAGAAGTACTGAAGTATGAAACAGAAGCTGAACTTTCCCATAGGAAATACCTTTGTCAGGATTTTCTAACTTCATCTCTACCTGGAAATAAATTACTAAACAGGCAATTATATGTTTTTTGAAAAAATCCCACCTTACAAAATGTAAGTGTTGGGTCAAATGGACTTTTCAGAGAGGTTGTAAAAATATTCATTGTCTGTGGAGCTACTTTCTCAGGTTTATGTATGTCAGGTTACTAGTGCTGTGGTTTAAGAAAAAAGGAATGGCTTGCATGCATAATGCATATGAATATATGTTGCCTTACAACAGTTGGTGAAGTCTTTCTATGTGTAGAGAATTCCTAGAAGCAGAGAATGCAGCACTTGCTAGGGAATTTAGAAGTCCCCCAGGCTTTAGACCTAGTGAAGAATGAATTCCATTTACAATATCCCCAATAGTGAAAGAAATACTGGTGTTAGGAAATGTGGATTCAAATCCTGTCTCAGATTAGATGTGAGTCCCTTAAAATCTTTGATCTTCAAATTCTTTATATGTAAAATGATAAAAATGATATTTACACCACCTACTTTAAAAGATGATTGTGAGAAAAATGCTTTGAAAAATTTAAAGCACTTTGGGCTGCTTTCAATATACAAATCAAGAGTTCATAGACCTTCTCCCAAGGCAGCCCATTCTTAATTCAGATAGTTCTAAGTGTTAGGAAATTATTCTTTATATTGAATCAAAGTCAATTTTCTTTTCATTTCTATCCACTAGTTCAACTCTTGCTCTCTGGGATCAAGTGAAATTAACCTTTTCATATGCCATTTCAGTCATTTTTCAATCATGTTTAATTCTTTGTGACCCTATTTGTGGTTTTCTTTTCTTTTTTCCAAATGCTTTATTAACTTCTGGTTTACATCATTCATTTCCCCCAGATGTTGAGTTACAATTTTTTCCCTGTTTTAACCCTACCCACCACCCCAAAATAGCAGTCCCACAGGATATCACCTCCTCCAATCTGCTCTCTCCCATATCTTCTCCCATACACCTTTCAACTTTTACAGTAGGGAATGGTGAATCTCTATGCCCCAATGCCTGTATATCTTATTTCCCAATTATATGTAAGATAGTATTAATGATAGTATTTTTATATTTTTAAACATTTGATTTTAAAACTTTGAATTCCAGATTCATTCCCTTCCTCCCTTGTCATCCACTCCTACTGGGAAGATAAGTAATTCAATGTAGGTTGTACATGTGTAGCTATGCAAAACATTACCATAGTAGATATATTGCAAAAGACTGACTATATTTCCCCTCCCTTTTATCCCACCTCCCATTTGTTCTATTCTCTACTTTGATCCTGTCCCTTCTCAAAAGTGGGTGCTTCCAACTTCCCTCCTCCCAGTCTGCCCTCCCTTCCATCATTCCCCCTCTTATCCCCTTTCCCCATACTCTCCTGTAGGGTAAGATATCCTATTTAGTATGTATGTCATTTTCTCCCTGAGCCAAATTCAATAAGGTTTTGCCTTTTTGTCTTCCTGTTCTTCCCCCGCCCATTGTAACCATTTTCCTTTGCCTCTTCTATATTAAATAGTTTACACCATTCTGTCTCTCCCCATTTCCTCTAATGATAATCCTCTCTCACCTCTTAATTTCACCTTTAAGTATCATCCCTTCCTATTAAATTGGTCCTGTGCCCTCTATCTATGAATACCTATCAACATATATAGACACATTCACATATGGATTCATATGCCCATATACCCTTCTTCAACTGTTTTTATACTGAGAAAAGTTTCATCAGTTACAATTATCCTTTTTCCATGTAGAGATGTAAACAATTCAACTTTGATTAGTTCCTTATGATTTCTTTTCCCTGTTTACCTTCTCAAGTTTCTCTTACTTCTTGTATCTGAATGTCAAATTTTCTATTCAACTATGGTTTTTTCTTCAAGAATACTTGAAAGTCCTCTATTCCACTGAATGACCATATTTGCCCCTGAAACATGATACTCAGTTTTGCTGGGTAGGTGATTCTTGGTTTTAATCCCAGGTCATTTGACCTGTGGAATATATCCCAAGCCCTTCAATCCCTCAGTGTAGAAGCTGCCAAATCCTGTACTATCTTGATTGTGTTTCCACAATATTCTTCCTGTTTCTTCCTGGCTGCTTATGATATTTTCTCCTTGATCTGGGAATTCTAGAACCTGTCTATAATATTCCTAGGAGTTTTCTTTTGGGGATCTTTTTGAGGTGTTTGGTGGATTCTTTCAACCTCTATTTTGTCCTCTGGTTCTAAAACATCAGGGCAATTTTCCTTGAGAATTTTTTGAAGCATGATTTCTAGGTTCTTTCTTTGATCATGGTTTTCAGGCAGTCCAATAATTTTTAAATTATCTCACCTGGATCTATTTTCCAGGTCAGTGGTTTTTCCCATGAGATATTTCACATTGCCTTCTATCCCTTCATTTGTTAGGATCTGTTTAACAGCATCTTGATTTCTCATAGTTGCTAGCTTCCATTTGCTCCAGTCTAATTCTGAAGGAATGAATCTCCTCATTGAGCATTTGAGATTCTTCTTCCATCTGGTAAACTCGGCTTTTTAAGGCATTCCTCTACTCATTGCCTTGTTGAGCTTCTTTTGCCATTTTTGTTAGTCTATTTTTTAAGGTTTTATTTTCCTCAGTCAGGCTGTTGACTCTCCTTTCATAATTTTCTTGTATCATTCTCATTTCTCTTTCCAATTTTTCTTCCACTTCTCTTATTTGCTTCTTTAGGTCCTCTATGGCCTGTAACCAGCTAATATTTTTCTTGGAAGCTTTTGGTGTAGGATTTCTGACTTTACTATATTCCTCCTGTTCCATGCTTTGATCCTTTTTGTTGCCAAAGTAGGAGTGTAAAGTTGGGATACTCTGTTTATTTTGCTTCCTTTTCCTACTCATGTCACCACTCAGTCACTTGACCCCTGGGCTTTTTTACCACCATAAGACTCTGTCACCAGACAGGGGAGCTTCCATCCCAAACTCTGGAGTTTTCTCAGCTGCTGGAGGTATTAGTTGGGTGCCCTCGCTGAAGCCTGCACATCTTCTGGCAAGATGGTCACACACCCCAGAATCTCTGCCCTAGAATAGAATCCAGATCCAAGAAGGTTAAAGCAAGAGCGCTTATCTCCCAGACTGATCACCTGGTCCCCTGCAATCTGCAGGCCAGGAGGTGAAGCTGCAAGGTGGCAGGCATCTCAGCAGCTTCTTGCCCTGGGGGCAAAGCCATGCACTCCCATACTACATTGACCCCTCACTTTGTCCTTGGCATTTATGTCTTGATAATTCTGTAAACTCCACAGCTGCTGGTCTTCTGGAGTCTCTTCAGCTGGCTGCTGGTCAGGCCTGCCCTGGGGCTAAAACCTCTGTCTCAGGCAGGCATGGGCTTGGCTCCCTGCCTCTGTGCTGGCTGCTCCCTGCCGAGCTGCTGGGCTGTCCTCAGTGGGAGGTTAGCTTCTCTTTGTCATTTTGTGGGTTCTGTAGCTCCAAAGTTTGTTCAGAGTCCCCTTTTACATAAATTGGAAGTGGTAGTAGCCAGAGCTATGTGGAAATCCTGTTTCTACTCTGCCATCTTGACTTTGCCCCCCTATTTGTAGTTTTCTTGGTAAAGATACTAGGATAGTTTGTCATTTCCTTATCTAGCTCATTTTACAGATGAAGAATCTGAGGCAAACAAGTGATACTTGTCCAGTATCACATAGCCAGCATTGTCTGAGGCCAGATTTGGAGTCTGGAAAATGAGTCTGCCATACATACCATTATTTGAAGACCAGGATAATATCTCCCTAGAAAGACTAAATTTTCCTAGTCCTTCCAAATTATTTTTCTGTGCCCTGAGATTGACCATCATGGTCACCATCCAGAGGATATACTCTAGTTTCTTATTATTTCTTTACATAACTGATAGTTGATAAGATTTGAAATTAAGGAGTTTTAATCCCTCTTCAGATACTAGCTGTGTGATTATTGGCAACTCCCATGACCACTTCATTGTACCTTGGCCACACATAGGGGTGATCATACTCATTTTAATCTCACTCTCCTCCATGCATTTCCTTCTGCATTCTTCTCACTTCCTTACACTGTGATTTCCAACCCCGTCACTCACCTGAAACTACTCTCTCCAAATCCAATTGTCTCAATCCTCACATTTCTTGATGCCTGTGAAGCATCTTTTCATCATCCACTTCTCTTGAATATACTCCCTTTTCTGAGTTTTGGTTTTATTGTCCTCTCTTGAAACTCTTCTTCCTTGTTTGACAATCTCCCTCTTAAAATGTTTTGCTGAACCATCACCACAATGCCAGGTGAAACTCTGCATTCACAGGAGATCTAAACTAGCCTCTTTCCTCTTCTCTATCTACAATTTCTCTCTCAGAAATCTCAATAATTTCCACCCAGGGGTTTAATTTTCATCTCAATGCAGATGGCTCTCATATCTATAAATTAATTCATGATAGCTCGTCAAAGCTCTAGTATGGCTGCACCAATTATCTTTGAGCACTTCCACTGGATGCCCTGTATACATCACAAATTCAACATGCTCCCAAATAGATCTGTCCCCCAAAACCCATCCCTCTTTTTAATTTCCTAGGTTTTTTTTTTTTTTTTTTACCAAGGGCACTACTATGCTTCCACTTGCATATGTCTGCAACCTGTTAGACTATTCTATTCTAAACATACCAGTGGTTTTCTATCAGTTCTAAGATGTTTTAAAAGCTCTTCAAACCTGACTCCAAACTAAATTTCCAGTCTTGTACATTAGTCCCTTTCAAGTATTATATAATTCAAACTTTTTTTGCATTATATCACATATGACTTTATATTTCCCATCTCTGTGCCTTTGCATAGGCTGTTCCCCATATCGAGAATACCTTCCCTCCTTAAACTCACTTTTTAGAATCTATACCTTCCTTCAAAGGTCAGTTTAAATGCTACCTCTTACATGAAACCTTTTTTGATCTTCTCAGGTGTTAGTGCCTTACTCCCCATTCTTTGCCCTACAACCATACTGTACATACAAATAAAAGAAGCTCCATGATGGCAGAAATGGCTTAATTTTTATTTTGTATCCCCAGTAACTAGAATAGTTAAAGAGGTTACCCACTAAGAGGGTTAGGGTTGCACTGGAGACCCCAAAATACCAACATGATCTGTCCTCCTAAATGGATTCAACTGAAGTCTTCTCTCAGCCAAAGAAAAAATAAAGTTTATTAAAAGTTCGCTTGCACTGGACACAAAGTAAACCTGTGCTAGGTCATTCTATGGAGCTCTCACAAACATGAAGACAGGATGGGGTCTTATATACAGAAGGTTGTGGGAGGAATCTAGGGGTGGTCTAGGGGAGGAGATGGGGAGGGTCTTCAGGAGGGCTAAATGGGGTCAATGAGTGATTAAGGGTGTGAAGTCACTGGAGGCCACCTGGAGATCACAAACAATGGTGGGCTAGGCCAGTTCAAGAGTGGATCAACACTTTGATAGGCTCAAGGGTGGGAAATCTAGTAACAGAGGGTGGGAAGTCTAATAAAAGAGGCTTGGGCTCAGCCACAATGTAAGGCTTATTGCCTCATGTAAATGCCTCATCAAATGAGAAGATTTAATCAGAGTTCAAGGGGGGGGGGGGGATTCCCAGAGCCTATACCTCAAGGACTCAAGGAGAGCTTGAGGAGGCTCCCAGAGCCCATACCTCATCATAGTGACTGGAACATCTTAGGCACTAAATAAATGTTTGTTGATTGGTTCATTAAAATCATGTAACTTCTTGGAGCCTCACTGGAAAAGTAGGATAAGAATAGAACCTATACCAAAGGATTGTTATGACTAACAATAATATAAAATAATATGATATATGACATGACATGACATCACATTGAAGAGGTTACCCATAAAGAGGGTTAGGCTTGCTCTGGAAATCCCAAAATATGAACACGCTGGGTCTTGCCGAATGAATTCAACTCAAGTCTCCTCAGTCAGAGAAAAGCAAAGTTTATTAAAAGTTCCCTTGCATTAGACACAGAGTAAGTCTGTGCTAGGTCATTCTATGCCTCTCTCACACACATGGTTACAAGATGTGGTCTTATATACAGAAGGTTGTGGGAGGAATCTAGGGGTGGTCCAGAGGAGGAGTTTCAGTAGGGTCAATGAGTGATTAAGGGTGGGAAGTTGCTGGAGGCTACCTGGAGACTACAGACAATGGTGGGTTAGGCCAACTCAAGGTTGGATTAATATTTTGATAGGCTCAAGGGTGGGAAGTCTATTAACAGAGATTTGGGCCCAGCCACAATGTAAGGCTTACTGCATCATGCCTCATCAAATGGGATGATTTAATGGTTCAAGGGGGTACCCAGGGCCTATACCTCAAAGATTCAAGGAAAACTCTAGGGGGCTCCCAGAGTCCATACCTCATCAATATGACATAACCCAACATAATATAATATAGATATAATAATTAATATCTCGAGCTGGTCCTAATTCTCTAGATGTGTTCTCACCACAGTGAAGTTATGTTCCTAGTTGAAATACAACAAGTGAGAAAATTGTATTCTGGGTAAGAGTTATTATGCCTCTTCCCAAATCCCAACTGCATAGAAAAAATAAGGCACGTGGCTTCATGATTGGACTAGTCATTTCATGAATAATCATTAATGATGAAAATATTTAATTTACCTCTAAATGTACTTCATTTTATCTTGAAGCAGTGACTTACTCCAGAAATTTTGTATTGAACAGAGCCTCTGACCATTGACATATTGTTATCTTATTTTCATGTCATCATTTCCCTGATGCCATGGTCCACTTCAAAAATGAAGGATAAACACAACCTATAAATAGATGGAGCTGCCTGAATGGGGAACCATCTAATTGAGTAAGTCAGCTCCTCCTCTTCTTTTCCCTCTCCATTTCCTTCTCCTCTCCAAAGGAAGGTGAAATTTGATGGCCAGAAGCTGCCCATTTAACTTGGGGTTCACTTCGTTCCTTCCTTCCTTCCTTCCTCCCTTCCTTCCTCTTCATCTTTCCTTCCTTCCTTCCTTCCTTCCTTCCTTCCTTCCTTCCTTCCTTCCTTCCTTCCTTCCTTCCTCTCTTTCTTTCTTTCTTCCTTTCTTCCTTCCTTCCTTCCTTCCTTCTTTTCTTTCTGTCTTTGACAAAACCTTAAATCGAGTTCACTATGAAGCTCATAGACTGGATCATAATAGGTCTTTGCCTAAGCTCCACTTACTAGCTATATTTTGATGCCTCCTGGCTCAGAGTGAATGTCAATGGTAACTAGTTTTTTTTGGAACCATAACCCTAATGGTCTTCCTCCCCCAGCTTGAATTTTTTTCTTTTTTATAATTAAAGGGGCCATACCTTCACTCACTTATTAAAGAAGCCTATTTACTGAAGGGGTATTACCTCACTCTAAATGAGTACCTGAAAAGACCTTAGTCTAAAAGGGCCAGGGTCAGCCCTTGCATCCTAAGTCATCTCCAGTTATCCTGATGAATATCTGGTCACTGGATCCAGACGGCTCTGGAGGAGAAAATGAGGCTGGAGACCTTGTACTATTTCACTCAAATCAAAGTTCTTGGCCTATTGTGGCTTTCCTATTTTCCCATCTCTTTTAAAACAATTCCTTCAATATATTTTGTATATAAAATGTGTTTTAAAGATTTACTATTAGAATCTGAACTGTGAGCTTCTTTGGGGAGCTTTTTTTTGCAAATTTTACAAATTTAAAAGATTAAAGCACACTTTAGTACATGATCAGAGACTTTGTGGGATAGAAAAAGAGTATTGGCTGTGGAGTCAGATGTGATGAGTTTGTAGAGAAGATCTGATATTCTGCAGCTTCCAGTCTATAGGAAAATCATTTAATATGTCTGATCCTAGTTTCCCATCTATAAAATGGGGCATTTGGGTGGCACAATGATGGTGGGGCAAGAGACAAGAAGACTCATATTCTGAATTCAAATCTGGCCTTAGACTCTTACTGGTTGTGTGATTCTGGGCAAGTCACTGAACTTTGTTTACCTCAGTTCCTCTTCTCTAAAACAAGCTCAAAAAAGGAAATGCAAACCACTCCCATATTTTTGCCAAGAAAACCCCAAATAGGGTCATGAAAAATTGGATACTATCAAGACAAATGAACAACAATACAAATCGCCACAAAATGGGGATGATAAATTTTACTTCACAGAGTTATTATAAGTTAAGTGTTTTGTAAACTTTAAAGTACTGCACATATTGTGGTTTGTTAAATTTTGAAGGTCACAGACATTTATTTGAAATTAAAAGATATAGCACTAGGCATTAGGGATCTCAAAACCAACAAATAAACAAAATCAATTTCCTGTCATCAAGGAACTTGCATTGTTCTGAGGGATAGAATAGGTAAATAGATAAATTAATATAAGATAACTTGAGGAGGGAGAGAGCACCAGCAACCTGGGAAACCAGGAAAGGCTCTCCACAGAAAGAGGTATATGAATTGACCCCTGAAGGAAATGAAAGATTCTAAAAGACTCAATTGAGGAAATAAAGCATGGGAGAAATTCTACGCAAAGGTACTAAGATGAGAGATAGGACATTAAATCTGAGTAATAGCAAGTGTGTCAGTTTGACTGAGATACTGAGCATAAGAAGGTGAAAAGCATAAAACAAGCCTAGAGAGGGAAGCTGAAGCCATATTGAACAAGATTTTAAATGATAAATTGAGTAATATGAATTTTCTACTACAGAAAAAAAAAGTCACCAACTATACTCATTTGAAGTGTGACACAGTCAGAATTTTATTTTAGAAAATTCATTTTGTCAGTTTCGTAAAGTATGGCTTAGAGCATCCAAGGACCACATAGCCATATGTTTCAATCAAACCATGGTATATTATTGATAAAAATCAGCTATGAATTATTATTTATCTTATATACAGTTTGAATTATCTACCCAATGAATACTCTCAACCCCTACCCCAAAAACCATTTTCTCTGGAACAATGATATTTAATGATCACAAATAATGATATCATTAGTCACAGGAAAAACCATGCCTTTTCCCCATCCCAACAAGAATCTAGATCAAAATTTAAGTATGCTTGTGAACATATGTGTGTTTGTATGTAAGCTCTAGACATCTCTCTAAGACTCTATAAGTGTAAGGAATTTTCTGCGAATCAATCAGTTAAATCAAATCAAAGGTATGGTCTTTAACCCTATGTATATTTTTATGTACACCATGGTTTTTATCTATCTATCTATCTATCTATCTATCTATCTATCTAACACACATATACATATATACCCATAAATACATGTGCACAAATGCACATATACACAGTAAAACTATACATACATAGTATACATACATAGTATGTATACATATGTATATATACATAGTATGTATCCATATATGTATATATTGTTATGTCTATATCACATCTGTGTATAAATGTATATGTGCATATATATATACACACATTCTCACTTATATGTGTGTGTGTGTGTGTGTGTGTGTGTAGTGAGTATCTGTGTCTTATCAAATTGGAAAACACAGACCTCAATGTATGACTAATGAGAGCCTCTGTGGGATACAAGAAATTACTAGACCTCTAGTTAGTCAGGTAATATGGATGTGACCAGCCATTCTGACATTTAGCAACTTCCTGGCTGTAGGAAAATGATTTGATATCTCTGACACACAAACACACACACATACACAATATTTCATATAATAATGAAAAAAAAATTTTCTTCACTATACACACAGAATAGTTTTATTATAGTACATAACGTACAACATATAATATCCCATATGCAAAGTACATTCTTTAAAAATTAATTATATTCAGGGGTGGAGCCAAGATGGCAGAGTATAAACAGCTCATCCCAGCCACTCTGCCCCCA
The DNA here is from genome assembly GCA_011680675.1 of Gymnobelideus leadbeateri. NCBI lineage: Eukaryota > Metazoa > Chordata > Mammalia > Diprotodontia > Petauridae > Gymnobelideus > Gymnobelideus leadbeateri. The sequence continues at coordinate 1,143,262 of WOXC01010154.1, forward strand.
GATTGCCCCCAAACTATGTAAAAGGGGACTCTGAACAACTTCTGGAGCCCCAGCACGCACAGAATGACACAGAGAAGCTAACCTCCCGCTGAGGACAGCCCAGCAGCCCTGCAGGAAGGACCAGTGCAGCCCTCTGGGACCTGGCAGCACAGTGCGCAGAGCTCTGGAGCAGAGCCAAGCAGAGCCCAGGTCCACATGAGCCGAGGTTTTAGCCCCAGGGAGGCAGGGCCAGCAGACAGCTGGAGGAACCCCAGAACACCAGCAGTTGTGGCAAATCCAGAATTATCAACATAGACATGCCTAGGACAAAGTAGGAGGCTAGTGTCCTATGGACTTTGGGACCTGTATTTGGGGAATATGTTGGCTCCCTCCCCTGGGGGCTAGAAGCCACTGAGGAGACACGCCATTTTGTAGTTTTCAGAGGCAGCTCCAGCTCCCAGCCTGCAAATTGTAGGGAGATCCAGCGATCAGTCTTGGGGGGTAATTGCTCTTGCTTTAACCTCCCCGGATCTGGATTGTGATCTAGGGTGGAAGTCTTGGGTGGGTTTACCTTGACAGAAACAGAAGTTGCCCCCCACGCGTTCGGGACAAAAATTCCTCTATCCGGCCTTAAAGCCATAATGTGGCAACAAGCCCAAAAGTCAAGTAATTAAGTGGCAACATACCAAGGCAAAGGAAACAGAAAAATGAAACCCTAGACTCCTATTTGGGGGGCATAGAGCAGGAAAAGGACTGTGAGGTCAGAAGTCCTGCTCCAAAAGCCCCAGGGGAAAACATGAGTGGGTTGCAGGCAATAGAGGACCTCAAGAAGGACTTTAAAAATCAAATAAGAGAAGTGGAGAAAAAATTGGAAAGAGAAATGAGAAGGATGCAGGAAAAGTATGAAATGAGGGTCAACAGCCTGACTGAGGAAAACAACACCTAAAAAATAGACTAACTCAAATGGCAAAGGAGGCCCAAAAGGGCAATGAGGAGAAGAATGCCTTAAAAAGTCGAATTTGCCAGATGGAAAAAGAATCTCAAAAGTTCACTGAGGAGATTCATTCCTTCAGAGTTAGACTGGAGCAAATGGAAGCTAGTGACTTTATGAGAAATCAAGATGCTGTTAAGCAGATCCAAACAAACGAAAGATTAGAAGGCAATGTGAAATATCTCATGGGAAAAACCACTGACCTGGAAAATAGATCCAGGAGAGACAATTTAAAAATTATTGGACTACCTGAAAGCCATGATCAAGGAAAGAACCTAGAAATCACCCTTCAAGAAATTCTCAAGGAAAACTGCCCTGATGTTTTAGATCCAGAGGGCAAAATAGAGGTTGAAAGAATCCACAGATCACCTCCTGAAAAAGATCCCAAAAAGAAAACTCCCAGGAATATTATAGCCAGGTTCCAGAATCCCCAGATCAAGGAGAAAATACTACAAGCAGCCAGGAAGAAACAATTTCAATATTGTGGAAACACAATCAGAATAGCCCAGGACCTGGCAGCTTCTACACTGAGGGATCGAAGGGCATGGAATATGATATTCCAGAGGGCAAAAGAACTGGGAATGAACCCAAGGGTCACCTACCCAGCAAAACTGAGTATTTTGTTTCAGGGGAAAATATGGTCATTCAGTGGAATAGAGGACTTTCAAGCATTCTTGAGGAAAAAACCAGAATTGAATAGAAAATTTGACATCCAGACACAAGAAGGAAGAGATGCCTGAGAAGGTAATCAGGGAAAAGAAATCAAAAGGAACTTATCAAAGTTGAACTATTTACATTCCTATATGGAAAAGCAATAACTGTGACTGATGATATCTTTCTCACTATGAAAATAATGGAAGAAGGGGTGTGGTCATATGAATACATATGTGAATGTGTGTGTATATGGTTACAGTTATATATGGATAGAGGGCATAGGTTGAATTTGTTGGGAAGGGAGAATACTCAAGGGATGAAATTATGATGTGAGAGAGGAAAGTGGCAAGAGGAGATGGGGAGAGACAGGGTAGGGTAAACTATCTCATGTAGAAGAAGCAAGGGGAAGTGTTTGCAAGGGAGGGGGAGAATAGGAAGGCAAAAAAGGCAAAACCACATTCTCATTGAATTTGGTTCAGGGAGAGAATGACATACATACTAAATGGGATATCTCAACCTGCAGCAGAATAGGGGGAAGGGGGATAAGAGGAGGGATGATGGATGGGAGGGCATCCTTGGGGTGAGTGGAGGTTGGAAGTACCCACTATAGAAGAGGGACAGGATCATATAGGGAATGGACCAGGTGGGGGGTGGGATGAGTGGGAGGGAATTATAAGCAGCCTTGTACAATATATCTACTATGATATTGTTTTGCATAGCTAGACATGTACAACATATACTGAATTACTTATCTCCCCAGAGGGAATGGGTGACAAGGGAGGAAGGAAATGGATCTGCAATTCAAGGTCTTAACATTAAATGTTTCAAATATATATAAATACTATTATTAATACTCTTTTACTTATAATTGGGAGATAAGATGTGCAGGCATTGGGACACAAAGATTCACCTTCCTCTAATGGAAAAGTTGATGGTGGTATGGGAGAAGGTATGGGAGAGAGCAGATTGGAGGAAGCGACATCTTGTGGGACTGCTATTCTGGGAGGTTGGGTAGGGGTATAACAGGGGGAAAATGATTGCAACTCAAAATCTGGCGGAAATGAATGATGTAAAACAGAAGTTAATAAAGCATTTGTTTAAAAAACTTAATTATATTCCTTATCTTTGTATTCTTTGAGATTAAGAGTTCATGACACAAATAAATTAATGACAAGTAACAAATTAATAAATTATTATTGTCAGTTCATTGATGATTGGATTGAAACCTCCATGAGAAAAAGATTTACCTCATTCTTTGTGTTTATATTCCCAGTGCCTAATACAGTTTCTGTCACATTGTAGGTGCTTAGGAGTAAAAAATACTGATTCATCAGTCATTGTTATGTTCTAATAGAGTGTAAACTACTTCAGGAAAGAACCTTTGCATATTTATCTTTGCTTATTTATTTATATTCATTCATCATATATATATATATATATATGTTCATTTATGTATTTAATTCAGTTCAATAAACATTTATTGTGCACCTACTATGTCTGTCAAAGTGCAGGAGGTACAATAAGAAAGAGCAACAGTCCTGGCTCCAAGGAATTTACAGTCTAATGAGGGAAGACAAGACACAAAAGAAACTGAAAAGGTATGTGGGAAGGAGAACTAGGTTTAGGTTGTTCCATGAAATGAAAGGGAAGTAAAGTAGCTGATGGAAAATGGAGTTGATAACTGTTTATTAGTCTCTTTGTTTATTCGTTGATTGACTGTATTTTGCCACAGCTTCTGGGGATGGTGGTGCGAGGAAGAGAAGGCTTTAAGGGTGCTCTATCTTTAACTCTATAACCACACAAGTGAAAGAAAAAAAAGCAGATGCAATAAATCTCTTTATCATGGTGGTAGAAAAGACATCATGTAATGGCTTGTAATCCTATTCATAAACCTTCCAAAATCTCTAGTACAATATATCTAATACGAAGTTATCTAGCTTTTCCTTGAATACTAAAAATGAAAGGGAACCTACTACTTGCCCAGGCAATCAATAGGAAACTATTCATGGAAGACAGGTGTACATTCCTTGCCCCAGCCTCACTTTTACATAGCTTCAAATGTCAGGGAGTTCCAACCCACAATCTGACCATTTTATACTGAAATTAAATGTCCTTCTTTACAACTTTCATCCTTTGCTCCTGTTTGCCCTCTGTAGCTAGAGAAAAAGTCTAATTCCCCTATCATGTAATGGAATTTCAAATACTTAAAGAAAAATATAATCTTACCGTGAGCCTTCTCTTCTTTAGGTGCAATGTGTTCAGAGTTCACCTCATTAATCAGGAGTTATTATTTCTGTAACACAGTTCTAGAAACCTAATTAAGACTGAGTTCTCTTTTGTTTGAGGTAATTCCCTTTGTTGGCTTCCTGATCAACTTTACTTTACATGGGCCTGTCTTTAACAGAACTTGAGGCATGGATACATCTAGTCTACTCCCCTCTAAAAGGAGAGTGACTAAAAAGCACCAGGCTGTACAACCCTATAAATGGATCATTACAACTGCGATTTTGCAAATGGAATTCTGCTGTCACTGTGGCTGTATACAACAGCTACTGGCAAAGCTTTTCTAACAAACTAAAAACTGGAACATCAAATGATGATTCAATTTTCCTTTCATTTTCAGAAAGACTGACACTGTCCATAATGACCTGAACATTATCCAAGGCATTTCACAGACTCATTAGGTCAAAGGTTTAAAAAGGAAAGGACTCTAAAGGTAGTTGAGATCAATGTTTTCGTTTAATGGATAAGGAAAATGAGGAAAAGAGCAATTATGTGACTTGTCCAGAGTCACACAGTAATTGCCAGATATAGGATTTGAACTCATGACTTCCTGTTTTTTAAATTTTGCCATTTACTGGATCACCTAGCTACTTAGTTTTTCTTTAAGTTATTTTTTCTCTATTTTTTGTATTTTTTAGTTTACTTCATTCATTTCTCCAAGATTTGGAGTTACAGATCTTCTCCCCATTTTTGCCCTACCCACCACCGAAAAACAGCAATCCCACTGAATATCCCCTCCCCGAAACTGCTCTTTCCCATATCTTCCCCCATTTGCCTTCTGACTTTCCAGTAGGGCATGGTGGATCTCTGTGCCCCAGTGCCTATATATCTCATTTTCAGTTACATGGAAAATAATAATAATAATAAAAATTATATATATATATATATTTTTTTTTTTTCAAACATGTGTTGTTAAAACTTTGAATTCAAGATTCTTTCCCTTCCTCCCTCATCATCCACCCTCACTGGGAAGATAAGTAATTCAATATAGGTTGTACATGTGTAGCTATGCAAAACAATTCCACAATGGATATATTGTGAAAGACTTACTATACTTCCCTCCATCCTATCCCACTCCCCACTTGTTCTATTCTCTACTTTGATCCTGTCCCTTTTCAAAAATGGGTGCTTCCAACTTCCCTCGCTCCCAGGCTCTCTCCCTTCCATCATCCCCCCTCTCATCCCCTTCCCCTCTACTCTCTGATAGGGTGAGATGCTCTGTTTAGTGTGCATATCATTCCTTCCCTAAACCAAATTCAATGAGAGTAAGGTTGACTCATTCCCTTTTTCCTTCCTGTACTTCTGTTCTATTGTAACAGTTTTTCCTTGCCTCTTCTATATGAAATAATTTACCCCATCCTGCTCTCCCCATCTCCTCTAATTATATTCCTCTTTCCCCTCTTAATTTCCCCTTTTAAGTATCATCCTTTCCTATTCAATTGGTCCTGTGTCCTCTGTCTATGTATACCTCTAAACATATATACATACACTCACATGTGTATCCATATGCCCATATACCTTCCTACAGAGATACATACATATATTATATATGTATTTATGTATATATGTATGTGTGTGTATATATACATACATTTCTATTCCATATATGTATATATATGTACATCATATATGTGTATATATGTGTATATACATATATATGTATATATATATATATATTTTTTTAACACACACACACATACATTTCTATTCCCAACTATTCTCATACTGAGAAAAGTTTCACAAGTTACAATTATTGTTTTTCCATATAGGAATATAAATCGTTCAACTTTGATAACTTCCTTATGATTTCTTTTCCCTGTTTACCTTCTCATGCTTCTCTTGCTTCTTGTACTTGAATGTCAAATTTTCTATTCAACTCAGGTTTTTTCATCAAGAGTGCTTGAAAGTCCTCCATTCCACTGAATGACCATATTTTCCCCTGATACATGATATTCAGTTTTGCTGGGTAGGTGATTCTTGGTTTTAATCCCAGTTCCTTTGACCTCCAGAATATTATATTCCATGCCCTTTGATCCCTCAGTGTAGAACCTGCCAGATCCTGTGTTATCCTGATTGTGTTTCTACCATATTCAAAGTGTTTCTTCCTGGCTGCTTGTAATATATGCTCCTTGATCTGGGAACTCCAGAACCTGGCTATAACATCCCTTGGTATTTTATTTTTGAGATCTTTTTAGGAGGTGATCTGTAGATTCTTTCATCCTCTATTTTGCCCTCTGGTTCTAAAACATCAGGGCAATTTTCCTTGAGAATTTGTTGAAGGATAATTTCTAGGTTATTTTTTTGATCATGGCTTTCAGGTAGTCCATTAATTTTTAAATTATCTCTACTGGATTTATTTTCCAGGTCAGTGGTTTTTCCAATGAAATATTGCACATTGCCTTTTCTTTTTTCATTTGTTTGGATCTGTTTAATAGTATCTTGATTCCTCATCAAGTCACTAGCTTCCATTTGCTCCAATCTAATTCTGAAGGAATGATTCTCTTCAGTGAGCTTTTGAGATTCTTTTTCCATCTGGCAAATTAGGCTTTTTAAGACATTCTTCTCCTCATTGCCATGGTGTTATTATCTTCAGTCAGGTTTTGACTCTCATTTCATAATTTTCTTGCATCATTCTCATTTCTCTTCCCAATATTTCCTCCACTTCTCTTATTTGGTTTTCAAAATCCTTCTTAAGCTCCCCTATGATCTGTAAGCAGCTTATTCTTTTGATGGAAGCTTTTGGTGCAGGAGTTCTGACTTTTCTGTCTTCCTCCTGTTCCATGCTTTGATCCTTTTTGTCAACAAAGTAGGAGTTGCCTGTCAGATTGCTGTGCTTGCTTTGCTTCCTTTGCTTGCTCATGTTGCCACTCAGTTACTTGACTTTTGAGCTTTTTGCCAGAGTAGAACTCTGTTATCAGAAAGGGGAGCTTTGTCCCTAATAGCTGCAGTTTTCATAACTGCTGCAGCTAGTAGTTGGGTGCCCTTTCTGAAGCCTCCACATGCTCTGGCAAACTGGTCACACACCCCAGGACCTCCACCCTTTACCACAATCCAGATCTAAGCAGGTTAAAGCAAGAGCAATTACCCCTCAGACTGATTGCTTGGTCCCCCTACAATCTGTATGCCAGGAGCTGAAACAGCCCTGTGGTGGTGGCTGCATGGCTGCCTTTCCTCAGCTGCTTCTCCCTCCAGGGGTCAAAGGCTGAACCACACTCCCAAACTCCTGGTTCCCAAAGTTCACACTGCACTGACCTCTCACGTTGAACTTAGCATCTGTGGGTTAATCATTCTGGGAACCTCCACACCTGCTGAAGATCTGAAGTCCCTCCAGCCAGCAGCTGGTTGTGGCTCCCTTGAGGCTAAATCCTTGGGCCTGTGTGGTGCTGGGATCAGCTTCCAGAGTACTGTGCTGGCCCCCTCCTGCTGGCCTGCCAGGTTTTCTTCAGTGGGTGGTTATCTTCTCTCTGTCATTTTGTGGATTCTGTAGCTCCAAAGTTTGTTTAGAGTCATTTTTTAACCTGAATTAGAGGAGGTGGGAGTGGGAGCTGCAGGAAAGTCCTATTTCTATTTTGCCATCTTGATTTGGCCCCCCACCCCCAACTCCCCTCACTTACTTTTTCAAACAGTCCATGTAGGGGTGGAGAACCTGCAGCCTCAAGGCCATATATAGTCCGCTAGGTCCTCAAGTAAGGACCTTTTGAATGAATTCAAAATTCATAAAACAAAACCCCTCAATAAAAGGTTTTGTTCTGTTACAATTGGACTCATCAAAGGGCCTCAGGACCTAGGACCTAGAAGGTCACATATGGCCTTGAGGCTGCATGTTCCCCATCCCAGTTCAGGGTATTGTAGAGCTTGAGTTAGATAATAAAAGAATTCATATCATCATGGATTTAGAATTGAAAGTGCTATTAGAGATTATCTAGTCCAACTCAATAATTTTATAGCTGGGGAAACCAGAAAGGTTAAATTACTTGCTAAAGATGACACTACTAGTAATAGAAGTCTAATGCTGTAAATGGTTGTAAGGAAAGTACATTTGTAAATTCCTTTATTGGCACTAGAGTCTTCATTTTATTTTATTCATGGTTATCAATAGAACAGAGCATCACTGAAACTGCTCACTGAAATTGTCATGGGGCACTTGATGATAGGGTATTGACTCCAAATAAGCTTCTTGGCAAAGAAATAGAGCATTATTTTACTGAAATACAGTGACATAATCCACAATTTTATCTAAACCTTTGCATTGAGAACAAGCTAATCTGAACTTTGCAGGCATTTAATAACATCAATTATTTTAATTTTATCAGGGCCTGATGGGTACAGTCATTAATTAACCATATAGACAGTTCTACCTCATTTACTAGGACATTAATCCTGCAGGAAGCAATGAAGTGGCCTGTGGAAAATGTGCAGGTGTCCAATCAATAGCACTAGTTTACCTCTTCACAAACCATTAAAGATAATCAACATTCAATTTTGTGTCACTTATGTGGCTCTATACACACTTTAAATATATATACATATACATGTCTAAAGATGTGTGTATACATATAAAAATACAAACACACAAACATATATATGTATATATGATTGTATATATACATATATATACACACACAAACATACACACATATAAATTGTCACAGCAATTTTATTTCTTTGATTATTCTGTGTTTAATACTTAGCTTCCATAAAATTGATACTATTTTAATAGGGAACTATTCATGGAAGATATGTGCATATCCTCTCTCCTCTCCTCTCCCTGCCCTTGCCCCTGTCCCTGACCTGCTTCACACACACACACACACACACACACACACACACACACACATTTACAAACATACACAAAACACCAACATTATCCTTCAGCTCCCATGAAGAGGTATTAACAACTCCCTGGATTGCCAGTAATGACTAAAAGATATAATAGAGACACAGACATCTATCTGCTTTCCCCGTGTATGCAAAAAAGGCCTTCTAGGCAGACATTTCAGTTCAGAACATTCATTACCTTTTAATTGCTTCTAAATTGCATTGTGACCTGTCACATCAATAGCCAAATCCATCTAAAGGTGCCTGGCACAATTGGTGTATGTGTGTTGTTAGCAAGCTTTACTAGCGTGTGTGTGTGTGCATGTGTGAGTGTGTGTGTGTGTGTGTGTGTGTGAGAGAGAGAGAGAGAGAGAGAGAGAGAGAGAGAGAGAGAGAGAGATAGGATGAGACTTGATAAAAGAGGACACTAACTGAATGACAAGATCATCTGGAGAGTTCATTAATCTATTTTCTTTGTTTATTTTTGTCTAATATGTTTTTAGATTACCTCTGATATACCTTTTGGAGTATCTGGGTTTAGTACTGAAAAAAATATAACAAAGCAACACAAAGATATATTCATTTTAACCCTGGAGTTGAACACAAATAAATCATAGCCATCTTTAAAAACCAAACTAAATCAAAACAAAGTCAAAACCTTTTCCCCTTACTAAGTAAGTCCAAAGGTTTCCAATGCCACATGTTCCATATGAGGGCTGCTACAGAAGATGTACTTGCATGCAAAGTCACAGCTGAATAACATGTTTTATTTAAGATTCTGAGCCATGCAGCAGAAAAATCCCCCTTGGAGAAAAGATAAGCTGACTACTTTCAGGCAGGGCTACAGCAAGCACAATGCTGCCAATAGTAAGCTAGCATGCCAACCACTGTGAAAGCTGAGGCCTAAAAATCATTTCTCCATTGGAAAGACTTATTCAAAACTATTGCACAATCATTTATCGAATGTCCACATGCCGTCCCCACCGTCAGATGATTTAAACAGGCAAATGTGATTGTGTTTGACCATTGCTTTCCCTTCACTGGCAGACTGTGAGGAGTAATGCCTTCAACTCAAGCCTTAAGCCATACTTTCAATCTACATGACCAGTTTTGGATTCTTCTCCATTCTTTTTTCCTTAATGTACATACATAAGAAGTTATTTCAGTTGCTTTCTCATTTCTTTTCTCTAGTTATGTCTAAATATCTAGTTGAACTAAATATCCAGTTTTGTTTGTTTTGTTTTTGTTTTTTTCTGGGGAGGCATAAGGGGGTAAAGGCATTTTAACATAAGGAAAACATTACTCACAGTGCTATCAAAAAGTGAAAAAGATTACGTCAGAACGTGATTGTGTTTTATGTCACTACAGGTCATCGAGCAAAGGCTGAATGGCTACTTGTCAATTGTTTTATAATGTGATTTGTTTCCCCCAGTTATAGCTTGGTCTAGGGCAGTGATGTCCACAAAATAGAAATGGGGCAATTAAACCCTAAATAAGGATCCCAGCGAGATGTAGGCTGATTTAGAAAACTACATATTAGCTAGCATTGTCTATATTTTATTTTGTTAAATATTTCTCAATTAAATTTTAATAAAGTTTGGTGGCCCTTGAGAGTGCTGTAGGCCCAATAAAACTTGGACTGAGGGTCAGACAACTTTTATTTAGAAAGCCTCTGATTTCCCTTCCAACTGTATGACCCTATGCAAGTCACTTAAGCTCTACCCTTCTCTACTTGTTGAATTTTGATTTATGGTTTATGTTTTGTATCAACAGATGTGAATCTGCTAATTAAGACTTCTTATTTGATTACTGAGTATCTCTAGTCAGATTACTTGTTATATCCCTACATGTTTCCCTGGTTCCATGTGACATTAGGGAGTAACATCATCCAACAATCAATCAGGCAGCATTTTTTAAAGAAATGAAATACTATTACATTTAAATACTATTACATTTAAATACTATTATAATTTGGATTTTGCTTTCTAATCAATATTTTATCACATGAATCATCAATATAACAGGAATAAGAAGGTGAAGAAGAAAGAGGAGGGGGAGAAAGAGGAGAAAATGGAAGAGGAAAGGGAAGAGGAGGAAGAGAAGAAGAAGAAGAAGAAGAAGAAGAAGAAGAAGAAGAAGAAGAAGAAGAAGAAGAAGAAGAAGAAGAAGAAGAAGAAGAAAGAGGAGGAGGAGGAGGAGGAGGAGGACGAGGAGGAGGAGGAGGAGGAGGAGGAGGAGGAGGAGGAGGAGGAGGAGGAAGAAGAGATGATGATGATGATGATGATGATGATGAGGATGAGGATGAGGATGATGAAAGGAGAAAGAAAGAAAGGAGGAAGAGAGAAAGAAGAAAGGAAAAGAGGAAAGAAGAAAGAAAGAAGCCCATTATGTCAAGCTCTGTGCTAGGCACTGAAGAAACAGGCAATATTATTTTCATTCTTATTGTGGGTTTCAAGTGTCTATTTATTATGTTCTTTTCAGTCTAAAAAACCTAATAACCCAAAAATGTTAAGTATTTTTGCCTTTTGTTTATATATATATAGATATAGATATAGATATATAGATATATAGATATATATATAGATATAGATATAGATATAGATATAGATATATATATATATATAGTTTTTTTGCTTTTACTTTATATTACAAAAACTTAGCACAGTTGTCTGGCAAATAATATGGTTTAAATAAATATTTGTTGGGTTCTTGATCATTTCTTCCACTATCCATTATAATCACTCTATCTCAACCACCATCACCACAATTTTATTCTTTATGTTATTTGCCCTCTTTTATCTGAGGAACAGGGAAGTATTTTGGTTACCCTTAACATCCATTGCCAATTTCTGTTCATCCTAAGATTTAATTTTCTTTTCACTATTATCATAGGAATGAGTGATGTTTTGAATTCAATATTCAATATGTGTGTATACATACATACATATATATGAATACAATACTCCAGCTGTGGTCTGACCTGATTTTACCCTTACAACAACCTGGGAGTTTGATGCTTCATAATTTCCATTTTACAGCTGAGGAAACTAAGGTAGATGGTATTAAGTGACTTGCCCAGGATCACAGCTAGTAAATATAAGACCACATCTGCATTTGTATCTTCCTGAAAACAGGTCTAGGTCTCTATCCATTTTGCCATCTCACTGTGTCATACAGATTGCTATCTAACAATGACTCTCCAATCTTGTATTTTTGAAATTTACTGTGTGAACCAAAGTATAAATTTATTTTATGAAAATGAATTTTATAAATACTCTAACTGGCCAGTATCATTGAAGATCCTGATTTTTTTTTGCCTAGTTGTATTAATTATCACTACTGAGTTTGTGTCACTTTAACATTTAATAAGTATTCCATCAGGAAGTAGCATCTATACCAATATATAAAAGTGTTGAACTTGAACTTCAGGAAGACATGTAATGTAATCCTACCTCACATAATTAGTAGTACTATGTCACTGAGAAAGCCACTTAACCCCCTGGTTTTCTAGATTTCATTATCTGTAAAGTGAGAAAGTTGGATTTTATAACTTGCAAGGTGTCCTTCAGCTCTAAATGAAGAATACTATAACTCATCTATACCCATTTCTAAGTCATATTTATAAGAGTGGGGTGCTTGATTTTTACTTAATCAAGTAATCACTTGAAGTGATTTCAACCAATCAATGTCAGTTAGCTTTGCTTAAGTGCTGAAATTCTCTGAACTGAATTGGCACAGCATATAAGAATCTGCCATTCTAGCTACACAAAATAAAAAGGAACATGAAGAGGAAGGTAGTCCTTGAGTTTGACATTGAGCCACATCCCCTCTGTCCCATTTTGTTCAGACGAGCACCTTGCCAGATTCAAAAGGTATAGAAGATTTTTAATTTCTCAGCAGTGTCCCCAGATAAACTGATAGCAATGAGGTGGCAAGGACAAATAAGATATAGATTCATGGTTCTATAAGGGGTTTGGCAAGAAAGTAAACATGGATAAGGATAAACTCTTGAGCAATCCAGTTGCTCAAGCTTGAACACACTTTCCCTGGATACTATATTGATGAGGGGGGAAAGGTGGTGGTGGGGGGCAGATAACATTGTGCCAGATATTCATACTTTAAGATTTCATTGAACACTCTTTTCTAAAATCTAGTTAACACTGGCTAAAATGACTCTCAACAGGTAATCATCAGGGGAAAGCACAATGGTGGAAGCTTAAACCAATAGATTAGAGAATCACCTCTGACAGTTCAGGGGTTTGCCCTACCCCCCCTCCCCAACCTCGAAAGTAAAATGTAGCTTTGTTCTAAATCTGAGACTTGCCTTTGAGAGTGGGAATTAGGATAAAATTCTTAAAAGCTTACATAGGCTACATATTCCTATATAAAAGTCTAAAGAACTACTCTAGCATAAGGAGTAGAGAAGGGATGAAAAAAATCTGGGAGTTATAGTGGACTATTTACTTTTCTATATGATTCAATGATGTGCCAAAAATAATTAATGCAATCTTAGGCTGCATTATTTTGAAACATACTAAAAACATAATTCAAAATTGGAACTATAAAGAAATAAATATTTTTCCTAGCCTAAACTCTCCCCCCAACTTTTCCATTTAACAAACTGCATAAAAGTCAAGAACAAAAGTCAAGGTCCCAGGGAAAGAGATTAAGGGTGATAACCATACTTGGCACAAAAAAAGTACCTCGGGTTTATTTAAGATGTTAGGCCTTCTGATTCCTTGAATGGATGGAATTACAGCCTGCCTAAAGGCAGTACCCTTTTTCCTAATTCTGAAGAGATTAGGATATTGATCATAGGAGAGTGGTCCCTATGAATCATTAACAGGAGTAATCAAAGAAGAAATTGAGTAGTTTTAGAAGAAAAATGACTATTGGATGGAGTAGAATTTTAACTCCAGTCTGTATTTTAGCATATTGTAACCTTTTCCATTTTCAAATTTCCTATATATGAAATGTCAAAATGTCCTGGATAAGAAAGATGTCCAAAGGCACTTGGGGACTATGTCACTGTGCACATTTCTCTCTCTCTTACCTGGAAATGCTTAGATTTAGAAAAATGTTAAATCAATAAAGATCTATTTATGACATATACTACATAATAAATACCTTTTTATTGCCTAAAACAGAGTACATTATTAATATATTGTTTTCTTTTGACAAATAAAAGAAGAAAAGTAGCCAAGACCAGTACACAAACTTCTCTGTGCCTCTTTGGAACACTGTATTGAGTTCCAAAACATTGATGAACTAGAAAGCACCCAAATCATGGAAAATTAGGAGGTAGAAGGCTCTCATAAGCATATCAAATAGGAAGTAGATGAAGAAACTAAGAATGATTAACTTCCTAGGCTATACATAAAGCTTAAAAAAAGAATTATTTTTAAGCATCAGAAAGGTTGTCAAGTAGAAGAGGGATTATGATTGTTCTACTTGGTACCAGGCAGTAGAAATGGAAAAATAATAGGTAGAAATTTCAGAGTAATTTGGGGAATTTGATCTAAGGAATAATTTCATTATCATCAGACTTATTTGCAAGTGGTTGTGTAGCAGGTTCTCCTACTCTAGAGGTCCTCAGAGATGATCATGTGTCAGGTATTTTGGACAGAAGACACTTTTTGGGGGGGCACAGATTGGAATAAATCTCTTCTCAAGTTCTTTCCCACTCTGAGATTTTGAATTTCAGCAAGGAAATACCATCTACCTTAAAAGTATACACAGTTATTTCTGGCATATTCTCCAAATGCCATGAATGTAAAAGAATTAAGATAGATGGGAGGGGCGGCTAGGTGGCGCAGTGAGTAAAGCGCCACACACAAACAAAAACTTAGCCTTGTAACCTTGGGCAAGTTACTTAACCCCAATTGCCCTCCAAAAAAAAAAAGGCAAGATAGATGGGAAAAAAATCTTGCACATTAGACTTTTGTGGCCAATTAATTGACTTTTTCTTGGAAAATAAAACCCTGGATCTCAAAATGATGACATAGAAATTGCCAAGTGTATCAAAATTAGCCAAATTACACTCTAACCTCAATAAAAACAAGTGCAGGAGCAATGAATATTTCCCAAAGAGTATAATTTATGCAAATCAATTCAAGATAGAGGAAGTATTAGGATACACTTGTCTTACCCATGAACTTTATAGTGTTGTAGCTTGAATGGATGGAAAATTGATTAAAAAAAACAAACAAACCTCACATTGTGGTGAGGATTAATTTAATATATATTCATAAAATGCTGACAATTTATGAGGTGTCCATGAAGATTGGGAAAAAATATTCTTCCCCACAGTGTGTCCTATAGGAGTCTACATATCAAATGATGTCCCTCCCCACAAAAAAGAATAATATATAGACTCTTTCTACATTATCATATCTCTTTTCCATGTTATTCAACACATCATATATATTTTGTTCTATGTTTGTTGAATTGAATTAAATGTAAAAATTCATGCCTCCATAGAATGTCATAGATCATAGATGAGCTGAAAGCAGCTTCTTGCACAAAGAGGCACTGGATAGGCCATAAGACAAGAGAGATGTATGACATGAGGTCTAGACTAATACAGAATGGGGACTACAGTACCCAAATGACAAGATGTCAAAAAGAGAAGACACAAGAGGGGATAGGTTAATCTGACTATACAAGAAGAACACTCTGAACTTTAGTGATCTCATCACTTGACATTGTGTCAGCCTTTGTCAATTGGGCCCAAAAAGAATGCTTCGAGATCTAAGCAAGATAATCTTAGGGAAGAAAAAATATTTCTTGAACTTACATATTAATATTTTCTAAAGAATATGTTGCTGTGTTAGTTATTACTAAGTCTGTGTGTGTTTCGCTATCATCAATTAGGTTACTGCTTGAGAAGCCATGTCTTTTATTCCTTTTGCTTTTCACAAAGCACTTAGCTCAGTGCTCTCCATGTTTCATAGGTTCACTCACATTTTCATAAACCTCCTCTTTGGGAATACATTATCATTTTCACGATGGTTTGCAGTATTAAAATCGTAGCTTCAAATACATATATTTTAGATTCTATTACTTTCAGAATACTTCAGATATCATGGAGGTAACATTAAACTTAAAAGTAGATAACAGTTTGAGAAATTGTTCAGGAAAGGAAACAATGTCTCCGTCTAATACTCAAATGAGTACAGGGTTAGTAAAGAAACGAAAACTTGTGATAAACTATGTAGTTTTGTAGTTAATACCCAAGAAATTGTTTTTGTGGAGCCAGTGTGGAAGCAGATAATATACTTTCATCTTATTGTCCAAAAATTTATGGGATGGCATAATTCTAAACCTTTGAGATTTTGAAGTCAAGTGGTCAAGATGAAAACACACACACATATACATATATGTATATTGTGTACATATATAGACACATAGCACATGTATACCATATATGCATGACATTTGTATGCCATATATAACATACATATACATGTTGTATGTATTCTGTATTATTTCTATAAACACATGTATATTCCATCCTAACGACTTGCCTTTAAATATGAAAGACTCAGAACCTTGTATTAGAACAATTTGATATATACATGTAGAATGCATATACATGTAAAATATTATATGCACTTTTCCCCAACAAAATCACAAACATCTCAGGATTATAGAAAGCTATAATATGTTGTACTTCAGAAAGTCATTATAGTCCTGCCATGAAATATTTTTTTATCCAGCAAAATATTGTGTATTTTAATGAGAGCCCATGATGCATTAATTTATATTTCAGCCCTCTGGAATAGGAAAACTTTATCTTTGTGCTACCAAAACTCCAAGTTCAGCTGAATCTATTTTTTTTCTTAAATGGTTTTTTGATTTGTTTTCCTTTAGATGAATGGGAGAATACTGAGTTGTCATTAATGTTAGCATTCATAAACATTAGTCATTATAATTTACCATTTCCCAACTGGGCACGTCCACATTTCCAATGGTCACCCAATTAATGAATGTCTAATAGGCCTATCTACAAATCTTACAGTGTAATACTTTCACTAAATAAATTGAGCTAAACCCTGAAAAAAAAAGTGATGTAGGACTGCAGGGGTACAATTAAGTATACAGAGGCATAGTTGCTCTCCAAGGCCCTAAGGTTAATCAATAATTAGTTTTCCTCCTGAGATTGTTAGGTTATTATAGGCATCAGACAATATTTTTTAATATGAAAATATTTCTTTTCTTGGATCACAATGCAAATCAGGGGCAATCCAAAGCTTCCTTGCCTAATAAATTTCCCAAAGTATCCCAAGATTAAAAATAATCAAGCAAAATAAACCAAGAAGAACTAGTTATTTTGTAACATATTAATGTAGCAATGATAACAAAAATGGAGAGCATACTAATATTTTATGTCTCTCTGATTTAAATGTAGATTGTAACAGTATTTTACTTTATGAATCGTTTTAGAGCAAAAAAAGGAAATCAAGTGACCTGATTGGCTTATAAGAATTCTAAGCTGAGACTCAGGACATTCATGGCCTGGAATTTACAAGTCTCATTGCTTAATTAACGGTAAGAATTCTGAGCACAGTTACTATAATCAGCACAATTCATGTGGGCTCAGTATTTATGAGTCTCATCAGTTAGTGAGGTAGACAGAAGGAACTGAATACTCTGATAGACTAATAAGAATTCCAAAAGTAGGGACTCTAATATAGTACAATTCAGAGCGCTCAAAATATATGATTAGCATATGCTATGTAAATAGATTTTTAAACACAATTTTTCTAGCCTTCATGCTATCATTTGATTTTAGAGCCAGAAAAAAAAAATGCTATTAAATTATTGGTGTCATCTCTCTGACAGTGGGGGAGGAGGTTGAGGGGGAATGTCTATAAAAGTAATTTTAACTTCTTGCTTCCTGTTTGCAAGAGCACAGTTCTTCCTTCCCGCATATTCAGTGAGAGCAAATACACCTCTAATAACATGCTAAATAGAAATAGAAGTGAGAAAGGGTAGGAGGAGTTCTTATTGATTCATTTCCTTTGTGATCACAGATAATCCAACAATCAAAGAATTAAATCCACCCAATCTAATTATAAGCAGCACCAAAATAGAGGGGAGAAATGAATGAGTGAGCCACAAATGTTGGCATCTTAATGTTTAGAGCTGAAAGAGAGGAGATTTTCTGGTCTAAAACTGTCATTCCACAGAAAAGGAATCTGAGGTCCTGGGCTTTTCAATAACTTGCCCCAAACCAAGCAAATAAAATATCAGAGCTGATTTTTTTTTTTAGTTCAGTTTGTTTAATTTGTAGAGATGGTTAGATTTTTACTAATTCACAGCTCTCATCACATGAATAGGTTCATCACAATGTAGAAACAACACAAACTGTTTCCTCTATTACATTTAACCAAGTCAAATGACCACTGCCCAACCCATAACATATGTGGATAAAATTAAATCAGGATTATATCAAGCCATAAATTTTCTATATTTACAATAATCCTCAGGGAATTGAGTGGTTTGAATAAGAATCACAATAGAGAGGGCACAGATTACAAATTTCCAAAAAGTTAGATTGCAATAAAATCCACTCAACACTAGGAGAAGATTGACCATCACTGAACCTGCCTTTGATGATTCAGAAGGCACTTCAGAGCTTGGTGGGACTCATTAGCATGGATTCCAGTTTTCATTGTAGAGGTAGAAGATGGGACTGACTCCATGACACAGTCCAGAATCTGTGGCTTCCAGTAAACTTCTGATTAGAATGATGGGGGTGGGAATCAGTAGACCTGGTCCCCAGTTGTGGCTGGACCTTGCTATTTGTTATCTGGCTACCTCCTCTTATTGACTGTTATTACCAGAGGCATGACGTAGAAAATTATTATTTTTTTTAAAATAGCTCTCCAAGTCACGTGAAAGGCTTTACTTCTTGTGACTTCAAACATAGAAAAGAAGATGAGTTCAGATAAGAACAGGCCCTAGTTAAGTGACCGGCCCATGCTCCTCTTTATTCTGAACTTTTATAACACAAACAAACAAGAAAGTCTTATGACTTCTTTGAGACCCCAACAGTGTGCTGGAGATGGCAGCATTGGGAGCCTTCAGAAAAGGATGTCTATAAGTCTTTTTAAGCATGCCTTCAAAGTGGAGATCCTAGTCAATGAGCTCTTCTTCAATATCATCTAGTCTTCACTGATGATCACCTTTGTTCATTTTTACAGGCATGACTATTGCTGCTCCTGTCATCTGCTCCTGTATCACTTGAGACTGGTCTACAGTATGGTCTTGGCCCAGAGTCCCTGAATAGTCTTCGCAAGTTCAAACCCATCCAGGAAGAACCACGTAGCAGAATTTACCCAGGATGCATCTAAAGTGAGCACTTCACTTCCTTGCTGTAGCATGGGTTTAAATCGGAGGGTCAAAGAAAATGAGAACTTGGCTGTAACAAATTTGAGAAAGTCATGTTTATCCATCCACCAATAAGAATCATAGGACTCTTGGTAACGTTTTACATTTCCCTTGGTCGTTTCTGTGAGCATGGAAGGAGACTTCACAGAAGATGGAGGCACACTTCCTCTTTTTTTTTGTGAATAATCTATTCTCAGGGCTGCTGAAATAATACTTTCATGGCACAAAAGGCTTTGGGAATGCATCTTCCCTGAGGCTTCTAAGACATGAACGCCATACACCTGCTCCTGGGTGAGCTGCTTATCACTCTCAGCAGGATGGACACATCGTGGTGGATCACACCCACGAAGAAGGCAGGACCCCCCATACGTGGACGTTGGAATCCTGCGGCAGCTCGGGCTCTGCCCTCATGGACCAGGAGGGATGTTTTCGTGCTACTTCTGAGACTTCTGAGTCTCCTTCTCCACAAGGACCCTGAGGGAGAGCAGCTGGGTCCGCGCGGCTACACCACCCACCACCACCGGCTCTGGCCGCCACTGCCCTCTCCTCACAGTCAGTGGGCCCATGTCTGGTCTGATATTTCAGTTGAGGTTTTAGATATCAAGACCCTAACTACAGTGGGGAGAGAGGGCCTTCGTAATAAGAATAATGAAATTTAGAAGACACTAACAACACTTGTATTCCAACAAGAATATACGGTTAACTTTGCACCTACTTAGCAAGACATTTAAAATAGTACACCAGGACCATGTCCACTTTTAAAGAAAATGTTTTACTAGTAATTCTCTTCTTCCTCTGCCTCCACTCCATGGTTGTCCTCATCTGAATGTCATAAAAATTAAATTTGAGAGCATAAAATTACTTGTAGTCAAGCAACATATTGTAGTAAATAGAAAACTAGTCTCAGACCCAACAAGGCCTGGATTGAACTCCCGACTCCAATATCAACTGCTTGTGTAAGTCACTTACTTTTTCAGTTCTCTAGGCAACTGCCTAAAATTGTAAATTTGTAGAGCATGTGCTCACCTCTCAAAGAGGGAGTTTTCTCCTCTGGGAGTTCCCTATAATAATGAAATCTTAAATCTGGTCCCCATTTCAGTCCCTTTCAATTAGTCAATTTCATTTTCTGAGTATTTGATGTATGCATACCTCTTATAACCCGTAGGATTGAAGAGAGAAGAAATGATGAAGTCCTTTTTGTTAAACAAAACAAAACAAAACAAAAAACATTCAATTTATTTGAGGTAGTCAATGCTTCCCTCATAGGACCTGTCTTAGGGGAAAAATATGAAGCAAGTTTGTCTTCTTTATGCCTTCTCATCAAAAGGAGGTGGAAAAAAGAACTGTATGCCAAGTTTGAGCCACAGGGGAGTTCCTTATATAGAGAGCAGAGGTCCCAAAGAGCACAATGAAATGGGTTACAAGATGAATAAGCTAGGCCTTGGGGGTCTGGCAGTGGGGTAAGGGAGGTAGGAGGGCAGGCAAAGTGGTGACATGAGATTGGGGAACTCAGAGAAGTCATTTTAACTCTGGAACTAAGGAAGCTAGGAATGATGGGTCTGTGGTTTAAATGTAAGGTTTGATGACTGAACTTGGAAAGAACAGAATCTATATTTTCATCATGGGCTTCATCAATACAAAGGACAGATGTGAAAATTTCCAGATATATTGGGATGTACTGATAGAATGAAATGTTCCTACATCAGTCCACACCTCTTTTTCCCTTCTATTTCTTGATGGTTGGTCTGGCACTTCCTGGACAAGAACATAGAGATGAAACAGGCAACTTCTTTTATGAAGATGCCCTATGCAATTTTATTTCTAGCTGACCTTTCATACCTTAATGGTCAAATTGAGGTTTCCAGGTTTCTAGGATTCCTGGCAAGAAAGCTTTTCTTTATAATTTCTTCCCCTTGACCACCCATTTCACAAATTCATTCACTCATCACTTATTGCCAATTCAACCTCCATGCCAGACCTGCACAACTTGACAGTAGGTAGGGCCAAAATTAAAACAGGCTAACTTCTTCAAGTCACAGGTATTTTAGACTAGAGACAGACTGACAATGGTTGGTTGCTGGATGGTCACATGACAAAGAGGAGAGTGTACAGTGGCAATCCTATATTTTTAGTAGGTCACCTAAAATACTTTGGTGGGCCAAAAGCACCCCACAAGCCATATGTTTGCAAAGTCCTGTTCTATGCTGTTTCTCAAACCCACTTTCTTCTTTCTATGAACACTTAAGCTGTCCCATTTCTGGTCCCCATGTCTTATTTTCTAGAACTGTGTTGTCTACTGGTGATTTTCTAATGAGTAAAAAATAAACCAAAAATACAAAGGGTGTTGGGGAAAAGGGAACATACAATTTATTAAATAGCTAGTATATGTCAGGTACTATGCCAAATGATACACAAATAATATCAGATTTGATCATTGCAACAACACTGGGAAATAGGTGTTATTATTTTATATTTGAGGAATTATAATATATTTTAAAAAGGAATTTTATTGTATATATATTTATATATAATTATAACATATAATTATATATATATTTTATATTTGAGGAAACTGAGGCAAATAGAGATGATATGACTTTCAAAAGTTCGCACAGGTTTTCAAATCTAAGAGGGGATTTGATCTCATGGCTTCCTGATTCAAGGGCCATCACTTTGTTCACTGTGCCACCTAGCTGCTAAATAACATACTCTCAATATACATATATTTATTTAAAAAAAAAAACTTATTCCCAATACATATTAATTGGATTAAGTAAAAACTTCTATTTAAAGTTGTTCATAGGTTTTACCTCATATCTGGTGAAGAAGACAGAATATGGGAAAAATCAAGGTTGCAGGAAGATAAGCACATTAGTAATTTTTAAAAAAATGTATTGATTCATTCACTCATTCATTCATTCATTCATTCATTTATTTATATTGCTTTTTGGAGGGGGGAGGCTGGGGAATTGGGGTTAAGTGACTTGCCCAAGGTCACATGGCTAGCATGTGTTAAGTGTCTGAGGTCAAATTTGAACTCAGGTCTTCCTAATTCTAGGGCCAGTGGTGTATTCACTGCGCCACCTAGCCACCCTAACTAGTGAATTTTTTGGTAAAATTGTAAATGAGTACAATCATTTTGCAAAGAAATGTGGAATTATAAAAATAAATTATGTAAGTTGATCATAGACCCTTTGGCCCAGTGATTCCACTACTATATCAATGCCCTGCAGAGCCCAGTGATTAAAAAAAAAATCCCTATAAACACCTAAAATATTTATAGCAGCACTTTTTTGGATAGCAAACAATTGGAAACAAAGTAGATACTTACTAGGTGGGGAATGGCTAAACAAACTGAGTTATATAAATTTAGTGGTTTTCCCCTGATCCTGGACTTGCACTTTCAGATCCCTATAGTCAAAACCTTTTCCCAGTTCTGAGCAGAAATCAAGGTTTAAAAGAAGTCCCTAAGGGAAGGTCAATTCTATCTCCATCTTTCTCTCCAGATGCCTCCTGTCTAGCCCCCATGTCATGTATCAAGAATAGCCAATATAAGTCATATTTGGTAAAATGTGAAGGTTGGAAAGGTTGGTCAAGACCATATTGTGAATGGTTTTTTTTTGTTTCATTTTTGTTTTTTCACATACATTTTACTGATATATTTTGTTTCATTACATCATTAAATTATCCTCCAATATCCATACTTCTCCCTCTCTCAAAGAACCATAGCTATGTCAACTTTCTGCTCATCAGAGTGTACTGTAAATCTCTCTCCTCTTGCCACTGTAGACTTCCTGATTCCATCTATGTCAGTGTTTTTATACAAGACTCATGAAATCTCTCAGTCTGCTGGAACAGACTTCCTGTTTGGCAGCATTTCACTTTATCAAATGGCTTTCAAAGACTTTTCACACTAAGTTGAAGGACTATGAGTGAGATTGATTGATTGGCTATCTTGTCACATACTTTAAGTGGGATGGAATTGAGCAAAATCAATCACTTCACTCTCACACCTGGAATGCACACCCTTATCGTAAACAGCTCTAAGAACTCCTAATTCCTTTAAGGTTTATCTCAAGTGACACTCTCTTTACAAAGTCTTAACTGATCTCCAACTTTTCTCCCCCTTGCTAGTATCTTCTGCCAGAAATAAATTTATATCTATTTTTAGCTCTTTTGAATATGTGTGTATATGCATATTGTTGTGTTTGGAGCTCATATGCATACACACACATATATAGATATGGTTATGTATAGACAGATATACAATTATCCCTTCTCCATCATGACCTTCCCCATAACAGTTTTGATTATATTTCCAGCTTGCATGAGAAATTAAATTGGAATGTTGGGGGAGTTTTGCAGAAAATGCAAATGATGGAAAAAATTTAGAAACTCAGAAATGCATAAAATATATGTGTAGTATTGTATAATATCAACGTATTTTATCTTTTTATGCCATAATAATTCAAACATCTTCTCTGATGCAAAGGGAGTGCCAAAACATTTTACACTCATCTTCCAGATCCTGAGTTTGTCGTGACCTCAACCCCCATGATGTGGAAGGATAACTGTAAATTACATAAATGACAGATAAAAACAAACATATGTATATATGTGTATCTGATGCACACACATACACACAGACTGCACACATAAGTATAGACTCCCGCAGATTGACAGAAAGTTCCTTCAAGGCAAAGATTGTTTCACTTTGGCTTTGTATCCCCAGCCCCTAGCATAGGGCCTGGTACAAAGCAATTGCTTGATAAATGCTGATTGGTTGAGTGATATGTATGCCCAACAGTATTAACATAGTATGTGCTTTATTAAACCTTAATGAAATATTTAAAAAGACAAATATGACACCTATTTTTAAAAAAATGTTTTAATGCTTTATTAATTTCTGGTTTACATCATTCATTTCCACCAGATTTTGACTTACAAATTTTCTTCCTGCTTTTCCCCTACCCATGTCCCCAAAACAGCAATCCCACTGGATATCCCCTCCTCCAATGTGCTCTCTCCCATATCTTCCCCCATATCCCCTTCAACTTTTCCAGTAGGGGCATGGTGGATCTCTATGCCCCAGTGCCTGTATACCTTATTTCCCAATTATATGTAAAATAAAATTGATAATACTATATATATTTTAAACATTTGGTTTTAAAACTTTGAATTCCAGATTCATTAACTTCTTCCCTTGTCACCCACTCCCACTGGGAAGATAAGCAATTCAATATAGTTTGTACATGTGTAGCTAATGCAAAACGTTACCATAGTAGATAATATTATAAAAGACTGATTATATTTCGCTCTCTCCTATCCCACCTCCCACTTGTTCTATTCTCTAATTTTGTCCTGTCTCTTAAAAAGTAGGTGCTTCCAATTTCCCTCCCCCCCAGCCTGCCCACCCTTCCATGATCCTCCCTCTCATCACCTTGTCCCCTACCCTCCTGTAGCGTGAGATACCCTGTTTAGTGTGTTTGTCATTTCCTCCCTGAGGCAAATTCAATACCAATAAGGTTGACCCATTCCACTTTGCATTCCTGTTCTTCCCCTCCATTGCAACAATTTTCCCTTGCCTCTTTTGTATGGGATAGTTTACCCCATTTTGTCTCTCCCCATCTCCTCTTATTATATTCCTCTCTCACCTCTTAATTTCATCTTTTAAATATCATCCATTCCTATTAAATTGGTCCTGTGCCCTCAATCTATGTATACCTGTCAACATACACACACATACACACAGACACACTCACATATGTATTCATACACCTTCTATTCCCTTCAACTATTTTCATACTGAGTTCATACATCAGTTACAATTATCGTTTTTCCATGTAGGAATGCAAATAGTTCAACTTTGATAAGTTCCTTATGATTTCTTTTCCCTGTTTACCTTCTCATGCTTCCCTTGCTTCTTGTATCTGAATATCAAATTTTCTATTCAACTCTGGTTTTTTCTTCAAGAATACTTGAAAGTCCTCCATTCCACTGAATGACCATATTTTCCTCTGAAGCATAATATTCAGTTTTGTTGGGTAGGTGATTCTTGTTTTTTTTTTTATTTGTTAAATGATCTTTTTTTCAGGTTTAGAAATATTTTTTTTTTAATATTTGAAACATTTAATCTTAAGACCTTGAATTTCAGATCCATTTCTTTCCTCCCTTGTCACCCATTCCCTCTGGGGAGATAAGTAATTCAGTATATGTTGTACATGTCTAGCTAAGCAAAACATTATCATAGTAGATATATTGTACAAGGCTGCTTATAATTCCCTCCCACTCATCCGGCCCCCCACCTGGTCCATTCCCTACATGATTCTGTCCCTCTTCTATAGTGGGTACTTCCAACCTCACCTCCCCCCAAGGATGCCTTCTCATCCATCATCCCTCCTCTCATCTCCCTTCCCCCTATTCTGCTATAGGTTGAGATATCCCATTTAGTATGTATGACATTCTCTCCCTGAACCAAATTCATTGAGAATGTGGTTTTGCCTTTTTGCCTTCCTATTCTCCCTCTCCCTTGCAACGACTTCCCCTTGCTTCTTCTACATGAGATAGTTTACCCTACCCTGTCTCTCCCCATCTCCTCTTGCCACTTTCCTCTCTCACCTCATAATTTCACCCCTTGAGTATCCTACCTTCCCAACAAATTCAATCTATGCCCTCTACCCATATATAACTGTAACCATATACACACACATTCACATTTGTATTCATATGACCACACACCCTTCTTCCATTATTCTCATACTGAGAAAGGTTTCCTCAGTCGCAGTTATTGTTTTTCCATATAGGAATGTAAATAGTTCAACTTTGATAAGTTCCTTTTGATTTTTTTTACCTGATTACCTTCTCAGGCATCTCTTGCTTCTTGTGTCTGGATGTCAAATTTTCTATTCAACTCTGGTTTTTTCCTCAAGAATGCTTGAAAGTCCTCTATTCCACTGTATGACCATATTTTCCCCTGAAACAAAATACTCAGTTTTGCTGGGTAGGTGACCCTTGGGTTCATTCCCAGTTCTTTTGCCCTCTGGAATATCATATTTCATGCCCTTCAATCCCTCAGTGTAGAAGCTGCCAGGTCCTGTGCTATTCTGATTGTGTTTCCACAATATAGAAATTGTTTCTTCCTGGCTGCTTGTAGTATTTTCTCCTTGATCTGGGGATTCTGGAACCTGGCTATAATATTCCTGGGAGTTTTCTTTTTGGGATCTTTTTCAGGAGGTGATCGGTGGATTCTTTCAACCTCTATTTTGCCCTCTGGATCTAAAACATCAGGGCAGTTTTCCTTGAGAATTTCTTGAAGGGTGATTTCTAGGTTCTTTCCTTGATCATGGCTTTCAGGTAGTCCAATAATTTTTAAATTGTCTCTCCTGGATCTATTTTCCAGGTCAGTGGTTTTTCCATGAGATATTTCACATTGCCTTCTAATCTTTCATTTGTTTGGATCTGCTTAACAGCATCTTGATTTCTCATAAAGTCATTAGCTTCCATTTGCTCCAGTCTAACTCTGAAGGAATGAATCTCCTCAGTGAACTTTTGAGATTCTTTTTCCATCTGGCAAATTCGACTTTTTAAGGCATTCTTCTCCTCATTGCCCTTTTGGGCCTCCTTTGCCATTTGAGTTAGTCTATTTTTTAAGATGTTGTTTTCCTCAGTCAGGCTGTTG
This sequence comes from Gymnobelideus leadbeateri, assembly GCA_011680675.1. Taxonomy (NCBI): domain Eukaryota; kingdom Metazoa; phylum Chordata; class Mammalia; order Diprotodontia; family Petauridae; genus Gymnobelideus; species Gymnobelideus leadbeateri. Next base: position 1,170,060 of record WOXC01010154.1, read on the forward strand.
ACCCTCATTTCATACTTTTCCTGCATCCTTCTCATTTCTCTTTCCAACTTTTCCTCCACTTCTCTTATTTGATATTTAAAGTACTTATTAAGGTCCTCTATGGCCTGCAACCCGCTCATGTTTTCCCCTGGGGCTTTTGGAGCAGGACTTCTGACCTCACAGTTCTTTTCCTGCTCTATGCCCCCAAAATAGGAGTCTATGGTTGCATTTTTCTGTTTCCTTTGCATTGGCATGTTGCCACTTAATTACTTGACTTTGGCGCTTGTTGCCACACTATGGCTCTGCTGCCAGACCGGAATTTTCGTCCTGAATGTGTGGGGGATAGCTTCCATTTCTGGAAGCTGGAAATCCACCCACGACCTCCACCCCAGATCACAATCCAGATGCAGGGAGGTTAAAGCAAGAGCGATTACCCCCCAAGACTGATAGCTGGATCTCCCTACAGTTCGCATGCCAGGAGCTGGAGCTGCCTCTGAAAACTTCAAAATGGTGTGTCTCCTCAGCGGCTTCTGTCCCCCAGGGGAGGAAGCCGATGCATTCCCCAAATACTGGTCCCAAAGTCCATAGGGCACTAACCTCTCACTTTGTCCTAGGCATGTCTATGTTGATAATTCTGGAATCACCACAGCTGCTGGTGTTCTGGGGTCTCTCCAGCCGGCTGCTGGCCCTGCCGCCCTGGGGCTAAAACCTCGGCTCACGGGGGACCTGGGCTCTGCTTGGCTCGGCTCGGCTCCCCACGCTCTGCATGCTGCGTGCTGCCAGCTCCCAGAGCGCTGCACTGGTCCTTCCTGTAGGGTGCTGGGCTGTCCTCAGCAGGAGGTTAGCTTCTCTGTGTCGTTCTGTGGGTGCTGGGGCTTCAGAAGTTGTTCAGAGTCCCCTTTTTCATAGTTTGGAGGTGATCTGGGGGAAGAGTGGCTTGGATGAGCTGTTTCTACTCTGCCATCTTGGCTCTGCCCCCGTGATTCTTGGTTTTAATCCCAGCTCCTTTGACCTCCTGAATATCTATTCCAGGCCCTTCGATCCCTCAGTGTTGAAGTTGCCAGATCCTCTATTATCCTGATTGTGTATCCACAATATTCTAATTGTTTCTTCCTGGCTGCTTGTAATATTCTCTCCATGATCTGGGAATTTTGGAACCTGGCTATACTATTCCTAGGTGTTTTCTTTTTGGGATCTTTTTCAGGAGGTGTTTGGTGGATTCTTTCAAACTCTATTTTGCCCTCTGGGTCTAAAACATCGTAGCAATTTTCCTTGAGAATTTCTTGAAGGATGATTTCTAGGTTTTTTTCTTTGATCATGGCTTTCAAGTAGTACAATAATTTTTAAATTATCTCTCCTGGATCTATTTTCCAGGTCAGTGCTTTTTTCCCATGAGATATTTCACATTGCAATCTATTCTTTCTTTAATTTGGATCTATTTAACAGCATCTTGATTTCTCATAATGTCACTAGCTTCCATTTGCTCCTATCTAATTCTGAAGAAATGATTCTCCTCAGTGAGCTTTTGAGGTTCTTTTTTTCTGGCAAATTCGGCTTCTTAAGGCATTTTTCTCCTCATTGCCTTTTTGAGCCTCTTTTGTCATTTCAGTCAGTCTATTTTTAAGGTGCAATTTTCCTCTGTCAGGCTGTTGACTCTCTTTTCAAAATTTTCTTGCATCTTTCTCGTTTCCCTTCCCTATTATTCCTCTACTTCTCTTACCTTCTTTTCAAGGTTCTCTATGGCCTGTAACCAGCTTGTATTTTTCTTGGAAGCTTTTGGTGCAGGAGTTCTGACCACCCTCCCCTCCTCCCGTTCCATGCTTCAATCCTCTTTGCCCCCAAAATAGGAGTCCAATGTTGAATTTTTCTGTTTATTTTGTTTCCTTTGCCTAGGCACATTGCCACTCAATTACTTGACTTTTGGGCTCGTTGCCACAGTAGGACTCTGCCATCAGACAGGAGAGCTTACATCCCAAATGCTTGGGTTTTCTCAGCTGCTGAAGGTATTAGTTGGCTGCCCTCTTTGAAACATCCACATGGTCTGGTAAGCTTGTCAGACACCCCAGGACCTCCAACCCAGGCTGCAATCCAGATCTAAGAAGGTTAAAGCAAATGCAATTACCCTCCCAGACTGGTTGCCTGGTCCCCCTACAGTTTGCAGGCCATGAGCTGAAGCTGCACCACGGTGCCAGCTCTGCCTAAGAGCATCAGCAGCTTCTTGCCCTGGGGGCAAAAGCCAACTCACTCTCCCAACTAGTGGGTCCCAAAGGCCATACTGCACTAATATCTCACTTTGTCCTTGGCATCTATGTGTTGATAATCCTGGAAAAGCCACAGATGCTGGTGTTCTGGTGTCCCTCTAGCTGGCTGCTGGTAGGGCCACCGTGGGGCTAAAACATCCAACTAAAGTGGGGCTGGTGTCAGCTCCCATAGTGCTGTGCTGGCTGCTCCATGCTGTCCTGCCAGGCTGCCCTTAGCAGGAAGTTAGCTTCTCTGTGTCATTTTGTGGGTTCTGTAGCTCCAAAGTTTGTTCAAAGTCCCCTTTTACATGGATTGGTGAAAGTGGAAGCTGGAGCCACAGGGAAGTCCTGCTTCTACTCCACCATCTTGACTCTACCCAACACCTAATTTTTAATAATTCATATATTTTTAAAAGTTAATTATGTGTCAGGGTTAGTTTTTGAGTCTAAAGATAGAGGTTTTCAAGTCATCCCCTTCGCTAACATTAATTTTGTTTTTCCATTTACTCTCCTCTCCTCCCCTTTCCCTACTCCTCCTTCCTTCCTCCCTTTCCTTCTCCTTTCCTTCTCCTCCCCTTCTATCCTCTCCTCTCCCTTCTCCTTCCTTTCCCTTCCCCTTTCTTCCTTTTTCTTGCCAGATTCAGAGAATTTAAAATATGGGGTTTTCTTTTGATGTGAGAGTGGAAGAATTGGGAGCAAGCATCAGAGTAATAGAGAAAACTGGTGCCAGGGGATGGGGCAAAGAAGGGAAATATTGCCTAACTGGGGAAAAACATCCAGCTTGCATTAGGGATGGGCAAGGAAGGATAAGCAACAGAGATGGGCACTCTCTGTAAGTATGCTGAACAGTCATCCTACTGTCCTCATTTCTAATTTTTTTCTTTGCCCAGTCCAAAGAATCATCTTGTGCTATCCCTGATTGTTGTATGGACACCCCACTTGGAAGACTATTGTCCTACACCATCATCCCATCTTGATACTTTATACCAATTCCAGGATTTCACATTTGTAAGTCAGCTTACAATCTGCCACCTACATAATCTTCCTAAATCACTATTCAGGTCAAGTAATTCAGATACTCAATCTTTAGTACATAATAGTCCTCTTCACCCTATTGTCACTGAAATAAAGTGTCAAATGCTGAACCTGGTGTATAATCCACATTCCTTTATTTATCTTCTCTCTACATATTCTACTTACTAACTGAATATTCAACCTTCTCCCTTGTCATACTGCTCTCTCTATCTCTATGCCTTTGTTCACAGGGTCCCCAAGCCTTGGATTCTCTTCAACTGAAGGATGGCCTCTCCATAAATTATTTAAGCACATTTCTGTCACATCTATTATAAAGTAAACTCCTGGAGAATAGTATCTGTATTGGAATAATAGTAGCATTCCAAGAAGACTGAGCACAGTGCATTCCTCAGAGGAGGTATTAATAAAGATTTGTTGAGTTGAATTCATTTTATTGCAGTTACTTAACCTCTCTGTGCCCTTTTTTCTCTCTAATGAAAAAAGTTTTAGTACCCTATCTGCCTACCCCTTAGGATGTGTGTGTGTGTGTGTGTGTGTGTGTGTCCATGAGTGTGTGTTGGGAAGATCAATGAGAAGTCATTTTGAAAACAAACATAATATACATGGAAGCTATTATAAGTTTTATTACTCTAAGTAGGCCACTGAAGTAGTGAATGGACATATAAATGGCTAGATAGCCCACATACTTCATTGACCTCCATTCAATAGCAAGAGATCTAGACAAAGGTCTACAAAACATTGATTGGACTTCCCATAGAGGATTTTTTTTTTTTTTGGAGAGCATGAACAAGATAGGCAACAAATAAGAAGAGATGTTAAATTTTGGTCCATATCATTAGACTGAATAGCTATATTCATGAGATACATCAATATATTGACAATAATAATATATGATGTGATATAACATAATGTAATATAAACATAACATAATATAATGTATGACTACTTTGTTGGACCACCATAATATAACTTTCAACCTTAGTTTGGAGGCAATATTAGAATTACAGAGTTCTTATGAATTTTGGTAACAAAATTGAAGTAATTCATGTAAGAGCCTTGAATATGAATTTAAGAACCTTAGGTTTGAATCTTGCTCCACTATGTACTATCTGAGTGACCGTGAAAGTGTAATTTTTAGCTTCTTAAGTTTTAGGTTCCTCAATTTAATTTAAATTTCATGAATGTTTTTTGTAAAACAGAGACATTATTACCTCAGGGTTGCCATGAGAAAAGTTGTTTAGAAATTTTAGAGCCCTATTATTGAATAGATTAAATTTTAAACTTTTATTAAATTCCTATTTTGATGCCTCTTCATGGCAAGGCACTGAAAATTTTTTTTAGGATTGTACCAATTGAACAAAGGTTCCAACATATCTTATCCAAGCTTGAAAATATTTGTGTATAGGCCTGAAAATGTGTGAAGACAACTCTTACTAAATTCTGAAAGTCTCAGTACCAGAAAATAGGTCACTGGGTACTGCCCCTCTCTGTATCACTTCCTCCCACTCGTCCTTGCCCTCCTCCTCCTCATTCTCTTCCTCCTCCTCCTTCTCCTCAACCTTCTCCTCTACTGCCTCCTGCTTCTCATCCTCTTCTTCTTCCTCCTCCTTTTTCTGCTCTTCCTTCTCCCCTTTCTACTCCTCCTCCTTCTTCTTCTCCCCAGGATTGCAGAGTCCAACAATGAAGGCATAGAAGGCTCATAATCTGCCTAAGTAGAGGAAGTCCTAAAGAGATGATAGATCCTTGAAGTTCCACACCTCAGTGCAGACTCCAACCCCTTTTCCAACTCTCATGCTCCTCCCTCTGTGCAAACATCTCTCCTCTTAATCAGTTCTTGCTCTACTTTTCTAAAAAAAAACAAAAACAAAAGCAAAATGAAACAAAACAAAAATAACAAAATAAACAAACAAAACCACCTGGTTGTTCTACACAATAGCCACCAAAAAGATCAACATATTACTGTATTTCAAACCTTAAAAATGGCAGGTGGAAAAATGAGAAACCACAGCTCTGAATTTGGGGTCAGAACACTTCAGATCAATTCCTCATTCTGCCAATTACGATGTGTAAGATGTTAACCATGAATTTTAGAGCACTGGAGTTGGAGTGAGTAAAACCTGAGTTTATATCCTACCACAGATGATCCGTATCTGTACAACCCTGGACAAGTCACCTAACTTCTCATTCTTTCTTCATCTGTAAAATCGGGTTAATAATCAGAACTACCACAAAGGTTGCTGTGAAGATCAATCTTGACTACATATATAGAGAGATTTAGAAAACTTAAGAGTTATGTAAATGCTATTATTATTGTTATTGTTGTTAATATTATTTAAAATGAGGGAGTCAGACTAGGTCAATTAGGTGATCTTCAACATTTATTAAGTTCCTAGTATGTACCAGATACAGTACTAGGCACTTGGGATATATTTTTTTTAATTCCTGCCAGTTGAGTGCTTATATTCTAACTATAGTGACAACACATCAATATATAGGATATATAAAACACATACAAAACAGATATAGGGTAGATGTAGAGGGAAAGGCACTTGAATCTCAGGGTGAGATGAGGCAAGAGGAGGCATCGTAGTCTCTTTTAAGGATTGCTTCTAATGCTAAATCTATGATTTTTCTCAAGGCCAACTGACCTAATGCCACCTCACATGGTTAATAGTTGATTCACAAACTTACAGGGAAATACACTATAGACCATGGCTTTCAAAGGTAACCTTAAGCTTCTAAAGCTATTTATATTCTATAGAAAATGGGGAAAAAAACCCAAGTTTTTGAATCAAAATGAGACCAAAGTAATACAAAGACAGCAGCAGGTTGTGCTTAGAATACAGTATTTCTTGAGACTCAGGCCATACATTTCAGCACAGTCTGTACTTTTGCTTTAAACAATTTATTTCTGCCACCACTCTGATTTGAGCTTCAGACTCAGAAAGCTAATTAAAGTCATATTGAATGGTTTAGGCCAAACCTAAACAGTGATGAATTTTCAGGCTGTTTTTGTATTTCAGGGTCTAAAAGTTTCCAGCAAGGGACAGCATCATAAGCCAAGCTTTGCCTTTGCTTTGCTTTTCCAATTCGGTCTCATCACACATGCCGTCGGCAGAAATACTGAGAATACAAAGTCAGTAACTTATATATAGATACAATAAAATGCCTAACTTTTCTGCAGACTGCACTGAAATCTGAAGGAGCACTATTTCTTACATGAATTAAACAGAAAGGTCTTAAATAAAGCCCGGGAGGCTAGTACAGTAGCTGCTTTGTTGAAAATCTACCCTGAAAATATATCCCATTCATTTGTCATAGAGTAGATTTCTGAATCTGTTACCTAAGCCCCCAGGCAGAGCAATAACTAGCTGATGGTTGGGGCTGGGAACAGGGGAACTAGGGTTTCTCATGAAGGAATATATGTCTGTGGCGTGTCTCCTCCCCAGAGGGCTGCTTCCTCCCCATGGCAACCTATCATTCAATCAACAAGCATTTTATTAAATGTCTACCATCTTATGGCACTGTATTAGGTGCTAGAGGTTTTGTTTGTTGTTTTTATTTTACTAATAGAGGGAACAAGAAGATTCCTATTCTCAAGAGACTTGCATTCCCCTTGGAGAAATTGTATGTATATATACATTTAGCCATGCACTGGTGAACATATGTAATGGAAATGCAAATTTAAAGATCTTCCCTGCCCCTAGGTTAAGTGCACCTGGAGCCTGTGGTGGGAGGCTTGTTTTTCAGGAAAGCCCACACCTTGATGCTTTGTGATTGGGCAGTGGGTCAAGAAGGTGGTTACATTCTCTGAGCCAGGAGAAGGCTATATAAACCCTGATGGGAGGCTTTGTTTTGGGGCTCACTTTGAGAAGTGTTGTGTGATTTGACCAGATGAGACTCTGGACAGCCACTGAGAGTCCTCCGGCTTTGAAAACCCAGATGTTGATGCCTCCCTTTCTGGTAACTGTGATTTGGTATTGATGTATGTAATGGTTGGACAGTTTAGAAGCCTGTCTGCTTGATCTGTTTCTCTGTCTTGTAACTTCTGTCTGTATACTCTGAAGTTCGGAGTGCTGACCTTTTTCCCCTGAGCTAGGTAAATGATATATGTTTGATTGATTAAAGTAAGCTTGTTAACCGATTTTGAGTTGCTTTCCTTTTGAAAAGCAGATCTAAGAACCTGTGTTGGAAGCCACCCTGGGGATGTTGGGGTGCTTGCTGCTACAACATATATGTAGACAGAGTAATATGCACATATGCGTGTGCATGTATATGTAGATATATGTATATGTACATATATGTATGTGTGTGAACTAATCCAATCTAATAAATGTTTATTAAGTACCTACTGTGCTTAGCACTGTGCTAAGCACTGAGGATACAAGTAATAATTATAATAATAGTAATAATAATAATAAAGTAATATTTTTTTAAAAGACAATCCTTATCTTCAAGGAATTAACAGTCTAATGGGAGAAGACAATACAGAAAAGGAGGCAGGAAGGGGGAGGGGAAGACAAGAGGGCATATTGCTTCAGGTAGTGGAAACCAGATTGAGCAGCAGATAAACCAGATTGAGCAGCTGATACAGATTGGAGTGAGGTGAAAAGGCAAGTTTCTGGTTTCTATGAAAGAAGACATTTGGAGAAGTTTGGTAGCTACCCTCTAACCCTTGAACCACAAGAGATAGGAGACTGAAGGAAGTGGTGTCAGGCAAGGCTTGAGTTAGAAGCATTTATTCACTGGGACTTTATGTCAAGTCTGTGATAAAAGACTAATAAGCACTGATCAAAAGGAAAATATAAAACAGTTCACGTTCTCAAGAAACTTCCATTCTTTTGAAATACATAATAATCAGGGGAGCCACTCTTAACCTATGGGAATCAGACCTAAGAGGTAGCAACTGCTTCTGCCACTGCTATTGTTTTTCCTTTGTTCTTGAAAAGGACCATGACATCATGTAGGTGATGCCATGACATGTAAGGCAATTGGATTTAATTGAGAGAAGGCTGTGCAAAATCACCAGCCTCACTTTCTCCTCCAGTGCCATCTTGTCCAGTGGCAAGATATAGATCAGGACAACTGGAAATGGGGTCTCAGTTTGACTGAGGCAATGCCTATTCATTGATTAAGGCTTGATAAGAAATGAGGCGAAGAAGGACATCTTTTGAAAAAGAGAGAGTTAGGAGAGGGTAAGACTCTCAGGGTTTTTGGTCAAAACAGAAACAATTGCTATCTGCAGTCGTTCTGAGGCAGAGTCCAAACAATAATCTAATAGAGCTTGGCCTAAGAAGAGGAAAAAGAAAAAAATGTTTCAGAGATTAAAATTTTACATCCCTTTGTGCAGAATCCAACTTCTGACCTCATTATTCCCCTTAAATTGCTCTCTCCAAAATTATTAATGGTGGGGATTGGTAGGAGCATTGAAGGAACCTTTGGATGATACAAGGTGGAGGGAAGGGGGGATGCTTTCTATCTAGATACAGTTGACTGGCTTTTCTTTTTTTTTTTTTTTTTTGCTTTTTGGAAGGCGATTGGGGTTAAGTAACTTGCCCAAGGTCATAGCTAGGTTTTTGTTTGTGCGTGTTAAGTGTCTGAGGCTGGATCTGAACTCAGGTCCTTCTAACTCCAGGGCCGGCGCTCTACTCACTTCAACACCTAGCCTCCCATGTTGACTGACTTTTCAAAGACACAGAGATAAAAGATGGAACATTTCATCTGAATAACAGGGAGTAGAGAGCATGGAAAGGAGATGGAATATTTATCTTAAAATTTTTACATATATATTTACATACACATACATAAAATGCATATCTATATTAGATGCTTTAAAATGAGATTCATGTAATTAAATAAAGAAAACTAAGTGAGATAATAGATTGTTTCATTTAAAAAATAATTTTTCAATAGCCCCTTAAAATTATTTCCATGGTTAATATGAAAATCCTATGTTTTCTTCATTCTGGAGGCAAAAATCCGTGAGATAATTCATATTTTTACTCAGCAGCTAATTTCATTAATCTACAAACACTAAATTTTAGATTTCTTCATAGATAATTGGCTTAAAGTATCTATGGTATGGAACACTAATTTCTGTCCAGGCAAAAATTAAAGATGAAAATTTAAAAACTCTAATAAAATCTAATTGAATTATGTCCTTAGCCAGGCAAAAGAGATTCCATGTTTTTTACTACACTTAAGTTAAATGAGTCTCCCACTGATCATTTAAGTTTTTATCATCTTTCAATTTAGATATAATGGAACATCAGTAATTCTTCACTAATTTTGCATTTAAAAAAATACTGTGTCGAACAAGATACAACTAGTATTTAGATCAGAAACACATGGAATCACTATACAAAAAGAAGAGTCATATGGGGGCCATTCAGGCCATGCATTTCTTTCGCTGGTGGAAAACAACTTCATATTTTTAGATGTGTATCATTCATGTAAGACATTATCATCTTACCAAAAAACTTCACATTGCCCTCAGTGAATTAAGGAAAGATTTTATTATATCACATCATTTAGGATGAGTGACCTGGCCTTCACCCCCTTGTGGAAAATAGTAACTTAGCAGGTGCAGGTACACTTCAAGACAATTACATAGACCTTTTATTATTTCCACCCCCCTCACATTTCCCCCTTTGCATTCCATTCAGACATTCCAGGGTTCGCAGGCTATCTAAAAACACCTAAGCCCCACCCCTATGTGGGTCTACACCCTAGCTTACATCTCTCATTTCCACATTTTGAATGAGAAAGTTGTAAACTTCTCAGCCCATAAATTTAGTGGGAGCAAGCCAGAATTTCGGTTTCACCCTTCCCCCACTCTTTACTACTGCCACATCAGCATTAGGCCCCTTCAGGGGGTTTAGAAGTCCACCCTTGCTTGTGACTTTTTTCACTCCCTTGCCTTAGCATGTACCAAATAAGGACATGAATAATACCTTGGTTCCTTGTCCCACCTCCCAGCCAGCAGAGATAGGGGCAGGGTCCTTTGTTATCTGCCATTGGGTTAGATTTTGAGCCAAGACTGAGAGTTTGCCTCCCAGCCAATGGGAGAAGGGATGGGGGGGGAGGGAGCTTGACTGCCTTAGCGTCTAAATTCATGTTCTGTCTTTTGTAATACACTTCATTCTGCTGCTTCATACTGGTGGAAGGGATGCCCTCTTCTCACAAGAACTCAATAAACTTCCTATTCCTTCCTCAAGATACCTCCATGATCACTTTAAGTCTACCTGCATGGTACTCAAGCACAAAATATAACAGACTCTCCATATAGAAGACAGAAGTAAAACATTTATTCAGACACCAGAAAACCAAATCTCAAAATTAGTAGGCTGATTCTATCATAGTAGCTAAGAAGTTACTAAGCTACAACAGCACAGAGAGCCAAAACATTCTTTAGCCTTCCCACAAACCAATATTTACTCACAAGCCTATCTGTCTCCCTGGGATGTATGCTCTCCTCCCAACTGTCTAGCTTGCTCTGACTCCCAGCTTTCTGTGGTCTCTACTCCATCCTTCAGCAAACTCCTTGCACCACAGGCTCTATGTGATTATATTCAGCCTATTTTATATTCAGCCTATGAGTTGATTTTCAAAGCAGGGAAGGTCTTCAAGTTCCCATTCCCATTATAGTGATTCAAAGACATTGAAGACATGGTCCTTAGCTTACAATCCAGTAAAGGAGACGATGTGCAAAAAGAACTATAATGCAGGATATTATAACACAAAATATTTATATAAGATAGAATGTGAGTTGGGGAAGGGGTAAGGATCTGGGACTTAAGTCCCTTCATAATTTTATTTCCATCTACCATTACCATCTGATTTCACGTTATTTTCTTTCACTTCATTTTCCATTTTAGGCAAATGGGTTTACATTCAAGCTGTTTCCGTAGATGCAGCTCTGTTGTCCCTTTCCAAGTCTTTTTGCTGGTGTTTCTAGAAATACACTCCCTATTCAACTTTGCCTCTTGGCATTACTATCTCTCTTTAAGAAACAATTTTGTTTCATTTCCTATACAGCTCTTTTCCTTGAATCTCCCCTTCTTCCAAACCCCTCCTCTGATAGGTAACTCTTTTCCTTAAAAATTATTTCCTGCTATTATGTTTGTATTTGATACTTATATACCCATCTCCATGCAATGCCATATAAAATGCAAAAACTCCTTGAGATTTTGGATTGTTCTTCTATTGTTATTTTGATTATTGCTGCTATTGTTTGTTTTTATTTTTTTATACTCAATACCCAACATAATGCCCCAGTAGTAGTACACACCAAATAAATATTTGTACGGATGGATCTAACTGAACTGGAAAACATGGCATTTCAACTGGGCTATGCAATAATAATTGGCCAGGTGAAGGGAAACATCATTCCAGAAGGGAGTAGCAGACAACAGATGCCTTGAAGGTGGTAATCACAACTCATACTCATGAAACAAAAAGTAGTCCAGTTTGTATTCAGGATAGAATGTTTAAAGGATAGTAATGATAAATTAAACTGAAATGGTAGGTTGGGAACAAATCAGGAGAGCCTTGAATTCCAGACTGTGAAATCTATATTTTTTTCAGTTGGGAAATGGGAGCTACTGAATTTTTTTTTAATCCAAGATACTAGCTTTAGTTCCAAAAAGCACTTGCAAAGACAACTAATTTTTTTGGATTGTTGAAAATTTTAATAATTAGAATAACATGAGTGTGTAAGCAAGTATCATGAGGCTTTTTTAAAATTTACCTTAGATTTGGTCTCTCTTTTCCTCAAATATGAACATTTTTCTTTGACATTTTTCCCTTGAAATGTAAAACAGTATGAAATATAAACAAGCTCTTGCATTATACACTTGGAAATATACAATTCAAGCATTATAGAGTTATCTACATACCGTTAAATTCCATCAAATCTTGCATAATTCATTAATATACAAAATATCCAGTCAGAGAAAGAACTAAAACCCACTACTTATTGTTCCACACAGATTCAAATATTTTCTAAAGAAAAACACTTTTAATGATTTTGGCTTTCTTCTACCTTCTTATGTTGATACATTTATTAAAATATTCCTGTTGAATTATATTTGGCCTTTTTCCTGTCAAGTCATTTTTTTATCTTAATATCAGCCATCCAGATGAAACAGATAATCAGAAAGATGAGCTCTTCCTCACTTCCCTAACTGTTATAACTATGAAGTCAATTTTAAGACACGACCCCAAACACTGGATTGTGGTGGCAAATACTAGGCCCAATTTCTTCATAACCCTGTTTGGTGTGGCATACTTGGTAGAACTCAGGTGCAGAAGCCAGCATTGATCCCCCAAACCCTACTGCATATTGCTATATATGGTGTGTAATGATTTGTACATCAATTGGCTTGGGTCAACACTTAATTCTTCACTTAGTTTCAGCCTTGCATCAACAGTTCTTTTCAAATCCCATTTTAGTAGCCATCCAAAATCCCTAAACATAGATGAACCCCTAGAAAGGACAATATTCTTATAGAGAGGACATCTGACATCGATGGAACAATTCTGATTTATCTCATCTACTACTTCTGAGACAGGTTGTGTGAAGTCTGGATTAGCAAATTCTGGGTGAAAGATTTCTGGACCCAGGAATCATTCATAACCAACATTAATAGAAAATTCTTTTTTTTTGAGATTGCATTGATTCCAGTATATTGTTTAGTCCACTTTGACCCATCTGTTTCATACTTGTTAAATTCTTTGACTAAATCTGGACAGACATAACTATAACGTTCATTCGCTGCCTTAGCTGTTTCCAGGGATTGTTCAAGAGGAATTCCTATTTCTCATTCTCTCAATAATAGCTGAATAAAATAAGGTATGTATCTCCCAGCAATTTAAATGTGCTTGATACAGCTGCCAATAACATATCCTTCAGCCACAGGTATGACATGACTGACACTATTTCCACCATCTATAACTGTACCAGTCACTGTCCGCTGTCCTACCTGTCTTGATGTCCAAGATGCAGCTAAAGCAAGGACAGACTGTATAGCTATGTATAGGCCTGGAACATTAAAGGATTCAAACATAATTTCAGCTGTATATTCCCTGTTTCTGTTGTATTTAGAGGAGGTTCAGTCAAAAGAAAATAATGATCTTCAGATTCTGTCCTTAGTTATTTATAGATCACTTGTTCATAAATCTCTCCACCAAGTCCCAATCTTCAACTATACCATGGCAGATCGGCCACTTTGTTGCATTAATTGGTTTTTCTGTTGCTTCATTCCCTATAAAGAAGTCTACATCATCAATAACCTTCTTCACCCTCCTTTGTGCTTGATTTCCTACTTTTGCAGACTCCTTGATAGCAATACATGACAGGATGATAAACTGTGGCTGTGTATTTCCAGCATATATAAGTTTTTGTTTTTTGCTTTTTGGAGGGGGGAAGACAGGACAATTGTGCTTAAGTGACTTGCCCAAGGTCACACTGCTAGTAAGTGTTAAGTGTCTGAGGCTGGATTTGAACTCAGGTCCTCCTGACTCTAGGGCCAGTGCACTATTCACTGTGCCACCTAGCCGCCCCGCATATCCAAGTTTTGTATGCCTGGTGCCAATTCACCACACAGGCTGGCAGCCGTCCTGCCATCTTCCACCTCCTTCTTCTCTTGCTGCGGCCATTGCCTTTGGGTCCGGGCTGGATGTGGGGAGGAAGGGAGGCTGGACGTGGGGGCTATCTAACATTCACAGCAAGGCCAGCCTCGAACTCCCAGGAGGCAGAGAGGAAGCTGAAGCAGCACGGGAGGGCAGGCAGGGAGAGAGGATAATTTTTTTAAAATAGCTAGCAATTTATGGTTTTCAAAGCATCACACAAATAATTCATTTTATCCTCACAACAGCTCTGACAGGTGTGTGCTATTATTATCACTCTTTTATAGGTGAAGAAACTGAGGTAGACTTGTACATTATTATACAACTCATAAGAGTCTGAGGTTTGATTTGAGCTCATATCTTTCCATCTCTAGGTATAATACTATATTAGCTAAATCACCTAGTTTTCTCTGGTAGTAGTAGTAGTAGTAGTAGTAGTAGTAGTAGTAGTAGTAGTAGTAGCATATTGGAAGAGTTCTAAGATTAGTACTTTGTCTTATGAAAGTGAATTTAGCAAGGATATGCTTTAAAAAGAAAAGCCTGCTAAGGGAAGAGACTAGGAGCACCAAGACTGGTTAGAAGGCTATTGCTATAGAACAGGCAATAGAGAATGAGGGTCTGAACTTGAGTGGTGACAGTGGGAATGAAAAGAAGTGAATAGATAAAAGAGATATCATTGAGGTAGCAAGAATGTTACTCACTGAGTGATCTGATATAGGGAGTTAGGGAGATAGAGAACTCAAAACCTTGGATATTTAAAGTATGGGTGATTGATTAATTTAAAAATCAGAACTCTGTACTACCAGAGAGGAGGGAAATAAAAATGCTAATGTATTTTTTAAAAAAGGTTAATAGTTGCCTAAGTGGTCCATAAAACAGAAACTTAAACATAGCAACTTGCAAAATTTAATGAGAGGGCAAATACAAGTTCACCTTGTCTTTTCATCTTCCCTGGCTCTCTCCTCTGGAGACCTCTAAGTGTCTGTAGATGATTATATTGGCTCCAGGATTAGGTGACGTATGCCTGTCGCTGATTAAATGGTTTAACATTTATGCACTTGGAGGTTCCCATGGCATAGTGAGTACAGACTTCATTTCAAGAGCAAGGCTTGTGCCTTCTGCTAGTGGGGCCATGAGAGTAACTATCCATTCTTAAGATCAATCTATCATTTTTATATTTGAAGAAAGCATGCCTACTGCTTGATGTAAGTCTCATAGGCTATAGATGGTAGCAGAGACACTGGCACTCACTAGCACCAACCAAAGTAATGAACTAGAAAATTAACCAAGAAGACACCATAACCAGAGTAAGTGTTTCACTGATTTTATTTTATCATCTTTTTATCTATAACCAAAATAGTTTATAGATAGAAAAAACAACTCTATATTCTTCTTCCTGATAGAAAACAATATTCTATCTTACTGAATTAAAAGTACAATTTTTTAAAAAATATAAACACTATTTCACTGATACTGTATAACTATTCATTATGAAATTTCACATCTTCGATTCCACAGTGCAATTGAAGTTGAACATCACTCACTAGAGTGTAGTGCTGTACTTGGTGGGTACAAGAAAGGAGGCCATCAAATAAAAGTATAATCAAAAAGGAAAATGGACTGGTTTTGAGGGAAGAATGAGGTATGATTCATCTATAGTGTTTGTCCTCTATTGATATGCTTGTAACTCCAGGAGAAATAAAGTAAGAGCCTTATAATTTTGGGTGGACTTGCTGGAATGAACTAATTATTGGAGGACATGGACAGGAGTCATACAAGTTGGGCAGGTATGATTGGGTTGTGATCTCCATCATTGGAGAGGATACCTAAATGAAGGATGGATACACTGTTGGATTGGAGTAATGAAGAACTAGACTTGATATAGTATATATCAGAGTTAGTTTAAATGGAAGCACAGATGATTGCAGTCTTACATAGAATTAGAAATTGTGGAGTAGGTGTGGATTAGGAGTAGTTTCTGGTAGGTATAGCACTGCACATTATTTTTATTCCATGTTTATATTAGTCTCTTCTTTCTGTTCCTCAGTGGAGTAGTTCTAAATTTTGTTTCAGAGGACAACTTTATAAAGTGATATGTGTATATACAATATGTATATACAATAAAAATATCAAATACATATTTAGAAAGATTTGTAGATCAGGCAGAAATAATTATTTCCAACTTTATCTCTATAATTCCTTGATACTAAATATCATACAAAGTCAATGAATTTTCCAAAATGTACTCCTGAAATGCAGATAATCTCAAACTAATAGAAGCTCTCCTTTCCCCTGTAGAATGATTAACAAATAAGATAACTGAAGGACACTTTGCACTGAAAACTATTTTTTGTGCTTCTCATTAAAACAAAAATTTAAGTATATTGTTCATCCTTCATTGGAATGAAATCTCAATTAAAAAAAAAAAACCTGAATCACAGATTGGAATGGGATTGTAGAAATCTTCTAGTTCAATTCCCTCATTTTAAGGATGAGGGAAATGAGACCCAGAAAAGTCAAATCAATAGTTCAGGGTCACATGTCTAGTTAATGCTATAGTCAAAAGTGGAATCAGTATCTAAGTATCCTGATACTTAGTCTAGTATTCATTCCATTATGCAAAAAATAAAATAAAATAAAATAAGAATCAGAATAGACAATATAACGGGTGGTAGTATGTTGTCAAGACTATAGCACCTGAAATAGAGCCAGAAAGACCTGAGCCTTAAATACATCTCATTTGATAATTATTGAATTGAGTATTATTTTAAGTTAGTTTTCCTCCTTTTTCTCATATTTTATGTTGTAGGAAAAAAACTTAAGCTGATGATAATTTTAATAAGTTAAAAACAAAATTGCTGTTCAAATATAAATTTTTTATTGAAATAGAAATAGAAAAAATAAACCTCATTTTCATCACCATTTTATTACATATAGAATAGTAAACACCATTAAATATAGAAAAGAAATTTTGAAAAGGTTGAAAATAATAATGCTGTTCTCTACTTAGGTCTTTATCTCAGTGAGGTGTGAATCCCAATTAGAGAAATGGCTCTATATCTCAGTTTCTTTGGGGGGAAAAGGGGAAAAGAACAGAGTTCTATTACAGATCTTAGTTATTTGTATTCAACTAGCATTTTGAATTTAGAAAATAAATGTATTCATGTATTCATTCTTCAACTCTGATATCAATTTTGTATCAATTTATTTGCATATTAAAGTTGCATTTACAACTGACAATCTGACTGGCAAGGCTGAATATGAATGTTCTGATAAAATATTGAGATAACTGCAACCTGCTGATCAACAGGCAGCCCATTGATTGTGGTTCAGAAACCTGGCAATCATACAAGATATTTCCTACTGGTCTCCTAAATATTTCTGAAATTGAGCTATAATTTGCAATTGCCTAGGAGATAAATAAGAGTTTTATCTTTTACATAGCAGTGATAATGCAAGAATAAAGGAGACTTGAAATTCTTCAGAGTTGAGATCATAACCCTTTTGGGAGAAGAGACTACTTTTCAAGGGTAATGGGAAGGAGAAGTTTCATATGCATATGAAGGGCAAGTGGCATGAGGGAAAAAGGCCAATGTGAGGTTACTAGATGCATTCCTCACCCACATTGCAAAGCTAGTATCCCCAAAACATATTTCAGGAAAAGCAGCTGGCTTACTTAATATAACCAGATTGGAGCTTCACAAGTCATGACTTTATGATTAGTAGATCTAAGTGAATTTTTCAGGGTTCTGAATGTTCAATTTTGGAAGTCTCATTTATCCTGTGGTTAATCCAGAGATTTTCTTCTTTTTTTTCTTCTTAGACAAGACCAATCCATTTAGTTTTAGGGAATGTGCTAGGGTATTGAGGAAGGGTAGACAGAAAGTCAGGAATTCAGCATGCTAATCAAGCATTTACTATCTAGGTTGGATGGTGATCCAGAGAGAATGTCATATCCCCAAGACTACAAAGAGAGTGATTGTCGGTGGATGTGAAAGAACTCCACTATAATTGTAACCCTGGAGATTTTTGGCTGGCCATATTACAAAGCTGCCTAAGGAGTGATTTATGATGAACTAAACAAATGTAATTGTTATTGTAATAGGAAAGCTGCATCCTTGCAAGTATATCAGCAGCAGCATGACAATGGAAAGGGCTAAATCTCTAGTCAGAGAACTTGGCATTGAATCCTGGCTCTGCCACTCACTCTCTATGTGACCTTTGGGAAGTCATTTCATCTCAATTATCTCTTGTGTAAAATAAAGGGGTTAGACTACATAACCCTTAAGGCAATAATAGTAATAGTTAACATTTATAGAGTGCTTGAAGGTTTGAAAAGCATGTAACATATATTTATACATTTGATTCTCATAACAAATCTGTGAGACTGATGCTTTTATTATCCCTCTTTTAAGATGAAGACATTGAGGCTGGGAAAGATTAAGTGATTTAGCCACATGGAGATACTCTTCCTTATGTTGATTGTGAGAGAAACTTCCCCCATACCCCGAGGAAGTCTAAATTGTGTAGTACAAAGTTTGGTCAAATAGTTTCAGCAATTGTAGAGGATGACTACTTTGTTTTTGCTGTAAGTGTCAAGTCAGTAAGCATTGAATAAATGCTTATTATGTGGCAGGCACTATGCTAAATTCTGAAGATACAAAGAAAGGCAAAAACATAGCCTACCATAGATACATACATATATACACACATATGCATGTGTGTATGTATTTAGAGAGAATAAGTATAGTATTATACACATGTACATGTATACACACGTGCATATGCATGCATTTATCGGCTAATATTTATATATAATTTATTATGTGCCAGTCACTATGGTAAAAACTTTACAATTATGATCACCTTTGATTCTTACAGTCATTGGTCCTTCTCTGAGTGTTTCTGAAATTAGCAATTTAAAATCAAATGAATAAGCTTGTATTAAAATACATACTATCTGGCAGATACTGTATTACATGCTGAGGATACAAAAAGAGAAAAAGACATTCCTTTCCCTCAAGGAGTTTATAATCTAATGGGAAAAAAACATGCAAAGAAATGCATACAAAGCAAGCTATATACATTCTGAAGAATTAACTATTTTTTTTACTCCCTTCTTAATATTGTACCAGATATATCTGTTATACATCTGCCTAGCATGGTCTTGATGATGGACAGATTTAAGTGGCTTAGGCAATTATGCTGATGATAATGTGGTATCATTTACCGAAAACTGTCAGCAGCATAAAGAACAAATTTCAGTCATTTTTGGGATACACCATCTTCCATCACAGAAGTGGAATTGCCATTGCCATCCTCAGTACATTGCAGGAAGGCATACATAGTTTTGTGAAATATGTCAATGATTTTTAACAATTCAGAAGCATCTTTATTTGGATATAATAATTTGAATCCTGTCAAGTGAGTGTAGCACAGGGGCAATTACTACAGTGCCCCTTTCCATGTAACCTGGTGGATCTGATGTACATATTTGTATAATTCAATAAAACCTGAATGACTGCATGAAGTAAAGGTGCAAGGTCTAAGAAAAATCACCAATTAAACAAGAAAGGGAGCCATGGGCCCTTGCAGCTAAAAATTAGACAAAAATTGAAATTTCCACAGAGATGACTATATGCAGTGTGCTCTTCCTATGCAACTGATCTATTCCTCGCTCCCACCACCAGTCATATGTATTTATCTGATAGCATACTTTATGTCACTCCCTCAAAACATAATTTCTCCTTTTGCAATGAATTGCTGGCTGACTGCACCCATCAACTTGTAAAGAGTGGAATGTTCCCTAGCAAGAATAGGTAGGTTGTTGCCATAGTGATCCCCGGTCTCTTGGAACAAGCATAATGATACTGGGATGAAGGGTTGAAGGAAAAGAATGGAAACAAAAGGGAAATGGGGGAACACTTAAAAACAACTTCCTCTTCTCTCTCTGTTTTGAATAGGTCAAGCTCTAGAGACAATAAGATTGACAGAATTAACCACAATATAACGTGTAATCAGAAAAGATCCTTTCTTCCTCTCTCATGCCAGTACTGAGAGTAATAAGATAATGTCCTCTAAGCTACTGAATTTATTTTTTCTACTAAGTAATCACAAGGTGCAAGATATCCAAGAGGATATTGAATGTATCTCATATATACATATATACATGTAAGAGGTATTGAACATTTTTATGCTATGTTACTTCATGCTAAGATCACACATATTTAGAAGATGTTTTGAAATATGATAAAGCTATTGGTCTAAGCCTAATTTCTTCTATCCTGTTTTTCCAGTTTTCCCAGTAGTTTTATTTTTTTTAAGCAAATAAGGAGAATATATTTGATAATTTGATTGGGATAGCATTAAAGGTGTGAATTAACTTTGGCAATATTGCTATTTTTATTACCTTGCAATTGTCTATCCATGAGTATTGGTTATTTAATTGATTATCCAGTTATTTAAATTATTCTTTATTTCTTTAGATAGCATGTTCTCATTAAATCTAAATGATTCTTTGGTGTGCTTCAGTAAATTGAACCTCAGATACTTTATTCATTTTGTTATTATTTGGAATGAACTTTTCCTTTTTTATTATTTATTCTTTTTTATTATATAGAAATGCAGTTGATTTTTGAGAGTTTCTTTCAATTTTGCTGAGGCTGTTAATTATCTCAAAAAGTAACTTTACCATTGCTCTACTGTTTTTAAGTAAACCATTATAATCATTAACAAATAAGGATGTTTTTATCTCCTCCTTAATTATCTTTACACTTTTATTTCTCTTGATTTATTGCTATTGCTAACATTTTCAGAACTATGTTAAATAGTTGGGAGAGTGAGCATATTTGCTTTACTCTATATACTGGGAAAAGTTTTAGGGTATCCCTATTTTATATGATGTTTGATTGTGGTTTTAAATAGATACTATTTATATATTACAAGAGATCCCTCTATGACTATATTTTGTATGGTTTTAGCATAAATGAATGTTGTGTTTTGTAAAAGACATTTTTCCCAAAACTATTGAAAATAATATTGTTTTGGGTGTTTCCACATTTAATATGGTCAATTATGTTGATTATTTACCTAATTATGGACCATCCTTCCATGCCTTGTATAAATCTAACTTGCTGATGATGAATTATTTCTTGGATGAAACACTATAATCTGTTTTAGATCGGATTTTATTTTAAATTTATACTCATTAATGATATTAGGTTATGGCTCTTCTGTGCTTTCTCTTTCCCTGTTTTAGGTATGAAAGCTTAGTTTCAATAAATGAATTTGGCAGGGTTCTTCTCAATTTTTGAGAAAATTTGGGTGGTTTTGGTGCTAATTTTCCTTTAAAAGTTTAATAGAATTTTACTATGAATGTATGAAGACTGGGAGTCCTTTTGACTGTTGGTAGTAACTCTCCAGTTAGTTCTATTTTCCTTAATGAGATTGGATTATATAAATCCCTATTTGGTATTTAGTTTTTATATATTATATTTTTTGAAGATATCCCTCTATTTCATTTGTGTTTTCTTGGCATAATGGGTTTTAATAATTGTTTTTATTTCTTCTGGCATCATTGTCAACTTGTAAGTTTACTTTCTTCATTTGCTATTTTCCTGATTTGTCTTCTCTTTTTTTAATCAGACTAGATAATGGTGTACCCATTTTTATTTATTTTTTTTAACAACCACCTTTTAGTTTCATTTATCATTTATATAAGGTTTTTATTTTTGTTTTCAGTTATTTAAGTGAAACCATTTGGGCTTTTTTTTGGAGGGAAATTGGGGTTAAGTGACTTGCCCAAGGTCACAGGCTAGTTCTTATGTTAAGTTTCTGAGGCGGGATTTGAACTCAGGTCTTCCTGAAGGTGCTCTATTCACTCCACCACCTAGTTGCCCCATTTTGGGCTTCTTTTGGCAAAGATACTGGAGTGGTTTGACATTTCCTTCTCCAGTTCATTTTATACATAAGGAAACTGAGGCAAACAGGGTAAAGTAACTTGCCCAAAATCATACAGCTAGCAAGTGAAGTCAGATTTAAACTCTGGAAGATGTCTTCCTTACCCTGGGCTTGGTACTCTATCCACTGTACTACATTGTCTGCTTTCCACAAAAGTTATTTTGATTATTCAGTGGTAATCAGAAAAATCTGGGTGCCTCTCTTTGGATTCTTACGCTATATGGAGGAAACTACAGCTTATTTGCTTTATTTTTTTTTGTCCTAAATAGGTATTTTCAGGGTAATTGTACCCTTTTACATCCTAGTCCATCAGCATCTCCTCACTCAGCATCTTTTTTTATCCTATTTTAAAGAGAGTGTTGGAGATGGCTACAACCTTGTAAGCTTTGAAAGTTTGAAATATTGAGTTATATAAATAAGGGTGATAGAGTCCATGTTGAGATTTAAGGCAGAGTGTAAACAAGGTAGCAGCAAAGGTCCAGAACATTTATTGGCTTAAAACAGGCAGTGATAGTTGAAATGTCTATTCATCTATTTTGTATGACAAATTCAGAAGTGAAATTTATAGGATAAATGATTTATAGAAATTGCTTTAAGTTTGAGACCACTCTCCCTAGATACTGAAGAAGTATAGGGGAGAATGTGCACACAGGTATTAGAAGGAAATGTAGTTTTCTTTTTTCTTTTTTTTTATTTTTATTCAATAAATTAACCCATTTATTTGGACTATGGGCTACAGACATTTGATAAGATTTTACTGGTCTTTCAATTCCTTCAGTCTTCTGATGGCAGATTTGACTGTGACTGTAGAGGTGGTATTGTAGGTCCATGCACCACCAGCTACTGTTTTCATACAGGATCCACAGTGCCAGATACCCACAGCCCGTCTCTTCATTTTGGTCTTGCCACAGAAGGAGCAGGTATACTTGGCATGCTGGCTAATTTCAATTTTCTTCACCATTTTTCTGAGGGATGCACCATAACGTGTTCCATATTTACCAACAATTCCAACCTTCTTGGTACGTTTAGCCATGTTAGCGGCGTAGTGGCTGGAGCTTGGAGAGGGAGTTTTCTTTTTTCTTGATATATCTTCTCATAAATATTCTTTGGTGATAGCAATTCTTTAATTGTAGCATGTTAATTGTTTACAAGATAATGAAGTAATAATCACTGATGATTGGTTTAGGAGAGAAAATATTGGAGCAGGGACTTGAACCAATTGCATTTAGAATAATCACTTCTAAAGGGATATCCCTAAAAGACTGACAGTGCTATATAGTTTTCCTTCCTCTCTCAGAGTAAGTTAGTGAATAGCTGTAAGTCAACATAGAATGAATGTAAAGATAATAAATATCAAAAAATTAAAAATTTAAATACAATGGAGTTTGGGAGGGAGGGTACTAGAAGTTGGAGATATCTAAAAAAACTTCACATAGTGCTCATTTCCATAATTTGAACAAATTTTGAATCAAGTCCTTTAATGTTAAAACAGATATTGTCTTATCAGAAGACTTAATTCTAAGCTAAACCCAAATCCATAACTAATTAAAGGAATTCTAGTATTTATGTGATTACTAAAAAAAGCACTTAACCTCTCTGTCCCTCATTTATAAAATGGGACTAAAATACTTGTATTAATTGTCTGACTGAGTTGTTCTTAAGAAAATTCTTTGTAAACTCTAAGGAGCATTGGAAATGTGTGTCCAATGTAATCTTTAAAATTAGAATTTTCCTTACCCTATGCCACTCTTCCCTCAGGTCATTTAGACATTATCTAGTTTCCCAAATACCAAGAAGAAAAGTAATTTATAGGGCATATTTCTGAAAGCAGTTCTGAGATAGGTCTTCTAAAACTATTTTGAGTAAAGCCACCATTTTTGGAATAAACTTAAGTGTTTAGAGTCATTTGATTTGAATAATGACACTCATTTCTTGCTCATTTCAATAGTCAGTATATATGATATATCTATTTGTTTTATAGTCTCTACTCACTTTATATTACATTATATTTGAGTTGTAAAAGTAGATGTATTTTAAACAGTAAGTTTCCTTAGAAATACTGAAACATTTCGATTGTACTTAAATAAATATGTGAACAAAAGAAATATGTGTTATGTGTACAAGTCTCAAAAATGAAATATATTGTTGCAGAGAGGTTGTGAGCATGGATACAGTAAGACCCATCATCAGATTCTGCCTAAGACACTTATTGTTTGTCACTATGCTTCAGTTTCTTCATCTGTAAAATTAAGGTATTGGATTTACAGCCTCTAAATTCCTTCTAGCTCTAAATATATTATCCTAAAAATACTCATTTTCATTATATATTTTTCCAGAAAAATATTTTTAAAGTAATATCAGATATTATGTTCTATAATTTCCCCTATATAATGGCTAGAGGAGCCAGCATAGATTGTTTGTGGGACATCGAAGTATTTTCAATGAACCCAAACTACTTGTCATTGTAAAAGCCAACCTCTTTAATAGTAGTGTTCTCTCAACAAAGCTTTATCACTGAAAACTGTGGGAAACAATGATCTAAAAAGAAATTGTCACAAATAGCTTTAAAAAATTGAAATATACATGTTAAATGTAAGTTGACTGTGGTAATATAATGAAGAAATGTAATAAATGATGTTTTCAAGGATATGTGTAGCCAGACAAGGCAATAAATTGGTCATTTATCAAGATAGGACAAATACATACCCTTCATGATACATTAGAACCCCTACAGAGGCATAGAATGCTGCATCTGAAGTCAGGAAGAACCAAGTTCAAATCCACATACTAGTCATATGACCCTCTCTGCCTCAGTTTCCTTAATTGTAAGGTGAAAATAATAATGGTAACAATATTAGAGGTTTGCCTCAGTTTCCTCATATGTAAAAATGATCTGGAGAAGGGAATGATAAAACACTCCAGCATTTTTGCCCTCCCCCCCAAAAAAAAACCCAAATAGAGTCATGAAGAGTTGAATATGACTGAAAGAACTGAACAATAAATATATAAATGAAAAATGAACACACACATATGTATGTATGTTTGTATATATATATATATGTTTGTATATATGTATATATGTGTATTTATATATATATATATATCTTGAGCATTACTGTATAAGTATAGTAAGACATAAAAAATAACCAAAGAGGCTCATTAAAATTTTATGCCAAATAAGTCCTAAAATTTTTCTGTTCACTTAAGGGAAGCTCTTAATGGAAGGAAATGAAGGCTATGAAACTATTTCTTTATGCTGTCAGCCCTTATCTATAGAAAATGACACATCACCTCACAAGGCTATTACTATACAGTTGTTATAACAGATGTCACCTCTACAGGAAGATCTTATGTATTAGATTTATGTGCCTCTACTAACCATATTGGTGGCATGAGGGTGAGAAGAGTGGTTTTCTCTGGCATTGTATCAAGACCAATTCTTTGCAGTTTATCTTGAGTTTAGTCTGTACCTTGTATAATTTAGTTAGTGGGGATGCAATGATGAAGCCTAGATTATTTTATTTAATTTATTCTTTTGCTTTTTGGAGGGGGGAAGGCAGGGCAATTAGGGTTAAGTGACTTGCCCAAGGTCACACAGGTAGTAAGTGTTAAGTGTCTGAGTATGGATTTGAGCTCAGTTCCTCCTGACTCCAGGGTCAGTGCTCTAATCACTGTGCCACCTAGCTACCCCTGAAGCCTAGATTATGGTATGAATCTCTAGGTGAGAAAATTCCTCTGAAAGAGAAGAAACTACATCCCAATTCTCAGCCACTGATCCTATAAATGCAGATCATTAAGCACAAAATGAGTAGATAAGACAATACAGAAAACTGAGGATAAGCCCCAAATGAAAGATACTGAACTATTGATGGTCTATCAGTATGATATTTTTACAAATGGTAGAGAAGTAAAGTACTAGCTGGCCTTTATGTGGAATCTGAAGGTTTACAAAATATGTTACATTGAAGATCTCAATTAACCCTCACAATAACCTTTTGAGGCAGGAATTATAGCTATTATTATCAGCATTATACAAATGAGGAAATGGGATGAGAAATTAGCTAACATGTTATGGATATTAAGTGTGGGAGTCAAAATGTGAACTCAGGAATCTCCTGAGCCCAAAGTCAGTGGAATGTCTAGTGTGTTGTTCAGAACATTTATGTCTGTTCAGAGAAAAATGAACATAACATACACTTGGTCTATCCATAAAGAGGGTGGGCAAAATGCCTTCTACTTCAATAGTTAGGAAGATAGGTCAATAGGTAAGTAAGATAGAGAGATGGATTTTGTTGTTTTTAGGTCCTTTTTCAATTATATCTAATTTTTTGTAACTCCATTTGAAGTTTTTCTTGGCAAAGATACTGGAGTAGTTTTCATTCCTTTCTCTAGATCATTTTATATATGAGGAAACTGAGGAAACATGGTCAAGTGACTTGTCAAGAATGACACAGCTAGAGTCTGCAGACAAATTTGAACTCAGGTCTTCCTGACTCCAGACCTGCTGTTCCACCCTACTGCCTACATAGATACATAGATGATATCTAAAACATACTGCATGGTTACTATATTTTCTCAAAGAGAGGTTCTGGGAGGAATTCAGCAATCAAAAGAAGTCATAAGGATGGAGGAGTTGCTAGTCCGTGAAGGTCATTGGAAAGGAGATTGAGAAGCAGACCAGGAAGTCAGTGGTTTTAAGTAAGAATGGTTAATATGGGTGATTCCTCAGTAAAAAAAATTACACATGAGATACATTATTCAGAAAGAATTAAATTATTACTAATCATTAGGGTGGTGTAATGTAAAGATCAGCTAACAATGAGGCAAGACTGAGCCAGATACAAATTTTAGCTTGGACTCTTCGTGGTTTTGTGACTACGGAAAAAGTAAACTGTTTGAGTCGCAGTTCTATGTTCCGTTAAATGAGAATGAGAACACAAGTCTGGACTTCAAAATTAGCATAATAAAACTGGAACATCTACCACACAGGGTGACTGTGTAGCCTAATTGAAATGCTATATTAAAAAAAATTATTTTGCAAATCTTAAAACACTCTATCTGTTCTCATATATCTATATCTGTATATCTGCATTAATATTTACATCTTTCTATGTCAACTGTTATAAGATTATGTAATGACTGTTTCTTTTCTTTATCATGACATTTGTCCATACAGATAGTTCTTGCTTTACATAAATTCACATTATGTAAATTTGACTTTAGGTAAATAATTCTGAAAGAAATATGCATTCCAAAAACCTAAGTTAACTTTATTATGCAGTAATCATTTCTCTCCCTCTCTTCTACAACTCAGCTCAGAAGTCTCCCACACTCCCACCAAACAAACAAAACAAAAGAAAATTTCTGTTAAGTGAAAGTCAAAGAATGAACTGCCTGGGAGACCTGTACCTAGAGAGGAGATTTTGCCTGCTCCTGCCCCTCAGTCCACCCATTCAACACGGCATATCTGTCTTCTGTCAGTCTGCTCTAGGGTTCTGCTTGACTGTCCCTTGCTCTGTGTCACCAGTCCTCTCCTATCTGTGTCCTTGGCTCCTACATGTCTGCCCTTCCACACCCGTCCAGGAGCCTGGCTGGATCCTACCTCTTTTTCCCATTCTTGCTTCTCTGTCCCTGGACCCCCTGTGGCCTTGAACCATGTGCCAAGTCACCTTCCTGCCTCTCCCCCTCTCCTCACACATAGTGATTTCTCAACAGTTGCTTCTTTATGATGTTGATGTAGTAGTTTTTACCTTTTATTACAATTCTCTCATCTATTTGTAGGATAATTTTCTTAATGGACACAAATTTTAGTTGCAAACAAGTACAAGTTTGTCCCCCCAAAAAAACCAAAAACCAAAAACCAAAAAACTCAGCATTGATTCTGCATTTAGTATGGTCAGAGATATAAATCACTTCTGAGAAGAAAACACACACACTATACACACACATAAATATATATATATATATATATATACATATATGTATATGTATAATTAGTCACAAACCTAATAAATCAATACCATCTATCTCAGCACTTGAATAGTTGATACTTTGCTTAACAATAAGGCAGTTCATGTGACTCTACATGTAGCATATTAAGTATTTTTCTATAATGTAAATAAAATCATCTTCAAAAATATAGTCTATTAACTGAGAAGAGCTGATGTGCATCAGAAAGGGAGAAAAAAATTTACAAGTAAGCCCAACAGCACAATTATTGTCTTCAAGCTAGACTGCAGGAAATGCTTAGACTCATTGGCTAATGGAGAGTGTCTGATGCTAAACAGAATCAAAAGAGGTGCTGATGAATCCTGGACACAAGTATGACTCATCCCCCATAAATTATGCTGCAAGTCTAAATTTTATTATCCTGTCACTTGTATTTTATTAATCTCCTTTTAATATCTAGTATATAGCATGTCTATCCTATTGTATCATATATCATATACCTTCCATTCAATATCTATCATATTATATATAACATAAGTATGCAGTAAAAATAATTGAAGGAATTTGGCTGGTTGAGTAGGTAAGATGAGAGAAAGAAAGTAGATAACTTTCAAAGACTGATATGTAAGAAAAAAAGAATTTTGAATCTACTCTTTATTTCCCTTCATCACCAACTCAGTACAGATCTTAACTTCATCTAGATAAAATGAGATGAATATATAAATCTATTTTATATTTATATTATTCTGACTTATTTATGTTGATTCCCCCACTCACACATGAACCCTTACATGCTAAGGTTCTTGTGTGCTCTTTGTATTTAAAGCCCTTAGTACAATAGTAAGAACCTGGCATATACTTAATAAATGTTGGTTGAGGGGAGGCTAGGTGGCGCAGTGAGTAGAGCACTGGCCCTGGAGTCAGAAGGACCTGGGTTCGGATCCGACCTCAGACACTTAACACACACACAAACAGAAACCTAGCTGTGTGACCTTGGGCAAGTTACTTAACCCCAATCGCCCACCAAAAAGCAAAATAAATAAATAAATGTTGGTTGATATATAAATGAATGAATGACAGATATAAAAAAAAAATTCTTAAGCCTTAAAGCACTATATAAATGTCTGATGTTTTTCTTATAAGCTTGAACTATTGCAATAGCCTCCTGATGAATCTTTCTAATTTCCTTCTACCTTTCTTCTTATACATCTTTCACACAACTGCCTATTTTCCTTATACACTTATCTGATGATGTTACTTCTCAAAATCCTTCAATCATTCTCTATTACCTATTGAATGCAGAACATGACATGGTTCTCCATTGTTCTTTTTCAACATTATATTACATGAACATTGAGTAAGCCTTACTTAAATCAGACTTTTTTTTTTAATTTCCGATATGGGTCATCTATACATCATTCCCCATAAGTGAGTGTTGAAAATCTACCCAGTCTTCAAGATATAGTTGAAACAGAACACATTCCATGAAGCTTTTTCTGTCTGCACTCTATTAAAATAATTTCTCCTAGTAGAGAAGACTTTATTGAGATGTCTCTTACACACTTACCATGTTACATTTTGCATTAGTGCGAGAAACATTGGCACTTAGTAGGCACTTGATAAATGCTTGTTGACTTGTTTTGTAGACAATCTATATAGGTATTTATTTTTTATCGCTTGGCACTTTCAAAAGAATGCTAGTTATAAAGGCTATATGTTTGGTGGTCCAACTTTAACTATACTACTTTATTAATAGTTATTATTGACTTACTAATCTACTATTACTTATAGCCACTGTGCTGGGTGCTGGGAATGTAAAGAGAAGGGAAAAAAATCCTCTTTACTCTGATAACAATTGTCTTATTATCTATATTCTGATGATCTTTATTAAATACCTTTCTATGTAGAAGGAAATCAAGTGGTTATTTTTTGTACTCAAGTTTTTCAGGTGCAGCCAATCATTTCTAACAGTCTTGACTTCTTTAACAGACTTGATGTTACAGCAGACAATTAGTGGAAGTAGAGGCAATGTGGAAGGTGAAACTTTCCCCTCAGCTTCTCTCTAGTCTTGAGGCTTTTTAACACAGTGTAATCTGTGTTTTTGACCTGTCACTGAAGAATATATTTTTTTTAATTTAGGGAAAACCATGTCTTAATCAACAAAATCAAAGATTTGAAATTACAGAGGTTATTTGGTGATATTGGTGAAAGAAGTTTATAATCTAGGAGTTAGTACTCTCAAACAAATGAAATAATGAATCCAGATCTTTAATAATTAAACAAATATATGTATCCACGAAAGGCATAACAGCTATTTTAAATAAATTTCAAATATATACATATATAAGCACATTTATACATACAAATAATAATAATTAAAGTCTATGATGCTCAATTAAAATGAATATCGAGTAAGTTATAGACTAGAGTAGAATGCTTTCAAAAAGGGTTTTGATGAATACATAGAGGAAACTAAAGGGTAAATGTAATAATAGTAGCAACAACATTAATAATAACAATGTTAACGGTTGGTATTTTTATAGCACTGTAATATTTAAGGAGTGCTTTAAATATAACTATGTCATTTCACACTATCAAAAATGCCATGACTCAGTAAATAATTTACTTATATTTAAACATGTATGGAACATTCACAAAATTGATTCCACTTTAAAGTATAAGTAACTTGTAAATTAATTGAGATAAACGTTCTAAACACTAATTTAGAGAACATAATACACCAAAACAATAATTAGTAAGTGGAATATGATAATAAAAAGATGCAGGGCCCAAAGGCAAATAAATATTAAATAGTTAATAATGGTTGGACTAAAGATCAAATTATAGAAACAATAAAAATTCTATTAAAGAAATGAAAATATAAGTATTACATGCCAAAAGTTTATGGAATGCTGCCAAAGCAGTTTTCTGAGGCCAATTATATTCCTGAAAATTATAAGAAGGAGAGAAAATATTAATAAGTTGAGTTTGCTAAAAATTAATGTATCAAAACTTTTACACACAATAAAAAAATCAGTATTAAAGGACAATCAGCAACATTTAAAAGGTCGATTTAATTAGTAAATGATAAGTAGTGTGGTATAATAGAATAAGTGCTAGACTAGAAGTCAAGAAGGTCTGTTTTGAAAACTTCTTCTGTATGACAATATGTAAATCACTTAATCTCTCTAAACCTTAGTTTTACTATGTGAAAAAAATAGGGATATCCATAGATACCTTATAGGGCTAGTTGAGGATTAAATAACATAATGTATATAATGTACTTGCAAACCTTAAACTGTGATTACAAAATAGAAACCAAATAAAAAATAAGAATGGAAAGAACACGATGAATGATGAAAACATAAGGAAAATGATCAAACTACTATATAGAGAAAGGCATCAATGAAATATCGTATGAAGAAAATGCAATTTTATATCAAATATATAAAATGTTTAAACTGACACAACAAGAAATATATAAGCTAAATAAATAGATATGGGAAAGATAAATTGAGGAACAATTACATGAATTGCCAAGTTAAAAAGAATCATGACTAGGTCAATTCTTTCTTAATCTTGAATAACAAGTCATCCTTATGACCTATAGTTTTTTAAAAATACAAAAAATTAGAAACCTATTAAAATATTTATGTTATATGAGTATTGTCCTGATCCCCCCAAAAGACCTATAGATCAACATAATTTCATTAATGTTGGAGGTAATATTACAAAGATACTGAAAGATTACAATATTATTTCAAAACTTTTATTATCAATTTAGAGTAATATCTTGAATAGGATAGTTTAATGCTCAAAAGGAAATTAATATAACAAATCATATCAATAATTACAAAACTTTTGGTACCAATTGATATTAAAAGCCATTTGATGAACCAAAACATTTTTTATTAAAACACTAAACAAACATAGTAATGGAAGGACTGTCCTTGATGAGAAAAAATAATTCACCTAAATAAATCATTTAGCATTATAAAGAATAAAGAAACATTAGAAACTTTCCAACTAAGAATAGGGGTAAAACAAAGTTTTATATTCACATTCTGTAGCAGCAAGCACCCCAATATCCCCAGGGTGACTGCCAACACAGGTTCTTAGATCTGCTCTTGTAAAGGAAAGCAATTCAAAATGGGTTAACAAGCTTACTTTAATCAAACAAACATATCATTTACCTAGTTCAGGGGAAAAAGGTCAGCACCCCGAACTTCAGAGTATACAGACAGTAGTTTCAAAACAGAGAAACAAACAGATCAAGCAGACAGGCTTCCAAACTGTCCCACCATTACATCAATACCAAATCACAGTTACCAGAGAGGGAAGCATCAACATCTGGGTTTTCAAAGCCGGGGGGCTCTCAACAACGGCTGCCCAGAGTCTCATCTGGTCAAATCACACAACACTTCTCAAAGTGAGCCCCAAAGCAAAGCCTCAAATCAGGGATTATATAGTCTTCTCCTGGCTCAGAGAATGTAACCACCCTCTTGACCCACTGCCCAATCACACAGCATCAAGGTGTGGTCATTCCTGAAAACCAAGCCTCCTACCACAGGCTCCATGTGACCACATTCAGCCTATTGGGGGCAGAGTATATTTTCAAATCAAGGAAGGTTCTCAGAGTCACTTAAGTCAATCAAAGTCTCTTAAGCCAATCAAAGGGGGGTCAGGGAAGATCTTCAAATCTGCATTTCCATTACACATTCTTACTTGCTGACTTAGTTCTATAAATGCTAATTATAGCAATAAGTTATGAAAAAGAAGGTAAAAGGAAAAAAAATCACTGACAAAGAAAACATTAGAATACCTATATTTGTGCCTGGAACAATGGCTTATTTGGAAATCCAAATAGAATCATAAAACAACAACAGACAACCAAGTTGTAAATTAAGTTCAACAAAATAGAAGAAAATAAGCCAACAGAAATTACAAATATTTTAAAAATATTTTACAAAACTAAAAAAATGCTATTTGGAATAGTTTGAAAAAGCATCAAATTCGTAAACTAAAACAATAATGGCACACAGAGTATGCATAATAACAATCTTAAATAATTTAAGAGAAATTAATTAGGAATTTAATTAATATGGAAATTCAATATTATACCAATGAAATATCAATGGTCTAAAAGTCAGTATGAAAGTATCCGCAAAGATTATATTAGGGCAAATTTAAGCAGCTAGAATGTAATAGGGATAAATAGTAATTATAATTATTGTTATAGCTAAGAGATAGTGGATAATAAATAATAAAGCAAGGAATAGTAGATAAATATTGGGTCTCTGTGAAAATAGGAAACAAACAAACAAACAAACAAACAAACATGTCCTAGGGACTTAGATACAAAGTCCCAGAAAGTTTGCAATTTAAGCTCATCAGGAGAATTCCCTCATAGTTAGTTCTCAATGATGATAAAATCATGGATCTTCTCTGTTGTTGTCATTGTTATTATTCTTGTGTTTATTTCTTGCATTGTCAGTCTGTATACTGTATATGATGATTTAATGCTTGTGAAGTATTTTATATATAACATCTTCTCAACTATCCCAATTTGCACTCATATTTGGGTAAAAGAAAAATTAACTTTACAGGTAGATTTAATAGTCATGGTAAGATGGTCATTCAGTTCTCTTTAGTTATATCTGAATCCTTCTGACCCCAATTTTTGTTTTCTTGCAAAGATACTGGTGTGGGTTGCCATTTGCTTCTCCAGATTATTTTACCACTGAGGAAAATGATTCTAAGTCTGGCACTCTCTTCACTGAATCACCCATGGTAAGTAGAAGCATATATACTGAAGGGTTGTACTTAAAGTCAGAGGCTCTGGGTTCAAATCCCACCTCTATCACAACATGAGACCTTGTACAAACCACTAAACCATCTATGAAACTCATTCTCATTTGTAAAGTAATGTTTAGTCCAAATTCCTTCTTGCTCTATGATTCTCACAACCATGTAATATGGTAATCAAAAAAGCTGATATACTCTTCCATTTAGAGAAGCATATATCCAGATCTAAGAAAGTGATCATTCTATTCTAGCCTGCCATTTTCAGATTACTTCTGTAGTATCATATTTAGATTAGAGCACCACATTATTGGAAAGAATACTGAAAACAGGAGCATACTACCAGAGAAGAAAAACTAGGATTGCAGAAAGCCTCATTACTAAAATGATCTGGGGATTTTAGTAGACTATAACTTCAAAATAAATTAACATGGGAGGAAATAGTGGGTTCCTTCTCACTAGAATCCTTTAAGCATGGGCTAGATAACTATTTTTTAGTCATGCTGTAGAGAGGGTTATTATTAAACAATGGGCTAAACTATATGACTTAAGAGACTGCTTCCAACTACTTTTCAAAAAACAAACCAAACTAAAACAAAAAAACTTTAACACAGATCTTGACTAGAAATATATATAGATTTCTTGAGAAGAACCTTAAATGGATATGCTGAGAAAACTTAAAAGCACTATTGAATAGTAAAAATTCAAGAGAAGTCAATATTTGTGGAAATGACTAAAGGTGAATTTGTGATTTCTCTCAATAAATTGTGAAAAAATCTACTTCTGTGTTTGAGATATTTTTCCTGCACTGTTAATAAATTACATAACCAATAACCTTGATGATTGTTAAGTCTAGGAAATGAAGTTTACATAAAAATAAGTATATGTATATACATTCCATACACATAAAGAAAGTGAGAAACAGAGATGAAAACTGAGGTTAATGAAAGATTTTTTTAATTTTAGTAATTAATAAGAAAACATTAAAACATGATTTTAATTGCCTTAGAATCTGTTATGAGACTGAATAAAGGAAAATAGTTTTAGGTAGAAAAAGGTTATCACCTCTGTGAAGGTAACCAGCTTCTAAATCCCTGCTAATTTTTTTAAACAGAAACCTAAAAACAAACAAGCAAAAAATAAACAAGCAAAAACCTCACCAACCTAACAAAGCTAAAAAAAAAAAAGTGGAGATAGTTTTCTCAAGAAATACTGGGATTCACACAATGAGAGTCACTGGTCCAAGGAGTGCCCCTCCAGAGGGCCTCCCCAGAGGGAGCCCCTCTCAGAGGGAATTCTAGAGCCCCAACACCTCTAGAACTGTGCCCATCTGACCAGGAGGGACATTGGAGGAAGGATGGTCACCAAGGTTGGAAAAGTGGTAGAACCACCTCCTGGTATCCTGTCCTCCAGTCTTCTCAAGACTTAGAATGATGGGGAAGCCTAGGGCTTTGCAGTGCTTCCACCTTCTCCATCTCCCTTGCTGAGCCCTGGGAAAGCATTGAGGTCGAAGGTTTGTTTCCTTCAGGGTTCAAGCCACCAACCTCTGGATGACCACTAAGGTTATGCAAATCTCCAACTGAATGCAAGTTCTCCAGCCCACTAGACCTAGCATCATCCACGTTCTAGAGTCTGACCCCTTGAATGTGAAGTCTGACCCCCTTGAACAGGACCCAAAGAGGCAGGGACAGCTCTACACCCCTTGCCAGCAGGAAGTACTTTCAGAAGCTGAGACCTTTGCCTTTTACCCCAAAGGAATTTGGGTCCCATTTGTTTGAGGGTGGAATGATAAGGTACAGGTTCTGGGAACCCCCTTGAACTCTGATTGAACCTTCCCATTTGATGAGCCATTTGCCTGGGGTGGTAAGCCTTTCATTATAGCTAGGCGCAAATCTCTGTTACTAGCCTAACCCCTCCTTTGTACAGCAACTTCCCACCCTTGATCCTCCCTAACATTGTCTCATCTCCAGGTAGCCTCTAGCTACACCCCACCCTTAATCTCTCATCACTAGAGTCTAACTTCATTTGATTCCTGAAGACCCTCCCCAAACTCCTCCTCTAGACCATCCCTAAAATCCTCCTACAACCTTTCTGTATATAAGACCCCATCTTGATTCCATGAGAGAGAGAAAGCAGTGAGAAAGCCAGAGAATGATCTACTGCAGACTTCACTCTGTGTCAGATGATTCTGTCCTGCTTGTCCAGTACAAGCATCATAGATACAGAGGTTCCTTAAGAGTCTATCCATTATGGCAAATCTTTAATAAACTTTACTTTTCTTTGTCTGAAAAAAAAAAGAAAGACATAGTGGGATTCATTTTATTGAAAATCTTCAAGAAAAATTTGAATGGTAATTTTAGAGGAACATTTCACAGAGGACTTTTGGTGTGTTAGGAGTTAAATGAGGTATCTTCTGAAGTTCCTTCCAACTATGAAAGTCTATGGATCTATGAATTACAGTAATGGAATGTTTTGAAAAAAAGCATTCTTCTGATGAGCCAATGAATATGAAAATTATGAAGAAATATAGAAATATATTCAATCTATAAATTAGCATTTGTTAAGTGCCTTTCATATGCTAGACAAAATGGTGATTGCTGGGGATAAAAAAAGTAAAAGCTAGTCCTTGGTCTTAAGGAGTTCATAGTTTAAAGGAGAAAACAACATGTAAACAATTATGCTAAAAAAAAGCTATAGACAAAATAAACTGGAGATGATCTTAGAGATAAGAAATTACAATTAAAGCAGACTGGGAAGGGCATCTTATAGGAGGCAGAAACTTTTCCAGAACTTGAAGAAAGCCAAGGAAACTCTGGAGGGGTGGGGAAGAAGAGGGTAGGCATTGTGGTTATTAGTGATAATCAGTGAAAATGCCCAGAGCTGGGAGATAGATTGTCTTACCTGAGGAAAAGCAAGGAAACCAGTGTCACTAAATCATAGAATACTTGGAGGAGTGAAGATGTTAAAGTGACAGAAGACTGGAAATATAGAAAAGAGCCATGGTTAAAATGGGATTTAAAAGCCAAAGAATTTATATTTGATTTAGAGGTCAATGGAGGGCACTAGGTTTGATTGAATAAAAGAGGGTGATGTGGTTAGATTTGCACTTTAGAAAGACGAATCTTATAACTGAGTGGAAAATGGATTGGAGTGGGAAGATACTTGGGGCAGGGAAACAAACTAGAAGGCTATTTGCAGTAATCCAATTATGAAGGGGAAAGAGCTTAAACCAGAGTGGTTGTGATATTAAAGGAGAAAATATTGCATAAAAGAAAGATATTATGAAGGTAGAATCAAAAGGATATGACTAATAGATTGGATTTGGGGGGAGTGAGAGAGAGGGAGAAGTCGAATATTGTGAGCATGGGTGATTAAAATAATTGTACCTTCCACAATAAGAAGGAAGTTAGGAAGAGGGGAGGGTTTATGAGGTAATATAATTAGCCCAGTTTTGACTTGTTAAGTTTGCAATATCTATGAAATGTCCATTTCAATTTGTCAAACAGTGAGTTGGAGATGCAAGACTGGAGGTCAAAATAGGGGTGAGAGCTGGATAAGTAAATCTAGAAACCATCAGCATAGAGATAATTAACTCAGGGAAACTGATGAAATCATTAAATAAAATATTACATGGGTGAGGGGAAGAAATAATTGGCGAGACCTTTAAAATCTCGCAAAGGAGAGTAAGATGGAATGGTCAGATTGGTAGGAGGTGAACTAGGAGGCAGTGGCATCATGATAACCTAAAGAGAGTATCAATAAGGAAAAGAGGGTGATTTACAATGTAAACGCCTACAAAGAGGTTCAGAAGAATAAGGAAAAGGTCATTGAATTTGGCAATTAGGAGATCATTATTAACTTTCAAAAGAGCAGTTCAGTTGAATTATGAGGTTTAAAGGCAGACTGAAGAGAGTTAAGGAGAGAATGTGTAAAGAATAGAAATGGACTTATAAACTACAGACAGCCTTCTCAAGGAATTTTGACACAAAACGGAAGAGAGATATGGGAAGACATGAAGCAAAGTTTAATAATAATTAAACAATAATAATAACAACAATATAAATATTATTTATATAATGTTTTAAGCTTGATTTGATCCTCACAGAAAGCCTGAGGTAAGTGCTATTCTTATCCCCATTTTTTTCTTACTTAATATCTTATTTTTCCCAATTACATGTAAAAATAATTTTAACATTCTTTTTTTTTCCAAATTTTGAGTTTCCAATTCTTTTCCTCCTCCACATTGAGAAGGCAAGCAATTTGATATAGGTTATACATGTGTAGTCATGTAAAACACATTTCCATGTAAGTCATTCTATGAAAGAAAACAGAACAAAGAACCCAAACAAAGAAAATAAAGAAAAAGCACCTTTGTTCTCCATTCAGGTTCTACCAGTTCTTTAACAAGAGATAGACAGCAACCCATCCCCCTTTTTTCCCTGTTGTTATTGTAGAGGAGGAAATGGATGGTAAGAGAAGTTAACTGACTTAGCTAGTGTCATGGAGCTATTAAGTGGCTGAGGAGATATTTGAACTCAGGTCTTTCTGATTTCGAATCTAACACTATCCACTGAGCCACAAGCTGTTCAAAGGATGGGTAAAGTGAGCCTTTTTATTTTTTTTTGAGAAGGAATTATTATGGAATATTTATTATTTGTTTCATTTTCATTTATTCTTATTCAATCAATCAATATTTATTAGGTGTTTATTATGTACCGGGCACTGTGCTTAGTGCTGGGTAATAAAATAAATTTACAAAAATAATTTAAATTGAACTTAAATGAAGTTTATGATTCCAATGATATTTACATAAATTGTGGAAATAAATCTAAAAATTTGTTTGGATATGTTGGTGTTTAAGTATAAATGACGTAAAAGCCAGACTTACTTTGAGAAGAAAACAAAGAGATACTGAATTTCTATATGAATAGTTTTAATTAGAGTCTTCCCATTTCTGAATGTGAAGAAAATAGAAATGGTTAGTTAGCAAATTGTTCAAAACATATTTAAAATTATGCAAAATACTTTTTGTAGAGATTCTATTCATATAAAACTCCATATGGAAGTTGGACTACACACTGATTCAATCAGTCTTCTATCTGGATGTGTTGACATTAGTCACTGCAGAAAGGAAGGAGCTATGGGATTTATACTCTTATCATGTAGAAAATCAGCATGTAGAAAATCCAAGACCTGGATAATACAAGAGCACGAATCGTAAGACAAGAGGAGTGCAAGTTTACTTCACATTCTTAGTACCCTTTGAAAGCTCAAAATATAAACAAAAATAACAGGAAGTCACAAAGCTACCACATTAGGGAATAGTTTCTAGTTCAATATTTGCTGGGATGTAAGTAGAGAACAGACTCTCATAGAACACATGCTATATCAGTACCGATGGCAAAGGCAGTCAGCCAAAATAAAGGAGGAACACCTCAAATACAAGAGCTAATTGATAGGTCCCTCACCCATCTTAAAACATCATAACAAGCCGCCTACCAGATTCTTCTTCCCTCTTCCCTATCCCCACCCTCAAGAAGGCTGTTGTCACCAAGTCCTGGTTGTAACTGAGGATAAAGTAGGGTTTAGTGGAGCAAAATGGCTTCAGATGTTATAGATTCTAATAAAAATTAATAATAAGATGGTAGCCTCTACTCTCAAGGAATGTATAATATAATTTTGAAATATAAGAAATATGCAAAAAGCTGTCCACTAGTACCAGACAATCGTGCATGCCTGGTTTCACCTCTATTCTTGAATTACATTAAATTCTCCCACCTACTTGACTCTATTGAGACAGGAGCTCCAGTTTTTGCTAAAGTGACATGTCAGACTTTCCCCATAACAGTAAAATGAGTAGCAAATACATGCATACATACGCTCAAAAAAGAATTTAAAAAAGTATTTAAGACCTAAGGGGGAGGTGAATGCCTTAGAAGTTGAAATTGAGATATCAATCGATAGGTTGGAAGACATCCCAAAGGATAAATTAAATTGGATCATAAATATACAGAAAGCATCAAAGGAGTGAATTGGTCCAACCATTCTGGAAAGCAGTTTGGAATTATGTTAAGAAAATGACTAAAATATACTTATCTCTTGACTAGATGTCTCATTTCTAGGTTTATAATCGAGAGAGAGAGAGAGAGAGAGAGAGAGAGAGAGAGCAATATAAACCAGAGTACGCACAGTAACACTTTATAGCAGTAATGATTTGGAAACAAAGTTGATATCCATGAATTATGGAATGGCTAAATAAATTATATTACATAAATGTAATGGACTGTTATGGAATATTACTTCACACTAAGAAATGATAAAAATTAAAACTAGAGAGAAGTATAGGAAGATATATAAAATGATTTAAAGTATGCAGATAAAAAACCCAATGTGTACAATATCTTTAACAATGTAAATTTAAGTAATAGCAATGACCACAAGAATGAGATAGCATATTTTGAGACTAAAATGAATAAACATGACCCTAAATAAAAGATATGAGAAGTTACCTCTCTTCCTTTTTGCAGAGTTCAAAGACTATGGATGAGGAAAATTGCATATAATGTTAATCTGCCCATAATGACACATAATACCACTGGGGTGAATTGCATACTTTAAATAAATTAGAATCAATACATTTATGTTAGAGTTGAAGCCCTATATAAATTCATAAGGGTGTAACATTTATATAAGGCATTTTCAAATATATGTAAAATGGACATAATAATATTAGCAAAAGTTATAAAACTAAAAGAAAAATTGAAAAGCATTGACTTAAACAAGGGCTCTTGGCCATTAAAAAAGAGATAAGTTATGCCTTCTTGGAGAACTTAGAGAAGGCTTAATGAAGAAAGTGGTTTTTAGATGGGTCTTGAAAGATTAAAATAGGCTGTGTGAATAGAGGTTGTATACATATTGTAGAATCATTTTAGAAGAAAAATCAGCATGAGAAAATCCTCAAGGATCAAGAAACCATGGAGTATATCAGGAGTAGAGTTTGACTGTACATAGGGCTTGTGTAGGAGAGTAATAAGAAACAAGATACTGATTTCCAATCCCCCCAGGGAAACAAGAACATGGAATAACTATTTTACGGGGGGCATACAAATTGTATATAATGTAACAATAGTTGACATTTCTGTTTGATTGATGGTTTACAAATTAATTTAGACACATTTCATTTGATAGCCATAATAGCCTTATAGGTGTAGGCACTATGGGTTCTATTGTTATAATTAAAAAAAAATAAGGAAGTTAAGATTAAGAAGTTATTATACATCCCTATGTAGTTTTTCTGAGAAGGAAACTGTACATTGTTTCTTCATGACTCCAAGCCTATGTTTTACCTTACTACACCATTCTATAGTTTTGTAACAAGCTATGCCAATCGATGTTTCTACTGTCAACTCCACCCTACAGTGGAAGTATAGTCTTAGATTCTGCTGTTTCAAAGAAAAGCTTGTGAGTCAAGTCTGATCCAGATTGTAATCTTACCAGTGTCTCTGCTTAACAATAATCCCATTGAACACATAATTATCATTGATAGACTGTAAAAGCTTCATAATAAATTGTGATTCTCTAAGGAACAAAGACATGACTCCATAAAAAAGATTTGGTTCTCCAATGAATCTATCCTAACTCAGCATTGTATTGTTCCATACCTGGAACCTGTCTTCCTTGCTTGGTAGCTCATGGTAGCTTCTCTGAAAAAAAAAAAAATATATATATATATATATATTCTCCTCTCCAAATGATCTGTCCCTTGTCTATGACCCTGCATGAACTTACACACTCTTAGTGTGGAATTTGCTATCTAAATTAGACTGGTCTTTTGGTACCAAAACACAGACTATGAAAAATCTAGTTCTCAGATAGTCTTTGCTTATCTTGCCTCTGGCTCTACCTTTGGGGTTGAGTTTCAAAATAAATGTCAACTATAACTAAATAACGCTTAGCTACATCTCTTTCTGATTTAACTTTGGATCAGCTCCAGAGATTCCAGGATTGAAGATATGAATGAAAAAGAGAATATTTATTAAATGCTTACAATATGTAAAGCACTATGTTAAATATTGGGATACAAATAGAAAGCTAGATAGTCCCTACTGCCAAGGAGCTCCCATTTTACAAAAAAACAAATAAGTTGAATCCCTTCCCAGTCAGCTAGAATGACCTAGTGATACTTGGGGTGGAGAGAAAAGTACATGTTAGTGAATCTTCATCTGTACTATTTCCATTGATTAAACCTTACCTATTGATGATGTTAACTCTTTGACGGTATATCTTTAAATTTCATTTTCAAATAATAAGCTTGTAGAAGGGCTCCATCATTTCCTATGTTTCATATATCAATAAATACATCTAAATCATCAAGGCAGAAAGTTGGCACAGTGGATATAACACTGAGTCTGCAGTTAGGAAGACGAGTTCAAATCAGTCCTTAAACATTTATTACTTGTGTGACACTGGGCAAGTCACTTAACTGTAATTGCCTCAGTTTCTTTATCTGTAAAATGAGCTGGAGAAAGAAATAAACTACTCTAGTATCTTTGTCAAGAAAACTTTCAAGGGTGTTTACAAAGAGTCAGACATGACTGAAAGAGTAAACAACAAAAATATTGTTAAAACTATTTAAAATATGCTTACCACTATGATCTAGATAATACAGAAAAAGTATCACAGCTACAAGATATCCATTATACATACACCATACACACACATTCACTCTCTGTATATATTTCTAGATACATGTAACATTTCTACAAACATATGCATACATGAATATGTAAATATAAACACAATATAAATGTATCATATATACATACATGTGTATATGCATAATTAACAGACAATAGTTAACAAAGAATAAGTATACACTTGAAGCTTACAGGTCTCCATAAGAATTTCTCCCCTGGACCACAGTTACTGGAACAGGGCACGTAGCAGAACTGATTGGCATTTCTATTCCCAGGGTTCTCAGTATTACCTTCCTATTAGTAGCAGTTAGAGATTTGTGTTATTGTGTATGTGGGGTGGGGAATACCTGGCCCCTTCTCCATAGGATTTATTTCTCTGCATGATAGCTACAGGGGACCAGGATAAAAGTAGAGTAGAACTTAACAGAACTGTCATGCCTTAGCCTTATTCCTAACTCCTTGAAAAAATAGCCTTGCATCCTGATTTATCCACATTCAATAATCTTTTGGCAAATCTACAAAACTCTTATTTATGGAGTCTATAAATGTGATTGATTCTATGGTATTGGAAACATCACAATAGGATGAAGAGTATTATACTTGGTCTGAGAAAATCTTGTGTTCAGATTCTGACTTTGGTATTTACTAGATATGTAGCTACACCCTTTAACCCTTTTAAGATCATTTTTTAAATCTCATATATCAATAGTGATAACTGTAGTGCTTACCTTATAGGGCTATTTTAGAGGCTAAATGCCATACAAGTGACTGATATTGTTATACCTGGAATTCCCCCTCCCTGTTACCTAACTAAGAGGCTAAAAAAATGGAAAAAAAATCTTTGATGGTACTTTTATTCTCTGCATTTCTTTCCTAGCTTTTTAAATTAGATCTACTGAATTCAGTTGCTTTCCCTCACCCATCACATATACCATCCTCATCTCACTTTTTAAATCCAGGTAAGTTCCTTGAGTGAATAAATTATTAGTGTAACCCAGTTGGCTGGCACTGTTTCACTTTGTTGGTCTGTTAATACCCAGGAAATCTCCCACAGAAGGCAATAGAGCATAATTTGTGAGACAACTTACCAGAAATGAGTCTATTCCAGGCTATCTCTAGATTGGAGAAAAAACAGATCCTCTTGTGCTTCGCCAAGGGCAGTCTGGGACCCAAAAAAGCCAGGCTCCAAGACACATGAGACATTATTCTTATCAGTATTTTTGGCACCCTTTTCATTTCTTATTACCTCCCCTCTGACTTTGTCATTTTGTTTCCAGGAGAGAAGAGAAATGGGAAGAACTGAAGGGAACTGAAGTGAACAAGGACCACAGACACTGCCACCAAGCTCCAACTGGAGGAGGAGGAGTGGAAGTTACTGCATTCAGAAGAAACTTTCAAGTGGGAGAGAGAGCGTAGTATACTGATTATAGAGCTGGCTCTGAAGACAGAGGACATGGTTTTAAATCTCACCTCTGACCCTTATTCCCTGTCTGACCATGGACAATTAACTTGATCTCTGTGAGCCTCATCAGAAAAATGAAGAAGTTATTCTAGATGACCTTTGAGGTCTCTTCGATTTCTAAATCTATGATAACATGGGGAGTAGATGTAACAAGGACCAGATTTCCTAGTGAAGACTACCCGTGAGAATTTCTTTGGTTGGTGTGTCATAGGTGTGGTGAAATATCCTGCTTTTCCTCTCTTTTATTTAAACCCATAAAGCTAAATTGAGTTAGATGAATCATAATCTCATCTACCTCTTATAAAACTGTATTATTGTGGATAAGATATTTATGGTCCACACAAGAAGAACTAGAAGGGGGGAAGGCCTGACAAAGCCTGTTTATACATTTATTTTGCATTTGTTATCCATGTAATCAAAACCTCTGTGATCACACCACCCTTT
Organism: Gymnobelideus leadbeateri; assembly: GCA_011680675.1. Classification (NCBI taxonomy): domain Eukaryota; kingdom Metazoa; phylum Chordata; class Mammalia; order Diprotodontia; family Petauridae; genus Gymnobelideus; species Gymnobelideus leadbeateri. Next base: position 1,214,255 of record WOXC01010154.1, read on the forward strand.
AGAATCCAGACATTTAAGGAATTGTCATGTGAATCAATAGATAGAAATAGTTCATGCGATGAAGACTCATGGCTAGGTACTGACCACAGAGTTCATCTTTTAACATTTTGAGCAATATTTCATTTCCTCTCTTAGATTAAATTGAGACCTGACCAGTGACAGGTTAATCAAAGTAGCTTCAGCACAGTCACTCTCTCATGGGCTTGAGCAATATGGGCAAGAGCAATGTATACATTTGTTGTATGAGTTTTCACTTGAGGACAGCAGGTACTACATTTCTTAAGAAGACAGTATTGCTAAGGTGGGGGACAGAGAGTAAAGGCCTGAACCAGTGGAGCAAGTACAGCATGGCACCTAGTGGGAACTGAAGAAACAAAACTCCTTTGTTGCATAATTAACATCATGATACATTTTCTTGCTGAAGGCTTCAGAAAAGAGCCACACAATAAAATAGTGCCCCCTCCATGGGAAAGAATATCAAGATGATTTAAGGCACCTATTGCTCTCTTAATGCGCTCTCTCGCTCTCTCACTCTCTCTCTCTCTCTCTCTCTCTCTCTCTCTCTCTCTCTCTCACACACACACACACACACACACACACACCCCTCTTTTATCCTTTTTAACCTTTGTGTTTTGGGGATTCAGAATAAGTATGTTGAAGAATGTTTCTTTAATGCCTCCTAATCTCTGCTTCTCCAAGCCCTAATTTCTTCAATGATCAACTCGTGTGTCAACTTCTCTATGGAGCTGTCACTAATTCTCTGTATCATCAACACTTAATGTAGTGACTGACACACTTAGTAGTCACTGACTACATGATTATTGATTGGTTGATTCTTAATGCTGTCTTTCTTTTAAGTTTAAAGTTCAGTGTACGTCCACAGCTACTCAAAAGTGCTTTCTCTTTCCCTTTATTTCTGAATATTTAAGTTTTTTTTTAATTAAAAAGAACAGGGTGTTTTTTTAATAGTCATATTTTATATTGTGAGTCAGGATGACAAAACGGATAGAAGGATGCTCATGGAGTCAGAATGACCTAAATTGAAGTCCTGCTCCTGATATATATCGACTGGTTATGGACACCTCACTTAACATCTCTCTACCCCCAAGCAACTTTCCAGGACTATAGATCACAGGCTGGCGTTCTCTGGTGGAAGGAATTTCTACACTGGGAGGTTACTGCAAGATGAAATCCCAAGTCTAGTTTAAAAACAAAATCTTACACTGCTATATCAAAAGTGTTTAAATATATGAATTAATTTTGAGCCAAATAAGACAATATTTCTCAATAAAAAGCATATGGTTACAAGTAATATTTTGGAAGAGATTTTACAGATTATGTGACAAAGGTTTTAAAAATTCTAATAATTCATTGTATCTTTATTTTACATCCCTCCTTGTCATGTACTTGACATTCCACTTACCTTTTCTCTGAATTTCATTCACTCTGGGTTTTTTAACAAGCTGGGCTCATTGCTTATAATATACTTCCTCTTAATCTCTGGCTCTCCAACTGCTTTTCTTTCTTCAAGGCTCATTTAATGTTATAACTGCTCTGTGAAGCTTTTCTTAATTCTCGGTATCTTGAAAACCTAATTTAGTGTATGGCACTTAGTAGGTACTAAATACATGAGTTATTGATCCATTTATTCTTAATGTTGTCTTTCTTCTTTAAATGTATATGTATAGGTTCAGGTGTGAGTCCCAGTAGAATGCAAGGTACATGAGGGCAGAGATAGTTTCTCTTTTGTTATTAAATCACTGTGTTAAATGTCAAAATAAAAATGTAATGATACTTTGCTCAGAATAGGAATTTTATTTATGTTTCTGAAATCAAATTAAAGCTGACTTCAGGAGCAAAGAAAACGTTTTTTTTTTCTTTTTCAAATTCTCTCTGGAACCCAGGTTTATCTAGCCAGTAGATACGTTGTGCTATGGGACTGATCCATTATTACTAGGGCAGAACAGCTCCCTTCATGTCAAACACACTTTATATTCTGTGGGGTGAAATCCTTATCTCCTGTTTTCACAGAACATAGGAAGGTGCAACTTTGCCATCCCCCAAACTGCTAACTATCATGAATGTGGTTAGTTCTCCTTGTCTTTCCTCTTCTTCTTCCTTTTTCAAATTAGTTTTACAATTTTGGAGATAGACATTGTGCATTAATTATGAAACAGCCCAACAGTGTAACAGATACTGAGAAAGGCAGAGAATATGAGTTCAAATTCCTGCCACTCACTATCAGCCTGACTTTCATCACTTAGGAAAAGAAGTGTTAGGGGCAGCTAGGTGGTGCAGTGAATGAATAGAGCACTGGCCCTGGAGTCAGGAGGACCTGAGTTCAAATCCAGCCTCAGACACTTAACACTTACTAGCTGTGTGACCTTGGGCAAGTCACTTAACCCCAAATGCCCTGCCTTCCCCCCTCCAAAAAGAAAAAAAAAAGACGTGTTGGACAAGATTTTCAATATAAATCTATGATCCTATGATTTCTTTGACAGACTTTGGAAGTGATAGACTCTAAGAGATGAGGAGGAGAAAAATGCATATTCAAAAGAAAAATAAAAGAAATGAAAATATGAAGTGTGGCTTATATATAGGCAAATGAATAAAAAAACTATTTAATGAATACCTATCATTCATTCACACATTCATTAAATAGCCATTTATTAAGTACCTAATATGCACAATTGCAGTGACAGGCACTATGGGAGATGTAAAGATCAATTCTGGAGGTTGTCATCTAGAAGAGGAAACATGCTACATACTCCAACATATAATAATTCTAAAATAGTAAGTCAATAATAATTTATTAACTAGTACTTATTTTAGGTTAGGAACTATGCTAAGTCCTGGGGATCCAAAGAAAGGTGGGGGAAAACCCTGCTCTCATGGAGCTTATATCCCTTTTTTTCTTTTCCTTTTTTGCTTTTTTTAGAGATGGGAAGGCAGGGCAATTGGGGTTACGTGACTTGCCCAAGGTCACAGGGATAGTAAGTATTAAGTGTCTGAGGCCAGATTTGAACTCAGGTCCTCCTGACTCCTCTGTTGATGGTCTATTCACTGTGCCATCTAGCCCCCTCCCTTCATTGATAGCATGAGTTAAGTGTCTGAGGCTGAATTTGAACTCAGGTCTTCCTGATTCCAGGGCAGATGCTCTATTCACTTTACCACCTAGCCACCCCAGAGCTTATATTCTAATAGGAGATACAATGTGAAAAAACAAATTAGGTACATACAAGAAATATACAAAGTAGACAGAAGGGAATTTCAGCGAAGTTTCTATCAGTGAGGGGAACTAGAAAAGGCGTCTGTAAGAAAGTAGGATTTGATCTCAGAGTTGAAAAAGTCAGGAAATATAAGAGCTTCAGTTGAGAAAGAACATTCCAAAGTAGGCAGCCTATGCCAAGGCATGGTGATATGAGAAGGAATACCATTTGCAAGGAACAGCAAGTAGGCCGCTGTACCTAAATAGCAGAATTTGTGGAGGGAAAGAAAGTAAGAAGACTGCAAAGGTAGGATTCTGATAACTACTAAATTCTCCAATTCAGGTTAATTAGGCCATCCAGATACAAACTGGTTGTAATATCCTGTATACTATTGAATGATGTAAGTTATACCATGTTGCCTCATCGTATATGAGGTCACTTTGCAAGCATATTTGTTCAAAGTTATATTTAATATTGGAAGGTGAATTAAGATTTTTCTCATACCAAGGGTTCATTAAAAAAAGAAATCTTTTTGGGGATAAAATAGTAAAGCCATTTAGGGCTAAGCATAGATTATCTATGGATATTTACTTGAGGGGGAGGGGTTGCAAATTGGGAGAATGGAAAAAGAGAACACCAACAAAGGCTAGAAAAAAGACATGGTAAAGATTAGAGAACAGAAATAACAGAAATATAAAGACATTCCAATAAAAATAGTTGAAGAGTAAAAGCTGGCAGATAATCATATATTGGAAGCATATTATGGGAGATTGAAGCTTCCAGTACAGGAATGATAGAATGTGAGATTTAGAGCTAGAAGGCCATTTTCAAATTCTTCATTTGACAGATGAGGATACTGAGACCCAAAGAGGTTAGTTAACTCATTCAGGGTCATAGAGCTTGCTATTATTTGAAGTGGGATTGGAACCTTGGTCTTCCTGCTTCTAAATTCAGTGCTATATCAATTATGCAATGACATCTAAAGTCCCTTATAAATTTGAGACTTTGTGACTAATCATTTTTTTAGAATGTAGAAAAGAAAATAGATTTTTTCATTATAAAATGCCTTTTAAAATCACAAAATAATTTTACTAATAAGACACTGAAAAAAGTCTGAGTTGAGGATGAATTCGCAAGGTATATTCATTACATTTCAGGCATCAAGAACCCTAGGAAATGAATAGTAACATTGTCCTCTTTGCTCTAAAACCTCAATTATTGAGACAAAAAAGGAAGTTCAAATGAGTCATTTAAATATGTCTTCCTCTCACCTTCCTACCCCCCAATATAGTGTTATTCAGTAAAGCAAAATGAATCCAAGTCACCAAAAAAATAAACTTTTTTCTACCTGAAATCCCAAATCCCCTAGCTGAGACTTGAACAAGTAATCGTTCCATAACTAATTAAAGGCTGCCAATCATGATGGAGAGAAATAGTAGGATAAAAACTTCTAGGACACAATATTTGAAATATGTCTGCATGAACACACTTCAGTGAATTTTGATTTGGCAAATGGTACCATCCTATGAAATTGATGTGCTTTACTGCAGAATATAGAATTTTTAAAATATGAAAAACCACTCAAGGCAACTGTACTTAAAGCACCAATCCTGTATGCTAAAATTTCATGCACTCTTTGACCAACCATGGTCTGACAACTAATTACTGATCTGAAATATAAAAAAAATAATATTTTAGCATTAAATTTTTGCACCTTATGTGCAAGAATATTTTCTCTGGAACACCAAATCTAATCAATTAAGTTACAGTTGCATATAAAACATGATCCATTTAAACTTATAGTGAATAGACTAGAATCTGAATAATCAGTATCAATCAGTCATGAGTCAAATTGAACTCTAATAGCATAATCTTTTTCCAATATATTCCACATCTGGCTTTTATTTTAAGTTGCTTTTTTTCTTTTTAAGATTATCAGGGCTGTGTGTGTGTGTGTGTGTGTGTGAGAGAGAGAGAGAGAGAGAGAGAGAGAGAGAGAGAGAGAGAGAGAGAGAGGATATATAATATGGAGACTCTGTATTCTGTATATAAGAACCTGCCCTCTTGAAGACAGGAACACAAAATTATTCAAAACAATTCAGAAGTATTGGTATTAGCTGTGATTAAAGTTAAACACAATAAACAAAATCTCCAGGCACAAAAAAACCTCAAATACAAATTAGATGTAACTTGACGATGTGAGATATTGGGGCAACTGATGGTACAGTACATAGAGTACTGGGTCTAGAGTCAGGAATATGTGACTTCAGATTTGACTTTAGTCATTTATTGACTGTGTGACCATGGGCAAGTCACTTAATGTCTATTTTTCTCCATTTCCATTGTAAAATGGAGATGATAATAGCACATACACATGAGAATCAAATGGGTTAAGATTTGTAAATGCTCAGCATAGCATCTGACCCATAGTAAGTATTGTACAAAGGTTTCTTATTATCATTACAACTGTTGTTGTTATTATTACCCTTATTTCAAAATGTCTTTCCCTTGGTTGTAGGGATGCAGCATACTCCAATGGGAAAAACAACAACAACAACAACAGTAACATCTAATTGGGAGTCTGGGTATCTGAATGGCCAGTAACTGACTGGTTTGGGGTTATGCCCCTTAACTGAGAGTAGCTTCATCAGAGAAGAAATGGTTAACTGCTCCATAAGGTCTTGAAAGCTTTTTAATCAACAACTTAATTAAATTCCATAAGTATGTAATTGCCTGCTATGTACAAGGCAAAGTAATAGGTTCTAGAGACATAGAGGCAGAAAGCAGGAAAACAACAACAGCAAAAGTTTTAAAGTATCCATTGCCTTTAAGGAACTTACATTATAAAGGAGGCCTTACAAGAACATAGATAGAGGGAACTGAGAATTCATCTAATAAGACAAATACATAGAAAAATAACACACAATAATTTGAAAAGAGCAAGAATACAAAAAACAAACAAAATGGGCAGGACCAAGTTAGGCTTTCTGAAAGAGGTGGAATATGAGGTGAATCCTGAAAGAAACTGGGGACTCTAAAAGGCAGAGGTGAGAAAAACAGATTGTGTCACTGGTTTCAGTCATCTCCCCAGACACTGCAACCAATTTTCATTTGCAACAATTGTTTAGCAGGCTGAAATGATTAAATGACTCAATGGGGCCATATTCTTTATCATTACATGGGTTAAATTGTGGTCTGTGTACAGGAACAATACAAGGAGGTCTCACTTTTCTGCACATTGGAACACTGATAGGTTACAAGATTTTAATATGTACTTAGGACAGCCTATTATTCATAGCTTTCCCCTGTTCACTTACACCCAGACAATGCCTATTTGTCTCTTCTGTAAATCAACTTTACACTGAAACTAAAACTAGATGACAAACAGGGGGGGTGTGGCTCAGAAGTCCTATCTCATAAATTAATTAATTGACTTCCAATAAGTTGCTTGGATTCTTTTTGCACTAAATAATGACATTCTCCAAACAAGGGAGGGTCTCATGCTGTAGCATTTACTTGTGCTGTAAGTTGCTTTTTATCTACAGTTTCATTGCTTAAAACTGACATTTCCCTAATAGTAAAATGGTTTGTCTTGCATTTTATGTCATCGAAAATTATGCACGACTCAACAACAGCCAATCCCAGTTGAGTCATATCAGTGTAAATAAAAATGTAAAAAAAGTGAAGTCAATAATATTACCAAAAAATAGGTGTTTAGGGTATAATATGGGCATTCAGACTGCACAGATGTTCAGCAGAAATGAGATCTGCACCTCAATTGAGTAAGAGTATTACCTGTTTTATTACTCTGACTTGATACAGCAGGCAAGGGTAGAGTGTCTGTGACCTTGACTGCACCAGAGGACGTGCTGCTTTGAAAAACCCTGCTCAGAAGCAAGCATATTCAGGCAGTGAGCAGTCACGAAGCTGGAAAAATGGCTAGAACCAGTGTTTAAATTTCTATGAATGCTATATAATGCTTATTATATATGATTATATAATGATATATAAGGCTTATATTGCTTGCCTTCTTGATGGGGGAGGGAGAGAGTAGGGAGAGAGAAAACTTAAATTTAAAATAAAAAAATCTAAAAATGAATAAATAAGTTGATGTAAATGCATGAATTGATACAAAGAAGAACTAAAAGAAAACCTACTTCCTCAGAGGAAATAGGGTTTCAGAATATGAATTGATTACCTAGAATTCATACCTTATGTCTTCACAACAATTACAAAATAACTTTTTTTGGAGGGGGGAAGGCAAGGCAAGTGGGCTTAAGAGACTTGCCCAAGATCACAGAGCTAGTGTCAAGTGTCTGAGGCTGGTTTTGAACTTAGGTCCTTCTGTCTCCAGGGCAGTGCTCTATATACTGTGCCACCTAGCTTCCCCACAAAATTACTTTTTATAATCTTATTGTTACAAGATTTTTGATATTCTGAGAGGGGCAAAGAAACATTGTATTTTCAGAGTTTGCAACTCTCTGGTCATTTTCCTCTTCAAATACTGTTTTCTGTCCATGGATATAGAATAATGCTTAGGATATTATATAGCACATACATATATGTACTATATAATAGGTAATATAGAATAATACTCAGCTCATTCTCCTTCTTTTGTGAATTTTTTAAACAAATGCTTTATTAACTTCTGCTTTGCATCATTCATTTCCACCAGATTTTGAGTTACAATCATTTCCCCCCGTTATTCCCCTACCCAACCTCCCAGAATAGCAGTCCCACAATTTATCACTTCCTCCAATCTGCTCTCTCCCATACCTTCTCCCATAACCCCTTCGACTTTTCCATTAGAGGAAGGTGAATCTTTGTGTACCAATGCCTGTACATCTTATCTCCCAATTATAAGCAAAAGAGTATTAATAATAGTATTTATATATATTTGAAACATTTAATGTTAAGACCTCGAATTTCAGATCCATTTCATTCCTCCCTTGGCACCCATTCCCTCTGGGGAGATAAGTAATTCAGTATATGTTGTACATGTCTAGCTATGCAAAACATTATCATAGTAGATGTATTGTACAAGGCTGCTTATAATTCCCTCCCACTCATCCCGTCCCCCACCTGGTCCATTCCCTACATGATCCTGTCCCTCTTCTATAGGGGGTTCTTCTAACCTCCCCTCCCCCCAAGGATGCCCTCCCATCCATCATCCCTCCTCACATCCCCCTTCCCCCTATTATGCTGCAGGTTGAGATATCCCATTTAGTATGTATGTCATTCTCTCCCTGAACCACATTCAATGAAAATGTGGTTTTGCCTTTTTTGCCTTCCTAATCTCCCCCTCCCTTGCAACCACTTCCCCTTGCTTCTTCTACATGAGATAGTTTACCCTACCCTGTCTCTCCCCATCTCCTCTTGCCACTTTCCTCTCTCACCTCATAATTTCATCCCTTGAGTATTCTCCCTTCCCAACAGATTCAACCTATGCTCTCTATCCATATATAACTGTAACCATATACACACACATTCACATATGTATTCATATGGCCACACACCCTTCTTCCATTATTTTCATAGTTAGATATCATCAGTCACAGTTATTGCTTTTCCATATAGGAATGTAGATAGTTCAACTTTGATGAGTTCCTTTTGATTTCTTTTCCCTGATTACCTTCTCAGGCATCTCTTCCTTCTTGTGTCTGGATGACAAATTTTCTATTCAATTCTGGTTTTTTCCTCAAGAATGCTTGAAAGTCCTCTATTCCACTGAATGACCATATTTTCCCCTGAAACAAAATACTCAGTTTTGCTGGGTAGGTGACTCTTGGGTTCATTCCCAGTTCTTTTGCCCTCTGGAATATCATATTCCATGCCCTTCAATCCCTCAGTGTAGAAGCTGCCAGGTCCTGGGCTATTCTGATTGTGTTTCCACAATATTGAAATTGTTTCTTCCTGGCTGCTTGTAGTATTTTCTCCTTGATCTGGGGATTCTGGAACCTGGCTATAATATTCCTGGGAGTTTTCTTTTTGGGATCTTTTTCAGGAGGTGATTGGTGGATTCTTTCAACCTCTATTTTGCCCTCTGGATCTAAAACATCAGGGCAGTTTTCCTTGAGAACTTCTTGAAGGGTGATTTCTAGGTTCTTTCTTTGATCATGGCTGTCAGGTAGTCCAATAATTTTTAAATTGTCTCTCCTGGATCTATTTTCCAGGTCAGTGGTTTTTCCCATGAGATATTTCACATTGCCTTCTAATCTTTCATTTGTTTGGATCTGCTTAACAGCATCTTGATTTCTCATAAAGTCATTAGCTTCCATTTGCTCCAGTTTAACTCTGAAGGAATGAATCTCCTCAGTGAACTTTTGAGATTCTTTTTCCATCTGGCAAATTCGACTTTTTAAGGCATTCTTCTCCTCATTGCCCTTTTGGGCCTCCTTTGCCATTTGAGTTAGTCTATTTTTTAAGGTGTTGTTTTCCTCAGTCAGGCTGTTGACCCTCATTTCATACTTTTCCTGCATCCTTCTCATTTCTCTTTCCAATTTTTCCTCCACTTCTCTCATTTGATTTTTAAAGTCCTTCTTAAGGTCCTCTATGGCCTGCAACCCACTCATGTATTCCCCTGGGGCTTTTGGAGCAGGACTTCTGACCACACAGTCCTTTTCCCGCTCTATGCCCCCAAAATAGGAGTCTAGGGTTGCATTTTTCTGTTTCCTTTGCTTTGGCATGTTGCCACTTAATTACTGTTGTCACCCTATGGCTTTAAGGCCTTCCTGTAGGGCTGCTGGGCTGTCCTCAGCAGGAGGTTAGCTTCTCTGTGTCGTTCTGTGGGTGCTGGGGCTCCAGAAGTTGTTCAGAGTCCCCTTTTACATAGTTTGGGGGCAATCTGGGGGCTGAGTGGCTTGGATGAGCTGTTTCTACTCCGCCATCTTGGCTTCACCCCTAACATTCTATCTATTTTGTGAATTAATGTCTAGAAATTGTAAGAAGAGGGATTTTATTTTTCAAATGCTTTATTAACTTCTGGTTTACATCATTCATTAATATCATATTTTGAGTTTCAGTTTTTTCCCCATTTTTTCCTTACCCCACACCCCAGAATAGCAGTCCCACAGGATATCGCCTCACCCCATCTGCTCTCTCCCATATCTTCTCCCACACCCCCTTCAACTTTTTCAGTAGGGCAAGGTTATTCCCTGTGCCCCAATGACTGTATATCTTATTTCCCAATAATATGTAAAATAATATTAATAATAGTATTTATGTATTTTTAAACATTTGATTTTGATTTTAAAACTTTGAATTCCAGATTCATTCCCTTCTTCCCTTGTCACCCCCCCACCCTTACTGGGAAGATAAGCAATTCAGTATATGTTGTACATGTGTAGCTATACAAAACATTACCATAGTAGATATATTGTAAAAGACTGACTATATTTTCCTCCCTCCTATCCCCCCTCCCATTTGATCTATTCCCTACTTTGATCCTGTCCCTTTTCAAAAGTGGGTGGCTCCAACTTCCCTTCCCCCTTCCCTCCCACCCTCCCTTCTATCAACTCCCCTCTCATCCTCTTCCCCCCTACTCTCCTGTAGGGTGAGATATCCTATTTAGTATGCATGTCATTCTCTTCCTGATACAAATTCAATGAGAATAAGGTTTTGCCTTTTTACCTTCCTGTTCTTCCCCTCCCTTGTAACCATTTTCCCTTGTCTCTTCTATATGAGATAGTTTACCCCATTCTGTCTCTCCCCATCTCCTCTTGTTATATTTTTCTCTCACCTCTTCTTTCATTTCTTTGGATCTGTTTAACAGTATCTTGATTTCTCATAAAGTCACTAGATTCCAATTGTTCCAGTCTAATTCTGAAGGAATGATTCTCATCACTGAGCTATTGAGATTCTTTTTCCATCTGGCAAATTCGGCTTTTTTAAGGCATTCTTCTCCTCATTGCCTTTTTGAACCTTTTTGCTCTATGAGTTAGTCTATTTTTTAAGGTGTTATTTTCCTCAGTCAAGCTGTTGACTCTCCTTTCATACTTTTCTTGCATCTTTCTCATTTTTCTTTCCGATTTTTCCTCCACTTCTCTTATTTGCTTCTTAAGGTTCTCTATGGCCTATAACCAGCTCATATTTTCATTTTAGGCTTTTGGTGCAGGAGTTCTGACCTCCCAGTCCTCTTCCTGTTCCATGCTTCAATCATCTTTGCCCCCAAAATAGGAGTCTAATGTTGAATTTTTCTCTTTATTTTGTTGCCTTTGCCTAAGGCATGTTGCCACTCAATTACTTGACTTTTGAGCTTATTGCCATAGTAGGACTCTGCCACCAGCCAGAGGAGCTTCTGTCCAAAATGCTAGTGTTTTCTCAGCTGCTGGAGGTATTAGTTGGGTGGCCTCTCTGAAGCCTCCACACACTCTAGCAAGCTGGTCACACACCCCAATACCTCCACCCCAGACCACAATCCAGATCCAAGAAGGTCAAAGCAAATGTGATTATACGCCCCTAGAGTGTTCCCACATCCCACTACAGTTTGCAGGCCAGGAGCTGAAGCTACAACATGGCAGGCTGTGCTGAGACTAATCAGCAGCTTCTCACCCTCAGGGAAAGAGGCTGATGTGCTCTCCCAACCAGTCCCAAAGTCCATACCACACTGACCTCTCACTTTGACCTTGGCATATATGTGTTGGTAAGTCTGGAAACGCCACAGCTGCTAATGTTCTGGAGTCCCTCCAGCTGATTGCTGGTCGGGCCTCACTGGGGCTAAAACCTCAGACTCATGAGGGCCTGGGCTTGGCTCTCAGAGTGCTGTGCTGGCCACTTGCTGCCAAAATGCTGGGCTGTTCTCAGCAGGAGGTTAGCTTCTCTGTGTCATTTTGTGGGTTCTGTTGCTCCAGATTTTGTTCAGAGTCCCCTTTTACATAAATTTGGAAGTGGTTGGAGCAGAAGCTGTGTGGAATTGCTGTTACAACTCTGCCATTTTGACTCTGCCCCTCCCCCCCCAAGAAGAGGGATTTCTAATATCAATAGTCATTAGGTGGGGAATTCTTAGAACTTGTGAAATATTTTCAGAGAGTATTTAACTCTCTACTTCCGTTCAATTTCTGTCATTACCCAAAAACCAAAACTCGTTCCCAATAGCCTCTCCTGCCCTTACCTTTTGTGTTCATTTGACCTCAAGACAAATGGCTAAAAGGGGGATAGAGAATGGATTCTGCTCCGAAGGCAGCACACAGTCTACTTAAAGGAACATGATATACACATGAAAAGATGATTTTTTTAAAAATTTGAACTAGTATATACAAGCTGAAAAACAAGTGCCATGTAGCAGAAGTTAAATGAATGTTGGGAAGAAAATGGTCTGAATAAGTTGAAGACATCTATAAAGTGAATGAAGAATAATACGGAGAAAGGATTAATGAAAAAAAAACAGAGAAAGGATAATGCATTTTGTGTTGGGGTGGAAAGAGAAGAAAAATGGAATATGGATAGGCAGCAAGAGCAAAGACTTTAAAGTAAGAATGTGTATTAAATGATCTTAGTCTATGTTACTTTTTCTATTAATCTTGCTACCTGATGAGGGAGAAAATAGTGAATCTCTGCCACATCTGGAGATGCTTTTATTTTTATTTTTTCAGTTCTGGACATTTACCCTTAAGGTTTAGGAAGGATATTGACAAACTGGACTGCTTTCTGAGGAAGGTGATCAGGGAAACAGTAGACTATGGCATACCAAGATCAGTCTAAGGATTTGGGTTAATATAACTCAGAGCAGATATGATTTCAAGAGGAAATGACAGCTGTCTCCAAGTATTTAAAATGGTCTCATGTGAGAAAAATATAAGATGTGCTCTGTTAAGCCAAAAGGGCAAAAATGTGATCAATGGCTAGAAGTTTTAGGAAGACAGATGTCAGTCCCAAATAGAAAATACTTCATAATAATTTGAGCTGAGCAAGAATATAATAGGTTGCCTCAGGAAATACTGAAGGTGTCCCCCTCCTTGGAATTCTGCAAGAAGTGGCTGTTCACTTGTCATTTATGCTGTGGATGGGTGGGTGGGTATTTTATGTTAATGCGGTTCAGGTACAGTCTAGATTAGAAGGCCTCTGTGGTTTATGCCAAATCCAGAATTCTGTCATTTTATTTGCTTAGGGGATGAAAAAGATAATTTTGACTAAAGTGACAGCTTCATGTAGGAACTTGGTGAACATATGGTTAGAGACAGAAATGGTGGCCTGATTATGGAGGCGGGGGAAAATATTGGAATAGTCTGTGCAGGTCAGGGGAAAGCCTGCCATATTAGAGTGTATTGACAAATGGGAGTCATCAAATAGTGTTGGCAAGGTTACATAACTGCTTAAGTACCAGGAATAAAAAGAGAGAGAAGCCAAGAACGATTTCAAGACTTTAGGACAGGTTTGTTAGGAGGAAGGAAGGAATAGAGACACCTGAGGGTGAGGGTCATGGAGGGCTATGGAAGTGGTTACTTTTCTAGGAAAATTGAGAAATTCAGTCATAGACACCCAAATACAAGTGTCTTAGAGGTAATGAGAGTTGGATATGAAATTTGGGAGCATAAAGGGACCTGGAAGAAAAGAAAAGTTTCATTTAGGTCACTGTATCACAAGTTCTTATCATAGTACCTTATATGTAGTAGGCACTTAATAAATGCTCAATTTATTGATTGATTCAGAAATGCTTTCCTACCAAACTAGACTCCTTACTGAGCCATCTCTCCTATCTGTTTTCCTGCCTGCCTGCCTTTCCACAAGTCAATTTTCAGGCTGGAAATGCATTCCCTCCTGACTTTCATCAAATAGAAATATCAGTCATCTTCAAAAATCAGTTCACATGCCACATCTTACCAGAAAGCTATCAGAAACCCCCAGGTGTTGTGGTTCTCTTGAAAAGTACTTTGTATGCATTCTGCATTTGATTTTCTGTATACGTATAATTTCCCTTAAGTAACTTATAAGCTCCTAGTTGACCAGGATGATTCCATTTTTACCATACTGCCATGAATATTTTAGAGGGTGAGGATTTCTAGTTATCATTGATTTCCTTGGTGGATGTACATAGTCTTATGATCACTGAGTGAAAAGGAAGAGATATTTTAGTCTCTTATTATCATTACATATTATTTTCTAGACTGGTTTAACCAATTTATAGGTCTAATAATAGTGTATTAATATGCCTGTCTTATTATATTATATAATATGCCTGTCTTATTATATTATATAATATTATATTATATGCCTGTCTTACAATCAAAACCAAATAATGTCAAATTATAATGTCAAAATTTACTCCCAAAGAAGAAATATGAGAATATATCTACCTTATTTATTTTCATGGAGTTGGTATAGGGAGATATTGGTATGAAATTCTGCATAAATGATGTCTTAGTAATGTTATACTTGGTTGATGTCTTAATTATTTTTCCTATCTTTTCCCTCTTTTTTATTCTTTGTTGTGAGATATACCTTTCTTGTAATTACAATGATATAATGGAAAGTATATATGATTTAAAACCCAAAGCTAGGAAGCAGATGTATGATTTCATTGGTGCAGGGAATTCCAGGATGAGAAAACTTCTTCTGCACTTGTGGATTTATGCCTTTTCTGCAATGTATAATATAATACTGGGGAATTGCCCAAGTGACTTGTCCCGGGGTACACAGACAGTATGTGTTAGTCAGGACTTGGGCACATGTCTTCTTGGTTCTGGAGGTGGTTTAATAGCCACTATAGCACTTTTGCTCAAGACATCAATTTAAAAAAAACAACACTTTTATTAAAGAAGTCAAAGGGCTTGCCATTACTATTAATTCCTGAGAACTGAGGAACAGTATAGTTTCTTTAAAGAAAAAAAGCAAACTAGATTAGGAATTTGCAATTTTGCTTTACTAGATCAGAAATCATTGAGTGAGGCATTCTAATCAGAGGTCTTATTGATAGATCACTTGTCAGTATCAATCTCTCTCAGTCTTCATTTCTGACAGTCTGTTTCTGTCTTCTCTGTCTTCCCTTCCCTTCTTTTTTTCTCTTTCTTACTTTCCTCCCTTTTCCTTCATTTTCCCCTTCTACTTTTTTTTAATTTTAGAACAAGAAAGCTTACATAACCAAGTGGACCTGTTGGAGGTAAGATGATCCCATTCTATTATTAGGAATTCATATATCATGTGTACTTAGAGCATCCATTAGAACATATATTCTCTCCCCCCATCCCTCACAAAAATAGAGAGACCACCAGTCCAAGTACCACATCAGATGATTCACTTGGCTCTAAAAAAAAAGTCAAGCTGTGGTGAATTATAGGCTCCTTCTCTAACTCTTTTGCCTGGATTATCTTTTTCTTGCATCCTCTTTGAAGGGCATTACAGATGTATTGTTGTTACTGAATTTATTGAGCCTGGGAGATTTGAGGCCAGATACTCCAAATTCTAGCAACACTTAAATTACTTAAACATCTTTTATTTCATTTCTATAGGCATTATTTTTGTAGGTATATGTTTCTGCCCATATATGTCTTCACTTTTTGTATTATATATTATATTATATCATATAGTTAGATTTCTTCCCAAAAGAAGTTATCTACCAGGACATCCAAAAAAGTGAGAAGCTAGTCATATTCTCCTGAAAGTCATGTGTATTTGATCAATATAAATATCACTGTATTAAAGAAATATATTTCTGCATGTGTGTGTGTGTGTGTGTGTGTGTGTGAGAGAGAGAGAGAGAGAGAGAGAGAGAGAGAGAGAGAGAGAGAGAGGGAGAGAGAGAGACTGAGAGATAGTTAGTTAGTTAGTTAGTTAGTTAGTTAGTTAGTTCTTGGGTCTGATCAGTTGATATGTATCAATATAATCTCCTGTTTTCAAGAATTTCTACTTGAGAATCCAAGCCAGGAGATTCCAGAGCTCACACTCCACTGACTATGATCACAAGCCCAAATGTGACCATTCCTGCTATGTCTCCAAATAAACATTGGGAACCGTTCATTCTGGGAGAGCAGCAAAGAAAGGGGAGAGAAGGCGGTTAGCATGTTCTGGAATTGTTTGCTCCCTTTTAAGAAGGTGAACTAAAGTGAAACACCTCAATGAAAAATCAATGGACCAATCCTTCTGCTTCATACACATTTGGCTGTGTGATTTCTAAAAAGAAAAAAAAATGAAAAGAGAATTGACTTCTTAATATGAAAGTTGAATTTTTAAGTATATAAAGATTAGAACATTCTCTCAATTGTAGTAAAAGTCTCATTAAATCAGCTGGTATCTTGGCATATTTTCCCTGTCTGCTGTTATCTTTATCTTGATTTCATCTTTGTCTCACTGTTGGCTAGCTCCATCCCTTAGTTCTGATACCGATCGTCAGAAATGACCTTACTATTAATTGAGGAAAAGCTCATGGTTTTGGCCTCTCTATGTGTAACATGAGCATTAAAAAAAAGTAAAGACATAGCAATCACCAAACCTTGAATGATTTAAAATGCAGAGAAAACAGCTCAAGGAGATTGGAAGATCCTTCCCTGAGTGTGCTGTCAGGAGGGGTGGCAGGCAGGTCCTTTGAAGCTAATGTACTCAAATTTCCTGGGGCTGGCTCAGCCTTAGGCAGGAGCACCATCTGAATGAGACATATTTCTGTCTAATCCTGCCGAAGACAGATAAGTCTGCCAATGGAAACTGTAAAAGCCTGACAGCCAACAGCACCAGCTTTGTAATAGTAAAAGACTGATTCTGAAATATCAGAAATGGAACAGCATCTTCTGACAGTAAGAAACTAACATGTTTGACAAGAAATTGGAGACACGATCATTTCTAGTCAAACACGATGTCTGTTCATTCAGAGAATCAAATTTACTTTCATCGCAGAAGTTCAGGTTTCATTTCATCACTGACATTTTCTCCCATTTTTTTCCTTATCAAGTTTAAAAAACTTGCAGTGACACATCTTTCTGATGTATCTTACTAGGACAACAACCTCAGTGCTACATTCTTTTAAATATGATCGATGGGGCCAGGGAATCAGGGGGACCTGAATTCGGATCCAGCCTCAGACACTTAATACACACACATAAAAATTAGCTGTGTGACCTTGGGCAAGTTACAGGCAAAAAACAAACAAACAACAACAACAAAAAAAAAACCATGGTCCATGGTAAACTGAAGATTTATTATTACTTTTTCTTTTTGTGTTCAGACTTATCAGAAAACATGACCACCTTCATTTATGTAATCTGTATTTTTCTCCATCTTATTTATGCTTCTTGTAAAGTGTTCAGCTCCTTGCATGGGTTCCATGGTAAGTGAAGATCTGGGTTCTTTTCAGATGCTTTTCCACCCACTCATCCCACCTTTATACTTTCTCTATTGTTACCTATTACCTTGTTAACAACTTTTTAATTAAATGAGAACTCTAATTTCATCTATTACAGGATATCATAAAATAAACCACCATTTTTAAAACATAGCAAAATCAAATCTGGCAAAATACACCGAATGTATAATAGTCCTATGCATTTGTCTTTATTTTCTTACAACAACCAAGGTGAATGCAAGGTAAAGGCCTTTGACAATTTTGTTTTACTTTTTTCCCCGATGTTTGTTCCCTCAATAATATTATACAAGAAATATATTTTATTATTATCAAGCAGAGTTTGGCATTTACTATTAGCAAAGTTTTTAAATTCTCATGTTTAGCATGAACTTAATGAATGCCCCAGTCAGTAATTAAGCATATCCATACTCAACTGTTTTTACATTGGTTAAGTCACAAGTCTGGATCAAAAGAAAGAAAACACATGCATACCAGCATATTTTAGTTTTAATTGTATACTGATAAGTGGTAATTTCCACTTAAGAACATAACAGACCTATTTAAAAGTCAGAACCAATGGTTAACTATATACATTTATATTATTCTGTCACTTTATAGGCAATGAATTAAATCCTGAATAAATAATTGAATTAAAAATTAAAAATAGGGGCAGCTAGGTGGCGCAGTGAGTAGAGTATCGACCCTGGAATCAGAAGGACCTGAGTTCGGATCAGGCATCAGACACTTAAGGAACACACAAACAAACAAACAAACAAACAAAAAACATAGCCGTGTGACCTTGGGCAAGTTACTTAACCCCAATTGCCCTCCAAAAAAAAATTAAAATTAAAAATACCTCTAAATTCTAATATATTCCATTCTGATAGTTTTCATCCAGGAAACTGAAAGGTTTTACCTTTTTCAACCAGTTAATGTAAGTAATGATAAGTGACTGTAAATCAAAATTTTACCTTTTCCATTTTAATCATTGTCAACTTGGCTATTTTCTATTATTAGGATGATCTCTAAGGAATATTTCATTATTTTTCTAAAGCAGAAACTAGTGACTAAATAATTTGACATATGAAAATACTTCCATTTCCACTCTTTTTTGCATTTTTAAGATGAAAAAATAATTGTTATCCTTTATAAACCACTAAATTAAGTTTAGCATTTGAGAAGAAACCATTACTAGCAGTTTGCTTAGCAGAGTTGCCATGTAATAATGGAATGTAAAAGCACTTTGTAGATGCCCACAGGGTGCCAAGTATTGTGTTAGGCACTGAGGGTACAAATAGAAAAAGAAGAGATTACTTACTTTCAAGGGTTTCAAAATTTAATTAGGAGAAGAAAAACTATTTTTAGCTTCATGGAAGATGATAAAAGACAGTGATGTTCAGGGTGCAA
Organism: Gymnobelideus leadbeateri; assembly: GCA_011680675.1. NCBI lineage: Eukaryota > Metazoa > Chordata > Mammalia > Diprotodontia > Petauridae > Gymnobelideus > Gymnobelideus leadbeateri. Next base: position 1,233,137 of record WOXC01010154.1, read on the forward strand.
CAGTAGGCCAGGGTTGTTTAGTATTTAATGGCAGGAAAGATGGCAATGCCTGTGAGTTTCAACAACATAATTATAAGGGATATGGATCTGGTGAGATCTGTTAGGCCTTAAGGAGGAATGGAGGGCAAATGACAGTTCCCATTGTAGGTGGTATCTCTGCAGATGATCTAAGCAGTCTGAATCACCATATCCAATGACTATTGGGAAGGGTATACTAGGTACCAGGGTTAGAGCTGGGCATAAATCTGGGTTTCCATTTCAGGAACAATTATGGTGGAGGAGGTTAACCTACAGCTGGAAGGAAGTATCCCCTACTTGTAGAAACATGGATAGATAGCAGAAGGGCTACATATAGTCTATTGCTCCTATGTCCTTAGGCATCTATTGGGATATGGCTGATCATCTGCAGACTATTAGATGCAATTATAATTCTATGTGGCATATCAAAATATTAAATCAATATCAGGTGGCTATATCTCAGGTTGGAAAGAGTGGGAAAATGGTCTCATAAAGGTGGTGGCAGAACTTTTCTTAAAGCTTAATGTTTCAATTTTTTTTCTTTTGAAAAAGAGCAGATCCAATAAGGTTGGCTGAAGCATAGACGATTATAACTTTTTGAAAATATGGAGCTATATTGAAAGAATCAACAATTCTTGGGGAAAGAGAAAAATTTTACTTAGGATCAAAAGGGAGGGGATTTTTATGTGTTTTTCTTTTAATTTGATAGTTGGAGAAGGGGTAAAGAGTTGTGGTGGGGAGAGGAATCAGGTCAATCTGAACAAAATATAACAAAATATACCAGATAAAAATCCATAATTGGTCCTCATAGATGTTCTTCTTATGCCTCCTACCACCACAATAAATTATGCTTATTCTAGAAAAAAATTCATAGGTGTTCTATAATGATCTTTTAGATAGCAACCTATGCTTTGTCTATGTAGAAAAAATAAGAAACACATTTTTTTCCAGACCAAACTAGAAAAAAAGGTATAGAACAATATTCACTTTCAGAATCTATCTACATATAGAGAAAACACAGGATAGTGGTTAGAACAATAAAGTCAATGGGGGAGGCTAGGTGGTGCAGTGCATAGAGCAACCGCCATGGAATCAGGAGGACCTGAGTTCAAATTTGGCCTCCGACTCTTAAAACACACACACACACACACACACACACACGCACACACACACACACACTAGCCATGGGCAAGTCACAACCACAATTGCCCTCCAAAAAAAAAGCAAAAAAAAAAAAAAAGAACAATGAAATCCAGAAGATCTAGGTAAAAATCTTAACACCGATATTATCTGTATGACCTTTAACAAGTCACTTAACTTCTCTATGATTCATTTTCCTCATATGTAAAATCCGCGTGTTGACCTTAATGGCCTCTAAGATCCTTTCAAGTTCTAAATCTTAGAGAGCACAGCATTTTCTTATCTGTATAATAGGGATAAAAAATAGTGCCTCCCTCACAAGGTTGGTATGAGGATCAAAACATATAACATATATAAAGTGCTTATAAATATAAAAGCAATTGATAAATGCTAGCTGTTATTATTGTTGTTGTTTTTGTTATTATTATGTAACTCTCCATGTCCCCCACCATAATAAATAATTCTAGTTTTAGAAAAAAAAGATTTTTGTGTTTCATTATAATCTTTTAAGCAGCTACCTATATATGGACCCAATTACCCTTTGAGCTATAAACCTTATACTGATACCATGCCAATCTCTCTCTCTCTCTCTCTCTCTCTCTCTCTCTCTCTCTCTCTCTCTCTCTCTCTCTATATATATATATATATATATATATACACACATATACATATACACATATATATAGACACATGCATATATGTATATATGTATGTACATACATATATAATTATATATTTCTATCTATCAATCCCATATCAAAGACCAAAAAGGAGGACAATTTTAAGAAATTATGAGAAGCCCTCAAACTCATTCTCTTCCCTGGAATGTAGCTCAACTAAGTAAAAGGAAATGAAACAATTATTGTCAGCACTATGGCCAAACATCTTCAACTAAATCATTCAATTGTTAAAGTAAAAGGAGTTAATTTTTTCAGTCTTTCACTCTGTTCCATAAGAATCAATCAGAGCATTCTTATAATATAATCTAGAAAACATTCACTGTGTAAAAACATTCAGGAGAAACAGGTTATCTTCAAGGGGAGGGAAGATGTCAAGATAGTCTAAGAGAATACATAGAAATGGATAAGAGGTTGGAATATATAATGTGGTAATGAGAAAAAACTTCTATAAATTATGGGACCCCACTAGTTCTAGGAAAATTTTATTTTGCCATGATATTGGGGAAGTGATTGGGAGAGATTTTGATCAAACTCATAGGTTCCCTAATCAATTTGATAAGTTTACAGAAATTGACAATTGCTGCAATGGCTTCCTACCATAGAGATAGGCATATATATTATCCCCTTGTTGAAAATACACAAGGAATTCTTTTGATTTTTTCTCCATGCCTTGGGATGTGATTGATGGATGCCAAGGAAAACAAAAACTCTTATTATTGGAACTGCATTTTCTCTATGGTCATGTGGCCATGCCCTGTGCCTACCCCCCATTTTTAACCTCTTTTTTATTTTCTTAGACTTCCAGAATCACGTTTAGAAACTGGAGCTTAAAGAAGGATTCAACAGAAAATTGTGAATTTAAGGAGAATGTGGTAACACACTCTATACTTCCCAATACAAAAGACTACACCCCCCATATTTCAGTTCCTAGTTGTCTTCTTCTACCTCTGTGTTTCCTTTGCTGAGCACATATTAGACTCTTGATCCTGACAATGGATGTTTCCAGCCTTAGGGTTACCTCATGGGCAATCATAAGTTCAATATTACATGAGTTTCAAAACCAAGTACCAGAAGCAAAGAGGGATAAGATTTCCCCTAAGAGCATCTGTTTCAGAGAAGAGGTCTGCAGTTAAAGGGGTAATACCAGTCCATAAGGAGCCAAGTCAACAATTTATCATACTATTATTATTGCTTGAATGGTACAGGTCCAAGATGAATGGAAAATATTTGTTCAGTGTCCACTATCTTTTTTCAGGGGGATTCTTAACAAGTATACTGAACTACTATAGAATTTTATCTTTTTGTATTCAGTTAGACCTTTGCAGTTTATGTATTTTCCGAGATACATGAAATTTTAAAAAGAGCTTTCCTTATCCTGATAATTTGTGTGAGAACTGGGGGCACTCCCCACATTAGAGGAGGAATAGATATTAATCACACTTAAATTTTATTTTAAAGGTTTCCTTAGAATTTTATTATAGGATGGGAGTAGATCCAGAAAAAGATGATGAATTTCTTGGATTCTCAAATGCCCCAAGATTGAAGCCTGTAGCAGCAAGCACCCAAGATCTTCAGGGTGGCTGCCAACACAGGTTCTTAGATCTGATTTCCTAAAGGAAAGCAACTCAAAATGGGTTAACAGGCTTACTTGAATCAATCAAATATATATATATATCATTTACCTAGTTCAGGGGAAAAAAGGACAGCACCCCAAACTTCCGAGTATACAGACAGAAGTTACAAGACAGAGAAACAGATCAAACAGACAGGCTTCTAAACTGTCCCACCATTACATCCATACCAAATCACAGTTACCAGAGAGGGAAGCATCAACATCTGGGTTTTCAAAGCTAGCAGGAGTGTGGGAGAGAGGGGAGGTGGCTCTCAACAGCTGCCCAGAATCTCATCTGTTCAAATCACACAACACTTTTCAAAGTGATCCCCAAAGCAAAGCCTCACATCAGGGATCATATAATCTTCTCCTGGGTCAGAGAATGTAACCACCCTCTTGACCCACTGCCCAATCACACAGCATCAAGGTATAGGCATCCCTGAAAACCAAGCCTCCTGCCACAGTCTCCATGTGACTACATTCAGCCTATTAGGGGGCAGACTATATTTTCAAATCAAGGTAGGTTCTCAGAGTCTCTTAAGCCTATCAAAGGGCCTAGGAGCAGGGAAGATCTTTAAATTTGCATCTCCATTACAAATCCAAATCATATAAGCTCAGTATCAAATTGTCTTGTGTGTGGGAGGGAGCTATTCAAGGCCATTGGTAACATCAAGAAATCTTTTGAATGTTGACTCCTGATTTCTCAGGTCCATAAACTAGGGATAGATTTTTAGTATCCTTGTCAAAAACATTATGATTTCCCCTGTACTTCTCCCAAAACTTGGAGGGAAATTTTCATTTTATCCTAGACATACACTCTTAGAGGCCATCTACTGTAACCTCTATATGAAAAAGTGTATTTTACAGCATACCTGGCAAACAGGAATCCCACCTTTGCTTAAAGATATTCCAAAGGAGGAAGCATGCTATTTCATGAGATATCATATTCAACTTTTAGATCACTCTAATTATTAAGAAGTTTATCCACAGAAAATGCTCAGACTTGTTGCTTTGCAGCTCTTACCCAAGGCACTTAGTTCTACCTGGGGACCAAGTAAAATTTTTTAATTCCACTAACACACTTTACTTCATTTACCATAATCTTTCATGGCACCCAGTGATCTGTGAATAATAGTACTTCTTACATGTGCATTGGTTAGTTGATTCTGGTGCTACTAGGTTGCTTCTACTTACACATTGACTCCAGTAAAACTGAAAAATCAATAAAAGTATGATGAAATCACAGGGGCGTCTAGGTGGCGCAGTGAATAGAGCGCTGGCCCTAGAGTCAGGAGTACCTGAGTTCAAATCCAGCCTCAGACACTTAACACAAAAACTAGCCGTGTGGCCTTGGGCAAGTCATTTAATCCCAATTACCCTCCAAAAAGCAAAAAAAAAAAAAAAAAAGAAAGATGAAATATTATCTGATTCATGATTTTAAAAAATCCTTACAATGAGCTCATAATTAAGTTTTTGTTTTTGACATTTCTGTAGAAAAGATAGTCCAAATTCATAGGACAGTAGCAAATCCAATTAAAAAAAAAACTATTGGACTTATAGATTTAGAGCCACAACCATTTAATCAAACAAGAAGCAATTATTAAGTCCCCATTATGTGCCAAGTATTGTGCTAGGCACTAGGGATACAAGTGAATAAAACAATCCCTATTCTCAAGGACATCAGAGTTCAGAGGCCAATAGACTGGCAAAGAAGAATTCAGACAGCTTAAATCAGTGATGCCAACTTAGATCTCTGGGCCACATACTGACTTAGAAGACTACAAATTAACTTTATCTGTGTTATTTTTATGTATTTAGTTAAACATTTCCCAATTATATTTTAATTGTGTTGGGGAATATTGATGGCTGCTGGCCAGTTTTACACTTGATGTTTAAATAACTTGTGAAAGGTAACAAAAGTAGTTAAGTGGAAGAATCAGGTCCTGTCAAGTCCACAACACTTATTAAATATCTACTTTGCACTACTCACTACACTAAACACTGGGGATAGAAAGAAAGGAAAAGCTAACGCCTCCCCTTAAGGAATTCACCATTTAAGGGGGCAGCAATATGAAAACGGTTATACATGGACAAGATAGATGTTAAGTGAAAGATAATCACAGAGGGAAGGCACTAAGCAAAAAAGGAATACTAGGAAAGATAATGCAGAAGGTGAGACTTTAGCAGAGGCCTGAAGGAAGCCAGTGAAGCCCAAAGGTAGAGACAAAGAATGAAAACATTCTTGGCATGGGAAAGCTTCCATGAGACCTTTGACTCCAAATCTGCAATTCTTTACATAATACTGGCTTCACACTTTAACAACTCTGAATAACATCACAAATTAAACTAAAATTCTTTGTTACTATATAATGTCTCTCACCTGAGGATCACACTTACAGGCATAATTTAAACACTTACAAATTAAACCTTTCAGCACCTCTGTGTGAGTAGATAAGTGAAAAGCATCACTTTATCACTTCAAGAATCCTTACCCCTGTTGTAATGGCCTATCCCAGGGGATGGGGAAACTGTGGCCACTTAAGGACCTAGAAGGTCACATGTGGCCTTGAGGTTGAAGGTGCTCTGTGCCTGCCCTAACCAATAGAAGCCAAGGACAGAACTACTATAAGAAAAAAATAATAGTACCTGCACTTAGGCAACTAGCAAGGAGGTAGGCAACTAGAGGACATGGCTGGGTCAGCCACTGTTGAAAGAGAATGACAAATGTACAGAATTGGATGCTAGACCTCTGAAAGGCACTTTCTGGGAGAGTAATGGACATGGGCAAGTCCAGTGGTTGATCTTAGTGCACTGGGTCACCACAAGAGAAGATAACAAAATAATTTGACAAATTGATTTCACTTGAAAGATGAAGCAGTGAAGTTTACTTTAAAAATTTTTATAGAAACTTGAAACCAAGCTAACAGAAAGGAAAAAGGCAATCTAAATGGAATTTGGGGTGAACACAAATGGGGGAAGGAAGTTTCCAAGAAAACAACCTATGGCAATATGGAAAAATCAATAGAAGTTTATTTTGTATTTCACAGTCATGAAAGAAAGATTTAACTATCATACTCAGTAACAAAGGGATCACTTCGAGGAGCAGGATTAGTCTCAGTACCTTGATTCAAATGTAGTCAAAACAGTAAAGTTAACATTTTTTCCCCTTGCAGAATCTTTATACCTTGATGAGGCCTATGAGCTTGAAATTTTATATCTCAGCTGATATTGCAGCTCATACTTCAGCTAAAAATTCCTCAGTCAATATTAAGACATTGGTTAACAATTGCATAATATGATCACTGAAATAATTCTAGGTGATCTGGGTTCAGCTCCTGGTTTTCTCTCTTATTACCTGTATGACGTTTGGTAAATCATTTAATTTTTCTAGGCTATAGCTTTTCTGGGTCTCCTTTATAAGTGGGGTTAGAGTAGATGTTTACTAAGGTTTATTCCCACTCTAGATCCATGATTTTAAGGAAATTTTGAACATATGATGTGTGCCAAACATTATAGCTATAGAGACTGGATCTCTGATTTCACATGTACAGAGTACTTCTGGCTTCTCTCCTACCCATGCATTTCAGAATCTCCTCAGCAATTAGTCTTGGAGATTTGCCTAAACACAGGGAAAAAATAATTACTATAACAACAACAATATTAGAAATGATGATAACTAACCTTTATATAATGTTTATTATATGGCAGGCACCATTCTAAGTATTTTACAATTATTAACTCATTCTTACAACAACCCTGGGAGGTAGGCACCCTTATTATCCCCATTTTACAGATTAGGAAACTGACAAAAGCAGGGGTTAAGTAACTTACCCAGGGTTACACAGTCACTAAGTGTTTGAGACCAGATTTAAATTCAGGTCTTTTTGACTCTGGACCCATTAATCTAGCCACCATGCTAACTTGCTGTCCCAAACTAAGAGACTTGTGTAGCGTAACTGACTCAGAATTTGACAGAGTCGGATATCTAACTAAGTCTTCTTGCCTGCAAGGACAACTCTATTCCTTGTGCTAGGCTAAGTGTCACTATTCACTAAGGAAACACAAAACCAAATAATGTACATCCCTTCTGTTTAACTAACTTTCAGAATACTTAGGGAGATGAGGCAATGCACAAATAACTGTAAAAGAAGGAAGAATACAAGAAGTCCAAGATGAGGGTATGAACAAAATTTTCTCTCATTTTAGAGGAGTTGCAAATTTCTTCTGACTGAAGTGGTCAAGGCTTATGGGGTCATAGGAAAATAAATTTAGAGGCAAAAAGAAACTTAGAAGTCATCTAAATCAAGTCTTTAATTTTATAGATGAGAAAACTGAGGCCCAGAGAAGTTACAACTTGTCAAGGGTCACACATTGTAAGCTCCAGGGCTGGGATTTGACTTTGGGTCTTTGAATTACAAATCAATGTTTTTTGGGGTTTTTTTTTGTTTTGTTTTGTTGTCTCAGTATGTTAGATTGAGTCTCTTAAAAGCTGTGTTTGATTTTGATAGGTAAAGATGATGATCAGAGACATTTTAAGCAGAGGGAATGAACAAATGTAGGGAGAATAGGAAGACCAAATACTTACGACATAGAGTGGTTAGTCCAGAGTATAACTTGCACATGGAAAGGTAATTGGAGAAGGGAGAGGAATCTTTTTCCGTTATAGAATCCTTTGAAAGTCTGATGAAATCTATGGAATGTTTCTCAGAAATAAATATTTTCAGTACTTAGGAATTCAAAGTGAACTAATTATATTGAAACAGAATTTAAATTTTAAAAAAGTTCACAGAACCCAGATTAAGAACTCCTGGATTCTAGAGGGTTGGAGGACGAAGAAAAAGACAGGTAAAGATTAACAATGTTACTAATGGTCTTTCTTTCTCTTGAAATTAATTTCTTTTTTTTTTCTTGCTAGGATCCTAGATTTTGAACTGGAAAGTTACTTCCATCAAATTCAACTGCCTCATTTACGTATAAAGGAACTGGGGCCAAGGAAGGTTAGGCAATGTCCCCATCATATTGAAAATACAGGGCGGCGGAGCCAAGATGGTGGAGTAGAAACAGCTCATCCAAGCCACTCTGCCCCAGATTCCCCCCAAACTATGTAAAAGGGGACTCTGAACAACTTCTGGAGCCCTGGCACCCACAGAACGACACAGAGAAGCTAACCTCCCGCTGAGGACAGCCCAGCAGCCCTGCAGGAACAACCAGCACAGTGGTCTGGGACCTGACAGCACACAGCATGCAGAGCATGGGGAGCCGAGCCAAGCCCAGGTCTGCGTGAGCTGAGGTTTTAGCCCCAGGGCAGCAGGGCCAGCAGCCGGCTGGAGGAACCCCAGAACACCAGAAGCTGTGGAGACTCCAGAATTATCAACATAGACATGCCTAGGACAAAGTAAGAGGTTAGTGTCCTATGGATTTGGGACCAGTACTTGGGGAATGTGTCAGCTTCCTCCCCTGGGGGCTAGAAGCCACTGAGGAGACACGCCATTTTGTAGTTTTTCAGAGGCAGCTCCAGCTCCCGGCCTGCAAATTGTAGGGAGATCCAGCGATCAGTCTTGGGGGGTAATCGCTCTTGCTTTAAGATCCCTGGATCTGCATTGTGATCTAGGGTGGAAGTCGTGGGTGGGTTAACAGCTTGCCAGAAATGGAAGTTGCCCCCCACATGTTCAGGATGAAAATTCCTCTAGCTGGCCTTAAAGCCATAGTGTGGCAACAAGCCCAAAAGTCAAGTAATTAAGTGGCAACATGCCAAGGCAAAGGAAACAGAAAAATGCAACCCTAGATTCCTATTTTGGGGGCATAGAGCAGGAAAAGGACTGTGAGGTCAGAAGTCCTGCTCCAAAAGCCCCAGGGGAAAACATGAGCGGGTTGCAGGCCATAGAGGACCTTAAGAAGGACTTTAAAAATCAAATAAGAGAAGTGGAGGAAAAATTGGAAAGAGAAATGAGAAGGATGCAGGAAGAGTATGAAATGAGGGTCAACAGCCTGACTGAGGAAAACAACACCTTAAAAAATAGACTAACTCAAATGGCAAAGGAGGCCCAAAAGGGCAATGAGGAGAAGAATGCCTTAAAAAGTCGAATTTGCCAGATGGAAAAAGAATCTCAAAAGTTCACTGAGGAGATTCATTCCTTCAGAGTTAGACTGGAGCAAATGGAAGCTAGTGACTTTATGAGAAATCAAGATGCTGTTAAGCAGATCCAAACAAATGAAAGATTAGAAGGCAATGTGAAATATCTCATGGGAAAAACCACTGACCTGGAAAATAGATCCAGGAGAGACAATTTAAAAATTATTGGACTACCTGACAGCCATGATCAAAGAAAGAACCTAGAAATCACCCTTCAAGAAATTCTCAAGGAAAATTGCCCTGATGTTTTAGATCCAGAGGGCAAAATAGAGGTTGAAAGAATCCACTGATCACCTCCTGAAAAAGATCCCAAAAAGAAAACTCCCAGGAATATTATAGCCAGGTTCCAGAATCCCCAGATCAAGGAGAAAATACTACAAGTAGCCAGGAAGAAACAATTTCAATATGGTGGAAACACAATCAGAATAGCCCAGGACCTGGCAGCTTCTACACTGAGAGATCAAAGGGCATGGAATATGATATTCCAGAGGGCAAAAGAACTGGGAATGAACCCAAGGGTCCCCTACCCAGAAAAACTGAGTATTTTTTTTCAGGGGAAAATATGGTCACTCCGTGGAATAGAGGACTTTCAAGCATTCTTGAGGAAAAAAACAGAGTTGAATAGAAAATTTGACATCCAGCCGCAAGAAGGAAGAGATGCCTGAGAAGGTAATCAGGGAAAAGAAATCAAAAGGAACTTATCAAAGTTGAACTATTTACATTCCTATATGGAAAAGCAATATCTGTTACTGATGATATCTTTCTCACTATGAAAATAATGGAAGAAGGGGGTGTGGTCATATGAATACATATGTGAATGTGTGTGTATATGGTTACAGTTATATATGGATAGAGGGCATAGCTTGAATTTGTTGGGAAGGGAGAATACTCAAGGGATGAATTTATGAGGTGAGAGAGGAAAGTGGCAAGAGGAGATGGGGAGAGACAGGGTAGGGTAAACTATCCCATGTAGAAGAAGCAAGGGGAAGTGGTTGCAAGGGAGGGGGAGAATAGGAAGACTAAAAAGGCAAAACCACATTCACATTGAATTTGGTTCAGGGAGAGAATGACATACATACTAAATGGGATATCTCAACCTTCAGCAGCATAGGGGACAGGGGGATGAGAGGAGGGATGATGGATGGGAGGGCATCCTTGGGGGGAGGGGAGGTTGGAAGTACCCACTATAGAAGAGGGACAGGATCATGTAGGGAATGGACCAGGTGGGGGGCGGGATGAGTGGGAGGGAATTATAAGCAGCCTTGTACAATACATCTAATAGGATAATGTTTTGCATAGCTAGACATGTACAACATATACTGAATTACTTATCTCCCAAGAGGGAATGGGTGAAAAGGGAGGAAGGAAATGGTTCTGAAATTTGAGGTCTTAACATTAAATGTTTCAAATATATATATATAAGAAAATACAGTTCAGAGGTATGATTTAAACACAGATCCTCTTAATGTCAGAGATTTCACTGTATACCTTTCTTTTCTGTGTATCTGTTACATTCTCCCCACTTCTTTGGAATTAAGTTCCTTGTATTTCATTTTTATCTGTACACCTCAATCAATAAATCAATAAACATTTATTAAGCATGTACTATGTATCAGACACTATGCTAAATGCTAGGAATACAAAAAGAGGCAAAAGACATGAAAAGTCCTATTCCTTGCCAATCGCTGTGTCTTATTCAATTCAACAATATTTATAAAGCATTTACCATGTGCATAGTATTGTGTTATACACTAGAGATTCAGAAACCAAAATGAAACAGGCTCATCTGTCAAAGAGATTCTACTATTCTACTAGCAGCAAGATACAACATATGTGTGTATTATATATGTAGGTATACACACATATACATATGTACTATTTAGTGTGTGCACAGAGATAGGACAGACAGACAGACATAGGCAAAGAGAGACAGAGAGAGCAAGACAGACAGAGACAGAGAATATTCAGTAAGTAGTTATTAAGATTGGTTCTACCCTTTCTCCTCAACACCCAGGCCTAGTCTCATAATGGACCATGCTTCTTTGAGAGTAATATAGTGACATTTTTCTTTGAAGTTGCTCTTCATCATGTCAGGTTCTTCAAATGGCTGAAAGATCACAGACACACACAGACACACACAGACACACACACACACACCTTTTCCTATTTGTGAACTAATACCACTCTTGGAAATTGCCCACCTCCTTTTCTTGTTTTTACCTCCTTTGCAGAACTAAGGTGATTTATGTCCCCTTCACTGAATCACTCATAAGGAACCTCCATGGCCACCTAGTCACATCCATATATGAAAGGAATCCAGTCTATTACATACCTAAGAAGTGGTCATCCAGCTTTTGCTTAAAAATTTTCTACTCTTACTCCTGTTCAGATGACCTGTTTCTCTTTGATCACTCAGATGCTCCCAGGAGATTAATTTTCCAGAATCCTTTTACTTGAATTTTAGAATATCAGAGTGATATGTTCAAATATTAAAAAGGAAATAATATTTTCACCAAAAAAGAGAAATGTAATTCCCTCACATAGCTTAATAATCTGAAGGTGTTGACATTCCTCCCAAACCAGCTGACTCAGAAAGCAGTTCACTCACTGACAAGCTCTGAAGGCCATTGGAGTTAATACATTCTAAAGCCCATGGGGAAGCTGAGGGGAAAGCCAGCCTAAGCTCTGGAGTAAAGGGCATAGCAAAGAATCAATTGCTGGCAGAATGGTTTCTAGACTATGAGAAGATTTTCTGCTACCTCTGAGATTTCTGACAGACCAAGAAGAAAAATTGAATCTACCTCAAAGCTTGTGCGAGACAAAACCTGTGCTCTGAGACCAGAAAGTATTTGTAGTCCCAAATGCCATTTTTTTATAGGTGAACACAGTGTCTGGACTCCTCAGAGGTTCCCCTTTCATTATTTTTATCATGACAAAACTGAAACCTCTCCTTTATTTTGTGATGTTATAAACATCAACTTTAATGTTGTCTAAAGTAACGGCTTTCAAATAAATTGTTTCAAATACCTGTCATTTTAATTACTTATTTTGAGTCATATATTTTTGCCACATAGTTTTTGTCATTATAATCACTTATTTTAAATCATTAATTTTCTTTGGCAGTCAAAGCTGATTATAATTATTACTTTGAATTTTATCTTTAAGTAAGGTAAAATTTTAAAAGGCATCAACTCAACATAACAAGAAGCATTTACTAAGTGCTTACTATGTATCAAATGTTGTGGTAGCTGCTAAGAACACGAATAAGAAGAAAAAAAATAATGATAGCCTCTGCCCTCAAGGAGCTTAACTTCTAATGGGTGGAAACAACACATTAAGAAGAACCACACATACTCTGGTGGAGGAAGGGGGTAGGTAGTCCATGAATTGGGGCATTGTAGTAAAGGTTCAGCAAGTTAGGATGCAGCCTAGAGAAGAATAAAGACATGGCTGACCTTGTTGTCCACCTTAAATGGAGGGCTAGGAATAACCAGCTAATCTGAGGAAGAGGCTACAGGAATGAAGGATACTTCCAGTGTGAGAAGTCTAGGAGGGCAGGGTGAAGAGGTTTCTGTGGCATGCATAGTAACGAAAGTTCTGAGAGTCAGGATTACAGCCTAGAAACATTTGGAGACATGGCTGGTGAGAAGGTTTATGACATTTATACTTTTATGTGGGCTGCACCATAAGTCACACAATCAAAGATTAAGGAATAAGAGGAGCCTTGGAGATATTATGTAATACATATTCTCTGAAATCTTCTTCTTCTTTTCTTCTTCTTCATCATCATCATCATCTTCATCTTGTTTTCTTTCTCCCTTTCAATCCACCTTTATTATTGTTGTTGTTGTTGTTTTTATTTTTCAGGTGTTTCAGTGATATCTTACTCATTATGCCCTGCAATGGTAATAGGAATTTGAAGATCTTCCCCACCCCTTCCTGTTTGCAATCAAATGGGTACTTGGCTCTTAGTTTCAACTCAAGTATTAAGACCCAGATCTTGTGGATCCCACAGCAGGATGGACTTGTTGAAGTAACAGGAAAGGGCAGAACAGGGAGGAGCTAATACCATATATAAGGAAAAGCCCAAGCTGAGAGAGGCTAAAACTTCTGGGAGCGAGTATCTGGAGGCTGGGCTGCTACTGCTGGAGAGAGAGAAAAGAATTGAGAATTTAAATGAGAACTGAGAAGAGAAATGAGAACTGAGGACTGAACTGAGAATTTAGAAGAACTGAGAAATGAGAAGAGAGGAGAAATGGGGGGAGGCATGGCTATAGTGTTGGTACTTTGTCTGTCTGTTTTGATATTACTTTGTCAGATTTGTCTGCTGATAGCAGATGGTGCTGTTGTGTCAGAAGCTCTGGCACCTTGCTGCTGGTTCAGAAACCCCGAAAGAGGATTTAATTGTTGTATGTTTACAGAAATACTGGAGGAGGGTCTTGCTGACATTTTCAGAGGGACAGGGACTATAATAATTTGTGTTGATTCCTCAGACCTTGTTGTTGGGTCTATGTTGATCTCACAGGCAGAAAGTGAATTGATGAGTATGCCAGCAATGTGCAGGAATGTTATTGTGGCTTTGTTAAGCTTTTTCTTCCCAGGAACAGAAACTCTGAAGGACTTGAGGTGCACTAAATACCGTGAGCTTCAGAAAAAACAGGAACCAGACAAGGAGCTGGATAACAAGGAGCTGGCAGGAGCTGGGACCATCGATGGGAAATCATGGAAACAGAGAGCCAGCCTCGAGTCAAGATGAAAAGACCTCTTCTTGGGTATTTAATGAAAAATGAGAAGATCATGATTTACTAGGGGTGGAGAACTTTGACTTTTACATTTAGATGATTAAGGATTTACTAATTAAGGATGATTAGAAACTAACCTCCAATTAAGAAGGCAGAAGACTTTTTGAGTGAAGAAATTAAGGCACTGTGACCTAGGGGTGGAAAACTTTTGACACCTGTACTTTGTGTCAATTAAGGAGGCTTGCCTCCTTAAGAATGATTGTGTTACTAAATGAATGTACTTTGTTTAAAACTATATGACCACTTTGGTGAAAACTATGTTGCCATTTTAGTGATAAATTGTTATTCCATAACATGGTGAATACTGTATTTTGAATTTCTGTGAATGTTTTGTCTTAGTTTGTTGCTGAATGAATAGAGAGTTCACTATACAGTGTAATCAGAAACCTGAAAGCTATTCACAGCAGCAGTCCTCTGGAAAGCCATTTCCTTCTCCAGTTCATTTTATAGATGAAGAACTGAGGCAAACAAGATTAAATGACTTGCTCAGGGTCACACAACTAGTCAGTGTCTGAGGCCAGATTGAAACACAGGAATCTGAGTCTTCCAGAGTCCAGGCCTGGCCCTCTATCCACTATACCACCTAGTTCCTTATCATTATTATTATGATTTTTACACCCCTATTGTGTGATGCATTATGATAGGTACCTGCCAGGCTCATATATTCTACTGGGGAGAGCAGAATACAACATATCCATGTAAGTAAAAACTAGGTAGTTTCAAAGAGTATTTCAAATAGTATCACCAATTGAGGGAGGCAGAAGAGGGAGATCAAGAAAGGTTAACTAGAGGAGGTTTTGCCTGAGCTAAAAAAATTAAGAATGATGGTAAATATTTAACAATCAGCTCTCAGATATTTTTTTTAAGTTTGCATAATGCACTTTTAAGTTTAATCTAAATTAGTAAAATGTTCATCAGTTTTTTTAAGTTTAGACAATCAACAATACAATGAATCATACTCTGATTTGTAGCATTTGAAGCATTCTGAGGTGTAAATGTTGACACTGAAAATTTAATCATTGCCTTGAGCTGGTAGAAGATGCCTCTGGTATACTCACAGTGTTACATTGGAAGTGATGTAGCTGAAGAGACAGATTGGTACTAAGTTCTCAAGGGCTTTAATATAAACAGAGGAGTATATATTTTGTTCTAGAGGAAGGAGGAGACTGGCATTGTCATGCCTGTTCTTTAGGAATGTTAATTTTGTAGTTTTATGGAGATCAGTTACTAAGGGGGAAAATTGGAAGCAGGAAGAGAAATTAGGAAAAAATTACAATAGCGCAGGAAAGAGGTGATAAAGTCTCAATGAGGGGAGTGTCCCTGTGAATCAAAAAAAAAAGTGAACAATTGTGAGAGATCTCAAATTAGAAATGGTGTTAGAAGTACACACAAGATTCTTGTGCTACCAAGACCAAAACATAAAAGCTCCTGGCTTCAAGAAGCTTACATTCTAATGATGGAGCCCATCATTATTATCATTGTTAACTATTATTACTATCATTACTATTATTGTGTATGTCTAAAATAGCATTAGACTAAGGCTACAATGGCTGGTGGACTTTCCCCAGTCCTGTCATTTATCTGCCATCACAGTTTGCTCTTGGTTCATTGCTCTGGGATTGATTATCCCCTCAATAGGGAAATGGGGTTCCCAAATGCCAGAGCTCCCCACATACCTCATTCATATACCTGAGGAACAGTTCTATTTTTGGCCTTATCTTAGATGCCCTCCCCAGTAAAGAAATGGAGAAGCAAAATGGTAACCAGAGGAGAAACATAAATATGGAGGTATGGAACAGAAATTTTATTCCAACCTAGAAAGCAAAGAAAAATCATAAAATGATTATAATAATTTGAGAGGCTAGTATTCAAAACTCACTGGAACTTTTGCAATAACACTTCCAATCCGCTATTTAACATTTCACTTCTAGTAGGTACAGCCTATTCCTTCACAGAGTGGTGAATCCTTAAAGATGCTTAAGTAGAGGGGAAGACACTAGATACCTTTCAAGATCTCACAATACCTATGGATTTGTGGTGGTTGTTTTGGTTTTCCTTTCAGTAATGCTGCAGTATATATTTACTAAGAGAAAAAATATATACATATATATAAAAACATTAAAACTTTGAGATATATCTCAAAGTTTTAATGTTTTATAAAATATACTAGAAATATTTGTAAGGTGATGGAGAGGAAGAAAATTTTAATTTATTTAAGCAGAGGCACAACTTTTATAAATATGAATTGTGGATTATTTCGTATTTTAAAGTATACCCCTCACCTGTGATGTGAGACTTATTGTCCTTAAAACAATGTGGATGACTTTCATAATATTGATCGAGTAGATTAAGATACCTGAATTGTGAGTTTCTCTAGTATTTCTCAAATGGACATTCAGCAAAACTAGATTGTCAACAGCAGGTAATTTACGCAAAATTTACTAATGATTCTCTGAGTTGTTGCAGTAAAATTGTATAGTTCACTAATTGGAAATTAAATAAAAGAACTTCAGCTGTACTCGTATCTGTCTGTTCTCCAAAACAACCAATACCATATCAACTTCGGGATTATCAAGTAAAAGTGAGTCCTGGAGCATGGAAGTGTAGGGACAAGGTGAAATTATAATAGTGATTCCATTGCATGGTAAGCTGGGACTTTCGAAGAGAAGTGGAACAGAGATTGAAATAGTCTTCAAAACATCATTTGGATTAAATTTTGTGAATTACCGCAAATTACATTTCTGGAGAACAAAGTATCAGCATTTGATCCAGTGGTTTGCAATGGTATTTTTTATCCTAAGATGTCATTTACGAGGAAATTATAAGAATTTAAACTGGTACCTTTTTGACTGTTACTGAGCATTAGGTATGCTATGAATTTTAAGTGAAATGACATTCGAAAAAGTTTTTAAGTATCATGAAATTGCACATAATGTATATAATTTTATGCCATGTTCATGTGGTATCAGATTCCTTAACCCCATTTTCTCATTCTCTGTTTTTTTAAAATTCTAATTTCCTCTATTTCTCTTTCTCTCTGCCTCCCACCAAATAATTGTGGTCCTGTGTAAGTGCTATCTTCAAAGAACCTGGCTATAACCCAACTTCTATTATAATTGCTAATTTATAAAATTTAACAGAGCTATACATTAGAATGAACCATTTAAAAATAAGGAAAAGCTCCAGGCTGTCATGAAGAAGTTATTTAGACATTTTAGATTCTTTGATGGTCCTCCTAAAAAAAAAAGATGAGGTGAACTTTTTATTCTTGGTAACTTTTTGTTTTAATTTGTTTCTAATTTATGTTACTCCTCAACATTTCCTATGTTGGTGATACCATACCCATTATTGGAGAAAATTAATGATTGAAGGCTATGTTACTATTTTTCTTCTCTTCACTTTCCTTTACTTTCAGGGGATTTTATATAAAGTTTTATATATTAGAACAGATTTGAGTATATAATAATTTGGATATTAGAATTTGGAACCAAGAAACCTTAAAAATCACTTTCTCCCTAGATCATATTATCTTCATTTTTAGTTTTAAACAGTTTAAAATTATATAGTCAGAGAATTAGAATTCTTATAAACTGAGAGGCTTATTATATAGGCAATAGCATGTATTTTTTCAACCTGAAATACATTGAAAGCTTTAGCTTCCCACCAGCTTAAATGATAAGAATTTAATGCTACACATGAATAATTTGAGAAAAATATAACCTGTGAATTAAAAGTTGCAAAATATCCATTATTGGGAGGGGTATGAATAAAACTGTTCTAAAACCTTCAGTGTTAATGTACCAGTTGTGATATATGACATAATAATATGCATATATGTGTCATATACATGCATATTTTATAAGCTATGTAGTATGTGACATCAATAAGGTGAAATGAGAAATTGAGATTATTCAATTCTGCTAATAGTTTTGCTTAATTATTTAAGCCAAATCATTCAAGAGTATTTGGATTTTCAGGCAAACCCAGAAATTTTTTTTTCTGAGATTTTTGAGATTTATTTTAAGCATTATGATTCAGATTTCCCATCAAATTGTGCAAACTCTCTTAAAGAAGAAAAGATGTTGCTTAGATGCCAGTGATGAGAATCAAGTAGAGCAGGTCTTGCATTGTGCATTAAAGATCTGTAAATTAGAAATGAGTAGTCAAAACATTCTAGTTGCAAAGGGTTATTCATTCCTGAGCAGCTCGAGCTGACATCTGGGAACTATCATTAAGAATGGCATTGGGCATTGTGGCGCAGTGAGTAGAGCTTCGGCCCTGGAGTCAGAAGGACCTGAGTTCAGATCCAGCCTCAGACACTTAACGCACACACAAACAAAAACCTAGCTGTGTGACCTTGGGCAAGTTACTTAACCCCAACTGACCTCCAAAAAAAAAAAAGAAGAATGGCATAGGGGCAGCTAGGTGGCACAGTCAATAGAATACCAGCCCTGGAGTCAGGAGGACCCGAGTTCAAATCTGGTCTCAGACATTTCACACACACACACACACACACACACACACACACACACAACCCTAGCTGTGTGACCTTGGGCAAGTCACTTAACCCCAATTACCCTACCTTTCACCCTCAAAAAAATGGCATAGCTTTTCTTAACTCTTATGAGTTCATAAGAAGTGAACTGATCTTTAGTCACAATCCTTAGTGGGAGAGTATATATTTCTACACCATGGCAATGAAGAACTTATTTTAAATGGGCTATCCAGCCTAATTTTGATTAGAGCTTTGAGACACACTCAGCATCAGGCACTTATCTCTAGTCTCCAGTGCTCTGGAGAGAGATGTGGTATTAGAATCATTAAATACCTGCCAACATTCAGATCAGAAAAAATTTCCCAACATTAAAAAAATTAAGCTAAGCAAATATGACCAAATTATACCAAATGTTAAATTATCACATTATTAAGGGTTGTGATATATGCTCTTTACTGATGTCTTTTCACAATTAAGATAATGATTTCTACTTTAATTTTTAATTTTTAATATATTTTCAAGTAAATTGTTTTGAGGTGATGAAAGTTGGGCACTGTAGAAAACTTTCAAAAAGCGTTTAAAGTGCATATTTTTGTCCGCCTGCAGAAATTGTGATGATTTAGCATTTTGTCATGAGTATGACAACCTCCAATTTGCTAAAAGATCAGAAAAGAGTGACACAAAAAATGAAAGATAAACTTGATACAATTGGTTCTGGAGGGGTTTCCCATGGATTTTTTTCATTTCTCTCCTTTTGAAGGAAAATTTTGTAAGGCATTTGTAGAAAAGATTTGCCTAGCAATCTCTATTATGCATACAAATTTACTACCCTATCTAAAATCTGGTTTTATGGAGAAGAGACAATTCTCTTGGTTTAAATTTCATCTATTTGATGCTATTGGTAAAAAACTTGGCCATAATACCTCCTTTTTTTAAAAAAAATGTTATATGGAAATAAAAATGAGAGAGAGAGAGAGAGAGAGAGAGAGAGAGAGAGAGAGAGGAAGGGAGGGATGGAGAGAGAGGGAGAGGAGGAGAGAGAGAGAGAGAGACACAGAGAGAGAGACAGAGAGACAGAGACAGAGACAGAGACACAGAGACAGAGACAGAGACAGAGAGAGACAGAGAACAAGAACACATCTATACCTGAATACCTGACATGGTCAATATGCTTACATAGGTAACATTCTGACTTCTTGACTACAGTAGAATTCTCCCAAGCAAGAAGGATTTGTTTTTTAACTTCCAACTGAAAAACTATTTCTGTATCCTTTCCTTTCCATGGTGAATGGGCCACTTAGTCGTTTCTTTCCATTTAATGATTATTGTTGTTCAGTCATTTTCAGTCATATCTGATTCTTCATGAGCCCATTTGGGGTTTACTTGACATAGATACTGGAGTGGTTTGCCCTTTCCTACTCCAAGTCATGGGGAAACTGAGGCAAACAGGATTAAATGATTTGCCAAGGATCACACAGCTAGTAAGTATCTGGGGTGAGATTTGAACTCAGGAAGATGAGTTTTCTTAACTCCAGGTCAGGCACTCTATGCACAAATAGTTTCCCTATTGAATGATAAGGTATTTTTCTTTCCATGAATCCCATGAGATCTTCTGAAGAACAGTACAGTGTGTCCAGGCTCCCAATGGTGGGACAATAGTCATTATATTACCTGGAAACTTATGAACAAAAAACCATTTCCAACTGCGCCTGGCAATATCACATGTACACTTTACATCCTAATCTCTTCAGTCCAAGGCTTGCATGCTACAAGAGCAGGCAAAAATATACTTGGACACAGGGGAGCACCTTATAGACATAAAGACATGATATAAAAATACTACTTTCTGAGTGGAATGAGACATGTGTGGGAAATATCGTTTTTTGTATGAATTATCAATAAAATTCAATTTGAATCACCTGCTGCAAATTTTTTAAATCTAAAAATGGAACAAAGATATAAAATAGTAGCAATAAAAAAGCTTGTGCCTATATATCTAGCCATTCTCTGTATTTCCCTTTATGGCTATCCATCTGGCTTTGCTTCTACATAGCTTCATTTGTATAGCTTGCATTTTATAATATTCATATGAGGCTCACTTAAATTGGTTTCTCATTATTGCTAAAACATCTTAACATAATATCATTGTGAAGAGGAGCCCTGATTGTGTGAATGGCACACCTGCACATTAACAAAAGCAAAGTGGAAAGAAAGATGGATTTGGAATCAGAAAACCGCGGTTTAGGTCTTAGCTCCACTGTTTGCTACTTGTGTGACCTCAGTCAGTTCTTCTAATGCCCTATCTGTTCTCCCTAGAACATAGATTACTGCATTTAGAGTCAAAAATACCCAAGTTCAAAGTCCTCCTCTGACACTTACAAATTTTGTGACCACGGGTAAGTCTACGGGCTTCAATTTTCTTCTCATCAGAAAAATATGGTTGGACTAAATGACTGTAATGGAAATGCAGATTTAAAGATCTTCCCTGGCCCTAGGTCTTTTGGTAGGCTTAAGAGACTGAGAACATTCCTTGATTTGAAAATATAATCTGCCTTCTAATAGGTCACATGGAGCCTTTGGCAGGAGGCTTGATTTTCAGGAATGCCCACACCTAGATGCTGTGTGATTGGGCAGTGGGTCAAGAGGGTTGTGACATGCTCTGACCAGGAGAAGGTTATATAATCCCTGATGGGATTCTTTGCTTTGGGGCTCACTTTAAGAAGTGTTGGTGACTTGACCAGATGAGACTCTGAACAGCAGTTGAGAGCCCCCCCACACACACACTTTGAAAACCCAGATGTTGATGCTTCCCTCTCTGGTAACTGTGATTTGGTATGGATGTAATGGTTGGACAGCCTGTCTGCTTGATCTGTTTTTTTTGGAAGCCTGTCTGCTTGATCTGTTTATTTCCCTGTCTTGTAAGTTCTGTCTGTATACTTTGAAGTTCAGGGTGCTGACCTTTTTCCCCTGAACTAGGTAAATAATGTATATTTGATTGATTAAAGTAGGCTTGTTAACCCATTTTGAGTTGCTTTCTTTTAGAAAAGCAGATCTAAGAACCTGTGTTGGCAGCCACCCTGGGGATGTTGGGGTGCTTGCTGCTACAAATGGCGACAAGGATGGGATCTGCAGAATAAAAGGAAAATATGGGGGCTGAGATAATTGTTTGTTTCCCAGTTGTGATAGCTGTGACTCTGTGGAGCCATGGAGCAGGGGAGAAGAATGGCCTGCATGCTGATTTTACTGAGCTGAGAGCAGGAATGGTGAGCTGCCTTCATGGAGACCTGGGCAGAAGCCAGGAGAGAAGGAACCCAGGAGTTTGGAATTCAGCCACAGAACAAGATAAGGACTGTGTATCAAAGACACTGAATGTGTCTCCTTGCTGCATCCCACAGTTTGGGACCCAGGGGGAGGATGGACTTGTGACTATGGTGGGTAGGGTGAAGTGCCATGGAGCCCCAAGGACTCCACCCTGTTGGTTTTGTTGCCCAGCCCCCTCTCTAGACTTGGAAGCAGGGGCTGGAGTAGTTTGAGGGGAAGGAGAGCCCCCTCAGCCCAAGAGAACTTTATTTGGATTCTTGTTTTGAATTGATGTGATAATGCAATGTATTTTGTGTTTGTCTAGACCTAGTGTCCACTTTGGTAACTTTAGTTATGGATCTTGAAAATGTGACCTAAGAAATGTTTAGTGCTAATTCAAATGTAAATTGTCTATACTATGGGGATGAAAGATCTTGGGGCTGAATGTAATGGAAATTCAAATTTAAAGATCTTCCCTGCCCCTAGGTCCTTTGGTAGGCTTAAAAGACTCTGAGAACCTTCCTTGATTTGAAAATATACTCTGCCCCCTAATAGGCTGAATGTGGTCACATGGAGCCTGTGGCAGGAAGCTTGGTTTTCAGGAATGCCCACACCTAGATGCTGTGTGATTGAGCAGTGGGTCAAGAGGGTTGTGACATTCTCTGACCCAGGAGAAGGGTATATAATCCCTTGTGTGAGGCTTTGCTTTGGTGCTCACTTAGAGAAGTGTTGGTGACTTGACCAGATGAGACTCTGGGCAGCCATTGCTGAGAGCCCCCAGGCTTTGAAAACCCACATGTTGATGCTTCCTTCTCTGGTAACTGTGATTTGGTATTGATGTAATGGTTGGAGGGTTTGGAAGCTTGTCTGCTTAATCGGTTTGTTTCTCTGTCTTGTAAGTTCTGTCTGTATACTTTGGAGTTCAGGGTGCTGACCTTTTCCTCCTGAACTAGATAAATGATATATGTTTGATTGATTAAAGTAAACTTGTTAACCCATTCTGTGTTACTTTCCTTTAGAAAAGCAGATCTAAGAACTTGTGTTGGGAGCCATCCCCGGGATGTTTAGGTGCTTGTTGCTACAATGACCAATGATACAATCCTAGATTTAAAGATAAAAAGGTCTTTAGAAGCCAATGAGGCTAGAGTTTCATTTTACATACAAGCAACTAATGGCCAGAGAGATTAAATAATTTTGTCAAAGATGCACAATTCTTAAATAGCAGTGACAGAATTCAAACCCAGGTCAAATCAAATCAAATCCTATAATTTTTCTAACTACATACATTAATGCATGCATTCATCACTGAATAAAGAAAAAAATGAGAAAAATGATTATTAAGTTCTTCTGATGTACTAAGTTCTGGTGATTCAAATGCAGAAATGGAGACAGTTCTTACATTCAAGAAAAGGAAACCCATGAAAAAATAACAGAAGAGTCAAATGAAGTCTAGCGGGAAGCAGGCCTAGTGTAGTGGGTAGCTGAAACATAGTAATTAGGACAACAGGGCCCCAAGGTGGGAGTCCTAGGAGGGAAATAGTTAAGTTTTTGAAGGGATTGTTTCTGGTCCCATCAGAAAGGCAGCTAGTAAGACAACGGCATTGAAATGCAGCAAGCTGTGTTGAATCTATGATCCTATGAACTGGCCCTCTGTGTTTTCCCATCAAGCATTTTTGTTTCACTCTTTTAGAGAGAAGAGACACTGTTTAAAAAAGTAAAATTAAAACTAGACTTCACTTTGTATTTTCTTGAGGCATTTAGACACTTTACACTGATGTCCCAATTGCCTAAGACAACATCTCAGGTGTAATGGGGATACAGTGAGTAAGCAGCCAACACTCTGCCTTACAGTATTTATGAGGTGCTCTTGGGAAATATTTCACATCTAAAAGGAAAAGTCCATCTATGGGGGTGCCACTGGCTTAGATCATACCCATACAGAAAGAAAGTAACGAGGCTAGGAGAGAAGCATTAGTTTCCTTATTGCTATCATGCAAAGTGGTCTTACTCTGTTGGAGGGAGTCATTAGTGAAATTCAGGAGGGATCAGAAGATTTCCAGTACTAGATGGTGAGGATGTTATTCCAATGTGGTTATAGATAACAATCCTAGAATACTCTATGAAATTTTGTAGCATAGAATTCTTAGGACCATCAGTTTACAGCTATAAGAGACCTTATAGACCACTAGTTTAGATCTCTCATTTTATAGATAAAAACCTGAGGTCTAGAGAGATTTAAGTGACTTCCCAAAACTATTAGTTCTGGTATTTGAATAAAAGTGTCAGGATAGAGACTTATGTTTGATAGGTTCACTGAAAACATTCTCAGGAGGCAGGGCAAAGATGATGGATTGGAGGCAACAGCTCATCTAAACTCTCCCAACATTCTCTTGCAAACGATTTTAAAATAATATCTCAAAACAAATTCTGGAGTGGCAGAGAAAATAAAATTTTGGAGTGAGAAATTTTTCCAGCCTGAGACAATTTAGTAGGTCATAAGAAGAAGTCACATGAGGTAAGGATCAGGGTCAGGATTACAACTGACATGAAAGTCAGGTTAAAAAAGTATATGGTGGGGCAGCTACGAGTGAATAGAGCACCGGCCCTGGAGTCAGGAGGACTTGAGTTCAAATCTGGCCTCAGACACTTAACACTTATTAGCCATGTGACCTTGGGTAAGTCACTTAACCCCAATTGCCCTACCCTCCCCTCTTCAAAAAGAAAAAAGAAAAGAAAAGTATATAGGTAGGGGAAGTTAAATGGTACAGTGGATAGAGCACCAGCCCTGGGATCAGAAGGAACTGAATTAAAATCTAGCCTCAGGAACTTGATACTTACTAGTTATGTGACCCTGTGCAAGTCACTTAACCCTGATTGATTTGCCAAAAAAAAAAAAAAAAGAGCATATGGGTAGAGGTAAATTGTGGGAATTAGATTTTTATACTCATGGCAAATATTTTAAAATCCTTGGAATAGGAAGAGCAAGACAAATTGTGAGTATGTCACCCACTAAGGAATGAATTCAGACAAATTATTGTCTCCGTGGAGCTAGGTAACCAATAAACAAGTGAGACAGGCCAGGGGATGAGTTGATAGTTGAGAATAAGCAGCATGATTAAGCTTTCTCACAATAGGAGTTTCTAAACAGGTAATCATCAGTCTCTGCACTGGCTTCAGTATAGATCCTTGCTAGGGTGCCAGACAATAGGTGTGTAGGAAGAGTTGAATAGAGAAAGCATATATTAAGTACTTATTATGTGTAAGACATTATGCTTGTCCTAAGGGAGCATATAACATGAAAGAAAGAAAATCCCCTCTCTTTAGTTTCTAATGGGAGAAGTTAACACATAAAGGGGAGATAGAAAAAATGGAGGGCTGGAGAGCATGAAGTATGGGGTGAAGCAAGGCAATCAATGTGGAGTTGAAGCTCAGTGAAGAGTATGTAGGGAGGGGAAGTGAGAAGTATGGCTAACACTTTGGATATAACAGACATTAAATTTCTCTGACTCTAAATTCAGTAGTATTTTCACTATATGAAGCTTCTCCCAATTGGATTGTAGAGAGACAAGAGATCAAGATGCCTAAATTAATGCATGTATACATACACTAAAGTGAGAATTGAAAAAAAAAAAAGAATTTTTTTTTAATTTATGTGCACTAAAAGTCAGTTGTGTATAATAACATGTTATAGTGAACGTAAAATAAAATAAATGATATCATTTAAAACGAAAAAAAGACAGTTTACAATAATAAAGAACTTGGCAATGACTTGAGTTCACCTTCACAATAATATTATTAGAAAGAGGGGCAGCTAGGTGGCACAGAAAATAGAGCACCAGCCCTCGAGTCAGAATGACCTGGGTTTGGATATAGCCTCAAAGACTTAATAAAAAAAAAACAACAAACCTACCCATGTGACCTTGGGCAAGTCACTTAACCCAAATTGCCCTCCAAAAAGCAAATATATAGTTAGAAAGAGAGTTCAAGTTGATTATCCACATTTTATTTCAGAGATGATGAACTGAATATCACATATATGCATTGGCTTGCTGGAGCTGCACAGATAATAAATGGCTTGCCTGAGACTCAGACAGAAGGGTTCTCATTTACATCTATTTCTACATATTTCATAGAGTCAAAAGGTTCTGTATTTAGTTTTGTCTCTCATATTTATTAGCTATGTGACCATGGACAATGCACATCTTCTTTAAACCTCAGGTTCCTCATCTGTAAGATGGGAATAATAATTCTTATAGTACTTAATGGAGGTCTGTTATAAAACTCAACTGAGATAATGTAGATAAAGTGTTTGTTAAACTTTGAAGTGTTCTTTAAAAATCATTTATATATTTATTTTTAAAATTGCCTTATTTTAAAGAGATAGAATCCTAGATAAAGGATTTTTCTGTTGTTCTATGTTTAATTGTTAGTGGTTTATGTCACAAATGGACAAAATTATTGGCTCTGGTATTTGGATAAAAATGTTAGGATGTAAGCTCAACTAAAAGCATACTTGATGGCAGATCCAAGATGGCAGATTAGAAGCAGCAACCCAGAAAATTCTCCCAATATTTTCTTGCAAAGAACTTTAAAATACCATCTCATATCCAATTTTGGAATATCAAAGACAATAAAAATTTGAAGTGAGGCATTTTCTCCAATCTGAGACAATTTAGTAGGTCATCAGATGAATCTGTGACATCGGGGTGGGATCTATCCCAGAGCACAAAAGGTAGAAGAACCAGGAGTGGGAGCTTGAAGGCTACTGCAACAGCAGTGGCAACAGCAGATTTAAAAGGTTTTTTTTGGAAGACACGAGATGGCAAGGAGGCCAGATAACTGGTCGGACAAATCATGAGAAAGGGGACCCTTTGCTAGCACTGGGTACAACTGGAGTTCATTGGAAACTGGCATATTGCCCACCTATATGTATTTCTGGGTTGGGTCACAGTTCCAGGGCAGAGAATATCATATTCTAAGATATGATACTTCTTCCATATAGAAGTTACTAAGTCTTGTTTAATCCTGAGTGTTGGTCATGATATTTGATTTGTTTCTTTCTGTTTGGAATATTTTCTCCTTGACCTGGGGATTCAGGAATTTGGCTATAATATCCTTGGGCAAATTAATTTTGGGATATCTTTCAGGAGGTAATTGATGTATTCTTTCCATTTCTATTTCTATCTTTTGGATATAAGATTTCAGCAAAATTTTCCTTTATATTTTTTTTTAAATGTGAAATTAGGATATTTTAAAAAAATACACTTGACCTTCTTTCACAAAGTCTGATAATTCTTAAATTTTCTCTCCTCAGTCTATTCCTCAAGGGAGTTGTTTTTCCAATGAGGTATTTTACCTTTCTATTTTTTTTTTGTCTTTTGACTTTGTTTTATTGTTTCTTGATGTCCCATGTAGTCATTAGCTTCTACTTGCCCAATTCAAATTTTTAAGGAATTATTTTAACCAGTGAGTTTTTGTACATCTTTTTCCATTTGGCCAATTCTGATTCTTAAGAAGTTATTTTCTCCAATGAATTTTTATATCTCTTTTACCAGTTAGGGCAGTTCTGTTTTTGAAGTTATTATTTTCTTAAGTATTTTGGTGCCTCTTCCTGAGATGTTAATTTTTTTTTAATAATTTTCTTGTATCACTCTCATTTCTTTTTTTCCCCATTTTTCCTTTATCACTCTTATCTCTTTAACTCTTCTAGGCATTCTTGTTAGGCTTGGGTTCAATTAGCATTTTTCTTTGAGACTTTGATTGTAGCTGTTGTCACATTTTTGTCTTCTTCTAAGTTTGTATCTTTGTCTTCCCTGGCACCACAGTAGCTCTTTGTGGTCAAGTTTGTTTTTAATTTTTGTTTTTGTTGTTATTTGCTTATTTATCCAGCCTGTTTCTTGACTTTGAAATTTATGTTAATGTTAGACTCTGCACATCTCAGTTAGGAAGGTACTCTTCCAAGCTTGAGTGCTACTGTTTTCTGAGCCTGTTCTGGAGGTCTTCAAATTTTTGGTGCTTCCAAGGGGAACTGATCCAGGGAGAAGTGTTGTCATTGCTATCCAAGCTCATGTTCTTGTATTTGCCCAAGAAAGATCCCTGCTCCCCTGCAGCCACAAACACTAGCCCTCCTCTTGACATATGGACACGCCATCTGCTCTCCTAAAACAGCAAGTGCTAATGTTCCTCTCTGCCTTGGAACTTCAACCATGGCCCTTGCTCCCTTGTGACAAATCACAAAGGCTAATTTCTGTGCTAGAACTGTGACCCAGAACCATGTCTGGGTAATAGAGTTGCCAATCAGAACCTGATACACCCAGTACCAGTGAAGTTTTTTGTTGTTTTTTTTTTTAATAATATCTTTCTGACCAGTTTTCTGGCCCCCTTACGATGTCTGGACTGAGAGTTTTTTAAGCTGCTGCTCTTGCTGCTTCCACTGCACTTGCAACTCCCTCTAAAACCCTCTGTTGGTGCTACAGCTGCATGAGCTGTGGGCTGGCTTCCACTCTGCTGTCACAGACCTCTCCTGCTCATCTTCTAACTTGTCTTAGGCTGGAAAAATATCTCACCCTGACCTTTTGTTTGCTCTGCTGATCCAAAATTTGATTTGAAATGCTATTCCAAAGTTGTTTGGAGGGGACTATTGGGAGAGTTTAGTTGGACTGCTGCCTCTAAATTACCACCTTGGCTCCCCACTGTAACCTACTTTAATGCTATATTATTCAGCACTATATTAATGGTGCTTATGCTTTCTACTTTGCACTTTATCTAAATCATATTTCCAGTGTGTTAAACTTCTTAGGATCACACAGATGACCAGATATTTTGCTTCTTTGGGTTATCTCTTTCCTCTGACTTATTTACTTCTTAAACATCCTTAGTAACATTTTAAATTCATATTGAATTTGTTATTAGAATCTTTCATTTGCTGAGACTCCTTGAATGCTTTGACCAGAGGTTGAGGCCTTGAGATTCTAGATTCCCCACCTCTGGTCTTGAACTTTCAAACTTTGTTTTCAATTGTTTATCAAAGAAAACTTCTAAAAAAGTTATAGATATGCATATGAATAGCTAAACACAGGATATGATATAATAGACAGGAATAGGGTTGCTGACTTTGAATTTTAAAAAGTACAAAACTATAGTGAACTAGCCTGGAGTTATTAACAAGGTAATATTAAAATTGTTTTTTAAAATAGGTATCATCATCATCATCATCATTCCTATTTCACAGTTGAAGAAACTGAATTTTGGAGAGGTTAAATAATTTCCCTTTAACTATTTGAACTCACGCCTTTCTGACTACAACCCCAGTGTTCTATCCACTGAACCAATCAGCTGCGTGTGGACCTGAAGTCAGGAAGATGAGTTAAATCTAGCTTCAGACACTTTATAGTTATGTGATTCTTGAAAAGTTACTTATTCTTTGTTTGACTTAGTTTCCTCATCTGAAAAACAAGAATAATAATGGCACTTACCCCCAGGGTTGTTCTGAGGATAAAATGAGATAACTGTTTCTAAAGCACTTTTCAAAACTTAAAACACTATATAATTCTATAATAATTAGTTTATACAGTACAATCATTGCCTTTTCCCCTTCACACAGTGACTAAAATCTCACCATTGGCTTCACATTTGTTGCTAGTATAAAGATAAACAGGCTGAACATTTGATCTAAAATAAAAATAACTTAACCATGTTGTTCCAACATATTTCTGTTTTATTCCCCTCTCTTTTTCTTTCCTTTCTTTATAACAAATATGTTACTGTTCTATTACTCTACATTTTTACCTCTGCCCTCTTTTTATCTTAGTTGTTAGAGGTTGGGAGATCATGTTGTGAACATTTCAAATTCTCGTCCAGGTCACAAAAATCTCAACCCCATGTGGCTGATTTGGCATCACATGAAGCATTATACAAGGTCAAAAGCAAAACCTGTGACCCATGAGCCACTGGAAAAAAAAAAGTCATTAACTGCTATCGGCTCAATGTTCCAACTCTTGGGCTATATAACACATTTATAGATCATCTGGACAAAGGGCTCCCAGTTGCTACTTTAAAAAAAAAAAGGAAAGAAAAAGGCAATAATGTGAAGGTAAAGGATGCCTTGAGGAATAAAGGAGATATATAGACTTTAAATGATCTATCAGATTCCCTGGTTGTGACAGTTCATGCAAGGAAGGGCTTACAAGCCATTCAATTCCAAGAGAATATTTCCCATGGAATAATAAGCACTTAATACATTGTTTTCTTGTTTCTAGGACAATTCTTCAAAACATGTATATGCAAACAGATGTAAATATGTGTTTTCTTTGTCATTGGTAATTCAATACTATCTTTTCCTTGAGAGTAACTACTCATTTTATGAGTACATTTTGATGATATTTTTGCTAAAATCTGGAACTAATAGTATAGGATTATGTGTTTCACTGAAAGAAAAAAGAACCAACCAAGGAATATGTTAGCACCCTGTACCTCTGGTAAAATATTTATCTAAGTTCATGGATCTCTCATTTCTTCAATACATGAAGTCCATTTAACTACAGAGTTTATAACCCATCAATGACTTCCTATCCTGTAAAATTTCACGGATTTTTTTGTGCTTGCTTTAAGTAAATCCAACATGGGGAAATCTATTCAGTGTGTAATCCGTCCTTCTTTAGAGCTCTACCTGTTTTGAATCTCTCTGAAGACATCTACTGTTTTTCATTCTCATCTAGAGCTCTTTATTAGTAATATGCCTTTGCCAGTCATACCACCAAGCTCCTCTTCATTGCCATTTTACCCACTTGCAAATTCTCCAGAGATCATGATATTCTGCAATTCAGAATCATATAACATCACAGGGAAAATATTAGTATTGAGAAGATGGACTTTTGCTTCATAAAGAAGTTTGTATCTTCTGTTGGAGTCTCTACAATATTCCAAGGCTTGATGCCACCAGTATTATTTCATCCATGAATAAAAAACTTAAATAATGTCACTATCCATAGAGTATCTTTCTTGGCATTGGATTTTAACTTGGATATATTCTGTGATGGTAGCAAGCACCTTTGGAGCACCTCTTTCCTGCTGGTTATGTTTCTAATGAGATTAGTGATCAGTATCATTGCATAAAGCAATTTTTATCATTGTATTTTTTTTTTAAAGTTGATTAGAGAAATTCAGATTAAAACAACCTTGAGATATCATTTTACAGCTACCAAATCAGTTAAAATTATAGAAAGGAAAAGTGAATAATGTTGAAGAGGATGTGGAAAAATTAGGACACTAATTCATTGTTAATGGAATCATAAAATGATCCAACCATTTTGGAAAGCAATCTGGAATTGTGCCCAAAGAGTTATTAAACTAAATATATATGCTCTGATCCAGAAATAGCACTATTTGGTCTATTTCCAAAGATGACTAGGGAAAAAGGTGAAGAACCTATAAGTTCTTTTTTGGGGGGAGGGGGTAGTTGAGGCAGTCAGAGTTAAATAACTTGCCCGGGTCACATAGCTAGTAAGTGTCAAAGGTCTGAGACTTGAATTGAACTCAGGTATTCATGACTCCAGGCCTGGCACTCTATCCACTGTATTACATAGCTGTCCCTACCTATATGTTCTGAAATGTTTCTAATAGTTCTCTTTGTGATGTCAAAGAACTGGAAAGTGCAGGGATGTCCATCAGTTGGGGAATGGATGAAGAAGTCGTTGTATAAAATTGTGATGGAACACTACTTTGATTTAAGAAATGATGAGCTCAATGATTTTTAGAAACAAAACATGGAAAGACTTGCACAAAGTAATGTAGAGTGAAATGAGCATAACCAAAAGAACACTGTATACAATAACAGCGATATTGTTTTAAGAACACCTTTGAGTCAATGACATTTTGTCTATTATAAATACCCAAATTAACTCTAAATGAAATATGAAGAAAGGTGCTATCTTCATCCGTAGAAAGAAACTGATAAGTAGAAGTATGTATAGGGTAATTTTACATCTATATGCCTATTTTTGTCTAATGGTAGCAGATTCTAGGGTGTGTATGAAGGAAAAAATTAATTTACATGATAATTTTGTTGTATATTTCAAAGGAATAGTAAGTTGTGCATAGAAGATTTGCAGTTTCATGTACAATCCTCTATTTATTGTACTATGTTATGGAAATGCTTATTTTATTCCATGAATTAAAAGTGAAATTTTAAAAATAAATCTTGTATAGTTTTAATATACACATTGATATTGCAGGGTGAGGGGGAAGACTTCAAGAAAACATAGTGCTCTATCAGAAACCAGAGGCAGGTGTGACAGTGGATAGAATGCTAGACATGGGGTCAAGAAGACCTTGATGGCTTGATAGCTCTTTAAAATGAAGATGATTATTTTCTTATACCCCAGCTAACTTAATGTCTCTTCTAACAGGAGATGGTTCTATTTGAGAAGACTTATTTAAAAAGGGTCTACCAAGAAATCAATGCTGATGACATTTGTACCAGGTATTAATGATTTTAAGTACAACACGATACACTAGGTACACTGTCTCTCTCTCTCTCTCTCTCTCTCTCTATATATATATATATATATATTCCAAGATATTATATAAGCACATGTTTTCTCCTATCATAGAATATAAGCTTAAGAGGAACTTTGTGATTGTATTCCAAGCATTCAACATGATATCTAACACATAGCAGATGCATAAGGAGTGCTTATTGGTTGGTTGATTAATTATTGTTTTTATCTATGTAAAGGTAAATATATTGACATTATTATTACTGAAGAAAAAATTGAGGAAATAACTATAACCATAAACTCATATGACTGCTGGTCCTAGTGCTGTAAAAATATTAGAATGATCAAAAGATAACTTGAAAATATAATAAGAAAGAAATAGGCAGGTTTTCCTAGAAATATCTATATCAGGACACACCCTTATAGTCAAACGATTTATTGAGAGGTGAAAAGAATCCAAACTCTAATTCTGTGTATTTTTTAATTTCTTAAAAGGGATTTTATTTAGTCAAAGGCATCAAGCATTTATTAAACATCCACTATATCAAGCACTGTGCTACATGCTTTACAAATCTTATCTGTTGATACTCCTAATAACCCTATGAGACAGGTATATTATTGTTCTCATTTTTCAGTTGAGGAAACTGAGGTAGGGAGTAGTGAAGTAATTTGCCCAGGATCATATAGCAAATAAAGGCTGAGGCCAAATTTCAAATCAGTTTTTTATCCACTGTACTACCTGCTTGCCTCTTCCTTTAGTAGGAAGACGACTTTAAGTGTAGAAAGAACTAAAATAGTATTCTACCTTTTAAAAATACATAAATTGGGGTGGCTAGGTGGTGCAGAGAGTAGAGAGTCGGCCCTGGAGTCAGAAGGACCTGAGTTCAGATCCGGCCTCAGACACTTAACACACACACAAACAAAAACCTAGCCGTGTGACCGTGGGCAAGTTATTTAACCCCAATTGCCCTCCAAAAAGCAAAAAAAAAAAAAATACACAAAATGCTAAATATTGAAACGTAGATCATTAATTGAGTCTCTAATCTTAATTTTCAATAGAAATTAAAATTGAATTTCATTTCAAATGAAGTAACTTGGGTGTGTTGTCCCCATAGGAGGCAAAAAGAGTAACACACTGATGTCTTCATTTGTGAAAAATACCTGATTTTTCCTCCGATTCAAAGAATACTGCCAGAATGGAGTAGGTAGAAAACAAAATGAAATATTTATCACATACTGAATGGGGCATAGCCTTAAAGAAGCACATACCAATCAAAACATTGACATACTCCCACTTATATGCTAATTCCTCCAAGCTGTGCAGTATATTGTGATATACAAGCATGCCGAGACTGGATTACACAGAAAGGTAGGACACGACATAGTCTTTTTGTCATACTGTCCAGGGTTGATGACAATCAATGTAACTCTGGTTGAGTACAATAGTAGAGGTACCCTCAAGATTTCTTGCTTTTAAAATGTGTGTTTCAGAGTTTCAATAACAATGATTTCCAGCTGATACTGGTTGCACACAATGGCAGCCTTGGTCAAGGGAAACTCCCTTCTGGCCCATCTGGAAAAACGGCTGCTTATGAGCCATTGTGGTCTCAATAGAGGCATCGGCCATGTGTGGCACAGAAGGAACAGACAGTATGGCAAGCCACCAGATGGGAAATTATCTTGACTAGAAGTCAATTCCTTTCAAAGAATTCAGGTTAGAGCATAAAGCAAAAATGTTCACAGAGGGTTTTCTTTTACTGCCTACAAGGAACACCTCTATCCGTGATTGTTATATTTTTCCCATGATGTGTTTTATGCATACTTTACCACTTGACAGACCTTTTGCAGCTAATTCAATGTGCTTGCTACTACCCCCTACTGAGACACCTATTATTTAAGGTTATTGCTGGTGATACCAGTAAGAATAACATATTATTCTCACATGTGTGATAGAACAAATCAGATATATTCACGGTTTGAGGGACATGCTTTACTGGAATTGATGGAGTGATTCATATTTCCTCCCTGAAGTGTGATATCTGCAGTTATAGAAGGGAACACAGCTCACTTGTGGTTGAGTAGGGCAGGCCTTATGTCAAGGAGACACAGATGAGTGACCAGCCTTCATGCAAAAATTTGTACCTTTTTAAACAGAAATGTAGAATTGTTTGTCTTATTCAGAAAACCTTTTTTTTTAAATTTGGTTGATGATTTTAAAGGAGTGCACACATGACACATAGATGTGTTTATAGCTAATTAGAGCTACAGAGCAGCTAGGAGGCACAGTAGATAAAGTGGCAGGACTGAAGTCAGGAAGACCTGAGTTCAAGTCCAGACTCAGACATTTATTATCTGTGTGACCCTGGGCAATGCATATATGTATGTATGTAAGCATGCATACCTGTTCACACATATATGTTCATGCATACACACATAATTTATAAGTATAGGCATATGTATATGTATAGAAAGAGGGTAGTAGAATTAAGGGGGATAAGGTAGGATTTAAGATGGGAGTTGAAGGAAGCTGAGGAAGCCAGGTAAAACTTTGGATACTTTACTTTTCTATTGAATTAAATATTGTTCAACCCCATTTAAAGTAATTACATTAATTAGTTGAGAATACCTCTTTTGACTCAACCACCAAGGGCATTAGACTAAGTGAAAAGTCCTTGAATGCCATTGGATGGAATGGAGTGACACAGGAGATATATTATTATTGGGGGTGACATTTGGTCATCCCTTGTGGTCCTTCTATAAAATAACAATCTATTTTGGAAATAAAACATTTTTGTGGCTAGTAAGAAAAAAAAGCAGCCCCAACCAAGTGCCTGAAAGGAAAATTCTCTCCTTTATTCACACCTCCATTCCCTACTCTGCTCCTCAGACCAGAAGAAAACCTTGTGATTTTGGAGGGCAGGAGGATTTGGACTTCTCATTGTTGTCTTAACATGTCCCTCGGACATGTGTGTGCATCAGGAGTTGAGGACAGATTAGGCACACTAGAGACACTGGAAAGAGCCCAGCAGAAAAGAGACATGCTATTCAGGAACTGTAAGTCACTGCCTTTTCTAATAAAGTTGGTTTCTAAACTAGTAGGTCATGATGATGCTATGCAAAATTTATCCAGACACTAACAAAGCATTTACATCAACTTCCCATACTATTAACAGGGGGAAATAGAAAGATGTCAACCATACATAGTACAATTAGATGGACATGGAATGATTTGAAGGACCAGAACCATATCTTTGCTCTATTTTACATTCTTAAACAATGAATAAAAGCAAAAATTGAAAAAAGAAAAATAAATAAAAATCAAATTAATATGTGGCATAAAACTGGTAGCTAGAGTTAATAAATATATTGGATAATGGAGTCAGGATTTTAAAAGATCTGCACAGGTGAGATTATTGAATCAAATAAAAATGATATTCAATAGAATAAATGTAAAGTCTTATTTGAGATACAAATAACAATATCTTTAATGCAACACAAGGGAGACATGGCTAGACAGCAATTTCTTTATAAAGGATATGGGTATTTAGTGGACAGCAATCTCAATGAGGCAAAAGTAGGACTAGACAGACGAGAAAATTAATGTGATTTCTGGCTTTATTTAGAGAAGGACAGTTTTCATAAGAAGCAAGGTTTCTGCTTTCCCTGTATTCTACCTCGGTTAGAGTATATATAGGATATTGTCTTTAGTTTAAGAATAATATTGATAGAGGTGGCTAGGTGGCGCAGTGAGTAGAGCATTAGCCCTGGAGTCAGAAGGACCTGAGTTCGGATCTGACCTCAGACACAACTCACACACAAATAAAAACCTAGCTGTGTGGCCTTGGGCAAGTTACTTAACCCCAATTGCCCTCCAAAAAAAAAAAATAACATTGATAATCTAGAGACTAACTAGAATGATGAAAGGCCTTTGAGCACTGGGGGATATGGGATTTATACGTGTGTGTGTGTGTGTGTGTGTGTGTGTGTGTGTGTGTGTGTGTGTGTGTGTGTATACCTTTACTTGGAAAGTGAGAGCTAAAAACCTATTTTCAGCCCAAAGAAGTTTAACCTATTTTAATTTTGGCCCCTACTTATGGCCAAGTTGTGCAGGTCTATTTTAAAGTATTTGAAAGTCTACCACATAAAAAAGGAATTTGCCTTAAACTACTAATAGTGGGGAAAGGTTACAAAGAAGCAAATTTAAGCTTGATTTAAGGGGTAAGGGTGGATATTAAACTCTCTAATGACTACTGCTGTTTAAATGTGGAATGGGATACTTTGATTTCTAGTGGATTTTCGAATCTGCTGTTGTTGTTCAGTAATTTTAGTTGTGCCCAAATCTTTGTGACCCCATTTGGGGTTTTCTTGTGAGATAAATGAATATTAATAACCAATATTTTGGGGAGATCCAGAGTTCTTTGTTCTACAATAGTGATTTTAAAAGTTCAGTCTAATTAATGACTTCTCATATATATTGTTGAAGGTATTGTTTCCCCAATACATGTTGAGACAGAAAGACACTGAGGTCCCTTCGAACTCTGAAATTATAAGATTCTAATTCTGGAAAGAGAATGAAAAATTGTAAAGAGGCACACATTAAAAATAACGTGAAAGATGGGAGAAAGGAAAGCTATAGAAATAGGGGCACAAAGGACTTTGACTATAGATAAGACGTAGGTTTTACTAATATGTTATGATAGATAGGTATGCTTTCTCTTTTCTTTTTTGAAATAATTCTGATCCTTTGAAATGTAGAAGACTCAGAGATAAGTTAACATATAATCCCCAGGTACCTATAGAACAATGGGTAACAACATATTATACATGAGAGATGCCCCTAAACTGCTGGTGCCTTTCCTCCAAACTATTTAATATTTATTTGTATATATTCTATTTGTCTTTACATATTTCCTTCTTGCCCTTTCCAATAGAATATAAGCTCCATGCAAGCAGGATTTTTTATTTATTATTATTTTATTTTATTATTGTATATTATTAAATGTTATATATTTTTGTTTTAATTGTTTATCATTCTTTTATCTCCAATGCCTCACAATGTTTAGTAAATGTCTGATGATTGATGAAGGAGAATGCATTATCAATATTCATTAGGAATATATGTATCATGAAGAAAAAAAAGAATGAAAATATCTCTTTTGTCAGGAGATTACCTTTGATTGTATCATCATTATTGGATCTATAAACTAGACACCTTCATGTCATTCTTTTAGATAGCATTTATCTGTTGAAAATATATAGGGGGGCGGAGCCAAGATGGCAGAGTAGGAACAGTGTGTCCAAGCCACTCTGCCCCCAGATTACCTCCAAACTATGTAAAAGGGGAATGTGAACAACTTCTGAAGCCCCACCTCCCACAGAACGAAACAGAG
This sequence comes from Gymnobelideus leadbeateri, assembly GCA_011680675.1. Classification (NCBI taxonomy): domain Eukaryota; kingdom Metazoa; phylum Chordata; class Mammalia; order Diprotodontia; family Petauridae; genus Gymnobelideus; species Gymnobelideus leadbeateri. Next base: position 1,271,203 of record WOXC01010154.1, read on the forward strand.
AAGCTAACTTCCCGCTGAGGACAGCCCAGCAGCCCTGCAGGAAGGACGAGCACAGCCATCTGGGAGCCTGCAGCACAGCTCGCAGAACCCGGGGAGCCGAGCACAGCCGATTGCCTGAGTTGTGGTTTTAGCCTCAGGGCGTCAGGGCCAGCAGCCGGCTAGAGGGACCCCAGAACACCAGCAGCTGTGGCAATTCCAGAATTATCAACACAGACATGCCTAGGACAAAGTGAGAGGTTAGTGCCCTATGGACTTTGGGACCAGTATTTGGGAAACGCGTTGGCTTCCTCCCCTGGGGGCTAGAAGCCACTAAGGAGACACGCCATTTTGTAGTTTTCAGAGGCAGCTCCAGCTCCTGGCCTGCGAACTGTAGGGAGATCCAGATATCAGTCTTGGGGGGTAATCACTCTTTCTTTAACTTCCCTGCATCTGGACTGTGATCTGGGGTGGAGGTCATGGGTGGGTTTCCAGCTTGCCAGAAAGGGAAGTTGTCCCCCCACACATTCGGGACAAAAATTCCCCTGTCTAGCAGCAAAGCCATATTGTGGCAACAAGCCCAAAAGTCAAGTAATTAAGTGGCAACATGCCAAGGCAAAGGAAACAAATTAAACAGAAAAATGCAACCCTAGACTCCTACTTTGGGGGCAAAGAGGGTCGAAGCATAGGGGAAGAGGACTGTGAGGTCAGAAGTCCTGCTCCAAAAGCCCCAGGGGAAAACATGAGTGGGTTGCAGGCCATAGAGGTCCTTAAGAAGGACTTTAAAAATCAAATAAGAGAGGTGGAGGAAAAATTGGGAAGAGAAATGAGAAGGATGCAGGAAAAGTATGAAATGAGAGTCAACAGCCTGACTGAGGAAAAGAACACCTTAAAAAATAGACTAACTCAAATGACAAAGGAGGCCCAAAAGGGCAATGAGGAGAAGAATGCCTTAAAAATTCGAATTTGCCAGATGGAAGAAGAATCTCAAATGCTCAATGAGGAGATTCATTCTTTCAGAGTTAGACTGAAGCAAATGGAAGGTAATGACTTTATGAGAAATCAAGATGCTGTTAAACAGATCCAAACAAATGAAAGATTAGAAGGCAATGTGAAATATCTCATGGGAAAAACCACTGACCTGGAAAATAGATCCAGGAGAGACAATTTAAAAATTATTGGACTACCTGAAAGCCACAATCAAAGAAGGAACCTAGAAATCACCCTTCAAGAAATCCTCAAGGAAAATTGACCTGATGTTTTAGATCCAGAGGGCAAAATAGAGGTTGAAAGAATCCACCAATCACCTCCTGAAAAAGATCCCAAAAAGAAAACTCCAAGGAATATTATAGCCAGGTTCCAGAATCCCCAGATCAAGGAGAAAATACTACAAGCAGCCAGGAAGAAGCAATTTCAATATTGTGGAAACACAATCAGAATAGCCCAGGACCTGGCAGCTTCTACACTGAGGGATTGAAGGGCATGGAATATGATATTCCAGAGGGCAAAAGAGCTGGGAATGAACCCAAGGGTCACCTACCCAGCAAAACTGAGTATTTTGCTTCAGGGGAAAATTTAGTCATTCAGTAGAATAGAGGACTTTCAAGCATTCTTGAGGAAAAAACCAGAATTGAATAGAAAATTTGACATCCAAACACAAGAAGCAAGAGATGCCTGAGAAGGTAATCAGGGAAAAGAAATCAAAAGGAACTTATCAAAGTTGAACTATTTGCATTCCTATATGGAAAAACAGTAGCTGTGACTGATGAAACCTTTCTCAGTATGAAAATAATGGAAGAAGGGTGTATGGCCATATGAATACATATGTGAATGTGTGTACCTATGTTTACAGTTATATATGGATAGAGGACATAGGTTGAATTTGTTGGGAAGGGAGGATACTCAAGGAGTGAAATTATGAGATGAGAGAGGAAAGTGGCAAGAGGAAATGGGGAGAGACAGGGTAGGGTAAACTATCTCATATAGAAGAAGCAAGGGGAAGTGGCTGCATGGGAGGGGAAGAATAGGCAAAACCACATTCTCATTGAATTTGGTTTTGGGAGAGAATGACGTCCATACTAAATGGGATATCTCAACCTACAGCAGAATAGGGGGAAGGGGGATGAGAGGAGGGATGATGGATGGGAGGGCATCCTTGGGGGGAAGGGAGGTTGGAAGCACCCACTATAGAAGAGGGACAGGATCAAGTAGATAATGGACCAGGTGGGGGGTGGAATGAGTGGGAGGGAATTATAAGCAGCCTTGTACAATATATCTACTATGATAATGTTTTGCATAGCTAGACATGTACAACATATACTGAATTACTTAACTCCCCAGAGGGAATGGGTGACAAGGGAGGAAGGAAATGGATCTGAAATTCAAGGTCTTAAGATTAAATGTTTCAAATATATATAAATACAATTTTAATACTCTTTTGCTTGTAATTGGGAGATAAGATGTGCAGGCATTGGGACACAAAGATTCACCTTCCTCTAATGGAAAAGTTGCAGGGGGTATGGGAGATGATATGGGAGAGAGCAGATTGGAGGAAGCAATATCTTGAGGGACTGCTATTCTGGGATGGTGGGTAGGGGAAAAACAGGGGGGGGAAATGATTGTAACTCAAAATCTTGTGGAAATGAATGATGTAAAACAGAAGTTAATAAAGCATTTGTTTAAATAAAAAAACAACAAAAAGAAAATAAATAAAGGCTTATACTAGAAGCGCTCATAGAATTTACATTTGTATAGCATGATATTCCCTGAATTAATTTTATTGTACTACACTTTAAGGAAATAAATATATTAAAAGAACCCAGTAACGCTAGTCCAGAGGAATATTGATGTAGAAAATCCTCAGTTTGGGGAGGAGTAAAGGAGAGAGAGAGAGAGAAAGAAAGAGAGAGAGAGAGAGAGAGAGAGAGAGGAGAGAGAGAGAGAGAGAGAGAGAGAGAGAGAGAGAGAGAGAGAGAGAGAGGAGGGGTGTGGGGAGAGTATAACAGTCCAGGGTAGGACATCTTAATTCATCTTAAACTTATACTGAAACAAGACCAGCTTTTTTTTAACACTAATACACTTCTGGTGGTATTGTATAGTTATGAATCAATACTAGTTTCCAAAGAATTTACATTGAAAACAACCCAAAGATAATATGGAGAGATTACTGACATATGTGAGCAGATTAAAATAAAATATCAATAAGTATTAAGTCAGAAGACATGGGTAAATAATTTCATTAAAGAAATAGAGTCCAATAATTCAAATGATTGTCTGAGCTATTTATCCAGGCTTGCCCTCTCACCTTTGGGGAGGCTAGGTATTATAGTAGATAGAATGCAGGGCCTGAAGTCAGGAAGGCTCATCTTCATGAGTTCGAATCTGGCCTCAGACACTAGCTACGTGACCCTGGGCAAGTCGCCTAACCCTGATGTTTCAGCTTCTCATCTGTAAAATGATCTAGAGAAGGAAATAGCAAACCACTCAAGTATCTTTGCCAAGAATAGCTCAAATGAGATCACAATGAGCTAAAAATGACTGAAAACAACAGAAAAACAACAAACCTTCTGTCCAACGTCCATTCTCAGATCAAAAACTGCCTGTTAGACATCTCAAATTGAATGTCCTGTACATGACTGAAACTCAGTGTCAAAAACAGAATTTATTCTTTCCTCATAAGCCTTCTTCTCTGTTACAATTGAGGGTACTCCCAGCTCTTCTAATTGCCCAGGTTTTCAACCTCAGGTTATCACCAATTCCTCACTTCAACTCACATCATATATCCAATCTGGTCTCAAGACTTATTGTATCTCATGTACATCTCCATTTCTCCATTCACACTGTTAATATCCTACAGAATGCCCTCATCACCTTTCACATGGACTAGAGTAATATTTTTTATGTAACTCTGCTTCATATTCCTCCCCACTGTAGTTAAATTCACCTTCTTGAATACAGATTTCACTCTCTGTCTCTCTGTCTCTGTCTCTGTCTTTGTCTCTGTCTCTGTCTCTGTCTGTCTGTCTGTCTCTCTCTGTCTCTCTCTCTGTCTCTCTCTCTGTGTCTCTCTCTCTCTGTGTCTCTCTCTGTCTCTGTCTCTCTCTCTCTCTCTCTCTCTCTCTCTCTCTCACACACACACACACACACACACACACACACACATCTTTACTCAGCAACACTCTAGTGACTATACAATAAGACTAAAGATCTTTGTAACCTGGCCCCTTCCTGCCTTTACTATCTTTATTACACATATTCTCCTCCACCTACTTTCTGATACACTGATATTATGCCGCTTAATGCTTTTTTTCACTCAATATTCTTCATTTCCCAATTGTGTGCCTTTTCACGGACCTAGAACATTCTGTCTTCCCCCATGCCTAGAACACTCCTTATTACCTCTACCTCCTGTGCTCCTTAGTTCCCTTTAAGACTCAACTCAAGTCCAATCTTACCTATAGCATTACTTCACAAATATATTGTATAGGGCATGTATATGCATTTATTCTTCACATATTTTCTCCCCAATTAGAATGTGAACTCCTGGGGCAGAGCCAAGATGGCAGAGTAGAAGCAGAAAATTATAGGAGCTCCTGCAGCAAACACTTCCAATACCTATAAAATATGACTCTAAACAAATTTTAGAGCTACAGAACCCTCAAAGTGACAAAGAGAAACAAATCTCCCACTGAAGGTAGGCCAGCAGGCCAATAGGAAGGGTCTATCTCACCGAGCTGGGAGCCAAGCACATTCCTGTGTGAGCTGCTTGGGACTGGACTTGGGTGGCTCTGACCAGCTGCACAGATTGCCTGGAAGAGACTTCAGGAAAGTGAATCACCAGTAGCTGTGGAGGATTCCAGACTTCTCAACCCATAAATGCCAAAGACAAAGTAAAAGGTCAGTGGGGAACTCTGTTAGAACTGGGTGATGGAAGAGAGTAGTCTGACCCCTGTCCCTGGTGTCTGAGGTAGTGGAAGCACTGTGGCAGCAGTTGCTGCCACATGGCTGCCTCCAGATTTACTGTCCTGCAGATCATAGGGGGATCAATAGATTATTCAGAAGGTAATTGCTCTTGCTTTGACCTGCTTGGATCTGAGTTGCTGTCTTGGGTGGTGGTCCTGGGGTGAGAAAGACCATTGTACCAGAACTTCTAGTGGCTGTAGAGAGGGCACCCTCCTCATACCTCTAACAACTTTTGGGCAAACCCCAGCAATTTGGAACAAAGCTCTCTCCGCTCTGGAAGCGTTGTTCAAAGAGCTCAAAACTCAAGTAATCAGCTGGCAAGATGAAGAAGCAGAGGAAGCACAATCAGACCATGGGATATTTTTGGGGGGACAAAAAAGGATCAAAACATGGAATCAGAAGTCATCAACAAAGGCAAAACTCCTGCATCAAAAGCTTCCAAGAAAAATATGAATTGGATACAGCCCCTGGAGGAGCTTGAGAAGGATTTTGAAAATCAAGTAAGAGAAGTAGAGGAAAAATTGGGAAGAGAAATGAGAATGATGCAAGAAAATCATGAAAAGTGAGTCAATAGCCTTTTAAAGGAGACTCCAAAAAATGCTGAAGAAAAGAATACCTTAAAAAAATAACTAATTCAAAAGGGAAAAGAGGCTCAAAAAGCCAGTGAGGAGAAGAATGCCTTAAAAAGCTGAATTTGCCAGGTGGAAAAGGATTTTCAGAAAGTCACTGAAGAGAATAACTGCTTCAAAATTAAATTGGAGAAATTGGACACTAATGACTTTATGATAAATTAAGATACTATAAAACAGATCCAAACAAATGAAAAAAATAGAAGGCATTGTGAAATATCTCATTGGGAAAACCACTGACCTAGAAAATAGATCCAGGAGAAATCATTTAAAAATTATTGGATTACCTGAAAATCATAATCCATAAAAGAGCTAGATGCCATCTTGCAAGAAATTATCAAGCAAAATTGCCCTGATATCCTAGAACCTGAGGGCAAAATAGAAATTGAAAGATTTCACCAATTACCTCTTGAAAAAGATCCCAAAAAGAAAATTCCTAGGAATATTATAGCCAAATTCTAAAGCTCCCAGGTCAAGGAGAAAATATTACAAGCTCTCAGAAAGAAACAATTTGAGTATTGTGGAAACATAATCAGGACAACACAAATCTAGCAGCTTCTACATTAAGGGATCGAAGGGCTTGGAATATGATATTCTGGATGTCAAAGGAGCTAGGATTAAAACCTAGAATCACCTACCAAACAAAACTGAGTATAATGTTTCAGGGGAAAATATGGTCATTTAATGAAATAGAGGACTTTCAAGTATTCTTGATGAAAAAACCAGAGCTGAACAGAAAATCTGGCTTTCAAATACAAGAAGGTAAAGAGAAAAAATGAAATCATATGGAACTTATTCAATTTGAACTATTTACATTCCTACATGGAAAAGGGGTAATTGTAACTCATGAGACTTTTCTCAATATGAGCATAGTTGAAGGGAATATATATATACACACGTACATATGTATGTTTATATAGAGGGTGTATGTGTACATAAATACATATGTGAGTGTGTATATATGTGTGTACGTGTATATATAGACAGAAGGCACAGGATCAATTGAATAGGAAGGGATGATATCTAAAAAATAAAATTAAAAGGTAAGAGAGGACTATAATGAGAGGAGAAAAGGAAAGATAGAAAAGGGTAAATTATCTCACATAAAAGGGGGAAGAGAAAACTGTTACAATGGAGGGTAAAACAGGAAGGTGAAAGGGAATGGGTCAACCTTACTCTCATTTAATTTGAATTAATGAGGGAATAATATACTCACTTAATTGGGTATCTTACCCTACAGGAAAATAGGTAGGAAGGGGATGAGAGGGGGGATGATAGAAGGGAGAGAGGATAGTTAGAAGCACATACTTTTGAAAAAATACAAGGTCAAAGTAACATATAAAATAAGTTGGGGGTAGGAAATAAAGGAGGGAAATATAGTTATTCTTTCACAATATGTCTACTATGGAAACGGTTTGCATAACTACACGTGTACAGCCTATATTGAATTGCTTATCTTCCCAGTGGGAGTGGGTGAGGAGTGAAGAACCAGTGGGAGAGGGTTGGGTGAAGACTTCAACCACTGTCCCCTGACTTCAAATCCAGTACTGATTACAACTGAACTATTCAACCAACCTGTCCATCAGCAGCTAATACCATCAAGCAACATTTGTTGACAGTATAATCTCCAAAGCACTGTCAGCTCAATTAATGTCATAGAATTATGCAATCTATGTCTACCTTGCCTAACACTTTGTATCAATAAAATATGAGGTGCACATCATTCTACTAACAAATTTTCTTAACAGGCTTTAAAAATTCTGCTGCCTTGAATTATAATCTTCTTATCATTTGCAGATCCTTCAGGAAAGTAGCTCCAGGTTACACGCACATTAGGTTATTGCTCATCAAAGAGATTAAAATAGGTGTGTTAGAAAGATAATTTTTTCCTCTCCATTGCTCACTAGAAATTGCTTTATAAAAACCCTGCAGAGAGGACAACAAGGTTCTATGAGAAATAAAAGTCAGAAAAGGAATGCATAACTAATTATAGAAAGGCTGACAGTCTGGTTTGATTTCTAACATACACTGATGCTTTGGCTTTTGCTTTAATATATGTACTATATATTTCAGAACTAACAGGAATAGGCATTACTATGCCTGGAAAATTGTGAAAGATCTTTGTAACCTTACAAAATCGAATATTTCATAAAATATGCTGAGATGTTTGTCAGTTCTGCATACTAAAGATATGCTACATTTATTTGGATTTTTATTGCATAAGGAAAACTCAAGTCTCAAATTCTGATATTGTAAAATGTCTTTTTAATATGAAATTTGAGAGAAAACAAATCTAAATTTTATATATCAAAATGTTCTTGAGAAATTATAATGGGAGATATTTCATGTCACAAAATAATCAAAAGGTAAGATGATCAAAGGAAACAAAAGTCAAATGGCAACCTATGTATCTAGGTGGCACAGAACAGTGGTCTTATAGTCAAGAAGATCTGAATTCAAATCTAACTTCAGTCATTTACTGGCTGTCTGACCATGGGCAAGACACGTAACCTCTATTTGCCTCAGTTTCCTTACCTGTAAAATGGGGATTGAAACTATCTCCCAGGGCTATTATGAAAATCCAGTGAAATACAGTTAATCCTCAATATTCCTGCACTTACCTTTGCCAACTTCAAGCATTTGTGTGATTTTGTTAGTAACCTCATTTTAACTTATTCTCTGGCAATGGCACCCAGTATCCTCAGAATAGCATGGAGCAGCATTGTCAGTAACTGTGATATGAAGCTTCCTGTTAGCAACCTGCCTGGGCTAGAGTTTTAAGCTCCAGCAAGGCCAGGGGACTTACCCTGAGGCATGTGCTTTTCATCAGGGAACCATTCAGTTAGCAAGTGGAAAGGGAGATTGAAGACAGTATTTTTCCTCTTTCCCTTTTTTGCTTCAGGATTCTTCTTACTCCAAAGTAAGCATTGTTTCTACCATTGCTTGCTTCTATTTGTCCTTCCCTCTCAAAGACGACCCCAACACAATATGAATGGAAGCCAGAGCACATTGGCTACCCTTGACTTGACTCTATTATATCACTCAACTAGACTATTTGATATCTCCAGTTTAGAGAAATCACAAAAATAAATCAAATAAATAAATAAACCAACAACATTAGCAACAACAAACAACTTTGCCTCTAAGGTTAGATTAGACAAAATAATAGAAATAATCAAGGTATTTAAATCTGAAGAGGGTTAGCATTAGGTTGAAGACCCTGAAATGACTGAGAATATGTATACTCCATGCAATGTAAATAGGAGAAATTCTATCTAATAATCATATTGTTGGAAAACAATAACACCAATATCTCCACTTATTTTGAAAAGCGTTATGTTCATACTTATACTGGGATTCACCAAAGATTTTATTTGTAATTTCATGATATTATTCTAAATATATAAAAATAGAGGAATTCAAAAAGTTGTATTTAATTATCACATATGAACACAATTCTCTCATAAGATTTGGTGGAAAATGTAGAAACATTTAAAGACTTGAACATAGAAATAAATAAATATATATATATATATATATATATACATACATATATATATATATATACATATATACATATATATATATATATATATATATATGAGTCAGTGCTATGGAAGCAAAGGAGAAACTATCAAATAATAGCAGCATCAAACTATGACAGAAGTGACATTAAAAAAGCAACTGTTGCATATCTGTGGAAGTACACAGATTATATCAAACATATAGCAGATACACAAAGTAGAACAATCTAAATCCATATTTCACTACTAAGTAACAAAAAGTTGTATAGGTAGAAATCCAGGAAGCAAAACGATAGGAAAAAAAACATCCTTAACCAACAAGTGAAAGCCAATTCAAAAAGGTCAAGGTGAATCAAAGTCAAAGAGCAAAATAAATAATTCAACCTCAATCGAAAACTTTCCTAAAGAGGCTCAAGAAATTAGACAAGAGAGAGAATCTCTGATATAGGAGGATGTGAATAATTTCTGGTCATCTATATGGGTATAAGAGGATGCAAATTATATCAAATGAGAAGTATGCACCACTAAATGAAGTATTGGCAGAACATTTTTGTCAAAGCAGATGACTGAAGTTCTAGCCGCATTGCAAAACTAGAAAACAATGAAGGCAGATAAAATCCATCTTTTTGATGCAATTGTTTCAGAGTGGCCCTTAGATCACAAACAAAGCACTTGTGTAGCTTCTCTCAGAGGCAAAGCAGATCCCACATTTCTCAACAAAAGGTTGAGAAATAGATGTTACCAAAAGATTAAAGCACCAGATATCCCCCAAATAGAGTATATTTATAGGATTACGTATTTTATTAATATTTTTACTTTTAAAAGTTGATAGTATATTTATTTTTAATTTTACTTAACAGTATTTCCCCCTAGTTACATGTCCAGAAAATTTTTAGCCTTGATTTTTATAAGATTTTTTGAGTTCCAAATTCTTCTTCCTCATTCCCTCCTTCCATATATAGTTTATACATGTGCCATCATGTAAAAAAAAATAAATATTAGTCATAGTTGTGAAAGAAGAAACAGATCAGAAGCAAAAATAAGAAAGAATAAAGTAAGTGAAAAATATACTTTGATCTACATTCAGAATCTATCCGTTATCTACCTGGTTATGGACAGCATTTTCCTTCATGAGTCCTTTGTACTTGTCTTAGAACACTGTATTGTCAAGAAGAACTGAATCATTCATAATTGATCAACATTGACTAGCTGAAACTGTGTACAACATATTCCTGGTTCTACTCATTACACTCATCTCACTTTGCAACAGTTCATACAAGTCTTTTCAGGATTTTCTGAGATCTGCCTGTTCATCATTTCTTATTGCACAATAGTATTCCATTACATTCATACACCACAGCTTGTTCAGCCATTCTTCAACTGTGGGGCATCTCCTGGATTTCCAATATTTTGCCACCACAAAAAGGGCTGCTATGGACATTTTCCCACATGTAGATACTTTTCCCTTTTTTGTGATCTCTTTCAGATACAGACCTAGTAGTGGTATTGCTGGATCAAAGGGTATTCACAGCTTGGTTGCCTTTGGGCTTAGCTCTGAATTGCCTTCCAGAATGTTTGCATCAGCTCACAACTCCACTACTAATGCTGTGTCCCAATTTTCCTACATTCTTTCCAACATTTATCATTTGCACTTTTTGCTATATTAGTCAATCTAATAAGTATGCAGTGGTATCTCAAAGTTGTTTTAATTTATATTTCTCTAATCAAAAGTGATTTAGAGTACTTCTTCACATGCCTAGAGATAATTCTGATCAGCTACAAACTGCCTCTTCAAATACCAAAATAAAGCCTCTACTGCCGCAAGGAGTGATGTGAAATGGTCACCTGCTGCAAAATAGGAACTTAAAAAGGCCTTTAAAGAGTGAGGGAAGCAAGGTTATTGGGCTAGCCATGGCAGGCCCACTGGGTTCTATAGTTCTTGGGAGGGAGCAGCTAATGTGCTTGGGAAGTGCTTGCATTGGCCGTACAGGCCTCAGGGCTCCTACTGTTACAGTACTTTGGAGAAGTTGTTCCCAGTATAAAGAGGTGGCCACTAATGAAGATCTGCCAGTTCCAATGGAAAATCCCTACAAGGAACCAAACAAAAAATGTATCTTGTGTGGAAAAACTGTAGATTATAAGAATGTACAGCTTTTGTCCCAGTTTGTTTCTCCATTCACTGGATGCATTTATGGAAGACACATAACAGGCTTATGTGGGAAAAAACAGAAGGAGATTACAAAGGCTATTAATCGAGCTCAGATCATGGGATTTATGCCAGTTACTTAAAAAGATCCTGCTTATCTGAAAGATCCCAAAATTTGTAACATAAAATACTAAGAATAAAGCTAGTACCAACAAAACTTAAAAAAAAGGACTTTAAAAGTCAAATGAGAAAGAGTGAGGAAAAAAATTAAAAATAAGAATATAAGAAAAACAAGAAGATTATGAAAAGAAAGCTAATCAACTGGAAAAGGAGATACAGAATCTTAAGGAAGAAAATGACTCGTTGAAAATTAGCATTGGGCAAGGGGAAGTCAGTGAAGTTATAAGAGACCAAGAAATAATAAAATAAAATATAAAGAATAAAAAAATAGAAGAGAATGTAAAACATCTCATAAGAACCAATCTGGAGAACACATCAAGAAGAGAAAACATAAGAATAATCAGAGTACCTGAAAGCTATGAACCACAAAAACAAAGAATCTTGATGCAATAATGCAAGACATAATTAAAGGAAAATTGTCCTGAAGTGGTGAAACAAGAAGGGGAAGTAAAAATTAAAAAAAAAAAATCCACTGATCACCACCTGAAAGAGATCCTATGAGGAAAACCTACAGAAATATCATAACTAAATTCCAAAAACCCCAGCTCAATGAGAAAATATTATGAGCAACAAGAAAAAAAAATGATTCAAATATGACAGCACCACATTTAGAAGCACACAAGAGCCATCAATGGCTACACTAAAACACCTTGGGTCTTGGAACACTATACATCAAAGAGCAAAAGAACTGGGCTTGCAACTGAAAATATCATACCCAGCAAAGTTAAGCATAATAATGAGTGGGAAAAAAAGACATTCCATGAATTGTCAAACTTTCAATATTTTATTGCAAAAAGTCCTGAACCTGATTTTTAAAAAATGACATACAAGACCCAAGAGAAATATAAGGTAAACATCAAAGACTAATTGCAAGAGACTCAATAAGAAGAGGCTGTTTACTTTTTACATGAGGAAATGTAAAGTATATGTCTAAAATTGTAATTAATAATTCAGTAGTACAACATTGGGACACAGTTGAATATGATATGATTCCAAAAATAATACAATCTAGGAAAAGTAAAAAGTCAATATCTTATACATATGTGTAAGAGAACAAATTGATACAGAGGAATTCAATGGGGGAGGAGGGATGTTAGTTCTGGAATCCTATTCTTATAAGGAATGGGTTAAAGAGGGAACATAACATTAAGAATGAAAGAAGAAAGAAAGAAAGAAAGAAAGAAAGAAAGAAAGAAAGAAAGAAAGAAAGAAAGAAAGAAAGAAAGAAAGAAAGAAAGAAAGAAAGAAAGAAAGAAAGAAAGAAAGAAAGAAAGAAGGAAAGAAAGAAGGCAAAGGGAATAGGGAGGGGAGAGAGGATAAGAGAGGGATGTTCAGAGGGAATCCTACTCACATCAGATCTGGGTTAGAGAGCAATATATACACTTAGAAGGGAATAAAAGTCTTCTAAATTTATAGAAATAAGAGCATGAAGGAATAAGACAAGGCAAGGGGTATAGAAAAGTGCCTAATGGCAATGGGTTAAAGAGTAAATAACATGTTTAGAAGGCTATAAATCTCTTCTAAATTGAGAAAGAAATAAGAGGGTAAAGGGAAAGGGTGGGAGGAGAGGATAAGGGAGGGGTCTTTGAAGGGGGTTAGGTTAAGGTGATGGCAAGGTAGTGGGTAGAATTAAAGGAGTGGAGTCAGGAGGGAGAGAAAATAAGAGATACACACAAATATAAAATAAAGACCAGGAGTAGAATTCATTAGGGAAAAATCAGGGGTAGCCATCATGATCTAAGACAAAGTTAAAGCTAAAATTAATTTAATCAAAAGAGAAAAATAGGGATACTTCACTATATGTCACCTATATTAATCAATATTTTTGCCCAGTCTCTGAAAAAGAGGTGATCCTTCTCATTACCAAGTTCAACCCAACTACATGTCCATTTGATTGTGTCCCCTTCTGTCTTCTCCAAAATATTGCACTCTGCATCACCCTCCCTCAAAATTTCAACCTCTCCCTGTCAACTGGTTCCTTTTTTAATGCCTTCAAACAAACTCAGGTTTCCCTCTTCCTTAAATAAGTTTCAACAGACTCTACCATATTATCAAACTATTATCTTACATCTCTCTTTTTCAGCCAAACTCCTTGAAAAAAGTCATCTACTCTTGTCTCTACTTCCTCTCCGCTCACTCTTAAGTGCTTTGTAATCTGGTTTCCAATGCCATCACTCAACTGAATCTTCTCTATTCAAAATGAAAAAAAATTCTTATCTGACAAATTTGATGATGTTTTCTCAGCCTCAATCCATCTCAACCTATTTAATTTGATGGTATTGGCCACTGTGTCTTCCTCTCTTCTTAAGTTATGACATTATTGTCTCCTCATTCACCGTTCCTTATCTTTTGTTTGTTCAGCCTGTATATCATACCTTTTAATAGTGTATTGGCCCTCTCTCTTTCTTTTTCCATTTATTTCTCTTGGTTGTGTCATCTGCTTCAATGCTTTTAAATTTATTTCTATATAGATAGATATCCCTCTCCTTTAGAATACAGCAAATTGTCCCTAAGACCAGTGGTTAAAGAGTTGGGACCATCATGTGACTTTGGTTTTCTTGATAACTAGCTATGGCAAATGTCTTGATTTCAGAGACCTGTTTGGCAAAGATGCTCCTCTATAGGCCCACATCATATTCTCTGGTCTACATTTATGGACAAAATAAAGCTTTCATTTTTTTCTTCTTCAAATTGTAAGCAATTGGTTATCTTCCAGAACAATCTTTAGAATATTAAATGCAAATTAATAATAGCAAGATAGTGAAATATTCAGATGTTTTTCTATCTGAATCTCATTTTAAAAAAAAGAATAAATGAATTTCTGAAGATGCAGCAGAATATTTCTTCCCAGAGGAATTGGCTGGCGATTGGCAGGCTGTCTATTAGAAGCTTTTATTCTGATATAGTTGTAACACCACTAGATGCCTCAATGGAGTATGTAGTTCATGGGCCAACACTTGGTCCTTTATACTTTTCTCTGCTGGATAGAGGAGAAATGAATCTTTACCAGGTCTTTCCTGTTTTCTCTTTTTAGGCTATCAAGGATGTGTTGGTAATTTTAATAGCCAGATCTCCAAAAATTCAGGACACACTTTTAAGTTCAAATCTGTCTTGTTAATATTTCCTCTATCATTTTCTTAAATCTAGACAATTAACAAAACAATAAATCAAGCCCTGATTTGTAGCATTTGCCTATTTCCAAGATGTGAATGTTCACAATGAAAATTTAATAGTTGACTCTCCTGAGCCTACTCTAGCATAGCCCTGGATGTTTATTCTAGGCACTGTTTTTGCTCCCTTTCTCTCTGGAGATTTAATCATCCTTACCTTATTACAAAAATTAGCTCACTAATAGAAGCAATATAATGACTTTCAGGTCTAGTTGGTGCCTTTCTATATTTTATGGAATTCATATCCGTGGAAGAGCTATTAATTAAATCACAATAGCTCTGAAGTCCCAGTTAGTTAGAAAATTCCAAACATTCAGAAAGAGGTTTGGCTCTCTGTCCTCATTTACATTGTTGTTTATCTCTAGCTAACCCATGGCCTCTTCATATTGAGGTTAAAAAAAAAAGAGGATAAAGAAATTATTTAGGTAAAAAAAATAACAGATTATACTACAGTGTTTGTTACTAGACAAACACAGAAAAGAGAAACTGGAGAAAAACATAGGTTCTGAGGGTCTTCTCTCTATCCTTCAAGAGGTAAATTTAAGCTGGAGAAACGATTGGTACATGAATGTAACATAATATTACTATGCTATACAATCTGATGAATATGAAAAATCAAAAGAAGTATTGAATTACATGAACTGCTACAAAGTAAGCAAAAGTTACCCTCTCCACAAATGACTCCCAAACATAAGTGGGTAGAATAGCCAGAAAATAGTAAAAAAAAATTATAAGGAACAAGTTTAGCTTAACCTTAAAGAAAAACTATGAGAAATCAACTATCCCTTGCCCTCAACTCTTATGCAGAGGTATGGGGGTCTACAAATGTGGAACATTTCATATAATGTTAGAGATTAATGGGTTTGCTGAACTTTCCCCTTGGTCTTTAAGTTCTCTGAGAAAGAAAAGGTTGAAATACAGTTGAATTAATAACAAAAAGTTAAGAGATGAATGCAACTAATATCTTTAATATGGGTTCTCTGTTATGAGATTATCATAAAGCCAAATGCTCCATCTCAAAATCTCTCTCATTCAATGCTGGACTAGGCTGGCCTTCCAGTTTTTGATCCTATGTTTCTACTGGGTAGGGTGGGCAGTAGGGGAGAGTTTTTTTCCCTGTTGCTGCTACTCTTACTGCTTAGCCATTGTAGTCCTCATTCTTTTCTCTTAAATTGTCTCTTGCAGTGTGTGTGTGTGTGTGTGTGTGTGTGTGTGTGTGTGTGTGTGTGAGTCTTTGTGCATGTTTATATGTCTGTGTGTTTTTCCCTTTAAGAATACTGGGACATGATTCAAACTGGCCTTAGGCTTCAGAGATTCCAATAGTTCCAACTAAAGCTCAGGGCTGAGAGGGTATGTTGCCCCTCTGAACAAATTACAGGATACCTGGCAGTACTGAAACTCTAAGTATACAATAAATCATGTTTCTAATCATTTCTATATGGTGACTGAAGGCACAGAATATGATGCTATTAGAAGTAAAAATAGATTACTGTTTTCTGAACATATCCACTTTACATTTACTATAATCCTGCCACTCCACCCTGAATGATATTAGAGTTCTGGGAGACATTAGTAGTTTTAACTTGATGTAGAAAAATTAAAGCATAAGTATGTGTATGGAACCAATGGGCCTCATCAGCCCATTCAGTATTTCAAACACTGGTTTCAGGAAATAAGGGAAGGGGAATGAGGAAGGAAGGAGGGAGGGAAGGAAGGAAGGAGGGGAAAGGAGGAGGGCAGGGAAGGGTGGAAGGAAGGAAGGAAGGAAAGAAAAGGAAGGAAGGAAGAAAAGGAGGAAGAGAAGGAGGAAAGAAGGAAGGAAGGGAGGGAAGGAGGGAGGAAGGAAGGAAGGAAGGGAGGGAGGAAGAAAAGGAAGGAAGGAAGGAAGGAAGGAAGGAAGGAAGGAAGGAAGGAAGGAAGGAAGGAAGGAAAGGAGGGCGGGAAGGAGAGAGGGAGGGAGGGAAGAAAGAAAGAAATTCCTTTTCCTCCACAGAACAACACAGGCTATTTACAATGAACCAGATTACATTCTAGGATCCTTCCTGACACTATACTCATATGCATAGAACAAACCCTTAGTGAGGCATCAATACACAGACAGTACAATCAAACAAAATTTTATGGCTGGATATCAGCTTGTAATATAGGTCAAGCTTTCACTATAAACACTGAGAAGCCATTTCAATATCCTGCTCCTAATTATAGTTGATATACGTAGGGGCTTTTTCATCTCATTTTAATGAAAATCTTTTTCCTTAGGAATGCATTACTCTTCTGGTTAAGTTTCCTACCTCAGCAACACATTCTTCCTTATGTAATCATATTTTCTGGCTCTGACCTTCAAATGAGCCATAAAATAAACAAAAGATTTGAGACTCTTTTCCCCAAATACCATTTTTATATGAAATCATTAAAGGTTTCACAAAAATATGCAATTTAAAGGCACATGGTGAAAATGATATCACTATTAAATATATAGGGAAAATCATTAATCCTTAGCCAGCTACCATAAACCATACAGTTCTTTAGTAAATTATGGAAACTTGACAAAGCGATCCATCAGGGTATGGCACATATGTGGTAATGAGCAGCTTCCTTGCTTGCTTTCCTTGCTTCCTTCTTCCTCTCTACTTCCCTTTATTTTCTACATGTTCTCACTCTTTCTCTTCACTCTTTCATCCTCTCCTTCCTTTCCTCACATTCTCCTTTCTTACCTGATTTCTCCTGACCCTCTCTATTTCTCTCTCTTTCCTTTTCTCTTTTTCCTCCCATTTTCTCTCTTACCATCACCTTTTCCCTTCCTCTTTTTTCTTTCCCTTTCTCCTCTTTACCTCTTTCTTTTTTGCTTGTTTTTTCTTTCCCTGAGGCTTCCCTTTCTGCCTCCCTTTCTTCATTCTCTCTATCTTCTTCCTCTCTTTTACTCCCCCTACTTCACTGTTTCTCTTTTCCATTCCCTGCTTATTCACTGCAGTGGTACTCAAGGGCACAAGAGGTATTGTTTAGCTACCTTGATTTTACTCAAAACAGATTGCTGACCTTTACTAAACATGTTATTTTCCCTCAACAAAGTATGTGGTTGTGGAGAGTATCAAACTCTTCAAAATTGGGACTTCAAATATATACCTAGTCACTTTCTCTATTGCAGGGCTTCAAATCCAGAACCCCATCAGTCTTTTTTTTTACATTTACATTTGTTTACATTTGTTCATTTCATTTCCTTTTTGCCTCAATGATTTCTGTTCTAACACAAATAATTATTTCTCGTCTATGTAAACAGTTTGGAAGGCTGATGCAATCATTTCTTTCTTGCTCCCCCAACCGCTAATTTGGCATATACCAGTGAGTTCTAAACTTATGGCTCCATATGCAATGACCAGTGACCAAATACCTTAGCTGTGAGCTATATGGTTTCTTTTACTTTTACCTATGAACTTACATTTCTAGTGTGATTTACAATTTCTGAAGTTCCTACTAGTGGCATCTATCACTGAGCCAAAGGGTATGTATACTTTAGTAACCACTTAGGCATGATCCAAATTGCTTTCCTGAATGACTAGACTCAAGGTGGAGAAAGGGAATTAGACTTGGTCTATATAATATTTTTCTTGAATATAGATAGAAAGATATTTGTTAAAACGGTTTTCTGTTCTTTCTATTTTTCAGTGGTAGAAGGAGTGGATGGGAAAGCTAAACTAGATTTTGGTTAATTGCAAAAAGATATTTTAGAAAATATATCTATAATGTATACAAATAATCTCCTTTGATCTTCACTATAACTCTGAAAAAATAATAAAAATTCACAGTTACACAAAACTTTAACGTTTAAGAAATACTTCTTTAAAATCATATAAGTGATAAAATGTCTTCATTTTGCAAATGTGGAAACCGAGACAGATCTCCCTATAAGCTTTCTCCAGACTGATAATGTATATAATGCCTTAAGGTTTTCAAAGCATTTTCCAAACAATAATTCTGTAAAATAGAAAGCCCAAGTCTAATTCCTATCTTATTTGAAAGGAATCTGAGATTTAGAAAAAGTTAGATACCTTGTCTCTAGTCACCCAGCTCATAAATGTCAGACCTGGAAATCTAATCTATATCTTTTTTTTTTTTTTTTGCTTTTTGGAGGGGGGAAGGCAGTGCAATTTGGGTTAATTGACTTGCCCAAGGTCACAAGGCTAGTAAGTATAATGTGTCTGAAATCAGGTTTGAACTCATGTCCTCCTGACTCCAGGGCCAGTGCTCTATTCACTGTGCCACCTAGCTGCCACTCTAATCTATAACTTTAAGTCTATGTTCTAACTCCCCCTCCAGTCTTTCAAAACCATCCACAGTTTGACATTCACATATTTTGCTGAGCTAGATTGCTCCCATTTCTCAGAATGCCCTGCTGCATTACATTTCTTATAATGCTCTTTATACTAAAATATTAACCCCAACCATCAATAAACAAACATTTCTTAAGCATCTATGGTATGTGAGGAATTTTGCTAGGTGTTGGGAAAATTAATACAAAGAATGAAAAAAACCTCTACTCCTAATAAAAGAACATATTAATCTATATACTGAATAAATATAAAGTTAACAAATATGAGGAACTGAATATAAGGTGATTTAGGGACAAAATCCTTGTTTCTTAAAATCTAACCCACCAAATAAAATGCCACCACTTCACTAAAGCTATCCCCTATTTCCCTTGATTGAAACAATTTATGTTTCCTGTGGACACTCAAGGCACTTAATTTATGTATCTCATAAACATACCATATTTATTCTCTCTCTCTGTCTCTGTCTCCCTTTTTCTGTCTCTCTCACATATACATGTAATAGACAGATATCTTTCCTTATACATTATGATTTCTGTATTCATATATAAATGCCTGTTCTTTTTACAAGGTTTTGAATTTATTTTTTTTAAATAGTTACATCTTATTCCACATTACATTCTCCTTAGAACTTAGCATTGGCTGCATATATGAGAAGTTCCATACACATTTTAAAAGAAACAAAGAAAGAATTAATGTAGTTACACTTAGGGAAAAATTAAATCTAGTACAGCTTCATGATAAGTGTAACGGCATGGCTGAGGAATCTAAACATCTTTTGTGCACGGGTCAGCTTCAAGGGAAGGATGAACAGAATTAAAAGTCTATGAGGAAACCATGATACAATAGAATGAGCATTGTATCAAGAGTCAGAGGACTTGGGTTCAAATCCTAACTTACTATCAATGGGTAATTGAGCATGTCACTTAACTTGCCCAGGTGTTTGTTTCCTCATCTGTAAAATAACAGTGTTGGACCAAAAGGCCATTGATGTTCATTAGGGTCCTGGATCTAGGATTCAGTTAGTAATAATAGAAATCCAGAGTCAAAGCTAATCAGTAACAGAACAATAGATCAGAATGCCCAGGGATCAATCAATGTTCAAAAGACTAAGAGATAGAGGACTGTTAGGCATAGAACTGATTTTGAACAAAAGGCAGTTAAAAAGGATCAAAGTTCTCTATTCTAACTTAGTCCCTCTCATTTTACAGATTACATTCAGAGTAATAAACTATATTTACTATATATCATAAGTAGCAAAGGATAAAAAGAGGATGTATAAATCAGAGAATATACATGACCAAGCCAAAAGGACAGCCCACCCCAGGCCATATACAATAAAATGCAAAAGAAAAAAGATAAGACAGCTTCAGCAGGTTTCGTATAAGTGAACATGTACTCTAACATGGCTGAAATGAGTCCAACATGGCTGACATTGAGAACCAGGGAAATTATATGACTTGCCAAAGGTGACAGATGTAGTAAATGCCAGAAGTGGGATTTGAGCCTCAGCTCACCAACTCTAAAACTACTGCGCTCTCCATGGTACCAGACTGACATTCAGGCAAAGCTCAATTCTTTGCCCAGCTCTCAAGTAACAGGTCAGGTGGAAGCAATGTATAGATGACAGATTCAAAGGCAGGGATTAGTTATGGAAGCTATGAGCAATGCTACACACTTAGTTTGCCATCCTACAATCCAAAAATTTGAGTTGGAGAGCATAGCATTAACCAAACTAGCTCATTTGGCTTGAGGAGTTGCATCTGTGCCCTCACAGGCAGCAACCATTACTGAGGATCCTTTTCTAGCAAATGAGTAAATCCTTTCATTTTTATAATAAAAAGAACTCCAAATCTCTCTGTAGGATGGGAAGACATGAAGAGATTATACTGCAGACTAAAGAGCACCAGCATGATTCCTTGTCATTATTGTCATTATGTATTCTACCATAATTGCCTTTTTTTTGGAATTGCCAGGGGTTGGAATGGGGTAGGGAGATTATTGAACAAATGTCTGAGTATTTTTTCCTTCTCAAGTGCCTATTTTGAAAACTGAGGGGTAACGGACTGAGTGTTAATATGGAACTAAGATAACTCAGATTCCAAAGGCAGCCCTACCAGTACTGACTCTGAGACACTAGGCAAGTGACATAACCTCCCTGGCCACAGGTTCCTCATTTGTAAAATAAAAATTAAAATAGATGACACTACAGGCACATCCCTTCCTGCTTTTGGCATATTCTATCCCTTATTTTGTAAAGCCATGGGTCATCTTTAAAAAACTTGTCTTACCTGGTAGAAATCATTTTTATATAACTTATAAATACATGTATGCATTGCACACACACACATTTTAGTTAAAGCATCAACTGATTCTCTTAAACGTTACCTTTGTGGTTTTCTGGCTGACCTTGAATGAACCTGTTTTGGCCAGCCAAAAAAAAATATTGGCCCTGAAGAAAAAGAAGTAAATATGCAGGAAGGATGTTCATCTACCTTGGCAGGGAAAACTGCTCTGGGGAGCTTACATAGCTTCATATTCTAAAGCCAAAGCTAATAGATAAATATCACAGACATTTGGAGACATGTCATGAGTTAGTCTTAACTGATGGACATGATGAGTGACATGAATAAAGTGCTTCCTCAAATCTTCCTACTTTATGAAATATTTTATATCCATGTACATGCCCATGTTCATGACAACTAGATTTTTGGTATGTTATAGTTGGGGATGGAAGGGAGAAGCTGAGATAATGCAGTACATTATTATCATTCTTCTTTTTTATCATTAAGAAGATAAAAATGGAGGTCTTATCATCATACTTAAGAAATTAGAGGTTTTTGGGGCAGAGCCAAGATGGCGGAGTAGAAATAGCATTATCACAACACTCTAGCCTACACCTCTTCAAAATCATGTAAAAAGGGGACTCTGAACAACTTCTGGAGCTCCAGCACCCACAGAACGACACAGAGAAGTTAACCTCCCTCTGATGACAGCCCAGCAGCCCTGCAGGGAGTGGCCAGCATAGCACTCTGGCAGCTGAGCCCAGGCCTGCTTGAACCACAGTTTTAGCCCCAGTGTGGCCTGACCAGCAGCTGGCTGGAGGGACCCCAGAACATCAGCAGCTGTGGTGATTCCAGAATTATCAACACAGATATGCCTAGGACAAAGTGAAAGGTTAGTGCCCTATGAACTCTGGGACCAGTATTTGGGAACATGTCAGCTTCTTCCCCTAGGGGTGAGAAGCTGCTGAGGAGCTGAGGCACAGATGCCATTTTGCTTCAGTTGCAGCTTCAGCTCTGGGCCTGTGAACTGTAGGGATATCTGGCTATCAGTCTGGGGGGAAATCACTCTTGCTTTACCCTCCCTGGATCTGGATTGTGGTCTTGTGTTGAGGTCTTGGTGTGTATGTCTGGCTTACCAGAGTATGTGGAGGCTTCATAGAGGCCAACCAAGTAATACCTCTGGAAGTTGAGAAGACCCCAATGTTTGGGACAGAAGCTCCCCTGTCCAGTGGCAGAGTCCTACTGTGGCAACAAGCACAAAAGTCAAGTAATTAAGTGGCAACATGCCTAGGCAAAGGAAACAAAATAAAGAGAAAAATGCAACAGACGCCTATTTTGGGGGCAAAGAGGATCAAAGCATGGAACAGGAGGAGGACTGTGGGATCAGAAATCCTGCACCAAAAGCGCCAAATGAAAATATGAGAGGGTTACAGGCCACAGAGGACCTTAAGAAGCAGATAAGAGAAGTGAAGGAAAAATTGGGAAGAGAAATGAGAAGGATGCCGAAAAAAGTATGAAATGAGAGTCAACAGCCTGACTGAGAAAAGTAATACCTTAAAAAATAGACTAACTCAAATGGCAAAGGAGGCTTGAAAGGGCAATGTGGAGAAGAATACCTTAAAAAGCCGTATTTGCCAGATGGAGAAACAATCTCAAAAGCTCACTGAGGAGATTCATTTCTTCAGAGTTAGACTTGAGTAAATGGAAGCTAGTAACTTTATGAGAAATCAAGACGCTGTTAAACAGATCCAAACAATGAAAGATTAGAAGGCAATGTGAAATATCTCATGGGAAAAACCACTGACCTGGAAAATGGATCCAGGAGAGATAATCTAAAAATTATTTGGACTACCTGAAAGCCATGATCAAAGAAGGAACCTAGAAATCATCCTTCAAGAAATTCTCAAGGAAAATTTCCCTGATGTTTTAGACTCAGAGGGCAAAATAGAGGTTGAAAGAATCCATTGATCACCTCATGAAAAAGATCCAAAAAAGAAAACTCCTAGGAATATTATAGCCAGGTTCCAGAATTCCCAAATAAGGAGAAAATACTACAAATAGCCAGGAAGAAACAATTTCAATATTGTGGAAACACAATCAGAATAGCACAGGACCTAGCATCTTCTACACTGAGGGACTGAAAGGCATAGAATATAATATTCTGCAGGGTAAAGGGCCTGGGATTAAAACCAAGAATCACATACCCAGCAAAACTGAGTATTTTGTTTCAGGGGAAAATATGGTCATTCAGTGGAATAAAGGACTTTCAAGCATTCTTGAGGAAAAAACCAGAGTTGAATAGAAAATCTGACATTCATACACAAGAAGCAAGAGATACCTGAGAAGGTAATCAGGGAAAAGAAATCAAAAGGAACTCATCAAAGTTGAACTATTTACATTCCTACATGGAAAAACAATAACTGTGACTGATGAAACCTTTCTCAGTATGAAAATAATTGAAGAAGGATATATGGGCATATGAATACATATGGGAATGCGTGTATATATGTTTACAGGTATACATGGATAGAGGGCATAGGTTGAATTGGTGGGAAGGGATGATACTTAAAGGGTTAAGTTAAGAGGTGAGAGAGGAATGTGGCAAGAGGAGATGGGGAGAGACAGGGTGGGGTAAACTATCTCATGTAGAAGAGGCAAGGGGAAGTGGTTTCAGGGGAGGGGAAGAACAGGAAGGCAAAAAGGCAAAACCATATTCTCATTGAATTTGGCTCAGGAGAGAATGACATACATACTAAACGGGATATCTCATCCTGCAGGAGAGTAGGGGGGAGTGGGATGGGGGGGGCATGATGGAGGAGAGGACATTCTGGGGGGAGGGGATGTTGGAGGTACCCACTTTTGAAGAGGGACAGGATCAAAGCAGGGAATGGACCAGGTAGGGGTGGGATGGGTGTGAGGGAAATATAGTTAGTCTTTTACAATATATCTACTATGGTAATGTTTTGCATAGCTATACATGTAGAACACATACTGAATTGCTTATCTTCCTAGAGGGAGTGGGTGACAAGGGAGGAAGGGAATGGATCTGGAATTCGAAGTTTTAAAATTAAATGTTTCAGATATATATTATTAATACTATTTTGCATGTAATTGGGATATAAGATGTGCAGGCATTGGGGCACAGAGATTCACCTTTCCCTAATAGTAAAGTCAAAGAGGGTAGGGGAGAAGATATGGGAGAGAGCAGTTTGGATGAGAGGATATCTTGTGGGACTGCTATTCTGGGGTGGTGGGTAGGGGAAAATGGGGAAAAAATTGTAACTCAAAATCTGGCAGAAATGAATGATGTAAACCAGAAGTTAATGATCTATTTGTTAAAAAATTTAGAGGTTTTCCACTGCAGAAGATGACCTAGAGTTCAATCCACAATCTCTCTAACAATAAGAAAAAGCTTTCCAAAATTATTCAATATGCTGTAACATTTATAATTTTAAATAGTGACATCTGAGTAACATATTTATGGTGGACTACAATGAAAGTAAACTCCAGAGAATCAATCTTGCCTTCTTTAAAGATGTTTAAGAACTTGTGCAAGAATGCCCAAAGCTATAATACACTGTTCTCATTTAAGAACTCTTTACCTCTAAAATAATTTCAGTATCTGTTTGTTAAAAGCATCTTACACTGTGTCTTCAAATAAACTTCAGTTTTCACGTTCTAGGAATGGGAGACAGTATAAATTTGTTTCAGCCTGCCATTAATGTAGACTACATGTAGGTTTTATACAGACACACGCGCGTGTGTGTGTATGCAATCATACAATGGAACTGTAAAACCTTTGGTGTGCAAATTTAGAATTAATTTTCTAGAGTAATCTGGCATGGGTTCTACCTTCTAGTCAGAGGAATCGGCTGCATTTAATTTTGAGAAGTGGTGGTTCAGCATGGTCCTCAAACAAGTTCACTGTAGGTAATTAACTGGAGTTGAATGGAGTTGAAGAGATTTGGGCTTCTATGTTATATAAAAGTCAGGTTTAAAAGGAACTTAGGGTCCAGCAACAATGAATCCTTTATTACATCTCACTTGGAAAGGATATATACAAATTTACTGATTTTCAAACAATCTAAGTTATGAAAGGATGTGTGAAAGACAGAGTTAAAAATAATGAATAGTAGTTTAAAACGACTAACTGGGATATTTGAAGAGGCTTTCAAATTTCCTCAACTGTAGCACAACAAAGAACTTACATTAGAACAATTCCAACTCAGTTATATAATTTAACTAATGCAAATCAAGAGAGCTCAGTTGAAGCAGGTTTGTGAAGGAGAGACACCATAAAAATCAAGAAGGAAATGACAATGCAAATACTTACAAAGTTTAATTTTAAAAATATGAAGTTAATGTCATTCATTATTTGAGAACTCTGAAAAACAATCATTAAAAACTAGTCAAATAATTTTTCAAAAATGTCATTGGATTTAGAATTACACTATTTCAGAGTTTGAAGGGACCTTTGAAGTTATCTCCTCAAAAAATCCCCTCTAATACACAGTCAAAAATTGGAATTTTGTTCCTCCAAAGAACAGGACTCACTACTTCTCAAGTCAGTCAATTATACTGTAAGTTAACACCAATTGTTAAATATCTTTTGTGTTGTCTTATTTTCCTTACAATGGTATTCAAAAAATATCCCTTTGCAACTTCCACTGGTGGTTCCTAGTTCTGCCTGGATGTATCAAGCAAACATAGCTAACATTTTTTCACTCATGATAGAACATTACAGAATTATAGAACTTTAGGGTGGCTAGGTGGGTGCAGTAGATAGAACACTGGGCCTGGATTCAGAAAGACCTGAGCTTAAATCCTACCTCAAGCACTTATTAGCTGTGTGATCCTGGGCAAATCACTTAACCTTGCTTGACTTTGTTTTCTCACCTGTAAAATGAGCTGGAGAAGGAAATGGCAAACCACCCTAGTATCTTTGCCAGGAAAATCACAAATAGGGTCCAGTGTCAGACACAACAGAAACAACTGAATAACAACAACAACAAACGAGTTCAAAGAGACCTTGGTGGATATCTAATCCAACTCATACTTTAAAAGGAATTCCCACTATACAATACTCAACAAAGATTCATCAGGTCTTTTACTTAGAGACCTCCAAGGATGGGGAATGTATCACAAGGTAATCCAAAGAGTTTTCAAGACAGTCAATTAACATTTTGCAGACTTTCTAATTCATTGGATATTTCTTTATACCATTTTTTTCTTATTTGAAATTTCCATCTCTCCTCCTGGTTTTTCTCTTTGCGATCAAGTAGAACGATAGTCAATCAACAAGCATTTATTAAAGTTATTACATGTTAAACACCAGGAATACAAACAGAAAGCCCCTGATCTTAAGGAATGACATTCTAGTTGGGAGGGCAGTGATTAAAAATCTAGATGGGAAGCAATGTAGGAAAAGAGGGGAAAGTTACAAGTATTTCAGGGTTAGAGTGAGTTTACAGGGTGAAAAGTTTTCTATGTTATGACAACTAAAATCATGTAGAGATAATTGAACAGTGTAGTCCAGAAAGGGATATAAATATATTTGACATAGGCTTCATTCTTTAATTGGAGATTCAGGTAGGAACCAGCCAGTCAGAAGATGAAGAATCAAAGTGTGAAGATATTTCCAATATGAAAATAGCTCAGAAGTGGAGGGATCTTAGACTGAAGAGATTTATGTGGCATGGTAGAGAAATGCCCAGGGAGATGAGTTAGAAAGTGATTATACATTGCAAATCTAACCTTTTCTATACATTCCAGTCCTTCATATTCAAAGAAAAAAAAAACATGGTCTTAGTCCTAAAGGAATTCACAATTCTAATGCAGGAAAAAAAAAAACGTGCAAAAACTATGGATATACAAGATGTCTGAGGTTTAAATGAAAGGTAATCTCAGAGAGAAATAGTAGCCATCAGGGCATAGCAGGAAAAGATGGGATGTCAAGTGAATTTTAGGAAAAGTAGGGTATGAGCCAAGTCATGAACGAATCCAGAAAAGCCAGAGAGTAGAGATGAGATAGAGAATTGGAGACCATTCCACACATGGGGGGAGGGTAGGCACATGGAATGAAAGTCAGTGCAAAGGTCTAGTACCAGCAAATGATGTGTGTATGCAAAAAAATAGCAAGAAGGCAGACTTTGCTGGTGAGACTTACAATGAAGACTTAAAAGGTTATTCAGTTATGGTTCAAAAATCCTCTGGAACCAAATATGTCTCAGAAAGGTGGCCTGATGAAAGTAAGGATTATCGACTAGAAAATACATGTGATGAAATTTACAGTCTATGGAAATGGAAAGGGCACTGGACTTGAAGAAGATGAATAAAAGGCAACTTATTACACATGGCACTGGAGGTAGCTTATATTGTCAGAAGGGCAGACAAGATGCCTACTTTAACGTATCATAGAATAGCATGCTATTCTTCAAACAAATAGACTTGAAAAAAGCAACAACTTACTAACTCCTCTGAATCAGTATCATCACTCAACTCAGTAAATGATGAGATATTGTTTAGGTAACATATGAGCAAAATGGGACTGTCCAATAATCAGCACAATACCCTGTTTGAGGTGTTTCTCAGTCAGACAAGCATCTGGAATGCCACATTTTCCTCTTCCAACTTGCTGGTGATGGGTAGTCATCCTTCCTTAAGAAAGAAAAAAAAAACAGGCATCTGGGCAAGGTGCCCAGGATGATCAGAATTGGCCCAAATTCAACCAGACTTCCTCATTATGATAGGGAAAGCATGGTCAGTTGGCAAAAGATGGACATTGTGATTTAGAAGTTACTAAGGGGTAAGAGGATTGAGGGCAAGTTTCATGACAGCTGGTAATTGCAGAAGTTAATTGATTTGGTAACTAGTAGGTGGAAACATTGGAGAAAGGGGTATAAAACCCAAAAGGGAAACAGATGGGGGATTTAGGAAAGGGTAGTTGAAATCCTCCCTGAAGGGAGTATATAAGTGTGGAACTAAAGAAGCAGACAACAGCCTCCCAAGCAAGGTTGAGAGAGCTTTCAGCAGGCTGTTAATCCAGGTCCTCGATAATCTTACTTTTCTTTAGATTCTCCTGTTGTTTTCTTTTTTATTTTTTAGTTTGCTCCTTTTACTACTTCTCTAGTTTGCTTCTTTCTTTCCTTGTTTTTGTCCTTCTGTCTTCCTCAAATATTCACCAAACAGAAACTACCATATAATTGTTTATAAAACACAATCTCTTTTCATAAACATAGGATGAACTTCTGGTCTGATTCTCAAATTATTGCTATTCAATTCAGTTTAACAAATAATTAATGAATACTTAATATATGCATAGAGACAATGTAGTATACTAGTTAGAATTCTGGCATAATAGTGAGCCTTGATTGATTATTTCAACCCTTTTAATAATAACTAATTTGTTAGGTAAGAACACTTCTTTATTGAATCATTCAATCAATCAATCAGAACAGAGTGTGAACTAGGCTTATATGTGTCCTTGAATCAAGCAAAACCCTTTGGTGATAGACTTGGTCATAGCCTATGAGGAGGAGCTATTTCAGAACTAAATAGAGATTCTGAAGGCCAAGAAGTAGAGAGGAAGGAGCTGTGTCAGAGCTAAGCCAGAAAGAACCAAAAGGCTAGAGGTCAAATAGATATAAAGTGTATTGACCTTGTAGGTTATATATGTCTACACGGATTTTTATCCATGTAGCTAACTATAAGTAATGAATAGCTATCTCTAGACCCTCCTCCAACCTTCTCCAAGGAAGACTTTGATTTCTTCCAAAAGAAGATCAGAATATTGGGGGCACTAGACTGGCCCTCTATGTTCTCCTCAAAGAGAGAATACTAGACTATAATTACATCTATCTAATATCCTAAATATGGTTATTCTTATTCCATGGGAAATGGATCTTAGGTTCAACCCACTCTTTTGGTCACTATCCCATAACAGGGAAGGGTTACCCAAAGTATGTTTAAAAGTTTACCCCCCTTTCTTCCAAATGCCAGTTACCTAAACACCATCATGCTCAGTGAATAACAAATAAACTTGTTAATCTAAACCAGTAGCAAACAGGAATAAAAAAGTCATGCAGATTAAAAAATACTTGGTGCAGAAAGTGAATGAATAATCCTACTAGGTGTGAGCTAACTCAGACCAGTAAGTGACTAACCAGTCAGTTAATAAGCATTTATTAAGTACTAAATATTTATTAAGTATTAAGTGAGGGAGCATGCCAAGTGCCAGGGATACAAAGAAAAATAAAAGAGAGTCCCTGATATCAGGGAACTCATAATCTAATGGGGGAGACAACATGCAAGTAGCTATCTACAAACAAGATATATGCAGGAAAAACCAGAGATAATAAACAGATGGAAGGCATTTAACATTATAAAACATCAGGAAAAGTGTTCTTACAGCAAATGGGGTTTTACCTTAGTCTTGAGGAAAGTCAGGGAAGCT
This sequence comes from Gymnobelideus leadbeateri, assembly GCA_011680675.1. Classification (NCBI taxonomy): domain Eukaryota; kingdom Metazoa; phylum Chordata; class Mammalia; order Diprotodontia; family Petauridae; genus Gymnobelideus; species Gymnobelideus leadbeateri. Next base: position 1,300,852 of record WOXC01010154.1, read on the forward strand.
AAGAGTAAGAGAGATGTGAGAGTATTGTAAGCATGAGACAGTCCCTTGTCTAAAGGAGCTTATGTTCTTATTGGAGGAAGCATTCCACTAAAGTGGACATTTCCCTGAGTTCAAATCTGGCCTCAGACACTTACTAGATTTGTGACCTTGGACAAATAGCTTAATCCTGTTTGTCTCAGCTTCTCATTTGTAAAATGAGCCAGAGAAGGAAATGACAAAACACTTCAGTATCTTGGACAAGGAAACCCCAAATGAAGTCACAAAGAGGCAGAAACAACTTAAAAAATGACCGAACAACTTAGCACAATGCCTGGAACATAAAAGGTGCTTAATGTTTATTACCTATTATTGATATTGTTGATTGAACTTTAAGAAGTGAGATATTCTATGAAGTAGCAGTGAGGAGTGAATATACTCCACTGCAAAAATGGGAGATAGAATGAAGGTGGAATAGCTCACAGGCCAGATTAACTGGAATATAGAGGGTATGAGCAGTAGTAACGTGAAACATGACTGAAAGATAACTGGGAGCAGATGTGGAGACCTTTCAAAACCAGGAGAGGCTGAATGTATGTTCTAATTCTAGAGGGAATAAGAAACACCTATAATGTACAAGTTGTTCTAAATTTGCATGGATAATGATGAGAACTGACATTCGTATTATTCTTTAAGATTTACAAAATGCCGGGGCAGCTAGGTGGCGCAGTGAGTAGAGTGTCGGCCCTGGAGTCAGAAGGACCTGAGTTCGGATCCTGCCTCAGACACTTAATGCACACACAAACAAAAACCTAGCCGTGTGAGCTTGGGCAAGTTACTTAAACCCAATTGCCCTCCAAAAAGCAAAAAAAAAAAAGATTTACAAAATGTTTTTCATATTACCTCTCATGTGATCCTTTCCAGAACCCTGTGAGGTAGATATTGCAGATGTTTTATCTACAATTTCCACATGAAAACATTCAATCACAAAGAGTGTAAGTGATATCTTTAATAACACAGCTTATAATATTTGATAGGTGTATTTGAGCCCAGGTCTCTCATGACTTTAGGTTCAGCTCTCTTTTCACTGTATCACACTTTTCTAATCACAGAGAGATAGTAGATACCCATTGGGTGGGGTTCAAATCTATTTGGACAAGCAACTATTGGCTCTCTAGCCTAGCATTTCTACCATCCCTGATCTAGATAACAACACAACAATCATAATGGTAATGAAAATAACTAGGGTGGCTAGGTGGCACAGTGAATAGAGCACTGGCCCTGGAGTCAGGAGGACCTGAGTTCAAATCCGGCCTCAAACACTTAACACAAAATCTAGCCATGTGACCTTGGGGAAGTCACTTATCCCAATTGCCCTCCCTAAAGGAAAAAAAAGAGAAAAGAAAAGAACTAGCATTTTTACAATGATATAAACCTTGTAAATATCTTTACACATATTATCCCATTTGATATTCACAACAACCCTGGCAGGTAGTTGTCATTTTTATCCCCATGTTAGAATGGAGGAAATTGAGGCAAACAGTTAAAGTGGATCTGAATTGAGTTCCCCTTAACTCCATATCCAAAATTCTAATTATACTACCTCCAGTCCAGAGCTAATGTTACCATAAAATGTGTATCATACCTACCTATTTGTATGGTCTGTGGTTACTATTTTCACAGAAATGTGGAATCTCAGATGTGAAAGGGATCTCAAAGGCCATGTCAACCCACAAATGGATGAGAAGTCTTGCTACAAAATACACTAGAGGATGAAACTTCTATTTCCTCAGGCACTCAATTCTACATACAGAAACCTTTAATCATTAGAAAAAAATACCTTATAAAGAGTCTATATCGGTATGTCTACAAAGTCACCAATTACTCCTAGTTCTGACCCATGAGGCCAAGCAGATGACATCTAATCCCTCTTCCACAAACTGAATTTATCCTACCATTTTCTCAGTTCTCTTCTTGCTTCCCCTTGACTTTTCTACCTTCCTGGACTTTTCTAACTCCACCCCAATGACCTCCTTATCCTGAAGTTGCTCTGTCCATCTGGCTGAACTTCTCCTCCCATGAGGTGACTTCCAACATGGAATCTCCACTTTAGAAATTGCCCAGGCCAGCCTCCCCTCGATCCTTTCCTGGCTCCACCCCTGACCCTAGGGACTTTTCCACCTCTCCCTTAGCTTAGGTACCTTCTTCTACCTTCTCCTTTGCATCTCATTTTTCAGCTTCCATTTTTGTGTTTCCTTCTTCCATTAGAACACAAACCCCTTGACAGTAAGACATTGTCTTTTCTTTTTTGCTTGCATTCTTATTCTCAGTGTTTAATACAGGACTTGGCACATAATGAATACTTAACAAATCTCTCTCTCTCTCTCTCTCTCTCTCTCTCTCTCTCTCTCTCATAGAAACTCTAACTTCTTTTAAGTAAATAATTTCCTTTTTGGGAAATTTCTGCTGGAAGGCAGAAACAGTCAAATATTTTCACCTTCACCACCTGCCTCCATATATAGATTAGAAAACTGAAACTGAGTAGGAAAATTGACTTGCTCTCATTCACATTCATGTAGTAACAGAACTAGACCGAAAGAGTTCAAATTCACAACCCAGGGCTTTAATCAGTAGACTACAATATTTCACAATATTTCATCCTACTTAGGTCTCTCTTAAAATGCATGTAACTGTTCTTTTAGGTGATAAATTTACTAGTCAGGATAAATTTATGAAGAATGAATTTTGATTTTTTTCTTTCAAAAACAAAGTAGTTAAGATTCTGATATAGAGGAGTGGGCTTTGAAACCAATGACAATGAAAATTTCATAAACAGAGAGAACGGAACTAAGCCTATGCTTTCTCTTCCATTATGAAGAGAAAGGAGAGCAATAAAAGATGTAAGTGTTTGGAGGGAATTTGCAATTCTCCAGACAATGACTAGAATAGTACATGTATGAATAGGAAAGAATTTTAAAATCTCAACCTATAATGAAGCCACAAAGAAGGGGCAAAACAGCTTGATTCTTTGGAAAGAGTGTTTATCCAGGCAACCCAGATTTTGATTATACCCCCGATCTTAACATGAACATATGGCTCAGGAGAATGACTTTAGCACTAGAAAATAAGTCTTTTTTGAAGAACAAAGGCCTCTTCATAACTGCAGTGAACAATAACAAATGAAGGTAATGGAAAGAAAAGCAGAATTCAATTGTTAGCTATTTGGATTGCCAGTTTCCTCTATCACTAGTATATCAAATACTGTTTAAAACATGAGATTTGTCTATCAGATTGGAAAGATGCACATCCCCATCTTCTGTCAAACAGAGAGAAGAGGAGAAAAAGGAAAGGTCATGTTGCAGCAGGGCACTCACTTCCCTGATAAGGCCCTAGTTTTTGCAGTGTTGATAGATTTGTGGAGAAATAAGTCTCATGGTGTGTGTGTTCAGGGATCTTTCTGTTGTAAATCAAATATGCTCAGGGGAGTAAAGTTGGCAAAGGTGAGATGAAAAGTGACATTTGGTCATTTTAAAGTAGCATAACCATTAACCTCTGCTGAAGTCTTATTCTATTTCCATATCACATTTTGCTATTCTTTTTAAAGAGTGATTTTTTCATTGATGACTCAAAAATGTACATTTTTAATTTTATACATTCAATTTTGGAAAATATAAAATAAAGTTAGTCTTTCTAGAGTTAGCTTTTTAAGTAGAGATAACATTTGCAATCCTGACTGACTTCTGGCATGCCTGGGGGAATAAAGGAATCAAAATTAATAACAATATTTATCTGCATGTGTGTATGCCGCTATTCAGTCATTTCAATTGTGTCGACTGTTTGTGATGCATTTTGGGACATTTTGGGCAAAGATACATCATTCTGATGAGTATCAATGTCTTCTTCTGGCCTCCCTGATTTCCTTCAAGACTGCTCAGATTCTACCCTCTGCAAGAGACCTTTGCTCTTACTCCTTACTAGTGCTTTCCATCTGAGATAATCTCCCACTTACTATTGTATATATCTTTGATATTTTGTTCTTCAGTTGTTTAAATTGTGTCCAACTCTTTGTGATCCCATTTGGGATATTCTTGGCAAAAATACTGGAGTAGTTTGTCTTTCCTTCTCCAGTGCATTTTAAATATGAGGAACTGAGGCAAACAGGGTTAAGTAACTTTCTCAGGGTTACATGGCTAGTAGACTAGTAATTGTTTGAGGCTAGATTTGAAGTCAGGAAGATGAGTCTTTCTGATTCTAGATCTGGCACTCTGTCCACTGTGGCACCTAGCTGCCCTGTATTTATGTGTGTCTACACACACACACACACACACACACACACACACACACACACACACACACAAACACACATACACACATACCACATTTGTATGTATGTGTATACAGATATATATATGTATATGTATCTATATGTGTATGTGTGTATGCATGAATATATCCAATCTATCTAGTCCTTTAAACTTGGCAAAACCAAATTACATATGTCTACATGACTCACAGTATCCTCACAAAATCTTTGTGTGCTAGGAGTTATGTACATTATTAGAGGCAGTTAGTTGTATAATGGATAGACCACATGTTTTAGAATCAGGAAGATGAGAGGCAGAATCCTGTCACAGATGTTTGTCAGCACAGTGACCATAAAAAGTTGTTTAGCCTTTCTCAAACTAAATTTACACATTTGTAAACTTAGAATAATGTGACGATTTCCTTACAGGTTTGTTCTGAGGATCAAATGACACAAAGTATGTATAACGTTTTGCAAAACTTAGCTATATAAACTATACAAAACAGACTCAGAAGGTTTAATTGACTTAGATAATAAGTGTTTAGTGGGGGATTTGAATCCAGAGCTCTCCCACTACCAGATTCTATGTGTTTTACACTCTGCTCTTCTGTCAGATTGTATGGTTTATAGAGTGCTGAACTTAGAGTAAGGAAGACCTGAATTCAAGTCACTCCTTAACCTCTCCCATGCTTGTCTGTCTCTCTCTCTCTCTCTCTCTCTCTCTCTCTCTATCTATCTATCTATCTCTTTCTTTCTGTTCCTCCTTCCTTCCCTTGAGGCAGTTGAGGTTAAGTGTGACTTGCCCAGGTCACGCAGCTAATTCAGCTAATAAGTACCAAATATCTGAGGTCACATTTGAACTCAAGTCCTCCTGACTCCAGGGCTGGTGCTCTATCCACTTAGCAATAGAAATAAAAGTAGCACCTACATTACAGGTTAGGTGTAAGGCTTAAAAGAGATTATATATAGTATGTTATTCTCAAAACTTGTAGCACCATGTAAATGTGAGCTGTTGAAGACAGTAAAGAGAAACATTTAAGATGTCTCCCAGGGGATAGTTAGATGGGACAGTTAATAGAGCACCGGCCCTGGAGTCAGGAGGACCTGAGTTCAAATCCGGCCTCAGACACTTAACATAAAAACTAGCCATGTGACCTTGGGCAAGTCACTTAACCCCAATTGTCCTCCAAAAAGGAAAAAATATGTCTCCCAAAAAGGGAAAATAAAATTGCATTGCAATTTAAGAAAAACATGATTAAGGAAAACATTTAGATATCATTGTAGTCAGAGAAGTTGATTCCAGTATTGCTTTGCTTTTCTTTTCTTTTTCTTTTGGGGAGAGGAAACATGGGGAGTAGACTTGTGGTGGCAATTGCTTTATTTCTTGCAAAATTAATCAGTAAGTAATAAGCATGCATTATAAATGACCTATTCTCTTGGCACATTAAGTGCTACAGATTCAAGACCAAGAAAAAGTAAGAAATAACCCTGCTACTAAGGAACTTACATTCTATTAATAATAATAATAATAATACCAATAATAGCTAACATATAGTACCTACCTTAGGCTAGCCATTGGGCTAAGCATGTGTGTTACAAATGATATCTTGCTCTGATCCTTACAACACTAAAGGTAGGTGCAATTATTATTCCCATTTTGCATCTTAGAACTGAGGCAGACTTGCCCAGAGTCACAAAGCTAATACGTTTCTGAGTCAGGATTTGAACTCAGCTTTTCCTGACTCTAGGCCCAGCACTCTATCCACTGGGCCAGGCCACCTAGCTTCCCTATTTTCTCTAAGGAAAAATAATACATCTATATATAATTAAATACAAAATATATGACTATTATAAGTAATTTCAGGGAAATTATGGCTGGAATTAGCCTTTGAGGATATAAGGAAAAGCATCATGGCTCTTGGACTGAGCTTGAAAGGAGATAGAAATTCTAAGTGGTAGAGGGAAGGAGAAATGGAATCCCAGCCATAGAAGATAAAATATACAAAAAGAAAGGTGATGAGACATGAAATATATATGAGCAACAGTTAAAAGGCCAGGTTGGAAAGAGTATGAAACACACTACATGGAGCACAGATTATACAAAAGCATGGTGGAAGTGATGAAATGTGTCTGAGCAACAGTAAGAAGTATGGATTGACAGGAATACATGAGAGGAAGTAAAATATGGTAAGCCTAGAAAGGTAGGCTAGACCCTAATCATATGTGGTTTCCTAAGCCTATAGGAGAAGTTTGTTATCATGGAGACAGTGGTTGGTGGTTGATAGTTGCCCTTTGTTCTCAAAAAGGACCAAAGTGACATCACTATGATGGAGTCAACTTACAGTATGTCTGACTGTAGCATCAGGCCAATATGAGCTCAGAATGCTTTACCAAGGATCAGAATCTAATAGTCCCAGTGAACATTTGGAGTAACGATGTCTCTTAATTTGTGCTTCTTGTGTTTCTTTGGAACTATTGCATTTCTGCTTTGCTCATAAAGCACAGAGCCTTCTTTGATGTGGGCATGCTATCCTGGGTGGTTCTATTTCTCTGTCTCCCATGTCATGCAATCAATTCCAAAGTTCTTCAGAGACCTTAAGAGGGTCTTTGTATCACTTTTTTCTGAGCACCCATGACTGCCTGCCTTGCCATTCAAAAGGAAAATCTTTTGTATTTAACTACAGATAATGACCACATTTATTAGTTTAAAGAATTGGCTATTAATCAAAGAACAAGGAACAAAAGTGACTTCTATCATAGGATCACAGATAAAGAATTGGAGGGGACCCTATATGCTATCTAATCCCCTCACAGCAAGTTAATAGTGAACATTGGACAAGTGTTTAACATTATATAAATTACTTCCATTTCTGACATCATTAGGAAATTCGGTGCTTCCCCCTTACCCACTCCACCCAGGACTTACTATTTTGATTCCAGATTTGCTGTAGAAACCTGATGGCCTTAGTCCATTTTTCACAATTTCTAAGTTCAAGAGATCCACCAATGTCAACTTCCGTGGTAGCTGAAATTACAGGCATTTACCACATGCTCAGCTCATGTTTTAAAATCAGATTAATCTGAAAAATAACAACAATAATAAGTCAGACTTTAAGGAAACTTTATCAGAAATTCATAACATTCAAATAAGCATAATGTTTTAAGTGTCATAAAGAATAACAATGCCTTACCAACTATCAGAATCAAGATTTCCCCCAAATATACAAGGTTGTCCCAAAAGTTTTAGTGCTGTCTTAAGTGTAATGGTTTACAATTGCACTAAGCTTTTTGGGATACATGCAATAAGCAATCTCACACATTACAATACCTAAGCCTGTAGTGTTAAAACTAGATTATTCTCTCATCTCATCTTTTTCTTTCTCTCTCTTTCTGTCTTTCTCTGTCACTCTCTGTTCTATCTCTTTCTGTTTCTCTTTCTATCTTTCTCTCTGTCTTTGTATCTTTCCCTTTCTGTCTGTCTGTCTGTCTCTCTATCTTACTGTTTCTCTGTCTCTGTCTGTCTGTATGTCTCTCTCTCTCTTTTTCTTTCTCTTTCCTTCCTCTCTAAGATAACCTCTGCTATAAAAATAGCACTGAAGTTAACAAAATTTAACTCACATTGGTTTATCTCCTTTACTTCAAAGGCAGTTTCAATACTGAAGAAATAATTGAATTCAAAAAAGAAAGGAGAAATTCTCAAGTTTCTGTGAAATCTGAGGTTCAGAGAAGCTAGGATCTTCTATATGATTGAATAATCTAGGTAAAAAAGGGGGGATTTGAAGTATAATTCAATTCAAGTAGAGAATTCTTTTGTCCCTTGAGCTTCATTTTCACTAAAGAATAACTCAATGTTTGAAGTTCAGTGTTTTTGAAATGAAGTTTTGCAGGAATACAATTTTAATTACTTGTGAGGAATTTGTAAAGCCCGAGTCTATGTACACATCCCTTGTTTGTCTGCATCCCCAGCTTTACAAACTCAGCTCCCCCAATGCATCATGATGCCTTCCTAATATGCTAGGCATTTTTCTCATTCTTGGCTACTTGTGGTATAGAAAACTGGAAAAAATAATAATTTTGACCTTGCATTGGAATCCTGGCTGTGTCCTTTACTGTCTGACCTTTGTCATGTCACTTAGTACCTCTAGACATCAATTTACTCATTTGTAAAATAAAACATGAAAGAGAAATAACATTGCCCTCTGTTATTCCCAGGAATCTTGAGGGTAGGAGCCCCAGTCACAGCTAGAGAATTCTTATCCCTTATTTTTTGTTTGCTTTTTTGGGGGGAGGGCAATTAGTGTTAAGTGACTTGCCCAAGGTCACATGGCTAGTTTTTGTGTTAAGTGTCTGAGGTCAGATTTGAACTCAGGTCCTCCTGACTCCAGAGCTGGTCACTGTACCACCTAGCTGCCCCTCATCCCTTAGTCCTAATCTTAGTGATGGTGAATCCCCAGATGACTAAGTAAAAAGTACCACCTTCTCTTGAAATCACTTCCTATTTTCTCATCACCGTCCCAATCAAGTCCTGTACCATCACCTCCAAAGTCCCAGGGAGCTTTTGCCCTACTCTTTATTCCATACAGGCTTCTCTTTCTCTTAAGGTCATTATTCTTGCTTGGACCTCCTTTTCTGCCTTTTCCATTCTTGTCTCCATTGTTAAATATTTCAATGGTCCACTGCCCTCTACCCCTGAATCTTACTCCTTTGTCCCTTTATCTGTTCCTTCTCCTTAGTTGGTAAACCCTGACCCTGGATCATTCTCACAATCCACAACTTCTGTTCCTATTTATGAACTGCTGAATACAGCTGGAGGGTGTCATGTAACCAAGCTAATAATGCTCACTACAAATCTGTTATCTAATTTCGCCTGGGCCCCTATTGCATCAAAGCAATCCTTTTATTCACCCCTAATAGATTGTCTGGGCAGCTGGGTGGTACAGTTTGGAACTGGAAACTGGGTTTAGAATTAGGAAGACTCATCTTGAGTTCAAATCTGACCTTAGGCACTTACAAATTGTCTGACCCTGGGCAAGGCACTTAACCCTATTTGCCTCAGTTACTCATCTGTAAAATAAGCTGGAGAAAGAAATGGCAAACCACCTCAGTATCTTTGGCAAGAAAACCCAAAGGGGTCACAAAGAGTTGGACACAACTGAAATGGCTGACAGCAACAGCAATAATTGATTATCTATACCTCTCCCCTTAAAAGAGTTCTCAAACCTTCCACACATTTCCCACATCCTATATATCATCTGAGAACCATTTAACAATTATTGACAAAATAGAGGTCACTATATGTGACTTATTCCCCTTACTTATATAACATGTACCTTTGACATCATCCCTATTCTTTCCCTCTTTTTTCTAATTTTTCTCTTTGCCAAGACTAATACTCCCTCATGTGTACTTGATTCCATATTCTCCTATCTTTTCTAATAGATAGTACACACAATCATTCCCTCTCTAATCTTAAATTTCTCCCTATTTACAAATTTTGTCTGCTATTCCTACAAATATGACCAAGTCACCCTCAAACATTGAGATAAACAAAAAACAATAAAGAATCTTTGCAAGATACAATCATCTTCTCAATCTACTGTCTTAAGTCTCTGGTCTTTTACAGCCAAACTTTTAGAAAAAGCTCTTTAAATGTATTGCTCTCTATTCTTCTCTATTTATTCCTCAACTCTATAATCTGGCTTCTGGATTCATGACTCAGCTGAAAGTGATCTCTCTAAAGTTATCATTAATCTCATTTACAAATGAGATTATAAAACAGACTATTTGTGCCCAACCTGTGGTAGAGTCTTTCAAGATCATATTGGACTGATCAACCACAGTTGAATACACTGTATTTTGACCCCTAAACATGATTTTGTTGATAGGAAGGAAGAAAAATAGAAGGATGGTAGTCCTCTTAAAAATAGGGAAGTTCAGAAGAAGGGAAGATTTCGAGAAAAAGAAAATGAGCGGTGTTTTAGACTTTTAAAGTGTGAGATAGTTATTATTATGCAAAGAAACAGGTGAATACATGCTATTTGTGAGAAAACCAGAATCCCATCAAGTTACTGTTCATGAAAAGATTAAAAGTCCCATTAAATTTGATGACAATTTTATAAAGACTCCAGTATTTGTCCTCTCTTTTACATAGACTTAAATTAATGGAACTATACAAACAAACCTCTCCTAAATAATTGGTAGTAAGCAGTACACTACCCAGGTACTCTGATTGGAAAGCCAATGTTCTTTTTGCTGCTCACTCTTAGTGAGTATAGAAATAAGTGTGGTCCTCAAAAGTTTTCAAAGCAACAAGGCAAAAAAGTCTCAGCTTACTCCTCAGATAGACAACCTAGTAAATAGTTTAATGATGGTAGACCACTGACATCATTATGTTGAATCTTCATGAACTCTTCTTCCTGGACTCCCTGGCTTCCTTTGAGATCCTGCTCAAATCCTATTTTCTACAAGAGACCTTCCCTGTTACTTCCACAATGAGTGCTATCTTTCTAAGATAATCTCCTACATATGGATAGATAGATAGATAAATAGATAAAATATGTTATATATATATGTATAATGTAGATCATATATATGTACATATACACATAATTTGCTGTTATTCAATTGTTTCAGTCATGTCCGAGTCTTTGTGACTATGTTTGGGGTTTTCTTGGCAAAGATACTGGAGTAGTTTGCCATTTTCCTTCTCCAGCTCATTTTACAGATAAGGAGCCAAGGAAAACAGGGTTAAGTGACTTGCCATGGGTCACCGAGCTAGTAAATGTCTGAGGTCAGATTTGAACTCAAGAAGATGAGTCTTTATGACTTCAGACCCTTCACTCTATCCATTGAGCTATCTAGATGCCCTACATATACATAGGCTTTTCTCCCCCACTTGAATGCATGTTCCTTGAGGGCAGGGTGTCACTGTTTAGTGTAGTTCCTGCTCCATAGCAGACAATAAATGCTAGTTTTGATGATGTTGATGATTATGAACTGACCCATCATTCTGGAGTAAGTACCAAACATAGACATAGTCACAGAACACAAAAGGTTTTGGAGGGAAGGGCATGAATACATCATAGATGTGCCTTTTCCTCTTGTCCTCCCCTCCCATTGCTTTCATTTAACAAAGGTTTAACAAACTGAGGGATTGGTGAAAGGTAAGACTCCTGATTACTTACCCAACTCCAGGTGAACTTCCTTTCCATGTGTACCATGTACACTTTTCCATGTGTACATTACTATTGCTAACTTGACTCCTAATGAAATTGTACCAAAGATGCCTTCAGATGAAGATGTGTTGACATACCCAAAATTTTAATCAATTACAACAGCAGTCAATTTTACTACCAGAATAATTGTGTATAGCACATTAAATGTAAAAAAAAATGAATATTGACTTCTTCTTGGATCATTTCCATATAAACCCTATCAAAAAGATGAAAAGATAATCGTTATAATCATGATGATGATGATGAAAACAGCAATACCAAGAGAAATTATTTGTATAATGTTTCAAACTTTGCAAAGTGTTTTACCTACATTAGCTCATCTGAATTACAGATCTGCAAATGATTATACTTCTTAATCTTTTGTGTTATCATTGTTCTTAATTTTAGTGGAAAGCAGTAGAATGTATTTCTTTATCAATATTATATTCCAAACAGGCATATTTGTGCTTCTAACAGATGTTTATTATAGAAGTGTTTTATATTTGCAGGCATCTTCAATTCTATGGCTCATTTTATCATGATCTTCTAGTTTGATGGCCTTTACACAATTGAGAGTTGTTAAAATGACTACAAAGTTTGAAAGTCTTTCTTAGCATGACTTAGTTCTATAACCCAATTCAATTACTTTGACGTGATCTGCTTTCTAAACATTCCTATGCACCCTCCCTTGTCCCATGAATATATTTAAGCAAAGAATAAGATGACACTTTGAATGTTTATATTTGAATTTTTGACATATGGTTTTCAAGAGAATTACCTTTTTTAATTTAAAAAGTCTTCAGAATTGACACTTCCCATTTGGATAATTTTATACTTATAAATTCATAATATGCTTAGTTTTAACTCATTAAAATATTCTTAAAATGTATTGCTCAGTTTGTTTCTCCTTTATCTCCTACATAAAATCAACTAAATATGTTCCATAGTCACTAACTACTACAAGATTAGAAAGATTTTCATTAAGAAATTTTTAATCATTCTCAATAAAAGGCAGTGCAAACTATAATATAGAACTTCTCAGCCTTATAGTCAAGAAAACTTGTTTTCATGTTTTTCTTTAACACATGGTTGGTACTTTATGACCTTGAGCAAACTAGTTTCTCGATGCCACCAGGAAACTCAGTAAGTTTGTAATTTGTAGACAAATTGGTTATCTATATCAGTGGAGAGAACCTTCACATTTGAATATCCTTACATTGAAACAATCATGTCATAACCAAAAAATAAATTCTCAACACTTGGACAGTGTTCTATAGATTTGATTGCAAGTTGTTAGGGGGAATATTATTTATAATATTATGTGACATCTTTATTTAACCCATATCTGCTTAATAGAAATTTGTTAAATATTTATTCTTTGAAATAAGATCTGAACTGAAATGAATTAGATTGTATTGGGTTGAACTGGATTGGATTGGATTAGATTGAATAGGACTGAATTGAGGGATATTTCAGGGAAGAGAATAGAAGCAAAGTTGCCAGAATGCATTTAAGTAGACTACAATTAATACAACTGTTGATTTCATTATATCCCTACTCTGAAAGGCACTGACTTGAAATCAGACACATGGTCAGAAAGATATGCATTCAGAGTCTCTCTCAGGATAATGTGATAACTTCCTAGATAAGTCATTTCACCTTTAAATCCTTAGTTTTACATCTGCAAAATTGAGCTAAAATTATCTGTGGTACTCAATTCTTAGGATCTTTCATGGGTCCAAATGAGTTAATGTATGTAAAAAAAAAACTACTTTGTAAATGGTAAAATGGTAAGCCAAACTTAGTTATTAGAACAACTCTGACCCTTCTTACATTTTCTGTATTAAGTCCTGGATTAGTGCATGGCATACTAAGATTGAGCCATGGTCACTCAAAAAAAGGTGATCCAAATTACCAACACAAGAAAAAAAATAGATTAAAGAATACTTATTCCTCAACTTATGGCATAGTGTTGAATGAACATCCCACAGAGTTAGTCCATCAGTGCACGTGTCTTGGCTAGGTACTGCAGATGGAGAATGTCAAAGATGACGAGAAGTAGATGAGACTGGATCCTATGTGGTTTATTATAAGGAGTTCTCAGAGATCCCCAATTGAATCTATGTCACAAAATTTTTTTCTTTTGAGCATCAATGCTTTGCCTAAGATATTATATAGTTATGGAATGTGGAACACTACAATTTAAGAAGAATAAAATCACAAGTGATCCAATGGGTAATAAAAAAGTTATATACTGAGTGTAAACTGGAAGTAGCATATGGCCAGCAATGACTTGTGGATAAAAAAGGGCTTGGGGGCGGCTAGGTGGCACAGTGAGTAGAGCATCGGCCCTGGAGTCAGAAGGGCCTGAGTTCAGATCTGGCCTCAGACACTTAATGCACACACAAACAAAAAAAACCTTGCCGTGTGACCATGGGCAAGTTACTTAACCCCAATTGCCCTCTGAAAAGCAAAAAAAAAAAAGAAAGAAAGGGCTTAAGATGCTATTAATAACATATATGACTAGTAAACAGTGATGTAGCAAGAGTAAAGGAAAGAAGATAGTTATCCTAAGTGTTCATCAATTATCCAAAAATATATTTTTTATATATCATTGGATATTCTCCAAAATTTCGATATGTTCTCTATGGATTATTCATGCTAAATTGCATGAAAGAATTGTACTGAATGAGAAGGCATATACCAAATGAAAAGCTGTTATGTGGACTGGTAGAAAAACTACCCAAGTTGATTACACCATAAATGTATGTACCAAAGTATTTATTTGTACAAAGCATTAGCTAATCTGCAATCCTTTTATTGCTTGTAGGCCAGTTCCCCCATTTTTGTTTCTTTCAAATATTCCTTCTTCCATCTTCTATACATCTTAAAATAAGTCTTAATAATCTCTGTACACAGTTTTTTTAGATAATTCTCCCTAATTATTCTTATTTTTTAATTTTTTTATTGTATGTTCAAAACTATAGCTTTTAGAGAATTTCGATTTTCTTGAGTCATTTCCCTTTTAGAGACTCTTATTTTGGGAAAATAACTACATTTTTTCTGAAGCCTTTGAAATTTGATTTTATAATTTTCATTTTATACCAAAGTTTCATCATTTAATTAAGGTGATGATGGGTACTTAAGTGCTATACCCTGTAAGTGCAATCTTTGGCTGGTTTAATCAAATTTTATTCTAAGATCCTGGTGTTGGACCGTATATTTACCATCTATGTGCCAGTCTATAAGTATAAAGAAAGTATTCACTGGATCCATTTGGACACCACAACTCATAACAACTGTGTAATAAGGTGTAAATCTATTAAGATGTCTAATAAAATATGGTCGGTGTTGGTACATGTAGTTCGAAGTCAGTCAGTCTTAAAAAACTGACATCACAATGTTATGTACATGTTTAACTATGCCCACATTTTCCAGTAAGGAATATTAGAAACTTTCATGACATGGTTTTTTCATCAAAGATTCTAGTTGCTGTCATATCACCAACCAGTTTCTCTTCATTGGCCACAATTCAGGACAGGATAGAAGTGGTACTTCTGTGTTTCATCTGTCTTTGAAAGATTAAACTATAGTAAGGTAAAGAAAGAATATATCCCGTGCTTTGTTTTTGGGCAAGATGAGTCATTTAGCAGATGTTAAAATATTTGAAGTTCCCATTATTTATCTTTGTTCCAGGTTTGTGATCTATACTAATTAGAAAAGCATCTTAACATATGTTTTGTCTGAACAGTACCAAAACAACCAGTTGAAAAATGATTCAGTTAATTGATTACTTTTCTCCCATTATGTGATGACAAACAACAAGGTTGTCTGATTTTATTTTTCTAGTGGTCTGATAGTTTCACATCACGATCATAAATAATCCTACCTTTCTTTTTACAAGATTGGCAAAACTCCATAAACCAATAAATTATTCTATACAAAGCAAATAGATACACTCTGTAAATTTTTATCATTTATTCATTTAAAAATATTGACTCTATATACTAATATTTTGTGCATCCCCCAAAATGTAAATAAGTTTCACTTTTAAAAACTAAATACTCTTTCCTGGAATCATGGGAGTAGTGTGGAGCTTTAAAACCAGTTGATCCAAATTTATCTCTATTGATTTTATAGTACAAGACTGAAGATTAAGAAGTAATGTGACTTACCCAAGGACATACAACTAGTTAATGAAAGAGACTATTAGAATCCCAAACTGGAGACATGATCAGAGAGGATTTGGGCTGTCATCATGATTAAATAGAGATATAGATAGATATACATACCTACATAATACACACACACACACATAGAAAAATTAAGGAATATATGTATATGAGTATATATATATATGCATATACATTTATACACAAATGTATAAATATGTGTATTTATAAATGTATATATCTATATAAACCTCTTTCTAGTCTCATCCTTAAATGCTTTCAAAGTAATCAAATTTAATTGCTAATTCAGTACTCCCTGAACTAAGCCACTCTACCTTTCTTGAAGGACAGCTTATAACATATATTTATGGAAATGGACTTTGGCTATGAGAAGAAGTTAAGATAATGTAAAGTGCTTTGCATATTTTAGAGTGCTATAAAATATTAGCTGTTTTTTCTCTTAGTATAGTGCAGTTTTTGTGTAAAGCAGTATTTTATAACAATCTGTCAAATGAAAATTATGATTCATTGAACATAGTTTAAAAATGTGGTCATCTGAGTTTTCTCTAAAATAATTATAATTGTTAACAATTTATTCATTTATTTATTTATTTGCTTTTTGGAGGGGAGAGGGCAGGGCAATTGGGGTTAAGTGACTTGCCTAAGGTCACACGGCTAGTAAGTGTTAAGTGTCTGAGGCCTGATTTCAATTCAGGTCTTTCCTGACTCTAGGGTGGATGCTCTATTCACTGTGCCACCTAGCCGCCCCTAAAATAATTACAATTGCAATTCTGTACAAATGAAGAAGCTGGTACCTCTAGATCCCCAACATGTAACTATCCACCTTGAAGATAAACTATAGCAAATTAGCCTATTTAAATATTATAGTCTCCATCTCACTGATGTTCAATGACCCAGATAGAGAGAAATTTGGAATTACATCCTAGGGTCTAGAATAGTGCCAACATACTGAAGAATGTGGAATTTAATTGCAATATTCTAGTTCATTCTAGTAAAAATTGGAATACCATATCTGTTTTGTTTCTAGCTTTATGATGCCTTACCTTAATTTAAGTACAGGATTCTCACTGATGTAAAAACTACTGGAACTATTGGAATCACTCCAACAGTCTTATAAGAAGTCAGGGGTTAATAGCCAGCAGCAACAACGAAGGTTTAGGTTTAATAGGTTTCTCTGTGAGTTGCTATAATATTGGGTCTGTCAGAAGGAAGTCAGAAAGAAAATGAATAAAGTGAGAAGGGAACCAAAAGAAGAGATCCATGGAAAGAAGCACACACCAACCTAGGCACAATGAGAAGGGGCTGGATTAGGCTAAAATGAGAAAAAGAAAAAAAATGTACAGATAAGGATGTAAAATCAGAACTGAAAAATATTGTAAAGGGAAGCTGAATGCATGAGTCCAGATAACTATCAAAATAAGCTGCCAAGTGACAAGGTATGCTGATTTTAAATGAAGCTTTGAGGGCTAGCACTCATGTTCAACCCTGTGCCTTAAAGGGATAATAATGCTGGAAAGCAAAATACTCCAGATTATGAAATTATGGGGTTGAAACTCCGAAATTCTGGATGGAGTATGACAATGTGTCCAATAAATCAATTAAATTGAGATTCCAGCAAATTAAATAAATACTTACCTTATTTTAATTATGTAAACTAAGTGTTTGGAAGCAATTGTTATTTCCTATTTCATTCGCTCCTATGGAGAAAGTAGCTCCTACTAATGGACCTCATTAGCAAGTTAAATATTTTCACCTGAATAGTAAGGTGCTTCAGATGTATCTGATCACTATGGTTTTAATGAGGAACAATATTAGACTAAGCTGAGAAACAAGACACAATTATTTTCCTTTAGCTCTTAATTATGTGTGGCATAAGAGGAATATGTTGGTTAAATTGGAACTATGATTGGAAAAGTAGAGTACTCTGATTGGAAAAGTAGAGTAAATTTTGCCTGAATTCAATGTGTATGAACTACTGTAGAGAATGGTCAATGGGCTTAAAAATAAGAAATTTTATTTGAAGTATCTCATCAAATTCTTACTAGAATTTCTCTGCCATTTCATCCTTCATAAATGATGTTGATACATAAGCAGCAACTATTTCATTGGCATTCTGTTTTCAAATACTTATCATTAGTACTGCAATATGTGAAGACCAAATATCCCATGAAATAATGTTTCTTGTTGCCTCTGGGCATACAGTAAAACCCACTTTCCCACCTCATTTCTTTTCATCTCCAAGGAGTACCTTGATGCCTTCCTTCCATTTAGTTGAAATATGCTTTTTCCTTTGGGTGTCTTATACAGCAATAGTGTCAAGATTTTTATGACTGCTACTTTAGCACATGCCTCTTAAACAGTTAAGATGGTTACGAACAGTGAAATTAAAGTTTATTGATGGTTAAAAATTATCTGATTCTTCTACCATTCTGCCTTTATCATTGTAGAAGTAAAAAAGGGGCCACAAAAAATGAGGGACCATTTAAAAAAGAAATTTCTTTGTTTTGTGGCTTGCCATTCCACTCATTAAAAAAAAATCTCAATCTGATGATATGAATAATTAGAATTATTCAGAATATTTTTTAGTTAATAAGGAGACTATTTGGCTCAAGAAGTAAGATTTGTTCCAATGAACTTTCTTAAGATTCCTTGTACTCAGAAGAATATTGACTTTTCTGTTTACAACTACAAAATAACAAGACCACAGCTGGCCACAGTCCCATAAAGGCATGGATATGATCTTAGATTCTGAAAGATTATGTATTGTGAAAACTCAAGTAGGCCCTCCAAAATTGGGGTTTATAGAAAAAGCTAATCATCAGAAATTTGAACCACCATGACTCATGAAGGCCTGAAGTATGGAGAGGCTGCAATCTGCGCTAGTGAAGGTTGCATTTCTATCTTTCATATCATGGCCCTTTTGATAACTTGTAGTCCTCTAAAAAGCAGCTGTCAGTAAAAGGGTCTATGGTACCACCAGGTGGCCAATATCTCTAACTGCATTTGCCCAAGTAGAACAGGTGTATTTTGTGAGATCCTTCATGTTCTGAGCAAAAATCAAAGAAAGTGACAGGAAAATGTGTCACAATTAGAAGTCTCCTCTACATTGAAATTTAGCTTTCATGTGATTTCTATCCTATGGTGACCAATATAAGTCCCACCATGTAGCCAGTGAGCTGGTGGAAAGGAAGTATATTTAGAGGAAGAAGAAGGCACTTGGGTCAGGTTAATTAGTAAGGGGTAAGCAGGTGGGAAACTTTACCAGGTGAGAAGACAGTACAAACAATTCATCTGCGGAGAGCTCATTAGAGTCAAAGACTGCAAAGCTGGTGGGAGGTCATAGCAGGTGAGCAGTTAACAGAGGCAACATAGCTGAGGAAGCAAAAATAAAACAGAGGTCGTGGGTAGAAATTCAAGGTCACAGAGAGTAGTAGGAAAACACATTACAGAATGATGAGGCAGAGTCTAGGATAGCAGTGACAGGCCAACACTTTGGCTGACAGAATCTCAGAGCTAAGTGGGATCTCTGAGGCCACCTTGCCCAAGTCCATTCCTAAAAGCAATGCCTCCTAAATTGTATTATAAAAATAGTCATCCAGGTCCTATTTGAAAATATCCAAGAAGGGAGAAGTCACTGTCAGGCAACCTATTCACCTTTGAGTCAGTTCTAATGGTTCAGAAAAATTTTTTATATAAAGCTTAATTTCTCCTGATTGCAATTTCTATCCATTATTTCTCATTCTACTCAGATTTTGAGGTAGTACTATTCATTTTTCATTTATATAGTAGTTCTTCAAATGACTGAAGGTAACAATTGTGTATCTACTATATTTTCTCTTCTCAAAGCTAAACAGACCCAGTTCCTTCAGCTAATTCTCAAATGACATGATCTCAAAGTTCTATACACACTTCTCACCATACTCTGGAAATATTAGTCTCTTGAGTAGCTTCCTAAAATGTCACCCAGAATTGAAGGTGATTTCCATACATATTCTGACCAGAGCAGACACGGTACAAATATTTCCCTTGTCCTCTTCATTCCTCTCAGCAAAGGCTAAAACCACCTTCATGTTAGTCTTCTTGGATACCATCTCCCATTCTTAACCCAGTGATCCATTAAAACATTAGATTTTCAATAATGCATAGGTATACTTAGTAATAATCTTTCAATTATGTACTTATAAGGGTGATTTTTTTAAACCTAAGTCAGTTAGCAAAAATTATTTTACACTAACTGGATTGCTTTCCCTTTAGAAGGGACATTCTTGGGACATGGTCCTAATTTTATCTAGGGTGACAAAAACCCCATTGTATACAGTTTTGGTACTCTAAAGATTTTGAAACGTTCCTACTAGTCCACAGGACATCTTTCAGACTTAGCATTGCTGCTCTGGAAAATGGGGAGACAGAGGGAGCCACACATATTTTAGTGTAATGTATATCCTATTTTTACTGCTCATAGTGTTTCATTACATTCTCATTTCAATCCTGAATCACTGGACTGGTCTAACTGGGCCTGGCCCAGAATGTAAAGCATAAGACTTTCCATTTATTCTCATTAAAGTCTCTTGTATTCGATAGCTTATTACCTTTGTTTGTAGAGACCTTTTTAGGATTCTGATTCTATTACATAATCTATAGAGATATAATGTGTGCACTTGTATATTCAGGTGGAGGGGAGGGGTATGTGAGACACATCTGTGTTTGAAGACAGAGGATATATTTTCAAATTTCAGATGTGCTTCTTACAATTTGTGAAACCCTGGGTAAGTCCCTTAACTGCTCAGGACCTGAGATTTCTCATCTGTAAGATGACAGGTTAGACTTGAATACTTCTAAGATCTCTTCTATCTCTGACTCTATGATGCCACAAAGCATAAGTCTGAGCTTTGATCATCCATAAATTTGAAAAACAAGAAATAAATGAGGTCTGGGTACTGCGGTGGATAGATTTGGAATCTGGAAGATCTGAGTTGAAATCCTACCTCAGATATTTACAAGCTGTGTGACCCTGGGCAAATCGCTTAACCTCTTTTTTGCCTCAGTTTCCTCAGCTATAAAATGGGAACAAGGATATCCTCCTGTCTGCCAGAGTTGTTGTTATTGTTCAAATGAGATGTTTGTTAAGGCTCTTAGTAAATCTGAAAACACTACATATATGCTAGCTATTATTTTCTATATTCATTTATCTATGTTATTTATAAAAATGTAAAAGAACAGGGGACTGTAGCAAAAAAAAAAATATCCCTGGGTTTGTGGGCAATTTGCTTCCAGACTACAACCTTTATTAGCTGTAAGACTTTAAGACACATCTCAAATTTCTGGGACTTAATTCTTAATCTTTTTTTCAGTTTCTTTTTAAAAATTTATTTACTTATGTTTTAGTTTTCAACATTCATTTCCACAAGGTTTTGAGTTGCAAATTTTCTCCCTGTCTCTTCCTTATCCCCTACCCCAGGATGGCAAGGATACTGAACACTTAAATACTTAATCTTTAAATTGAGACTTGTGATAAAGAACTATTAAGATTTAGCTCAAAAATGTTATTGCCTTTCATGAAATATGGTTCCCAAGATCTGCAACCTAATATTCTTTATGTAGTATGACATGAACCCCTTCCTTCTGTTTATATGTTTGTTTTTTCTTTTGCTACCACTTCGTACTATTTACTAGGATTAAGCTAGTAGTTATAATACTATGGAATCAATTATTTAGAGGGGGAAAAGGACTTTAAAGGTCCCCAATCCTGCTCCTAGTTAGGTAGTATGACCAAAGACAGGGATCAGGTAT
Organism: Gymnobelideus leadbeateri; assembly: GCA_011680675.1. NCBI lineage: Eukaryota > Metazoa > Chordata > Mammalia > Diprotodontia > Petauridae > Gymnobelideus > Gymnobelideus leadbeateri. The sequence continues at coordinate 1,322,328 of WOXC01010154.1, forward strand.
TCTTTGGGACTCTCCAGAATGCTATGCATGAGTTCATAGTGTGAGGAACCTTCAAACACAATAGATTCAAATGGAGGTAGAAGAGGTCTCAGGAGGAGTAAAATGAAATTTAAAAGAATGTCACTTGGTAGAAGCACAAAGGTCTGTGGAGTAAACCAAGTGCAGAGCTCACATAATGAGGCCACTGTTAAGGGCAAGTGTGTAGAGGCAGTTGTGAGGAGCTAACCACTGAATCAAGCCACATTTTCTGTGATAGTCTGTACTAGGTATGGAGAAGCACAGTGTTTCTAAAAGGGTAGCAAGATTCCTGAGCAGTTTTCTCTGAGTGACTAAAATATCTCTCTCCTGCCCTATAGCAATCCGGTTTTTATAATTGATAAAATGAGGCTAGCAGTACCAGAAGACAAAGTAGGAGTCGAGCAGTAGCCAGTTAGGATGGGTTTATCAACTAGTTTACCTTTTCCCTAATACTTCTCTGTTATGTTTCCAATGTGCCTTCAGACTTGTCTGATGAGATTACCTACAAATGGGGCTCAGAACTCTTTGTAAAGACCTATGTTAGGCCCTAACAGAGCCACAAATTTGGACATAGTTTTAAGGAATCACATTTAGAGATTTGTGGCCTATATACTTCATCCCACAGATGGGGAAACTGAAGCCCAGAGAACTGACTTACCCAAATTCAAATACCTTTATGTGATAGAGATAGGAATCAAACTTGGGTCCTCTGACTCTAAGCCCCTACATTGTTTATCCATGAATGGCTTTTTGGCTACATTTTCCCCATCTTGTATGTGTATTTATTTCTTTTTATAAATTTTTAAATTTATTTTATTTTTATTTTATGGAATAAAACAAGTGTTCCCATAACATAGTATAATAAAAAAAGGTATTTGCACAGGAAATAGCAAGCCTATTATGTACAACCTGTTATTCTTTTAAAATATATAATAAAATTATTATGTAAGTTTTTGTTTCTTTCCCCCCGCCCTAGAGATGACTTACCATTAGACAGATTTTATATATATGGCAAGCATATTGAATACCTCTTGCCCCAATCTGCTCTCTCTTATATCCCCCCTTGCCCCTCCCTTTACTTTCTTGTAACACAAGATGGATCTCTATACCCCATTGCCTGTGTATCTTATTTCCCGGTTGCATGTAATAAATATTTTTTAACATTTGTTTTTAAAACTTTGAGTTCCAGATTCTCTCCCTTCTCCCCTCTTCACCCACCCCCAATGAGAAGACAAATAATTCAATATAGGTTATACATGTATAGTAATGCAAAACATTTCCGTAGTAGTCATACTGGGAAAGACTAATCATATTTCCCTCCATACTACCTTACTCCCCATTTATTCCATTTTCTCCTTTGACCCTGTTCCTTTTCAAATGTGTGCTTTTAACCCACTACCCCAATTTGCCCTCCCCTCTATCATCCCCCTTCTTATCCCCTTCCCCTTTTCTTTCCTGTAGAGTAAAATACTCAATTGAGTATGTATGTTATTCAACCCTTAAGTCAAATTCAATGTAAGGTTGACTTCATCTCTTTCACCTTCCTGCTCTTCCCCTCCATTTTAATAGCCTTCTCCTGTCTCCTTTATTTGAGATAATCAACTCCATTCTATCTCTCCCCCTCTCCTTCTCCAAATAAATTCCTCTCTCACATTTTAATTTTATTTTTTTGATATCATCACTTCAGATTCAACTCACCCTGTGCCCTCTGGCTCTGTGTACATATACACACACAAATATACACATATACCCCCTATACATACATACACACCTATTATATATATATGGAACTCAGTCTAATGGGGAAGACAACATCCAAATATATAGGAAGATGTGTGTATACATATACACATATGTGTATATATACACACATTATATACGTTAACAATTTATAGAGAGAAAACTCTAGAATTAAGAGGGACTTGGAAAGGTTTCCTAATCCTATAGATGGGATTTTAGTTGAAACTTGAAGGAAGCCAGCGAATAGGTAGAGTTTAGGATGGGGAGCAATCCAGATGTGGAGAGAAAATGCACAGAACCAAGAGATGAAGTGTCTTGTATATATAACAGCCAAGAACTAGTGTCACTGGAACAAAGAATATGTGTCAGGCATTAAGGTGTAAGAATACTGGAAAGATAATTGGGGGCTAGGTTATGGAAGACTTGGAATGCTACAGGATTTTTTATATGACCATGGAGGTGACAGGGAGCCACTGGAGTTTACAGAGTAAGGGAGTAAGGGGAGACATAGTCAAACCTTTAGGAAAATCATTATTATGACTGAACAGAGAATGGATTGCAGTGGGGAGATACCAGACACAGGCATAGCCATCATCATGCCACTGCAATAGTCAAGACATGAAGTGATGAAGTCCTGAAACAGGGTTATGGAAATATCATAGGTGAGTGGGAACTGTACTTGAGAGATGCTGTAAAGGTTAAATGAAGACAATACTTCTTTTTATCAAATGCTTTATTAACTTCTACTTTACATCATTCATTTCAGCCAGATTTTGAGTTACAAGTTTTCTCCCTGTTTTTTCCATGACCCACCACCCCAAAACAACAGTCATACTCGATATCCCCTCCTCCAATCTGCTCTCTCCCATAGCTTCACCCATACCCCCTCCAACTTTCCAGTAGGGCATGGGGGATCTCTATGCCCCAGAGTCTGTATATCTTATTTCCCATTTACATGTAAAATATTGATAAGAGTATATATATATATATATATATATATATATATATATATGTGTGTGTGTGTGTGTGTGTGTGTGTGTGTGTGTGTGTGTGTGTGTGCGCGCGTGCGCGTGTGTGTGTATTTAAAACATTTGATTTTAAAACTTTAAATTCCAGATTCATTCTCTTTCTCCTTGTCACACACCCTTACTAGGAAGATAAGCAATGCATTATAGGTTGTACATGTGTAGCTATGCAAAACATTTCCATAGTAGATATATTGTAAAAGACTGACTATATTTCCCTTCCTCTTATCCCACCTCCCACTTGTTCTCCTCTCCACTTTGATCCTGTCCCTTTTCAAAAGTGGGTGCTTCCAACTTCCCTCCCACCCAGCATGCCCTCCCTTCCATCATCCCCCTCTCATCCCCTTCCCCCCCTTACTCTCCTGTAGGGTGAGATACCATATTTAGTGTATATGGCATTCCCTCCCTAAGCCAAATTCAATGAGAATAAGGTTGACCCATTTCCTTTTGACTTCCTGTGAAGACAATAATTCTTGACCTGATTTTATTATTGTGAGGAATAATAACTACACAAACATGACCATTAGTATTTGCTAATTCAACAAACTGCTTAACTCCAAGGAGAAGCTGAGAAGACAAGCAAGTCATAGAAAAAAGAAATCCTAATCTCTGTACTGCCACATTTTTTAGGGGTTATGATGTCCACTCTCCGGAGTTCCATTGGAGAAAGATGGAGCATAAATTAAATAACATAATGGTTATTTGTTTGCATTTTCAATATTTTTCCCCATGCAGTTCCACAGAGATGAACTTTGAGATACAGAAGAATTGACATCAATTTCTGAAACAATGCTGAGATATTTAAGAATTTAATGTCTTAACCACATTTACAATTCCCATATACTAGCACACACACACACACACACACACACACACAAAACCAATATAAATTCTCCCCTTTACCTTGGTAGCTATGCACTAATAATATTGACTTGTAAACAATGGTTTAAACTATGATGGGGGTGGCATAGAAACATCCATATTTTTCATTGTGGATACCTGCTAAAGACTTAAAAAGCTCCTTACTATTATTGTTGCTGTTCCTTTTATATTGTTTCTACCTTGACATCCCCCCATTTATAATGTCTTTCTTTTGAAAAGAAATTTGGATTTTTCTCCCAATAGAAAGTAATCTTGCAAAAGTTCCAGTGTTTTGATTATGTATCTGAACTGCAAAGAAAAATGTAATCTTTGTGGCAAGCCATCTAAAGAACTCTCCTCATGGAATTCAAAAAAGCTTTGAAAGAGATAACGAACTAATTCAATAGCAGCATGATCCTTCTCCTGAAATGGAGCAGGTGCAAGAACTGAATGCAAAAAGGCCAGAAGAAGCTTATTTCACCTCTGTGGCTAGCTGTGGAGACACCACCTTCATGCCTAATAAACCCAAGACCACATAAACTGATTGAATTTTCCCAAATATATAAAGATACCTTTGACCACATTGAAATGTGTTCATCCTGGAATTAGTTTTTCCTTTATTTTTTCCTGAATTAATGTTATATAATATTTATAGGGTTTTCCTTTCTCAGTTTTCTGAATTTGAAAAAAATAGTATTGTAATGAGCAATGAAGTATATATTTAAAAAGGAATGTGTGTTTAAATGTATGTATTTGATATATATGTATATATGTATATGCATGTGTATATACATATATATGTATACACACATATATAAAAATATATATGTTTGGCAGAATGCCAAGACCATTCTTTTGGAACCCTAGGCCTTGGTTTAAATCTTTGTTCTGCTATTAACTACCACTATGACCTTTTGTGAATCACTCAATTTTGTTGGACCCCAGTGATTTCAGCTTTAAGATGAGGAAGTTGGACTAGAGAACATCTAAGGTCCCTTCTAGTCTTAAATACGTTTCTAGGTTCCCTCCAACATTCTGAATTTAAAAAGACCTTAGCATATTTGGAACTGGTAATAGGCAATTTTAGAGGTGTCATTTTCATGGAGCTTAGGTTATTGCTACCACCAGCAATGGGGTATCCAGTTGAAAATCATTTATAAGAAATTACTCTTGAATGCCTATCATCTTTCCTTTCTCCAAATCTTTTATTTCCAAGGATAAGAATTCTGATTTAATTAAGCCAGTGTCCATGTCTTCTTATAGCTAGATATATACTTATTTTAACACATTTCCCACACTCTTTGGAATACAGACTACTTTGTCAATATCTTAACCAAAATCTGATATTCAGAACTGAATACAATGTGCCAGATATATACTTATTGGGAAATATTATAACACCTTTCTTGTTCTTGAAACAATTAAACTTTTTACTGTCATGTCACACTTAATTCATATGGAGCTTATAGTGAGCTAGAAACAACAGATATTTTTTTCATGCAAACTATTATCCATCTGGATTACCTCAATCTATATATTTGCATCCTGAATTTTATACCCCAAATGGGACTGCACATTTAAGCCAAATATTAAATAATATCTATTATCAGAAAAATATATTCGTTCCTCTACATCAAAGACCTATTCTGAAGTTTCATGATGGTTTGGAGGTGACATTGTAATCTCAATGACCATGCTCAACATGGTACAAACCCTAGTAGATCCTATTGAATATTAAAAGTGAGAAAAAACATTTTATGCCTAACTATATGTGAGTTGTTTAAAGAACAGCCTCCCCTATTCAATTCATCACTAAACTGGTTACAAGATGATTTTTTTCAACTTCAGCAATTCTATGACCATCAGTTATGTGGTAGAGGTCTAAAAGTAGCATCATTTAAAAGACTATTCACAAACAAAATCTAGAACCTGATGTTCTCATTTAATGTGTTAGTTATCAATTCCAGACTGATTTCCCTAGATAGGTATGACAGAGAAGTTCTGTACATATAATTCACTAACATTTTAGCAAAGCCTTTGATAAATCTTTCAAGCTAGTCTTCTGAAAAAAAAAAAACAACTAAAGAGATATGAATAGGTAATATGTTAGATTGATTCAAACACAGTTGAATGACCTGACCCAGAAGGTTATTAAATTCTTTTGTGTTATTTTAGAAGGAGCTATGTAGAGGAGTGCTTTGGGAACCCATGCTTGACCCCATACTGCTTAACATTTTTATCAGAGCCTAAGATAAAGGTATAGTTGGCAAGCTTATCGAAGTTTCAGATGAAATACAGCTAAGAGGGATATCTAACATCTTGGATGAGATTCAAAAACCAAAAAGATCACAGCAGGAGAAAAGAATGAACTATATCTGATACAATTAAATTTAATAGGGATAAACGTAAAATGTTACATAGCTTTTTTAAAAAATCAATTTTACAAGTGTATCATAGGTAAAAAATGGCCAGACATCAGTTTGTCAGGAAAAAAAGTGGAGATTTGAATAATCTGAAATATCAACATGTGTCAAATATATGATTTTTATTACATTAAAAGCAGTATAGTGTCCAGAATTATGTAAAAGTTCTGTCCCTTTCCTAGTCAGTCCACACTTGAAACATAATGCTCTATCCTCATATCCACATTGTGGCAAAGGCATTGATTACCCAGAAATAATTTAGAGGAGTATGATCAGGGTGGTGAAGCTCTTCAATAGCATTACCATTCAGAAGATTTTTTGTTTTGCTAAAAGAAGAGATTCATGCCCCATAAAATACTGAATCTTTCTTCAAGTATTTGTAGAGAAACTGATAAGGAAAAATAAATTAGAGTAGCTTTGCTTGGCCCCAGTGGACAGAACTATGAGATATAGGCAGAAGCTGTAACGAGGAAAATTCAAACTTGAATTAAGGAGAAAGGTTGAACTCTCTACTAATCAGAGCTAACAATAAAGGGTTTTTGAATGCGAGATCTATGAACCAAAACAAGCTATATGTGGTCAAATAGGAGATGTAAAGAATAAATATCAGCATCTTGGGTGTCAGTGAATTTAAATGGAAGGGAAAGGGTAGGTTTCATTCAGGTGATCATTACATACATACATCACATGACATACATTGCTATGGGCAAGAACCTCTTAGAAGAAATGGAGTAGCCCTCATGGTTAGTAAAGGGTGAGGAAAGCATTACTGGGATATAATCACAAAAGTGATATAACGATATCTGTTGGAATCCAAGGCAAACCATTCAACATCACAGCAATACGTCTATGCCCCAACCACTGATGCCAAAGAAGCTGAAGCTGATCAATTTTATGAAGATATAAATCTTATAGAAATAGCAACAATAACAAAAAGATGTCACATTCATCATAGGTGATTGGAATAGTAAAGAAAGAAATAAAAAAATTGGTAAGATAAATTTGATTTTGGAGTACAAAATTAAGCAAGATAGAGACTAATAGAGTTTTGTCAATATAACTTGTTGGTCATAGCAAACACACTTTTTCAACAACCCAAAACATTACTCTACATATGAACATCACCAGACTGTCAATATTGAAATCAGATTGATTGTATACTTAACAAAAGTGGAAGAAATTAAAAAGAGGTGGCAAGAATATATAGAACTTAGAAAGATCTTAACATCACTGATAACATCAACAACATATCATGCTGTGTTTACTGATATAGAACCATACATCCTGAAGTATGAAGTCAAGTAGGTCTTAAGAAGCATAGCTAACAATAAGGCTAGTGAAGGTGCTGGAATTCCAGCTGAGCTATTTAAAATCCTAAAAGATGATGCTATTAAAGTGTTTCACCCAATATGCCAGCATATTTCACACTCCAGCAAGGTTATACTTAAGATTCTGTAAGCTAGCCTTCAACAATATGTGAACTAACAAGTACCTGAAAAACAGACTCGTTTTCAAAGAGTAAGAGGAACTAGAGACAAACATTGCCAACATTCACTGGATTATGAAGAAAGCAACACAGTTTCAGAAAAAAATAAATTTCTGCTTTAGTGACTATTCTAAAGCCTTTGACTGTATGAATCACAACAAAATGTGACAAATTCTCAAAGAAATGGTAATGCCAAATTGTCTTACTTGTTTCCTAAGGAACCTGTACAGGGGTCAAGAAGAAACAGTTGGAACTGAATAAGGAACAACTGATTGGTTTAAGATGGAAAAAGAAGTATGAAAAGACCATATATTATCACTTTATTTATTTAACATATGCAGAGTACATCATGTGAAATGCCATTCTGGATGAATCAAAAGCTGGAATTAAGGTTGCCAAGAAAAATATCAACAATCTTAAATATACAGATGATACCGATCTGATGGTAGAAAGCCAATAAGAAGTAACAAGCTTTTGGATGGGGTGAAAGAAGAAAACTATGAAAGCTGACTTGAAGCCTAACACAGTCAAAAAAAAATACTGAAATCATGGCAACTGGTGCCACCACTTCCTGGAAGATAGAAGGAGAAGAAATAGAAGTAGTGTCAGATTTAACATTCTTAGGCTCAAAGATCACTGCTGAGAACAATTGCAGCCATGAAATTGAAAGATGCTTATTCCTTGGAAGCAAAGTTATGGAAATATGGATAGCAAATTAAAAAACAGACATCAACTTGTCAAAAAACATTCATATAGTCAAAGGCATTATTTTTCCAATAGCAATGTACAGCAATGAGAGCTGGATTAGAAAGAAAGCTGTGCTCCACAGGATTGGCACTTTTGAATTGTGGTGCTGAAGTAGACTTTGGAGAGTCCCTTGCATAACAATGAGGTAAAATCATTCAACACTTAAAGAAATTAATTCAAACTATCTATTGGAAGGTCAAATACTGAGATGGAGGCTTCAATACGTTAGCCACATAATGAAAAGTCATATCTCATTGGGAAAGACCTTGATGTTGGGAAAGATTGAAGGCAAGAGGGGAAGGGGATGACAGAGGATGAGATGGATATATAGTGGCATGGCAACAACAATGAACATGAGTTTACACTTCAGAACATAGTGAAAAATAGAATGGCCTAGCATACTATGGTCCATGGGGTCAAAAAGAGTCTGACATGCCTGAACAAGTGAACAACAACAAAAAAGTCTGTATTACCCTCGAAAGGTAATACTTCAGCCCCTTATTAGACGTTTTTGAACTAAAACTGGTTAAACAATGTTTGACATATTGCAAAATGGCCCAGTTTATGTCTTGATGGAATAAGATGCCTTTTGACGTTCCATACAATTCTTATATTATGTAATACAATATTTCTAGTTAGGTGTTCTGGGTATCTACCTCATCACAAGGCTGCTTCTCTTCCTCCATTGCATTTTAAATAGATGTGTTCTACTCTTCCCCTTTCTGGCTTGTTTGTAGATGGCCTTACATGGATGTGAGTTCTAAATTCTAAGCCTACTCAACTACTCCTTTTCTCGAATCTCTCCCTTTGAATAAATTGCCTTCTAGAGATATATTCAAGTCAAATATCATATCTCACTATATTCCTCTGATGTGATAAAAAAAAATATCTGTCTTAAGATATCCATTTCAGGGGCAGCTAGGTGGCACGGTGAATAGAGCACCGGCCCTGAAGTCAGGAGGACCTGAGGTCAAATCCGACCTCAGACACTTAACATGTACTAGCTGTGTGACCTTGGACAAGTCACTTAACCCCAATTGCCCTGCCTTACCCCCTCCAAAAAGCAAAAAAAATATTTAAAGATATTTATTTCAAACATCTATAAAAGTGAAACTGAATCCAGGCAAATGATAATGACCAAGTTTGGCCCCAATTAAGAGATAGAAAAATTCACCTTCTTCCCTTTCTCAAAGAGGTGGGGGACTATTAGTACAGAACTCTTTAAATAATGTTTGTTTAAGGAATAACCTTCTATGAATGGGTATATATTTGGAAATAAAGATAATGTAAACAACAAAGGATATCAATACAATTTACATTTAAAAATACACCTCTTTCCAGTTTGAATTGATTGCCAGTCTCAATTCATCCATTTGTTTATCAGCAGCTGAAGCCAATAAAATCGAAAACAATTTTATGATCCTTCCTTTTCTTGGCTACTGCTCCCTAATTGTTATCAATTCTCTCCCACAATATTCTATTCATATGGGACACCTGCTACTTTCTATATCTTCCAGATTTGTGGATAACATAGGCATACTTCTTCTCCCTCCATTTTTATGCCTTCTTGATAAGAGGTGTCTGGTCAATAAACATTTATTAAATGCCTACTATGTGCTAGGCACTAGGTTAAATGCTGGCAATACAAAAAAAAAAAGGAAAAGAAAATCCCTGCTTTCAAGGAGGTCACAATACCAAGTACCCTGGGCTGAATGCTCAATGACTAGTACAACTATAAAATCCCTTAGCAAGTGGAAAGGAAATGAAATTATGGTCTGGGAAGCTCTGAGAATGCTTCTAATAGAAAGTAGGACTCCATGTTGGTATTAAAACATATACAGTTAAGTAGAAAGGAAGGAAAGAGGCTATTCAAGGCAGAAAGCAATTGTGTAAAGGGGGTAGGAGCAGGCAGATGATAATGTATAATATTTGTTTATATATATATATATAATGTGAGCAGGCAGATGATAATGTATAATATCTTTATATATATAATGTATTATATATGTTTTATACATATATATACACATATATAAATATATATGTAATTGGTAAAAGTGAGTATTCCACTTGCATTAAGGTAGAGGACTTCTTTGTAATATACTTGGATTAAAGTTAGGGTGAAAGCAAAAGATCAAACTGTGAGAGTCTTAAATTCTACATTGAGGAATTTGGATTCTATTTTCTAGTCATAGAATATTAAATTTTGGCAAAAAAATTAGTTACTCATATCTGTGTAGAGGGTTAATATATGCAACACCTCTTCAATACAACAATCCGATGAGATGTGTAAGGCAAGTATTAGTATTCCCATTACACAGTTGGGCAAATTGAGATGAAATTATTAGTCCATAATCAAATAGCAAATTACAGATGAAGGACCCAAAAACATGTCTTTCACTTCAAGGAAAATGTTGGGGTTTTTGTTGCTGGTATCTGAGTGTGTGTGTGTTGCTGGTTTGTTTGTTGATTTTAATTCCACACTACTTTCTCACATCTCATTAAAGAATCTCAGAGATCATCTAATCCAGTCCGCTTATTTGTAGGTTAGAAATCTGAGATTTGGAACTGTGAAATGCCTGGTTTATGGTCACCTAATTAATAAATGAAAAAGTCAAGACATTAGGTCAGGTTTCTTATAGGGTGTGTTAGTTTCATTTGTTGACCATTATGCCATATCTCCCCCCTCACACTTCTTTGTAAACACTAGCGATAAAATTTTTGAGTATTCGGGTGACAAGCCCATTATGCTGTTCTAGTAAAATTAACCTGGCAGAAATATGTCATGGATTGGAGCCCTTAGGCACATTGAGGGCAGTACATCCAGTTAGGAGACAACTATGATGGTAAATCTATAGTTCTATTCTTCCTAATTCACTAATTTAGGTTACCTGAGGACAGGTTCCTATCTGTCCTTTGTTGTATCAATATCCCAATACCTACTGAAGTGCACTGTGCCCTTTGACCCTTCATCCACAAATTGTAGGTAACTTTTGCTATGGGAACTTACTCCCTCCATCAGCATCATTCATCTATGACTTAGTAGATAAATCTTACAGATCTGAGATACTTAAAGATATAGAGAGTAGGTTATTTGACGAGGGTCACAGATAGTAATCATTTGTGGTCAAATTTGAACTCAGAAATTCCTGACTTAAATCTCAATAATCACCATACTCTTCCAGTCTCTTTTATTACTATATCCCTCATTCCATCTCTGTCATCTTTCTCTTCTTGTCTCTGTCTCTATAACAATCAGTTCCTCCTTCTCTCCCTCCTCCTCCTTCATTTCTCTCCCACTCTCCCCTTTTACTTCTTTCTCCGCTTTCCCCTCTCCTTTGCCTCTCCCTCTCTCTCTCTCTCTCTCTCTCTCTCTCTCTCTCTCTCTCTCTCTCTCTCTTTCTCCTTTCCCCACTATGCCTTTCTCTACATTGTGACAAACAAAAAGATGATTTGAAACATTGAGATGTGTTATTTTGTTATTTTTATGATCCTTAACAATTTGCATTTGACTTTATATCCTGAGTTTGCCATACTCTAGTAAATAATTGGAATATCTATTTCAACCTCAAATGACTACTCATCCTTCCCTAGCTCCCCAATTACCTATAGTAATGAAGCACATGGGTATGGCTTGTTTCCAGGCAAACATTTGTTTACTAGATGTGTATGTTGTTCAGCACGCAGTCCTGACTAGCATGTGGCCCCTCTTCCTAACTTTTAAAATACAAATGTACTTGAAGATTCCCGGCAAAGTATTTGGAAATTTATTTATTTAAAATCTATCAGGAAACATCTGTTTAACAGAGAACAGTTGTAAAGGTGAGATGAGTTGGGCTGTTACTAAAATACATATATTACTTTGATTATCATTTGATTCCCTGAGGTGTTAGAACAAGCTGTCCTATGACTAAATTTTTCCCAGAGGTTTTTAAGTATTGACAAGGGTTATGTTTTAACATGAGTCAAAGTTACCTGCATTCTCTTCCACAAATTAGTATGAAACTAAACAAATCCCCTAATGAATATAATGTTTTATTTAGATTCTAATTAAAGAAGAAAATTTGCATCCTTTGACATATGAATGGTAGAAAACTGATCCATGGAATCTTGCCCTAACTGATCAAAAGAGAGCAAGATTCTACTCTGCTGATTTTATTGTATGTACAACAAATTAAAATCCTCACTCTCTATGCCTCATTACTTGTTAATCAAGTTTCTCAAAAAGAACTAAAAGGAATAAAATCAGTCTTCAAAAAAGTTTAGTTACATCCTTTGATATACGTAAAATTATACCTAATATGGGGTGAGTGGGGCTTTGCCTCAGAGTGCTGACATGGGAAGTAAGCAGGGTGCTTCTTTCCTGGTCTGTCTGCAGTTTACCTCATTATGCTTTTTCCAGGCTGTGAATACATGCACATGCAACTGTTAACACACCTAAGGGGTCCATGCTGGCGTATCCTTCCCTCTGGTCCTCCCTCTCTTGGGTAAAAACTGGACTCTCTGGATAATGCAATACCTCTTTTTCCAGGATTGTCAGTTTATCCTCTATTTTGCTGCCAATGTCCTTCTCTCAACTGCTGTTGTTCCAGGTGAAATTCTTTTTCTTTTTTTCAAATGCTTTATTAATTTCTGGTTTACTTCATTCATTTACACCAGTTTTTGTATTACAAATTTTCTCCCCATTTTTCCCCTACCCACCTCCCCAAAATAGAACTCCCCCAGGATATTCCCTCCTCTTATTTCCCAATGAGGAGAGGAATGCCTTAAAAAGCCAAATGTAAATGTAAAATAGTATTAATAATAGTATATACATATATATACATACATATATATTTAAATATTGGGTTTTAAAACTTTGAATTTCAAATTCATTCCCTTCCTCCCTTGTCACCCACCCTTACTGGGAAGATAAGCAATGCAATATAGGTTGTACATCTGTACCTAATGCAAAACATTACCATAGTAGATATTTTGTAGAAGACTGATTATATGTCCCTCCTTCCTATCCCACCTCCCACTTGTTCTATTCTCTACTTTGGTCCTGTCCCTTTTCAAAAGTGTGTGCTTCCAACTTCCCTCCCACCCAGCTTGCCCTCCCTTTCATCATCCCCTCTTATCCCCTTCCTCCCTACTCTTCTTTAGGGTGATATACCCTATTTCATGTGTATGTCATTCCTTGCCTGAGCCAAATTCAATGATTATAAGGTTGACCCATTCCCTTATGCCTTCCTGTTCTTCCCCTCCATTGTATCCATTTTCCTTGCCTCTTCTATATGAAATTGTTTGCCCCATTCTGTCTCTCCCCATCTCCTCTCATTATACTCCTCTCTCACCTCTTGATCTCACCTTTTAAGTATCATTGCTACCTACTAAATTGGTCCTGTGGCCTCTATCTATGGCAAAAAAGGCAAATTATTTTGCCACAGTAGGACGCTGCCACCAGACAGGGAGCTTCTGTCCCAAAGGCTGGGGTTTTCTCAGCTGCTGGAAGCATTAGTTGGCATTTTAAGTATCATTCCTACCTATTAAATTGGTCCTGTGCCCTCTATCTATGCATACCTGTAAACATATATATATATATATGCATATATATGTGTGTGTGTATATATACACATACATATGTATTCATACACCTTATATTCCCTCCAATAAAGACTATATATATATGTATATATATATACATACATACATATGTATTCATATACCTATATACCCTCCAATAAAGACTCTCTCTCTCTCTCTCTCTCTCTCTCTCTCTATATATATATATATATATATATACATGTATTCATACACCTATATACCCTCCAATAAAGACTATATATGTATATATATATATATACATACATATGTATTCATACACCTACATACCCTCCAATAAAGACTATATATATTTCTATTCACTTCAACTATTTACATACTGAGAAAAGTTTCATCAGTTACAATTATTGTTTTTCCATGTAGGAATGTAAATAGTACCAACTTTGTTAAGTTCCTTATGATTTCTTTTCCCTGTTTACCTTCTCATTCTTCTCTTGCTTCTTGTATCTGAATGTCAAATTTTCTATTCAACTCTGGTTTTTTCTTCAAGAATACTTGAAAGTCCTCTATTCCACTGAATGACCATATTTTTCCCTGAAACATGATTTTTCTGGGTAGGTGATTCTTGGTTTTAATCCCAGTTCCTTTGCCGTCCAGAATATCATATTCCATTCCCTTCAATCCCTCAGTGTAGAAGCTGCCAGATTCTGTGTTATCCTGATTGTGTTTCCACAACATACAAATTGTTTCTTCCTTGCTACTTATAATATTCTCTCCTTGATCTGGGAATCCTGAAACTTGGCTATAATATTCCTAGGAGTTTTGGGGGGGAATCTATTTCAGGAAGTGATTGGTAGATTATTTCAACTTCTATTTTGCCTTCTGGTTCTAAAACATCAGGGCAGTTTTCCTCAAGAATTTCTTGGAGGATGATTTCTAGGTTCTTTCTTTCATCATGTCTTTCAGGTAGTCCAATAATTTTTAAATCATCTCTCCTGGATCTATTTTCCAGGTCAGTGGTTTTTCCCATGAGATATTTCACATTGCCTTCAATTCTTTCATTTGTTTGGATCTGTTTAACAACATCTTGATTTCTCAAAAAATCACTAGGTTCTATTTGCTTCAATCTAATTCTGAAGGAAAGATTCTTGTCAGTGAGCTTTTGAGATACTTTTTCCATCTGGCAAATTTGGCTTTTTAAGGCATTCCTCTGCTCATTGCGTTTTTGGGCCTCTTTTGCCATTTGAATTAGTCTATTTTTAAGGTGTCATTTTCCTCAGTCAGGCTGTTGATTCTTCTTTCATAATTTTCTTGCATCATTTTCATTTCTCTTCCCAATTTTTCCTCCACTTATCTGCTTCTTAAGGTCCTCTATGGCCTATAACAAGCTCATACTTTTATTTGAATCTTTTGGTGCAGGAGTTCTGACTTCACTGTCTTCATCCTCTTCTATGCTTTGATCCTTTTTGCCCCCAAAATAGGAGTCTAATGTTGAATTTTTCTGTTTGTTTTGCTTCCTTTGCTTTGGCATGTTGCCACTCAATTATTTGACTTTTGGGCTTGTTGCCACAGTAGGACTCTGCCACCAGATAGGGAGCTTCTGTCCCAAAGGCTGGGGTTTTCTCAGCTGCTGGAAGCATTAGTTGGGTGCCCTTTCTGAAGCCTCCACATGCTTGGGCAAGCTGGTCACACACGCCAGGATCTCCACCCCAGACTGCAATCCATATCCAAGAAGGTTAAAGCAAGGGCCATTACCCCTCAGACTGGTCACTTGGTCCCCTTACAGTCTTCAGGCCAAGAGCTGAAGCTGCAATGTGGCCTTGGCTGCAAGGAAGCGTCTCAGTGGCTTCTTGCCCTGGGGAAAAAAAGCCAATGCTCTCCCAACTGCTGGTCCCAAAGTCCAAACTGCACTTACCTCTCACTTTGTCCTTGGCATCTATGTGTTGATAATTCTGGAAATGGCCACAGCTGCTGGTTTTCTGATGTCCCTCCAGCCAGCTGCTGGTCAAGCCTGCCCTGGGGCTAACATTGCAGACTCAAGCAGGCCTGGGCTCGGCTCCTAGAGCTCTGTGCTGGCTGCTCCCTGCCTGGCTGCTGGGCTGTCCTCAGTGGGAGGTTAGCTTCTCTGTGTCATTGTGTGAGTTCTGTAGCTCCAAAGTTTGTTCAGAGTCTCCTTTTACATGGATTGGGGAAGGTGGAATCTTGAGCTGCGTGCAAGTCCTATTTCTACTCCACCATCTTGACTCTGGCCCTTTCCAGGTGAAATTCTTAGTTATATTTCTGGATATACTGGAATTCTTATGCAGCTGAGAAAATTAGTGCCAACTGTTCTCCAGATGTGCTTGACTAACAAGTTTGAAAATTGATATTTTTAATTTCAACAGAAAATGTGATACATTTAGTAGTTATGTTTAAAGTTGCATACATTATTAACAATAGGCTAAATTTCTAAAATTAAAAAGTCATTTTTTTTCTTTTAAGAGAGATAATTATGTGTATACACCACCCCCCTAAAACCAGGTGAAACTGTTTCCTCAAGATACCAAACATTGTTGGGGGTAATGGCTAACTTCGTAGATAGATGAATGTAATATACAATTAGTCATTTTGTAGAGTTATTAAACTAGTAGATATAGGGTCAAGGCATATTTACACATGCACATGTGTATATGTGTAGCTTCAAGACACCCCTCAACTATGTGCGTCATATTGTCATGTATGTGTTATTTGTACATGTGCGTTTATATCTACACACATGTATACATTTGTATACATACATACTTTGATCCTACCAGCTAGAAAGAAAACTATATAGATATATACCCACATACATATATATATACAAACACACCTATGTACATATGCATATGTATACATGTATGTGTATATGTAAATATGTGTATATACACACATATATAAACACATATATACATATACATAAATATATATGTGTATACATACTATATTCATTATATATAGACAGGAGCAGTTCGTGAACCAGAGAACTCTGCCATTAACAGTGCTCCTCAGAACACCAGTCCTGCTCCCTGACCCCCAAAGCCTATATCACAGAAAGTAATCTCTAGAGAGAAGAGGCCTATCTTCTTGGATACCACCAACACCAACTACTAATAAACTGATGCTGATAGGCAGGTAAGACCAAGTACCCCAGGAATGCCAGATTAGCATTTCCATTTCCAGTTTAGCTCTTGTAGCCACTATCCCAGGAAGTAACTTGTATGGAGATATAATCTGGCAAATGGTTCAGCAGGTGATGATACCCCTAACCCATCAGCAACCACAGACACTGAAGACCTTTGAAAGAAGATGATCACCACCTGTCTTTGACACTGTCAGTTCAAAATCAGAAATAAATGTGATTTTTATTGGTGCAAATGATCTTAAAGAAGATGCATGACCATGTACTTTTCTGCTTCACTCTAAGGATGATTACTATATGAAACCTAATGTATTATCCATTCAATTAGAATGTGTACTTTTTTTAGAATGTGAACTTCTTGAGAGAAGGAACAATCTCTGCTTTACTATTTCTATCTTCAGTGCTTAGCATAGTGTTTTGCAAATACTAAGTACTTTTAAGATGTCTTTTAATTACATTTTTCATTCATAGCATATATGGGCTCAAAATTATATATTGGCCCCAATATAGAACTTAACATTCCAAAAAAAAACAATCTTTGTTCTCTTGTATAGTTCTTCAGAGAACAACAGACCTAGGGGTGCCTATAACTTCGTTATTTTTGCTGTTATTCCTATCATATTTGTCCATTTAAAATTATTAATTTCATTATTCACTACTTTTATGGAGTTCAGAAAAAAAACTGGTCCTGGCACAATTCACTTTTATATTTAATGTTTTGTGGATTATTGGAAAACAGGAATATATAAGCACAAACATAAATGGTACATGAATAAAGTAAATAAGACATTGAGATATAAACTCATCTTCTGTAGTTTAACTGCTATTAGCACTTATGCAATACTAATGTTATCATGCACTTTTGGAACTGTAAAATGGAAGAGATCTGAATTTTGGAAGATATCTGAAACAAAATAAAACAAAAATAAAAAAAACTAACTATAAATTATTAACTACTGTACTGCTCCAACAGGTGATAGTAATGATATGGAAAATATGGTGTTTATCCTGTTTCCACGTGGATTTCATTTTCTTCCAGTAGTTGTCTTAGAAATCTTAGAAGATTATTTTATACAACAATAACTATTTAAAATGGTGTACTTAAACATTCATTTTTACTAAAACATTTACTAAAACATTCATCAGATTCCTGAGAGCAAGAATCTTTTTTCTGAAATAATCCTAGTTCAACTCATATATTGAATTATCAAAAACATACAAAGGACTCTGTATGTTTTATATCTTTGATGCTTTATGAAAGATTGAAAACATCTAATGTATACTTCTAGCCACAAGGTTATGTCATTAAGTATTTCGTAGGTCTTTAATTTTTGCAATCTGTAGTTATGAGCTATATAGCTTCTATAATTTTCTGCATAAAATCATCACAGAAAATTCTAAACACTATTTTCTCATAAAACATCAGTGAGCATGGGAGTCTAGAATTTGCAGAAATTTGGCATAATGAGAACAATTAAATAAAATCATCCAAAATGTATCTAAGGTTAAAACTTTGAGGAAGACAACAAACAAATCAAAAATGGAACAAATATGTTGACACTCTGTAAGAATTGCCTTCACTGATGATAATAGATGATAGAATTTCTTCATTTGGAATGTATCTCAATCTGAGTATATAGAAAAAATGGAAATTATATAGAAAATATATAATATAGATATAGATATAATATATAATATAGATATAATATGATATAGAAAAATATAGTATGATAAAGAAAAATGATATAGATATAATATAGATATAATATGATATAGAAAAATGGAAATTATAATAAACAAGATGAAAAAGGAAGACTATTTGGATAAGATAAAATGTAAAGAGGAAACCCATGGAAGAGATTAGAATTGAAAGAATTTTGAGGGAACGGAAGAGTTATTCAAAAGAAGGAAAGACACCTTGCCAAAAATTTTAAAAAGCAATCACAAATGATTTTATCATTAAAATAAGACTCCAGAGGACAGCAATAACCTGTAGGCTTACATTCACATCTCTGTTAAACCTTTATAAGACTGTTCTATCCACATAGAAAATATTTCTTTGTTAAAAATTATAAGAAGGGAACAGGAAAGCTTTTTAAATTGATTTTCTACAGAAGAACACATTTTTATTCACACACCTGAATGGAAAACAGAGGACACATTATCCCACTGTGAGTATTGTTTGTTGACTATTAAAAAAATTGATTCAGCAGAACAAAATGCTACCTTAAAGCCTGTCCAATAATGTATATGTGAATTAACGACTGACTAAATGAAAGAATATTGTTGTTTGTCCTTCGTTTTTGAATACGATCAATGACATCACGGGTAATGACTTGTTTGTAAATTGGATTTAAATGAGGCAGGATTGCACAAAGTCATCAACCTAATTCTCTCTTCCAGAGTTGTCCAAGTCTAGTAGCAGGACAAAAAGGCAAGAAGACTGGTGATGGCTTGGGATACCGTGAATGACCTTGGATATCTATGATGTCTAACCAAATTCTAAATCCTCAACCTCTGCTTCAATCACCTTCATGGCCGTTAGAACAAAGTGTTCCTATCCATGCATTCTTCCAGGGGAAGTCTTCACATGCTTGGAGTAGACATCTCCCTAACTCACTGATGGGTTTGAGGCCTCTCAATCTGGTTTAGCCCATCCATCAAGATAGTTTGCTGGGTATCATCACTTTGCCTACTACAGCTTCTGAGAGGCACAGATGAAAGTTAGGTGAAAAATAGAAATTAAAAGTGAATGGGCAGCCCCAAAAAGGGCCTATTATGTTCCAAGCACTGTGCTGAGTATTAGGGATACATTAATGACAAAATTAAGGCACATACAATCAACTAGTTTTGTCCACAGCCATTCAGAATGTAAGTTTAAGAGATCTGACAGACTCAGCTAATCCCCCTTAGCAAGGTTTATATGTATGTCATTTCCCAAAAGATAAGTACTCAAGGGATATTAACAAATAATTCTCAGAGGAAGAGATGCAAACTTTTAACAACCATATACAAGAAGGCTCTAAATCACTAATAACAAGAGAAATGAGAATCAAAATAACTCTAAAATGTTAGTGCATTCTCATCAAATTGACAAAGCTGACAAAATCTGACAGCAATCAATGCTAGAGGGTGTGTGAAAGGATGGGCATACTAATACACTGCTGGAAAAGCTATAGATTGGCCCAATCATTCTGGAAAGCAATTTATAATTATGCAAGTAAAGTGACTTCAATATCTCTACCCTTTAACCTAGCAATTCCACTGCTAGGCATATTTTCCAAAGATATTAATAAAAAATGGAGGACCTTCCCACCACCCCCTCCCCACTCACTATAGTAAAATATTGCAGCCGTTTTTGTGTTAGCAAAGAATTGAACAAAAAGCACTGTGTTAAGTGTTTTCAAAATATTATCTCACTTGATCCTCACTACAACTCTAAGAGACAGGAGTTATTATTATCTTTATCATATAGTTAAGGAAAAGGAGGTGGACAGAAGTTAAGTGAGTTACCCAGGGTCACATAGCCAAAAATGTTTGAAATATATATATATATATATATATATATATATATATATATATATATGGAGCTAGGTATTGAGGATACATTATATGTGTGTGGTGTATATACACAATACATATATGCATAAATACACATATGAACACACATATATGTATATACATGTATATATACATGTGTGTAGAGGGACAGAGTAAATGACTAAAAATTTGTGGCATATTACTGTACTCAAAGAAATTATGAATACGCAAAAGTCGGATGACATTAATATGAAGTAGGCAAAGACTATTATGAAGTGATAGAAAGTGAATTGATTGTGAAATGGAGATGATGAGAAGAAATACAGGACTCATTTCTCCCCACTTGAGGAGGCTCATTGTTGACAATAATCATATGTTGGATTGCAATAATGGTTTTTATGTGCATTAAATTACAAATAGCGATAAAATTTTATAAACATTTATATTTCTTCAAAATATTCCTATTAACTTTATAAAATTTATCATGACAACCGTTATAAGATCAGTAGAAAGCAAAAGCATTATCATTCAAATTCAAAAATAAAGAAATTGAGACAAAATTTAAATAAATTGTCAAATATCACATTGGTATTTAATAACAAAGCAAGGCCTACAGACCAAGTCACTTCTCATATAATCTGATTCTAATTTTTATGGTCTAAGGACAGAAAATAGAACAGCTAGACAGATATTTTATTTTGAGATATTTTTCTACACCAAAAATCCATAGTTACAGTGATATAAAGGCATTCTTTCCCCCAAAGCAGATCTCAATCATTCTCCACTTTCATAAATAGTCTTCACGAGTTTCTGTAGCCCAGTCAAATTTATCACCTGCTGCTCGACCTTCAGGTGATGACCTTCTCTGAAATCAATTAGCCTGGTCTTCAGACAATTTGTGGCTATTCAAATACTCCTTGGACTCATGCCTGAAACCTAAAATTGTAAGGATTTGAATTCTCCTGGGAATATCCTTCAGGAAACTAGAAGTAATAGCTTGCTAAAATGGGCTATTAAAATGTGATTTTCATGAATTAATATTATTTTCCAAATCCCAAATATTCACATTATTTGAACAATAGTTTACCTGTATGTTTTTTTCTGCAATTTTATCATTGACCAAAATTCAGGGGAAAAAATAGTGGTATTTTTTTTTACCTTTGGATAATTGAAATTTTATGTGTGTATAAATCCTTATTTCCATAAATGTGTATGATGCTTGCTATAAGCAATTGCCCAGAGCTGGAGTCAATGTTTATTTGCTTTAGATCTTAGACGTGTAGTCATTTTACTATCATTGCATAATATTATTGTGCAAGTATATACACAACGGCATCATAACTCATTTTATGCAATACTTAACAATGAAAACACAATTAAATCCTAAAACTAACATGAATAACATTTCTACTTAATCAGAAAGTAATCTGCTTCCCAGGCTGTACAGGTAAACTAGCACGGGAGACCCAATCCATTCTGATTGCTCCAGTGGATCATTCAGCACTGAGTTTGCATTTACACCTGATCAGCAGTGTTTGCCAGCATCCTTTGTCATCTGCTCTGCAGTGAATATAGGCTTTCCCTGACCAGGATGACTTATTACTGTTAGAATAGACAATCTAATGACAGTCACCAAGTATAGTCAATTCGCAATTGCTCACAACTGGTAGGACAAAAAAATCCATTTCAAGGTATTCTGGCAGACCTCCCGAAAGAATTTGTCTCCAGCAGAGAAAAGAAATAATCAGATAATTAAGTTTTGATGAAAGTCATCAAGTGTCTGTTTTGAATTCCTATAAAATTGAAATATCCAGAATAATGTGGGAATAAAGGAGTAGATGATAGATAGATAGACAGACAGACAGATAGAATATGGTATGATATGATATTATATAGAAATAGCAAAAATATAGGTAGTTGGTACAGTGATAGAGAGATGATAAGAGATAGAGATAAAGAGATGATAGAGATATAAAACAGTTTGTCTTACTGTATTTCAGGCTTGAACTGTAGTCAGATTATGATGCAAGGCACTTAATTTTCTTCCCATAGAATTCTTTAAGTCTGAATTTGATAGCTGCTCCCAATCTAATTGGGACAGGATATTTCCTCAGTGGAAGTTTCCTACACCAATCAAAACACCAGTTTGGCCTCTGTCATTGTGTGCATGTGTGTGTGTCAGTGTGTGTGTGTGTGTGTGTGTGTGTGTGTGTGTGTCTTTCTATGTCTCTCACTATCTCTGTATATGTGTCTATCTCTGTGTTTGTCTCTATATCTGTATCTTTCTCTGATGTTCTATGGTGCTCTCTTTGTCTCTATCTCTCTGTATGTCTCTGTCTATGTCTGTCTCTTTCTCTCCATACTAAGGTTTGCAAAGTGCTTTATATATGCCATTTGATTTTCAGAACAAATCTGTAAGTGAGGTGTTATTATTTTCCTCTTTTTGTAGAGTAGGAAATCGAGGCTGAGAGGTCAGCGACTTTCCAAAAGTCATACAGCTATGACCCAACTGAGGCAGATCTTCCTGACCTCAAGTCCAAACTATGCACAACACTCCCTAGGTACCATATTTATATAGCACTTCAATGTTTAGAAAACACTTTAGAGACATCAAATTTTATCTTCATATCCACCATGTACAGATGGTAACATAATTATTATTAGCCCTTTATATTGGGAGGGAAACTGAATCTCATTGCTATTAAATTATTTAACCACAATAATACAGTCAGCAAACTTTAAACGTAGGGTATGGACTCAGGTTGATTCCAGTTCCCTAGTCTATCAATAACACAAAACTGTTATATCAAATGCCTAGAATCGATCAGGCAGACTATATAAATTTTCTTTCCTATGATCATAACATACAAAACATTGCAAGTGTGGCGATATGCCACATTTATCAAGTGTTTACATTCTACAGAGCACTGTGCTAGTAGACTCAAGTAGACTTCAAAGAGTATAAATTGTACTAGGACAGACAGGATGGGTACACAAATATAAACAAGAGCATGCTAAGTGCATTAGGCAGGTCCAAGCAAAGCAGTAATAATTACGGAGCAAGCACCTAGGTTAAGTTCCTCATCACTCCTCAGCCTGAACTATTACAAGAGCTTTCTGAATAGTCTCTCTTCTTCCATTCTTCCCCCTCTCTAATCCATCCTTTGCAAAATTTCCAGTGACAAGTTCAAAACATAAATCAGATCATATTTCTCCCTTACTAAAATATATTCATTGGCTCCCTCTTCCCTCTAGGAAAAATCTAAAATCCTCAGCCAACTTAAAATTAAAAATTTGTTCCCTGCTACCTTACCATTCTTCTTTTTATCACTCTACCCAAACTTCATGTATTCTGTTCCAGCAAAATGGAACTTGGAGCTATCATCCATCTAAGCTATTCCATCTCTTGCCTTCATGACTATTTTTCCCTATTTACCCTTCTCTCTCTGTTTACCCTGTCCCTCTCCAAAAGTCTGTTTTGCTTCTGACCACTACCTCCCTTAATTATCCCTCCCACCCCCTTATCATACATATTCTTCCCCTCCTACTTCCCTATAGAGTATGATAGATTTCCATACCCATCTAAGTGTGTATATTAGTCTTTCCTTTGGCCAATTCCAATGAGAGTAAGGTTCAAGCATTGCTCTCCCCACTACCACCACCACCTCCCCCCCCCCACCCTGCCACATTTTCCCCTTAAATGTAACAGCTGTCCTTTTCATGCCTCTTTTTTGTGAGATAATTTCCCCGTTCTTCCTTTTCCTTTCTTCTTCACCAAGTGCATTCCTTTCTCTGACCCCTCAGTTGTTTGTTTTTTTTATGAAATTAAAGTTATCCTGTCACACCCAACTCACATCCATGTTTTTATACTTGTATACTCCTTCTAACTTCCCTAATATTGATACAGTTCTTAGGAATTAGAAGTATCATTTTTGTATATAGGAATATGAACAGTTTAACCTTATTGAATCCCTTATGTTTTCTCTTCTCTGCTTACCTTTTTATGCTTCTCTTTATGTTTCTCCTGAGTCTTGTATTTGAAAATCAAAATTTATATTCAGCTCTCATATTTTCACCAGGAATGCTTGAAAATGCTCTATTTCATTAAATATTCATTATTTCCCTTAAAGGATTAAACTTATTTTTGCTCAGTAGGTTATTCTTATTTGGAATACCAGCTCCTTTGCCTTCTGGAATGCCATATTCCAAGCCTTTTGATCCTTTAACATTGAAGCTGCTGAATCTTATTGATCTTAACAAAGGCTTCATGATATTTGGATTGCTTCAAATGTGAGTTGTTTGAAATATTTTCCCTTTAACCTTGGAATTCTGGAATTCAGCTATCATATTCTTGGAAATGTTCATATTGGGACCTCTTTCAGGAGGTGATCACTGGGTTATTTCAGTTCTATTTTTACCCTCTGATTCAGGGTAATTTTCCTTGATAATTTCTTGAAATATGATGTCTAGGCTCTTTTTTTTTTTATCATGGCCTTCAGGCAGCCCAGTAGTTCTTAAATTCTCTATATTCCATCCATTTTCCAGATCTATTGTTTTCCAGTGAAATATTTCATATTTTCTTCTATTTTCCCATTATTTTGACTTTGTTTTATTATTTCTTTATTTCTTGTGGTGTCATTACCTTCCACTTGCTGAATTCTAATTTTAAGAAATTATTTTGTTCAGCAATATTTTGTACCTCATTTTCCATTTAGCCAGTTCTGTTTTTTAAGGAGTTCTCTTCAATTTTGTAAATTCTCTTTTTGTATGTGTGCCTCTTTTCCAGGTTGTTGAATCTCTTTTCATAATTTTCTTGCACAGTTGTCACTTCAATTTTTTTCTCTACCTCCTTCATTTAATTTTCAAAATCAATTTTTATTTCTTCCAGAAATTCTTTTTTTAAAGCAATTGCGGTTAAGTAACTTGCTCAAGGTTACACGGCTAGTTATTTTATGTGTGGGTGCTAATTTTCTGAGGCTGGAACCGATCCCGGGTCCTCCCGACTATAGGGCTGGTGCTCTTGCTCACTGCGCCACCTAGCCACCCCTCTTCCAGAAATTATTTGTCTTTGTTAAATTCATATTTTTCTTTGAGGCTTTGGTTGCAGTTGTTTTGATATCATTTTCTTCTGATTTTGTGTCTTGAATTTTCCTGTCACTACAGTAACTTTTTATGTCCTGGGTTTCTTTGTTTTATTATTATTTGCACATTTTCCAGCCCATTTCTGGACTGTTAATTTCATATTAAAGTTGGTCTCTGCTCCTGAGTGAAAGGGGCACTGTCTGAAGCTTCACATTTTTTTGTGCTACTGTTCTCAGAGCTAGTTCTTGGGGTCTGTAAGGTTTTGGTGCTTACAAGGTAGTATGACATAAGGAGAGGTGCAGTCACTGGCCAATGCTCTGGTCTTTGATCAGGAAGGAACTTGTTCCCTTCTAGCTACAAGTGCTAGTACTCCTCTTGCTTCTGGAACTCTGACCAGGTCCTCTGCTCTCCTATAGCTGAAAGTTCTAGTGTTCCTTTCTGCCTTGGAACTGAGACCAGGGTCCCTGTTCCTTTGTAAGAAAGCCTCCACAAGCATTCTTCTTCACCCCAGACCTGTGACCAGGATCCCTGCTACCCTTTGGCCACAAGTACTAGTGTTCCTCTTTGCACTGTAACTGAGATACAGAACTTTGTATGGACAATGTAACAGAGTCCTGCACCTGGTGCCAGCCCAGGGTCCCCTGTAATTTCTTACTGCTCAGTTTTCTGAGAACTCCTGGAGTTGCTGCTACTGCTACTGTTGTATCCAAAGCTTGCTACTGGCCTTGACATAGTGTTCTAGACATACCTGGTGTGACAGACCTTTCCTGCCAACCTCCTAAGTTGTCTTTGGCTGGAAAATTATTTCACCCCAGGCTTCTGTTAGCTCAGCTGCTCCAGAATTCAATTTGAGGCATTATTTTAAAGTTGTTGAGAAGCGAATGTTAGGAGAGTTCAGGTGGAGTTCCTGCCTCAGTGCCACTACCAATGCCTCCCAATGCCCTCTCACTCTTGATTTGCTTTGTATAGTTTTATTTAAAGAAAAAACCCTTTGGATTTCCTTGTTTGCATGTATATTGATGACACCACCTCAGTAGAATGCAAGTCCCTACAGGGCAAAGACTAATTTTTCTCTTTATATTCTGAGTCCAGGACATTGCCTTGAAATAGTTGGTGCTTAATAAGTGTTTGTTTGAGTAACATCTGAGAGAAGCTGCACAGCTCTCCCAATTTTATCCTGTGCTCTCCTCTCTCTTTCTCCTCTCCCTTGTTTTCTTAGCTAACCCAGCCCCACCCACTGGAATTCATTACTATTTGACAATAACATTGTAGCTAATGGGTGCCTCCTATGCCCCACCTTGAGATATAGTCCAGGGATGTGCTAGAGCCAGTTCATACTGGCTCTTGAGAGCCAATACTTAAATTTTTAGTGTGATTCCACCTCAGAAATCAGCAAACTCTACAAACTGGAACTTGACTTATTGTTTTGTTAATTATCTTGACAAAAGAACTTGATCCAGTAAATCTTAATCATGGGGATTAAACTTAAAAGTGTATGGTGCATACATTGTTCTTTTTTTCAGAGAACTGGTTGTTAAATATTTACCAATACATCCCTGGTATCTATTACCCTTGTAACACACTGGTCTTGATTTTGATCTTTGCAGCCAAGATGAAAAAAATCTAATTTCTCTTCCACATAACAACCCTTAAAGTTCTTGGGGATGACTTTTGTTTACTCAGTAAATCTGTTCTCCAGGGTAAACAAATCCATTTCCTTCCAATGATCCTCCCATAAAATTGTTTCCTCTTCTCTCACCATCCACATTACCCTTCTTTCAGTGGACTACTAGTTGTCATTGTCCTTCCTAAAATATAACTCCCAGACCTGAACATTAGACAGCAGATAGGGGTTGACCAAGCCATAGTAGAGCAGAAATATTGCTTCACAAGTACTAAATGTTGTATCTCTCTTAGTGCAACCTAAGATTGTGTTAACTTTTTGGAGGATTGTGATATCACAGCACTGTTACACATTGTGCTTCTAAATCCATCATATCCCAGTGTTATTTTTCACATAATTGTCTTTCTAGTAACTACATGTTTTGGCAGTTCGTTGCATTTAATCCATGTGTAGAATGTGAGAGGAATACAGCTTATGTTTCTTATCAAAATCAATAATAAAAGTGTGAATGTAACAACTAGTAGATATTGAAGCCAGAAAGAATGGCCTTTATATATATATATATATATATATATATATATATATATATATATTTTTTTTTTAACTTCTCAATATGTCCCATTTTCTAGGCTAGGCAACTGAATTGTTCAGTTGATAGAGTGCTTGACTTATAGTCAGGAAGAACTGAGTTTGAATCCTGCCTCTCTCACTTAATGTCTGTGTGAGTCCAGACAAACCAAGTAAGAGCTTTCAGCCTCAGTTTCCTCATGAAAAAAATAGGATAAATTGATAGCATATGCCTCACAGGGTTGTTGTGAGGACCCAATGAGTTAACATATATAGAACCATTTGTAAAATTTAAAGTGTTTTATAAATGCTAGCTATTATTGTTATTTAGAAGTAGTAAGGTGGCTTAGTAGTTTAAGTGCTGGACCTGGAGTCAGGAAAAACTGAGTCCAAACTTAGCCTCAAATATTTACTGTGTGACCCTGGGCAAGTCACTTGACCTCTGTTTGACTTAATCCAATAGAGAAGGAAATGGTAAACCACTCCTGTATCTTTGCCAATTTGAAAAGCCTGTGGCTGTTATGGTCCATGGGGTCACAGAGTCAGACATGATTGAACAATAATATAATTATTATTGTTATTATTACTTCCTGAGAGTAGTTTACTCATTGAGAGACATTGACCAAATGTAGAATAAGGGAATGAAATTGATTGACTAGAGGAAATATACAAATCACTACATCTTAGAAATTCTCAAATGGCTTATCATAAACAATGGCATCATTTCCCATCAGAGGTAAATATTATTTTGGCAGAGCAGCAGGACCATTTACCAGAACTATGAGGTAAAGATCCGTTGTAGCTTAAACCCCGAAGCCGAAACAGCACTTGAATCAGCAATCAACATTTCTCACAAATGTTCTCATCTAATTTGTTACTCTGCCTCCAAGGGGTGTATAAGCATGAAACAAGATGAAGTCAGGCAGAAGAAAGTATTTTTAGTACAAAGGTGGGGGGCGGAGAGAGTTAAAATGCTACATTTCTTGTGTCATAGGATAGGTTTTCAATGTGATATGTGTAAAACTGGAAAAGTCAGTTAAATTGTTGTGAGCAGAGGACTGGCGGGCATCTGGAGAGCAGAACATAGAACAAGGTGGAGGAATGAACAATAACTGGAATCTAAAGACTCTTCTGGATTAAGATTTCCCCCTCTGACATTTACTACCTATGCGATCTTAAGCAAATCACAACTTCTGGAAGCCTCGGTTTCCTCACCTCTAAAATAAACAGAAGGGACAAAATAGTATCTACGATGCTAATTTTTGTTTGCTTGTTTGTTCAGAACTATGATCTTGTAGGTGTGGAGATGTGAGAACAGGGGAATAATTTCACCAATGCCGATTGCCAATTTATCTATAATTTGCAGTCTAAGTGAGTTCCTCAGGGGTACGGAGAGATTAAGTGACTTAGTCAGTCAGTGAAAGAGACAAGAGTCAAATTTGGCTCTTGTTGATTTGAAAATTGTCTCTGTAAACTGGACTACCCTTGACTGTATGACTGCTAGAGGCACTGTTCTATAGCCAGCACCATCTTAAATCAGGCTCAATATTGGGACAAAATGAGGCACTCATGAAACATTGAACAAAGGAGGTTTAGTTTGTTCTAACAGAGCAAGGATATACAACAGGGATCTATTGGCTCTTAGTCTCCCCTCATGTAAACCCTTTCATCTCTGTCTGGAAACCTATCTGGCCAGTAAGTCATCAGAGAACCTTGACTTACATGTTCCCAGGCAAACAACCAAGTCTAAGATATACCAAGTGTAATGGTTAGGACCTTTTATTCCCCCAGTTCAGGAAAGTGTGTCAGGGAAGCTGGTACCAATGAGGTTTCAAGGGAGAAGGAAGTCAGAGAGTTAGGCAAGTAAAGGAAGTAAGAGAACTCATGGAAATTGAGTCAAGAAAATTCAGGTCCTACCAATCTACCTTGCATGACACATGTAATTTGTATTCCTAGCCTGATACTTACAAATATATGTGCACACACACATATACTTTTATTTTCTACTGGATCAGCAATTGCCCTAGTAGAAAGGTTTCCCAATTAGGAAATTCCTTTACTAATTCAGATTGTCAGTTTTTCTATAATTTATAACCTTAGAGAATCACCTGAGGCAGCAGGAGGATAAACGACATACTCAGGATCTCACAGTCAATATCTATCAGAGACAAAACCCAGGTCACCCTGACTCTTTAGCAAGCTCTCAGTTTTCTACACTGTGCCAAACTGCCTTTAATTCTATGGTGCTATAAAACAAAACAATAGCAACAAAATCTTATTTTTTTTTTACAAGAAGAATCATGAAGAAAAGCTTTCATGAAATGAAACGATCTGCCATCCTTCACATATATAGAAGACCCAGCTGATCCACTGCCAGGAGGATCTGAACTCAGAACTCTTAAGTTTATCTAATAATGTTAAAGGGTAAGTGCTGAGCCATACTTGCTATTCTGTCCTCCTGACCAACACAGGCATTTGTGAGACCACTGTTGTGGTACAGTGGATAGAACACGGACTTGGTAACAGTTGAACCTGAGTTCCAATTCTGCCACAGATATGCCATTTCACTTTCCTGAGACTTGATTTTCCTCTTCTCTAAAGTAGTGACATCTATTACATAGAGTTGCTGTAAGGATCAAGTGAGTTAATGTTTCTAAAACACTTTGCAAATTGTCATGAATGCCTGAGCTTTTATCTCACATGGAATCAGTAAACCCATTTGTGTTTGGACTGGGCATTTGCTTGTTTAGTTCCTAGTTTTCTTTAGATAGATTTGGTTTGAGAAAGTTATTAGGGGTCTGAATCCTCTCAAAAACTTGTTTCTCTAATCCTTCGACTAGGGCAGGTAGG
This sequence comes from Gymnobelideus leadbeateri, assembly GCA_011680675.1. Taxonomy (NCBI): domain Eukaryota; kingdom Metazoa; phylum Chordata; class Mammalia; order Diprotodontia; family Petauridae; genus Gymnobelideus; species Gymnobelideus leadbeateri. The sequence continues at coordinate 1,352,995 of WOXC01010154.1, forward strand.
TGATGCAGTGGATAGAGTCTTGGGCCTGGAGTCAGAAAGATTCATCTTCCTGATTTAAAATCTGACCTCAGACACTGTATGACCCTGGCCAAGTCACTTAACCCTGTTCTCCTCAGTTTCCTCATTTGTAAAATGAGCTGGAGAAGGAAATGGCAAAAACCACTCCAGTATCCTTGCCAAAAAGAAGAGGGGGGAGGTCATGAAAAGTTGGAAACAACTCAGGAACAATCTTTGGATATAGGTAAGAGGATCTAGGGTCTGTGAGTGACAGTGACTTTATTATTGTATCACACGCTACTGGCAGCTTATTATTATTATTTTGATTTTTTTTGGAGGAGGGGAAGGCAGGACAGTTAGGGTTAAGTGACTTGCCTGAGGTCACATGGCTAGTTGGTGTTAAGTGTCTGAGGCCAGATTTGAATTCAGGTCCTCCTGACTCCAGGGCTGGTACTCTACTCATTGCACCATCTAGATGCCCCACCTGGTGGCTTATTATTAACAAATATACAGTCTTCTTAGCTTTTATAAACCTACACAATCTGATCCCTTTCTAACTTAATAGTCTTCTTAAACTTTATTTCCCTCCAAATTTATGAAACAATTACACTAGCCTTCTTGCTATTCTTCCCACTCTATGCCTTTTTACTAGCCTTGGTGGGGGGGACCACTTTTGCTCTCCTGATTTCCCTACCTTCCATTAAAGATTTAGTTCAGATCCCACCTGCTGGAAGAGACCTTCCCTGGGCACTCTCTTCTCTACCTCCCCCCCCGCCCCGTTTTGTGCATTTCATGTAATATTATCTCTCATTTATTCTATATAAAGCATGTATACAGTATAGAAAGAGTGTATACAGTATTTGTATATGCATAATTATTTGTATGTTATGTCCCCCATTAGAATGGAAGCCCCTTTAGGGTAGACTGTGTCTGTGTCTTTCTTTGTCTCCCCCGCACTTATCACAGTATCCAACACAAAGTGAGCAATAAATGCTTGTTGATTAAACGTTTGTCGATGTCTACTCCCTCCAAAGTCCTTTTTCTTGGAATTTAGGTCTTTAAAAAAGTTATAAACACCTCCTTCACCCATGTGAGGGATAACTTGCATTGAAGTTTCCCCATTCTGAATATCATATATACATCCTTATTACTTCCTTATATTTTGTAACTAAGTTTAGTATAAGAGCTATTGAGTATTAATACAATTGATTGGATTAACTTTTGAGACCAAATTAGAGGTGTTTTTAGTTTGGGGAAAGGAATGGTAGTGTAAGAGTAGTGAAGGGTTAAGTTTCTATAGAACTGCAAGAATTGCTGAAATAAGACTACTGATAAAAAGTACCAGACAGTAGCCTTGGGAAGAAGTTGAGTTCCCAGTTCCCAGAGAACTCCTAGATAATACTAAAAATGAAATAATGTAGAATAAAAGGAGCTGGTAGCAGCAGGTGGATTTGACCAATCAGAAAGCAGACAGTGGCCTTGGGACACTAGGGCCCAGATAAGGACACATCTAGGTTGGACTGAAGGGGGTTCAGTATTCTGAGGTTATTACTGAGCTTGCTTAGTGGACCTCATGTATTATGTATGTTATCTAACAAAATTAGAGCCTCATTAGTAATAATTAGGTTAATGTTTGGGAAGGGTGGGTAACCCTTGCTTATTTAACCCAGTTTCTGTTCCTGTAAGGCGGCCTCCTCTCCCTGGATTTCCCAGAGACAGGACCACCTGCTTCTAGCGAGATTCTAATAAAACTTTCTACCTTCACTTTGAGAAGTCTCTGAGTAGTCAATTTTGGGTTAGGGTCTCCATGCCCCACACACCCAGGACTTTTTGATTTCCTTCATTCCCTTGATCTAAAATGGATTCCCCTTTTGCTCTTCAGGATTTCTCCATGACTTGATATCTATTTATCTTAACTACACCATCACATCTCAATGCTTACCCAGTGCTCAAGACTTACAAGAAGACTGACAAGCTCTCTCTCGCTCTCTCTCTCTCTCTCTCTCTCTCTCTCTCTCTCTCTCATATCAGGAGGAGCTAAAAATGACCTTAAAGAACTTTATAAGTTTAACTACTAACATTTCATGATTCTACACAATCCTTTCCTTGGGCTATTATAATTGACAATAAGGTGATTATTGCCTCTTCTACTGTATTCATACTTGTCCTAAGACCATAACATTAAGGCCCATAATCACCTTCCTTTAATTTGCTGTTTCATGAATCTTACAATAGCTTCCCTTACAGGCATCCTTATTTTTATTTTTTGTTCTGATATTTGTACTGCCCTTAGTTTTCTGTCTTGTCTCAATTCATTAGAAAGAGTAGAAATGACAAGTACATAGTTTAGGGCAATGAAACCTAGGTCCTTTGACCTAACTGCTGGTTCCAGCCACTTCTCTTCAGAATTGTGTAGTAGAAAAAGAATCATACTTAGAGACAAAAGACTTGGGTTTGAATTCTGCCTCAAACAAAGACAGGGGGGAGGCAGTGAAGAGGAAGGGAACAAGAATGTGTCAGGTATCAGGCACTATTGAAAGTATCTACTTGGTACTGGCTGAGGAATAGAACAGTGGGAATAGACTGGGAACACGAGATTCAACAGTCAATGATTATAGTAATCTACTGTTTGATAAACCCAAAGACCCCAGTTTTGGGGATAAGAACTCTCTATTTGACAAAAACTGCTGGGAAAACTGGGATATAGTATGGCAGAAACTGGATATAGACAATTATCTAGCATCATATAACAAAATCAAGTCTAAATGGGTACATGATGTAGGTATAAAGTCTGATACTATAAGCAATCTGGGAAAGCAAGGAATAGTTTACCTGTCAAGATTTATGGAGAGGAGGGGCGGCTGGGTGGCACAGTAAGAATGCTGGCCTCGGAGTTGTGATGACCTGGGATCGACTCTGGCCTCAGAAAATGAGCACCCACACATAAATAATGACTAGCCCTGTAACCTTGAGCAAGTTACTTAACCCCAATTGCTTTAAAAAAAAGATTTATGGAGAGGGGAAGACTTTATGACCAAACAAGAATTAGAAAGCATTATAAAAAGCAAAATGGATAATTTTGATTACATGAAATTGAAAAGCTTCTGTACAAACAAAGCCAATGTAACCAAGATTAAGAGGGAAGTAGAAAATTGGGAAAGAATTTTTACAACCAATGTCTCTGATAAAGGCCTCATTTCTAAAGAATAGAGAGAATTGAATCAAATATATAAGAATACAAGTCATTCCCCAATTGATAAATGGTCAAAGGATATGAACAGGCAGTTTTCAGAGGAAGAAATTAAAGATATCTATAAGCATATGAAAAAATACTCTAAATCACTATTGATTAGAGAAATGCAAATCAAAACAACTCTGAGATACCACATCTCACCAGTCAGATTGGCTAAGATGAAAAAACAGGAAAATGACAAATACTGGAGAGAATGTGGATAAATTAGAACACTAATGCATTGTTGGTGGAGTTGTGAACTGATTCAACCATTCTGGAGAGCAATCTGGAACTATGTCCAAAGGGCTATAAGTAACTTCATACTCTTTGACCCAGAAATACCACTGCTAGGATTATATCCAAAAGAAATCATAGAAGTGGGAGGAAGACCCATATGTACAAAAATATTTATAGTAGCTCTTTTTGTGGCGGCAAAGAATTGGAAATTAAGGGGATGCCCCTCAATTGGGGAATGGCTAAACAAGTTGTGGTATATGAATGTAATGGAATACTATTGTGCTGTAAGAAACAAGGAGCAGATGGACTTCATATTTACCTGGAGAGGCTTATACCAACTGATGCTGAGTGAGAAGAGTAGAACCAGGAGAAATTTTTACACAATTACAGACACAATGTATGTGTGACAACCAATTTTGATAGACTGGACTCTTCCCAGCAATGCAGGGTTATAAGTCAACTCCAAAAGACTCATGATGGACAGAGATCTCTACATTCGGAGAAAGAATTAGAAAGAACAGAGTTTGAATGCAGATTGAAGCAAACCACCTGCTCTCTGTCTTTATCTTGTTTGATTTTGTTTCCTCTTCCCCATTGTTCATTCCACCTGATACAAGCCTTCTTTATAACCTGACTAATGTTTAATGTGAAACTATTTGCAGATCCTATACTTGATTGTATGCCACCATCGGGGAGGGTGGGGAGGGAGGGAGAGAAAATTTGAAACTCAAGGAATTGTGGAATTGAATCCTGTATAGTAAAAGTAAACAAACAAATTAATAAAGACAAAAAGATTAAAAAAAAAAGAAAGTATCTTACAAATATTATCTCATTTGATCTTCACAACAACCCTGAGAGGAAGGTGCTCTTATTATGTACATGTTACATTAAGGATACAGGTAGTCAGAAGTTAAGTGACTTGCCCAGTCATATAGCTATTAAATATCTGAGGACAGATGTGAAGTGAGGTCTTACTGACACCATATACAACTCTCTTTATGGTGGACCACCTAGCTGCTTCATTGGCAATTACTAAATAATTATCAAATTATTATCTGTATAACAAAGACATATAATTTCCTTCTCATAATCTCACATTCTCATCTACAAACTGGGTCTAATCATAGTTGACTTCTACCTCACAAGGCTATTGTAAAGAAAATGTCTTGCAAATCTCAAAGCACTATAAAAAAGCAATTTATTATTATAAGATTCCCCGACATGGTTCATGGCCTTGGTATTCCTCCAAATAAGTAGTTTGTTAGAATTCAAGTTCACCATTGGAAAACAAAGATCTTGAAAAAGATATTGTATATTCAGAGAACAAAAATATTTACCCATAAGGGCAGAGTCAGACACAAAAGGAGGCATAGTTATATCAATAAGTTATTATTAATTTCTTGCTACCTGTCAGGGAGTATATTAGTTTCTAGGGATGCAAGTACAAAGAAGGAATTAATACCTACTCACATGGAATTTAATTCTAGTGGAGAAATCAAATTTATATAAAGATATATAGACAACTAGTGATAGAGACAGACAGACAGACCGATGGATAGACAGATTGATAGATAGAGTATAGGTATATAGTGAATAAATAAAAAGGCAAAGTAGTTAAATACAATCTAGTTCATGAGCTTTAATGGAGGCACTGAAAGGTTACTCCCCCTCGCCCCCATAACTACTTTGGTAGAAATGGAGCCACATTAAGACGTGCACATCACTGATCCACTTTTACCCTTTTCACAAATACATGTGGTTTGATTCTGGGTATAAAGTAGATACATCTGTTCTATGACAGGCACAAAAGCAGATTTAAAGAGGACTTATCAGTCTCATTTCCCAAAGAGTGGCAGAAAAGACTTTTCCTCTCTACTTTGCTGTCACAGCTGCAGCAGGAAGTGAAACTTCCATAGCTGGTCTGGACCACTGATAATTTGACAAATGCCCAAAGGGAACCAGCCAAGCAATTAGGGGGGGATGTAAAGTCAAGCTGGGCCTCAGCTCCTAGGTTCCTTTGTGCATATCTTCTCGAAGCAGAGTAGTCTGTCACTGCCAAAAGCAGGGGCTTCATTTTTCATGCAAATGCTGCATTTCTGGATGCCAAAGGATTTGAAGACAATGAATGACACCTGAAACTGTGTGATACTCACTAAAGGTCCATTATAAAATGAGATCATGTTGGAAAATGTGCAGGTGTTGATCTCCAACAGCTTTATCTGAAGAAATAAAAACTGTGGGCAGCAGGCCACAGAACACTTGTTCTCGGTCTGTCATTTTGTAACAGCCTCATTTCCTAGGAGGCAGAGATATCTGCCTTTGAAGAGTCCAGTCTTCATCTAATGCTTTTTAAAATGTATTTTTCTTTCTTTTTTTGTGAAAGTAAGAAATGTCAGGGGTGGGGGGGATTTAAGAGACAGGAACTCATTGCTGTACAGAACATTCATTTGTTTAAACTATGTTAATGAGAGAAGTCACTTTAGTGCCAACAGCCCAAACTAGCTAACTTTCCTAAGGATGATTGAAATGAAAAGACCATCTGTGGAGCAAACTAGTTTGTCCACTAAGTACCAAGAATAGATAAAGTGAGCCTTTGATTTCGTTTTGAGTTCCATCCTTGCCATTTACCATCTGTGTGACTTTTGCCGAATCACTGACCATCTCTGGTCTTCAGTTTCATCATTGGCAAAATGAGGTGTTCAAACTAAATGAACTTTAATATCCTCAACTCAAGATCCTATGATTACTCCCAGCTCTTTTTATATTTACCTTGATTTCCATTTTTGCCCAAATCTCTTAAGATGTACACCATATACTACTCTCAACTGAATGTCAATAGAACATGAAACAGGAATACACTGACACTAAAAAATAAATACATAAAATAATAAATACTGAGAATTTAGTAAACAATGACCTTCAAGAATGTAATAAGTGTAAGCTTTCCTCCAAAAGCAACCTACAAACTTTTTTTGGCTATTTTCTAGTTTTCCACATGGGTACTTATGGAAGAACTCCTCTTTAGTTTCTTTATTTTTATTCTCAGGATAAAGCATACTCTCCACAATAAGAAAGTGGGGGGAGGGGGGGCGGGGCATAGCAGATAGAGCAGCAAACCCAGTCAGGGAGACCTGAATTAAAAACCAGCCTCAGATACTTTCTACCTGTGTGTCACTGAGAAAACCATTTAACTGCATTGCCTCCATTTCTTCATCTGTAAAATGGGGATGAGGACTGCTAGGCAAAATATTGGATAGTGTTCCAGGCCTGGAGTCAGGAAGACATCTTCCTTAGGGGAAATCCAGCCTCAGATATTTACCAGATCCTGGGTAAGTCATTTAACCCTATTTTCCTCAGTTTCCTCACCTATAAAATGAGCTGGAGAAGGAAATGGAAAATCACTGCATTATCTTTGAAAAGAAAACCCCAAATTGAGCCATAAAGAATTGGATGTGACTGAAACAACTGAATGGCAAATTGTTTAGTCATTCCTCAATTGATGGTTATGCTCTCAATTTCCAATTCTTTGTTATCACAAAAAGAGTTGCTATAAATATTTTATACATATAGTTCCTTTTCACTTTCCTTTGATCTCTTTGGGATACAGACCTAAAAGTGATGTTGCTGTATCCAAGCGTATATACAGTTTTATGACCCTTTGGATGGAGTAAGGAGCTTATTTTCTAAGGGAGGAATACATGAAAATATATGGGTATATAAAACCATATAAAAAGTAGATACAAGACAAATTTGGGTGGGTGAGATGTTGGTAGATGGCTGAGGAATCAGGGAAGGCCTTATGTAGAAGGTAGCATCTGAACTGAGTTTTGGAGGAAACTGCAAAGTTTCTGCAAGAAGCAAGAAGTGAAGATGGAATACAAAACAGATATGTAAATGAGAGATGGAGTATCATATGTGAAGAGCACTGGGACTGAATTTAGAATATATGAAGTGAGTTAATATATTTAAGAAAAAAGTTGTAAGGGTAGAAGGGGGTCAGTTTGTGAGCAGCCTTAAATACCAAGCAGGGGAATATTTATCTGATCCTAAAGGAAATAGAGAAGCACTAGATTTTATATTTCATGATCGTATCTATACAACATGATTTCACATAATTAGAAAGAAAAAGACATGTGAAAGATGCCATGATTATTGAAATGATGTGATTTGCTAATTAACTGGCTATGTGGGGGTAAGTGACAAGGAACTGTTGAAGATACACGATGGGAGGCTAGGGAGTATGGTAGTGATCTGGAAAGAGAAATGAAAGTTTAGGAGAAGAAAGTGAGTTTGAGAAGATAATGAATTCAGTTTGAGCCATAGTGAGTTTAATATGCTTAAAGAACATCAATTTTGGAAAGTCCAATAGGCAGTTGGTGATGGATGACTAGAGCTCAGGATAGAGATATATAGATCTGGAAGGAACCTCATAGAGATGATCAGTAAACTCATGTAAGATAGTGAGGTAATAAGGTGAGAAAGAATATAGAGAAAAAAGATAAGAGAATCTGGGATAGAACTTTGGGGGTATTACCACTTAGTAGCTTTGACATAGATGATGACTCAGCAAAGAAGATTGAATAAAAGAGAAGTCAGGTTAGGAGGAGAACCAATAAGGGAAAAAAGTCTCCGAAACCCAGAGTGAAGAAAGCAATCAGGCAAAAATGTTCAACCTTGCCAAATGCTACTTACTGAGGGAGAGAGAGACACACACAGAGAGATACAGAGAGAGAGAGAGAGAGAGACAGAGACAGAGAGAGAGAGACAGAGAGAGAGACAGAGAGAGACAGACAGAGAGAGACAGACAGAGAGAGATAGAGAGATGGAGAGAGAGAGAGACAGAGAGAGAGAGAGAGAGAGGAGAGGAGAGGAGGATTGAGAAAAGGGCATTAGATATAACATTTAGGAGATTATTGGTTAATTGGGCAGAATAGTTTCAGTTGGTTGGTGAAGTCAGAAGCCAGATTTAAAAGTGTTTAGAAATAAGTAGGAATATAGACAGGTTTTTCAAGGAGTTTGGCTGAAATAGTGAAGAGGGATTTAGGATCATAACTAATGGGGATGATGTCATCCAAGGAAGATTTCTTGATGATAGAGATTTGGTTATGCTTACAGTCAGCAAGAAAATAGCAAATAGCAAAAAACTAAAGATTAATGAGAGATGGGGGAAATTATGAAGGCAATCTTCTAGAGAAAATAGGAGAGGGATTGATTAAGAGTTCATGTAGGGGAGGCTAGGTGGTTCAGTGAGTAAGAGCGCTGGCCCCAGAGTAGGGAGGACCCGGGATCTGTTCTGGCCTCAGACACTTAACACCCACCAAAAAAAAAACAAAAACAAAAACCTGGCTGTGTAACTTGGGCAAGTTACTTTACCCCAAATGCTTTAAAAAAAAATAGTTCACATAGAGGTTCTGGCCATGACAAAAGTAAGGGACACTACTCCATCAGAGATTGGAGTTAAGGATGACATAATAATTAATGATATTGGGAAAATAGAAGATTAGAAGGAGAAAAGAGACGTTTTGATGAAAGGCCTCAATTTTCTCAGCAAAATTTGGGTAAAGTACACAGACATGAGAATACTGTAGATGGAGCTGCTGTGGGGGGGGCTGACAATAGAGAAGGGATTTGGAATAGCAACTAGATTGAGGATAGAGAGATACTTTAGGAAGGAGTGAAAAAATTCCCTTTCTGCAGTGAGGGCCCAGTGAGATTGAAAAGCATTAAGTTGTATTATTCTGTGATTCAGCTTGTTTTAGAAATTATCTTCAGTTGCTAAAGTAACTCTGGTTTCTTTTATTCTTAGTAATTTAGTTACATAGATCCATAGCTTAATAGGGGAGTGAATCTGTGATGCATTAATTACCTCAAATGCCCAGGAGAAAATAATAATAAAGTTTAAATTGAGTTGCATTGGAAAATACAGTTAATATCCAAGACTGAAACAAAAGAGAGTTATTTAATTTCATTTGGCAATCATTCGTTAAGAACCTAATATGTGAAAGACACTGTGCTAAGCACAATGGATGCAAAGACAAAATTGAAACATTTCTGCTGGGGGGATGGTAAATCTGTACTTATAAAAGTAAATAAAATTATTTTAAAATTACACAAAGAGGATTATACATCTTGGGTATGCACTCTAAAATTATTTGGCTTGACTCTTAAAGTGTGATTAAGTATTTTTAGGTGTCTAGAGAATCATGGAAGAAAAGTCCTAATTTGGTATGTGATATGTTGTGGGGAAAAGTGCTAGATTTGGAGGCAAAAGACCTGAGTTTAAATCTTAGTTTTGTTTTTTTATCACAGTGGGGCTTGGTGTAAGTCACTTAATCACTGTCTCTTACTTTCCTCATAGATAAAATTAGAGTTTTCAACTAGAACCCCCTGAAACTCTTTCCAACTCTATACTTAGGATGACTTAATCTCTCTTGGTCTGTTTCCACCTATGTGGAGTGTGAATACTAAGAGACCCTACCTCCCAGGATTGTTGTAAGGGTAAAAAGAAATAATATTTTAAATTACTTAAATATTATGTAAATCCAATCTAGTAGTTGTAGTAGTATTAGCAGCAGCAAAAGGAGTGAGCCTTCCTGAAAAACAAGCCCCCCTAAGCAATTTCTCTGGTTTCACTACAAGTGAGACCCATTAAGGGTCAGGGAAGATCTTCAAATTTCCTAACCATTACAAGTAATAGTAGTAGTTAGTGGTGGTGGTGGTGATAGTGTTATTTGTAATAGTAATGGTAGATTGTATATATCATAGTAGCCTATGATCTCTAGCTCTGTTTCTCTGTCTCTGTGGTGTCTCTGTTTCTCTCTGTCTTTGTCTCTCTTTCTCTTCTCTGTCTCTGTCTGTTTCTCTGACTCTGGCTTTCTCTGCCTCTCTCTCTCACCGGGACCATCTTCATATTTACAATGAGAATTTTGTACTTAGTAGTTGATCTTTAAGGTCCCTTCTATGCTTCCATGCCCCTATGCCCCTGTTAATATAGTTAGATAACAGAACATTTTTGTCTAGAAACATTCTTCATATAAACCTAAAATCCCAGTGAGTAATAATAAATAGTAAACAGAATTCAGAGGATTGGAATCATTCAATATAATATTTTTATATTCAAAGGATCCAAGTTATTTTGAAGGAGGGGGAGTGGAAAAAGTGAAGAGTGATGGGTGGCCTCTTTCAGAAATATATAAAAGGAATAGATAATCCCTGACTTTATTGAATTAGTACTTATATTTAGCAATGGCAAACTTCTTTAGGAAATGAGAGGGAGGGACATTTTAGCAGATAACCTGTCTCACAGTTCTTCATTCCTACCCGTGAGGCAACGCCATTTATTTAGTGCTCATTGTGTGTAGAGCACTTTCTCATTAACGACTTCTTTCAAGTGCACTCCTCCCTATTTTGCCCCTTTTAATAGAAGAGGAAAAAAATGTAAGTGTCTTGCCCTTATAGACAGCATGAATTCCCTTTTTCCTCTTTCCTTTTATTCAGAAGTGCTGTGAGACTTAGGAGGAGGAGGTAAGGAGGGAGAAAAAAATAGAATGAAAAAAGCTTGAGGATTCCAGCCTTCTAGCATCACCAGAGGAAAGTGAGGTTTTAGACTAATCACATAGTGGTTCACAATGCCTATTATTCATCTGCTTTCTGTACTTCACCTTCTTTTGAATTCTACTCCCATCAATTCCCCTTTCCCACTCCTCACCTCACCATGAAAGGATTATTGTAGGTGAAAACCTTCTAAATCATCTCATTCAAATTCAGCTGAAATCCTCCACATTGGAAGCCTTTAAGCTTTTATTTAAAGACTTAAAAATATTATCAGCTCCTCACTCTTTACATTTAGCAACTGGATAGAAGATTAAAAAATATATATGTACACTAGAGAAAACACACAGTTTAACAGAAACCAGCAGGTATATGGTAGATCATAAACCTATTTCTTTTTTTTAAGGGAATGATTGAGCTGGCCAGCCCAACTATTAAAGTTGGCAAAGGGTGAGAATTCAACGAAAATTATTCTCCTCACCAGAAACTCTTCAAGCAATTCTGAGCTGAGGATGAAAATGATATCCTTGTCCTTCTTATTTGGATGTCATGAAGGTCACAAAGCCCTAGAATTTTTGCAAAGTATTATACTGTGGAAAGCCACAAAAAGAAAAAAAAATATTCCTCCAAAACCTTAACTGACTTGCTTGCTTTGGAAAAAACCTGAAGAAGAACAAATAAATATTTTTTCATTATTATTGGTTTATGGAAAGTATTAAAAATAAATTGAGAACTATTCTCTTTGCAGGGAGAAACCATCCAAAAAAAAAGGACTTAGTTGTTTTGTTTCTGGTTTTGTTTTTAATTTTTATCTTCCCTAATGCACCTACCAGATTGTCTTTTTGTTTTTTGTTTTTTCCCTCATACTCAAAGAGGACCAAAAAGACATTCCTACACTAGAGTCAAATTACAGTGTGTCCGACTATGGCTTATAAGACCAATATAAGCTTGGAATGTTCTACTACAGGTTGGGCTCAAAGAGTCTATAAGAACATTTGGAGTGGACATGTCTCAAAATGCATGCACCTCACATTTCTCTTGAGCTACTAAAATTCTGCTTTGCTCCTAGAGCACAGAGCCTTCTTTGCTGGATAGTCCTTTGCCAGTGTCTCCAATGTCTCACATCTATTCCAAAGTTCTTCAGAAAGATCTAGAGAGTGTCTTTGTATTGCTTTTCTTGATCATCATGTGAGTGCTTGCCCTGGGTCAATTCTCACTAAAATAGTTGTTTTGCAAAGTGTATGTTTTGCATTCAAACAGCATGGCTAGCCCATCGGATTTGTGCTCTGTGCAGTAAAGTCTAAATGCTTGACAGTTTAGTTGGAGAAAGGACCTCAGTATCTGGTACCTTATCTTTCCAGGTGACCTTCAGAATCTTCCTAAGGCAGTTCAAATGGAAGTGATTCAATTTCTTGGCATGGTGCTGGTATACTGTCAGGTTTCACAGGCATACAACAATGAGGCCAGCACAATGGCTCTCTAGACCTTCAGTTTTGTAGTCAGTCTAATACCTCTTCTCTCCAGCACTTTCCTTTGGAGGCTCCCAAATATTGATGCAAAGCATGCATCAACCTCATTATCAATGTGTACTTCCCTGGAAAGTATACTGCCAACGTAAATGAACATACCTACAGCATTCAGAATTTCCTATTTGCTGTAACCAATGGTTCCATGCATGGGTGGTGTGGTGCTGGATGATGGAGGACCTGTGTTTTCTTTGGTGTTAATTTTTTTTTTTAAAGCAATTGGGGTTAAGTAACTTGCTCAAGGTTACACGGCTAGTCTTTGTTTATGCGTGGGTGCTCATTTTCTGAAGCCAGATCTGATCTCGGGTCATCCCAACTCCGAGGCCGACACTCTTACTCACTGTGCCGTCTAGCCGCCCCTTTAGGGCAATTGGGGTTAAGTAACTTGCCCAAGGTTACACGGCTAGGTTTTTGTTTGTGTGGATTAAGTGTCGGAGGCCGGATCCGAACTCAGGTCCTTCTGACTCCAGGGCCGGCACTCTATTCACTGCGCCACCTAGCCGCCCCCTTTGGTGTTAATTTTAAGGCCAAAATTAGCAGAAGCAGCAGAGAATTGATCCATACTTTGTTGCATCTCAGCTTATTGGCAAATAGAACATCATGCACCAACATTCCTTCCACTTTGGTCTTAGCTTGTAGCCTTTTCAAGTTGAAGAATTTACCATCAGTGTAGTAGCTGACCTTGATCCCATGTTCTTCCTCATCAAAGGCATTTAACAATATGGCTGAAAACATCATGCTAAAAAGCATGGGAACAAGCACATAGCCCTGTTTAACTCCACTGATGACTGGGCAAGCATGATACCAGAAGGGCTTTGATGAAAGAGAACTATAGGTATGGAAACCAACTAGCACTTTGCACATGTCATGCCATTACCTGAACACAAACCATACAATGTCATGTGCCAAAACATCAGTCAATTATGATTTCATTATTATATATTAGTACTCAGTTTCCTTAAAAGGAAATCAGCCTCTAGATCTACTCCAGCTCTAAATCTCATACCTTATGATTGTATGGACTTAATCCTACAAAATAGTTACAGAGCTGCTTAAAATAAAAAAAAAAGTACCCATGGTCACACAGCTAGTAGAGCCAAAGGTGAGATCTGAACTTCATTTTTCCTGACTTTAAGTCCAATACTCCATCCATTATGCATAATATTTCTGTGATGCACAAGTCATAGAAGTTGAAGGAAACCATGGTGTTTTGACTATCATTTGCATTTTTCCAAAGTATTAACTTAGCACATTCTATTATTTATAGTTATTTGTATAAGTTTCTAATCCCCCTTCATAGATTAAAGGCTCCTGAGTGCTGAAATCTTGCCTTATTTATTGTTTTAGCTCCTTTATTATCTCAGCACAGTATTTTATACATGGTTGTTGTCATAAGGACAGAAAAAGAGGAGGGAAGGAGAGATAAAAGTAGAGAATGCAGGGAGGAAAGAAAGGGGAAAGGAAAAAAAGGAAGGGAGGAAGAAGAGAAAGGAAGGGGGGAAAGAAAGAAGGGAAAGGAGGGAGGGAAAAAGAAAAGGGAATCAAAAAAAGAAGGAAGTAAGAAAGGAAGGAAGGAAGGAAAAAAGGAAGGAACGGACAGAGGGAGGGAGGGAAGAAGGGTGGGGGAAAAGTTATATATTATGGTAAATATAAATAATACTATATTTGGCAGACATAGCTTTATCAGCAACCATGAAGTCTCATACTATAACTACAATGTGAGAAAGTTAATTTTTAAATTCTTAAATGGATTGTTTCACTTTTGGTTGCAAAAGCAAATGTAAAAGAAAGCCAATCACTATGTGATTAATCAGTTTATATAGACTGAAAATAATGTTCCCGAAATTTTCTTCCTCAACAAGAGTAAACTTTTCATATTAATCATTTAGATAATTACCTCAACTCCACTTTCATTTGCCTAACTAGATAGAAATTTACTCCATAAAAATATTTGGTGAGATCTGGATGAATATATATTGAGCTGTAATATATTATTATCATAATAACAAAGGCTATAAACATGTGTATCTCTAAGTAGCACATGCCTAGCCAGTTCACCTCATCTCTAGATGTCAAATATTTTTTTGTGGAGGGGGGAAGACAAGGAAATTGGGGTTAAGTGACTTGCCCAAGGTCACACAGCTTGTAAGTGTCAAGTGTCTGAGGCCAGATTTGAACTCAAGTCCTCCTAACTCCAGAGCTGGTGCTCTATTCACTGGGTCACCTAGCTGCCCTGATGTTAAATATTTTAATTGCCTGGGTTATGGAAGTAATATGGTCTACTTAACTTATAGACAGATATGTCTGATACTACCACTGCCAAATCAGGAAACTGAATCACTTCCATTTGAATTGTCTTAGGAAGATTCTGAAGATCACCTGGCAAGATAAGGTATCAGATACTGAGATCCTTTCTCAAGCTAAACTTTCAAAAATTTAAACTCAGAGAGCACAATTCTAATGGGCCCACAACAGTCTTTGAATGTCAATGTATATTTGCCTAAAAGACTGTTAAATGGAGAACTGCACTCACATGGTGGTCAGAAGCAATACAAGGACATTCTCAAGGTCTCTCTGAAGAACTTTGGAATAGATTGTAAGACACTGGAAACACTGGAGAACTATCCAGCAAAGAAGACTCTGTGCTCCAGGACAAAAGCCGAATTGCAGTAGCTCAAAAGAAATGTGATGTGCAAATTTTGAGGCATTTCCACTCCAAATGTCTTATGGACTATTTGTGCCAGACCTGTGGTAGAGTATTTCAAGTTTATATAGGTCCAATCAGCCAGAGTTGGATACAATGTACTTTGACTCCAACATAGTGAAGTCATTTTGGTCTCTTTGAGAATGAAGGACAACAATTAATGTCAAATCAAGTTCAGTGAAAATTTAACTGGTGTATGCCATGGTCAGGCCACCCATGGAACATCTTCTCCTTTTGTCAGTTCCACATTTCAGAAGAGAGACTGAAAAACTTAAAAATGTCCAGAGTGAGAAAACCTAAACCCATGACACTAGAGGACGCCAGAGAGGAATGGGAATGTTTGGTCTAGAAAAGGAAGGAATAACAGAGTAATGTGGTTATCTGAATGGTTGTCACATGGAAGACATGTTCTTGACCTCAGAAGACAGAAATGGGGAAGGGAAAGAATAAGCATTTATATAGTACCTACTATGTGCCTGTTACTGTGCTAAGTGCTTTACAAATAGTATCTCATTTGATTCTCACAATAACCCTAGAAGGTAAGAGCTGTTATTATCCCCATTTCACAATTAAGGAAACTGAGACAAACAGAGGTTAAGTGACTTGTTTGGAATCACTCAGCTAGTAAAGATACAAGCGTGGATTTTAACTCAAGTCTTCTGAATCCAAGCACTGTACTCTATTCACTGCATTACCTAGCTGCTTCAGCTAGGGTCAAAAGATGTAAGCTATGGAATATAGGAGGCTGGTTCAAAACAAATGATGATGATGATGATGATGATGATGATGATGATGATGATGATGATGACGACGACGACGACGACGACGACGACAACGATGAGAGCATTGTATATTTTGTGTGTGTGTATGTGTGTGTGTGTGTGTTTTGCTTTTTGGAGGGGGAAGGCAGGGCAATTGGGGTTAAGTGACTTGCCCAAGGTAGTAAGTGTTAAGTGTCTGAGGCCAGATTTGAGCTCAGGACTTCCTGATTCCAGGGCCAATGCTCTATTCACTGTGCTATCTAGCTGCCCCTTTCTATGGTGCTTAAGTTTTGCAAAACACTTTCTTTCTGTTAACTCATCTTGTCCTCACAACAACTATGGGAGATAGGTGCTACTGTTATCCTCATTCTACAGATGAGGAAACTGAGACACAGACTGGTTAATGATTTGTCCAGGGTCACATAGCTAGTAAGTGGCTGAGACAACATTCAAAATAAGGTCTTCTCAACTCTAGGTGCTATTCCTTATCCACTGAACTACCTAGTTTCCTGTTAGTCTTAATTTGTTAATTTTACCTGTCCAAAAGATAAAATGAATCTTTTGGAAATTAGGAAGTCCCATGTCATGAGAAGTTTTCCAGCAGAGCTGGATGACTTCTTGTTTAAAGGGAGAGGTGTGGGGATTTACCATTTCAGTAGGTCCTGGACTTGAAACCTGAGATCCCGTTCCATTCCAGAGCTATGACATGATATGATAAGACTGTCTAATGGGCCTTATTAATTTAATTACACATTTCCTCCTGACTGACATCTATCATTTATATAGTTGGCCAGTGCTAGTATTAGAAAACTTTGACAGTCTATGAAAATAAAATCCCTTAGAAATAAGAAAGGAATCCAACTCACTTAAAATTTCTTTCTTATGAAACAATAACTCTAAAATTAAGGTTTTAAAATCCAATGATTATTTCCCAAGAAATATTTAGGTTAGTATTTCATACCTTTTCTGAGGCTAACATTGAGGTTTCATAAACTTATCAGATTTGTGAGAGTGGTAAATAGTTTATTCACTCCTAGCAATACATAAGCACCGAATACTAAAATGACATTAGGGGAAAGAGGGTAATAGACGTGCATTATGGAGCATAAACAATATTCTGGGCCATTGTTATGATTTACTC
Source organism: Gymnobelideus leadbeateri (assembly GCA_011680675.1). NCBI lineage: Eukaryota > Metazoa > Chordata > Mammalia > Diprotodontia > Petauridae > Gymnobelideus > Gymnobelideus leadbeateri. The sequence goes on from WOXC01010154.1 coordinate 1,370,144, forward strand.
ATCTACGCATTCAACCAGAATATTCCACTATAGCGTGTATTTGGGCATTTTAAAGATACTAGACTTAATAAAATGAGAATATTTGGGCATTAAATTTATTTTAGAGAATTAGTACATTTTTATATTCACTCTGAAGAGCAATATTCTTTTATTCTATGAAGGGGAAAAGAGTCTCCATTGGGAATCTGTTAATCACACAAACAATTGGCTTCATGTGGCCACAGATCTAGGGATGTTCTACATCAGAGTGAATTTTCTTAGCAATAATGTCACAGTATTTCCTCATTCAAATCAGGTCAATCTAACAGGAATTGATTAAGAGCCTACTATGTGCTAGGCCTTGTTCTAAGTTCTAAAGATACAAAGAAAAGTCAAAATAGTACATGTCTTCAAAGAATTCACTGCCTAATAGAGGGAAACAACATGCTTGCAACTATGTTCATATTACATATATACATATGTACGTGTGTGAATATACGTATGTATGTATGTATAAGACAAATAGGAAATAATCTGAGAGGAAAGGCATTAACATTAAGGAAGACCAGGGAGGCATTTTTGCAGAAGGTGACCTTGAGCTGTGACTTGAGGAAGCCAGTAAAGCCAAGAGGCAGAGTTGGGGATGGAGAGAATTTCAAATACGGAAGCCTTCATGGGTAAGGGCAGTCAGTGAAAACACAAGGAATCAAGAGGTGGAGTGTCTTGTTTTAAGGAATAACAAGGAGGCCAGAGTCACTGAATTACAGAGTGTATGGTGGGGAAGGGGGGGAGGTAAAGAGTAAGATTTAAGAAGAAAGGAAAGGTAGAAAGGCATCAGGTTATGAAGAGCTTTTAAATCCAAACAGAGGATTTTATATTTGATCCTAGAGGCCAATAGGAAGCTACTGAAGTTCACTGAACAGAGAAGTGAAACCGTCAGATGTTTAAGGACATCACTTTGACAGCCCAAGTGGAGAATGAACTAGAGGGCATAGACCATAGCAGGTTATTACAATAATCCATATAAGAGGAGATGAGGACCAGTATGAAGGTTGTAGCAGTATGAGAGAAGGAGGCATATCTAAGAGATGTGACAAAGGCAAGATTAACAAACATTGCAATACATTGGATATGGAGGTGAGAGAAAATGAGGAGATGAAGATGGTACCTAGATTTTGATCATGAGGGTCAGGGAGGAAGGTCTTTGATAGTGAAAGGGAAGGTTGGAGTGGGAGAGAGTTTGAGGAGGGGAAGATAACTAGCTTGTTTTGGGGTATGTTAAGTCTAAGGTTTCTATAGGACATCTACTTTGAGTTGTTTAATAGGCCTTACAGATGCTAACTTTGAATCTAGCAGAGAGATTAGGGTTGGATAAGTAGATATGAGCATAATCAGGATAGATGTGATAGTTGAATCCATGGGAGATGATGAGATCACCAAATGAAGTAATATAGAGGGACAAGAGAGGTTGATAGAGAGTCTATATATTCAGTCAGAAAGGCCTGGGTTCATAAATTGCATTTAATATAAACTCTCTGTGTAAACTTTTGCAACTCCTTTAAACTCTCAATAACTGGAGCAACTGTCTAAGGCTCTAGGCTAGGGAGAAGGTGGTGATCTGCATTGCTGGAAGGTATTTCTTTACCAGAAATGCCTAGACAGTGAAATCACAAGACTAGTTCAGAAACAAACAGCACCACAAGAGCCAAAAGTCCAATTAATTCCTATCTATATAATTAAAAGCAATAGTTTAGACTAATTTGTTGTTTCCTTTTGTTTGCTCCTTCCTTTTGTGGGAGGGGTAGGGGGTTCAGGAGTATTATACAGTATCAATCTACATCTCATCAATGGGGAAGGAGACTCCAATGAAAGGTCACTGACAAAGGGATCCTTAGCAAAGAAAACAGAGATCTACTTATGTATTGTAGGACTACAATGTTGATTGGAACTTGCTTCCTTGTTCTGATTTGGGAGGCTGGATATTGATTCCTATACAGCAACAGAAGTAAACTAATAAAATGAACAGGGAAGCTCATGGTAAATGTTTCCCATCACATTTGCTTATGACACTCTAAAGTCAAAAGGATTTCTAGTAATCAGAGCCAGCTTAGCACTAAGCAATAAATTAAATTTTCCAACTTCTTACCTGCGCATCCACAGGATTTCTTATACCTTCCACAGCTAGAGCTAAACAAGTGATATGATTTTTCTTCAGGGCTGCGATGTACTCTGCATAGAACTAGGAACAGAAAATTCTTATAGGAGCTTGATTTGAGCCTACTCTTGAATTATATAGTTGAAAAGATTCTGCCAAGCCCCTTCCGTCACTGAGTGGATGAAAGACAACAAAAACAGAAGTCACTTGTTCAGATGTCATAGGATTTCTTCCTGTATTATTTGGAGGTCTTTTTTTTCCTTTCAGCCAGGTGCTATAAAGCAAAGGGTGAAATAGGTCTGAGAAGCTCATCTCCACAATGAGGACAAATGAAAAGGGGCTCAGAAGCAGTTTACAGGGACATAAAATTGTATAGCAGTTCATATTGACTCCCTCTGAAAGTGCATCTATCACAGAGTTATTCAGAGATATCTATCCATAAAGCACAAAACTTACATGTTTTCTAGCCAAATCTGCCTTTGTGTTATGGTCAAGAGAGAAGCAGAGAGACAGAAATAGTGGACAGGAGATTTGCTGGTCTACTTAGACCTTTTACCCACTACATATAATATTCCCAAGAGAGAAACATTGACAAGAAAAATTATATTAGGGGAAAATGAAAGTAATTTTTCTTCCCATAAAATCAGAGAATCACAGAGTTTGAAAGAACCTCAGAGGTTAAACACATCCATCCTAATGGGAATAAATATTTCCTCTAAAACATTCTTTGTAAGAATTTATCTGGACTGTACAAAAGGGGGGTTCACTCCCTCCTAAAGGAACTGATTTCACTTTTCAAGCAGCTCTAGTTAGTAAATCAGCCCCTAAATAGTCAGACAGTCAGTCACTCAATCAAGCATTTAAGTGTTCACTATAGGATAGGCTTATGATAAATGTGAAGGGGAGGAAGTCTGAGGAGGGAGGGAACCAAAAGCAAAAAAGAAAACAAATTCTACTGTGGAGAAACATGTATTCTAATGGGCAAGAGAATGAAACTAGATATATAGATATATTCAAGAGCAGATGATGGTAATCTGAAAGGGGAAGGAATTAATAGCTCTGCAATTGTGAAAATTTCATTGATCCTAGCAATGTTCATGCCCTCTGAAGTCAGGAATAAAAAGATGAATTCTTCTTCATGAAAGTCCTTTAAATACTGATATTGCTGAGCTTTATATATCAAACAAAAAATTTCAGGAAAATCTATTTGGGAATATCAACATTACCCATAAACATGTATTAAGTACCCACTATATATAACTCATTTTAGTAAACTCTGAGGAAACAAAGGATATATAGAAAGACTGTTTTTGCCTTTATTATTGAGGTTTCATAAACCTCATTCAGTTTTTCAGCTAGCTTCTTTCTATATATGATATAGATATCACTATCCATTTGTGAAAATCATTTGACATGTCTTGTCATTTTGTGCATTGCAAGTAGATATGTCTATTATAACAAGTAAGAGTATGTAAATTAGCATGTTTACATTAAACTATAAGTAGAGACTTCTAGAGTATGTACTTAAGTGTAAAAAGACATAGTGATCATTTAAAATTAGGATACAGAAATAAAATCAGTCTGCCATGTTCCCTATCAATGCTTCTCAATACTTCCCCAAAGTTCTAAGGTACTCTAAAAAGTTGGGAGTGGCTAAGTTCTCTGTAAACAGCTCCAGCTTCCATCAATGATATTCACTCAAGTATGAAGGGTCTCCTATAATCCTAATTTCATTTATCCACTAAAAGTTGGATGAGCTTTTACAAGGAAATATTTTCTTCAAAGATTTAATCACAAGTTTATAAACTTATTCCCCTTAACAAGTAGGAAGAATAAGCCCACCCACCACCACCACCTCAGTCTCTCAAAAGAGAAAAAGGGTTAAGCTCATAGCTTATCTTCATTCTTATATATCACAGTCTCAATTCAAAGTCCAAATACTCCATCCAGGCTCAAATCTCAGACACCCTTACTTCTCAGGATTTTCCTGCCAGACTAATTGGAATACTAGAATTTCCTGTGCAGTCTTGGCTCCCAGATCACTATGGCTTGAATTCTGGTGGGGATCATCATTGGAACCTAAACAAAACCAACAGAAACAAAGACTCCCCTTCCCCCAGGCACCTTTCTCAGAATAAAGATTAAAAAAAGTGAGAGCAAGAGAGAAGTCTTTTCCCTCTCACCAGTTCAGTTCTTACTGTGGGTGAATTATGATCCTCATTCTTTGGATGCAGGAGGAAAGAACAGGCAAGAAAGAAAAAACAAAAAACAAAAACATTGCAACCTGGACAGTTTATTGATACAGCTTGTTCTGGCTAATACAGTCAAGAAAAAGAGTTTACCCCCACCCATCTGGTAGGGGACACAGATTGTCTAATGCCAGCTGATCTAGGCATGTCCAGGATAAGTTGCCTTAGAGTGTCTTTGGGTTAGGTAATTTGGGCAAGCTACAAATTTCATTATGACTGTAAGAAAATACAATAAAAAGAAAAATAAATTCACGTACAATGAAGTTTTAAGTGGATAAATGTCAATGCTGGAAAAGATTTTGTGTAGGAGGTAGCACCTGAACTAAGCTTTGAAGATAAGGAGAGATGCTTGTAGACAGAAGAGGTGAATAGGGAGTTCATTCTAGATTGGCAGGACTATTTGTTCAGTGTATGGAATGGTATGCATGTGGAATCAATGACAGATGGGATTGAATGGAACAAATCTAATGCAAAAAAGAGGGAGAAGTCAGATTACTGAGGGTTTTAAATTCCAGGCTGAGAATTTTTTTTTCTTGGAGACAACAGAAAGACATTAAAATTTTGGAGCACAGGGATAAATAGCTAAGTATGCTATTAAATGAATGACTTATTTTTTTCTGATCCCTGATCTTTATATTCCTGTACTTTAGTTTCACATTTAAAAAAAGTATTATGAACAAAATGAGAGTGGAGAGAGAGAGAGAGAGAGAGAGAGAGAGAGAGAGAGAGAGACTGACTAACAATCCTTGGTGAGTTTGCACTGGGTCCAGATTCATCAATTCATGTGATTATAACCAGACTCTGAGTGCATCCGAGGAACTATTTCAAAAGAAACCAAGTTTTCAACTTTTGAAACAGAATACTAATGCATTACTTTAGAATGGAACATTTATCTAGTTAGATAACTGGTATAAATTGGTTTTGTTTGTTTTTTTCTTTTTCCAGGACAATATCCTTCTGGTAAGTAGGTTCATTCACAAGCACAGATCATTGATTAGAAGGTTTTTTATGAGGCCAGATCTGGAACAAAAGGAGCTGTGTATTTTTTAAGGTGAATTCTCATCAATTCATTAAAATGACTAATTATTCTTCGTTGCTTCAGGAATATTTCTCTTCTTGTAATAGCTACTAGCCATCAGAATCTGAATACTCACTCCCCTAGAGAATGCTAGAGAGAGTCATATTTGCAAGTTATTACTCTGGCTTTCTTTTTTTCTACATTCCATTTAGACTATAACTCTTCTATTATGACATTATGTTTAAAAAGTTTTAATTAATTATAAGATAATTTATCTTGCATTTCTTGCATTTTCATCTCATTTGGGTTTTAGAGGCTCTCAAATTCTTTGAAGAAATTTGGAAGCACATTTGTTTCATTAAGGACACATTTATTCACAAATTGTCTCTTATGATGGGTACTTATGCAGGCAGCTAATTTCATTAATTTTTTTTTCTTGAGACTTTCTGGCGTGTTTTTCAAAAGCTTATATTTTACGACATCCTCCCCAGGTTCCTGGAGTGCACACTATTTAAAACCAACAGACATCTTATGTACTGATAACAACTAGTTGATTTGTTAATATGGATAAGACAAACATTGACTTTGCTCCTCTCTAGCTACAACATTTTGTTGTGGTAATTCCTGTTTTTAAAAAGTTATCAAATGAGTATTCAGAATTCACTACATCTATTTCCTTGCTTATATTCATTCCTTAATACCTAAAATACTACAATTGTTTTTTTTAAGTCATTAATGAAATCCTAACATCAAAACCAATGGCCATTTTGTATTCCCCATCTTGTTATAGTATATGCAAATATTATTTGTTATTATTTTACTATTATTTGCAAATATAGTATTTGCAAATACTGACACATGTTCCTGGTAACTCTTGGTACTTTAACCTTCAAGACTCTACATTCACTTTTCCTTTTGATGGGTCTTCATTTGCCTCTTTGACTGTCAATTTCATTTGGAAAGTGTAAAGGATGAACTAAGTAACCTCTGGGATCACTTTCAGCTCCAAGTCTATGATCCTGATGTAATAAGGATTTGTGAAATGATTAAAGTTCTGGGATTTGTACTTCAGACATTCCTTCTCCTCCCTGCAAGCAATTTAGACTGATCATGGCCACTGAGCCAGAAGATAGTCCTGAATTGGATATGGGAGATTTTAAAGGGAGGTGAAGTTGGCTAGAGAGAGACTGAAAGTAAAGCGCTGGGTCTTTAACAGCTCAGAAGCAGCAGCAGCATCAAGGACTTAACAATAAAGAGCTCAAAAGAATCAACAACCTAGGAGTCAATAACTGAAAGGAAAAACCAAAAAGAGAAACTGAGAAGAATGGGCTGAGAGGCAGGCAGAGGAGAAAGAGGTCATGTGGGGGAGGGGAAGTTAGCAGGACCTGAAAGCATCTTGGAATTGGGTGCTGATTGAAACTCTATGTTGTACCCACCTCATTAAGAACTGAGGAAAGTTTCCCACCCCCCAACATTAAATATCAACAAAAAACATCTGCCCTTCTCAAGATTTCTAGTTCCTATCTAATAACAGGCATTTAATAAATGTGATTTGCTTCTTTTACCTAATTGTTTTTTAATTTTTTCTCAAACATAAAAAGGCATGGGTTAATTTGAGGGAGCTTTTTCTACTAGATTATAAATGAGTTGCAATCTACAGTGGGGGAGAGATTTTCCACTAGGGGAGTTCTTATTGATGAAATCATTTGTTCTTAATGTGTTTGTAAAAGTCCTATTGCTATGGTGATTTGGCAGATTATTCAGTGGACAGCAACATATTAAAGGGCACAATTTCCAAACCTTGTCAACTTTATATAAATGCTTTTCTAACATTTCTTTGGTAATATGGTAATATGCAATGAAATTATTTTTTAAATTATATATACATGTATATATATTAGCTAAACAAAAAAAAAACCTGTCACACTGGAAATCTCTATTTAAATGTATATTTTTCTAGTTTTTATATTGATGTTTAAAGTTTAACTCAAAACTTTAAAGGAAATTTGATTAACTCAATTATCCATATATTTGCATTGGCTGTCCCTGATGTTTAGAATGTTTTCTTTACTCATTTCCAACTCTTAGAATCTCCGGCTTTCTTCAGGACTTAATTTCAGTGGCAGCTAGGTGGTTGTAATGTTGCTGGGATTTAAGATCTTGACCATTAAGAGGCCCCAGGTGGAGCCCATTAAGGGGAGCTTGCATAGGTGAGGCTTGCTGACTGAAAGGCTTTCAAGCCTTTGGCAAATTTCTAATTAGGCACTGAGTCAGAGGGTTGTGATACTTTCTGACTGATAAGGGTATATATACTCTGAGGTGGTGTTTTGCTTTGGGGGCTCCTTTATTAGAAGAATCTTGGGGTTCCTTGTTCAAGATTCTGAGTGGCCATATGTTCAGAGCTCCCCTACTGCTTAGATGTAATGACTTTAGATGTATGTAAAGTGTATAGTTGACTCAGGCAGTCAGAGCCCTGTCGGTTTTTATTTTTCTGCTTTTATTTTCTTTGTACTTTCTCTATTCATATTTTCTCTGAAGTTTAGGGTGCTGACTTTTCCCCTGAACTAGTGAGTGTAATTTTAAAAGATTGTTGGGGCAGCTAGGTGGCACAGTGAATAGAGCACAAGCCCTGGAATCAGGAGGACCTGAATTCAAGTATGCCCTCAGATACTTAACACTTACTCCCTGTATGACTTTGGGCAAGTCACTTAACCCCAATTGCCCTGCTTTCCCCCCTCCAAAAAAGACCAAAAAAAAAAAAGATTATTGATCCTTTAAAACTGCTATATTTCCTGGTAAAGCAGATCTAATAACCTGTGCTAGCAGCCATCTTGGGTATGTTAATGTAGTTGCCTCAGCAGTGGTGCAGTCTATAGAACACTGGCCCTGGAGTAAGAAGGACCTGAGTTCAAATGCAGCTTCAGTCACTTGATATTTTAATTGTGTGACCTTGGGCAAGTCACTTAACTCCAATTGCCTTGCCCTCTCCAAAAAAAGACTTAGTTCAAGTACCATCTCCTACAAGAGACCTTTATAGGTCCCCCTAACTCTCTTCTCTGAGATTTTCTTCCATCTGCTCTGGATATATTTTTCTTAATGTACATTTTATCTCCTCTATGAGAATGTAAACTGCTTAAGGGCAGAGATTATTTTTGCTTTTCCTATGGATACCTAGGACTTACCAGAATGGCTGGCACATAATTAGTACTTAATAAATGCTATGAACTAGATTTCCTCCTATTCAAAAAGACTCGAATATTCAATTGCAAGAGGGGCACTCTTCCATAGATGTAAAGTGACATAGTTTTCAAGGGTGTCACGACTTTGTAACTCCTGCTGCCCACCTTTTATGCTTTCATTCCTTACCCTTAGAAGAAAGAATCAAAAAAACCAGATTCCTCCATTTTTATACATAGGAACTTATATTCATTTTCACTGCATAATGAACTGTTTTTGATTACAAAAACAATTATAGTCTCAATAATTTTAATATTAATTTAACCTCACAATCACCAAGAAAAAGCAAACTGGAGTTATGACTCCCTTCAAAAGCTCTTTTTTTCTATTCACTTAAAATGTTGCAGTGTTCTGCATGGATAGATATCACTTTAAAAAACTAAAGTATAATATGTAAACATTCATCAGTTCATTTAAAAAATTATCATCAAAAATATTCTATAAAACAGCCACTCAGTTTCATGTGAAATGTCAATATCTAAAAATAAAAAAAAGGTCGCTTGCTTCCATTTACCTGACAGAGGTATAATAATGCACACACCCTCTACCTCCTAGCCGCATTTTCTCCCCAAGCTTAGGATGGACTCTGCAATTTTCTCGTCAAAGCAGAAACCAGATATTTCCAGCTAAATGACAAAATGGCAAGGTGAGTGTCTCACCATTACAAGGGGAAAATCTATCCCCTTACCATTTCACAGCAGAGTTTTACATACATTATTCAGGAGAAATAGTATTATCTATAACAGCTGGCCAAAAAGAAAAATCAGTGTGTCACAGATAGACATCATTTTGGAAACAATAAAGTATGCACAGTTAGAAAAATGGTTAACAGCCAGTTGTTTTCAAAATAACCAGGTATGAATTGAATGCATATATATATAGCCATATGAATCTAAATTTTCATACCGTGGTAATAGTCAAAGGACTATTGAATTTGTAGTTAAAAGTTTCCTCAGATTCTAGTTTAGCCCACATAACCTCTAGGGATCTTTATCCTAACTCCTACTCCCACTAATGCTATTGACTCAAGTCCTTATTAGTGTGCCTCTCCCTAAGGAGATCTGTGGAGAGGTTGTCATCTAGCCTTAAGTAGCTTTTTAAAAAGGGTATATTTACTAAGGTAGTTCAATAAGAACTTGAAATAGAGTCCAGAGGAAAGTGAGCTTGACCTTAGAAAATATGTGTTGCAAAACTCATAGTTACCACTAGTCTTTTAATACATCATTTTTTCCCTTCTTATTTTTGTATACTCAAAAAATTTCACCTCAAACATGGTGAATCTACATCCTATTGGTTCTTGGTTGTGTTTGTCCTGATGCAAACATGGCCACCAGAAGATCTGAGGATGCCATTTAGGACACTGAGAAGAAGATGGTAAATCCAACATCCTCTGGACTCTTCAGAACAGGAAGGTCCTCCTATGGTCAAAAGTGGTGGTAAAGAGATAAAGACTTAATCAAAGCCAAAGCCTCTCCTTCTCTCCCTTCCCTAGGGAGCAATTTCTCAAAAGTTTCCAGCCAGAATTCTATATTACTCCAATTTCTGGAATTAAAATTTCCAAATGTTTGATGCATTGATATAGGAAACAGAGAGTGTAAGAACCCACCCCCCCAGTCCATTGTAACAGCCTTTTATTTCATTACCATTTCATTGCATCCAATGTTTTTTAAAGACTTTTCCCATTTAGTCTTAAGGACTGTGATTAATTGATTGAGATGTGTTCCCATCTAGTAAAGGTATGAAGAATGTTTAAAATGGGCTTTCAAACACACCCTTCTATTAGGATTATAGCTGTAGAGATAGTAGAGACTGTAAAAGCCAACTAGCCCAACACCGCAATTTTGTATATAAAGAAACTGAGCATTGGTGAAGCTAAGTGATTTGCCCAAAGTCAAATAATTTATATCAGTAGTGGGATTGGAACCCAAATTAACATATATAAAAATCTGGTTTTTAAAGGAAGCATATTATTTCCTTGGAATATTAAGATTTACTGAATTTACTTATTGATTTTTACTTTTAATATTTGTAACTGTGAACTTGATAAAGAAAAATTTCCACATACAAAGGAGAGAAAAGTTGGACTGTTCATGAAACTATGTGTCTCAATTTATGAATACATAATATATATATATCAAATTCTACATGTTAGTTTTAAGCTTTTCTGGTTGCTTATGTTTCGGCTCTGTCATTATGTTTTTGTCTATGAATTTTAGAAAACAATTTATTGGCACTTTCTTCTTTTTGGGGGGGAGGGCACTAATATCACTAATACCCCATTTCTCCTTTTTTCCCTATCCTATTTTTTTCCCATGAAGAGAATAACATTAAATAAAACTTTTCTTGTAACAAGTTAGTATAGGTAAGTGAAACAAATCAACACATTGACCAAAAATATTGGTTAGGTCAGAAATGTATGTCTCATTCTACATTACTTCATTACCTCTCTGTCAAGAGGTGGTAACATGGAATTCACTGTAAAATGTTTTTTTCTGATTGGTATTCTTGTATATCTCTAAGAATTGACATTTATTAGTGTTGATAATTAAATTAAGATTTTGATTAAATTACACTTTTGGTTAAAGATATGTGAAGTGACTAAGTATATCTGTATGGTAGAACTATCCCTTAAATCTATGAGTTGTTGAAATTAATATTAGAACAATCTAATTTATTTGATTTATCCAAGGGAGAGAAAAGAAATGGAAACCATGGAGTGCATTAGATATATGTGTCCTTAAGACTAAAATGCATTGATTTGAAGCATCATAATTTAATTTTAAAAAGTCCTATAATGTTTCTGAAGTTCTGGTCTGAAACCACCACCAAATCACTTTCATTGACAATTTAGAAATATGATTTATCATGTTTTCTGTCAAGTTTATGATCAGGCTATTAGTTACAATTCATAGAAAGGAATCTTTTCAGTTGACTCATGTGGAGCTGTCAAGAAAGTACAACAAAGAGTGCTATTTTCTTTAAACTTGTTTACTACTTGGAGTTTTGGATAATGTCATCAAGGCGTTCCTTTGTTACCCACAGTTCATTTTAGGAGGAATAGTGCTTTAATTTGGGTGTATGAATGATATACCAGGAGAAAAGTTGGACTGAAAAGTGGACTGAAAGTTGGACAAGTTGGACTAAAAAGTGGACAAGAAAACCTGTCAAACTTATAGAAAACCCTGAAAGAAAATATTCTACAAGGGTTCTATGACTAGTTTCTAAATTATCAAGAGTTAGTTTCCCTTGGAGCATCCAAAATATATTCCCCTGTAGTCTCCATTTGCTAAGTGGTGATAAGCCAAGGGTTACTTTAATAGGCAAAGGTCCTAAGTATTAATCAATGTTTTAATAATTCAAAAAGTATTTTAACCACTTTCTATATAGGACTATATATCACTAATTTGCATTAGACACAGCACATTATAATTGGAAGAGCATCAGACTTGGAGTCAAGTTATTTGGGTCAGAGTCTTGGCACTGACATTTCCAAGCTATGTAAACACTGGCCTGCTTGAGCCTCAGTTTCCTCATCTATCACCTGGAAGCAATAATGCTTAAATTAACTTCCTCATAGGATTGTTGTGAGGAAAAGTGCTTTGGAAAGTTCTTTTTATATGTGAGTTATTACTGTATCCTTAGGAAATTCTGGGGGTTCCTGGCATGTATATTTGGGCTGGAAGGAATCCGACCCACCTGCAAAAATCTATGCACACATGGATTCTGTTTTTCTCTGACATAGTTTTATGGAGGGCTAAAATAGAGATGGAATAGAAGATAATTTGGGGGCTTTCCAAAGGTCGTAATCGTTCAAAAACAAGGTCCTTGCTGGCATGAGGAGGTGATAGTCTCATAGAATTAGACTTGAGGCAGCTAGATGATGTAATAGATAGAAATTGTTCAAACTCAAGTTCAAACTCAACCTCAGATACTTACTAGCTGTGTGACCATTGGCAAGTAATTTAACTTCTGTCTACCTCAGTTTGCTCAATTTGAAAGTGGTAATAATGGCACCACCACTGCTGCAGCGTTACTGTGAAGGTCTAAAGTGCTTACTGTGGAACACAGTAAGAAATTCATATTTTTTTTCCTTCATTCTTTCCCCTAAAATGCTTTTTTCTGATTCTGAAAGAACAATAACAAAAAAAAAAAAGGTATAATTATTTCAATGCATTTTAACTAAAATAACATTTGCCCTATTTAAACAGAACTTTAGCATAATATAGTCAGTATTTATTGAGAGAGGATTCTGTTTTGGACATGGGTTATACTGGATGGCAACTGAGATCCTTTCCAACTTTCAGATTCTATAATTCTAATTTTTTTCCTAGTTACTTTAGTTAACACTAACCCTACATTATGTTTTTGTTCATTAATGTTCAAGTTTTCTATTGTTACCAGAGGAAACCACTTTTTTTTTTAAGTGGAAGAGTGGGGAGTAAAGTAGTTTGCAGTGATCCTGTCAACATATTAGAAACTCAAGAAGAAAAGTCAGGGTTTGTTGTTTTTTTTTTTTCTTTTTCCCCCAGGCTCAACAACAGACCTCCTATTTCTTCTAGGCAGTTCGCCCACTGCTTGGCAATCATCATTGCACTTAATTCTTCAAATGAGAAAATGTTCTTCCTAAGCCTTTGATATAAAAATTGAAAGTTAAGGGGGGAAATCTATTTTAAAAGTACAACTTAGAATCAAAATCATATTCATTGTAAATGTTTTCTTGGCAATTTACTTGTCATAAATGTCTATTGTACTGACAAACTCTGTAGGGAACAGTCTATGTTTATTCTGCATGTACTTATGAATTTGTAAAGAGGCACAATGACAATAAAGGTAGAAATATTATGACTTGCAACTTTCCAGATTGTAAAATTTGTTTTGATTCAAATGAAGCTTTTTAAGGTCTGAGCTAAATCCAAACTTCAGCAAATGAAGCATGTTATAATTTTTTTTTTTTAATACTTGGAGCGTCAAATTGAATTGAAATTAGCCAACTGCCCAAAGATTTTAAGATCAGTTGCAACTGTTACATATAATGAAATACTACCTTTCAAGGTGAGCTAGTGTATGAAGAGGAAATTAGAAAAAAAACAACATAGTTGCAATAGAAAAATGCCTTTTAGAAAGAAAGATCACATAGCAATACATATTGAAATTTGAATTGGTGTGTGTGTGTGTGTGTGTGTGCGTGTGTGTGTAGGGGCAATCAATTAAAATTATTGTGTAAAACTGCAAGGAATTATTATCAGATTTAAATGTCATACAATTATTAATACTGTCACACTATTTAGATCATATAGATTATAAGTTATCAATTATCTTATTATCTAAGTCTGTCAGATACTCCTGTCAGATAAACTAATCAGTGCCTGCATTTATGGTGCAGGAAGTGACTCCATGGGAGACTTATGACTAACAAAAAAAAAAATGAGGTTTATTGAAAGGATATATAGGAACAGGTGGAAATAAGGATATCTTCACTAGTGAGTACAGTTACTGCAGGCTTGATCTGAAAAATCCTAAGGACTATGAAGTTACCCTGGGTCCTAATTTCCTGATTCTAGTATTTACAGTGAGACACATCAGTCTAGGGATGTAAGGCAGAAGTCAAGACACACTACTTCTCTGAATAAACATAACCCTTTCCTCAATAAATCCAATAGCTCTAAAACAGAGGAAGTTTTATAGACCCTTACCCGCTGAAGAAGGTCAATGAGTCAGTCAATAAATATTTTTAAGTGTTTACTGTGTTCTATGAATTGTCCCAAGTGGTAGGTATACAAAGAAAGGCAAAAACTCAGTCCCTTCCCTCAAGGAGCTCACATTCTAAAGGGATCACATAAACACATACCCATTTGTGTGTGTGTGTGTGTGTGTGTGTGTGTGTGTGTGTGTGTGCGCGCGCGCGCGTGCGCACTCGGCACCCATGTGCACATAAATTGATGGGGGTGGGAGACAGAGAGACAGAGTAATTGAGATGTAATCTCAGATGGTAGGCAATGGAAGTGGGTGGTGAAGGGGTATTATGGAACTTCTGAAGAAGGTGGGATTTGATCTGAGTGTTCAACAGAAAGCCAGGGAAGGCAGCTGGTAGAGGAGAGAAAAGAGAACATTCCAGGAACAGGAAACAACCAAGGAAAAGTCACAAAATGGAGAGATGCAGTGTTGTGTATGAGAGAGAGCAGGAAAGCCAGTGTTTCTGAATTATAGTGATTCCCACTCTGGATGGGAGTAAATTGTAAAAAGACTGGTAAGGTCAGAAAGGACCAGGTTACTGAGACTGATATGAAAGAGAAGTTCTCAAAGAATATAAAAACGTAGACCCCAGCCTGGGACTCAGACAACAAAGAGAGAAGGAAAAAATAGCTGGATAGATCAAGAGTGTGTGTAGTGTGTATGTGTCTGTATGTATGCATGCATGCATGTATATTTATATATGTATATTTATGTGTGGCTATGTATGTCCACGCATGCACACATCTACACATATGTTTATGTGTACATATCTGTGAGTATGTGTGTGTGCATGTGTGTGCACATATATGTGTATGTATATATACATATGTGTGTGTGTGTGTATATATATATATATATTTACTGAATAAAGCCATGCCAGAGGAGATACAATTGTGAGAGTATTGAAGGATTAACCTGCATGATCTATGCATTTCTGAAAGAGAAGAAAATAGATAAGCCATGGAAAAAATCTCAGATATTTTTAATACTGAAAAAGTTGACCAAGATAAAAACAATATTACTGAATTATATGCCTCTCCTCTCATCTATATAAATTCTTTATAAGTCATTTACATGCAAATAAAGAACCTTGCTTGAACAATTACTTCTTACCAGGAGGCACTCTGTGAAGGTATTAGTAGGGAACAGTTAGGCTTTTGCAATCAATATTCAACAATGGGCTATATCTTTACCATTTCCATTTCACAATTAACTCAAAAAAAGCAGAGAATAAAATATTCCACTGTGTTTACTGTTTACTGATTACAATTTGTTTTTAAAAGCATTCAATTCAATAAAACAAAACATTTAATTATATACCTTTTACAAGAAAGTGTTTCCCATCTATAAATCAAAATCATTCATGATTCTTTAGAAGATATAACAATAGAAATAACCCTATGTGATGATTCCTAATCATTCAATCAGCAAATAAATATTTATTAAGGCTTTATTATGTGCTAGGCATATATTAAGCCCACGCTAAGCACTGGGAATCCAAATACAAGCAGTAAGAAATAGTCCATGCCCTCAAGGAGTTTATAGTCTAGTGGTGGAAGACAATATATAATATGAAGCTGAAAAGGGTGATGGAGAGAGAAAGATGCATGGCAAGAGGGTAGAGGAATGTCTATGGCAGAGAGTCAGGAGTGTAGCCTAGAGAGGAATATAGAAATAGCTAGACTGGTCCTCTGATAATAAATATCAGGCAAAGAATAAAATAAGCTCTCCAAAGGCATTTGTCCCTTTTATGGAGGAGATCCAATAAAGACTTCAGGTTGAGGAAGGATTCTCCTTAAATAATGAGGTCCTTTAGATGTTCCCTTTTTGTAGATAACCTTTTGCTGATTGCATTATCCACAGAACACTGCAGAGCCTCCAGGAAGAGATATGTAATCACTTATTGTTATAGGAATGTAAATTTTTAAGATCTTCCCTGCCCCTAGGTTAAGTGCACCTGGAGCCTGTGGTGGGAGGCTTGCTTTTCAGGACCGCCCACACCTTGGTGCTTTGTGATTGGGCAGTGGGTCTAGAAGGTTGTTCTCTGAGCCAGGAAAAGGCTAAATAAGCCCTCATGGGAGGCTTTGCTTTGGGGCTCACTATGAGGAGTGTTGTGTGATTTGACCCGAGGAGAGTCTGGGCAGCCACTGAGAGCCACCCCCCCCCCCTTTGAAAACCCAGATGTTGATCCTTTTTCTGTTTGTTTCTCTATCTTGTAAGTTCTGTCTGTATACTTTGAAATTCAGGGTGCTGACCTTTTCCCCCTGAACTAGGTAAACAGTATGTTTGATTGCTTAAAGTGAGCTTGTTAACCCATTTTGAGTTGTTTTCCTTTAGAAAAGCAGATCTAAGAACCTGTGTTGGCAGCCACTCTGGGGATGTTGGGGTGCTTGCTGTTACACTTATATGAATTTTATCTGTCCATCCATACAGGAAAGATCAATGGATGAAAAGTATGTACTAAATAGTAGACATTCAGAACAGAAGAATGTAGAGATTCAGAAGATTAAACATTCAGAGCAAAAAAAATGTCTACTATTCCTGCATTTGTATAGACATCCTATAAATGTATGTATATGTGGGACAGACAGAATAGATATAAAGTGATCTGGGTCCAGAACAGAGGCAACTAGTAGCAGAGAGGATAAAGTATTGTCAGAAAGACATGAGTTCAAATCTAGACTTAGACACATTCTAGTTATTTGACCATAGGCAAGTCCCTTAACTTCTGTCTGTTTCATTTCACTGAATGTAGAGATAACAGATAACTCTGAATCAAATAAGATGTTTGTAAATCACTTAGCAAGGAGCATAGTAGGCACTTAATAAATCCTTGTTCCCTCCTCCCACCATTGAAGCAGAAGGAACCCCTACACTGATGAGATAATCAATCTGTCTGAATACCTTGCATTAATGACCAATTTGCCTCATTTGTTCATATTTTAATTAGTTCTTTTGGTGTTTATGGAGAACCAGGGTCAGAATCTGTCTTCTGTGGATCTGAAGTCCTTGGATAGGATGCATAGTTTCTATATATAAAAGAACAGGTTCAGATCTAAAGGAGCATAAATCAGGCATCTAAAAATAAAGCTTGCTTTGATAGCAAGCATTGAGCTTAGGAACTCAGTAATAGTCAAGGTCACAGACAGCTGTCTTTTATACCATCCAATGTAATTCATTTAATCATGGCTTCAGATTCCAGTGTATAAATTATCTGCTTTCATTTTCAGACTACCTTATTGGTCAAGAAGTAACAAGATGATTATTGAGAATACGTTCTTCATAGAGATGGGGACTACACCTATATTTTTTTGTTGGTATATGGAACTCCCAGAGGAGGAAAATCCCTCTGCTGATTTAGTTAAGTATCTTAAAGTATCTTCTTTGCAACTTGTAACCTTAGAATTGCCTAGTGCATTGAGAGATTAAGTGATTTCCCCAGGATCTCACGACTAATATTTTCAAGAAGAGGGATTTTATGCCAGCTCCCTATCCTCTATTCAACAATCTCCTTTTGTCCAGGTATTTCATATAAATGACAAAAATGTTTGAGGATGCTAAAATATCAGACTTCTGGCACTAAATTAAAGTGCCCAGTCAATTTACTAGAACTCAATCAATCAATGCCTATTTATTGAGTCCCTAATTTGTGCTTTATTAAGTGCCAACAATATAAAGTCAAAAGTGAAACAGTATACACCCTTGAAAAGGAAATCACTAATAATAAGACAGATGGAAATGAAAGCAACCATGTGCTTTGCTATGTAGCCAACAAATTAGCAAAGATAGTAGCCAGGGGTGGGGAAACTGTGGCCTTGAGGCCACATGTGACCCTCTAGGTCCTCAAGCTTAGTCCTTTGACTGAACCCAAGTCAAATGGCCATACTTGAGGCCCTCGAGGGCCACATGTGGCTTAAAAATCATAATTTCCTTGCTCCTGTATGGGAATAATCAGTGTTGGAAGGGTGATGGAAAAACAGGCACGTTGACACATGGTATGAATTTGGTGAAACAGTGAATTTGACCAACCATTTTTGAAAGCAATGTGGAATTATACAAAATGAATGACAACAACATACATAATGTTTGATACAGAGATTCCAATAGTAGTCATATGTCCAAAAGAGATCAATGACCAAAAATGTCCTATATACAACAAAATATTGATAACACCTTTTTTTGTAACAAAAACATTGGAAACAAAGTAGATCTCTATCAACTGGGTGATAGCTAAATAAATTGTGGTACCTGAATGTCATAGACTCATTCTGTGATATAAGAAATGATGAATATGATGACTACAGAGAAGCAGGAGGAGATAAGCACATAAATGTGAGATATTTATATGTACAACTCAAAATGGATGTCCTGTGGGCATCTTAAACTGAACATGTCCCAAACTGAATTTATTGTCTTTTTTCTCAAACTCCTATCATCCTAAGTCCCCTTTTACTATCAAGGCCAATAGTGATCTATTCTCTCAGAAATACAGGCTAGCAATGGGGTCATCTTCAATTCCTAATTCTCTCAATTACCACATTGAATTAATTGTCATGTCCTATAATTTCTATCTTTATAACATCTTTCATCTATGTCCATTTCTCTCCTCTGACATTGCTACCACCCTGATGTAGAACCTCATTATCACAGCTGGATTATCACAATAATCTGCTGGTTGATCTCCCTATCTGAAATCTCTGTCCTAGTCCAATTTGTTTTCTACTCAGCTGTCAAATTTATCTTCCCAGGTCTAACCACATCACTTTCCTATTCAATAAATTCAAATGGCTTTCTATTCCCTCCAGGAACTAATACAAAATGCTTTGTTTGGAATGCAATGCCCTTCATAAACTGGCACCTTCTCACATTATTCCTAAAAAAAACATACCCTGTGATCCAGTGACACTATTTTTCTTGCTCTTCACACTAGACATTTCATATCCTGACTGAGCATTTTCATTGTTTGTTCCTTCTTCCTGGAATGCTCTCCTTCTTTATCATCATCCTCCTAACTTCCCTGGCTTCCTTTAAGTTTCTGCTAAAGTCTCACTTTTTGCAAGAAGCCATTCCTGATTCCCCCTTAATTCTAGTGTATTACCTTTGTGATTACTTCCAATTTATCATACATACAAGCACACATACTTATACATACACACATTATAATATATACATATATACACATATATGTATTGACATATATATACACATATATATGTACACACACACACACATATATGACAATTTATACATCCCTGGAAAGTACATTGCCAGCTAAGTAAACTTATTCACAGCATTCAAAACTTTTCCATTTGCTGTAACCAATGGTTCCATGTATGAATAGCATGGCAGTGTCTGATATATAGTTGTTTCCCTCAGTGCTTAGCACAGTGGCTCTAACATAATAGACACTAAATAAATGCTTGTTGACTATTTGAAAGAGTATTTTCTTTTTTTCCTCTCTTTTGAGAAAAGCCAGCCTAAAGTATTTTATTGCAATATAAAACTTGAAACTCATATGTGGTAGAGGGAGAGTGAGTGATGGCAGTTTCTTTTGCCGAATTACTACACAGGACAGAAAAAGAGGGGTGGGAGTGGGAGACAAGGAAGGTTGGGATGAAGGGAGGTGTATCAGCAATAGAAGGGCTAAGCATCAAAAGCAGATGTTGAAGTTGTGATGACCATCAGTTTTCTTATTTTCTTTTTTTTTCCTCTTTTGGCTTACATTTTGCCTGTGTGTGTGTGTGTGTGTGTGTGTGTGTGTGTGTGTGTGTAGAGAACACACAAGGATTTCTTGTGAGGATGACTGGGCTTTCATTGTGTTGAAAATTTCTACAAAGAGCACTTTCAATTTAATTTAATTTCAATTTAATTCAAGTAGGGGTGGCTAGGTGGCACAGTGAGTAGAGCACGGCCCTGGAGTCAGGAGGACCTGAGTTCAAATCTGACCTCAGACACGTAACACAATAAGTAACCATGTGACCTTGGGCAAGTCACTTAACCCCAATTGCCCTAAAAAAAAAAAGTCAATAATCAATTCAAGTTCTTGGAATTTTGTTAGTTATGGAGCTTTGACAGCTACTGGAGATTTAAAAAACCCTCCAAATCCTTTAGAAGACTAAAAGATGAGGGTGGCGAATCAGATATCAACAAAGTAGGTTTATATTGACTGGACTTGTTCTGTAGATAGCTGGTATGTGCAAGACTTTCTCAAAAATATCTGTTTTCAAAAGGCAGAGGTTATGAGCTTGAGAAGAAAGGACAGTTGGGTGGTTAAAGCAGTTTCTCCTTCTCCAGCTTCATTTTGGGCAGGTTGACTGATCTATACCAAGGAAATCATTCAACATGGAGAGTATGTCAGTCCTCAATAGCTCCTTGATCTATTATGACTTTATAGTAGCAGCAGTAGCAATCATCATCATCATTATCCAAAATAAAAAGGATGAGTATTTTATCTGTCCAAACAATTCCTAATCTAAGGTGGTGTGTAGGGTGTGATCAGAAAAGACTAGTACCTCTGAGGTAAAGGGTGATGAGCCCTTTTCAGAGCTGCTTTCCACCTGAACTATCTAACTCCCACCTGTGACTCTAAGTAGCTCTAGCATGTGCAGTGATCACACCCTGGTAAACAGTTTCAGCAAACTGGCTGAACAAGGTTGAAGGTAACCAAGGGGTCTCCAACCCTTTGGTGAGTTGAAGGACGTCTACTCCAGCATGTAAAGACTTTCCCTGGTAGAACAGACAGATGAGAACAATCTGTTCCAATGGTCATGAAGGCAACTGAAGCAAGCGCTGTGGAATGATCAGAACTTGGTTAGACATTGAAAATGACAAGTCATCCACTGCATCTTGAGTTATCACCAGTTGTCTGGACTCTTTCCTGTCACTGGACTATGACAACTCTGGAAGAGAGTGAGGCTGCTTACTTTGGGCAACTCTACCTTACTTAAATCTAATCTATGCACAAATCAAAAGACATCACCCATACCATTTTACCATTTTCACATATTGCAAAGTCCTGTGGCAACAGGCAAGCAACAAAGCAGCAGGTGTGGATACACTGGGAGCTGTAGTTACAACCATGCACACAAGTGGCCCAGGCCATAGGGTCATCTTCTTGCTGGAAGCAGTAGTGGGATTTGGCAGCCCTCTAGGGGTCTGAGCAGCTTTTTAAGGACCACACTATTTACCTCCTAGTGTGGGGAAGGGGATAGAAAAAGTGCCCTTAAATTGCCTGCTTTACCCAACCATGGCCTGATTACTGAAGCAGGTGAGGAAGGCCACCCTGTGGTCAAAAAAAAAAAAATAATAAAATATATATATATATACTTCTGCAAAGATGATTCCATTTAAAATACACATATATAGATGCTGAAAAGTCCAGTAGACCTGAAAGACAAACAGCTCTTGTTGCAAGAGAACTCAGCAGCTATCTCATCCAAATAGAAGCCCTGAGTGAAACAAGGCTGGTAAATGAAAGCCAGTTTACTGAATTCAGAACTGGAAAAAATGTTTTCTGGAGTGGCCGCAGTGAAGGGGAGTGTTGTAGGCTGGTATAGGTTTTGCAAACAAAACTAATCTAGTCAATAAGCTTGTATGCATACCAAAAGGAGTGAATGACAGACTCATGACAATGAGATTGTCACTTGCAGGAAAACACTGTGCCACCTTCATCACTGCTCATGCTCTCACCTTGACAAACTCTGATGTAGGTCAAACAAAAATTTGATGAGAATTTGGAGACAATTATGATTAATGTGTCAAAAGAGGACAAGCTTATAATGCTGGGTGACTTTAATGCTAGAGTATGCTCACAATACCACACATGGCACAGAGTTCTTGGTAGGAACAGAATTAGAAACAACAGCAATGGTCACTTACTACTGAAGATTTGTGCATCTCATGACCTTTTCATCATCAACACTGTCTATTAAAATGCAATAAAACTTTGTGAATGCACCCTTGCAGCAAACATTGGCATTTAATAGACTATGTGATTGAAAGAAGAGACAGACAGAATGTGAGAGTGACAAAGGCCATGTGTGGTGTAGAGTGCTGGACTGATTGTAGACATTCTCTCCAAGCTAAATTTTTGAATTCAACAAAAGAGATGGTACCAAGGCAAATGACTACCAGAAGAATTAATGTCAACAGATTAGAGCACATCTCTGAGCAAGAACAGTTTGTTTCTCACTTGAAGGTAAAGTTGAGCCAATACCTGGTTGATAAGAGCAGAGTAGAAAAGGAGTGGGTAGCTTCCAGAGATTTGGTGTACAGAACTGCACTCACTCATCTGGGTCAGAACATTCACAAACATCAAAACTGATTTGACCAAAATGATGGAGTAACTCAGAAGCTTGCTAAATGAAAAACAAGAACTCCAGAGGGTTTGCCAGTAGGATAGTTCATCCATCTCTAAGAAGGCAGCATTTAATTCCATCAAAAGTAAAGTACAAGTGAAGTTTAGAGAGATATAGGATTCATGGTTCAGGAAGAAGGCCAAAGAAATTCAGTTTCATTCTGATAGTGACAATCCAAAGCACTTTTATGATGCCTTGAGGGCTATTTATGGGTCAAAGACTTATGGTACATCTCAATTACTCAGTGCTGATGGATCCACATTGCTTAGTGATAAGGACAGGATCCTGGAGAGATGGGCTGAACACTTTCATAGTATTCTCAAAAGACTGTCAATCAATCAATCAATGCTGAAGTCATTGACTGTTTACCCCAGGTTGAAGTCAATCCCTTTCTAGATTAATTTACAACCAAAAAAAGAGGATTGGAATGCCATTAGGCTCCCCTCCTGTGGCAAAGCATCTAGTGCTGATCCTATTCCAGGTGAGATTTATAAAGTGGGGGATCCATTGTTCATATAAAAGCTGACTAAAACGTTCTAGGTTATATGGCAAGAGTTGGTAATACTCTAGGAGTTGAAAGATACCTCCACTGTCCATCTCTATAAAAGCAAAGGAGATAGATTATCCTGTGACAGTCATAAGGGGGTAGAATGTGTCTCTCTTAGTCATGCTGGCATGGCTCTTGCTAGCACTCTTTTTAATGGGCTGATCCTTCATCTAGATGGTCATCAACCTGAGAGCCATTGTGGCTTTAGAAAGGGCCAAGGAACAGTCAGTATGGTATTTGCTGCCCCACAAGTCTAGGAGAAATGCCAGGAGCAGAAGAGAGGTTTGTTTGTGGATCTGACCAATGCCTTGGATACTGTCAGTCATAAGGGTTTACGGAAAAATTATGTCAAAATTTGGTTGCCCAGAAATGTTCATTAATATTGTATGTCAATTTCATGCTTGCCTGGATTCTGGATAATTGACAATGCTCTCCAGTTTTCCTTCCCAGTCACCAACAGAGTGAAACAAGGCTGTGTGCCTGCTCCCATGCTTTTTTAGCATGATGTTTTCAGTCATGTTGTCAGATGCCTTCCACGAAGATGAACATAGCATTCAAGTAAGCAACCGCACTAATCAGAAATTACTCAAGCCAAGACCAAGGTGAAGGGATTATTGATGCATTTGAATGTTTGTAGATGATTGTGCACTTAATACAGCCTCTAAAGCTGAGATGCAACAAAGTATGGATTGATTGTCCGCTACTTGTGCTAATTTTAAAACACAGGTGCTCCATCAACCAGCATCACACCATGCATAAATGAAACTATCAGTTACAGCAAATGGAAAAGTTTTGAATACTGTGGATAAGCTCACTTGCCTTGGCAGTATACTTTCCAGGGATATGCATATCAATAATGGAGTTGACATGCATTATCAGGGTTAGCTCAGTGTTTAGGAGGCTCTGAAGGAAAGTGTGGGAGACTATTAAGACTGCTTACCAAATTGAAGGTCTTACAGAGCCATCATGTTGACCTTATTGTTATGCCTGTGAAACCTGGACAGTCTACTAGCATCATGCTAGGAAACTGAATCACTTCCATTTGAATGATCTTAGGGAGATTCTATAGATTATCTGGCAGGATAAGCTACCAGACACTTAGGTCCTTTCTCAAATGAATAGGCCAATAATTCAAACTCTACTGCAAAGAGCACAACTTGGATGGGTTGATTCATTGTTCAGATGCCAAGCACACACTTGCCTAAAAGACTATTTTAGAGATAGGCAAGCACTCACATAGTGGTTAGAAAAATCAAGACAAGGACATTTTCAAGGTCTCTCTTAAAAATTTTGGAATTGATTTCATGACATGGGAGGCACTGGCACAGGACTGACCAGTATGGTGTGCCCTCATCAGAAAAGGTGCTGTGCTCTATGATCAAAGCAGAATTGAAGTAGCTAAAAAGAAATGCAAGATGTGCAAATTTAAAGAATCCACCTTAAATGTTCACATGGACTATTTGTATCCCACCTGCAGTAAAGCGTTCCAAGCTTATATTAGTATGATCAGCCACAGTCAGACACATAATAACTTTAACATAATGATGTCATTTTGGTCCTCTTCCAGAACTAAGGACAACAACCGTTCTAGAGTTAACCCATCTGTGTGTTGTTAATTTTTGATCATAAACTTAATCTTAAATCTATGTCAGAAAGATTTCCATTTAAATCTAGTCCCACCCTCCCAAAAAAAGATGAATGGCTTAACAAGTTAAGGTTCCCAGTATTTAGTTTAGACAACACATGTACAAAGAGAAAAAGTTGGAAGCAAAGCCAAGTGATAACTCAGTCAGTTCCGGGTATATATTTAAACAATGAATGTAGTGGAAATTTCAGGGTAAAGTTCCATACAAATTCATGTGCATTCTTCTCGAAGCTGAGACTCTGAATTCCTCCATGTGTCCAATGCAAAAAATAAGGAGGAAAGGAAAGAGACCATTCCTGCCATTCCAGTTTTATAAGTTCGACATAAAAATGAGAGTAGCATTGGAATAATGCCTGGATGACTCTTGGAACCACAGGTATAGTCTGGAGACAGAGCCATTTGCACTTTCTAGCCCTCATTCATCTGGCCTACTCTTTCTTCCCAGCCTCCAATCACCTCCTATTTGCCCATCACAAACTTGAAGAGCTTATTTCTATCATGGAAGGAACCACACTTTTCATCCCTGTAATGCACTGTATGAGTAGGGTCGGCTGGGAAAGGTCGGCTGGGAAAGGTACAACCGTCTCTGGGGAAGAAGGTTTCCATCTGCAGTCCCATTCTGGCCGGCTTTGGGCAGATCCTGGGGTCATTGCTCTGCAGGACTCATGAAGGAGGTGCTGCAAGGAAGAAGCCCTGCGGGTCTGACTGGGGACACATTGTCAAGCGCTACTCCTGACTAGTGGGGGACACCCTGGCTCAAGCAGCATCCCAGCCGGCTTTTCACCACCTACTTCCCCTTCTCCCCTCCCCCACCTCGGAGACACACAGAGTCCCTCCACACCCCACACCCGACCCCACCCTCTTTCTGCACCCACCCGGGCGCACCAGCACGGGAGCTCGTCCCTACCCTAAAGAGAAAGAATTTTCTTCAAGATTTTGGCAAATATTTCGGCAGAGACAAATGTGAGCGGGGACAGGGATATAAATGAGCACAAATTTATCTTGAAACTGTTCTCCTCTGGTCTATAGCACAAAAAATTTCGAGATCTTTCAGGAAAGGCCAAAACAAGTACCCAAAGTTTCTCTTTGAGATAAGACTCTTATAGCCCCCTGTTTTCTCCACCCTTTCGTTGGCCCTAAATTGTATAGATAATGTGAGACTTAGGAAGACGCCTCATATCATCTTCAGTATGTCCACATACCATTATACCGTGTGGTCCTTGAACTGTCGACAGGGATTGTCTTTCTTCTCTTTGTATCCCAGCTCAAGTGCCTTCCCCAGAGGAGAATCTTGATAAATGCTTAATGTCTGACTGACTGGTACTATGCTGTGCAATGTACATAATTTCAAAGAACCTATACTAGATTTCCTTTTATCAAAACTGTAAAATAATGACAATGAATCTGTCATATAACCATGTATAAATCCATTTCATTTTTATTAAACAATCAAGAAATAGGTTATTTTTGCTCTGCCTACAAAATTAAAAGGAATTTGCTAGCAAATACTATTCTACTTACATTTCCCACTGTTATGAAACTAGAGAAGAAACAGAATCAGGTGGTCTTGCTGTGATGTTGTCGAAAAAAAAATGAGCAATTATCATTTCTCTCCAGTAGGTTTCTGTGAAATAATAATTGCTCATTACACTCTACAAATAATATGGTGATCTTAACCAGTGAAGGGAAGTTGGGTTGGGAAACTTTATTATTCTAAACCAGGGGTGGGGAACCTGTGGCCTCAAGGCCGCATGTGTCCCTCCAGTTTCTTAAGCATGGCTTTTTGATTGAATCCAAACTTGACAGGACAAATCCCCTTAATAAAAGGATTTGTTCTGTAAAACTTGGAAATAGTCAAAAGGCTGCACCAAAGGACCTAGAAGGCCACATGTCACCTTGAGGCCACACGTTCCCCACCCCTGCTCTAAAACATTTTTTTTTCCAACTCTAATTCTTCATTTGGAAATATGACTGACCACCCATCTCCCTCAACACAGTTGGACTTTACTTAAGGCAATTGTTTTAATTATTAATTTGTAAGTATAATAATATTCTCTTTCTGCAGGTTTATTTAGAAACAAAAACTGCTTGAAATTGGATTCTATACAATGTTTCTATTTATCCCAGTTCCTAATTAAGGGGAGTCAAGGAATGTGTCTAGAGCCCCTTACCTTAAATATATGTTTATGATGCTTCCTGAGGAATCTGAGTTTCTAAAACTTTATTCCCACAATGAATGGAATACTGCTTTTTCCTACTGCAGTCTCTTAATTATCTCCCTTCCATACTTCATCTGATAACAGCATATGGTACACAACAATTCCTGACAAATGACTCATGGTCTATGTCAAGTATCATCAATCAACCTTTAAACTGCTCAACATGAAGTGACTGCTTTTGGAATAAACTCTGCATTATTCAAGTTGTTTTTTTAAAAGGTCCATGTTATTCAAAAAAATAAATAATTTTTTCCAGCTAGAAAAAAAGAAGTCATTCCATTTAAAAATATGTGATGTTAGCATCTGAGGATGTATCACAACTATGCATCAAAAAAGATCCCTTCCTTCTTGAGTCATCAACTGACTTTCCATCCTCTAATAATATATTCTAACAGTTTTTAAGTAATAACAGAAAAACATATAATCTTCAAAGTTTTTCTCTTCCTTTTTTAAAAACTAGGATATTTGTTCTCTTTTAAATCCACTCATACACGAAGCATACAAGGAAATGAAATCAGAATGTACCTTTCCCCAAAGTCCAATGCTCAGATTCCAATGCAGACAGTTCAAAGCTTCAAAATGGAACTGGAAGAGCATGGTGGGTCCTATTTGCTCCCAACTCCCACTTTGCAACTTTTCCAAAAGCCAGAGAGAAGAAGCTGTATTGGCAAGCACCCCAACATCCCCAGGGTGGCTGCCAACACAGGTTTTTAGATCTGCTTTTCAAAAGGAAAGCAACTCAAAATTGGTTAACAAGCTCACTTTAATCAAACAAACATATATTACCTAGTTCAGGGGGAATAGGTCAGCACCCCAAACTTCAGATTATACAGACAGATCAAACAGACAGGCTTCCAAACTGTCTAAACATTATCAATACCAAAATCACAGTTACTAGAGAGGGAAGCATCAACATCTGGGTTTTCAAAGCCGGGGGGCTCTCAACAACTGCCCAGTCTCATCTGGTCAAATCACACAACACTTCTGAAAGTGAGACCCAAAGCAAAGCCTCCTATGAGGGTTTATATAGCCTTCTCTGATCTCAGAGAATGTAACCACCCTCTTGACCCACTGCCCAATCACACAGCACTAAGGTGTGGTCATTCCTGCAAGCCTCCTACCACAGGCTCCATGTGACCACATTCAGCCTATTAGGGGGCAGAGTATATTTTCAAATTAAAGAAGCTTCTCAGAGTCACTTAAGTCAATCAAAGGGCCTAGGGGCAGGGAAGATGTTCAAATTTACATTTCCATTGCAGAAGCAAAGAAGGAAAGTGAAAAAAAAAAAGATAAAGTTTTGTCTTTCACCTTCAGTGTGGAGAAAAAAACAATACCCCACATCCCATCCTGAATCATAAGAGACAGCTGCTCTCAAGGGGGTTGCTTTGGAGAAACAAGATAGAAGATCGTGACATATTTTATACAAGAAAACAAGTACTCAGAATCCGGGGAGCATGAAAGCCCACCTCTATTTTGCCTTTTTCTAAATATCATTAACATATTCCTCTTTCAATGGTCTTTCAAAGGTCATACACTACATGAATGCCAAAAGTCATGTGTCCTTCATTACCAGTTTCCTAAAACACTTGGGAAGTGGAAAATTCCGGCATTAAAGATCAACTACTTTATGAAGTGTTACTCGCTAGCATCTTCTGTAGGTAAAGGTACTTTCTCTTTGGAGGCAAAGGTACTTTCTTTGCACACTTCAATGCTAGATCTGATTCTATGTGTGTAACAAAAACCTAGACATGATGGGAGGGAAATTGCTTATTTCACACAGAAATGGGTTTGAAAACTATATTAGATGATCATTTTTTTCCTTTCCTAGCTATACATCTCTTAAATTTTCCCCACTCTAATCATATTCTGAAAGTGCCCCCATTTTCTGAATACTTTCTCTAACTTAACCCATCTCCCTGGGTGGCCCACAAAGCAGCTGGCATGTATCCAGGTATTGATTAGTCAAAACTATCTAGGATATAGATTGTCAACAATATGCAAAAATTTAATATTTTCCTTTTAATTATTCTGCTTTTTAAACTATATATATTATGAAGAAATGATGCAAAAGGAGATATCTAAGAAACGTCTGAGTAAAAAGGAAAGTGAATAAGACTTATTAAGTGGACAGTCTCTGCGCCCCATAGTTTGTTAAGAAAAAATGAAGAAGATCCAAAAATGTTGGGAAAAGTACCTGCATCAGGTTTATTCTGGTGAATTCTAGTGAACATGACAAGAGTCATGAAGGATAAATAACCCACATCAGTGAGATGCCAGATCCCAGACCCAGTTGAGTATTTTAGTATTCTGTTATAGTTAAGAATACCCATTTTTAGATTTCAATCTACAACTGTCTTCAAAATGTAAATTGTCATATTTCCAAAGACTTATCACTTTTGCTCTTGACTGATGACTCAGAGGTTGAAAACATCTTAAGAATGTAAACATGCAAAGTAGTTCAAAATTTGCATTTATAATCTATTTAAATGACAATTGCACTAGGATTCACAGAAACCCTTTCATAAGATTTACAAAAGCCCTCGGGTTTGTTGCATTTATGACAAGCTGTCTATGGGTTATCTTCACATAGTCCACTTAGGTGAAAATGAATTCAGATTAATGGATGAATGATATCATAATGCATAAATGGAAATATCACTTGAACTGAAAATATCAGTAGTATTTAAAACATTTTTATCCAGTATCCTGATCCTATCTAGAAGATAAGCCTATGACAGATCTTGTATCCATTATCAAGTGTTTTTGTTGCTGCTATTGTTATATGTTTGTTTTGTTGTATGATACCAGTTTGAGAGGGTGTCAGATTAAGGAGGTTCTGGATTCACATGAAAGGAACACTCTGCGCTTCAAAAGATCAATTATAGTTTATTTAGAATATAGGTAAATGGGAAGAAAACCAGAGATAACGGAGCGAAAAGCTTAGGAATAATGAGATAAGAGCAATTATGATTAACATATAAGCACATATTTACAATCATTACCAACGCAGGGAAGCACCAACACCTCACCATACAAGCTGGGGAATCCGGAGTATAGCTGTCAGGGTGCCGCTCAGGGAGTCCCAGGCAAGACATCTCCTTGGGTGAGATTGCAATCTGGGGTCTGGATCTTATGATTTAAGTAGTGCTGAGAACAAAGAAGGCATACGGCCGGGTGTTTTCAGCAAGCAACATATCTTGTGTGAGGCCTGGGATGGAGGCCACTCCCTCCAACCTCCCTCCCCGTTCCCCCCCCCCAAGACCGATGTTTCCTTGGAATGGTTATTTCCAGGAGTTGGGCAGTTATCATATCTCTTCTCAAGGACATGACTGGGGTCCCAGGAGAAGGGCAGCCCTCACATTCTCAGGATCCTCTGTTCCCAAACTGCTAAGTGTAATAGAAAGGTCATAGTGAGTTGGGGCCTTGGTTTGTAAAATCTTGTTTCTCACAGAGGGGCTTACCTTGCCCCTTCAGAGGGCCACTATGCAACCCTAACAATAGTCAACATCCAACTCATCTCTTAGAGACAAATTGCCAAAAGTAAGGGTAGGCTTTCAAAGTCTCGTTTCATTGTGGCTTTGATAGATAAAGCCATAGAGGTCTTTAAGAAATACCTAGTGGGGCGGAGCCAAGATGGCGGAGTAGAAACAGCTCATCCAAGCCACTCTGCCCCCAGATTGCTCCCAAACTATGTAAAAGGGGACTCTGAACAACTTCTGGAGCCCCAGCACCGACAGAACGACACAGAGAAGCTAACCTCCTGCTGAGGACAGCCCAGCAGGCCTGCAAGAAGGACCAGCACAGTGCTCTGGGAGGCGGCAGTGCACAGAGCGTGGGTAGCCGAGCCGAGCCCAGGTACTCGTGAGCCAAGGTTTTAGCCCCAGGGCGGCAGGGCCAGCAGCCAGCTGGAGAGACCCCAGAACACCAGCAGCTGTGGCGACTCCAGAATTATCAACATAGACATGCCTAGGACAAAGTAAGAGGTTAGTGTCCTAAGGACTTTGGGACCAGTATTTGGGGAATGCATCAGCTCCCTCCCCTGGGGGCTAGAAGCCCCTGAGGAGACAGGCCATTTTGTAGTTTTCAGAGGCAGCTCCAGCTCCTGGCCTGTGAACTGTAGGGAGATCCAGCGATCAGTCTTGGGGGGTAATCGCTCTTGCTTTAACCTCCCTGGATCTGGATTGTGATCTAGGGTGGAAGTCGTGGGTGGGTTTACAGCTTGCAAGAAACGGAAGTTGCCTCCCACACGTTCGGGACGAAAATTCCTCTATCTGGCCTTAAAACCATAGTGTGGCAACAAGCCCAAAAGTCAAGTGATTAAGTGGCAACATGCCAAGGCAAAGGAAACAGAAAAATGCAACCCTAGACCCCTATTTTGGGGGCATAGAGCGGGAAAAGGACTGTGAGGTCAGAAGTCCTGCTCCAAAAGCCCCAGGGGAAAACATGAGCAGGTTGCAGGCCATAGAGGACTTTAAAAGGACTTTAAAGAAGGACTTTAAAAATCAAATAAGAGAAGTGGATGAAAAACTGGGAAGAGAAATGAGAAGGATGCAGGAAAAGTATGAAATGAGGGTCAACAGCCTGACTGAGGAAACAACACCTTAAAAAATAGACTAGCTCAAATGGCAAAGGAGGCCCAAAAGGGCATTGAGGAGAAGAATGCCTTAAAAAGTCGAATTTGCCAGATGGAAAAAGAATCTCAAAAGTTCACTGAGGAGATTCATTCCTTCAGATTTAGACTGGAGCAAATGGAAGCTAATGACTTTATGAGAAATCAAGATGCTGTTAAGCAGATCCAAACAAATGAAAGATTAGAAGGCAATGTGAAATAGGGCATAGGTTGAATTTGTTAGGAGGGGAGAATACTCAAGGGATGAAATTATGAGGTGAGAGAGGAAAGTAGCAAGAGGAGATGGGGAGAGACAGGGTAGGGTAAACGATCTCATGTAGAAGAAGCAAAGGGAAGTGGTTGCAAGGGAGGGGGAGAATAAGAAGGCAAAAAAGGCAAAACCACATTCTCATTGAATTTGGTTCAGGGAGAGAATGACATACATACTAAATGGGATATCTCAACCTGCAGCAGAATAAGGGGAAGGGGAATGAGAGGAGGGATGATGGATGGGAGGGCATCCTTGGGGGGAGGGGAGGTTGGAAGTACCCACTATAGAAGAGGGACAGGATCATGTAGGGAATGGACCAGGTGGGGGTTGGATGAGTGGGAGGGAATTATAAGCAGCCTTGTACAATATATCTACTATGATAATGTTTTGCATAGCTAGACATGTACAACATATACTGAATTACTTATCTCCCCAGAGGGAATGGGTGACAAGGGAGGAAGGAAATGGATCTGAAATTCTAGGTATTAACATTAAATGTTTCAAATATATATAAATACTATTATCAATACTCTTTTGCTTGTAATTGGGAGATAAGATATGCAGGCATTGGGACACAAAGATTCACCTTCCTCTAATGGAAAAGTCGAAGGGGGTATGGGAGAGAGCAGATTGGAGGAAGCAATATCTTGTGGGACTGCTATTCTGGGAGGTTGGGTAGGGGAATAACAGGGGGAAAATGATTGTAACTCAAAATCTGGTGGAAATGAATGATGTAAAACAGAAGTTAATTAAGCATTTGTTTAAAAAAAAAAAAGAAATACCTAGTTCCACTTCTTCCTTTCACACATGAGTCATAGAGACCTGGCTTATGAAAGACTTGTATTTAGTAAGTAGAAAAACCGGTATTTGAACTTAGATTATTTGACTCTACGTATTAAATTCATTGCTTAAGTATATCACAGACTCATTAATTCCACTACTATAGAACCAGATGTTAGCTAAGAGAATGAGTACTCATCTTGGGCTTAATCATGCTGCTACATCTCCTTCTCAAGATTTCATGGGGACCCTTGATGGAAGCTGAAGTGTCTTTCTAATGCCAACAATGTGAACCCCCAATCTTGGCATGTTCTCAGCAACTCTTAGCTGCCAGTAACTATCTCTCCATTTCAATTTTACAAATAGACTCAGCAAGAACAGAAGTATAAGCACATGTGCATACTCTCTCTCACAGACACACACACACACACACACACACACACACACACACACACATATTGGGAGCACAAATTCTCCTATACTGCCTTAGTCCCTGAAGAAAGTGGGCTCAGAATTAGCATAATTTCTACTGGTTTTCAACATTATGGATTCTGAAAACTGGGAAGTGGACGAAGAGGAAAATATTGACACAGATTATACCACTTTCATACAAAAATTTAACTGATAGAAATTGACTGCTATAGCAAGGAGACCAAGCGATCCTAGAAGCAGAGTATTGACATGATTCAGTCAGCAAACACTTGATTTCCTTACCAGACAGAGGGATGCAACATCCACAGTCAACAAAGATTTGGTATATAAACTCATTTGTAAAATCTTTTGGATCAGGATTGTGAAATATTATGATCATTATTGCTTCTTCAAATGACCAGAAGTAGTGAACTGACAAAAACAATATTAAAGATTTGTACAGAAACTCAGCTAATAAAAATCATCCTAAAAACCTTTAAGGATGAAGCTGAAAAGGACAGCAAACAAAAGAAAGATTTTAATCACCCTCAAGTATAGTGGAGACAACTAATTTGGACTCAAATCAGAGTACTAGAAAAGCTGCTGGTGGGTGTGAAAATGGTATTTTAAAAAATGGATCATCTAGATTATTTCCATGCTAACAGTAAGACAGCATTTGAAGATACATGAGAAATGATTTCTAAATTATATGAAAGAGGAAAGAATGTCAAAGGCATGAAATATCTTTTTTATCCCTCCCAAAAAAAGAATTGTGAGAATAGCAGTAATTACAGACCTGTAAGCTTACTTCCCCATTCCTACATAATTTTTTAATGAAAATGAGCTACACATGCAATAAATTTCACATGACTTTCACATGGCCCTCTTTTTCATTGTTAATCCACTGATAAAGATATTAGACAGGAACCGGCAGAGATTTTTGTAAGTAATAATTCAAAGTAGACAGCACATCTTCATGATAACACAATGAACAGAATGGTACTGAGAATACAGATCCAAATGTACTTATCTGTTGACAAGAAAAAAGTACTTGATTCTGTAGAGCAAAAAGTTGGGTTAAAGTCTTTCCTTCATTAAGCTCCCATACATAAGCATATGTAAAATCTCATAATACACCTTGAGATATATGAGAACAGAGATAATTTTAAGGATACTTTGATTCTCAAGATTTGAAGAGATATCATAGAAGACGTACATTCACCAGAGTCTTTTTCATTGATATGGAAGAAGTCAAATGCCAAAGACAATTTGTAGGGGAATTAATTCACTGCAGATGGTGGGATCCCCCAGATGCTGCTATTTGTAAATATTGTGCTGATTGCAAGAAATGCTAGAAAACTGGGGACACCTATAGGTGAGATCCAGAATTACTCAATAAAGTATTTGACCTACGCATAACAGAAAAACCACATGGGATGAAGAATGTCTCTTGTCCAGAGACTCAGGAGTGGGGAACCTGCAGCCTCGAGGTCACATGAGGCTCCCTGGGTTCTCAAGTGAAAAAATTGACTGAATCCAACAACTTTTTTTTCTGTGAATTATGGATTCAGTCAAAGGGCCACATTTGAGGAGCTAGAGGGTCATATGTGAACTCGAGGATACAGGTTCCCCACCACTGGTCCAGACTATTACATGAAATTTTATGGACAAACTATAGAACTAAGCCACCAATATATCTATATGTAATGCTGCAAATGGATAAGAAACTGGGTCCATAATTGAATAAGGAGAGCTCTTGCCATTGGGAAAATTCACAGATCTTTTAATGACCCCAAGATTCTCTCAGAAACAAAAATCTGCCTTTTTAATAGCAGTATTCTTTGATATTAGAGAATCACAGAATTTGACTGTTGGAAAAGACTTCACTGGTAATTTAGATCAATCCATTCCTGAAAATAATTCCAACTGTGACATACCCAACAGTCAACCCCACTTCCTGCTTGACCTGTAAGCAGGAGAAACCTTTCCATGAAGTCTGTTTCACTTTTTACACCTCTGATTTTTATGAAGTTTCACCTGAGTTCAATATTAAATAGGCCTCTTTGCAGTTTCCATGTATTGCTCCTAGTGCTGCTCTTTGAAAACAAAACAAGGCTATTGCCTCTTCTACCTGAGAAACCTTTCTTTTTCCTTTCCCTCCTTCTTAAGAGGGCAAGAATTTGATTTAGAGTATATATATATATATGTATATATATATATATATATATATATATTTTTTTTTTTAAGTCATGCATAATATTTCTCTATTAGCCATGTTGCAAAAAAAAGAAAACACAGACACAAAAGTAAAAAAAAAAGCATGCTTCACTATATATTCAGACTCCATTAGTTCTTTCTTTGGAGATGGACAACATTTTTCATTGTTTAATCCTTTGGAATTGTCTTGCTTCACTGCATTGCTGAGAAGAGCTAAGTCATTCACAGTTGATCATTGTACAATATTACTGTTACTATATACGATGTTCTCTTTGTTCTATTCATTTCATTTTGGATCAGTTCATACAAGTTTTCCAAAGTTTTTCTTAAACTATCCTGCTCATCATTTCTTACGACACAATAGCATTCCATCACAATCACATACCACAACTTGTTTAGCCATTCCCCAGCTAATAGGCACTCCATCAATCTCCAATTCTTTGCCACCACACAAAAAAACTGCTATAAATAATTTTGTACTTTTTAATTTGTTCTTTTTCCTTTTTTTCTTCTTTTGATATCTTTGGAATATAGATTTATTAGTGATATTACTGGGTCAGTAGGTATGCAGTTTTATAGTTTTTTGGATCTATGAATGTGTTATTCTAAATGAAGTCTGATGATGGCACAAAGTCTGTTCGTTCCTCAAAGTCATGCCTTCCTTAATATGGGCCACAATTGCATTAGTTATTTTGACCTACAAGTCATGATGCTGACATATTGAGGTTGATATCCATTAAAACAACCACATAATATCTTTGTGTCATCTGCATTTTTGATGATCATATCCTTATCTAAGTCAGTAATAAAATGATTAGAAAGCACAGAAGCAGTCACAGAACCCTCTGATACTCCCTTGTAGACTTCCTCTCACATTGA
Organism: Gymnobelideus leadbeateri; assembly: GCA_011680675.1. NCBI lineage: Eukaryota > Metazoa > Chordata > Mammalia > Diprotodontia > Petauridae > Gymnobelideus > Gymnobelideus leadbeateri. The sequence goes on from WOXC01010154.1 coordinate 1,406,450, forward strand.
CACTAAAGTGTTAACACTTATGCTCCAACTGTATTGTGTTGCACTTCTTTCTTTGGTTGCTAGCTTCTCTTGTCTTGACTTACAGACCACTTCTCAGTTGGCTTTTATGCACAACTTTGTTTTTCTGACTTTTCTGCTTCAAAGCAGTGACTGTGTAATGGAAATGCAAATTTAAAGATTTTCCCTGCCCCTAGCTTAAGTGCACCTGGAGTCTGTGGTGGGAGGCTTGTTTTTCAGGAAAGCCCACGCCTTGATACTTTGTGATTGGGCAGTGGATCAAGAAGGTTGTTACATTCTCTGAGCCAGGAGACGGCTATATAAACCCTGATGAGAGGCTTTGCTTTGGGGCTCATTTTGAGAAGTGTTGTGTGATTTGACCAGATGAGACTCTGGGAAGCCGTTGTTGAGAGCCCCCCGGCTTTGAAAACCCAGATGTTGATGCTTCCCTCTCTGGTAACTGTGATTTGGTATTGATATAATGGTTGGACAGTTTGGAAGCCTATCTGTTTGATCTGTCTGTATATTCTGAAGTTCGGGGTGCTGACCTTTTCCCCCTGAACTAGGTAATATACGTTTGTTTAATTAAAGTTATCTTGTTAACCCATTCTGAGTCGCTTTCCTTTATAAAAGCAGATCTGGGAACCTGTGTTGGCAGCTACCCTGGGGATGCTGGGCTGCTTGCTGCTACAGACTGATGGCATAATTATAAATATAATTTAATTAGTCTTATCATAACTGTGAAAACACCCATATCCAAATTTCTATCAAATATGACCATAATTCTTTGATCCATTTTCTCTGAAACAAATTTCAAAATACTGAAAACAATCTTGATTGTAAGCTCCTTGAGGGCAGGAACTGTTCTTTTTTTAGTAAAACAGCAACATTAACTTGGTGACAGGCAAATCCCCTAAACTTTTTTTCTTGTTTTTGTATCCCCAGCAGTTAGCACAATACTTTGCATATAGTAAGTGCTACATAATTGATTATTTCCTTTCCCTCCTTTACCCTCCCCATTGTGCCTTTGCTTACTTTGCTTATCTTGTCTTAGATGTCTTTTCTTTTCCACTGAGCTTATGCAACTTTTTACCTATCCTTTAAAGCCTAATTCAAATAACATGTTTTCCAGAAGGCTCTCCTGATCAAGATCAACTTTATCTGTAACAATCTTTCCTTTTGGACTTCATATTTTTGTCCCTATTTGATGAATATCTTTTTATTACATTATATCATAGTCTATATATTATATTACTATATATTGTAGCATGTAGTATAATATTGTATATCAAATTGTTATACTATGTTATATATTAGACTATAATAGTAAACTATTATATATGCATGCATGTACATGTGTATACATATATATGTGTGTGTGTGTGTGTGTGTGTGTGTGTGTGTGTACATTTTAGTAAGACCTGTTTGTATCATCCCCATACTAAATCATATTTCCTTGGGACAGGTACTTATTCTGTATCCCTCTTCATGCCTTGAATACTGTTCTACACATAGCAGGTATTTATTAACTTTCTGATGAAATGCAATTAAATAGTAAAAATAGCTAAATTACCTGGGCACTTGGAGTTTTGAATGAATTTCAGAATTCATTTTTCTTTAAATCGCAAGAAAAAACATGGAACATGAAAGGCTACATAATTAAAATCTGCTAGGTTATCTGTGAAAGTTAAGCTTATTGGAACAGTGAGTCACACATTGCTGTTACAAATACAGAAAACTTTTGTTTATTTGGAATATCCTTGGTGGCCCAATGGATTTGTCTCAGTTTCTACTTTCTAATGAGAGTGACCTCTAAATAGGTCCAATCCCCCATTATTTTTATATCTTTTTATATATTAAAGTTGCATGTTTTTAAAACTTCCACATCTTGGTGAATCATCAGTTACACATTTTGATAATTTTAGGTTTCTAAGTTTGACTAAGAGATTATAGCTGGTTTCCTACATATTCCCAATTTAATTACCTTGATTTTCTGGCTGAAGCCATAGTAAGTAGGAGGGCCAGCTTATTCAGAAGTCCTTTCCAGTTAGTGAATTTAAAAGGTAACACTATCTTTCCAATTCCTGACATTTGAGAAAAGCAAATCTATAAGAAAAGAAAGAAATATGTATATATTCAAAAAGATCTGTCTCTTTCACACAGTTAGTGAAAATGGAGAAATTCAATCTAACATCTGAAACTCCAAATGCTAGGTGAATGCCTAAAGCTGAAAAAAGTACCCCAAACCTAGATTTCATAGACTTTTAATTCTTGTGCTCAATTCCTTAGTGCAGCATGAGCTACAGATGGCACATAGAGTCCTTTGTAAAAGTGCACATTTGACACAGTCAGAATTCAAGATTATTTTCTGTGTGATTATAATCAGTAAAACAGCAGCAAGTCTCCATATTATCAAATTAGGCTGGTCTTGGGGAGAGTTTCTAAAATGATGGTTAGTAGCACATAGATAAGCAAAGTGATGAAAATAAATTACTTCATAGCCTGCAAATTTTTATGTTAATTTTCACTCTTTACAGGTGTTATGCATTGATGCCTTTGGCCCCTTTGATAAAAATAATTAAATAATTAAATGAATATCACCATCAGTATAAAATGCTGTTCCTCTAAGCATGTAGGGGACATGCTTGTAGCAGGTGTTTGGTTGGTGCCTAAACTATTATGTTTGGGGGAAAAATTGTAATCACAATGGTCATCACTAGAAATAAATTCCAAAATGGCACATTTGATATATATTTTTTTATATCATCAATTTGGAAGGAAGATAGCAGAATGTCATGTACATATATATGGGGGCAGGGCGGAGAGATACTTTATATTTGGAAGTAGATGACCTAGATTCAAGCTCTGGCTCAGCTTCCAACTAGCTGTATGAGTTTAGGATAGTTACACCCTTTCTGACTCTGTTTCCACATTTGTTCAACCATGTTAATACTGCCTACCTCGAATGCTTTGAGGAAAATTAATACTAAACTTTAATGTGTTATTAAAGATTTTTTTAAATCTTAAAGTTATTAAATGTGTTATTCTAAGAAAAGATCCATCAAGATTTTATTTTTTCATCTCATAAATCACAGATAAATTCAATTATTTTCACTATGTCCAAATGCCATAATCATTGGAGAGATGTTTGACAGGTGGGTGGAGGAAGGGAGGAGAGAGAAGGGGGAACTAATTTATCATGAAGCAAGACTGAGTGAACATAAATGGAGAGTTTATGTGTTTGACACACGTAATATCAAGAAATATAAAAGCCATCTAGCATGCTGGGTGGATCCCCCTTTGGAAGATTTATGGGAAAAAAGCTATATGGAATGACTAGATGTGGATGGGTTGTGATATGTATCATTGAAGGGAGTTCCAAGATCAATGAAATCAAAATGGATTCAGATGTATCTTCCAGTGTAGTCCATTCCAATGCTTTATCATGATGTGGAAATGGTCTGATAATCTCACAGACTATTTCAACATAGTAAAAGTTATCAAATCGAAAAGGATTCAAGAATAGGTCAGAGGGTAAGTATTATCATATATATAGGTATGTATGTATGTGTATATGTATACATGTATGTATGTATACATGTATGTATATATGTATGTATAGTATTGTCACACATATGCTTGTATGTGTCTTTAGTCCAATGACCAGCATAGCTAATTTCAGAGAGAGGGTCATCAGCATAAGATTTGGTACTATATAATTAACTTCCTTGGTCATAATCACTTCATTTATGAAGATAGCTTTGCAGAGAATCTTCAAAGTTTGTTATTTCTGAAAAGTTTATCATCAGATGGTTGATCTGGTAATGAACCCTCCCCCCATTTGGTTAGGCTACTCCCTATACAACAAATAGTCTATTATTAGTTCCATATTTTTATTAAAAACCTACTGGTTGATTAAATAATTTAAAGCTAATGAATATGTTAACATAGTAACCCTTCCAAATTAGCTGTAAAGAGTAGGAAACTATCTCTGAGATGCCCTACCATGGGAGAGGTGATATTCAGAGCATCCATTTTTAAATAAAAAATTGTGGTAATTGCTACTAAAAGAACTGGGGAATCTTAATATGAAATATAACTATATAATTAAAATATGAAAAGGGAAAAAGGGGGAAAGGCTTAAAATTTTATGTATCTCTACTAGAAAATAGTGAATATTTTAATATGGAAAGTGATAATAGATTTTTATAACCACTATTTTTTAAAATGAGGTTCTCAAAGCAGTTAAATGATCCTCCTTGATTTCTTTCAAAGTAAAAAGAGCTCATACAAATTTATTTATATGGTTTTTAATGTTAGGTATATCATATTCTCAAGATAAAGCAAAAGGGAAATTGAGAGTTGAAGTGATTATCTGAATAATTTAGGATTAAAAAAAAAAACTCCTTCTTTGAAGAAAAAGATGAAAAGAATTTCAAGAATGAGGTGAGGTAGGTGAGGGAAGTATTTAGCCTGGGATGTAGAAGTAGTAGACAGAGGAACATTTCTGTCACCTCCACTACATTGGCTACTTAAAGGATCTCTTGGAGCATATGACCTTTTAAAATGTAATGTCTGTCTACATATGTATCTATACATATATAGATATGTATTTGCATATGTATGTGTAAATATATACAGAGAGAGAGAGAGAGAGTCACTTATTTAAAAAGGTCATAGTCTCCATGAGTTCCTTTAAGTAGTCAACATAGTGAATATGATTTTAGATATGATTTTAGAGGTGACAGAAAAGTATCTTAACTACTTCTTCAGAATCCCAGATCTGCATCCCATGTATACACATATGGATATATAAATGTCCATGACGAGCACTTAAAATCAAATAATTAATTGTTTTGGTAAACAATTTGAATCTTGTCATCAAATATTTTCTTTTTGAATGCAATATAATTAATCATATTTTTATAATGCTTGGTTTTACTTAAGATTGAATAAATAGGGTTATTTTATGGAGTATACTGTGAGCACAGATTAACAGCTACACTTTCAGTCATTGTCAATGCCCTTTACTGGCCAAGTTCGTATTTTCCAAACTTCCTGAGGACTAAACTAACTTGCATGCTAATTTTCATAATTTAAAAAGTGATAATAAATATCCACATTTGCTTCCATTCTTATCTTGAGAGATGAATATAAATTGCCTTTTATTTATGTTTATTATAAGACATAAAAGGCTGTACTTGATCATCTTCCCCCATTTCCTGCAGTCACAGAGATGGAAAAACAGTGTAAAACATTTTCAGTCTCCACAGGCCACATTAAACTGTCAAATGACCCAGAGGTAAAGTAGCCTCTGTACCATTACTAACCCCCAGGAATCATTTATTTTTTTTCCTTTTTAGTATAATAAACTAATAAGAGTTTTACTTTCTTAAAGTAAAATGCAATGAAACTCACATTAATCCCATGTATATCTTTATTCTGTCAATATTTTCTTTTCCAGGACACCTCAAGACCTAGAAGTGACTTGGAGTGTTCATTCCATTTATAGTTTGCTCTCTAAATGTGTACACTACTCCTTTGGGAATAGTCTATCCATCTTCTACATCTTTAAATACCCAGGAATGCCTAGGTCCCACTTTGCACATGCATGTTTATTGATTTGTATATTGGTAGGAACTGAATGAACGTGTGTTAACTTCATGGGGAAAGAAGAGGCAGAACAAGAAGAGGGAGGAATAGCTCTAAGGACAACTATGGAGGTAGTGAAGTCTGTAGAATTGTAGACTTGGAGTCAAAAGGGATTTCAACGGCCATCTAGTCCAAACACTTTATTTCACAGGCAAAGAAACTGAGGCCTGATGAAGGAAAATGTCCAACAGCATTTAGCAGTTGACAGAGTTGAGAACTCATCCAACATCTTCTGACTCCAGATGCAGTTCTCTTTGTTTTGTGCCATGATGCATTCCTGCCCTCTTGTTTTTCTAACCTCCCTACTCATTTAATAGTAAATCCAATTCAATGAGAATGTGCAAATAGGAAACCCAGTTAATGTGAAGGCAAAGATTTGGTTCTGGTCTTTTCCCTACCCCTACCAGGAATAAGCAGACTAAGTATAGTTCCTTTTCTTTTTTCTTTATTTAACTTACTATAATTCCTTTTTCCAATTGATAACACTTGAGATAAATCAAGACAGTTACAGTGGTACCTAAGTCTTTATTTCTCTAAGCTAAATATCAACAGATCTTTTATTCAATACTTGTATGGAATGATTTTGTAATTCTTCCTCATTCTGGCTTTCTCTGCTGCATAGGGAGATTCAATGTTGTAAAACTGCAACAGTTGAGAATTTGTTTTCAGAAGACTTGAATTTGAATCCTGTCTCTATTCCCTTACTTGGATGACTTTGTTGGGGACTGACTTTTCTCATCTACAAAACATGAGAATTGAACTAGATGACCTTGAGGGGCCCTTCCGGTTCTATAACTAATATTACATACACTATCTCCTCATTGTACCTTACTATCTATGCATTATACTCTGGTGCAAGAATTGGCATTTTATGTTGGCTTACCATGTAGTTGGGAGTAGACTTTTTCCATTGATTACATACTCTGTCTGGATTCATGGTGTGTGTGTGTGTGTGTGTGTGTGTGTGTGTGTGTGTGTGTGTGTGTGTGTGTGTGTAAAACTACCTACGTGGAATGCTCTTGCTCTTTTTGTTCTTTCAGCAGCCTGGCATGAAACACTTGTTCATTCACTGAATGACATGATGCAATAAGTAAGGAAAGCACTAAGGGCCACTTTCATCTCCCCTTAGGTCAAGGGTGGGGAACCTGTAGCCTCAAGGCCATATGTGGCCTTTTAGGTTGTTGAATGTGGCCTTTTGACTGAGTCCAAGTTTTACTGAACAAATCATTTTATTAAGGAGATTTGTTCTGTAAAGTCAAAGGGCCATACTTGAGGACCTAGAGGGCCACAGGTGGTCTCAAGGCCCCAAGTTCTCCATCCCTGCCTTAGGTCATGTGCCAAAGAAGCAGGCTTGGAATTTTGACCTTGTTTCATTTGTACTTTTATTTCTAGACATAAAAAGTTAAGTTTTCAACAAGGAGACTTTTAGGGACGTTAAAATCCAGGATTCCAAGCTAGATGTGATCAGTGCAGAAGAGAAGTCCTGAGAAGCAATGGTGTCATGATGGGGGCTGGAGGGAGAGGAAGAATGGCACTTAGAACTTGGTAGTAATAATGCTACATAGGAATTGAGCCAAGTTGGAGTAAGAAGGTTTATACTCCTGAAGTGTTGGAGAGAAAATGTTATATGTTTATCTAGACCTTTGAATTAAAAATTCCTTTTTAAATCACAATCTGTTAAATATCTGGTGCTAAATAGGTGCTTGGAACCCTAAAATTGGGAAAACACAATCAATGGGGGCTTAAGCAATGACAAAAAGGGGAAACTCAAAAACCCTGGGAGAGGGAATGAAATATAACACCTGTCCCTCATGAAGTTGGGGGAGGGAAAGGGAGGTCAGAAGACTGTTTCAGAGTTAATTATTTCCAGTAAATACATTACCTCTCCATACCCTCCTTTCTATCCCCACTACCACACCCTCTTCTATCCTCAGTCCAGGCTCTGCTCACTTCTGACTGGAATATAATCATTCCCTAACATTTGCCCTCTTGGCCTCTAATCTCTGGTGTATAAAAATCTATTCTTAATGTATAATCTAATCAAATCACTTCCCTGCTCAGTATCTTTCAGTGACTTTCCATTGCCTTCCAAACAAAATAAAACTCATTTACCTAGTATTCTAAACTCTCCATTTTTGGGTCCTAGCCTTCCTTGTCTCCTGATACTCTTCTCTGTGGCATCCATACTGGAATAATTGTCCATATTTTCTTGTTCTCTCTCATCTCTGCCTTTGAAAGTGCCATCAGCCTTGTCAGGATGAAGTCTTCCCCATAGCCCTCCCCACATACTGACATTCTACCCATCAATCAATGACCATCTTGGACTCCACCTTATTCTATTCCTGATCCCTCCCAGCTAAAATGGATCCCTCTCTCCTTAATTCCCTCAGGCCATCAGTTTAATTTTTCCTACTCAATCTTTTTAACCTTTATTATATTTATGCATATGCATGTTTCAACCACCCCCAATAGATAGTAAACCTTTTGAACACAAGGACATATTTCTTTCATCTCTTCATCCCCAGAGCACAACACTACCTTGAAGGAAATTAATAAATACTCATCAAATTGAATTGATGATGACATTGATGATGATGAGGTCAGACTATTTGAGTTCAAATCCCATGTCTAATGTTTACTTACTGTGTGATATTTATCAAGTCACTTAACCTCTCTGATTCTGTTTCCTCAGTTATAAAATAAGGAGGTTGAGCTAGATGATTTCTAAGGTCTCTTTCATCTTTATGCCTGTAATCCTTTATCAGAAGCATCATGATCTAGTGACTAGAGAGCTGGTTTCAAAATGAAGACTGAAGTCATTGAATTTGCCTCTGATATGTTTGCTATGTAAACCTGGAAACAATTGTTCACCTCTCAGTTTTCCAGGCAATTCTCTAAGATAATAAACATGAGACTTGCTGATCTCCTAGAGTCTGTTTACTTACTGGGATTTTCCTATAGCAATGAAATCATAGATCCAGACACAAGGATGAAGTTGAGGAAGAAGAAGATGATGATGATAATTGACATGTATATATTAAGTTAAAGCCTGTAAAAGTTTTGTCACAATGGGAAATATGAGCTTACTTGGCTATTCCCATGTGTTCAATACTTCTGCATGAGTAGATAGAGTCTAAATGTATGCTGTTTTATAGACACCTATATCAATGTAATTATTTAAACTTATAGAACTATATGTCTCTTTAGTATGCTTTGTATAATTCTAAGTACAGTGCCTTCATGTTCATGCTATTAAATAACTGATATTTGATGAAATACAAGTATTTAAAAATGAAATACAGAGTATGTATAATGTTTTTAATATCTATAATTTGACATCTACAATACAAATGTAATAATTCTGAGGTAAAATTTAGGTGAGAAACTTGATAGATTTCATGTAATTCAATTCAAATGACTAAGATACTCCCATGCAATATATAAAGTTGTGTCTTTATGCCATTAATGCAAATTATAGTAAGGGGAATTTGCAACATCTCACACTTTAAGGCAAAAACCCCATCTTTGCAAATGATACCCCTTTAAATGAGCAGTTTTTATTAACTGGGCTCACTACCATTACCTTACCCTTCAAATTCAATTTGAGATCTACTCTGAAAAAATCCACACGTTCAAATGATTAGCATTCTGCAGGTTAAGACAGATTATACCTGTACACTGACCTCTATTTTGAATCAATTTCAGGGCTTTAAATGATTAAGGCTTGAAATAAATGATTGAATATGCCTTGTGAGAAAATGTATAAGGAATAAAAAGATGGCAAATATATAGTTTTTTCCTCTGTGACTTGAAATAGACTGATCCTGACAGTAGATATTATCAGACTTATAATCTAGTAACAGTTTGTATTTTCAATTACATTTAACACAGGCTTTTCTAATTCAACAATTTGTTTTCATGTTTGGAATATTCCCTGATTGTTTCAACCTGTTTCATACTTTTTGGAACATAATTTCAGTAAAGAATAAAACAAACAGTAGACTGTAATTAGGGGCATTTTAATCCATATAAGGAGAAACTTCATTCTCAACATGAGACAAACAAAAGGAATGTAGGGAAAGAGGATTAAAGTCAAAGTTCCACTAAGTCTCAGTTGATAGAAAGGGAAGGATACAGCTGGTTTTCAATTATAATAGTAGGTTTTGTTTAGTCTTGGGTATGCTTAACACCTTTTTCAAAACATAGTGAATAAGGTACTTCTTTTCATGGAAGCATGAACTGAAATACTTTTGGTGTTTAGTTGGACTTCTACACTTTAGACTTTTGGTTTGGCTTATGCCCCATTTGAATTTAAAAATCAAAGTAGCAATCCTTGCCAAATCATTTATTCATTAACATTCTTTAGACCTAGAATTTTCCCTTTCTTTAATATTCCCCTTTCTTTAATGTAGAAAGATGCATTTCCCTTCTGATTTCCACAGCAGAATCCAGTCTATGGGATGCTTAAGTCATTTTTTATTTAACTTGAAGAAATCAAATGGATCATACCCTGATACCTTCTAGCCTGCACCACCCCTGATCTCAGATTAAACACTTGAGTTCCTTATGTAGCCTTGGAATGCTAACCATACTTTATGGTTGCTATATTCTCACCAGAGTAAGCTACTCACCTTTTTCACCTCTCCAGAACCAGGGTCTGGGCAAGGCTTCTTTGGTGAGTTACCATTGTTTTTATTAATGAATTTTCCTGATCAATTCTCTATTTCTGTGCCTGCTAAACATCTTAGTTATTTAGGGAAACTTCTGAGGCAGCATAGTTTCATGATAAACACGGGGTTCTAGAGTTAGGGATGTGGATTTTAATCCAGCCTCTGATGCTTACCATTTATATGACTTTAGGCAAGTCACTCCAAAGGAGTAAGTCCTTATCTTTCAAAAGAAAGGACTGGATCTTCAAGATCCTTCCAGTTTTAGGTCTGTACCTCTAGTGTGCAGTCCACAGCAAGAGGATGGAGTGGGTTCAGTGCTGATATTGTGAAAACATCTTTCAGACATCGTGCATCCACATTACACAAAGCTCCTCCCATTTAACAGATGTTATGCTTTGGCAGAAAACTATAGTAGTTTGAGGCTACCTGTAAAGATCATAGGTATTCTAGGGAGGGACAAGTTCTTGCTCAGAAGATCAGATTAATTCCTTACTACTGAGAGAAGCGGGTAAAAGTACCAAGAGCCTCCCACTCTACATACGCTGGATAGGGAAGGTTCCTAGAACAGATAACTACAGAACAAGATAGGGTGAGATAGGTGGCTTGCCCCCAAATAGTCTAGGACCCCCATCAAACAAGGGGGCTAGCACCAAGAAAATAGCCTGCAACAATTACATAACTATACCACAATTTCCTATCTGCATATTCCTTTTTCCCCCTAATAACACTTGTTCCCTTAATTTTATTCATGTGTTTTAACCACCTAAAAAATTTCTCTGTGCTCCCACACAAACTGTATCAATTTCTAAAGACCCAGGTCTGTATCCACCTGTTCCAAGTACTCCTCCCTGATGATTGCGGCCAATATTGATTTCCTACCTTCTAAATTGTCTGTGGCAGTTATTTTCTTGCACTTTATTATATACAATTTGACAGTGTTTTATGTGCTATTATTGTCTATCTGGGGTCTCAAAGGCTTTTAAAATGGAATAAAAATTGTTCAAGGTTCCATCAAACTGAGGAGATTATAAGAATGGATCCAACCATGTTATCTGGCTCTAAGGACCAGTTTAGTTGTTTGAAAAGGATTTTGACCAGAAATTTGACCATAAAGGAACATACTTTTTAGGTTACAACAATGGAATCATACCATCTAGTAAGACATGACATGGTTTTTTTTATCATTATCAATGGAAAATAACTAGAGATAAAAACATCTGATTCATTCATTCACCAAACCTTCATTAAGTACCTCCTATGCATACAGAATGGTGCTAGATGCTAGGGGTAACAAGACAAGGTGAAAAATCTCTGCCTTCATGAAACTAGAATTAACTGTAGCAAAATAAGTAAACAAGCACAATACTGTTTGAGGAGAGGGAAAAAGGCTTCCCATCAGAGGTGAAGAGGGAGTGCTTCCAGGCACGCAACAACATGGAGATAAGAAATGGGATGCAGAGTTCAGGGAATTTAGGCCAGTTTAGCTGGAATATTAAATAAATGAAAGAGATTGATGTGAATTAGTTCTGAAAAGGTAGTACCTAGATGATGAGGCAGCGCTTGCTCCAGCAAAAAATATATCTTTTAAGTATTAAAGGGGTTTTATATAGAGATGCAAAAGTCTATATAAAACTACTTTAACCTAGTCTACATATTGGTCCCTATCTAATTTCCCCAACCATAATGTCAGTTTACTAAACGTGAATATTATGCCATATTATTTTACAGCTTAGCATACTTCTAATTGCACAGACCATATTCAACACATATTTGCTGAGGTATATTAAATTCATATAACAAAAGGATTCTATACTTTACAAAGGGATATATTGTAGGATACCTTTACATTTCAAGCTTGCACAAAACTTTTGATTATTTGAAATATGATACAATGTTAGCTTAATTATTAAAAGTTAGTTACAATTGAAGACAAAAAAAATAAACAAATCTCCTTGCTTGCCATCTTGGGGAGGTGGGAGGGAAGGGAAAAAAGGAGGGAGAAAAATATGGAACTCAAAATCTTATAAAAATGAATATTGAATACTATCTTTGCATGCAATTGGAAAAAATAAAATGCATTTTGCATTAAAATAAATAAATCTCCCTAAAAATTATATGTAAATTGTTGGGGGAAATGGAATTTGATGTAAAAAAAAACCACCAAAAAACTTGACTCAAATTCAGGAAAATGTGAAATGAGGTATAACCTCACTATAAAATTTAAATTGGACTTTTTTTTTCTGTTTAACATTCAGTGCCCAAAGAAATTGACTGACCAGATAAGAAGTCATTGAATCCTATAAAATTAAACCTAATCCACTGGCCCTCAGTCTATTAAGTATTCAACAAGTCTGTGACCAGGAGAATTAATCTTAATATTGTCCTTTATTCTAAGAGATTGTAGATTTCTAAGTCCATAGACAATCATAGTCTCCATATACCTGGATAGGGAAGTTGTAGAAAGCATGCACTGTTTCTGTGAAAGGTTGAAGTCTTCGGGAGGTAGACTGGAATTGTCATTTCGGATTCATCCTTTATAGTGTATATTCTAATCCTGTAAAAACTCTCCAGTCTCTGTTTTCCTACTTCCATCTCAACCTCTTAAATATTTATGTTCCTCAGAAACCCTAGTTCATGGCCAAACAGGTCTCTAGTATTTACTCACTTAGATTCCACCATCTCCTCCAGGAAATGTAGTTGTCCTTTAAACCTGGCAATTACCCCAATTGTCAGTAGATATCAATTGGATCCTTAGTGGGCATTAAGAAAAGTGTACAAAGTGATATAATCTTTCATTGCGTTATTATTTTGTTTGACACAATATTTTTTGACTTTTGTAACTTTCATTCAAAATGGCAACTATTATTTAATACTATATAACTCAAGTGAAAGAAAATTCCACTTAAAAAATTCAGCACCTCAGAAGAAGTATGAAGCTATGATTATATAAACAAAGAGACTCCTGTAGTAATGTAGAACACAGCCTCTTTAAATGTTAGTAAAATGTACTCATGAGTTGCTATGGTCAGAGTATTTATGACTTGGTGAAAAATCATTGGATATTGAGTCTCCTTAAACAGACTGGTCCTTGGACAGAAGACATAATGCCTATTTCTGGTCTGTCCTCAGGCTTTCCAGGTTGTTAGAACCTGTTAAAAGCTTGTCCTTTCCCAGCAATATTTCAATATCCAGGGTTAGCACCTCACCATGTGGTGCTTTAGGAGTAGGACTTTTATGGAAGTTTCATAAGAGAGGCAGATAAATGAAGAGAGGATTAGCAAGTAAATTCTACACCCAGGCAGCTTCCCCATTGTTATCAGTATTGGAATTAGGACACACCCAAAGATCAATCAATAGGAGATCACATTTGATAAATGCCAAATCACTGATAAGACTACTAACTGGTATTTGTATAACACTTTAAAGTTTACAAAGCACTGCATAGAGGCTATCTCATTTGAGATTCACACAACTGTGAGATATATTTCAAGGTACTATCAGCAGCCCTATATTTACAAATGCTAAACCAGAGAGGTTAGGTGACTTGACCAGCAAAAAAGCATCCTCATTTGAATCCACTTCTTTTGAACTTCACTTCTACAGAGAGGCACCATGTTGCTTTTTTTTTTTGGAGGGGGAAAGCAAAATAATTGGGGTTAAGTGACTTACCCAAGGTCACATAGCTAGTAAGTGTGTCAAGTATCTGAGGCCAGCTTTGAACTCAGGTCCTTCTGACTCCTGGGATGGTGCTCTACTCACTCACTGCACCACACCCTAGCTGCCCCCACACTGTTTTTTTGGTAGAATAGAACCAATTGGATTTTAGAGTTAGTTCCCAACTCTAAGACTGGGTGGTGGTGTATATCTGGTGATGATGGAATGCTATGCTTTCTCAGAAATTTAATGGAGAAGTCCATGTTGGGTGTGAGTAAGCTGCAGTCTATAAAAAATAGGGGGCTTCAATAAAGAACTAAAGTTAAAGATGTTATCAGGGAAAAGTAGGATTGTAAATAGATGAGTTGGTCATGTGATAAGAACTAAATACCTGGGAACACCTAGAGACACTGAGTGTTTCACTGGTGTTTTCACTATATCAGGATTAAAAAAGGAAAGCAGCTTGAACATTGGAAAGAAATGCCCCTCACTTCCTCTGCCATCCCCACTGATCCCCATCACCTTCTCCATGAACTTGTAGGAAGACATGAACAAGAGTTAAATGAGATGGGGCAAGAGTTGTATTATTAGAAGGAATCCTCAAGCAAATGAGAGAACAAATCTATGTGAGCATTTGAACATCTATCCTTAACTGGTTGAAATGTGCTATCTTCACCCCACCCCCTTGAGAAATTGAAAATATTGACTAAGCCCAAGAAAACTAAGTTATCTCTATGTTCTAGATAGATGATAGACAGGCAGTGAGACAGACTTTTGGGAAGCAGACATACAGTGCATCTGTTATATGCCAAGTCTAAAGAGATTTTAAATGGCACTGGAAAGGGATATAGTTGAGAAGTGCATTAGGAATACATTTCCCTGAGGCTCACAAGCACTATGAATGGTGCAGCTGCTTCTGACTCAAAGATCTTGTCCATGATGTCTTGCTGAAATTGGCAACAATCTAGGAAACTTCAATTTTCTAAGTAAAAATGCTAATTTGAAATACTTAAATTTTATTAAACCTTCAGGTGATCAAATGTCTTTAATTTTTAATCATTTAATCAACCAAAACACATTTGTCAATGCACAAAAGTCTCCCCCCATGTTCACCCTACCTGCTACATACTTAGTTATAGAACTTTGAAGCCTGACATGGTGGTATTTCAAATCTGGAAAGGAGAAAGGGAACATTTCCAGGTTTCCATATGTAACTATACATTCTGGGCTGTTAATGGGAAAAGAGAAACAGCTGAAAGTGGTGTCCTTTGAAAAACATGCAGGTGTAAGGAACTTTACCCCAGACAACTGAGCAGTATTGGAATTAAGTTTTATAATTTATAAAACCCACAGGAAGAGTTTTCTTAAGTATTATTCAGCTAACTTTTTTTTCTTTTTCTGTTCATTTGATGACTAGAACCCCATTAAGATCAACAAATGTATGTTTTCTTTAAGATCATGGTAGGAAGGGAAGCACAGGTGCAGGAAAGAGAACATCATCATAAGAAAAACAGGGTTTAAATCAGCAACACCAGAGAAGTTCAGGTTTCTTGAAAAATCCAATCCAAGGAAACATGCCTTGTAGAAATGATTGAAAGAGAAGGAAATCATGGAGTTAGAGCAGGGACTCTTGAGTCTATTATAATCAGTCCCCTCATTTTATAAATAATGAGGGACAGAAAAGTGACTTGCCCAAGGTCACAGAGTTAACTGTCCAAAGTGGAATTTGAACCCATGTGTTTCTGACTCCAAATCCAGTGATATCTCCACTACACCACATCCACTAAGGGACTTATTTAGCTCAGTAGAAATGTTTGCTGATAATCTCAGAAGGAAGGCACTAGTATTAAGAGGGACTGTGAAAGACTTCTTGCAAAAGATGTATTTTTAACTGATGTATTTTAACTTGAAGGAAACTAGGGGAGCCAGGTGACAGGGATGAAGTAGGAAACAATTCTAGACATGAAGAAAGCTGTGAAAATCTAGAGATTTGGGAAATGGAATATCTTGTAAAGAAGCCAATGTCTCTACATTATAGAAATATGAGGAAGGTAATAGCATATAAAGATGGTAAATATAGGAAGAGGCCAGATTACGAGGATTTTAAAAGTCAGATAGGAATTAATGTTTGACCCCATAGACACTATGGTACCAGGCAGCCACTGGAATTTGTGGTGGGAAATAACTTGGTCAAAATTGAACTTTAAGAATGGGGGGAAGATTTGGAACTCAAGATCTTGTAGAAGTGATGTTGAAAACTATGGATAAATTAATTTAAACAAACTTGAACTTCAGGAGGATCATTTTGATTGCATAGATAAATTTAATCTGAAAGGAAAAGGCACTTTAATTTAGAATTCCATCTAGCCCAAACTCCTTATTGCTTACACATG
The DNA here is from genome assembly GCA_011680675.1 of Gymnobelideus leadbeateri. NCBI lineage: Eukaryota > Metazoa > Chordata > Mammalia > Diprotodontia > Petauridae > Gymnobelideus > Gymnobelideus leadbeateri. Next base: position 1,422,816 of record WOXC01010154.1, read on the forward strand.
AGAAACCTGATGTCCATAGAAATAGAGAGGATTGACCAATGTCTCAATTAATGATGCTAAATTTTTTTTTCTCATATCACCTTATTTGATACATCAAACACCCTTTTTTAGGAAGAAAATAGTAAAGGCATTCTTATCCCCATTTACAGATAAAGAAAGCTGAAGCTCAGACCTTTGTAGGTGGCAGAGCCAGTACTCAACCACAGGGCTTCTGACTCCAAATATAGCACACCCCTGGACCATGCTGGGCAGTTAGGTGGTGCCACAGTGCATATAATGCCAGACTTAGAGCCAGGAAGACTCCCCTTCCTGAGTTTAAATCTGGCCTCAGATCCTTACTTAGCTATGTGACCTTGGACAAGTCACTTTACCTTATATACCTCAGTTTCCTCATCTGTAAAATGAGCTGGAGAAGGAAATGGCAAATCACTCCAGTAACAAGAAAACCCCAAATGGGAACATGAACAGTCAGACATAACTGAAAATGACTGAACAATAATGCTTGTATCATGCTGCTTTTATAAATTATAAAGCACTAGGTGAAAATAAAATGATACTTTAATAGAGGCAATCAATTTAATACAGTGCATAGAGTGCTTGCCCTAGAATCAGGAAGACCTCAGTTCAGATCTAATATTTATTAGCAGTGTGAGTCAGGATAAACACACCATGCCTCAATTTCCTCATCTCTAAAATGAGGCTGGCAATAATAGCCCCTACCTATCAGAATTGCTATGAAGATAAAACAAGATATTTGTAAAGTACTTTGCAAACCTTAGAGTGCTTTGTGATTCCTAGCTATTATTATTATTATTATTATTATTGTTATTATTATTATTATGGCTGGAATTTATAGAGGTTTTTTTCTTTGTTGTTTTTTGTTTTTTTGGAGGGCAATTGGGGTTAAGTGACTTGCCCATGGTCACATGGCTAGTTTTTGTATTAAGTATCTGAGGCTGAATTTGAACTCAGGCCTCCTGACTTCAGGGCTGGTGCTCTACTCACTGTGCCACCTATTTATAGGGTTTTAAGGTTTGCAAAACACTTTACATGTATCATCTCATTTAAACCTCAAAATTCACTTTTGTTATTTATTTTTGTCCTATTCTTCATGACCTCCTTTTGGGTTTTCTTGGCAAAGATACAGGAAGGATTTGCCATTTCCCTCTCCATCTCCATTTAAGGTTTGAAAAGTACTTTACAAATATCTCAATTTATCCTCACGTTAACTCTGAGAAGTAGGTGCTGTTATTCTGGACATTGAAGGGGCACACGACAGAGAGCACTGAGCCTGTAGTAAGGAAGAACTGAATTCAAATGTGGCTTCAGCACTTACTAGCTGTGTGACCCTGGGCAAGTCACTTGACCCTGTTTGCTTCACTTACCTCATCACAGCCCATGTAAACTTGGGCAAGTCATTTTTCTCCCTCTTAAATCCAGTTTTGTCATCAATAAAATGAGTTTTTTGGGCTAAATGACCACTTAGGTCCTTTCTTAGTCTGGTTCTCTGAGTCTACACCCCCTCCACCTTAACCCACACCACACACTTTTATAGATAAGAAACTATAGGTAGAGAGTGGTTATCTATGGCCTTGCCTAGAGTCACATAGCTAGTAACAGGGGGAAGGATTCAAATGCACATGTTCCTGATTCCATTGTCCAGGACACTATCGCACCGTTCCTATGTGTTTAGGGTTATGGCTCTTTTGGCATTACATATTGCCTTTTGCTAAGAATAACATAAAAAAATACCCTGAAGCAGTTCCATCTAGAATTTTCCATTTTTAATTTTTAGGAAACATGTTTAGGCTTTTGCAAGTCACTTCTAGCCCAGCCTCCCAACACACACACACACACACACACACACACACACACACACACACACACACACCCCTTAAATCTACTCTGACATCTGTAGTCTTATAGTTGAGACACCTACACTCCAAAGACTATTTCTATTCTTCTAAAAGGAAATGACACAAAGTAACTTTTGAGAATGAAAAGTCTGCCAATACTTGTGTCAAAGCCAAAACAGAAATGTCACTGCAACCAAATAAAACCTTTGGCAACTGTTGTCTAAATTGTATAATTTGGCCCCATGATAACAAATAACACAGCCAAACACATTTCAGATTCCTTGAGGCCAAAGACCAAACTTTATTCATCTTTGGATTCTCCTAACCGTCCATATCCAGCACTATGCCTGGCACAGGTCCATCTTGTTTGCTATGGGCATAGCAGGAGACAGTAAAGGACAATGATGACAGGCATTGCCTTTGCTTGGATTTCAGCCATGGCAGGTGCAGAAACTGACAGAATAAAGAATACTTTACTTCACATGCTTGCATAGACAGAAGCATTTATGTACTGGCCACACGTAGGAGAATCACTTTGCTCATCCTGAGTATCAAGGGAAGTTATAAAAAAAGGCTCCAGCTTTGATAGCAATAGAAAGGAATCTCATTATGCTTCTTGTGTGTGTATGTGTGTGCATTCACGGGTGAATCTGCATGAATAACTGGCCCTTCATGTTCCTCCAAAGAGATAAGCTAATGTCAGCTAATCATGAAATATATACATCACAAAATAAAAGAAAAGAGGAAGAAAATAAAATCCTCCCTTCCTTGGGACTTGGATGGCTCAATTTCCCAGTAATTATTATACCCTTTTTGCATTGCAGTTATTTTTATGCTAATCTTTTTTACCAAAAGGTAAAGTTCATAAATGAAATTTCTTCTTATATTGCACCCAGCGTTATAATCTGCACATAGGAGGTACTAAATAAATGTGACTAATTAGTTAATAATACTTGAATATTCAAAAGAATTTATCAACTTATAGATGTAGATACTCCTATTCATGTAGCAACTGATGCATGTTTATTATCCTTTGTGATTCAGTCTGTATGCCGTTCCACTTCATTTCAGAAATGGGAGAGTGTGCAGCTAGGTGGGGCAGGCTTGAAGACTCATTTTCCTGAGTTCAAATCTGGCCTCAGACCACACTAGCTGTGTGACCCTGGACAAGTCATTTACCCTTGTTTGCCTCAGTTTCCTCATCTGTAAAATGAGCTGGAGAAGGAAATGGCAAACCGTTCCACTATTTTTGCCAAGAAAATTCTATATGGGGTCATGAAGAGTAGGATATAACTGAAAAAATGGTAAAAACACACTTTTGCTTTGTGGGCTGTCATTATTAAATAAAAATCACCATCAAGTGGTCAGCCTACTGGTAACAATCTGCTCCATTCTTGGTTGGCTGGTCTTTGGAAAGCAGACTGATGCTTTTACCAGGACTATATACAAAGACTGTCCAGCATGGCACAGTTATCTTCTACTTGCTTTCAGTTACCATAGCTTTCAGGTGTCAGAAGGAAATAACCATCAGTCTGTGATTCATACTTGGAGATTTATTTGAATCTACTTGAAAATCTATTAAATGAAGTAAAGTATAGGAGATCTGAAGCAGAATATCATTTTTACCTTTATCTCCTCAAGAAAATTCAAGAAAAATTCCAGAAAGGAGTCTTTTGTCATGTGCCTTTAGAAGAAACAGTAACAGCTAGCACTGTATATGCATTACAATATTTGATCTTCCTAACAACTGTGTCATTCTGTAGCTATTTGTATCCCAATTTTGTAGATGATGAAAGTGAGATTTGCATATCTTAAACAAGGTGCCTATGATCACACAGATGGAGACCATCAGACTGAATCCGGACTCTAAAATCTGGACGTTTTCCAATATATTCTCTTAAGTTTCAGCTGCAGTTCTAGAAAATGTAATTATTAGAATATGCAACTACTTATTTATTGATTAGCAGCATTTGAAGAATAAACATATCTCTTTTTTCATTTCTACAGGATTATATTCACTATTCAAATAAATAGCAATTTTCCTGCTATTGGAAAAGTACTATTTATTAAACAGAAATATTTCATACTTCCAAAAGAAGACATTTATTTTCCTGATAATGGAGATAGGTATTTATTTATTGTCTACTTATCTTAGCCTCAAATGCAACATGCATACAACTCCACTATACTGAAATAGTATTTGGATATCATCATTGGGAAAAACATTCCAGTGACTAAGTATATGATGGTATTTCTAAAGTTAAGGAAAGACAAATGGATGTATGGAAGAGTCAGCTCTACATTCAGAAATGATCCTCACTTTTGTACTCAGCTGTTTCTAGGTCACCTCCCTGTCAATCCACTAGCAATTACACCCACCAAAATGTATATTTTCTGGTTTCTTAAGTAGAAATAGTAAATAAAAAAGCAAGAAAACATTATTTTAATCTAGATTTTAGGCATATATCTAAAAGTAAATGATCATTTTATCAGTTAAAAGAAATTAGTTCAAAGTAAGATATCATAATTGCAATGTTCACTATTAATAATGGCTGTCCCTATGATAAATTTTCCAACAGATAGATAATGTCTGACAAATATAGCCTTACACATGTAAGACAGCTCCAAATAATTAATAACAAGAGAAATAAAAATCAAAATCACTCTGAGGATTGATCCCATGAGCAGAAAATTGGCAAAGATATAAAAGGCCTTATTGGAAAGTAACTGATGGTGCCGTAAATAGAGCATTGGGCCTGGAGTCAGGAAAATGTGAGTTCAAATATAGCCTCTGACATAAGCTTTGTGTCCCTGGGTAAGTCACTCTTTTTGCCTTAGTTTCCTCAAATGGGAGAAGTGGGATGAAATAATACTCATCTCACAGGATTATTGCAAGGATTAAATAAGATAATATGTGTTAAAAGTTCTTAGCATAGTGCCAGGGATATAGTAGGTGCTATATAAATGCTTATTCCCTGGAAAGCCATGCAAAGGCAGGCACCCTAATACACTGGTGGTAGAGATATAAATTCGTCCAAATATTCTGGAAAACGATTAATTTTTATGCTAAAATATTGTCTAAAATGCCTCTATCCTTTGAACCAGAGATCCCACTGCTAGGTATTTATACTCCTAGATGGTCAAAAACAGAAACATGTGCACTAAAAAAACAGAAACATGTTCTCATGTGCACTAAAATATTCATAGCAAAACTTTTGTGGTAGAAAAGAATGAGACAAAGTAGATATACACCATTAAGTGACGGCTAAAAGATTTGTGATATTTAAATCTAATGGGATACACTCTGCCATAAGAAATAACAATTCAAAGAATTGGCAGATACAAGAGAAAACTTATATGGAATAATTCAGATTTTGGAATAATTTAATTTAATAAAGTAATCATAAAGAGAAAAACAATCCACAAGATGAATTAAAAATACATAAAGAAAATGATGGAAAAGGAAAGAAAATCTAGCAAGACACTGTATGTATGTAATTATAATTACCAAGCTTGATTCAAGAGAAGAGCTAAGAAAATATAATTTTGGCCCTTCATTGCAATGGTGGGAGACTTTGGGAAAGGAACATTGCATTTATTATTATATATTTAAAGTGTCAATAAATTGTGCTGAACTTTTTGCTTCTTTTTTTCTTAATCCTTGTTTAAAATGAAGGCTTCTTTGGTAGAGGGAAGGGAGAGTTAAATTTGGAAACTAATACGATGTAAAAATAAGAGATCTCAACAAACAAAAGTTAAATTTAAAAAAAAATAAAAATTTTAATTCTCTCTTGAAGTTACTTTGTAGTATATTGTATATATTTTGTTTTGACTTAATTGGGTTCATGCTATCCTTTACTAGAGTATAAACAACTTAAAGGTAAAGATTGTTTCTTCTTTTTGACATATATATTATATATGTGTGCATGTGAATTAATTAAGTATATGAAACATATTTGTCTAATTGAATTACAGAATTGTTGAAGCTAGTATCATTCTATTTTATAGGTTGAGAATTGTGACGAATAACAATAAACAGTAGTACAGATGACCCTGCTTAACATTCTGGCAATACCCCTGGCTCTCGCTTATATTCTCAGCCCATCACTCCTTCCTAGACCCTAGGTTAGAACTCTAAACTGATAGAAAAAGTAGACAAGGTCTAAACCCCTATGTGGAGTTCTAAGTAAAAAAGTCTAGGAGATAGAGAGGTTCTGATGATTTCTTGGTCTAAGAATTACAGAGGAAGGAAATAAATAGAATCAATTTTGAAGACCTTTCCTGCCATTATAATACATACCTCTATAGAGAAGTCTACAACAATTTTTATACCCTGATAGCATTGATTAGAATTAAACTACAGTAGAGAAAACTGAGACTTTGAGAGAAAATTACTATAAGGAAGTTTGTCAGAAACTGGGTATAAACCAACATCTCAAAACATATGTGAAGATAAAGTTCAAAAGGAGGAGTTAGATATAAAATTTCACATTACAACACATTAGAGGATCCAGAATTATAATTTGGATCTATAAATAAGAGTTTATTACCAAAGAAAGAAGAGAGAGAATCACATGAGATAAAATGGACAATTTTTATTATTTAAAATTGTAAAAGTTTTTGCAAAATGAAAGCCAAGTAAGGGTAAGTTTAGAAGGCAAACTACTAGTTTTTCTCCTCAATCTGGGAATTCTGGGACCTGGCTATAATATTCCTAAGAGTTTTCTTTTTGGGATCTTTTTTAGGAGGTGATCGTTTAGTAGAGTCTTTCAACCTTTATTTTCCCCTCTGGTTCTAAAACATCAGAGCAATTTTCCTTGAGAATTTCTTGAAGGATGATTTCTAGGTTCTTTTATTGATCATGGCTTTCAGGTAACCCAATAATTTAAAAATTATCTCTCCTGTATATATTTTCCAGGTCAGTGGTTTTCTTTTTTTTTATTTTTAATTTCTGGTTTACATCATTCATTTCCGCCAGATTTTGAGTTACAGTTTTTTTCCCCATTTTCCCCCTACCCACCACTCCAGAACAGCAGTCCCACAAAATATGCCCTCATCCAATCTGCTCTCTCCCATATCTTCTCCCATACCCCCTTCGACTTTACCATTAGGGCGAGGTGAATATCTGTGCCCCAATGCCTGAAAATCTTATCTCCCAATTACATGTAAAATAGTATTAATAATAGTATTTATATATATATTTGAAACATTTAATTTTAAAACCTCGAATTTCAGATCCATTCCCTTCCTCCTTTGTCACCCATTCCCTCTAGGAAGATAAGCAAATCAGTGTGTGTTGTACATGTATAGCTATGCAAAACATTACCATAGTAGATATATTGTAAAAGGCTCCTTATAATTCCCTCGCACCCATCCCACCCCCCACCTGGTCCCTGGTCCCTACTTTGATCCTGTCCCTATTCGAAATTGGGTACTTCCAACCTCCCCTCTCCCCCCGAATGCCCTCCCCTCCATCATCCCGCCTCTCATCCCCTTTCCTCCTACTCTCTAGCAGGGTGAGATATCCCATTTAGTATGTATGTCATTCTCTCCCTGAGCCAGATTCAATGAGAATATGGTTTTGCCTTTTTACCTTCCTATTCTTCCCCTCCCCTGAAGCCACTTCCCCTTGCTTCTTCTCAAGAGATATTTTACCCTACCCCCTTTCTCCCCATCTCTTCTTGCTACTTTCCTCTCTTACCTCATAACTTCGCCCCTTAAGTAACATGCCTTCCCACCAAATTCAACCTGTGCCCTCTATCCATGTATAATTGTAAACATATATACACACATTCACATATGTATTCATATGCCCATATACTCTTCCATTATTTTCATACTGAGAGAGGTTTCATCAGTCAGTTATTGTTTTTCCATGTAGGAATGTAAATAGTTTAACTTTGATAAATTCCTTTTGATTTCTTTTCACTGATTACCTTCTTAGGCATCTCTTGCTTCTTGTGTCTGGATGTCAAATTTTCTATTCAGCTCTGGTTTTTTCCTCAAGAATGCTTGAAAGTCCTCTATTCCAATGAATGACGATATTTTCCCCTGAAACAAAATACTCAGTTTTGTTGGGTAGGTGGCCCTTGGCTTCAATCCCAGCTCTTTTTCCCTCTGGAATATCATATTCCATGCCCTTCCATCCCTCAGTGTAGAAGCTACCAGGTCCTGTGCTATTCTGATTGTGTTTCCACAATATTGAAATTGTTCCTTCCTGGCTTTTTGTAGTATTTTCTCCTTGATCTGGAAATTCTGGAACCTAGCTATAATATTCCTGGGAGCTTTTTTTTGGGATCTTTTTCAGGAGGTAATTGGTAGATTCTTTCAACCTCTATTTTGCCCTCTGAGTCTAAAACATCAGGGAAATTTTCCTTGAGAATTTCTTGAAGGATGATTTCTAGGTTCCTTCTTTGATCGTGGATTTCAGGTAGTTCAATAATTTTTAAATTATCTCTCCTGCATCTATTTCCAGGTCAGTGGTTTTCCCCATGAGATATTTCACATTGCTTTCTATTCTTTCATTTGTTTGGATCTGTTTAACAGCATCTTGATTTCTCATAAAGTCATTACCTTCCATTTGTTCCAGTCTAACTCTGAAGGAATGAATCTCCTCAGTGAGCTTTTGAGATTCTTTTTCATTTTTGCAAATTCGACTTTTTAAGGCATTCTTCTCCTCATTGCCCTTTTGGGCCTCCTTTGCCATTTGAGTTAGTCTATTTTTTCTCTTTTTAAAAATTTATTAGTTTATTTAATTTATTAGTTTATTAATTTAATTTATTAGTTTAGTTTTAGTTAACAAGATTCAATTCCATAGTTCCTTGATTTTCAAATTTCCTTTCCTTCCCTCCCCCCTCCCCCCACGACAGTATATATAGTCCAGTATAAGATTTGCAAATGCATTCATATTAGACATTATTCCAATTACAAAGGCATATTGTACTAGGTGGGATGAAAGATGGTAAGGAAGAAATAAAACCAAACAGCGAAAAGAAAAAGATCATTTAGTTTGCTTCCATCAGGATCCAGGCTCAGTTCTTTCTAGTTATATCTCTGTATGGCGCTTTTATTACTTTCTTGAGTCTTTCGGGATTGATTTATATCACTGCATTGCTGAAAAGAGTCCAGTTTGTCATAGCTGGTCATCACAGATATGGTATGTCTGTGATTGTATACAAATTTCTTCTGATTCTACTCTTCTTGCTCAGCATCAGTTTGTATAAGTCTCTCCAGATAATTGTGAAATCCATCACCTCCTGGTTTCTTATAGCACAATAATATTCCATTACATTCATATACCACAACTTGTTTAGCCATTCCCCAATTGATGGGCACCCCTTTAGTTTTCAATTCTTTGCAACCTCAAAAAGGGCTGCTAAAAACATTTTTGAACATATGGGTCTTCCTCCCACTTCAATGATCTCTTTGGGATATAACCCTAGAAGTGGTATGGCTGGGTCAAAGGGTATGAAATTATTTATAATCCTTTGGACATAATTCCAGTTTGCTCTCCAGAATGGTTGGATAAGTTCACAACTCCACCAGCAATGTATTAGTGTTCCAATTTGTCCACATCCTCTCCAGAATTTGTCACTTTCTTGTTTTGTCATCTTAGCCAATCTGACTGGAGGGATGTGGTATCTCAGAGTTGTTTTGATTTGCATTTCTCTAATTAAGAGTGATTTAGAGCATTTCTTCATATGCTTATAGATATCTTTAATTTCTTTCTCTGAAAACTGCCTGTTCATATCCTTTGACCGCTTATCAATTGGGGAGTGACTTGTATTCATATAGATTTGGCTCAATTCTCTATAAGTCTTAGAAATGAGTCCTTTATCAGAGACACAAGTTGTAAAAATTCTTTCCCAATTTCCCACCTCCCTCTTGATCTTGGTTACATTGGCTTTGTTTGTACAGAAGCTTTTCAATTTAATGTAATCAAAATTATCCATTTTGCATTTTATAATGTTCTCTAATTCTTGTTTGGTCCTAAGTTAGTCTATTTTTTAGGGTATTATTTTCCTCATTCAGGCTGTTGACTCTCATTTCCTACTTTTCCTGCATCCTTTTCATTTCTCTTCCCAATTTTTCCTTCACTTCTCTTATCTGCTTCTTAAGGTCCTCTATGGCCTGTAACCTGCTCATATTTTCCTTTGGGGCTTTTGGCGCAGGATTTTTTTTTTTTAAGCAATTGGGGTTAAGTAACTTGCTCAAGGTTACACGGCTAGTCATTATTTATGCGTGGGTGCTCATTTTCTGAGGCCGGATCTGATCTCGGGTCATCCAAACTCCGAGGCCGGCGCTCTTACTCACTGCGCCACCTAGCCGCCCCTTTAGGGCAATTGGGGTTAAGTAACTTGCCCAAGGTTACACGGCTAGGTTTTTGTTTGTGTGGATTAAGTGTCGGAGGCCGGCTCCGAACTCAGGTCCTTCTGATTCCAGGGCCGGCGCTCTATTCACTGCGCCACCTAGCCGCCCCTTGGCGCAGGATTTTTGACCTAACAGTCCTCCTCCTGTTCCATACTTCAATCCTCTTTGCCCCCCAAATAGGAGTCTAATGTATTTTTCTGTTTATTTTGTTTCCTTTGCCTACGCATGTTGCCACTTAATTACTTGACTTTTGGGCTTGTTGCCACAGTAGGACTCTCTCACCGGACAGGGGAGCTTCTTTCCCAAAGGTGGGATCTTCACAACTTCCAGTTCTTTCAAGTTGGATGCCCACCCCAGACCTCCCCTTAGATCACATTCCAGATCCAAGCAGGTTAAAGCAAGAGCGATTACCCTCCAAGACTGATCGCTGGATCTCCCTACAGTTCACAGTCCAGGAGCTGGAGCTGCCTCTGAAAACTGCAAAATGGTGTGTGTCCTCAGCGGCTTCTAGCCCCCAGGGGAGCAAGCCGATGCATTCCCCAAATACTGGTACCAAAGTCCATAGGGCACTAACCTCTCACTTTGTCCTAGGCATGTCTATGTTGATAATTCTGGAATCGCGACAGCTACTGGTGTTCTGGGGTCTCTCCAGCCGGCTGCTGGCCCTGCCACCCTGGGGCTAAAACCTCGGCTGGCTCCCAGACTGCTGTGCTGGTCCTTCCTGCAGGGCTGCTGGGCTGTCCTCAGTGGGTGGTCAGCTTCTCTGTGTTGTTCTGTGGGTGCTGGGGCTCCAGAAGTTGTTCAGAGTCCCCTTTTACATGGTTTAGAAGAGTTCTGGTGGGAAAGCACCTTGGAAATGCTGTTTCTACTTCACCATATTGGCTCTGCCCCTCCCAGGTCAGTGCTTTTGAAGTGGCATATTTCACATTGCCTTCTATTTTTTTTTCATTTGTTTAGCTCTATTTAATAGTATCTTGATTTCTTATAAAGTCACTAGCTTCCATTTGCCCCAGTCTAATTCTGAAGGAATGACTCTCTTCAGTGACCTTTTGAGATTCTTTTTCCAACTGGCAAATTTGGCTTTTTAAAGCATCCTTCTCCTCATTGGCTTTTTGAGCCTCTTTTGCCATTTAAGTTAGTCTATTTTTTTTTTTTAAAGTAATTGGGGTTAAGTAACTTGCTCAAGGTTACACGGCTAGTCATTGTTTATTTGTGGGTGCTCATTTTCTGAGGCCGGATTTGATCTCGGGTCATCCCAACTCTGAGGCCGGCACTCTTACTCACTGCACCACCTAGCCACCCCTTTTAAGGCAATTGGGGTTAAGTAACTTGCCCAAGGTTACACGGCTAGGTTTTTGTTTGTGTGGATTAAGTGTCGGAGGCTGGCTCCAGACTCAGGTCCTTCTGACTCCAGGGCTGGTGCTCTATTCACTGCACCACCTAGCCGCCCCAAGTTTGTCTATTTTTAAGGTGTTATTTTCTTCAGTCAGTTTGTTGATTCTCTTTTCATGATATTCTTGCATCATTCTGATTTCTCTTCCCAATTTTTCTTCTACTTCTCTTATTTCATTTTCAAAATCCTTCTTAAGCTCCTCTATGGCCTGTAAACAATTCATATTTTTCTTGGAAGCTTTTGTTGCAGGAGTTCTGACTTCATTGTCTTCCTCCTTTCCATGCTTTGATCCTTGTCCCCCCAAAAAGGAGTCCAAAGTCAGATTGCTGTGCTTGCTTTGCTTGCTCATGTTGTCACTCAATTACTTGACTTTTGAGCTTTTTGCCACAGTAGAACTCTGCTTCCAGAGGGGAGAGCTTTGTCCCAAATAGCTGGAGTTTTCTCAGCTGCTGGAGCTATTAGTTGGCTACTCTCTCTGAAGCCTCCACAAACTCTGGCACACTGGTCATGCACCCCAGACCTCCACTCTAGACAGTGATCAAATCCAAGCAGGTTAAAACAAGAGGGATTATCCCCTCAGAATGGTTTCTTAGTCCCCCTACAATCTGCAGGCCAGGAGCTCTGAAGCAGCCCCACAGTGGCAGCCACCATGCCTTAGCCACTTCTCGCCCCAGGGGCAGAGTATGGACCATACTCCTGAACTCCTTGTTCCCAAAGTCCACTGACTGCTCACTTTGCCTTTGCCTTTGGCATTTATGGGTTGATAATTTTGGAAACTCCTATAGCTGCTGGTGATCTACTCTCCCGGTGTCCCTCTAGCTGCAATTGGTCAGGCCACTCTGAAGCTAAAACCATGTACTCAGGTGAGTCTGGGCTCATTTCCCAGTGTGCTGTGAAGGGCCCTTACTGCCAGACTGCTGCTGGGCTGCCTTTAGCAGGTCAGCTTCTCTCTGTCACTTTGTGGGTTCTGTAGCCCTAAAGTTTGTTTAGAGTCATTTTTTGTAGGTACTTGGGGTCATTGTTGGGGGAATGAAGGAGTTTTCCTGCTTCTACACCACCATCTTGGCTCCTCCCAGAAAAGTGTTTTAAATTAAAAAATAAAATGAATAATAAACAGAATCCCTGCAATCTTTTAAGACTCAGATTAAATTCCATTTCCCATTGAACACCTTCACAAATCTCCACAAATACTAGTCCTTTCCCTTGCTTCTGCTATATTATATAATCCATATGTGTTTGGTGTGTATAAATTGGCATATATGTTAGCTTCTCCATTAGAATGTAATGTAATACTCTTTTAAATTTTTTCTGTATATCTTCAGTGCTTAGCAGAGTGTTTGACATACAGTAAGTGCTTGAGAAATATTTCTTGGTACACTGATAAAGATAGAGAATGGATATGTCATGTCACTAATATAAGGAACTCCCTGGTTATGAAAGTCCTCTACCAATTCAAATTGACACCTTCTTTGCAACTTGTGGTCTTAGAGGGTTGACTAGGGCACTGAGAGGTTAAGTGACTTACTAATGTCAAATAGTTAGCATACATGAGAGGCAGGATTTGAACCCATGCCTTCTTGGTTCCACAGTCAGCTCTTTATCCATGATGCCAAACTGCATCATAATTAATACATAATTAATAACATATTATCACTTTAGCAGTTTCATTCATTGGGCAAAAATTTGCGTGCCTACTGTGTGCAAGGTACTATGCAAAGCATGGCTATTACACTGTGGGCTCAAACTAAATGTTTGATCAGCTAAATCCCTTGGATCTTTTGAAGGTCAATTGCTTCCAAGCTATGTGTTCATTAACCAACTTTTGGGTGAGCTACTCAACCAGCTGCAAATCTACCCAACTGTACTATCATCTGGCACCTATTTCATTAAAATTTTCCATGAGATAACTCTGTGAAACACTAAAATGCATCAAAAGACAGATGCCCTACATCTGTACCATTCCTTTAATCTGCCAGACAACTAACCTTTCCAAAAAAGCAACAAGATTACCTTTGGCATGACCTACTCCTACTGAACCCATGCTGGCTGCTACTTTCCTTTCTAAGTACTATAAACACCATCTGTTTTATAACACAGTTTAATTTATTTTCCAGCGTCCATATCTTCACTAGTTCATAATTTAGGAATCCATTCTTTTCCCCCTTTTGACTCTTGGAAATTTTCTGCTTCCTTTTCTGCTAGTCTCTCATGATTTCTCAGTTTCCTCACATTACAAATTATTTCAACCCTGTGGTGTGTAAACTGGTTGAACTAGGAGAAAACCTAGAAATTTCATCTTGTTTAAGGGCTGAACTTGGTATTGTTTAAACAAATGACCACCTTCTGAATCTGAATTCTTACATTTTTTTAGCTGTTCACAAGTTTTCTTGGAAATCTCATTTCATATGTGCTTTACAACATTTAAAAGGAAGATTTAAACCCATAGCAATTGTGTTGGATACAAAATTTTATAACTAGACTCAAAGTTGGTCTGTTTCATAGCAATATAAGGCAAGCAAAGGGAAAGTGGGATAACACTAATAATAGCTAACATTTATATAGCACTTTAATATTTGCATGGCATTTAAAATATTGTCTCATTTCATTTTTATCCTTACAACAATCCTAGGATAAAGGTGCTAATACTATCCCTATTTAAATTTGAGGAAACTGAGGCATACAGAGATTAAGTGACTTGCTGAAGGTCATATAGTTACTAAGTGTTTGAGACTGGATTTGAACGATCTTCCTGACTCTAGGTCCAGTGTTCTATACACTGTCCTAAGTTATAAATGTTATTAAAATTTCACAGGTTTATCATAATCAGAATGGTAATGGTTCATATATCTATAGTACCTTATGGTTTGCAAACAGATTTTCCTTATAGGAATTCTATGTAAGAGATAGATAATACAAAGCTCATTACTCAGTTTCCTAATGAGGAAACTGAAGCTCAGAGAATTTGGAATAATTTGTTCAGTATCACAGAGGTAGCAAGTGACCTTATAAGGTGAAATGCAAGTCCACGTCTTCCTGATTCTCAGAATATCATGTAATTCACTATAAAACATTGCTCTTTAAGGTACAAATATGTGTAGCTATATCAGACTATAGTATATTCAATTACATTTTAAAAGTTCACAATAAGCATTTTGGTGACATCACAGATTTTCTTTTGAAAATAGGAAGTCATTGATGACTCAGCATCAGTGCTTTTGATAATAGAAATATGTAAAACCTACCTAAAGTTGAGAAATTATCTTTAAGAATAATTATTCACACATATATAGGACTTTAAGATAAAAGAAACTCTTAGAACAACCCTATCAGGTACTTAGTGAAAGTATTATTATTCCTATTTTAAGAAGAAACTATATCAGAGAAGTGATATTATTTGCCCAGGCTTATAGAAGGAGTAGCATAAGAATTAAGACTGTACTTTAAGTCAGGGGTGGGGAACCTGTGGCCTTAAGGCCATATGTGGCCCTCTAAGTCCTCAAGTGTGACCCTTTGACTGAATCCAAATTTCTCTTGATGACCTAGAGGATCATATGTGGCCTCAAGGCCGCAGGTTCCCCACCCATTCAAGGGTTTCTGATTCTGAATTCAGTAATTTAAAGAATCAGTGTTTAGGATCATTGATTGATTTAGGCATGACCTGCACAAACACAAATTATAACTAATCTGTAACTCAGTTTCTGAGTCTTGGAAAGTTATTATCAACTCAGAGAGTTTCACAGTCCTTCCTCACACAATGGTTATAGTAAGCATTTGAATTTGTGCCTTCATGACTCTAAATCCAATACTCTTCCTTTCTAACATGGTGTTTCTCACCAATGTTTCATCAATTAAAATCAATGACAGCTACATTCTTCCTAATAACTCTATAAGAAATGTAAGCCAAGGAATATTCATCCAATTTTTTTGTTAGAAAAAACTCCTGAAAGTATCGTTCCTAGGAAAGTTGGCCATTACTTTAAAGCCTTTAAGGCTATTTCCATTTACTGTTTAATGCAGAGGTAACTGCAATGCCTTAAAATATAAGCAGATGTGATGGTAATAGTGTAGTTCACCATTCCCTCAATGCTCACACCTTCTCAGAACAATTGCATCCATTTTCAAAGGGCTATATAGCCTACTTGATGTGGTACCTGACAGGATAGAAAACCCACCTACATGCCCTCAATTTCCCTTCCCAGCAGGTACATTTTTGTAACCCCTATTCCAAAAGACTATTTCACAAAGATGGAAGATAGTATTATTGTAACTTTCAGAACCAAATAGATTAAATAGGATTGTGAAAAGACATTTTGGTGACTATTTAAAAATTTATTTGAGAATGTCTTTACTTTGTAGTGGTTCTCTCTATGAAGTCAGGGAAAGGATATGTTTTATCTATGATCCATGAGGTTTTATTATGAATCTGTCATAAACAATCTGTGATGATACACAAAGGAAAGAGGTAAGGAGAAACTTCTTCCTTGTAAGAACCAGTTTAACTTTGGTGTTTTTTTTAATAATACAAAAGAATTCTATGAAGAGCTTGTGAAGCTCTTGTGTGCCACTATACCTGGCAAGTACAGTTTTTTTTTTTAAAACAAAGTTTCACATGATTGCTGAAGAGCAGAGGGAAAAAGACAAACCTTGTTTATTTGCTCAGATATTGAATTTAACTATTACCTTGAAAATAAATACAAGGAAGATTTTAAAGAGGTTTTAATATCTGAAATGAACTGAATAATAACGTAAGACTGCAAGATCAGATAAGTGTAAAGGAAGTATCTGTTGTTTTACTGAGGGTTTGAAGCCCTACCATTGGTCCTACCCAAAATAGTACATGTTCCTTCTTGTTAATGATTTTATTTTAAATATATATTTATAGATTTAGTATTTTTAAACATTATTCTTATGTAGAAAATTATGAGTATTAATATTCACAAAGGGACTTTCCTCAGTTCATGAACTAGGGAAAGCCCCTTTACCAATGGTAATTACTTATAATTTTCTATCTATGAATAAATATTAAATGTATATTTAATGTTTAATAAACTTAAATTCATTAAGTTAATAGTGGTGGGTCCTCCAGCTACTTAATAAATGAGATAGAGATTGCAAGTTCATTAATGAGAATGAAATTATCATGCCATAACCATGGATTTCTGTAGCGCTTATGTGGCTAAAACTAAAATAAAGGAACACTTATGTAAGTGATAAGTTGAGGTGAAACTTTCACCACAGACTTGTAACCTTGCTACATATTCTCTCCCCAAAATGTTTCACATTCAGTTGCCTTGCCTAAGAAACATATCCAAAAGATCTGCAGTAGCATTAACTAGCTAAGAATAATGATGAAAAATAGTAATTATACAGCACTCTAAAGTTTGTAAAATACTTTACAAATATTAACTCAATTTCACAATGATCTTGTGAGGTAGGGCATATTATTAGCTCCATTTTATAAAGGTGGAAATTGACTTGCCCAAGGTCACAAAACTACTGTTGGAAGCTGGGTTTGAACTCAGGTCTTCATATCTACAGGTTTGACACTCTGTGCCATGTAACTTCCTCATTCCCATTTCATAATATGTAGGTACATATAAACATATGTATATTTTTCTGGAGGCAACAAGACTTTTCCTTCCCATTTTCCTTTCCAGGTGTTTTCTTTTTTGTTTTTTTCCTTCCCTCCCCCCCCCCCCCCGAGGCAATAAGCTAATAGTAGTTAGAGAACAGGAAGACCTGAATCCAGATTCCACCTCTGAAACATAGCAACCTGGAGTTATATCTTCTCAGTACCTCATAAATTCCTCAAGACTATAAATTATAGGATAGTTGCTAATCTGGAATGATAGAGGAGCTTTTCTTGCTGGGAATTCCCTATATGAATGAAATAAAAACTCTAGTCACTTTTAATACTTTTTAAAAAATGGTATATTTGAGATAGGCCATTTGCAATGAATGTAAGTGTATGTTCTAGTTCATTTGCAGTAATCATTAATGACAATTTATGCTTAATTTTCTTTCAATATGGAGTTTTTAGACATAATTTTGAAAGTACAAAAATCCAGCAACAATGAATGAGCATCTTACTTTAAAAATGTATTCACTAACCTGATAAATTTTCTGTAATACAAAATTTTATATCTGTTTAGGTTTTTTAGGAGTAACTCCCCAGAGAAAGTATTCTTCCCCTAAATTTTTTTAGGGCTTTCATATCTCCACTGATTAAAACCATTAGAGACATTGTAATCTCATGACTAGTTTATATGTGAATACCTCAATGGATATATATTTATAAATGTATTTATAACATCTTTGATGTGGATATTTATCCTACTCATTTTGACAGATTGCTACCTAACCTAATTTTTTTTTACTCTGTATGATTCTTGTCCATGTTTCTACCATGACAAATTCTTCCACAGAGGATCTACCCAAAGTTTATAAACCAAATACTAGGTCAGAGGTTCTTAATATTTTTGTATCATGGATTCCTGTGATATCATAGAACCCTGTGAATCTCTTTTCAGAATAATTTTTTAAATCATAACTTAAAGAAATGCTAATTTTCAGTTAGAGGTTAATATAAACCAGTATGTATTTCCCTTCAGATTCAGGGATTATTGATATTTATCTCCTGACCCATCTATTTTGAAATGTTCGTGTTTTTTTTTTTTGTTTTGTTTTGTTTTGTTTTGCATTTTGTGATTAACTGACCTTACTTATATTAAAATTCAGGTCTATAGCCTCCAGCATACCTTTATTGCCCTTTGCATTAGCTGCAGATTAATTCACTCTTAAGTTAATATATATTCTGTCATTTCTGATTGTTGAGTATAGTAATAACTGAGGAACATAATTTAAAACAACAACAACAATAACAACAACAACAACAACAACACCTCAGGCAGTCTCTTTCTTCACCTAGAAGATGGTAATCTACCTGAAAGCTAGTGTGGCTTAGGCTGAGGAATGTTGATGTGGTATTTGCTGCCAAACAATTGCAAGAGAAATGTCAGGAGAAGAGAGGTCTGTATACAATGCTCTTCTATCTGACCAAGGACTTTGATACCATCAATAGTGAGGGCTTGTGGAAAATGATGGCAAAATTTGGCTGCCCAGAAAAGTTCATCAGTAGTGTACAGCAGTTTTATACAGGCATGCTTGCACAGATTCTGGATAATGGATAATGCTCTTATGTTTTCCAGTTGCCAATGCGGTGAAACAAGGCTGTGTGCTTGATCACATGCTTTTTCATGCTGTTTAGTCATGTTGTCAGATGCCTTCAACGACAAAAATGGCACCAAGGTCAACGACCACACTGATTGTAAATTAACTTGAAAAGGTTATTAGCAAAGACAAAAGTGGAGGAAAAGCTGGTGTGTGACTTTTTTTTT
Source organism: Gymnobelideus leadbeateri (assembly GCA_011680675.1). NCBI lineage: Eukaryota > Metazoa > Chordata > Mammalia > Diprotodontia > Petauridae > Gymnobelideus > Gymnobelideus leadbeateri. The sequence goes on from WOXC01010154.1 coordinate 1,441,832, forward strand.
TCATAGATGATTGTGTACTCAGTGCAGTCTCTGAGGATGAGATGAAACAAAGTATGGCTTGATTCTTTGCTGCTTGTGCTAACTTTGGCCTAACAATACCAAGAAAACACAGGTGTTCCATCATCCAGCACCACACCATCCATATGTGGAACCATTCGTTACAACAAATGGAGACATATTGAATGTTGTGGATAAGTTCACTTACTTTGGCAGTATACTTTCCAGGAATGTTCACATAGATAATGAGGTTGATGCACACATTGCCAGAGCTAACTCAGTGTTTTAGAGGCTCCAAAGGAAAGTGTACAAAACAAGAGGTATCAGACTGCCTACCAAATTGAATGTCTACAAATCCATTGTGCCGACCTCATTGTTGTATGCCTGTGAAACCTGGAGAGTCTACCTATATCTAAACTGAATTACTTCCATTTGAATTGATTCTACAGATCATCTGGCAAGATAAGGTACTGGACACTGAGGTCCTTTCTTGAGCAAAATTGCCAAACATTCAAAAGCTACTGCAGAGGACACACATCCAATGGGCTGGCCACATTATTCCAATGCCAAACCTATGTTTGCCTAAAGACTATTTCATGGAGAACTCACACAAGGCAAGCACCCACATGGAGGGCAGAAGAAGCAATACAAGACAACTCTGAAGGTCTCTCTGAAGAAATTTGAAATCAGTTGTGCAATATGAAAGACAATGGTAAAGGACCATCTAGCATGATGTCTCCTGATTAAAGAAGGTACTGTGCTTTATGAGCAAATCAGAATTGAAATAACTCAAAATAAAAATGGGATTAGCAAATTTAGAGACATCTCCACTCCAAAGGTTAATATGAACTATTTGTACCCAACTCATAGTAGAGCATCCTGAGATCATATTGACCTAATCAGCCAGAGTCAGAGACACTGTACCTTGACTCCAACATAGTGATGTCATTTTGATCCTCTTCAAGAATGAAGGACAATAATCATCCAATGAGAATGTGGGCCTGATTACAGAATGCTTACTTTAAACCTAAGAATACCAAACGTAGCATGACATTATGAAAATTACACTGGAAAGAAAGGATGAATATGAAGAATTCAAAGAAACATAGAAAGATTAGTGTGATCTGATGAAGGGTGAAATAAGCAGAACTGAAGGAATATAGCCAATGTTTACACTGTAAATGAAAAGGACAAAAAAGTGGATCTACTCTCTCTCTCTCTCTCTCTCTCTCTCTCTCTCTCCCTCTCTCCTTCCCTCCCTCCCTCCCTCTCTCTCTCTCCCTTTCTCTCTCTCCTCTCTCTCTCTCTCTCTCTCTCTCTCTCTCTCTCTCTCTCTTTCTCCCTCTCTCTTTTATCTGTTTTAATTTTCCTTTTTAATGAGGAAATGGTAAGGGCAGGAAATAGATTTTTTTCATCAAAAAATTTTGTCAAGTCAACAAGCATTTATTAAGCGCTTACTATTATCCAGGAATTGTTCTAAGCTGGAGATGTAGATAGAAGAAAAGAGAACAGCTAGATCCCCTCACCAAATTTACATTTCGATGAATGAAAACAATATATAAAGGGCTCTAAGAAGTGGGAGGGTTAAGGTCCCTGTATGGGGGAGAGTGGGGACTCTCTGGAGACAAAGGGACTGCTGGGTTTGGGCTCTTTCTCCAAGTGGAGATCCCCAGAGGAACTTACCAATAGGAGAAGGAAACAGAAGGAGAAGGCAGCTGAAGCATGGTAGTAAAGTCTGGAGAATGAAGAATAATTTTTTAAAGTATATATCACGTCCCAGCGAACATCTCGTTTTTAATTAATCAAATATGCATTGCTATATGGCAGGGAGGTGGGGGGACTACAGGAGCACAATGCAGCATGCACTGTCAATTGGAGTAACTATCAGCTGATTCCATTGATCTTTTTTCCCCCTCTGTTATAAAGGAATTCATTTTTCAGAGTACTAGAGGGTATAATGGAAGGGACAGTGATGTAAACTAATCAATCAATAAATAAATACATTTCCCAACATTTATTAAGCACTTACCATGTTTGAGGCATTATTCAAAAAGACAAAATCAGGAAAGAAAGAAAGAAAGAAAGAAAGAAAGAAAGAAAGAAAGAAAGAAAGAAAGAAAGAAAGAAAGAAAGGAAGGAAGGAAGGAAGGAAGGAAGGAAGGAAGGAAGGAAGGAAGGAAGGAAGGAAGGAAGGAAGGAAGAGAAAGAAAGAGAAAGAAAGAAAGAGAAAGAAAGAAAGAAGGAAAGAAAGAAAGAGAAAGAAAGAAAGAAGGAAAGAAAGGAAGAAAGAAAGAAAGGAAGAAAGAAAGAAGGGAGGGAGGGAGGAAGGAAGGAAGGAAGGAAGAAAGGAAGAAGAAAGTTTCTTTGGGAAAATTTATATAGGGAATCAGAGGACTTGGCATTGAATCCTAGCCTCTGCTGCTTACTACCTGTATAACCCTGGCATAACACATCTGGACCTCATTTTCTTGATCTTTAAAATGATGTAGCTAGGCTAGGTTAGACTAGGTCTCTTCTTGCTCATAAACTCTGAGACATTTTAAAACTTACATTGACCTACTGGGCTGCCTTTTTGAAAAAAAACAATGTCTCTATAAAACATTTGTTGGGATTCAAATATGTTTACCTGGCATCTACATAATCAATCCTCCATAGGCAGAAATTCTTTCAAAGGGGAGTAGAACCATTAGGGAATGAGTTCTATGGCACATCCTAAGATAAGTAAGGAAATCTAGAATGGAAGACATTGTGGTAAAAGGCAAAGGGTCACACTGGGCAGATATTGGTAATAACCTGCATGGAGAGTGGAAGGAAAATATAAGATCTAGCCCAAGAGGACCATTTAAGGAGAGGAGGCCACTAATAAGCCACTAGTGAGGACCAGCTTAAAATAAATTCTCCCTATGCCTCACCTTTGTCTAGGGGCTAGCCCTAACTAAACCTTGTATATGACTGGAAGTCAGGGAAACAATGGAAGATACAATATTGTGACAGGCAGAAATCACAAGTGTGACTGGAATTTTAGTGAATGTCACTGCCTGAGAGCTGTGCTCCCAGACAACTTTAACCATGCTTGATTTAGCACCTGCTCACTGGGAAAAGTCAAGGACCTATCTCCTCTAGTGCCTCACAACCAAGAAATCACTTCCACTTAGAGAATCTGCCTTGGAGAGAGAAGGGGGAAGGGAAACTCACTCTACATTACCTGGCTTATCTTGTTTCTTCCTCTAAAATGGAATACACTAAAAACATGTTTTGAAGTAATAGGAAATGTTGAATGTACAGGATAATTTCAAATTTCCTATTTAAAAGTAAACAAGCTTTGTTTTTAACTTGTATCTCCTAAAATATGATTTAAAATATTTAACACCTATATCTTTTATGCCTCACTACATTCAAGTAATGATTTTCTTCAAAATTACATTAGAAGATATAGAAAAGTTAAATTGACTCTTGCCTTCCCACTTACTTTATACTATTATAACTGGTTAGATAGTTGGGGTCAAAGAGTTTTAGTGTTGGAAAAAATAATAACCACTAGTATTTATATGTACTTTAATGCTTACAAAGTTCTTTACATGCATTTTCTAATTTGAAGAGAACTTGGAGATCATATACTCAATGATGCCACACCAGTGTGGAATCCAGAGTGAATTCAATGGTTACAGTAGAAAAATTCCTGAATCTGGAGTCAGAAGGCCTTCATTCAAATTCTATTTCTGCCATTTGTACCTAGTTCAGTGTGACTTTTTTTATTGTTTAATAATAATGATAGCTCCTAGAGATCATTGTTTCACTAAGTATTCAAAAATCTTCAATTTAATAGACCATTGTATGGATTTCTTTTGTGAATCCATACCAATATCATTAATTATTTCCCACAACTTACTTCTGTTTTTTTTTTTCTGTTTTTGAAAATTTTATTATTTGAGTAGCTCCAGTCTTGTAAGATTTTCTCTGAATTATTTGATTGCTCAAAAATATTGCCAACAATGGCTCTGTGAGCATTCATGATATGCAATTCGTATGCTTCCAGAAATATACTTTTGTTTAAGTCACCTCTCTTACACTTCTTTATGTAATTATGGCTTCTGCTCCTTTTAAACCAAATTTATGTTACAGAGTCTAATTCAGAGAGAGCTCTGTCTTGAGATGATAATAAAATGGAAATCAAGTTGTTTTGTTTCTATCTTTTCTTGTACATCATATCATAGGTGAAGGATACACTTTGAATATAATGAAAACATCTTCATTTTGAACTTAGGTTTTCATATTAAGTCTAAATTGGGATTCATGGGAAAAAATAGTGTTTGTGACTTTAGTTTGCTAAATCATAGTGTGGCAACAAAATCCACTGAGTCATTCTATTCATGACTTGGGTTTTCAATAAAGAAGTCTCTACACAAATTATATCCATTTCTCTTAAGGACTGCTCAACCTCAGAGTCTTTCCTGTTGTGGTAGTCTTTGGACTTCTGGACCTTGCCATCCTTAAATAACCTGAATAACCACTGAGCTATTCCATTTATCCTGAAAATGTGCATTTCTATATCTCTTGATCCTAAATAGAATGTGAGCTCTGAAAAAAATAGAATGAAAGCTCTGAAAAAAATAGAATGTAATCTCACCCCCCCAAAAAATAGAAAGTCATTTTCCCCTTATATTCCCAGCACCATACACATAGTAGGAACTTAATAAATGTTTGTTGAATTTATTTTAAATTTCCTTTTAACCACAAGCAATAGCATCATCTTCATCTATGAATGACAGAACATTTTTTTCCTTAGCCAAATGAGAGCTTGCCTGACCCTAGCAGGATATTAATACCACTGTCCCATAAAAGGTAATTGCCTTTCTAAATTTCTTTAAGATCTTCTTTGAGGCATTTTAGTATCATAAAACATTATTAACATTATCGTAATCCTTTTATATGCTATTGCTTGGTTAGGTTATAAAAATTGGTGTTTCTCATGAGATTATTAAACTATCTAAAGGAACAGAAAGGAGGATCAAAGCAAATGAGATGCCCTTTGTAATATATGATTCCTTGTTTCTATTCTCATAAAATTATACTGTTGTATTTTTGTACAGTCATTTTTCAGTTACAAATTCAACTACATTTTAAATTGATCAAGTGGTCAATTTTCCACTAAGCTGATATTGTATTTTTAAACTATGATATTTGCAAGGTGCTAGCCTCATTTTAATTTTTAGAATGTAGGATTGGGAAATTCAATTCAAGAGACATCGATTAAACACTAGCTAAATAAAGGGAAAATATTTATAAAACCCATGGATTATCCCTTAAACTTTTTAGGATGAATTAATTAATTGGCCTGTAGATGGCTCCAACAATGTATGTGGGTTGTTGTTGTTTTTTTTTTTAATCTGGGGTTAAATGACTCAGACAATAAATTCCTTTTTTTTTTTTTTAAAGCACCATGTATGGTCTGATCTAACACTTTTCCCACTCATGTATTCCAATGCACCAGCTTAACATGGCTACTACTCAGGTTTGTCTCTCTTTCTTTCCCTTCTTCATATATTTTTTCATGTTATTCCCTCCACCTTCAATGATTCTTATTACTATTTCCACAAAGGAATAAAATATGTACCCCAAAGTTATAATGCAAGTTACATTGTGGGAGTGGAGGTATGAAGGAGAAATCCAGTATTCTAGGAAAACAGGAGAGCACAGAAAACATTTTAATTGATATTCTAAATAGAAACAAGTGGAACAGTATCTGGATATCAAAACGTTCAAGATAGAAAGTTAAAATGAAAGCAAACTAGAATGATAGTTACTTGTTAAGAGAATTGCTCATGTTTTGCCACCATGTCTGTTAAAGGTACTCTTCCCTTTAAAATCTTATGGCCATACATCGATACATTGTTTGTGGAGTTGTGAGTTGATTCCACCATTCTTAAAAGACATTTTTAGAATTACAATAAAAAATAAAATGTATATCGCCCTTTAACCCAGATTCCACTGCAATGTGAATGCTAAAAAGCATTCAAATAAAGAATATAACATGCCATGTATACCAAGATATCCATAAGAGCACTTTTGTGATAGAAAAAAACTAAAGACAAAGTAGTAGCCCATTTATTAGGAAATGCCTATATGAATCATGATACATGAATGTAATAGAATATTATTATGTTATAATAAATGACGAATATAAAGAACTCAGAGAGATTTCTAGGAGCCAAGATGGTGGAGTAAGCAGGAAATCACCTGAACTCTCCCATATTCTTGGAAGGTCAGGAGGAAGGTCTATCTCACTTGGGTAAAGGGGGAGCTCATTCAGGGTAGGCAGTATCCTGGCAAGCCAACAACAGGCTCTGCTTCAGCTAGCCAGTGGAAGACCCTGAGCCCCACCATGGCACCAGGCAAGCAAGTACACAACAGCAACAGCACCTTCCCCCACATTCACACCAGGTGAATGGCACCAGCTCCACACCCCACATGAATCAGCACAGCACCAAGCAAATGGGCAGATGCTAGCATTAAGCTCCATAATGTGCCTCTCTGCAGCAGAAGGCAAATGAACAGACAATAGATCACTGCCTCCCACATCTGTCAGTTCAGCACCAGGTGAACTGCCAGCAGCACCAATGACCCCACCCCTACTCCCTATTCCCTCCCCCACCTCAGCACATCACCAGGCAAGCTGCCAGACACTTGAAACCCTGGCACAGCCCCAGTGCTTCATGGCCTTCAGCAGGAAAACAGAGTCTATAGCTCTCCCTGTCCCCTGCCCTACCTTCCACATAAAAAGTTTGGGACATTAATTTTTGCACCCCAGGAGCAGAGCTCAGATTTAAAAGTAACAAAATAGACTGGAAAATGACGGGAAAAGCTAATCATAGAAAGTAATGATAGTGACAGGGAAGATCAAGACAGAAACTCAGAAAAAGACAACAATGTTAAACTGCCTACATGCAAAGTCTCAAAGAAATATATGAATTGGCCTCAAACCCCCCAAAATAATTGCTATAAGAGCTCAAAAGAAGATTAAAAATCAAAGAAAAGAGGTAGAATAAAAATTTGAGAAAAATAAGAGTGATGCAGGAGATGAATTAAAAAAGTCAACACCTTGTAAAGGAAGCACAAAAAATGGGGAAAATGTGTAAAAATTTACTGAATAAAACAACTCCCTAAAAAGGAAAATGAGTCAAATGAGAAAGGAAGTTAAAAAAGCTAAGTGGAGAAGATAACTGCTTAAAATTAGAATTATACAAATCGAGGCTAATGAATTTATGAGACATTAAGAATTGATCAAACAAAATCAAAAGAATGAAAAAGAAGAAAATGTAAAATGCCTCATTGAGGAAAAAAAAACTGACCTGGAAAAATAGATTTAGGAGAGAAAATCTGTGAGTTATTGGACTACCTAAAAGCCATGAGCAGGGAGAGAGAAAGAGAGAGACAGAGAGAGAGACAGAGACAGAGACAGACAGAGACAGAAAGACAGAGAGAGAGAGAGAGAGAGAGAGAGAGAGAGAGAGAGAGAGACAGAGACAGAGACAGAGACAGAGACAGAGAGAGAGAGAGAGAGAGACTAGATATCATCTTTCAAGAAATTATCAGGAAAATCTGTCCTGACATTTTAGAACCAGAGAGTAAAACACAGAATGAAAGAATCTACCAATAGCCTTGAGAAAAAGTCGCAAAATTAAAAATCTCAGAAACATTATTGTTGTATTTGTCTTTCATTTTTGTGTATATGCCACATATTTATTTGCTACTTTCTTAGCTCTCCATGTGATGGTATCTTTGTATGTGTTGTCAGTTCTTAGATTGAAAAATCCAAGTCACAGTTTAAATATTTTTTACAAGGCGCCATAGTATAAATTACTTTGAGAAAAGAAGTGCCATTTTCTCCAAGAAGCTCAGAACCCTTTGCATCATTAGTCCACAAAGCCAAATAACCCAAAGTTTAGCAGCCCCATTTTGTTTTCTTTTTTTAAACAAATGCTTTATTAACTTCTGTTTTACATCATTCATTTCCGCCAGATTTTGAGTTACAATCATTTTCCCCGTTATTCCCCTACCCAACCTCCCAGAATAGCAGTCCCACAAGATATCGCTTCCTCCAATCTGCTCTCTCCCATACCTTCTCCCATACCCCCTTCGACTTTTCCATCAGAGGAAGGTGAATCTTTGTGTCCCAATGCCTGCACATCTTATCTCCCAATTATAAGCAAAAGAGTATTAATAATAGTATTTATATATATTTGAAACATTTAATCTTAAGACCTAGAATTTCAGATCCATTTCCTTCCTCCCTTGTCACCCATTCCCTCTGGGGAGATAAGTAATTCAGTATATGATGTACATGTCTAGCTATGCAAAACATTATCATAGTAGATATATTGTACAAGGCTGCTTATAATTCCCTCCCACTCATCCCACCCCCCACCTGGTCCATTCCCTACATGATCCTGTCCCTCTTCTATAGTGGGTACTTCCAACCTCCCCTTCCCCCAAGGATGCCCTCCCATCCATCATACCTCCTCTCATCCCCCTTCCCCCTATTCTGCTGTAGGTTGAGATATCCCACTTAGTACGTATGTCATTCTCTCCCTGAACCAAATTCAATGAGAATGTGGTTTTGCCTTTTTGCCTTCTTATTCTCCACCCCCCTTGCAACCTCTTCCCCTTGCTTCTTCTACATGAGATAGTTTACCCTACCCTGTCTCTCCCCATCTCCTCTTGCCACTTTCCTCTCTCACTTCATAATTTCATCCCTTGAGTATCCTCCCTTCCCAACAAATTCAACCTATGTCCTCTATCCATATATAACTGTAACCATATACATACACATTCACATATGTATTCATATGACACTCTTCTTCCATTATTTTCATAGTGAGAAAGATTTCATCAGTCACAATTATTGTTTTTCCATATAGGAATGTAAATAGTTCAACTTTGATAAGTTCCTTTTGATTTCTTTTCCCTGATTACCTTCTCAGGCATCTCTTGCTTCTTGTGTCTGTATGACAAATTTTCTACTCAGTTTTGGTTTTTTCCTCAAGAATGCTTGAAAGTCCTCTATTCCACTGAATGACCATATTTTCCCCTGAAACAAAATACTCAGTTTTGCTGGGTAGGTGACCCTTGGGTTCATTCCCAGCTCTTTGCCCTCTGGAATATCATATTCCATGCCCTTCGATCCCTCAGTGTAGAAGCTGCCAGGTCCTGGGCTATTCTGATTGTGTTTCCACAATATTAAAATTGTTTCTTCCTGGCTGCTTGTAGTATTTTCTCCTTGATCTGGGGATTCTGGAACCTGGCTATAATATTCCTGGGAGTTTTCTTTTTGGGATCTTTTTCAGGAGGTGATTGGTGGATTCTTTCAACCTCTATTTTGCCCTCTGGATCTAAAACATCAGGGCAATTTCCTTGAGAATTTCTTGAAGGGAGATTTCTAGGTTCTTTCTTTGATCATGGCTTTCGGGTAGTCCAATAATTTTTAAATTGTCTCTCCTGGATCTATTTTTCAGGTCAGTGGATTTTCCCATGAGATATTTCACATTGCCTTCTAATCTTTCATTTGTTTGGATCTGCTTAACAGCATCTTGATTTCTCATAAAGTCATTAGCTTCCATTTGCTCCAGTCTAACTCTGAAGGAATGAATCTCCTCAGTGAACTTTTGAGATTCTTCTTCCATCTGGCAAATTCAACTTTTTAAGGCATTCTTCTCCTCATTGCCCTTTTGGGCCTCCTTTGCCATTTGAGTTAGTCTATTTTTTAAGGTGTTGTTTTCCTCAGCCAGGCTGTTGACCCTCATTTCATACTTTTCCTGCATCCTTCTCATTTCTCTTTCCAATTTTTCCTCCACTTCTATTATTTGATTTTTAAAGTCCTTCTTAAGGTCCTCTATGGCCTGCAACCTGCTCATGTTTTCCCCTTGGGCTTTTGGAGCAGGACTTCTGACCTCACAGTCCTTTTCCCGCTCTATGCCCCCAAAATAGGAGTCTAGGGTTGCATTTTTCTGTTTAATTTGTTTCATTTGTCTACGCATGTTGCCACTTAATTACTTGACTTTTGGGCTTGTTGCCACACTATGGCTCTGCTGCCAGACAGGAATTTTTGCCTGGAACGTGTGGGGGACAACTTCCGTTTCTGGAAGCTGGGAGCCTACCCAGACCTATACCCCAGATCACAATCCAGATCCAGGGAGGTTAAAGCAAGAGCGATTACCCTCCAAGACTGATCGCTGGATCTCCCTACAGTTCACAGGCCAGGAGCTGGAGCTGCCTCTGAAAACTGCAAAATGGTGTGTGTCCTCAGCAGCTTCTAGCCCCCAGCGGAGCAAGCCGATGCATTCCCCAAATACTGGTACCAAAGTCCATAGGGCACTAACCTCTCACTTTGTCCTAGGCATGTCTATGTTGATAATTCTGGAATCGCCACAGCTACTGGTGTTCTGGGGTCTCTCCAGCCGGCTGCTGGCCCTGCCGCCCTGGGGCTAAAACCTCGGCCGGCTCCCAGACTGCTGTGCTGGTCCTTCCTGCAGGGCTGCTGGGCTGTCCTCAGTGGGAGGTTAGCTTCTCTGTGTCGTTCTGTGGGTGCTGGGGCTCCAGAAGTTGTTCAGAGTTCCCTTTTACATAGTTTGGAGGGAATCTGGGGGCAGAGTGGCTTGGATGAGCTGTTTCTACTCTGCCATCTTGGCTCCGCCCCCCTGTCTTTCATTTTTGTAGAGGACCATGGTATCAGGGAAATGATGACATGACTTGCAGTTGACTGATTTAAATGAGGGAGCGCTGTGTAAGGTTAACAGCCTCAGTTTCTTCTCCAGAGCCATCTGGATCCAGACAGAACATGATAGTCAAATTCCAGAACTCCCAGCTCAAGGAGAAAATATGGCAAGCAGCCAGAAAGAATCAATTCAAATATTGGAGAGCCATAATCAGGATTACACAGGATTTAGCAGCTTCAGCATTAAAGGATCAGAGGGCATGGAATATGATATTCCATGAGACACAGGAGCTAAGACTACAACCAAGGATCACCTACCCAGTGAAACTGAACAAGACAGGAAGGAAAGGAGAAAACTGGGTAACAACCTTTATAGTAAATGTCTCTGATAAAGGCCTCATTTCTCAAATATATAGAGAATTTAACCAAATTTATAAGAATACAAGTCATTTCTCAGTTGATAAATGGTCAAAAGACATGAATAGGCAGTTTTCAGAGGAAAAAAGGAAAGATAACTATAGTCATATTAAAGAATGTTCTAAATCACTATTGATTAGAGAAATGAAAATTAAAACAACTCTGAAGTACCACCTTATGCCTATCAGATTGACTAATATGATAGAAAAATAAAATGATAAATGTTAGAGAAGATGTGGGAAATCAGGACACTAATATACTTTTGGTAGAGTTGTGAACTGACCCAGTGGTTATGGAGAACAATGTGGAGCCATGTCTAAAGGGCAGAAAATATTGTGCATGCATGCAAACCCTTTGATCCAGCAATACCATTACTATGTCTGTATCCCAAAGAGATAAAAATCCAAAAGAAAAAGATCTACATGTACAAAAATATTTATAGTAGCCCTTTTTTTCAGTAGTGAATGGCTGAACAAGTTGTGGTGTGTGAATGTAATGGAATACTATTGTGCTAAAAGAAATGATAAAGAGGATGCTTTCAGAAAAACCTGGAAAACTTTCAGAAAATTCTGTAAAGTCTTACATGTACTGATGCAAAGTGAAGAGAACAAAACCAGCGGAACATTGTATACAGTAACAGCAATATTGTGTTATGATAAATTATGAGTGGATTAGCTATTCTCAGTAACACAATGATCTAAGATAGTTCCAAGAATCCATGATGGACAATGCTATCCACATCCAGAAAAAAAACTGATGGAATCTAAATGCAGATTAAAGCATCCTATTTTCATTTTCTTCGTTTTTTATGGTTCTTTTCTTTTGGCCTATTCCTTTTTTCACAACATGACTAAAATGGAAATGTTTTACATGATTGCACATACATACCATATATTAAACTGCCAATCATCTTGGGAAGGGGTTGGGGAGGGAAGGAGATAATTTGGAACCAAAAAATTGAAAAACATGAATGTTTAAAATTGTCTTTACAAAAATTAAATACTATTTAAAAAAAAATCAGGGAAACTTGAAGGAAGTTACACAGAGTAAAGTAAGCCAAACTCTTACTTGAAAAATAATGCTTCTCTGTATTTATAATGACCTCTTCTCTCAGAAAAGAGTTAGAAAAAATATAACTCCCTTTTTTTCAGGGTTGGAGCACTATGGGTATAGGATAGTGTGTCTGTCATCCAAAACAATAGATGCATTGGATAGTTTATTGGCTTGCTTTATTTACTTTTTAAAAAAATATTTATAATTTTTTATTTAATTATTTTACTATTTACTATTTTACTATTAATTACTCTTTATTAATACTTATGGCATGGCTTGCTGGATGGGGGAGATTTGATTAAATGTTAAGGTGATATCAAAATTTTAAGGTATCAATAAAAATAAGATTAAGAAAATATTATGGGCATATTTTTCCACCAGATCTGTTAGGCATGTACTCTCTTTAACAAGTTATGTTTTTGTCAATGAATAATAAAGTATTTACAGAGGTAAATGATATTTACAAGAATAAACTCAATTAAATAAAAATGATTTGTTTGAAAAAGATAAAAGTATTAAATGAGAACTCTGAAACAAGATGTTTTGGAAATTTCATGTCCATAATTAAATATATATGAATTAAAATAACTTCTACCAATTAAGAATATAATTCTTAATACTGACACAATAAACAAGAATTCATGTAAATAAGATGGATGTATATTACCTTTTTTGAGTCATGTTGAGCATACCATAGCATGAATACTTGGCTTTCCCACTTGCAGGACAAGAGATTCAAAGGAGATAGGATGTACCTGGGTTTCTTATTATTTACAAGCATCTAGGCAGTTGAGTGGATAAAATATTGTGTCTAGAGTCAGAAATAGCTTGGTTCCAATCTCACATACTTCCTCACTATGTGATTCTGGGCAAGCTTCTTCACTTTAACCTCAGTTTCCTCATCTGTAAAATGGAGATAATAATAACTTGGACATCACAAGATTGTTGTGAGGATCAAATGAGATAATAATTGTAAGTCTCTGTCTATTATTAATATTAGCTCCTCTTCACCTGTCAAAGAGAGCCTGATAGCGGGGTCAAGATGGTGGAGTAGACACAGCACTTCTGGGAAGCTCCAGCCCATACCACTTCAAAATTATGTAAAAGGGGGACTATGAATGACCTCTGGAGCTCCAGAACCCACAAAATGACACAGAGAAGCTAACCTCCCCCTGAGGACAGTCTTGCAGCCTGGCAGGGAAGAGCCAGAGCAGAGCTCTGGGAGCTGAGCCCAGGCCCGCATGAGTCATGGTTTTAGCCCCAGAGTGGCTGGACCAGCAGCTTGCTGGAGGGACCCCAGAACACCAGCAGCTGTAGCGTTTCCAGAATTATCAACACATAGATGCCTAGGACAAAGTGAGAGGTTAGCGCCCTATGGACTTTGGGACCATTTGAGAGAATGCATCAGCTTCTTCCCCTTGGGGCGAAAAGCTGCTGAGGAGCCAGCACAGCTTGCACCATGTTGCCACTTTGTAGCTTCAGCTCTTGGCCTGCAAACTGTAGGGGAATCCAGTGATCAGTCTGAGGGGTAAGCACTCTAGCTTTACCCTTCTTGGATCTGGATGGCAGTCTAGGGTGGAGGTCTTGGGGTGTGTGTCCAGCTTGCCAGAGTGTGTGGAGGCTTCACAGAGGCCACACAACTAATACCTCTGGAAGTTGAGAAAACCCAAACATTTGGGACAGAAGTTCCCTTGGCTGGTGGCAAAGTCCTACTGTGGCAACAAGCCCAAAAGTTAAGTAATTGAGTGGCAACATGCCTAGGCAAAGGAAACAAAATAAACCAAAAAATGCAACTTTATACTCCTATTTTGGAGGCAAAGAGGATCAAAGCATGGAACAGGAGGAGGACTGTGAGGTCAGAACTCCTGCACCAAAAGCCCCAAATGAAAATACAAGCTGACTACAGGCCATAGAGGACCTTGAGAAGCAGATAAGAGAAGTGGAGGAAAAAATGGGAAGAGAAATGAGAAAGATGCAAGAAAAGTATGAAATGACAGTCAACAGCCTGACTGAGGAAAATAACACCCTAAAAATAGACTAACTCAAATGGTGAAAGAGGCTCAAAAAGGCAATGAGGAGGAGAATGCCTTAAAAAGCCAAATTTGCCAGATGGAAAAAGAATCTCAAAAGCTCACTGAGGAAGATTCATTGCTTCAGAATTAGACTGGAGCAAATGAAAGCTAGTGACTTTATGAGAAATCAAGATGCTATTAAGCAGATTCAAACAAATAAAAGAATAGAAGGCAATATGAAATATCTCATGGGAAAATCCACTGACCTGGAAAATAGATGCAGGAGAGACAATATAAAAATTATTGGACTACCTGAAAACCATGATCAAAGAAAGAATCTAGAAACCATCCTTCAAGAAATTCTCAAGGAAAATTGCCCTGATGTTTAGACCCAGAGGGTGAAATAGAGGTTGAAAGAATCCACTGGTCACCTCATGAAAAATATCCCAAAAAGAAAACTCCTAGGAATACTGTAGCCAGGTTCCGGAATTCCCAGATCAATGAGAGAATATTACAAGCAGTCAGGAAGAAACAATTTTAATATTGTGGAAACACAATAAGGATAACACAGGATCTGACAGCTTCCACACTGAAGGATCAAAGGACATGGAATATGATATTCTGCAGGGCAAAGGACCCCAGATTAAAACCAAGAATCACCTACTCAGCAAAACTGAGTATCATGTTCCAGGGGGAAATTTGGTCATTCAGTGGAATAGAGGATTTTCAAGCATTCTTGAGGAAAAAACCAGGGTTGAATAGAAAACTTGACATTCAGATACAAGAAGCAAGAGATTATTGAGAAGGTAAACAGGGAAAAGAAATTACTAGGAACTTATCAAAGTTGAACTATTATATTCCTACAGGGAAAAACAATAACTCTAACTGATTAAAGTTTTCTCAGTATGAAAATAGTTGAAGAAGGGTATATGGGCATATGAATACATATATGAATATATGTATATATGTTTTCAGGTATCCATAGATAGAGGGCACAGGTCAAATTTAATAGGAAGGGATGATACTTAAAAGGTGATGTTAAGAGGTGAGAGAGTAATGTGGTGAGGGGGAATGGGAAGAGACAATGAAGTGAACTGTCTCATGTAGAGGAGGCAGGGGAAGGTGGTTGTAGGGGAGGGGAGGAACAGGAAGGCAAAAAGGCAAAACCTTATTCTCATTGAATTTGGACCAGGGAAAGAATGACATGCATACTAAATAGAGTGTCCCACCCTACCGGAGCATGGGGGGGAAGGGGGAGAGGGGAAGGTGGTGGAGGGGAGGGCAGGCTGCAGGGGAGGGAAGTTGGATGCACCCAATTTTGAAAGGGACAGGATCAATGTGGGTAGTGGACAAGGTGGAAGGTGGGATGGGAGGGAGGGAAATATAGTCAGTCTTTTACAGTATATCTACTATGGTGATGTTTTGCATAGCTACATGTGTACAGCATATATTGAGTTGCTTATCTTCCTTTTAAAATAAAATTTTTAAAAAATATATATAAATAGTATGATTAATACTATTTTGCATATAATTAGGAGATAAGTTGTGCAGGCAATGGGGTGCAGGGATTCACCTTGCCCTATTGGAAAAGTCGAAGGGTGTATGGGAGAAGAGATGGGAGAGTACAGATTGGTTGAGGGGATTGTAATGGAAATGCAGATTTAAAGATCTTCCCTGCCCCTAGCTTAAGTGCACCTGGAGCTTGTGGTGGGAGGCTTGTTTTTCAGGAAAGCCCACACCTTGATACTTTGTGATTGGGCAGTGGGTCAAGGAGGTTGTTACATTCTCTGAGCCAGGAGAAGGCTATATAAGCCCTGAGGAGAGGCTTTGCTTTGGGGCTCACTTTGAGAAGTGTTGTGTGATTTGACCAGATGAGACTCTGGGAAGCCGTTGTTGAGAGTCCCCCAGCTTTGAAAACCCAGATGTTGATGCTTCCCTCTCTGGTAACTGTGATTTGGTATTGATATAATGGTAGGACAGTTTGGAAGCCTGTCTGTTTGATCTGTAAGTTCTGTAACTCTGAAGTTTGGGGTGCTGACCTTTTTCCCCTGAACGAGGTAATGTGTGTTTGTTTGATTAAAGTAAGCTTGTTAACCCATTTTGAGTTGCTTTCCTTTTGAAAAGCAGATCTAAGAACCTGTGTTGGCAGCCACCCTGGGGATATTGGGGTGCTTGCTGCTACAGGGATATACTGTATGACTGTTATTCTGGGGTGGTGGGTTGGGGAAAAATGGGGAAAAAAGTATAACTCAAAACCTGATGGAAATGAATGATGTAAACCAAGTTAATAAAGCATTTGGAAAAAAATAAAAATAAAATAAAGTCAAGGAGAGCCTGATGGAGAGGAGCAAAAATAAAGTGTCATTAGAATATTCTGTGATGGTAAACCTTTCTTGCTGTTGCTAGTATAACCAGGTCAAGTTTCAACCAATACCTATACCTCTTCTTAAGGTCCCAAGAATTAGAGACAACATCATACTTTTGAGATTATAAAATTTATACTATATCTGAGAGTAGAGGTATCTTTCCCCTTCAAGTATTAAATCAAGAAAATACAAGATGCCTCCTTATATGCAGAAAACAATAATTAGACCATCTTGGCAAAAAAAAAAAAATAAAACAGTTCATGAGTGAAATAAAGCATGTGGTCTGTCTGAAAAAAAATAGATTGGACTCATGTTCTAAAAGGCTTTAAAAAACAGACAGAGAAGTTCATATTGGATCTTATAGGCAATAGAGAACCACTGAGGTTTATTTTTCAGGAGAGAGGTATAGCCAAACTTGGGCTATAGGAATATCAGTTTAGCAGCTGTGTACAAGAGTGAATAGAAAAGTAAAAAATCTCCCTCATCACCTAGTGACTGTTTGAAAAAACTAGAAAATAGCTCAGTATCATTAAATATTTTGATTTTGCTGAGAAAGATTAAGCAGACAATCTCCTAACCTAAGTGATATAACTATATGAACATGAAAGGTAGTTTCTAGTAATGTGATTCAGTGCTCCTGCCTTGGGTAGGTTGTGTTCAATATTTTCATTAATTATTTGGATGAAAACAGAGATGTCATGCTTTTTAATTTTGTAGATGAAGAAGCAAGAGACAGCTAATATATTGAAGGACTGACTTGGTATCCAAATTTTTTTTAAATCTTCAAGAGATTAAATCAATGATCTAATAAAATGTAATTTAAATGTAATCAAACTAAAATCCTACATTTAGTTTCTTTTTTAGAAACTACCGGAAGAAAAGAGGATATTTAAGACATGACTACACCACAGTGCACATGAAAATTACCTGGATCTCATTAGTGGTGTGTCATTATGTGTCAAAATTATGCCCCCAAACCTAATGTGATCTTAGTTTCCATTGAAAGGAAGACATGACATGAAAGGCTGTAGGACTGTAGGATGAAAAAATAGATTTCATCCTTGTCAGCTCGTATCAGAGTATTTTGTTTTGTTCTGTGTACCATGATCCAAGAATGACATTAAATAACTGGAGCATATGCACAGATGATACCAGAAACCATATCATGGGAATATTGTTTGAATGAACTAGGAATTTTTAATCTGGATTAAAGAATACATATTAACGACAAGGCATCTGTCTTTTACTATGTAAGGGCTGATAAAATGAAAAAGAAATGAGAATTTATTTGCTTGAATTCAGAAGGAAAAGCTGAGAACAACAGGTAGCATATAGAAAGGGGCAGATTTATGCTCAGCATATACAACAACAACAAAAAAATCCTAATGTCTAGATCTGTTAAAGAGTGTGTACTGTCCCAAGCTTCAGAAGTTTTGTACAACTGTTTTCAGAGATACTTCTAAGGTCCTGTAAATGTTCAGTTCTTCCAAAGTTGTAAGATCAAAGGAGAGGTGTTTATTCCTGTCCTGGCCTGTGATCTGGTCTGTGAGTGACCACAAGTACTCTTTTCTCCTTTGAAACTGTGAGGAGGATTCCTTCTCCACCACCACCACAAGTTCCATCATCCCAGTGCTCCTCTTTACCCCAGGACCACCACCCTGGACTACGACCCAGATCCAAGCATAGGCAAAGCAAGAGAAGCCTTAGTGCCAATAAAGAGATTCCTGTAATCCCCCTCTGATCAGCAGCCATTCAATCTCCCCATTGTCTGTGGGTTGAGAACTCCAGCAGCAGCCACCACCTCTGCTGCTGCTGCCCCTGATGCCCTGGGACTGGGGACTGATCAGGTCCACCAAACATTTCCTACTGACCTTCTAAGTTATCTTTGGTATTTGTGGGTTGAAAAGTCTGGAAATCTCCACAGCTGCCTGTAATTCAGTTCCCTGAAGCCTGCTTTGTATTTGCTTGAGCCCCAGTCTATGCTGGCACAGTTTGTAGTAGACTGAATTCCTCTCTCAGTCTGGTGCAACAGACCTTTCTTTTTGACCTTCAGATTGTCTTGGGCTGGAAATTTGTTTCACTCTGGCATTTTGTGGGTTCTGGGCTCTAGAATTTGTTTAGAGTCATTTTTTACAAGTATTTGAAGGGGTTTGGGGAATTCTCAAGCAAGTCCCTGCTTTTACTCTGCCATTTTTGCTCCAACCACTTCTGAAATGTTAATGGAAACAATAAAGCTAAGAGATTATGAAGTTGCATTCCTCCACAGTCTCTCTGAATCTTTATTTCATAACTTCAAGGTTATCTACTCCCTTTCCTAGGAATCTATTCCTCTCACCTTCTATATCACCTTAGGTTTCTTTATATTAGGAACAGATTACAGTTTGGAATTTCTTTTTAAATTATTTTTATTTTTGCTTTTTGGAGGGCAATTGGGGTTAAGTGACTTGCCCAAGGCTAGTTTTTGTGTTAAGTGTCTAAGGGCAGATTTGAACTCGGGTCCTCCTGACTCCAGGGCCAGTGCTCTATTCACTGTGCCACCTAGCCACCCCAGTTTGGAGTTTCTTAATCAATTTAACACATCAATGTAGGATTTCAGAGAGTCCATTCACTGTGGATCAACTGGAAGATATTAATTGTCTAACATACCTGTGTTTATATATCTTGACTAACTTCTCAGAGGTATTCAAACTGATTTTATTTTTGCAATCTTCTTACATGGAATTCAATGCATTTTTTTGTTTCTTTCTATAAAGTAGAATTCAATGTTTGTATTTAAACTTAGACAAAATGGTCCTGAATTATATTTATTTATTTTAGTTACCAAATACATTTCAACAGGGTATGGAGAAGAAGGTTAGGGGTGGGGTCTAGTCCTATGATTTCATAGACAGGGAAATTCCAATGAGGAAACGCAGAAAATACTCAGAGGTTAACTGACCTAATTGCCCAAAGTCAAGTATGATATATCAAAAAAGAAACCAAGTATTTCTGAGTCCAAAGCCCCTCTCTATTCACTCTTCCATGCTGTCTCATATTTTGACTAGCCAATGCATCTAGAATGGAAATGTTCATGAATCAAAATTTAAAATCATTACCTGATAAGCTTCAGAAGACTAATTAGAATAATAAAAATAAGGTCTTCCTTATCTTCTAACTCCCTTTCTTCTCTCTCCCCCAGACATAAATGTAAGCTGTCCCAGGTATACTACATAAAAGAATCAGTGGAACTTCTAGGCATGAGAAATGTTTAAAAATACTCTTATTCCTTAAGGCAAAATATGATGAGCCAAGTTCCCCCAAGACTAGAAGAGAGATGATCCCTTTGAGGACAGTTTCACATGCAAAGAGTAGCTTAAGAGATATAATGTGATTTACAGAAGTCCATCTTACACAATCTTGTTCAGTGAATTCCTTATTTCTCTGATTGAATGTATATATGCATACCCTTTACTATCACATGAAAGCTGTTAGAAGAAGGGAACAATAACTGTATAATATGTAATGTAGAACTTCTAACATATTGTGAATACTTCATGTCATTTATTATGAATTGTCTTAGAGGAATAATAAATTATTTTGAAAAATTGTCTCTTTCTTGTAATATAGTTCATCAAATTTATGTACATCTTTCCTATTATAAGACTTTACAAATTTCTTCACAGGAGTTTTATAAAAGAACTATTTTATTTTTTCCTTGAAAAAAAGTTTTTCCAAAGTTCTTTAAGTGTATAAAGAAAAGAAAGTCTTATGCTTCTAAAGTGATTTTGAAAGTCATATTATAAGAGTTTGAAATGTATACCTCCCTCTAACAATATACAAGTTGTATTTTGGAATGATCTTATGGAATACAAATTACAGGATCAGGATAAAATATCTGAAAGTTTCCCTCCATGCAAAATGTCATGTATGTTTGTTTACTTGACACATGTTCACTCTCTTTAAATGAGTCTTATCTGCTCACTTTCCTGATGGGAGTCTACAATTGAGAAGTCTTTGGGGAACTAGAGCTGTCATCTGAAAACCTCTCATTCCCAGAGCTGCTCAATACCATACTTAAAATACCTTGAAAATGAATGTTTCTTTGTATTCTTAAATGGGAAAAAGGAAAACAACCAAATTGCCATCCATTTGAATTTAAATTACTATCTACCATTTTCCTAGATCTAGTCTAAACTGCCCGAAGTCACCACACTAATGTTTGTAAAACCCTACTTTTTAGTTGCTCATTGATTGGGAAATGTATAAACAAATTTTGGTAAACAAATATAATGGGGTATTATTGTGTTGTAAAATAGGAGGGTGAGAAGAGATATGAAATGGCCCAAAGAAAAGTAAGTAGAATCAGGACAACATAAAATAATAGTAACAATTAAATATTTGAAATTGAATGCAATTAAATAATAATTACCATTTTGGGCTCCAAACAGGAGCTAGGAGAATATGCCATCTTCTCTTTGCTGAAGTAGGGAACTATGGGTGTGGAATACAATTTTTCAATGTGATTGCTGTTGTTCAGTCATTTTTCAGTCATGTCTCTGTGATCCCATTTGAGTTTTTCTTGGCAAAGACATGGAAGTGGTTTATTAGTTCCTTCTCCAGTTTTTTTATAGATGAGGAAACTGAGGCAAACAATGTCAAATGACTTGCTCAGAGTCACACAGTTAGTAAAAGTCTGAGGCCAGATTTGAAATCAGGAAGAAGAGTCTTTCTGACTCCAAGCCTAGCATTCTATCTGCTGTGCCACCTAACTGCCTTTCCAATGTGATAGTTTTCTTTAACTTTTTTTCCACCCTAATTTAATTCTCCCTTGTAAGGGCTTATATTCTGAAAGTTGGAAGAAATTTTCCTGGGAAATAGGGGTGAGGTAAAATCAATAGCATTAATTTTTTTTTTAAATCTACTTTATTGTTCCATTCACCTACTCAAGATATTCCCTTATATGGT
Source organism: Gymnobelideus leadbeateri (assembly GCA_011680675.1). NCBI lineage: Eukaryota > Metazoa > Chordata > Mammalia > Diprotodontia > Petauridae > Gymnobelideus > Gymnobelideus leadbeateri. The sequence goes on from WOXC01010154.1 coordinate 1,463,332, forward strand.
TGTCTAGCTAGTCTGAGCTCTTCTGCTTCATAATCTAGCCCAAATTTACAGAACCATACCCTTTTAATTCTTTCCCACTTTAAAAACCTTTCATTCTAGACACTAAAATCCTCTTCCCCCAGCCATTCTTCCCCAGCTGTAGACCTTTGTGTGATTTCTTCTACCTCCATGCTTCTTTCTTTCCTAAAACTTTTTCATAAGATTTTCCTCTTGTTTTTTTTTCTCCTCCACCACACTTTCCTCAACTACTCTAATCAATCCACCCAGATTCCCCTCATGTTACATTTGAGGAAATTATACTTCTGAAAGATTAAGCCCTCACCATATAGCTAATATATATTCAAAGGAGAAATTGAGCACAGTCTCTTCACTCTGAGATGGGCAGTTTCACCATTTTTCCAAAGCCAATGATATTCTTTAGGTTGTGATAAAATTGGATTGTATTAGAATATTGAGCACTTTATTTATACATTTTCCTATGCAGTTATTGAATTTTTTAACCTGTGTAATTTTTGTCTCTTTGGAAATATAATAAAAGGTTATACATTTATTTAGGATGTGTGTCCTTATAAACTTTACAGTTACATCTGATAAAACAGCAATATTAGTTCACACTTCTAGGACTTTGAATAACAATAGGGCTTGTAAGTTTGCAATATTCTATGTACATAGATAGATAGGTGATAAATAGATAGATAGATAGATAGATAGATAGATGATAGATAGATATGAATAAATCTAATTCAATCCTCACAGATTCCAATGAAGTGCTTTTATGTTTCCAATTTTGTTGATGAGAAACTGAGGCTCCAACCTGAAATAATTTACCTAGGGCCATATGGATAGTGTTGGAAACAGGATCCTGGCTCTTTCTAAATCCATTTCTAGCACTCTATCCCAATACTACACTATCTACAATTAGTAGGTTTTGAATATTCCATTGTTTAATTGCTCATATTAGCAAGTATAAATTGAAAACTTTTGAAATTACTTTCATAAAGGAACTTTCCCAACAAAAATTACACTGGATCAATATTTCCACTAGTGGCCTTATATCCCCACTGCTTCCCTACCCTGCAATTCTTCATGATTTTACTTTGTGATTATTGAGAGACAATGTAGTTTAATGGTGAAACTGCCAATCTCAAAGTAAAGAGACTGTGCTCAATTTCTCCTTTGAATATATATTAGCTATATGGTAATGGCTTAATCTTTCAGAAGTATAGTTTCCTCAAATGTAACATGATCATAATGCATATACTACTCAAGTACAGGGTTATTTTATAGAAAGTACATTAGAAACCTTAAATAACTATAGGGGTTTAACTTTTAATCCAATTAAAAGAAATGTAAAAATGCAGAATCATTTTGATTTTCATGTAAACTTCAATAACTGCTATAAAGCAAATCACCAATGTTCAAAACAAGTATGTAAGAGCTAGAAGGAGAAGGTGACAGATTTCAGGGGATTTTTAAAAATCACAGAATTAGGAGGGAATTCATGTTTCAAAAACATGAAAGTTGGAAAAACATAACCTCCCAATAAATCCACCATCTAAACTTGGCAAGGTTGAACAATCCATAAACTTGCAGAAATTGAGCTCAATTTACTGGGACCAGAGGACAGAGAGATGGGTATTTCCTACTTTCCACCCCTGAATCCAGAATAGAACCTCTGGAAATACTAGACAAAAAATGACAACCCTTATGAAAAAAGGTAACATAGGATAACCATTACTCCCAGCAATTCTTAAAATGCAACTCTATGATTGTCTTTAATAGCTTCTTTAATACCAAGGATTTTTTTAAGTGCCTACTATCTGCCAGGTATTCTATTTGGCATTGGAGCTACCTATATAAAGAATGAAAAAAAAGAATCTATATTCACAAGGAATTAATATCCTAATGATGAGATAACGAGTACATGCTGTATATAATATATAACATGAATATAAAATGAATAGATACCTATGTATACACAAACCTAAATATATATGTCTACATAGTTAATTACAAGGTAGTTTGAGAGGGAGGGCACAGTGGTTGTGGGACCAAGAAAGGCTTCACACAGGAGAAAGTAATAGAGCTAGATCTTAAGGGAAAAGGGGAGTCCATGAAACAGAGGGAATGAACCCCAGGCATTGGTAATCACCAGGAGAAGTCATAGAGATGGCAGAAAAAAGGTCTTGTATGATGAACAGAGAACATAGCTCAATTTTGCTGGATTCAAGAATGAAAAAGAGGTTGTAAAAATTTGAGGAAACCATTGGGCTTAGGTGAGTAGTTAGATCTGTATTCAAGGATGTGACTTCGGCAGCACTGTATAGGATGAACTGAAGCGGGGAATGACTTGGGGCAAGAAGACCTATTAGGAGGCTGTTGCAATAATTTGGGGAAGAAGTGATGAGGATCTGAACTAAGTTAGTGGCTTTGCGAGTCTGATGCAATAGATTTGCAAGGAGTTTATCAAGAGTTGTTGTAGGATTAGAAACTAAGATTTGGCTATTAATTGGATATGTGGAGTGATAGATAATACAAAGTTAAGGATAATGCTGAGGTTGCAAATTTATTTTTATTTTTTTACTTTTTTTTGCTTTTTGGAGGGCAGTTGGGGTTGTGACTTGCCCTAGGTCACACGGCTAGTTTTTGTGTTAAGAGTCTGAGGCCGGATCCAAACCCAGGTCCTCCTGACTCCAGGGCCAATGCTCTATTCACCACTCCCCCTAGCTGCCCACTTAGGTTGCAAATTTTGTAGTATAGTGGAGCCTTGTACTGAAACAGGAAATTTTGGAAGAGGAAAAGATTTGGATAGAAAAATAATGAGCTCTGTTCCAAATATATCTAGGACTCCAGTTTTAAATGTTCAATAGGTAAGTGGTGCTGTAAGAGAGAAGTTCAGTGAGGAGAATAGAACTGACCCACAAGAAATAAATGTTACCACTGAACCTACCTTAAAACCTACCTATTGCTATGGAACAAAGGAAGGAATTTATCATCAAATCAAATCAAATTGCCAAATCAAGTTGCTCATGGCTTACCTACTCATACCTTGCATATCAGAGATTAACTCAGAAGTAACAAAATTTCACAAATATCTAACTTTTCCTATGAATGTGCATTTCTATTTCCAAAAACAAACAAAAATGGTTCATGATTCAAGGAGAAATGCAACATTCTAAGTACAATCACATTCAATGTGCACACACACACACACACACACACACACTCTTCTAACATAGTACTTTAAACGATGATTTTAGTGGTGGGTAAAGATGAAAATGGAATTGGAACTTTAGTCTTTTCAGTGCCTTATGAGGAATAAAAAGAGAGATTTTTTAGATTTTGTTTAAATTTTAAGATGTATTTTTACAGCAGAGGTCAAATATTTGCTCTGAGTGGATAGATGATAGGAGAAAGAGAGAGAGGGAGCATTTATTAAGCGATTACTATGTGTCAAACACTTCAGGATATACTTATAAACAAGAAAAATAATCCTTGCCCTCAAGGAGTTTATATTCTAACGAGGAAAGAGCACATATAAAAAGGAACTGGGAAGTGAAGAGAGGGGTATTATGCTTGTAATGCCAGCTTGTGGCCAACAAAAGAGGTGGAGCCCTAGTTCTGGGAGGATAAGGAGAAAGGTCAGAGGCCAGGGTGGTTCCAGGAGCAGAAGAAGGTTGGTGTAGAAGAGGTAAAGATGATGACCAGAGTTCAAATGGAATTGTTTGGTGTTGGAAGTTTAGAGTAAATCTATTACCAAATTATTTGCATTATTAACATTCTCAAGCAAAATAAAATATTTAGGCAAACATCTTAACATAATCAAGGACTATTGGTTACAGCTGCATGGACCATCCATAGAAACTGTCACTGTACACATTCGGGTCTTATGAAAACATGCTAAATTAAAAAGAGTTGGATGCAGAATTAAAGAGGAGACAGAAATCAAACTCAATCACTTTAGGAAATTACAAAATTCTTTAAATGGCTCTACACATCTTTCTTTTAACCGCGTGCGCATGTGCGTGTGTGTGTGTGTGTGTGTCCGTGTGTGTGGCTACACTTGCCACCAGACTTTTGTGTAGAAATTATGAATTAGCAGTCCTTTTATTTTGATAGTTATGAACAAAATGCATACACAAATGATAACTATGTGTATATTTGTATTATATTTTCTACTATATTTCTATATATTTAATATCTGTATTTTCACATATATTTCATATATATATATACTCATACTTTTTGTACACACATACACACACACACAGCTAAGGGGAATTAGTAGGATCCTAGCTTTATTTAAGTCCTTAGAACCATTTTGTTTATTTCCATCCAAATAAAATTTCAATTCATAATGTACACACAGAAGTCTGGTAGAAAGTGAAGCTATAGGTTAGTGATTACAGCTACAAAAGACAAAAAAATATTATGGTTCACTTTTATACTTTCCTGAGTTGTAAATATGTGTGTGTATTTATTCACCTATTTACATTGGTTCAAGAAAATATTATTCTCCTGTGCTTATTTTCCTTTTCTTTAATTATGGGGAAAATGGATTTTTGCTTCATTTGCATAGAATAATATTTAGTCCTCTATGTGCTACTAAAAATGAAACACATAGGGATAACATCTAGACATGATCTCTGCTCTTGCTGACAGAGTGAAGGCAGCTTGTATTGATTGTCACGTCTAACAGCAGTAATAAGGCTCAGGCTGCCACTGCTTTCCATCAAACCAATGGGAGCCCAGGCCTCTTCTCATGCATGCCTGCATTCATCTGCTTGTCAATATGCTCTGATGGGACTTCTAGACACTTATCAATGTTTAGCAATACCTCCTATTGACTCAGCAATTACCCAGTAATTGATTTAAGTTTGATTATCATAAATGTAAATATTTTAATGTTCAAAAAGCAAATAAATTGAATTTTTCTTTCATTTATTTGGGTTCTTGTTTATTTGTCTTCTTGCCACTTCCCATTAATATCATTAAGGACCTAGGAAGGCCAATGTTACATTTTATTTTCTTAAAATTCAGTGTGTTCATACAGGGCAATTTAGGACTATTTAGCAATATAGAAGAGAAAAACATAACTAAATGATATTAGATATAGAAAGGACCTTAAAGGTTATATACCTCCTTTTCTCTTTTTTATAAATGAGGAAACTGAAGCTCAGCATGGTTATGTGATTTTACAGAACCACATAGCTTATTCAGTGATAAAAAGGCATATTTAACTGTATCATAAGAAAGCAAGTGGAAGTATGACCCAACCTTAGAATTTGAGAGTAAAGGATGCAAGAGTTATATAAGAAGTTATCAAATTACACCAATGACTTAGCTTTGGTAAATGATGCTTCTGATGTATCCACAATATTGATTTTTCATATATAAAGGTCTGAGAGTGTCAGAGTTCTGACAGGTTTATATATGACAAGCCAAGATGGATGCGTATATTTAACCTAGGAAATGTTCCAATAAATCAAATCACAAATATGAAAAGATAGTCTTTTTTTTTCTTTCTTTTTTTTTAGTATGGCAGTGATTAACTCTATTGATGTCTTAGAAGGGTGGGAATTATTTTTATAATTTTTTTTCTAGAAGAGGCTAAGGTTATGAAAACATTATGATACAGAGCTGGACCTGGATTCAAGAACTGGTTTTTAATCTTCCTGAAGCTGGACAATATTTTTGAAACTCAGTTTCCCTGTCTGCATTATATCATTGGGCTATTGTGAGGTTAAAAGGATATAATGCAAGGAAACTATTTTGCAAATTTTAAATGTTATGTTATGATTATGATTATTTTTCTGCCACATGAAATCATCTAGGTGCAGGGGACAGAGCTCGGAGCCTAGAGTCAGGAAGATCTAAGTTCAAATACAACCTCAGACACTTACTAGCTATGGTACCCTGGGCAAGTCACTTAACCCTGTTTGTCCCAGTTTCCTCATCTGTAAAATGAGCTGGAGAATGAAATGGTAAACCACTCCAATAATTTTGCTAAAAAAACTCCTAATGAGGTCACAAAGAGTCAGATACAGATGAAATGACTGAAAAAAATACATGAAGGCTGATACTTCTTAAAGTTCAGCTTATTTATTGTTCATAAGATCATCAGTAAGGCAAAAAAAAATCTTATAATACGAAAATTGTAGGAAATGAAAAATAAATATAAAAAGAACTTTTATACAAATAAAAGTGCTAGAGGAGCAATGAAAGATTAAACTGTAAAGTAGTTTAACATTTCCCCAAAACACCATCTGAGGTTAACATTTTCATTCTCAGTGTTTTAGAGACATATAATGAATCTACAGATCAATTTGCATCTTTATATTATAAACAGTGATTTTAGAGCTAGGGTGTGGGGCACAGGACTTTTGAAGGGTTCCTTAATTTTTATCATCATTTTATTTAGAAGGGCTCTCAGATATCATCTAACGAGGAAAATAATACCCAGTAAAGTTTGATATGTCAATCAATAAGTATTTACTCAGTTCTACTGGCTTTCAGATACTAGATGATAGTAAGATAATGGAATTGTAGCTTTAGATCTAAGAATTAAGGAATTTGAAGCCCAGAGAAGTTAAGTGAATTGACCAAGGTCAAACCAATAAACAGTAAAGTTAGAATTCAAACTTACATCTTTTGATGACAATTCCAGGGCATTTTTTTTACTATCCTGTCCTGGAGAATAAAACAAAACAATCAGAACATTCAAAATAAGGCATAATTTTTATCATAAGTCTTATTATTTTATCATAACTCTTATCATCTAGTCAACTTTCTAATTTCCTACTAATGTCAATTATTGAAAGTGTTATTTTAATATTACCATGGGCTGTTTTGGTCAGGTATACCTTTTCATCTCAAAAATCTGTATCTGTGGATTAATAAAATTAAAACCCTTCAGTGGGACATTTTAATGACAGATTAAATGACTGATAAGGAGTAAAATGTAAGACAACTGAAGAATTTTTGATAAATTTGACTGTAGAAGAAATGAATCCTTAGGAAGGGAATTTCACACAGCAATATTCCTGTAGGCTAAATGGAAATTTACTGAATTTCATCAAATATAGACAAACTATATAGGACTTTTATTGGAGGGTAGAAGGAAATAGGAAGAAGTGAAGAAAGACACTTAGCTTACTCAGTATAAATCCAATATAAAACCCCTAATCAGGAAAGTAACTATAGATATGCTTATGAGGCATGTAAGAAGTTCTCTCTTCTTCTGTTATCAAAATCTCTAGACATCATTCCTCAGTTTTCCTTCTTTCCTCCAGTTTCTAACATGAAATAACATTTCTCATTTCAGAGGCTAACCCCTCTAGATTTGCATTTGATTCCAAGCTCCTCCCTTCTTCTTTGTTAGATTACAACCTCAATAATCCCAGTTCTTCATCTATGTGTCTCCCTCTTCCTTGGCCAAAATCCTATGGGAAGCTGTCTGCCCTTGATGCTTCCACTTTCAGTCTTCACTCATTTTTTTTGCTTTTTTTTTTGGAGGGCAATTGGGGTTAAGTAACTTGCCCAAGGTCACACAGCTAGGTTTTTTTGTTTGTGTGTGCATTAAGTGTCTGAGACCGGATCTGAACTCAGGTCCTTCTGACTCCAGGGCCTACGCTCTACTCACTACACCACCTAGCCGTCCCCTTCACTCATTCTTTACTCCTGTGTAATTTGGTTTTTCATTTCATAATTCAGCTGAAACTACTCTTTTCAAACCTAGCTTAATTGCCTGATTTAATAATCTTTTCTCAGTTCTCACCTTTCTCAAATTATCTGCTGTATCTGACCCTGTTGATCTCCATCTTCTATTATATAGTCTCTCTTTTCCTCTCTCTTAGTTCTACTCCCACCTGTCTAACCGATTTTCAGTTTCTTTTGCTGGATAATCAACCCTATCATACCTTCTAATTGTAACTGTTTCCCAAAGGTATGCCCAAGACCCCCTTTTCTTCTGCCTCTTCATATTCCTTATTGCTAACTTCATCATGTCCCATAAGTTTAATTAAGACCTCTGTGTCTAAGATTCCAAGATCTAGATATCTTTCTACAGCTTCTCCTCCTATAGAACAGATCCAAATGAATGAAAAAATAGAAGGCAATGTGGAATATCTCATTGGAAAAACTGCTGACCTGGAAAATAGATTCAGGAGAAATAATTTAAAAATTATTGGACTACCTGAAAGCCATGATCAAAAAGAAAAAAAAAGCTTAGATACCATCTTTCAAGAAATTATCAAGCAAAATTGCCCTGATATTCTAGAACCAGAGGACAAAATAGAAATGGAAAGAATTCACTGATTGCCTCTTGAAAAAGATCCCAAAAGGAAAACCCCTAAGAATATTATAGCCAAATTCCAGAGTTCCCACTTCAAGGACAAAATACTACAAGCACTCAGGAAGAAACAATTTGAGTATTGTGGAAACACAGTCAGGATAACAAAAGATGTAGCAGCTTCTACATTACAGGATCAATGGGCTTGGAATATGATACTCTGAAGGTCAAAGGAGCTAGGATTAAACCGGAGAATCACCTACCCAGCAAAACTCAATATAATGCTTCAGGGGAAATATGGTCATTCAATGAACTAGAGGATTTTCTAGTATTCTTGATGAAAAAAAACAGAGCTGAACAGAAAATTTGACTTTCAAATACAAGAAGCAAGAGAAGTGTGAGAAGGTAAACAGGAAAAAGAAATTATAAAGACCTTATTAAAGTTGAACTATTTACATTCCTACATGGAAAAAATGGTAATTGTAACTCATGAAGCTTTTCTTAGTATGAGGATAGTTGAAGGGAATATATATGTATATATGTGTATACATACATATATGTATGTATAAGAGAGTGTGTGTGTGTATATGTGTGTATGTGTATACATGTATACATAGACAGAGGGCACAGGATGAGGTGAATATGAAGGGATGATATATTAAAAATAAAATTAAGAGATGAGAGAGGAATATATTGGAGAAGGAGAAAGGTAGAGATAGAATAGGGTAAATTATATAAAAGAGGCAAGAGAAAACTGTTACAATGGAGGGGAAGAACAGGAAGGTGAAAGGGAATGGCTCAACCTTACTCTCATTGAACTTGGTTTAAGGAGGGAATAACATACACACTCAATTGGCTATCTTACCCTACAAGAAAGTACGTGGGAAGGGGATGGAGGACAGATTGTGGGAGAGAGTAGTTAGAAGCAAACATTTTTGAAAAGGGACAGGGTCAAAGTAGATAATAGAATAGGTGGGGGGCAGGATAGGATGGAGGGAAATACAGTTAGTCTTTCACAATATAACTACTATGGAAATGTTTTGCATAACTACACACGTATAACTTATAATGATTTGCTTGTCTTCCCAGTTGGGGTGGGTGAGGAGGGAAGAAAGGTAAAGAACCTGGAAATCAAAGTTTTAAAAACAAATGTTAAGAGTAAGAGTGCAGGCCTCGGAGGTGGGATGACCTGAGATCAAATCCGGCCTCAGAAAATGAGCACCCACACATAAATAATGACTAGCTGTGTAACCTTGAGCAAGTTACTTAACCCCAATTGCTTTAAAAAAAAAAAAACAAATGTTAAAAAAATGTTTTTTACATGCCTGGGAAATAAGATATACAGGCACTGGTGTACAGAAATCCATCTTGCCCTACTAGAAAGTTGGGGGGGGGGGGATATAAGAGAGAACAGATTGGGGGAAGGGGTATTCAGTAGGCTCACTGTCTTGGGGTTGGGGAAAAGGGGAAGATAAGGAGAGAATTTATAACTCAAAATCTTGTGGAAATGAAAGTTGAAAACTAAAAATAAGTAAATATATTGGAAAAAAAGAAAAAAGACCTCAGGAGAAAAATGTAAGAATAACAACAACAATAACAATATCATTTGTGTAGTGCTTGAGTTTGCAAATCATTTACAGGTGTTATCTCATTGAATCCTCACAGTAACCCTGAGAAGTATTATTATCCTAAGTTGGGAAGACAGGATAAATTAAAAAGGACAAATATTTAAATCAAAAACAAGGTAAGAACATAGTGAAAGTATATTGGATATGACTGTCAAGTTGATAAGGCATGCTGAAATGAAATACAAAGGACAAAACTGGAGTAAACAAAGAGAACATTAAAGGGAATGTAGGAAATAAAGGTATAAGCAAGGTGACAAAGGCTATATGCAACCTGTAAGAATGGAGAGAGGTCCACTTGTTTAAGAACAGAGGGTACTCCATGGGACAACGATACGGTTACAAAGGGCACAGCAAGAAAAATCTTTGTAGATTTTTTAATCAGTAGCATTTCTGCACATTTCCTAACCTCTGCCCTTCCCATTGTAAAGGAATTATCTGAAATCACAAATCTTTTATTGTCTAGAGTTAAGTATGACATTACTATTACATTTGCTGTTTCTTTCTATTTTTTTTTTTAAACAAATACTTTATTAACTTCTGTTTTACATCATTCATTTCCGCCAGATTTTGAGTTACAATCATTTTCCCCCCATTATTCCCCTATCCAACCTCCCAGAATAGTAGTCCCACAAGATATCGCTTCCTCCAATCTGCTCTCTCCCATACCTTCTCCCATACCCCCATAGACTTTTCCATTAGAGGAAGGTGAATCTTTGTGTCCCAATGCCTGCACATCTTATCTCCCAATTATAGGCAAAAGAGTATTAATAATAGTATTTATATACTGTAAACATTTAATGTTACGACCTTGAATTTCAGATCCATTTCCTTCCTCCCTTGTCACCCATTCCTTCTTGGGATATAAGTAATTCAGTATATGTTGTACATGTCTAGCTATGAAAAACATTATCATAGTAGATATATTGTACAAGGCTGCTTATAATTCCCTCCCACTCATCCCACCCCCCACCTGGTCCATTCCCTACATGATCCTGTCCCTCTTCTATAGTGGGTACTTCCAACCTCCCCTCACCCCAAGGATGCCCTCCCATCCATCATCCCTCCTCTCATCCCCCTTCCCCCTATCCTGCTGCAGGTTGAGATATCCCATTTAGTATGTATGTCATTTTCTCCCTGAACCAAATTCAATGTGAATGTGGTTTTGCCTTTTTAGCCTTCCTTATTCTCCCCCTCCTTTGCACCCACTTCCCCTACATGAGATAGTTTACCCTACCATGTCTCTCCCCATCTCCTCTTGCCACTTTCCTCTCTCACCTCATAATTTCATCCCTTGAGTATTCTCCCTTCCCAACAAATTCAACCTATGCCCTCTATCCATATATAACTGTAACCATATACACACACATTCACATATGTATTCATATGACCACACCCCCTTCTTCCATTATTTTCATAGTGGAAAAGATATCATCAGTCACAGATATTGCTTTTCCATATAGGAATGTAAATAGTTCAAGTTTGATAAGTTCCTTTTGATTTCTTTTCCCTGATTACCTTCTCAGGCATCTCTCTTTTTTCTTGCGTCTGGATGTCAAATTTTCTATTCAACTCTGGTTTTTTCCTCAAGAATGCTTGAAAGTCCTCTATTCCACTGAATGACCATATTTTCCCCTGAAACAAAATACTCAGTTTTGCTGGGTAGGTGACCCTTGGGTTCATTCTCAGTTCTTTTGCCCTCTGGAATATCATATTCCATGCCCTTCTGTCCCTCAGTGTAGAAGCTGCCAGGTCCTGTGCTATTCTGATTGTGTTTCCACAATATTGAAATTGTTTCTTCCTGGCTGCTTGTAGTATTTTCTCCTTGATCTGGGGATTCTGGAAACTGGCTGTAATATTCCTGGGAGTTTTCTTTTTGGGATCTTTTTCAGGAGGTGATTGGTGGATTCTTTCAACCTCTATTTTGCCCTCTGGATCTAAAACATCGGGGCAGTTTTCCTTGAGGATTTCTTGAAGGGTGATTTCTAGGTTCTTTCTTTGATCATGGC